>OY754334.1:87479847-88870177 GCA_963573305.1 Pyrrhosoma nymphula | reverse complement strand
TGTCAAACACAGTTGGAGGATCAACGCTTAATGCGATTTCTCCTCCTACCCTTGGTTCTAGCCCGGAGGATTTCTGTCTCCGAGAGACATTCGTCCTCTTCCATTGACTCTGGATGATTGAGTCGGGCTAAACCAGATGGTCCGGGGGATACTGAGCTGCCACCCTTCGTTTGCGTGGCCCCGGCGGTGGTTATGATGGGGTTCTTCCTGGGAGTACCCGGACCGGTGGCTTGTATTATATTTGCCGGATTTGTGGCCTTAGCCGGCATGTCCGATTTCTGCACAGAGACTTGGGTTTTTGGGCTCGCAATATCTTCCGTCTGAGTCGAGATGGTGACCTTGGCAATAGGTTGGGAAGCGACATGCGCGAACGACTTGGAGAAAATAGGAGCAACTTGTGCTCTATACTTTTTCCGAGCCTCGAAATAAGGTATTTTGTCAACCGTCTTTATCTCCATTACTTTGCGCTCCTCGATCATCTTAGGACAATCACGAGAGTACACGGGATGTGCACCCTCGCAATTGACGCAAAGTGGGTCACCATTGCATTCCGCACCCTCATGCTTCTCTAGGCCGCAGCGGGGGCAGGTGGCCTTGCCCTCGCACCGTGTGGCCATGTGGCCGAATCGCTGACACTGATAGCATCGCATGGGTGCCGGTATGAATGGCCGCACTGGCACCGATTCATAACCGACAAAAACCTTGTCGGGGAGCTGGTCACGCGCGAAGGTGAGTACAACAGATGTCGTGTTTACTCTTTCACCGTTGCGCTTTGTAGTGAGTCGACGAGCATCGGTGACCTCCTGAGAGGCCATCTCCTGCTTGATTTCGTCGATCTCAACATACAAAAGATCGTAATGACTAATCACTCCCCGACAGGTGTTCAAGGTGCGGTGCACCTCGACCTTGACGGGAATATCATACAGCTTGTCCATTTTCAACAATTTCTCACTTTGAGCCGTTGTAGCCGTTTCGATGAGCAGTGTGCCATCGCGAAGTTTCTTGGCTGATTTTAGTTCCCCAGGAACGGAACCAGACAATACTCTCCGAATAAGGAAGGGAGACACCTTTTTCAGGCTCTCACCTTCCTTCTGACACCTCATCACTAAATAGCGCTGACTAGCGCCGAGAACATTTAACTCCCCCGCCCGTATCCGGGCGGGATCTTTTGGGAGGTGGAAGATTGGATTCCGCCATTCCAAATTATTCTTCGTCCCCCGGGCTCCCCACCCACCATGGAGCCACACATTCGGGACGCCACACCGAAAACCGGTGCGGTCGCCAGGGCTACCCGAGGGGATATAGCACCTTAGAGGTGGTTGTCTGTTTCGGGTTGGGTCTTCGAAGCACGGGCCCACCAAACCCATACATCTCCGACCGCCCTACGCAGACCCCCACCTCCCTGGCACTCGCCACCGAGTGGCTAGCTCCCGGCCTCCCGTTTACACAGAATCCGGGGCCAAAGAGGGGTATTGGCCCATAGTCCATACCGGGCATCCGAAACCCGGCTGGGAACCATAGACCTCACCCTCCAGGATCCCCTTCTCCTCCTTACGGGTCACCGCCAACGGCAAACATGCGGGTGGATCGCAGGCCAGGTGGTGTGGCCGCACACAGACAGTTGACCCACTAGACTGTCCGGGCTCAACCCTTGCTGGCTCTGGGTTTGTTTTCGGGGTTTTCTCCCCGCCCTTTTAGTCGCCTCTTACGGCAAGCAGGGATACTGCGGGAGTATTCTCAATCCCCCTACCCGCAGGGGGGCCCAGTTCGAGTTAGTTAAAACTTTTAAAATATTTAAGGCCTGACGGCATCTTTCACTTAATAGTCGTACATGTTCCCGCCAGTTAAGTCGGTAATCAAATATCATACCGAGGAAACGTATTGACTCCACATATGGAAGGATTCTTCCACCCAAGCGCAGAAGTGGTGGAACATGATATCCCCGTTTTCGGTGAAAGTGAACGCATTTCGTCTTCTCAGCTGAGAAACGGAAGCCATTGCTGCGAGACCATTTATCCAGTTTATTTAGCGTCAGTTGTATAATTCTGGTTGCACAGACGAGTTTGGACGACCGGCAGAAAATAGCCAGGTCATCAACAAACAATGATCCCATTACCGGAGCCTTAATACAATCCACGACATCATTGATGGCGAATGCAAAGAGAGTGACACTTAAAACGGAGCCCTGGGGTACTCCGTTTTCCTTCGTTAAGTACTGACTCCGATGACCCATCGAGTTTCAGTAAGCGTACAAAAATGACCAGGGGGGTTGTGTTTGAAACGCTCGAGATTATTTCGATCACGTAACTAAGGAGTCACGTGGTACAATCACGAACGGTACGAAATTTTGGTCTATTTAAACCATTCGCAAAAATCTCACGCAGTCTTTCCGATCGGGTTTTTTCATCGGGATATCCTTGATGGAGTCTAACATCTCGATTAGAGTCACAATAATCTACATATCAGACGCATAAGTTATCCATCCGAATGTTTCAAACACAGCAAATATCTTGAACCGTTCTTGTTGTGCCACGTGACTCCTTAGTTACGTGATCGAAATTATATCGAGTGGTTCAAACACAACCCCCCAGGTAAGTCAGCAACTGTAATTTTCACTTTGAACCTTGACTATGGTTATTTGTTAATATCATTTTATAGCAGTTGTAATAATTAATGTAGTGATGATTTGCATTGAATTAGTTACCTGGTTTCCTGACCACATTAGTATTTGTTTAAATGGTTGTCGGGTGTTCACCCTCAACCACTTTACTGAAATTTTCTAAGATCTTAAGCGCATTAAACTGCTTATGAATAAGTGTGGATTACACTATGAGGCATCCCCCCTCCACTTTTGTGTTCAACTTTGTCATTAGGATGTCATATTGATGTTAGCTTACCGGGAACACTCAATGGGCATTGGTCTAGGGTTCCTCAAATATGAATACCATTTTATGGTTTGAAGTGTGTGAGGTACACAAGAATGTAAGGTCACTTTTTTTGTCATTCAGGGAGGAATCTGCTGTCAAGAAGTCCATTAATAAGTGGAAAAGGAAATACTTGTCCTTATTAGGGGAGCATTCCGAATTGATGGTGAAGTACGAACGGCTGCAGGGACAGCTTAAGGTAGCTGACAGTAAAGTGCTGTGCTTGGAAGATAATTGCCGGAACTTAAAGGAAGTAAACCAAAGTCTGCAAACAGCAATTAATACAATGCAAGGTACATTGCTTTGTTGTTATTATCATCGGACATGCTTCTTGTTGGTTGTGAGCTACTATAATTATTTTTTGGTGGAAAGAGTGACTCATCTGATTGTGAGTTATGACCAGACTATTTGTTGTATATTGAAACATGTAGTTTGACTAAATATGTTATTTGTTTCTTGATTAAGTCTGTAAGATAATTTTTTGTGATGTTACTTCCAGCTGACACTCGGTCTGACTCATCAAGAACTTCCTCATCGCGGTCATCTTCGGAATCATGCGCTATAAGTGTGATCTTGCAAGGTGATGAAATTCCCATGAATGAAAGTTCGCCAAAGCAGTCCCTCCTGTATGAAAAGGATGACAAAGGTGAGGAATCATTAGGTCTTTATTTCACCCTATTGTTTCTTCAGAGGTCTCTTAAATATTTGCAAAACTAGCTATCACAAAACAAAGAATTTAATTTCCAGAATATTGATTGGTTTTTCTGCCCTGATTTCTCGTAATAATTCATTTATACTTATTCTAACTTGAACTTTACTAAACAAAGTATTTAATTTCCAGAATATTGATTGGTTTTTCTGCCCTGATTTCTCATAATAATTCATTTATACTTATTCTAACTTGAACTTTTTTCATTGATAGAGCTTGAGTGTCAGTCGGAGATACATGTGGAAGAGATTGACGAGGAAAATGAAAGAGGACAACCCTTGTTTGACTTAGAGGAAGACTCGATTGCTCATGCATCCCAGAGATCTGGTATGATTTGATCAGTTGCATTTAAGATATTTTTTGTTTGCTTTGCTATTATGTAGGAGATATATATGCAGGGATAATAATATAAAAAGATATTTTCGCCTTCAGGTAACCCTATTTTTTTCCTCACAGAGTGGGATGCTGTTAAAATATCCGGAGTACCTACCCCATGAAAGTATTTCATTGGTCACTGGAAGAAGTGGCGAGGTAATATATGTTTAATTATTTCTAAAATTGCCTTGAATTTCCTGCTTTACCAATTATTTCATATGGTACTTACGTACCAATGAACAACATTCCAAAACTGATAGCCAGGTCAGAATTTCACAGGCCTGGGTAAGGCTAAGGATTTGAATCCTGCCTTGGTTATGGACTGAGATAAATTAATGTTTTAGAAAAGACTATACAACCTTTGCCATTAGAGGACCTTGTAGTCAACTCTTAATTAAGCTTTCCTTTTATTTTTCATAATACCTATTCTAGTTGCATTACTTTGTTCTGCTTGGGTGTAGTTATATGCTTAATTCAATGACTTGAATCTCAGAAGGGTACTTTTACCTCAGCTCAACTAACAATGGTCTCCATTGTGGATCGATATTGGTGTATGGGTAGAAAATCACCTGGAGCAACCATTGGCTGCCCCATGGTGCAATTGCCCTCCCCCCCAAAAACCCTGCATATTTATCTGTCATAGGCCTTAAATTAAAAGCCTAAATTATATTTTTGACTTTTTTGCTGCAGAAGTTTTCATTATTTTATTTATAACCTAGTTAAATATAAATAAACTAAAACGTGAAGTAGTATGACACTAATGAATGCTCTTTCCCATTGTACAATCTATATAATCAACTATCATTTTTTGGTGTAGTTAATTTATAAAGTTGAGTAATTACTATTAGCAAATTTTAAGCAAGAGCTCGACTGATGATTTTGAAATAAAATTAAGCTTATTTGGCAAATTCAAAGAACTGCGGAACTGGCCGCGCAGTAACTTTAACGGAGTCACCCGCTAGTGGTCACACAATTGTGTGAAATTCACAGTGAAAAAATCATTCGTTCACAGTTCGCAGTTCTTTGAATTTGTCAAAGTAAACACCTTTATGTTTAAAGTTTGGCTTTACCTCGTGGACAGTAGCGCTTAGAGTTCGCACACGGGTACTTTGGCATTCTATGCACGGTACCTGTGAAGACATCTCGCTCCTTCAAGCCTCCATGAAATTCACAGTGAGAGATGACGCCTGGGTAGCTTAACTAGTAGAGCACTCGGCGCGAAATCGGGGGGTCTGGGTTCGAATTCCAGTCCAGGCGAATGATTTTTTCACTGTGAATTTCACACAATTAAGCTTATTTGGATTGAGTATGGAGACAAAATATGTAAGACAATATTTATCCAATTATGGGCCAGACATTATTGTCCCACAACTTTAACAAGCAGGGACCTGTATGAGGAAAAGTATAATTTAAGGCACTGATTTCTTGGGAAGAATATGAATAAATTTGAATACATAAAAATCTCACAATAGTGTTTTGTACGAATCTGTTCCTAAGTTTTTCATTGTTTGTGAATTTTCTGACCATAAACCAATTTTGATCAAAATCATAGACCCTAAGGGATCATCGCATTTGTAATTTCAGTGGAATAATCCCTGTATAGTGGTAAATATGATATTGTGCTGTTTAATGATGGTTGTTTTTTTTAGGGATGGGACGTTCGAATCCTCGAATAATGCCTCTTTTCTCGAATCTTCGAATCCATTGCGTTTCATCTCGAATCCGAATCCTTAAAAATCTAAGTCACTTACATCCTCAGCAGATGAAAATCCTTGCGTTTATTTCAACGTTACCGCCATTACCATGAGTGCAATCGAAAGCAATGATAGAATCGATTCTTCGAGAGTGATAAATTCGATAAATTCCTATCAATTCCTATTTCCTGAGCGGGTAAAATCAGAATATTCGCTTTCATCCAGTCTTCTAGCAAGCTTCAAGGAGTATAGTGCTGTGTAGTAGAAAATACGAAAGAATACCTGAATATGTCTAGTGAAGTGTGGAAGCATTTCACAATATCAGATACAAACTCTAGTTTTGCTATTTGCAAGTATTGTAAGACATCCATATCACGCGGTGGGACATCGCATAGCACGAGCGCAATGAAGAAACACATGAGGAAGCATTGCTTGCAAATGTTTGCCGCTAAAAGTGACCAGGAGGGAGAAAGGTTAGTAAAAATAAAACGCATCTGTTCATACTTTAAATTAGATGTAATATTTATTCAGCCCGAGCCTTTATAATCCAATCCTCACCTATGCGTATGAGAGCACGTAGTATTTTCCCACACTCCATATTTATATGAATTTTATATCTATTATTAAAGAAATCATTGGTAGAATTCAAATAAATGCACATTGGTACACTAAAATAAGTATGCCAATGAAATGATCAAGCTAATAACCGGAATGGCAGTCTATTTCGTGGAACTGATATTCCGACCCTGCGTATTAAAACGTGTACGTGATACGTATTCTTGCCCTTGCACATTGAACTATACTGACATCGAGATTCTCGAGAACAATCTGTTTCTTGTATTTGTGCTTTTTTTAGTTTTAATCGCATTTTGATCCAAGCTTCACGTTCCTTACTCAATTATTTCGTTCCTGAAGTAGTATATGAGAAACATTGTGCACCGGCTAGAAAAAGAGGTTACTTGCCAATCAAATAGTAAAAGTTTGGTATGTTTCACACTGGCTCCAGGTTTCCTACGTTGATATCCTAAAAGCAATGGGAATAAAGTTATTATTTGTAACACCAGCAAATTTCATATCGATGTCATGAGTAGTTTCTTCTCTAGAAAGTTTTTATGTTGGACCCGGGGCACCTTAATGGAATGTTGAGTTTTTCTTGTGGTTTCTCGTTAGTGCTTATTACTCCTAAAAGTTCTGTTAAAATTTTCCTGGCAGTTTAGACAGTGAATTTGTATTCTCGTATCATTATCTATTATTAAAGAAATCATATGCAACTCTTGCAAATCTTGCAACTCACGTTTTTGAAGATATGTTAGCTTTGAACTTACATACCATTTATGTTAATTATTTATCGAAGTAGCAAATTTCCCATGGGAATACCATCTTTTCAGTTTTTCAATAGTATTTACCTTCTATTTCTAGTGATTTACTAGAGTCACCATCCCTTGATTCCAATGCAGAGGAAACAATGCACTCATCTTCCTCAAGTTTCTCTGTTGTAATGGACAGCCCTTCACGCGACTTGAGCCCTAATTACCCTATGCCGAAGAGGAAAAAGTCTGGGCCATCACAATTGACATTGAAAAGTTTCATGGAGAAAAAGGGAAAATTCAAGCCAGGTGATCAACGAAGTAAAGAAATCACAAGATTAATTGCTGAGATGGTGTGCCTGGATAATCAGCCCCTGTCAGTTGTATAGAAAAAAGGTTTTCAGGCTCTTGTTCTCCATTTAGAGCCAAGATACACAACTATGGCAATTATGGCATCTAGGAAGCAGATTGGAAATAAATTAATTCCAGAAATGTATGATGAAACAAAAACAAAAGTCAGGGCCATTCTCAGCAAAGCAGAGAGTATTTCCATTACAACAGATGTTCCATTCCATTACTAAAAATAAACACAAGTAATACACATGCCATAAAATTCACAAGACCAAAGGTAGAGACACCGATGTGCCCATGCATCAGAGTGAAACAGCAACCGATCGACTGGCGAGACACAGCCAAATATTTGGGAATCACACTTGACAACAAATTAAACTTTAACAATCGGGTACAAAATGTAATTGGACAGGCAATAGGAGCAAGATCCTCCCTATCGCCCATAACAACAACGCCACTCCAGAAAAAAATAAAACAATGATATACGAGACATTTATCAGACCTAAGTTCTTAAATGCCACACCAGCCTGGGCAGGAATGCTTAACAAGGGATCACAAGAGAAATTACAAGTGACAGAAAGGAAAATACTAAGATCCATATTCCACATCCCATACCGTATAGGCAATGATACGCTTTATGCAAAAACAGGAATCGAAAATCTAAAAACGGTTATCTATCAACTGGCTGAAAAATATTACAGCAAACTACAAGAAAGTAGTTTAGAAAAATTAAACCACCTGGGTGAAAATAAAATACTGGAAACAGACAAGCACAAAAGACCCAAAAGGTAAACTAGAGGCAAGGGTAGCCTCTAAAAACGGTAGAAAGAGAAGTGGGATACAGAGCAAAAGCTTTAAGTCAAAAAAGCAACCTCTGATAAATGCTGCAAGACAGCAAAGGATCACCCAAGTCGGGACTGTCTGAAAAACCCAAAGTGCTGCACGTCGTAATTTCGGAGAGCAGATTCATATAAATAGGATACTGAACGACTATCATGACCGAACGCGGTCTCAACTAGGCCACACCACTAAAGAAAATGTTTACCTTACACAGTGTGTGCGAAATAAAAGGCGACGTGATTTAATAAAATTGTGCAACGTGCATTGTGAGATCCAGAGGGGCGAGCATTGACTTCAACCAATAGCAGCCAGACGTGTTAGCAGGGAGCAGCCGAGTGATTCACTGCTAGGCAGTCGCGGGAGAGTAACAAATCAAGCGTGGGGTCGTGGTGCTAGATGACACTCACTAACTTACGACACCTGACGCGAGGTATTTTGAAGGGAGCAATTCTCCCGATATTGTGTGTTTTGGATTTATGTAGTGTTATGCCCATATTGAGTGTTTTTATGTGTTGGGCTGGTGATTCATGAGTGAAAAGCGTACGCAAGGAAGTTAATCTGTGTTGGTGATGAATGAGATACATGTGTGATTTAAGTGAAGGGTTTATAAATTTGTTTGAGGGGTACATAAAGTGTAATAACTAGTGCAGTCAGGGAAATGATAAATAAATAATTCTTTAAATAGCAAACAAGATCGTTATAATTGTATTTTGTAGGGCTACCTAGAATTTCCCGTAGCAGAGCGGATCGGAGTTAAAGAAAAGGTTAGTAACATACTCTGTGTTGAATAAAAGGGTGTTGCTGCTGTGTTGTGTAACACAGTCAATAGAAGATGTACCAAAAGGTGCTGCATTTGGGGATGAAGAAACAGGACAAAGTCACTCTGTAGATAACTAATAAATAAATTCAATTTTTCCACTCAATTACCTTCAAATTATTTACCAAATAGGGTAATCTACCTATTAATTCTTTAGTATACTTTGTAATCTCAAGAAAAAACTCCGCAGTTCCACTATGAACAGCGAAGCAACTGATTAGATATACAGAGTGACCATTGTTGAAGTGGACAGCTTTTTCCATATTGTCAGAAATGTAATTTCACTGCTGCTATCTCATGTACTCATTTCTTGGCATGGCCATGTCCTCTCATTAGATCCATAATGAAATTATAGATATTGCTGTACCATTCAGTGCTCCATTGGCTAAGATCTATTTGCCCTCTCATTGCCTGCCACTTGCAGGTGGCCAAACTCTCTCGATAGGAAAGAAGTTATAAGATGTTTCCATCTAACCAGGAAATACATATTTAAGATGTTATTACTAATAGATATCTTTAAAGATTCAACCATTTTTGCAACAGCGTAAATAAAAGGCATTATGAAGTATCTCCCTGTTCATCAATGGGCATCAGGCATAGTTATCATAGAGTAAAAGCTCTATTTGTTTACGGGGATTCGCACCCTTCAGAATGGCATCTTTGAAATTGTTTTTATAATTTCCAATTTTGACATTTACAAAGAGTATATGTTCGTAATATATATATATATATATATATTCGTTATATGTTGTGTAACACAGTCAATAGAAGATGTACCAAAAGGTGCTGCATTTGGGGATGAAGAAACAGGACAAAGTCACTCTGTAGATAACTAATAAATAAATTCAATTTTTCCACTCAATTACCTTCAAATTATTTACCAAATAGGGTAATCTACCTATTAATTCTTTAGTATACTTTGTAATCTCAAGAAAAAACTCCGCAGTTCCACTATGAACAGCGAAGCAACTGATTAGATATACAGAGTGACCATTGTTGATATATATATCGTAACAGTCCGCTCGTGTTGGCGTGATTCTCTTTTTTTTTAATGACGCGTCGCTGAGGAGATCCTAGGCTGGCGATCAGGGAGGAAACGGCTCGCTCGGCAATTTGAACCTGCCGCCCAAGGTTTTGTAAATATCAAGTATCAATTGTTTTTTGGTGTAAGGGTATGATGGGTAAACACATGACTAGGTAGAAAGAGGGAGAACGACGACAGGCAGCCGTCGAGGCACACGGACAAGAGAGCTCGAGGGAGACACACGGGCATGACAGCTCGAGGCAGGCGGAAGGACTGTCGTGCTTAATCGAGGCAGCCATAAGGTGTGGAACCGGAGAGGAGAGTCTGCGGAAAAGTCGTCGCATGGGAGGAAAGACATCCCATCCAACGAACGACCCCGCTGCGGAAGAATAATTTCCCCGTTGGCTCTAAGAGGACGACGAAGGTCGGGCCGAGCCAGGTGCCGATACCTTCTCACCCCAGGGCCGGGAAACCCACGCTTCTCCGGACATGCACCAAGCACCTCTACAAAGCCTAAGTACTGATCATATCCACCCCTGACCCAGACCGGTCAACGGTCAAGTGAATCCCTTCCCCGCCGTCGACCCGCAGTGAACCGTGGCGAAGACGAATTTGCCAACGCCCGTGTCAACTCCACCGTTTCACCCACGTGAACTTTTTGAGAAGCCGAAAAGGGCTCACCACAGATTTGATAATCAGTTTGATCTGATTAATTTTGTATCACTTTCTCCCGTCCAAAAGGTCCATAATTATACTTCGAACGAAAGGACGAGGAGCTTGTAAATATCATTTGAAGGGTTTCATTCAGTTTTATGTTAATTTGTTCAACTTTTGTCTCTTACATCATTAGTTCATAGTTAAGCCAGTCATTGCTGGGTATTTTTCATTAATGTTCCGCAAATCACCAGTGCATTCATACCTCATTAGGATTTAAGAGTGTACATTTTTCTTGTGTGTTCAAATAAAAGGGTTCAATTTCTC
Source organism: Pyrrhosoma nymphula (assembly GCA_963573305.1). Taxonomy (NCBI): domain Eukaryota; kingdom Metazoa; phylum Arthropoda; class Insecta; order Odonata; family Coenagrionidae; genus Pyrrhosoma; species Pyrrhosoma nymphula. The sequence goes on along the minus strand of OY754334.1, from coordinate 88,859,155 downwards.
ATAGCTACTGCGAGTCTTTTTCTCCCTGAACGAGAGCGCGGTGTTCCTGTTCTTTCGGCATCGTTTTGCCGTCGCGATCGTGGGGGTAAGGCGTCCCTACCTATCATGATCTCCCCCTGAGAAAGTTATTTCCACTCTCTTCTACCATTCGAGTAGCTTGACCGCGGTCTTGTGTGGCACCCTTTTTTACTTCACAAGCGAAGTAAGACTTCCTTCCTTCCTTTGGGAGGCTTTCTTTAACTAATTGAGAGGGACGAGGGAAGTGGGGGACGGCCCGGCCGTAAGATTCTGCGGCGGACGAAAGAAAGGGGTTTTGGTCAAACGCCCAGCACGTTCCGTCACAATACATACATATTCGTAAAAATGTGTGTGTAATTTTATGTGACCTTTCATTATCATGACTGAGGATATACTATCTATTTTGATGTTAGTGCACGAAGCATATCAAGCACCGATAGATATCTGTAGATACATACCTATAGATATCTATAGAAATATAACTATAGATGTCTATATCTATCTATTTATAGATATCTATTAGATATGCTGCTGTTTTGACAATAATATCTAATAGACATCTATTGATAGATATCTAATAGACATCTATCCATTGATAGCTATTGGACTTGCTGCTGTTTTGACAATAATATATCTAATAGATATCTACGGGAGATATCTATTTGATATTTATTCATCTATATCTAGATATCTATTAGGTATCTATCAGACATTTATTTTCTGTATGGGTTATTTCCTCAGAGTTCTCATGTGACTTTCATTTACTAAGCAATTCGGTGTCAGGTTATTTTAATTTTGAAATTCTCTGCAGAACCACCTGAGCTACGCAATCAAATTTTATAATTTCTAAAACGCTATACAAAAATTCTTATTGCATATTCAACTATACATTTTTAATTATTTGCTCTCTATATACTAGATATATGCCTATTCTTAGGTTATTTCCTAACATTTACCATAGGAAGCTTGTTCAAAAAATATTTTTTCTCTAATATGTTCACATAACCAATATGAGAATTTTATTCCACCTATTCCATAGAAAAAAATGACGAAAATAACGGCTTCTCCACGGACATCAACGCCCTGAGGAGCCCCCGCGGAAAAATTGACGCGACCTTAGGACATTTATGCGGTGATATTTAGAGAAATGTCGGAGGAAGAAGACTCCGACATGGATCTTTTTCAGAGTGCGACAGAGGGTAGCTCCGAGGAAGACGACGACCTTGCTGCAGGTAACGGCGAAACCCTTGCAGGACCCACAGCTGCACTCCGTACACCCCTTTCCCTTACCCCTTTGACTCCAAGACAATGGAAAATAATAAACCCAGCATACACAAAAACAAAAGACTCCGACATGGATCTTTTTCAGAGTGCGACAGAGGGTAGCTCCGAGGAGGACGACGACCTTGCTGCAGGTAGCGTTTAGCTGTGCAACTGCGAAGACCTAGTGAACGGTGATGGTTTTGAAAGAACTAACACGGCACCTGAACGAACAAGCAATGAAGAAAATTGGACCTCTTCAAGAGCTCGAGGTAGAAAATGGCTGGAAGAAAGAGGGCCTTCCTTGTATACAGGGCAAGATGAAGAGAGACAGATTTCCAAAAGGTGAGGGGAGGAAGGCTACTCAGTAGTAGTAGTAATAGTTTTTTAGGGTGCGTCGATGGCATGGTCATTCTGCACCTCAAACTGTCAAAATTATAGATATACTTTCTATATCCGGAGAAGGTAGGTTGCATGGAAGTTAGTTATTCTGCTTATCTATTATTATTCCGATGATAAAAACATTGAAAATTGCTAAATTTTACTTATAATTTATTAAAAAGCGCCGTTTCCTTTAGAAATAAAATTACGCGGCCAATTGCATCGGGGTCGTCACCTAGAATGGACCCTAGGTCGCCCCCAATGTTCAGTCGGCTACGCACGTCTCGGTATCTGTCACACTCCGTCAGGATATGCCGAATTCCGAGAGAACAGTCACAGTCATCACACCGGGGTGGAATTTTCTCTTCAGTGAAGAGAAAGGAGTGGGTCAGAAGGCTGTCCCCTAACCTCATACGGGTGATGACGACTTCCTCTCGGCGTCTCCTCCTGACGGAAGTTGGCCACGCTGACGTTACCGGTTTAACTGTGCGCAGTTTATTATTTGAGATAGTTCTCCACGACTCCCTCCACTGCTGAAGAACTGCACTCTTTAGTGAAACTCGTAGGTCTTCACAGGATACCAGCGTCGACTCAAGATCTTCAAGCTGGAGAGCGTGTTTTGCGGCAGAGTCAGCTTTTTCATTTCCGGCAATTCCCGTATGTCCAGGGACCCAAAGAAACCAGACGGTGGTTCCCTTCTTGTGAAGGGAAAGCAAAGACGAGTGGATACCCTGGACGATAGGGTGCATAGGAGAGAAGCCAGAAATGGATTTTACGGCGCTCATTGAGTCTGAGCAAACCACGAAGGAGCCACCATCAACATCTATCCTATCAAGAGCCATTTTAATAGCAAACAGTTCCGCTGTGTAAATACTACACACCGGATGAGTTTCGCTTTCATGACTCCATGGTGGGATGATACGACCGCACAGGCACAGGCTGTGTCTGACTTCGAACTGTCTGTAAACACGGGTACGAATTCGGGGTGGTGGCAAAGAAACATTAAGAATTGTTGCTGGTACTCTTCAGCAGTGGTAAAAGCCTTTTGTCGGTCGTGAAGGAACATTTTTATGTTGGGAGCGGGAGTTAACCATGGCGGGTGATTCGAATGCCGAATGGGGTAGAGTTCTGGTAATAGCATCCCTCGTTCACGAATAAAATTGTGGAAACGTACACTTACAGGCTGAGTGGCTTTTGTCCTGCGATTAAAAAGTTCTAAAAAAACGAGTCTTAAAAATAAGGTTAAAACACGGGTGCGTCCTCATCGTTAAAATTTTGGCAACATAGTTGCACATGAGCAGGATCCTTCGGTGGCACAATGGCGGCTCTCCTGCATCCACATGGATGCTGACAACAGGACTTGTCCGGAAAGCACCCGTGGTGAGCCGGAGCCCTGCGTTGTGCACGCTGTTCAGGGGTCGTAGGTAAGACTCCCGAGTGGATGAGTAAATGAAGGATCCGTAGTCCAATTTTGATCGCACCAATGCACGGTATAATAAAAAAAGTGTTGTGCGGTCTACTCCCCACGATACGTGGCTTAAAAACTTTAAAACATTTAAGGATCTAAAACAATTGTTTTTTAAAACTTGCATGTGTTCCCGCCAATTGAGGCGGAAATCGAAGGTCATTCCCAAAAAACGGACCGACTGTGCGTAGTCGAGATCTCTGCCCCCTAAGCGCAGCGGAAATGGGATATGGACTCCCCTTAGGCGATGAAAGTGGACACACACAGTTTTCCCTGGAGAAAAAACAAAGCCGTTTCTTTGTTTCCACCGGTGTAAACTATTTAGAGTCAGTTGGATCTGTCTGGAAGCAGTGAGAAGTTTGGATGATCGGCAAAAAATCGCCTAGTCATCGACAAACAAGGATCCAATCCAAGGGGTTTTTATGCAATCCGTAATTTCGTTAATTGCGATGGCAAAAAGTGTTACGCTTAGCACAGATCTCTGAGGTACGCCGTTATCTTGCCTATAAGGTCCAGTGAGGTGCTGTCCTATTTTTACCCTGAAAACTCGGTCGGTTAAAAAATTTCTGGTAAAAACTGGCAGACTGCCCCTGAGACCCCACTCATGGAGCGTGCTTAAAACCTTCCGCCGCCAGACTCGATCGTAAGCCTTCTCCAAATCGAAGAAGACCCCGATCACGTGCTGGCGGAGGAGAAAGGTTTCCTGGATGAAATTGTCGATTCGAACTAGGTGGTCCATGGTGGATCGGCCCCGATGAAATCCGCACTGAATTCTGGAGAGTAGGTCTCGGCGCTCTAACCACCAAACGAGCCGCCGGTTCACCATCCTTTCCATTATTTTGCACAGGCAGCTGGTTAGAGAAATGGGTCTATAACTGTTCGGGTCACCACGATCTTTGCCCTGCTTTAGGATGGGGATTACTGCTGACTCCCGCCATGTCGATGGAAAAGCACCTTCAATCCAGAGCTGGTTGAAGGTGTGGAGGACCTCCAACAATGCCTTCTCCGGAATATTACGGAGAAAGGCATTGTGGACCTCGTCAAGACCCGGAGATGTGTTGCCTGAGTCGGCAATGGCAGACTTTAATTCCCACAGGGGGAAAGGAAGGTTATAGTCGACTACACGTCGCGTCTCGTAATAAATCGGAATCAATCCCTAACGCTCTTTTATGTGTATAAAATGTTTGTCGAATGCGTCATTGCTGCTGGTCCTGGAAATAAACTGGCTGAATGCCTTTCCGATTCCATGTGGTGATGTTAGAACTTCACCACTGACTTCAAGAAAAGAAACACCTAGATGCTGCTGATTGCCCGATAGACCCCTTACTTTGCGCCATACCTGTGCAATTGGTGTCCTGCAGTTGACGCCTGAGTCAAATTTCATCCAGGAAGCTCTTTTTGCATCCCTTACGACCTGTCGAGCTTTCGCTCTCAGTCGTCGGAAGGAGGATAAATTTCTTTCGGTGGGGTATTTATTAAATATTCGCAGTTTTTTTACGTTGGCGAATAGCTTTCGCGCAGTCATCATTCCACCACGGTACCGCAGGCCTCGTAATTATACGGCGAGACCGTGGTACGCTGCTGTCTGCAGCTTCGATAATAATTGCAGTCAAATAATTAACATTTTCAACGCTATCACTGGTTTCGTCATATTTGAAATTAAAAGTCTCCTTAAAACGTCCCCAGTTCGCTTTCTGAACAATCCAGTGACCCTTCCGAATATAATCTGGATTAAAATGCCGTTCCTTGGTAATAAAAATGGGATAGTGATCGCTCCCACACAAATTGTCATGTACAGACATATTTAGTTTTGTAACTAAAATGCTGGATACAATACATAAATCGATACTAGAAAAGTCGCCAGTAAAACTGTTAAAACGGGTTTTCTCCCCATTGTTTAGTAAAACCAGATTACTATCACATATAAAATGGGATAAAATCCGTCCTCTACTGTTGGACTGAGCTCGAGCACTTCCCCATAGAGGATCGTGAGCGTTAAAATCTCCCATTAAAATGAAAGGCTGAGGTAGCTGGCGGTCAAGGGCTTCTAGGTTAAAACGGGTGACCGGCGCACTCTCCGGGAGATACACGTTACACAACGTAACCGTCTTGGGGGCACGAACGGTCACTGTCACCGCCTGAAACGGTGTGTTCAGTTACACTCGGGAGGTGTAAAGGGCCTCCCGAGTAGCAACCGCCACTCCACCCTGGGCTCGTTGGCCACTGGTGTCGTCCAGTCTAAAAACATTAAAACCATTTAAAATACCATTTTCCGTTGTTTTAAAATGAGTCTCCTGCAAACATACGCAAGACGGGTTAAAATCACGAATTAAAACACTCAGCTCCCCCTTACGCCGGTAAAAACCATTGCAGTTCCACTGCAAAGTAAAAGCCATAGATATCTATTTGTTCAGAAATTTGATTTTCCCGCAAATGCCCTATTAAGTGTTTGTGAGGTGTTGGCGCTAGCTGTATGAGGTGATTCTAGCGTCACTGGGTCTACCGGTCATTTTTTAGTCATGCTCTCGTTCAGACACCGAATGCCCGGCCGAGAGGGAGCATGGGAAGCAGCCTTGTGAATAAACCAGCTACCGGAGAATTGCTTCTACTTCATTTTGCTTAATTGCTATACATAGAAGATTTGGTCCTTCGGGCCGGATTAGTTGGTGATAATTGCTATTATTTGCTGCAGAAGAAGAATTTACGAGAACGGACGAACTGGACTGAAGTTCGTCTATCTTTGCTGAATGAACGATAAGTTTCTATTTCTTTTTCTGTGAACTCTTGGTTGGTGTCTGCTTGCTAACTTTTTGTGCCGATTGATTTGCTGCGGAAAGCTATAAAGCTTGTGATTTCAATCATTTTCTGAACCATAATTACGGGCTACTTCACGCAGCGTGTGCTTCCAGACGTCAGTCAAACGCTTCCTCTAATCCCCCTCACATCACTGTCGCGCCGCATGCTACTTGGCGTAAGATTGAATAGGTTGCTTCCCATGGCGAATTCTACTAAGAACGTGCTAATGTTCTGTTTGCTTGTCATGACTTAATTTTTCATTCCCTATTGTTTGTGCACAATTTCTTACGAATCAAGGGCCGCGAAAGTCACGATGGAGTCCTTTAAATTCCAACAGGAAAGACTTCTTCGCAAAATTACGAACTCTTTCACGAACTTTAAGAAGGAAGGACGAGCCAAAATGACTCGTGGTGCGTGTGAAGTACGCTTGGAACAATTAGACGAGTGGTGGAGTCAATTAACTCGTGAGCACAGTTCAATGATTAGGTCAAAAGAAGTTGACTTTGCGGACAAATATTTTAAAGACAATTTTTTTGAAATAGCCGAAGAAAATTACGTAACCCAGAAGGGTGAATTCAAAGAATACTTTAACACCTTAATGAGAGACGAACTTTCGATCACAAGAGAGTGTGCTTCAAATGTTATCCCAGGGGAAAGTAATTCTAATGCTCAGCTAACTAACTTGCCTCGATTGAAATTACCCACATTTTATGGTGTCTTTTTCGATTGGTTGCCTATTAAGGAAATTTTCGAATCCCTTGTAGTTGGAGAAAGGACAACCTCAGATGTAGCTAAGATGCACTATCTCCGAAGCTGTGTCGTTGGAGAAGCCGCGAACTATTCTTCCATACCTGTTGCTGGGAGCAATTTTAGTTTGTCCTGGGAAACGCTTCTGAACGCATACGAAAATAAGCGTCGGCAAGTCAATGCTCACATTGACAGTTTATTTTCTGTGCAGGCCGCTCGAAGTGAAAACTCGGCAGAGTTGAGACGCATTTTGACTTCTACTTTAAGCAGTGTGCGGCCATTGAACAATTTACGGCAAGCTTCTGAGCAAAGGGACGACTTGTTTGTCTACCTAACCGTCAGCAAGTTGTATCCACAAACTCGTAAGGAGTGGGAGAGTTATCTAGGGAATTCGACCACCCCAAGAGAGCCGGCAACTTTGGATACTCTTGTTAAATTTCTGGAAAGTGCGATAATTAGCTCCGAAGCATTTGAGAGTGGGACTCTTGGGACTGGTAAATCGACTAAATACTGTTCGAATAAGGCAAAAACCAAGAATAAGACTGACTCTAAATATTCGAGAGTATTCCACGTGGGCTACGATTCCAAAAAGGCCGAAGACAAATGTGCATTGTGCAATCGATCGCACTTCATTATGTTTTGCGACCAATTTAGAGAAAAGACTCCACAGCAGCGACAAGAGATAGTGAAATCAAAGCGCCTTTGCTTGAACTGTCTCTCGCGTCATTCGATAAAATGTTGTAAATCCAACAAAAGGTGCAGGTTCTGTCAGGGAAAGCACCATTCGATGATTCACGAGACAGAGGAGCTCGCAAAGCAATCTATCCCGATACCAGATTCTTCTCGCGCTCATAATAGTGTTTCACCCGAAGAGAATTCAAATAAATACACATTAATGCACTTAACCCCCTCCCCCAAAACGTGTTCTGTGCTACTTGCATCGGTGCTCGTAAAAGTGATTGGACCTCATGGCCACTCAATACTTGCTCGAGGGCTAGTGGATCAGTGTGCTCAGTCGTCTTTCATCTCGGAGTCATTGTGCCAACAGCTAAAGATCAAGGGAAGGAACACGAATGTGGAGATACTGGGACGAGCGGGAAATAAACAGGCGAGTTGTAAAAGGGCCGTCTCATTCAAAATCATGCCCCATTTTCATTCTCCATTTTCTTGTGACGTTGACGCATTGGTAGTCTCAAAAATATCTTCATATATTCCAGAAAATAAGATTGTTCTATCTAACTGGAAACATGTTCAAGGGCTAACGCTTGCCGATCCACAGCAATATGAAGGAAGGGGGATTGAACTTCTACTTAGCGTCGCCATCCATGCCAAGATTGTGAAGGACCAGGTGAGGAAAGGAGGTTCAGGGGAGCCTATAGCTACGTGAACCGCATTGGGATGGATGTTATCTGGAGAAGTCCAAAACCAGCAGATTGAACCGTCAGTTCCTTCAACGGTTCTTCAAGGCCTGGAGAATGAGGACCTAACAGACCTTCTACGGAAGTTCTGGGAACAAGAAGATTTCCAACCCTCCAGAAAAATACTCACTGCAGCTGAACAGGAATGTGAGGAATATTTTCTTTCTACTTACAGAAGGCATATTTCAGGTCGCTTCATCGTACGACTACCCTTGAGGGATGGCGAGACTGCAGAAACAACTCAACTCGGCAGTTCCTATATCCCAGCCTTAAGGATGCAGCAGCAAATGGAAAGGAAGTGTCTGCATGATCTGAGATTCAAAGAGAAATACCAAGCATTCATGCAGGAGTACATTGACTTAGGTCACATGAAGGAATCGGAGGGGAAGACCAAGGAAATGGATAGCTGCCTCTACTTTCCTCACCATGGCGTTTGGAAGGAATCCAGCACAACCACTAAGCTAAGGGTGGTTTTTAATGGCTCCCAACAAACTAACAGAGGAGTATCGTTAAATTCTAAGTTGCATATAGGTGCTAATTTGTTGCCAGATTTAGCTAATGTTGTACTACGCTGGAGAAGTTACCGTTTTGCCTTTACCGCGGACATCGAGAAAATGTTCCGTCAAATTTTAGTAGATGAAAGAGACCAGCATTTGCAAAATATACTTTGGAGATTTGATTCTAATGACCCTGTTCTTTTCTACAGACTGTTACGTATGGTTTGGCGTGTTCCCCATATTTGGCTATTCGCTGTGTTAGGCATCTAGCCGAGGAAGAAGGCCATGCCTTTCCTCTTGCTGTTCCTTTGCTGCTAGGAGAGATCTACATGGACGATGTGCTGACTGGAGCCCATACCTTGCCTGATGCTCGCTGCAAACAAGAGGATTTGATCAACTTGCTCAGGGTGGGCGGCTTTCCTCTGCGGAAGTGGGCCTCCAATGCCGGAGAACTTCTTCAGTGGCTGCCTCGAGAGGATGTTGCGGTTTCGAGCTGCCAGCCCTTGCCTGAGTCCAGTTCCATGGTTGTGCTTGGGTTATCCTGGCTGCCGCGAGAAGACTTCTTATATTACCGGATAAGTATAGAATCATTTTCCTCTGTCCTGACAAAGAGAAATGTTCTATCAAATGTTTCAAAATTATTTGATCCACTTGGGTGGTTATCTCCAGTTGTAATAACTGCAAAAATCTTCATGCAATCACTGTGGTTGTTGTAAATAGACTGGGACACAGAACTTCCTGCTAATGAATCTGCCTATTGGAATAACTGGTATTCTTCTCTGCCCGTTCTCTCACAATTGCGAATTCCTAGATGGATTAACTTTTCACCAGAAGCTAGATTTTCAGAAATCCATGTATTTGCAGATGCTTCGAAAAGAGCATATGGTGCTGTTGTTTATCTCAGAGTTATTTCTGATGAGGGTTCTACTTCAATGCTAATTGTGTCTAAGAGCAAAGTTGCTCCTATCAAAACTATTAGCATACCAAGGCTGGAACTCTGCGCAGCCGTTTTGGCTGCTCGCCTCGCTAAACATTGCCAAAATGTCCTCAATTTGACTGGCTCAGAGGTGCACCTTTGGTCTGATTCCATTGATGTTCTGTTCTGGTTGAAAAGTCATCCCTCTCGATGGCAAACCTTTGTGGCTAATCGCTGTGCAGAAATTTTAACTTTACTTCCTAATGGTACTTGGCATCATATTCGCTCAGCAGGTAATCCTGCAGACGCTGTATCCAGAGGTTTAACTCCTTCTGAGTTAATGAAGTCAGAGATTTGGTGGCATGGTCCCCCACAATTAACTACTTCCAGTGTACCATGGCCAGCATCAAAGCCAATACAACTCATTACAGAGCCAAAAGAGACAAAAATTACTCATATTTCTACGGTCTCGCCCCCTCCTATTTGGGATTTGTTGGATAGGTACTCAACTCTATCAAAACTTTTGAGAATAACAGCACTGCCTGAGATTTCTAAAACTCAAGTTTGCAACTTGGGTGGTGTCTGGAAAAATTCTTACATATTTACAAAACTTTCCATCGTCTAATTCTTCACATGCTACCGTCGAAGAAACAGACTATGCATGTTTACTATGGGTTCATGAAGTCCAAAGAACTTCCTTTTCTAAAGAATTTTCTTTGATAAAGTCAGGCCTTCAACTATCTAATCAGAGCCCCCAACAAAAACTTAACCCTCTTTTTACAGGTTTTTGTCTTCGTGTTGGTGGTCGATTAAAACACTCAATCCTGAGTGAGGACGAGAAACATCCTCTAATTTTGCCACATTCTTCTCGCCTGACTACTCTTATAATTGAACATTGTCCCAAAATTACTCTTCATGGAGGACCTCAATTGACACTTTCACACATTAGGAGAAAATATTGGATAATAAAGGCAAGACAAGCTGTGAAAAGAGTAATACACAGTTGTACGACTTGTCGTCGGTATTCTGCTTCTCCTCCTTATCAAAAAATGGGTGACTTACCTCCTCTCAGGGTTAGGCCACTAAACAGGCCATTTTTAAATTCAGGGGTCGATTACTGCGGGCCATTTTATATTAAATGTTCCCCTGGTCGGGGTCGCAAACATTACAAAGGATATGTGGCCCTATTCATATGTTTGAGCACCAAAGCCGTGCATCTTGAAGTTGTGTCTAGCTATGAGTCTGTAGGCTTCATTGCTGCCTTTAAAAGATTTGTTGCTCGAAGGGGTCACTGCGCTACTTTGCTTAGTGACCAAGGTACTAATTTTATTGGTGCTAATGCTGAACTCAGAAGTCTCTTTCACAAGACCTCTAAACATTGTAACACCATTATTGAAAGCTTGGCTAAAGATGGAACTTGTTGGAAATTTAATCCTCCCGCGGCTCCACATTGTGGTGGAACATGGGAAGCTGCCGTTAAATCCACAAAATATCATTTGAAACGAGTAATTGGATAGCACACACTAACATATGAAGAATTGTCAACAATTTTATGTCAAATAGAGGCGTCTCAATTCTCGACCTTTAGTTCCCATCACGGATGATGTTGCTGATTTGCAGCCACTCACCCCAGCACATTTTTTAATCGGATCTGCATCTATGTTAATTCCAGAACCAAGGGTAACTGATGAGGAGTTGCCTCCTCTTAAACGTTGGCTGATGCTGACACAGATGACTCAGCATTTCTGGGACCGGTGGTCTGCGGAATATTAGCAGAATATGCAATGTCGCTCCAAATGGGTCAAGGAATCTCCCACCTTGGCAGTTGGAGATATAGTGCTTCTAAAAAATGAGGTGACCTCCCCTGCTAAGTGGCCTCTTGCAGTCATCACGGAGCTACACCCAAGATCCGATGGATTGGCACGAGTGGCTACTATCCGCACGTCCACCAGTAAATTGAAGCGGCCGATTGTGAAATTGATTTTATTGCATAGACCAGAAACAACTGTGTAACTACTATGTTATTTAGATTTGTTTATCTCATTCATTGTTCTTTAATTTACTTGGAAATTATTATATTTCTGTACTTAAATTGTTTCGCTCAAAAGATGTGATTTTTGTTCGAAGAACAAGGTGGGCGGAATGTTCAGAAATTTGATTTTCCCGCAAATGCCCTATTAAGTGTTTGTGAGGTGTTGGCGCTAGCTGTATGAGGTGATTCTAGCGCCACTGGGTCTACCGGTCATTTTTTAGTCATGCTCTTGTTCAGACACCGAATGCCCGGCCGAGAGTGAGCATGGGAAGCAGCCTTGTGAATAAACCAGCTACCGGAGAATTGCTTCTACTTCATTTTGCTTAATTCCTATACACTATTTTAAAAAAGAAAAATAGATAAATAAATGTGGGGTGATATAAAAATCAAGGGGGTCAGCGCCGAAAACGGTGCTTTTTCCCCTTTTGTTTCGCGAGGAGGACTTCAGTCTCCGTGGACCGTCGTCCTCCTCCATTGATTCCACCGGAAGTGGCTTGGATAGTCCGGAGGGGCCGGGGTATATGGTGTTTTTTCGCGCTGTTTCAGCGCTACCCCGGTTGAAGATTTTAGCTGGTTCTTTTTAGGAGAACCAGCGTTGTTGGTGGCGTTTTTGTTTGTTGCCGGAATTTGTGCCTTAACCGGCTTGGCTACTTTCTTTGCTTCTGAAGTTTTTTGGCTGTCATAACTCTGTCTGAGTGCCTTGGGAAGCCTTTACCACATTTGTGGTCGCCACCGAGGCAAAGGATCTCGATAAAATAGGGGCTGCCATGGCTATATATATCTTCCTTGCCTCGAGGTATGGGATTTTTCCTACAGTTTTTATCTCTATGACTTTCCGTTCTTCTACCATCTTGGGACACTTCCGAGAATAAGCTGGATGAGTACCCTCGCAGTTCACACAACATGGTTCCTTGTTGCAGTCCGCAACCTCCTGTTCTTCCAGGCCGCAGCGCGGGCATGTGGCCTTGCCATCACATCGCGTGGCGATGTGGCCGAAGCGCTGGCACTGGAAGCAGCGCATTGGTGCCGGAATGAATGGCCGCACTGGGACAGATTCATAGCCCACGAATACCTTGTCGGGAAGACTATCACGCGCAAATGTAAGTACGACGGAAGTAGTTTTTATATCTTCGCCGTTACGCTTCGTGGTGAGCCGACGTTTACACAGAATCCGGGGCCAAAGAGGGGTATTGGCCCATATTCCATACCGGGCATTCGACACCCGGCTGGGTACCATAGACCTCACCCTCCAGGATTCCCATCTCCTCCTTACGGGTCACCGCACACGGCAAACATGCGGGTGGATCGCAGGCCAGGTGGTGTGGCCGCACACAGACAGTTGACCCACAAGACTGTCCGGGCTCAACCCTTACTGGCTCGGGGTTTGTTTTCGGGGTTTCCCTCCCCGCCCTTTTAGTCGCCTCTTACGACAAGCAGGGATACTGCGGGAGTATTTTCCATCCCCCTACCCGCAGGGGTGAAGGCTACCCAGTTACTGGAAAGGGTTCATTCAGATGTCATGGGACCCATCACTCCAATTTCCTTGGGGATGTGTAGGTTCATTGTCACCTTTATTGATGAATGTTCGAGGTTTACTGTTGCAGTACCCATCAGACTCAAAAGTGATGTGCTACAGGAGTTCCGTAAATACCATGTGAAATTTGAGCTGCAGAAAGAGAGAAAGATCAAAGAGTTTCAGAGTGATCAAGGAGGTGAATACACAGGAGCATAAGAGAATCACCTGCAGGAGCGAGGCATACTTCACCGTAAGTCTGTCCCCAGGACTCCACAGCAAAATGGCCTCGCTGAACGATACAACCAAAAACTGCAAAACGTTACCAGGTGCATGCTGATCGAATCTGGAATGCCAAGCTATTTTTGGGGGGAGGCTGTTCTCACAGCATGTCCTACCCTGAATAGGTGCCCATCAACCTCTTTGAACTTCAGGACACCCTTAGAGGTATGGGAGGGGAGAGAACTGGAGAGGATGGACCTCTATTGCCTAAGAACTTTCGGCTGCGAAGCGTGGGCATGGTCAGCCGAGGATATACGTGATGGAGTTTGGTCCTCGGGCTAGGAGATATGTATTTTTGGGGTATGAGATGGGCGTCAAGGGCTACCGCCTTTGGGACATCGAGAGAGGGAAGATAATTGTGAGCAGAGATGTCAGATTCAGGGAGCATGTTTTCCCCCACAAGGCAGCGTATGCTTGCATTCAAGATCCAAGGCCAAGAGTAGTAGAACTGGCCTGGGATGAGGAGATGTAGTTGCAGCTAGAAGAGCAGGTGCAGCCACTAGAGCCGTTGCAGCTGGAAGTGGAGTTGCAGCCGGGAGAGCAGGTGCAGCCACTGGAGCAATTGCAGCTGGGAGAGCGAGATGAGCAAGAGAGGGAGGCTGCCGCACAGTTGCTGGACCCACCAGAAGCAGCTGGGGACCAGGAAGCAGGCCCAAGGGACATTCAATAGGATGTGTCTCTAGGGGAGGAGAGAGCCCTACCACGTAGGTCTGGCAGAGAGGGAGTTCGTAAGGTATGTCCGTGTTGCAAATTAGTTCAAAGTGGGGTAATTATCCCTGAGAATGCAATGAAGGCTGTCCAGGGTCCTGATGCGGACAAGTGGCAGGCTGCAATGGACGAGGAGATTAAAAATATGGAGAAACAACATACATGGGAGATTGTGAAGCGCATGCCTGAATATAATGTGGTTGGGAGTAAGTGGGTTTTTGCCATTAAGCGTGATCAGGGAGGTAGCATTGTGAAGTATAAAGCTAGATTGGTTGCTCCGGGCTTTACTGTGTTTGGGGTAGATTTCTCTGAAACATTCAGCCCTTTTATCCACAAGGTTTTACGTGTTCTGATGGCAATTGCTATAGTAAATGATTGGGAGATGGAACATTTGGGCATTGTGGGACCTTATCTAAACAGTCCTATTGATGTAACAATTTATATGGAGCAGGCACCATGTGTGTATGTCCCAGGCAAGGATAATCAACATTATGTGTATAAACTACTGAAAATTGTGTATGGACTGAAACAATCTGGTCGAAACTGGAATTCATACTTAAATGAGTGTCTTAAAGGGGTTGGTCTAAAGCAATGTGTGAGTGACCCTTGTGTGTATGTTGGTATGCATATAATTGTGGGAGTGTATGTTGATGATTTGCTCGTTGTTGGAAGGAAAGCACAAATCAATCGTTTTAAATTTGAGTTGTCCAAATTTGTTGAGGTAAAGGAACTCGGTGAGATATCAAATTTGTTGTCCTTGGACATAGCCAGACCAAATAGGGGGGACCTATTTGTGTGCCAAAGCTCATATGTTGAAAGTGTACTGAGTGAATTTAATATGTCAAACTGCAGAGGTGTGTCCATGCCGTTGGAGATGGGTAACCCTCCCAGAAAGGAAGTTACTGTGGAAAGTGAATTTGACGCCACTCTATACCAGAAGGCAATTGGTTGTTTATTGTACATTACCACAAGTACTAGGCCCAACATAAGTAGTGCGACATGCAAATTAAGCCAATTTTGTAAAGTGCCGTCTGCTGAGGATTGGACTAATGTTCAGCATGTCTTCAGATGTCTGAAGCAGACAAAGGAGTATGCATTAAATTATTGTAAAACTGGTAAAACTGTTCAAGTGTACTCAGATGCCGATTTTGGCAATGACGAGAGTCATTTAGTGGCTCTGTGATCATATTAGCAGGTGGACCAATCATCTGGAGGTCTAAAAAACAGGGAGAAATCTCTACCTCCTCCACTTACGCTGAGTATATTGCCATGTATGAGACTGCACTGAGGTCATATGGTTGAGGCAGTTTCTAGAGGAAATTGGTCAGGGAAAATTCATTGACACCTTGCATCATTAATGCTGATAACCAAGGTGCAATATGCATGGCATCAGGTAATGCCATCAAGGATATAATTAAGCTCATTCGGATCAACAATCATTTTGTTAGAGTCTTGGTACAGTCAGGGGAGGTATCATTTAACTATGTACAGTCTGGTAAGAACGTTTCTGACATGGTAACAAAACCTCTCTCAGGTGTAAAAACCAGAGAATTCTGTCAGTTGCTAGGCCTTAGATGTGCCACATAAGCAATGTGCTCATGTATTCAATTTTTGTTTTGTTGTCTATCAATAGAGGTGAAGTTTCACTATGGCTGGTAATACCTCTAAGATTGAAGTTTTTTTTATGTTCTATGACTACAAATTTTGAATCCCGAGGGGAGGTGTTAATGTATGTTTTGGAACGGTATTCAAAATTGTATTTCTTCAGTGTGTGTGGCAACACTGGCACCATAGGTTGCCGTTATTTGTGTAAGGTGTCGCTATCTGGTGAGTTCTTCTTTAATAAAGCAGTTCATGTTTGGCAGTTAAGCAGAGTGGCCTTTTTTTATCTTTCTTAATGAGTCGAGCGAGTCGAGCAACACCTCAAATCTGCTGATAGTATTGGCACATTGCGGGACAAAACACCACTTATAGGTTTGTCTTTTCTCTACGTTAACCTCTCGGTCCACCGTATTTTCTTCACGATGCATTACGAAAACACAAATTTCCGCTTCAAACAGGTTGTATTCAATTGGTTTCCCACAAGTTACTGTGAGTTACTGCCTGAGCCACTTCAACCGACTTCAACAACACTGGAGTATGGCATTCACAGGCTTGTGACGTCACACATCAATTCAAGATGGAAGTAGGGCTTTTTGGCGCAACGTAAAATTTGTCACTGGTTAAACCCTTCTCTAAGGATGTACAATGAAGAGAATAGCATAATATAATTGTATTTACTCCTTCTGAAGCATGATCTTTCGATTTCTCAAATTAAAAAAATGGTGAACAACCCTATTCTCCAGGAAGCCACGGGCCCTGAAGGAGCTCCTACGTTGGAAAGCAACGGAATTCAGGTTGTTTTTGCTCTACATTGGGCCATATGTCATGAATTAAATTGTGCCTCGCGATGTGTTTGTCCATTTCCTGTGTCTTCATTTTGCAAGTAGAATTTTAACTAGTGCTAAGTTCATAAAAAATGACATTCAGTATGCAAATGATCTGCTTCATTGCTACGTTAAGAATTTTGGGTGTATCTATGGCCAAGAGACTTTATCCTTTAATGTTCATAGCCTATTACATATTTCTGCTGATGCTGAACAATTTGGCATACTTGAAAATTTTAGTGCTTTCCGGTACGAAAATAAATTGCAAGCTATTAAGAAGCTTGTTAGAAAACCTAGCAAGCCACTTCCACAAATTATAAGAAGATTGACTGAAATCAGCCATGTGACTAGCTTAATTTTTTTTTTTGAGGAAACCGGGAGTTGCCACGGTAGTAACCTTTACGGAGTCACCCGCAAGTGCACATAAGTGCGATATTCCACAGGAGAAAAATCATTCGCCTTGACCGGGATTCGAACCCGGATCCCTCGATTTCGCGCCGAGTGCTTTAACCAGTTAAGCTACCGAGGCGTCCTTCTCCCCTGTGGATTATTGGTGGCTTTATAGGAACATGGTGGTCAGGACTGCCAGACATATGATGTCATTAGCAGTCCAAGTCGTACGCTAAGCGCCACAGTCCGTGAGGATAAAGCCGTACATAGAACACAATGTTCTATGTACGGCTTTATCCTCACGGACTGTGGCGCTTAGCGTACGACTTGGACTGCTAATGACATCATATGTCTGGCAGTCCTGACCACCATGTTCCTATAAAGCCACCAATAATCCACAGGGGAGAAGAACGCCTCGGTAGCTTAACTGGTTAAAGCACTCGGCGCGAAATCGAGGGATCCGGGTTCGAATCCCGGTCAAGGCGAATGATTTTTCTCCTGTGGAATATCGCACTTATGTGACTAGCTTACCTAGTTTGATCAGAGAGAAATCTAATTGCAAGAGGAAATTGCTGACGAGCAAGGCTATTTTCCCTCCTGGGTTTACTAATCCATGCTATTCCAGCATTACATGGTTGAGCCTCAAGATTTCTACAAAAAAACAATTATGTTATGATGGACTCGGGTGAAATTGTGGTCGTGAACTTTATAGAGACTTGCAATGCTAAGGTGATGCTTCTCGGATCATCTTTTGAGGAGATTCAGGACTATTACTGTATGCAAAACCACCAAATTTACTCAAGAGTCATTGGAATCTTTCGAGCGAAAAACCTATCAATTAATAGAAAATGGTTGGTCGAAGAGGTGCGGTGCAAAGCGTTAATTATACCATTAAATGAAAGTGAGATTTTGGAATGTTATTCATATTATATTGCTGAATACCTTCATTCATTATTTCTTCTCTGAGGTAAGGTTTTAATCATGATGGCATTTTTATTACTGTTTTCTTGGTTCATGTGAGAAATATTGGTGTGTGTTGCCTTCCTTTTGAGGACAATTTCTTTGTCACCGTAGGCAATAATATCTCTCTTATAATAATATATTTTCAGGACTGGGTTTGTTGGTGAGTTTTTGGATGAGGACGAGGGCATAACTTTCAACATTGTCCCAACTAATTTGTTGGAGTTTGAGGATGAGCAGGAGTTTGTGGTGTGGCCCAGCTGTAACAATGTTGAAAAATTAATTAAGGAGCGGAAAACTCCAGATCAGTCTTGGACATCTCATATTCTTTGGAAGGGGACGAAGGATATGGAGTCGTATGAAGTGGCCAAAGAATATGAAGCTTTGATTACAAAGATGGGGGACCTAGAAAAGGGTTATCAGGCTAAAACTATTTCTCTAGAGAGGCAAAAGAGAGTGGTTTTTCAAGCTCCAAGAAAACAACCGGGTGAATGGACGTCGTCCGAAGAGGAGCCAACTCTAAAACGGACTTTGGTGCCAGTACCTACTAGTAAGTTTAATCGCATCACAATTATTCTTATTATTATTATGCATTCTTTTGAAGGGATGATGATGCATTTATTTCTGATCTATCTTATCAGGAGCTGAAAACCTCGGGGTGGAGCAGGTCAACAGAGGGATAAAAGAGAGATCCCCTCTTGCCCTGGAGCATTTCACGAAAAGAAAAAGTGTCCTCGTAATATGTCTGAAAACTCCGACTTGGAGACTCCACCTGATAAGGGTTAGTTCAAATTTATATGTTGTATTTCATTTTGCTAAGTCTTCAAGGTAGTGAGTTAATTGTAACTATTGTTTGTTTTCAGAAACCTGCAACCTAAGGGAAGTCAAGGGTGGTGACTTGAAATATTCTGAGTGTCAGACAGAAGAAACTCCCGAGACACACTTCCAGGAATTTTTAATTCAGTATAAAAAAGATAGAGAGGCTCAGATGAAGATGTTAGCTGAACTGAAAGAAAATCAGTTGGTGCTGATGGAGGAGCTAAAGAGGAACAAGAGCACAATCAGAAATGATTGCAAAATAATTTATCATTCCCCAGTTGAATTGCCAGCGAAGACAATAGGCGATATTTTTCTGACTGAAGAACTTTTGAATACGGATGACAGCTTCCGGTTGCACATGGTTGGTCTGCGTGCATTGTTGTATTTATTTGTATCTCCAAAATGTCTGTGGCTAATGCTGAATTTTTTATTTCAGTTTTCATTACTGAGTGGAGTATTATCTGGGAATTTGGCACATTTGTGAGAAGAAGTCTTGAGAAACTGATGGCAAACAATGTGGCCATGGAGTTTAATTGGCAAGGGCACAAAAATAAGAGAGCATTCTCTCAATTAAAGGGAATTATTTTGGTCTTGAGAGGTGTGTAATTGACCTTTAGCTCTTGGGTATTTGAGTTTCAAAGTTGGTTTCTTATTTTGATGCATCTGGTCATACCAAAGGATAACATTTTTTTAGTTGTCAATATCATTGCTTCATTTAAAACACATATGAGCGGTCATGTTTCAAAACACATATGAGCGGTCATGTTTCAAACATAATTCACTCCTTCCGCAGCTGAAGTACCGGAGGTACTTCAGCTGCGGAAGGAGTAGCTTTGAGGAAGGGTTTTTAAGAAAGAAATTTCCAACTGGTTGTCCCAGGCCCATCGGAGGAAGAACAATGATATCTAGTGTGAAGATTAGAATTAATTGAAAAGTCACTTGATGGTTCTACTGTATTGGCTATTATTTTTATTATTGGTTATGATGTAGCATAATAAATTGTAAATTAAATGACAATTTTTAAATGAAAGAATTTTGTTTTGGGAATTTTTGTCTTTACTGTCTTCTTAATGTGAATTTGAGATACATATTACTGTGATTATTAGGTGGGTGGGTGATTATGGGGTGCATTATGTTCCTAGGTAATTTAGGCTTCTTAGCATGGCATATTCATGTTGTCATTGGTCATGAAATACAATGCAGCCCTCCACTCTTCCCTATCAAATAGTTGAGTCCTCACTGCTTGATAACTCCCCCTATGTACATTCTATTTTGTCCATGAACATCATTATGGGTCTTCCATTGGGAGCTGTTCTATTTTGCCTTCGATCTTGTTCTTTGCACACTAGTTGTGCCTCAGGGTTTGCCCAATCCATTCGATACTCCTCTCTATGGTGTCCCTTATGGTCCTCTCCTCTTCTCCTACTCTGTAAATTTCATTGTCTCTTGTTTTGTCCGTCCAGTTTACCTTCAGTATCGTCTTTAATCACCAGGTTTTGAGGTTCATCTCATTTTAGTGAGGAAAATTGATGGCCACTGCATTTGAAGTAATACGGCTGCTACCTAGAGTAGCTATGGTAAGAGGTTGTGTGGAATCGTAGTGAAAATATAGTTAAGAATTTACAGGAGATTTAGTTTGATAAGTATGATATTCCTATTAACTCCTGTTATAAGTCAAAGTACATTCCTCTATGGATTTCATACGGCTGTCGCTTTAAGATGAATCTGCATTTTTAGGTGATTGAGCTCATTATAATGCATACCATAGAGCAAGAAACATAATTTAGATGTATGTATACATAGGATATATAGATGTATACAAATGGAAATATGCCGTAATACAGCTGTATACATGTGTATTCCCTCTGTATTTCAGCTGTATATGTACATATACATCTGTAATACACATGTAAATTCCATGTATTTCTTTAAAAAATACAACTGTAATACATATGTATTACAGCTGTATGGCAGGACTTTTGAGCAACTTTTACAGGTAATAAACAGCTGTATACATAAGCTATACATAATGTATTATGCATGGAATACATCTGTATTACAGGTGTAATACATGTTTTGTGCTATCTGGGAGAGCCAAGCTGTAGCCAGTTCCTCGCTCGCAACCATCTGAAAGAGTTTAACCAAGGGGGCGGCGTATCGCACATATATCGTAAGGAAAACTTTATCGATAGTGGTAAAACTGAGGGTGGGGTTAAAACCGAGGGGGCGGAACGACAGTGACCGGTAGATGCGCTTTTGTATAGTTTTTTATTAGCTCATTTGCAATTAAAATTATATGCATAGTATTTATTGGTGATTAAATAAAATTCAACGTTTTGCATTATTTTAACGCCAATGTAATAGTTTTAACTTTAATGTGTATAATTCATGAGGGAGTTCATGCTATTGTAGTCTCGGCATATAGTGGTGGTTGCGAAGTTGAGCGCATGGCTCACTTGCGATTTCCATGTGTTTTATGCACGAAGCTGAAATATTATATTAATATCTGCTATAACCGGGCTGAGTGATTGCTAGATATGGCGAAACCTGGGCATACTAAGCGATACACGGTGCTTTAGTGCAACAGTGTGTATGAATGTCGTTCAGACAGAGTATTATCTATTTTCTCGTTTCTCAAAGAGGCTGTCAGGTATGTTGCATTTAAATTTTCGAAGAATCACGGAGCCATGGGCCATTTGTTAACTACAGAAAAATACTAATATACGCATGGATTTTCATGGTTCTTTACAACTGATACGAGTGTTCGGAAGTATTTTGAATTCTGGTAATGTTGCATCAACACATGGCAGAGAGGTGGGCAAGATTCTATCCCCGAACAGATTTCCTTCGTTGATGATTACAGAAGAGCATAAATCAATATATTTCTTTCTTGCACTTACGCGAGTCTTCTACTCCTCTCATTACACCGACTGCCGTTCCACTCATTATCGAAGGTTAGTACATTCGTGATGTTTACATGATGTGCATTAGGTGCCATGAACTGTGACGAGGTTGCATCGCCATCAATCACCACCCTTGTGCATTACAGTGACTTTTGCTTTGATGCCCTCCCCAGGCCATGTGTGGTGCATTGGATGGCCTGAACTGTAACCACGTCGTCATGGCATATTCAGATAACCCCACCATGACTTGGACTTTATGGATTAAAGTAATTTTACCAAATAACAATGGTGATTAACATCTACTCTGTAAGTGTTTTGAATGGCTATGTTCAACTTCTAAGAATGGGCCACCGTTGAATTCTGATAATTTGATTCTCTTTTGAATCAATAAATTTATAGTGACTATGTTAAGCGGTGTTTTATTGTGCCTTATTTTCTCGTAATAAAAGAACCTAGTCCTTTTCCTTGGCGTCCCATAAATGTTTCACAAGGTGTTGTGCAATCGGGTATATCGTCAAGTTAATACGAGCTAATAACATATTTTTTTCATTTTCAGGCAGTATTCATTAAAATTACATGTTTCAAGGCTTAATTTCAAATATTAGGTAGGTAGGTAGGATTTAGTTTATTGGGTGCGTCGACAGCTACGGTCATGTCGCACCACGCACGATCCTTTTCTTCAAGCGTTTCATAAAACAATCGATATGAAGCTATATGGTATTATCCGTTTACCGCTGTACATAGAAATGTATTTTTATTTCAAACATTTAGAGTTTTATCAATAGATTGGTTTGCCGTAAAAATTGCATTAAAGTACTGACACTAGATGGGCTGTCACGAAGAACATTTTCCAAGTTACCTTCGATCCCGAATTTCTCGCGGGCATCTCGGTATTTTGCACATTCCGTTAGAATGTGAAGCACACTGAGGGGAGAGACGCATTCATCACACTTCGGTGGGATTTTCTAGTCAGTAAAGAGATACGAGTGAGTCAGAGTACTATGTCCTATCCTCAAGCGGGTGATAGCCACCTCTTCCCTCCGATTATTTCTGATAGAAGAAGTCCACGCTGAAGTCGTTGATTTTACAGCCCGGAGTTCATTATTTAATAATTCTGGCCAGATGTCCTTCCGCTTCAAGATTAGGAAGGAGGCAAGGAGATTAGGAGGCAAGATTCTCATGCGGAAAGCTGAAAAGGAGCCTTGTTTTGTAATATCACATACGGAGGACTTAAAATCACTGTAAAATATGTTTTGATGTCTCTAACTACAAACAACTTGTTAAACAATGGTGATTCAGTATCCATAATCCATCAAAATATCTGCAGTTTACGCAGCAATTTCGATCTCTTCTTGCTTCATATAGGACAACTGCAATGTAAACCAACAATAATTGTTCTATCTGAGATATGGATTGATGAACACGAAGTTAATTTCTACAATGTAACTGGTTATAATGTATTTGCTAAATGCTGTCAAAAAAACCGCGCTCGAGGCGTCATAGTTTATGTGGATGAAGGTATTCAATGTGTATCAAAAGCAGTCACAAGTCATACTTTGGACTGTGTTTACTTAACAATTAAAACTAATCTGACTGAGTTCGATCTTGTAAGCATTTACAGGGACCAGAATTTTCCTGTGGCTGAATTCTTACAGGAGTTGGAACCAATTTTGAATAGCGGTGGAAAAAATATGATTATTATTGGTGACATGAATATTAATTTGATTGTTGCAAATAATGATTGTGATTATTATTGTAATTTGATGCATACATATGGTCTGTCATGTTTGCTAAATCAACCAACTAGAATTAGCGCATCATCATCAACGTGCATCGACCATGTATTTGTTAGATTTTATAATGCATTCAGATACAAAATGCTGGCAGAAGTTAAGCATCTGGGTATAACTGATCATTCCATGGTTTCCTTTGATATTTCTAGGGGTAAAGAAAATGTGTCCCGTGCTCACTGTGTAAAAAATGAAACTTCTCTAAAAAATAAATTACGACATGTTATATGAAGAGGCACGGAAAATAGATTGGACTCCAAGGTTTAGTGAGCACAATGCCTCAAGAGCATTTTCAGTTATGTTGGATTTAATACACACAGTTGTAAACGCGGCAAAATTCCCAAGTAAACATAAAAGATATTTAAGAATACTGAAACCATGGGTAACTAACGCTCTGCTTAAAGACATAGAGGAAAAGAATCATCTTCTCAAAAAAGTTAGGCGTCATCCTAATTGTAATGCCTTAAAAGAGGAATTCATAGCTTTTAGAAATAGTCTAAGATCTAAGTTAAAACTGGCTTGTAATAATTATTATATGCGAAAGTTTGAAAATTGTAAAGGAAATTCCAAAACTCAGTGGGGCCTGGTGAAAGAAATAATCGGAGAAAGTCAAGCAAAACATTACACCCCCTCGTTAGACGTAGAAGGCGTCGTCATTACAGACCCATCAAAATTAGCAACTGAATTTAATAACTTCTTTATGTCGGCATACGATAGAGAAACTTATAAACATAACTCCCACTGTCAATACTGGCAATAGGTACCAAGAAAATTGGAATATTGTATACCATTCCCTTGGATGTCCCAAAGATAACTGCTCAAATTGTATCCCGATAGATTGTGTTTCAGAATATAAATACCTAGGAATAACTATCGATAATCAATTGAAATGGAATCTTCATGTACACAAACTCGCAAAGACATTACGGCATTACCTCTCGAAATTTTTTTTCTTACGCAACAAATGTCCTCTCCACTTTCTAAAGGCTATTTACTCTGCTCTCGTAGAGTCAAAATTAACATACGGCATACAATGCTGGGGAAGTGCATATAAAGAAAATATATATCCATTATTGTACTTGCAAAAGAGAATTCTGCGAACGATTATGCATAAAACCAGATTCTTCCACACTTTCCCTTTGTTTCTTGAGCTTAAATTACTGCCAATTCGCTACTTGTATTTTTATAAAGTTCTAAAAAACTTTTACATAAGAAGTGGAAATGTTGCTAATCTACTACCAAAGGATTATTCTTTTAATTTGCGTAAAAAATGAATTATTACTGCCCAAACCAAACATAACGATGTTTCAAAGATGTTTTATTTATATCCAGCCAAAAATATTTAACTTTCTTCTTGATTGTATTAAAAAAGAAAAAAACCCCGGGAAATTTTTGAAGGAAGTAAAAAATTGGTTACTTGCCATTAGCAACATCGAACTTTTATTTTGTGATTTACATGTAATAAGTCTAATGTTAAATAGAAAGTGATTGTATATATATATACTTAACTTGTTAACGCTTGTCGCTCATGTATGAATAAATGCTTACGAGTGTTTGTATGATTATGAGTGTTTGTATGTAATTCTTATGAGTATATGTATGTTTGTGTGTATGATGAGCGTTGTCAGTTTGTATTTTCTGTTGCACTCTGCACAGAGCATTTCTTTTGATAGGTTTTGTGTACTTCACTGTGAGTATCTTGATTGTTAAAAATTTGCCTATGTTGCATGGCTTAACTAATGGTAGCCCCCAAACAGGTGTACCTTAGGGGCTACCAAACTTGCTTCACCTAATAATTGTTGTACTCTGTATGCAATGACTGGAAGCAATAAATTATTCAATTATTAAAAAAAATTATTAAATTATTAAACTTCTTTAGCGCTACGTTTCGCAACGTAACCCTGAGATCATCCACGGTCACCAATGGAGATACAATATCTGCTTTCTTCAAAGCATTTCTTGCGGCAGCTTCGCCCTCTTCGTTCCCCTTAATGCCGACATGGACAGGAACCCACAAAAACGATACTCTAATTCCTTTGGTATTAAGGAAAAATAGAGAAGCTTGTATTTCCTGGACAAGAGAATTGCTTGAGGAGAAACGAGAGATAGCTTGGAGTGCACTGGAGGAGTCAGAGCATATCAGGAATGCACCATGGCTGCATTTAATTTCGTGAAGGGCCATTTAAATAGCATATAATTCTGCTGTAAAGACAGAACACGAAGGATCCAGTTAGGCAATAATTACTCCGTGGTGTGCAAAAACCACAGCACATCCGCAATGGTTTTCCGACTTCCACCCATCTGTGAAAACAGGGGTGAAGTCGGGAATTTCTCCTAGAACTTGCCGATACAGACACTGGTACTCAGCGGAAGTGGTGGATGATTTACGGCAAAGTAAAAGTCTGTTTATAACATTTGGCTTCGGGGTTCACTATGGAGGGTGTTTAAGGTACCCAGCCGGGTACACGTTAGGGAGTATAAAATCATTCTCTGCCATAAAATTACTAAAACGTACACTAACTGGTAGTGTAGCTTTCCTCCTCCGGTTAAAAGCGGCTAAAAACCGAGGGTTAAAATTAGATTAAAACACGGGTGGGTTTTCATCCTAAAAATCTTAGCAACATAGTTGTACGTCTAAATTTCACGACGAATCGCCAAAGGTGGTTCGCCGGCATTAGAATAAAGGCTCAGAATCGGAGATGTTCTGAAAGCACCCGTTGCCAGCCTCAGCCCGGAGTTATGCACCCTCGTTAGCGGTCTCAAATACGACTCCCACCCTGACGCATAGATAATTGATCCGTAGTCAAGTCGGCTACGGACGAGTGACCGATATAATAAAAGCAATGTGGTGCGGTCTGTACCCCACGTCGAATTGCCTAGATACTTTAAAATATTTAAAGTTTTCAAACACTTGTCCCTCAATGAATATACGTGTTGTCGCCAACTTAGCCGATGGTCAAGCGTCATCCCTAGGAAACGAACTGAGTCCACATACGGAAGTATCTTTCCATTCAAACGCAGGGTGGGTGGGTCCTGATATCCCCTCAGCCTATGAAAATGAACGAATTTTGTTTTGTCGCTGGAGAACCTAAAGCCATTTTCTCGAGACCATTGTGACAGCTTGTTAACAGTAAGCTGAATCAATCTGGCTGCACTTACAAGTTTCGACGATCGGCAAAAAATTGCCAGATCATCCACGTAAAGGCAACCTAATACAGGGGCTCTGATGCACTCTATAACACTATTGATCGCCACTGCGAACAACGTCTCGCTCAAAACGGAGCCCTGCAGAACTCCGTTAGCCTGAGGATGAGCACGAGATAGGAATTAACCAACTCTTACCCTAAAGCTCCGACAGAGTAAGAAGTTCCGGATAAAATCGGCAAGTTGCCCCTAAGACCAGTATGCAGTGTTGTTAGTATTTTATGGCGCCAGACCCTGTCGTAAGCTTTCTCCATGTCAAAGGAAACGTCAACGACATGTTGCCTAAGGAGAAAAGCTTCCTGAATAAAATTTTCCGCTCTTACTAAATGGTCAGTGGTTGATTTTCCGCGGCGGAAACCACACTGAGCGACTGACAGTAGGTCTCGTGACTCAAGCCACCAAATAAGGCGGCGATTGACCATTATTTCCATGAGTTTCCATACACAACTGGTTAGAGAAATTGGTCTATAATTATTGGGATCACTCCTTTCCTTCCCTTGCTTGGGAATAGGGACAATAAAGGAATCCCGCCACGATTGCGGGAAAGTACCCTGTCCAAATTTGGTTGAAAGAGAACCTCCACCAATGCCGATTCAGGAAGATTCCGAAAAAAGGCATTGACGACTTCATCGGATCCAGGGGAGCTGTTCCGGGACTCCGCAATAGCGGAAGTTAACTCCCACTATTGGAAAGGGACATTGCATTCTTGCATTACGCCGCTCTCTTTAAAGGATAGCGCCATTGACTCAGCTCGATTTTTAATGCTAAGGAAACTAGTGTCATTATTGATGTCACTGCATGTGTCTGCCAGTAGCCTGCCAAAAATTTCGCATATTTCGGAGGGTCTCGAAATAGTTCTTCCGTCTATATTAAGGCTACATAGGCCATAATCATGACGATTTCCGGAGATGCAACGTACTTTACGCCATACCTAAGATATAGGAGTCCTGTGATTGATGGTCGAGATGTATTCCATCCAGGAGTCCTTCTTCGCTCTCTTTATTATC
The DNA here is from genome assembly GCA_963573305.1 of Pyrrhosoma nymphula. Taxonomy (NCBI): domain Eukaryota; kingdom Metazoa; phylum Arthropoda; class Insecta; order Odonata; family Coenagrionidae; genus Pyrrhosoma; species Pyrrhosoma nymphula. The sequence continues at coordinate 88,831,623 of OY754334.1, read as the reverse complement.
TGCCGAGCTTTGGCCCGAAGACGGCGAAAAGATGAAAGATTTCTTTCCGTTGGATACTTATTAAATATTCGCAGCGCTTTTTTCCGTAGTTGGATGGCCTTAGCGCATTCATCATTCCACCAAGGAACTGCAGCTCGGGGTGTGGTTCCTCGTGAGCGAGGGATGCTGCTTCTAGCCGCCTGGAGAATTCAAGCTGTCAATCGTTCTACATTGCTTACACCATCCGTATTATTGTCAAATTTGTACTTAAAATTCTCTCTAAAGCTTGACCAATCGGCTTTACGGGCAATCCAATTGCCTTGAGGAATAAAATTAGCGTTGAAACCGCTTTCTTTAAAAACAAAAAGAGGAAAATGATCACTCCCACATAATTCGTCGTGAACTGAAAGTTTTACTTTGGTCACGAGACTGCTCGTTGATATGCACAAATCAATCGTGGAATAGTCACCAGTGTGACAGTTAAAACGGGTTTTCTCCCCATTGTTCAATAAAAACAAGTTAAAATCATTAATAAAACTCGATAAAATGCGACCCCTTCGGTTGCTCTGACCCCTCATACTCTCCCAAAGAGGGTCGTGGGCATTAAAATCAACCAATATAATAAAAGGTCGAGGCAACTGACGAACAAGGGATTCGAGGTTATAACGCGTAACCGGTGAACCCTCCGGCAGGTAAACGTTACACAACGTCACTGCATTGGGGGCGCAAACGGTCACCACTACCGCCTGAAAGGGCGTATTAAGCTGTACACGGGAGGTGTAAAGGGCCTCCCGTACAGCAACTGCCACTCCACTCTGGGCTCTTTGGCCACTGGTGTCGTCAAATCTAAAAATTTTAAAGTTTCTTAAAACTCCCTTGTCCGTAACTTTAAAATGTGTTTCCTGGAGACAAATGCATAATGGCTTAAAATCTCGGATTAAAATCGTCAGCTCTTCCTTGTGTCTATAAAAACCGTTGCAATTCCATTGCAACACGAAAGTAGTAGTATTTGGGTGATTTGGGTGCTTCGACGGCTAAGGTCATTCGCACCACGTCAATCTAACATCACCATGTCAAATTATTTAAAATAAATAATTAAATAGACAAATAAAAGCAACAAAACACCATAAAACGGGCGTAAGATAAAACACCAAATAATGGTTGGTCACAAACAGTTAAAAAGCCCAGACTCTTTTAAAAATAACATTATCCGACAGACACAACCAGGATCGTCTCCTAGGACGTGTCCTAGGTCTCCCCTGATGTTCAGCCGGATGCGCAGAGCACGGTACTTATCACACACCATCAGAAGGTGTCTCACAGTAATGGGAGAGTCGCAATCCTCACAGTAGAGCGGGATCTTCTCTTCGGTGAAGAGGTAAGAGTGAGTGAGGGCACAGTGCCCTATCCTTAACCTTGTGATTGCGACCTCTTCCCTGCGAGTCCTCCACACTGATGTGGGCCACACTGATACCACCGGCTTTATGGTGCGCAACTTATTCTCTGTCAGGGAATGCCAGGTTTCCTTCCACTGTTCGAGGGCTACGTTTCTCAACGTAGCCTTTAGGTCTTCATGCGGTACCAATACTGACGAAATTTGTTCGTCTTGAAGAGCCTTTTTCGCTGCCGAGTCGTCCATCTCGTTACCGGTTATTCCCACGTGTCCAGGTACCCACAGAAAACGGATAGCGATTCCTTTGTTAGAAAGGGATAAAAGATGATTCTGAATTTCCTGGACAAGTGGGTGCATCGGGGAATAACCGAAAATGGCCTGCAGCGCACTCATCGAGTCACTGCAGACCATGTATGCGCCGCAATCGCCCCTAATACCACCAAGAGCCATCTTAATGACGAAAAGCTCCGCCGTGTAGATACTGCACAGCGGGCTTAGTTTCACCCCGATGACTCCATGGAGGAACGACAACACCGCGCATGCGCATGCCGACTCGGATTTCGAACCATCCGTAAACACGGGAGTGAAATCGGAGTGGCGGCACAGCTCATCCCTAAAAAGTTGTTGGTACTCCATGGGCGTCGTGGAACCTTTCTGGCCAGTTAGTAGGGTAAAACTACACTTGGGATAGGGCACTCGCCATGGTGGGTGACTGGAATATCCATGGCCGTACACTTCTGGAAGTATCACATCTGCTCCTTCCATAAAATTGTTAAAACGGACGCTCAGGGGTCTGGTGGCCCTTGTCCGCCTGTTAAAAATGTTTATAAACCTGAGATTAAAAATTACGTTAAAACACGGGTGTGTCCTCATAGATAAAATTTTTGCGACGTAGTTAGCCATTAAGATGTTCCTCCGGGTATCCAGCGGGGGCTCTCCGGCATCCGAGTATACGCTCAAAACGGGAGACGTCCTGAACGCTCCGGTCGCCAAACGTAGCCCCGCGTTGTGAACCGTTGCCAGCGGTTTCAGGTAACTTTTGCGACCCGAGGAGTAGACGAAACATCCATAGTCCAACTTGGAACGCACCATTGCCCTGTAAAATGAAAGCATGGTGGTCCTGTCGGCGCCCCATGTAGTGTGCGATAAGACACGTAAAATATTTAAAACGTTAAAACATTTATCTTTAAGAGTCCGGATGTGTTCCTTCCAATTAAGCTTGGAATCGAACACCATCCCGAGAAAGCGAACCGATTCAACGTATGGTAAAACCCTACCACCGAGGCGTAACTCTGGTGGTATATGGTTGCCCCTGAGACGCTGAAAATGCACACATTTTGTCTTTTCCACTGAGAAGCGGAAGCCGTTCTTTTAGGACCATCCGTCCAGTTTATTAAGACAGAGTTTTATTTGTCTGGGCGCGGTTAATAGTTCGGATGACCGGCAGAGAATAGCCAGGTCATCCACGAACAATGATCCCATGACAGGTCCCGTGATGCAGTCGATAGCGTCATTGATCGCAATAGCGAACAATGTCACACTAAGGACTGATCCTTGAGGCACTCCATTTTCCTGCGTATAGGGTTCGGAAAGGTGCTTACCTACTCTGATTCTAAAAACTCGGTCAGATAAAATTTTTTAAATAAAAATGGGAAGATTTCCCCTAAAACAGCAGCCATGCAACGTGTTTTAAAACGTGTTTTAAATCTTCTGACGCCAGACCCTGTCATACGCCTTCTCCAGATCAAAGAAGACCGCGATGACGTGCTGGCGCAGAAGAAAGGCCTCCTGGATGAAATTGTCGCTCCGAACGAGGTGATCAATGGTTGATCGACCTCGCCGGAAACCACACTGGATATCCGACAGAAGGTTCCGCCGCTCTAACCACCAAACGAGCCGACGGTTTACCATCCTTTCCATTACCTTGCACAGACAGCTAGTAAGGGAGATTGGCCTGTAGTTACTCGGGTCCGTTCTGTCCATTCCCTGTTTTGGGATCGGAACCACCGCAGATTCCCTCCAGGAAGATGGGGAACTACCCTTAAACCATAACTGGTTGAGGGTTCTCAGGATCTCCATCAACGCTTCCCCCGAAAGATTTCGAAGGAAGGCGTTGTGGATTCCGTCCAGTCCCGGAGAGTTGTCCTTGGAATCCGCGATGGCTGACCGTAGTTCCCACAGCGAGAACGGGTCGTTATACTCCGCGATTACGGACGTCTCAGCAAAGCAAGGAGTAGTTCTCTGGAAGCGTTCCTTGATGGCCAAGAACGCTTCCGAGTAACTCCTGTCACTGCTTATACTGGCTAGTGACTCGCCAAAAGCCTCGGCTACGTCGCGAGGGGAGCTCACAATTTGGCCATTAATTCTCAAGCAAGAGACGCCGTACTCCCTACGGGAGCCCGAGATGCATCTCACCTTATTCCACGCCTGTGCAAGTGGTGTTCTGTGGTTAATGCTATTGACGAATTCCCTCCAGGAGACCCATTTTGCCTCCTTCACGACTCGTCGAGCTTTCGCTCGCAGTCGGCGGAAGAACGCAAGGTTCGTTGCGGTTGGGTACTTTTTAAAAAGACGCAGGGCACGTTTTCGAAGACGAATTGCCTTGGCGCATTCCTTGTTCCACCACGGAACCGCTGGTCGTGGGACGTTACCCGATGACCGTGTGACGCTGCAATTCGCTCCTTCGATCAAGCACCTAGTTAAAACTTCCACATTGTGTGTGGCATCACAATTACAATTGTTTAAAATAAAAAGCGTCTCTAAAATTCTGCTAATCAGCTTTACGGACAATCCAATTGCCCGGTCGGATAAAATCAGTGTTAAAACTTCGTTCAGAATTTAGTAAAATGGGGAAGTGATCACTCCCACAGAGATCTGTGTGCACGGACAAATTAAACTTGTTAAAAAGACTACTCGTTACCATAGCTAAGTCTATACAGGAGTACTCTCCATTAAAAACATTAAAACGGGTTTTCTCACCGTTGTTAAGTAATAAAAGGTTAAAATCGAGGATGAAACTGGCTAAAATCCGTCCCCTCCTTGTGCTTTGGCCTCTTGGGCTTCCCCACAAGGGGTCATGGGCGTTAAAATCGCCCAGTAATATAAAAGGCTTCAGCAACTGCTGGACAAGTCTCTCTAGGTTATGACGAGTTACCGGTGCACTCTCAGGCAAATAAACGTTGCATAACGTTATATTTTGCGGAGTCAACAAGGTTATGGCCACAGCCTGAAACGGGGTGTCAATCCGTACTCGAGAGGTGTTAAGGTCCTCCCGAACAGCAATCGCCACCCCGCCATGGGCTCTATGACCAGTAAGGTCATCTAGCCTTTCGACCATGTATCCCTTCTAAATTCCACTGTCTCTCGCCTTAAGATGCGTCTCCTGGAGACATATAAAAGAAGGATAAAAATCTCGGATTAAAACGGCCAGCTCCTCCTTATACCTATAAAATCCATTAGAGTTCCACTGTAAGATAGAGGTCATAAAATTTAAAAATATATAAATAAATAAAAGACTTAAAAATAAATAAAAATGTTAAGAAAAAAGGAGTAGCCTAAGTCCGAACTACGGAGTGATCAGCGCTTGAGGCGCTGCTTCCTTCCCTTTTTCCTAATTCTTTCAATTTCTGTATCCGAGATACAGAAATCTTCCTCCATGGCGTCTTGTGGAGGCATTTTTCCCTTACCAGATGGACCGTGGGATTGTGAGTTGCCACGCTTAGTTTGCGTGGCCCCGGCGGTGGTTTTAGTGGGGTTCTTCCTGGGAGAACCCGGAGCGGTGGTTTGCGAATTTTTTGCCGGATTTGTGGCCTTAGCCGGCATGGCCGTTTTCTGTGCAGAGGCTTTAATACTTCGGTTCACAATGTCTTCCGTCTGTGTCGAAATGGTGACCTTTGCAATTCGAGGGGAAGCGACATGGGCGAATGATTTGGAAAAAGTAGGAGCAACTTGTGCTCTGTACTTTTTCCGAGCCTCGAAGTACGGGATTTTTTCAACCGTCTTGATCTCCATTACTTTACGCTCCTCGATCATCTTAGGACAATCACGTGAGTACACCGGATGTGCACCCTCGCAATTGACGCAAAGTGGGTCACCCTTGCATTCCGCACCCTCATGCTTCTCCAGGCTGCAGCGGGGGCAGGTGGCCTTGCCCTCGCACCGTGTGGCCATGTGGCCGAATCGCTGGCACTGGAAACATCGCATGGGTGCCGGTATGAACGGACGCACTGGCACCGATTCATAACAGACAAACACCTTGTCGGGGAGATGGTCAAGCGTGAACGTGAGTACGACAGACGTTGTTTACTCTTTCTCCATCACGCTTTGTAGTGAGTCGACGAGCATCGGTGACCCCCTGAGAGGCCATCTCCTGCTTGATCTCGTCGATCTCAACATACAGAAGGTCGTAGTGACTAATTACTCCCCGACAGGTGTTCAAAGTGCGGTACACCTCGACTTTAACGGGAATTTCGCCAAGCTTTTCAAACAGCAATAGCTTTTCGCTTTGAGCCCTCGTAGCCGTTTCGATGAGCAGTGTGCCATCGCGAAGTTTCTTTGCCGATTTAATTTCACCAGGAACTGAACCAGGCAGTAACTAACGAATAAGGAAGGGAGACACCTTCTTCAGGCTCTCCCCTTCCTTCTGGCACCTCATCACTAGGTAGCGCAGACTAGCGCCAAGAACATCAACTCCCCCGCCCGTATCCGGGCGGGATCTTTTTGGAGGTGGAAGATTTGTATCCGCCATTCCAAATGATTCTTCGTCCCACGGGCTCCCCATCCACCATGGAGCCACACAATTGGGACGCCGCACCGCAAACCGGTACGGTCGCCAGGGCTACCCGAGGGGATATAGCACCCTAGAGGTGGTTGTCTGTTTCGGGTTGGATCTTCGATGCACGAGCCCACCAAACCCGTACATCTCCGACCGCCCTACGCAGACCCCCACCTCCCTGGAACTCGCCACCGTTGAGCTTAACGCCACGGAAGCCGATTGACCGGGAGTGGCTAGCTCCCGGCCGCCCGTTTACACAGAATCCGGGGCCAAAGAGGGGTATTGGCCCCCGGTCCATACCGGGCATCCGACACCCGGCTGGGAACCACGGACCTCACCCTCCAGGATCCCCTTCTCCTTGGGTATCCGCACACGGCAAACATGCGGGTGGATCGCAGGCCAGGTGGTGTGGCCGCACACAGACAGTTGACCCACAAGACTGTTCGGGCTCAACCCTTGCTGGCTCTGGGTTTGTTTTCGGGGTTTTCTCCCCGCCCTTTTAGTCGCCTCTTACGACAGGCAGGGATACTGCGGGAGTATTCTCAATCCTCCTACCCGCAGGGGGGTGCAACACGAAAGCTATTTCGTGAAAATAAAATACAAAACAAATAAAAAGTTAAAAGGCTAATACCAATCGAGCAGTAGCCACTGTGGGAGGACCAATGCCGGAAGCGACGATCCGTCCCCTTCGTTCTCGCGCGGAGGATTTCATTCTATGAGAGATTGTCGTCCTTATCCATCGATTTCAGTTGACCGGACTTCGTCAAACCGGATGGTCCGGGGGGCGGCGTGATCTCACGGTTATTGTGTGCCGCCCTGGATGCAATTTTTTTTTCTGGTTCTTACTGGGAGAACCCTTGCTGGCGTTATTTAGTTTTGGTGAAGGTTTTTCTGTTATATCTTTCTTGGCAATTACAGTTTCGACCACAATTACTTCTTTTTCTTCTATGGATGCTGTTTGGGTGCCAGTTGTTGTCTTTGCAACCGACGTGGAGGCGACAGCAGCGAAATATTTCGAAAAAGTGGGTGCAACCAACTCCCCGTATTTTTTTCTTACCTCGAAGTATGTCACTTTCTCTATCGTTTTAATTTCCATAACTTTGCGTTCTTCCATTAACTTCGAGCACTTGCGCGAGTACGCAGGATGTGCACCCTCGCAATTCACACATTTTAGGTCGTTAGTGTATTCCGCGTCCGCATGTCGTTCCAGGCCGCAGCGCGGGCAGGTGGCCTTACCCTCACATCGCGTAGCGATGTGGCCAAAGTGCTGGCACTGGAAACAACGCATTGAGGCAGGTATGAATGGCCGCACTGGGACCGATTCGTATTCGTATAGTGTTCTTGGTCAAGACTCGATATAATATATAACAAGAATAAATATTTTCGATGCCTCTCTGCAAACAGCGCAATATCCAACTCTATGGAAACATTCCATAATACGTCCGATCCCAAAATGCTCTGAACCTACCAATCCGTCAGACTATAGACCAATAGGCATCATTTGCGCTTTTGCTAAGATTCTAGAACGTGTGGTATTTGAACAAATCAATAGGTTTGTCATTGATAACCACATATTAAATTCATGACAATCCGGCTTCCGAACAGGACGCAGTACCCAAACTGCACTATTGAACATTACTGAAGATATAAGAGGGGCTATGGAAAACCAAGAAGTCACAGTCCTGGTACTATTTGATTTCTCAAATGCATTTGATATGGTAGACCATGAACTGCTTCTTCATAAATTGACGAAATTTAACTTCTCAAGTAGTTCAGTAAAATGGTTTCGATCCTACCTCAGTAACCGAACCCAATCAGTGGTTGGACCCAATAACACATATTCTAACTGGATATATAATTCCAGAGGCGTAGTCCAGGGCTCAGTCCTCAGCCCTCTTCTTTTCTCGTTATTCATAAATGATCTCCCCGAAGTCATAAAACACTGTAAATACCATCTCTACTCTGACGATTTCCAGATATATTGCCACTCGTCAATTCCGGACTTAAGATCTACAATAGCGCTGATCATTGAAGACGTTGGGCGAATGGCATCCTGGACTCTGAAAAACCACCTCCGATTAAATGAATGTAAAACAAAGTCGATAATAATTGGGCAAAGCTACTTGCATGCTCAAGTAGACATTTTATTTTTGCCCAACATTCAAATCGGAAACTACACCATACCATATGAAGAAGCAATAAAAAACCTTGGTGTAACATTTGATAAACATCTTACCTGGAAGCAACAAGTACAAAGTACGAAACAGAAAACCCTAGGAATATTACACCAACTGTATAGATCAAAGAATATTATACCCCCTAAAATACGCACCATCCTTGTACAAACACTAATCCTTCCACACCTGGATTACTGCTCTTCCTAGCTTACAAATCTAGATGAAGAAAACAGCAACAAACTACAAGTGACAATGAACTCAACAATACGATTTATTTTTGACCTCAAAAAGTGGGATCGAATTAGTAGCTCGTATGCCCGCCTAAACTGGATGAAATTCAAACAACGTCGCCTTTATCATCCCACCATTCAAAATACTTTCTTCTGGTAACCCGCCTTATCTGTACGAAATATTTATTTGGAAAAGAAATATTCATTTCATACCCACTAGAAATCACAATTTTGACATTCATATCCCCCACCATAGAACATCTCACCTCAATAAATCATTCATGGTTACAGCTGCCAGAATATGGAACTCACTACCGATAGAAATAAGAAACTTGCCATCAATACATGTATTTAAGACTAAAGTATATAAGTTGTTTCATGATAGTTCATGGAAATTCCCAGTGTAACTAACCATGCTGACGTGATTGATTACTGATGTGATGAGGGGAGAATATATTCTGTATTCATGATACAATTTTCTATTGGTGCTACGTTTTTCTGTTATACCTGAATATTTTCCTTTGAATAAATAGTGATATCCACTGTTACCAATGTATTTAATGTGTCTGGAAATGTTGTGTGGCTAGATACCCGGGTATCCACATTCAGGATGCAATTGTATATATGTATATGCTTGTATAGATTTATATTTTGTTTTTTCTTTCCTTTTTTTTCTCCTTTATTTTTTTGCATTTACTGAATCTTGCTGTGGTGTTTTTTTTCTTTGTACCTCTGTCAAATGATTTTTACTGAATTGTAGTGCAATTGTAAATTATCTCATGGGCCAAATGGCCCACGATAATAAATTAATTGAACTTGAAGACTACTGACGACGTATCTTCCACAACGCCATCGCGCTTGGTAGTAAGGCGACGAGCGTCAGTTACTCCCTGAGACGCCATCTCTATCTTGATCTCGTCTACCTCCACAAACAGAAGGTCGTAATGGCTGACAACCCCCCGACTGGTGTTGAGGGTGCGGTGTTCTTCCACTTTTACTTCGATGTTATGAAGCATTTCCATTTCTAACAATCCTTCACTTTGATTTGCATTGGCTGTTTCTGTGAGCAGGGTTCCGTCTCGTAACTTTTTTGCTGATATTAAATCTCCAGGCACTTTCGCATACAAAACTTTTCGAATTAGGAAAGGAGACACCTTTTTCAATGTCTCACCCTCCTTAATAAATTTCATTACCAGGAATCGCTTACTGGCGGTAACTACACTTTCTCTCCCACCCGTGTCCGGGCGGGATCTTTTTGGTGGAGGTAAGTTGGTACCATCCATTCCAATTAATTGAGTTCATCCCCAGGGCTCCCCACCCACCACGGAGCCACACATACGGGACGCCACACCGCAAGCCGGTGTGGTCGCCAGGGCTACCCAGGGGATATGGCACTATCATTTAGGGGGCCTGTTTCGGGTTGGACCTACAATGTATGTGCCCTCAAAACCCATACGGCTTCGGCAGGACCCCGTTACTCCAGTACTCGCCATCGAAACGTGTCGATAAGCCGATTGATCAAGACTGGCTAGATCTTGACCGCCCGTTTACAGAGGATCCAGGGCCAAAGTGGAGTATTGAACTCCGGCCCATACCGGGTATCCGACACCCGGCTGGGTGCAGGAGAACTCACCTACCAGGATCCCCTTCTCCCCCTTACGGGTCTCCGCACACGGCAAACATGCGGGTGGATCGTAGGCCAGCTGGTATGGCCGCACACAGATAGTAGATCCACTACACTATCCGGACGCATCCCTTGCTGGACTGGGGGTTTGTTTTCGGGGTTTCCCTCCCCGCCCTTTTAGTCGCCTCTTACGACAAGCAGGGATACTGCGTGAGTATTTTCCATCCCCCTACCCGCTGGGTAAATTTCAAATATTGGTTGGTAATCCATTCAATACGGCTAATCCTGAGCAAGCGATGCAAACCCTGCGCTTGTATCACGATTTAAACCTCGCGGCAAACGAATGACACCATATCGCTATTACTGCTGTTATATAGCTCCTCATATTCTCACCACCTATCCTGGCTATCTTCCTTTTCGATTAATAACTTCCTTTTTCGTCCTTAACCTTTGGTTTCATTTGTTTTCTCTTGTAGTGTATTGAGCCTATCGATAAAAAATGGAATCGAGTCGTTAGAAAAAGACAATTCAACAAAATAATCTGGACCAACTCGGAGAAGAATTAGTGTTCAAAATAGTTCATCACAAACTTGTAGAAACTAATTATAAAGCAACTCTGACGATTGAAGTGAACGACGTAACGAAAATTTGCATTTTCGGACAAAAATCCGGCAAGCTTGCTCTCGACTGGAAGGTGTACCCAGTGACGAAATACGTGAATATTGTTAAATGTTACAATTTCCAGGGGTATGGTCACAAAAGTTGATAGTGTTTCTTTACAGTAAAGTGTAGCAAGTATTGTGCTGGAAACCACGACTGGTATGATTGCAGTGCACAATGTCCAAATAGATGTATTAGTACCACACAATAATTAGTAGGCACAATGTATTAGTACAATGATAGAAGGTCCAAACACGGCGTGGCCGGGCAAGGTAATACGAACATTACTCCCTCGAGTCATAGCTCATAATGCGATGGAATATTCTGTGACTCATGTTGAGCTATTTCTTTTGAAAATCCCTATTCGCTTCAGTCTCTCTTAACATTTAGTTCAGTGTAGGCATCTTCAACATGCCACCAAGGTCGCCATTTTCGGAATGCGAAATTCGGATGATTTTAAGTGCTATTTGTTTTTTCAAAGTTGAGGGGGATAAGTTGGGTGAAAAACGGTATCCCGTGTATCAATGTGCCGCCGACTGCCTCGGAGTTTCGCTTCGATCTGTGAAAAAAGTGAGCGCCAAAAACGATGAGAACCTGAGTGATAGCTTCCCACTCCCGTCGAAGAAACGACTCACGACAAAATTACACTATGGGCCGGTTTCACCAACCTCTCGTTAATCGTCTTACGCTTGGCAGGAATGCTTAACTGAAGCATCAAACTGTGGCTACACAAGTTTTGGCCAATGCCGTGGCCATCTTCAACAAGTTTCTGGTTGGAGCATGGTATTACTAATACAATACAGCTGAACTTCTTGTTCGTGGTAGACCTCTGGTGGTCTGAAGGAGCACCAGGGGGCTACCACGAACAAGAAGTTCATATTATCCGCCATCGCGGAACATGCGTGGTCCGAACCCGGACACGTAATTAAATTTGACGAGGCCAAACTAACCGCCAAAGAAAAGAAATACCTAGGCTGATAAGAGAGTCAATAGAGATAATAAAAAATGACAATTACAACAGGGGAGACGGAAACCGCCTATCAGGCCCGTGGAAGAGGATTTGACGGGAAGACAGGGACCATTCATAACACTTGGAGGGAGAATGAACAGGAATATAAGTCGACGATTTTGGTGTCCAGGCACTTCGACCTGAAGACACTCGGAGAAAACCGGGCGAAACTGTTGTCAACAATCAACATGAACGCGGAGGAAACCCGAACGATGAACAAGCCTTCAATTTTTATTTACTTTAAATTATGGTTTACTCTTAAATTTTTGTAGAACGACGCAATTTTTTAAATCCAGATTAATTTCGTGTCATTCTGTGTAAAATATTCCTTGTGATGATAAGGAGATTTTCCAGACGATTTCTGTTTCAGTATAGAATTTTTAAGGCTTTCTAATTTTGTCTTAATTAAAAGCATTTCCATAATTGTGATCACGCTCCCTCGTCTGCGTAGCCAAGTCCCTGACTAATATAAATATATTATTTTCAGGAAAAATTATTACGATGAGTGATGGGCGAAAGCGGTTATGGCTACAGGAAAGATGCGCAGAAGAAAGCCGAAAAACAACGTGACGCAGTAGAAAAGACTGCCAAGATTTCATTTTTTTAAGAAAACTGATATTGTAAGTTTACCCGTTGAAACTGATGAAAAATTAATCTGTACTCTTCCCGGCTACAGTAAAACTTCGTGCGGTAATTGTAGTGAGACTCACATCTAAGCAAGTGCGTTTCATTTTTAGTGTGATGATACAAACATAATTGATGCTCCTAACACAGATATAATATCAATTGAGGAACCAATTCCATCATGTACTTTTGTTAATACCGGTAGGCCTAACAGTTCCCATGTTTCAGCTGACTCTGAAGTTAATTTAAGCAAGATTGTGGAAGACCCAGCTCTGTGGGATGTCAATAATATCACCCGTGAATATGTGGTAAAGCAAGGGATAATTCAAAATACTGATAAACTAGACTTCAGTCACTCACAAAGATTTATTTGGGGGCAAAATCGCTTTTTATCTAAGTTACCATTTAAAACACAGTTGATAAACAGTAAAGAAAACTCTTGTGTTCCTTGTCAGTTATTTGTGTTAACATATGTAAGTTGTGTGGCAATTGTTTTTCTTTTGTATTTTGGCGGTGCTGTGAATTCATTTTTTTATGTTCTTTTGTTACTCCCGCCCGAAAATATGTGCGCGTCGTAGTTTGATGTCGTGTTCTGTATGGCGTATGTGAAGCCTCAAATACAACAGTTTTTCGTACGATTTCTCACCCTTTTTATTCCACTACCTTGCTGAACCTAACAATTTGGTGGCACAACAAAATTGCGAGAGAAGGATGTGATGACTGGAAACACGGGAACGAAATTTTGAAAACACATGTAAACTCCTCCGATCACAAAACGTGTCTTGGCTATGAAAACTATAATGTCAACCAAAGGGATAAACTCGCAGTGCAGGCCTACCTTTAAGAGGGCACGACGAGAAATTTGGATCCTCATCGAACAGTGGACATTTTGTCATGTGCCTTGAATGAATTTCTGAGTTTGATCCACTTTTAGCCGAACGCATAGCTAAATATGGTAATCTTGGTCAAGGTCATACTTCATATTTATCTTTGACTACCTATGAAGAGTTTGTTAAGCTTATGGCCATTAAGTCGTGAAAGATACAGTAGAAGAAGTGAAAGTGGCTAAATATTTTCCCATATTATGTAAGAACGAAGATTTTCGCGGTGGTTTACGATGAACTTCTTCATATTTTCGGGTTCTACCGCGTTGGTTGCTGTGGTGATGAAAACAGTTTCGCTGGCACTACTGCCAGCGTCTTCAGGTCGAAGATGCCGGTTCACAATTTTGGTCCTCATTATATGGCGCTTCTTTCCCGCCAATTCTTGCTGCTGCCCTCCCATTGGTTCGTTTCAGAATTCTTCTCAAAGTGTAGCCCAGGTGGTATCCCTCGTCTCGGTTAAAATTGTCAGTCCGGCATTTCGATTTTTCCACTGGTTAGAGGAAATTATTGAGAGACTGCATCAAAACAAATTGAACGCTTTTCACGTGAAAATTTCACCCACCAATTCGACACCGCACCCCCTGGTTTCTCCTACTCTCCCGACACTGACCCACGCACCAAACGGACCTTTGATTTTGGAATTAAAACACAACGGAACACCGAGCGGCATCTCCATTGGAGACGCCGCTGCACTCCGTCTCACCGCCTACTCCACTGTAGGCGGTGCGATGAACGCTGAAGGGAGCATTCCCAGCACCACTGACGAAGCGTATGCTTCAACCTCCATCGAAATGGCAGACGCCGACACCGCCGTCGCTCACCCTTCAGGTGACGCACCGGAAAATGACGGATTTACGTTCCCACGTAAATCCGTGAAGAACATTACGCCAATCTTTCGAGAGAAGAAACGGCCATTTGTCACTTCCGCTGACGCATCGAAAAGGGTGAAGATTCTGTCTTCAGAACCTTTTCTTCAAAATAAGTTCCAGGCCTTGGCAGATGCCTCGCCGACCTCAAATGCTGCTGAAGACGGCAATGACACCACTGATGACACCGCACAAATGGATGCGACACCTGCACCACCTGCGCCCATTCCGGAGAAACGGAATCCTCGTCCACCGCCTCTCGAGGTGTATGATATCGAGGATGTGAACGCCTTCCGCGCCCTCGTCCGAGGAAGCGTGAAGGATCAGACCTTCACCATCTCTTATGGTGAAACCATGGCCAGAGTCTATCTCAAAACCGAGGAGGACTTCTTGTCTTTAAAGTCCGTCCTCGCTGCCGCCGATGCCCAAGTTTCTACTTGGGCTGTTGGCGAAGAACGGACGACGTCCTTCCAGATTCGCGGTCTGTCACGCCGCCACACCACCGACGCCATTACGGAGGATTTGAAAGATATGGGAATCCTGGTGCGCAGAGCCCGTCAAATTCTCAACGACGGACGCCCCTCAGGCGTCTTCGTCGTCGCCATCACGCCCACGGAGGACTGGAACATAGGCTCCATCAAACGCTTGAAAAACATAGCGAATCAACGCGTTACGATCCGCCTCCACGACTTCCGCGGACCGCAGATGTGCCACCGCTGCTGCGGGTTCTTCCATGGAAGCTTCCATTAGACCCGTCTTCCACGCTGCATGGAGTGCGCTGGGCACCATCTCACCAAGGAGTGCACCTCCACGGTGAAAAAATGCACCAACTGTGAGAAGGCGCATCCAGCGTACTCTCCCGAGTGCGCCAAGAGCATCGCAGCGAAGACTGAAGAAAACAAAAAATCAAAGAAGACAGCGGCAAAGACGCCTTCTACTCCAAAGAAGGTGCACAAGCAACCGGCGGTACCACAACTTCAGGGGGAAACCGCACATCAACCGGCTGCACCACAAATGCAGAGGGAGACCGCAAGTCTCGGCACGCAGAATGCGTGGGGCCGTGGAAACGCCCCCCGCCAACAGCCGACTCAACGCCCGACTCCGCGAAAACGCTTGGAAATTCCTCAAGTGGACCCATTACCGGGTCTTCCGGAGCCTTCACCACTTCCTTTGGAGACCGCTGCGTCCGTTCGCATCCCAATGCGTGAAGCGAAGCGACGCATACCTCCCAGGGAGCATCAAGTCCGGGAACCGGAATCTCCGACGGCCCTTCTTGGGGCCCAAGCATCATCCGCTGATCCCATTGCCACTCTCTTTACGAGATTGGCAAGCATCACTGCTGCTGTTCAGCAGCAACTTCTTCTACTTTCAGAAGTTATCAACACTCTTCCCTCTCTCCTAGCTCTCCATGGCGGACACCCCTAGACGGAGACATCTCGCGTTCGCCTGTTGGAATGCAGGCGGCGCCATCGTCCGCAAGTCTCCTGAGCTTCTCGCGTTTCTGGCTCGCCAGAAATGCGACGTGGCACTTCTCCAGGAGACTCATCTCTCCCCCGGCAACCGCTGGACAGTACCAGGCTTCCAAGTCTTTCGTGACGACCGTGATAGACGAGGAGGTGGCACTGCCATTCTCGTCGCCGATCACCTGGCCGCACAACGCGTCACTCTTCCGAATCTCACGTCCATCGAGGCCACTGCTATTCTCCTGCAGTGTGCGGAAGGACCTCTCCGTCTCATCTCCGTCTAGGCCCCGCCGAACCTCTCTCTCCTTCCAGCGGACCTGGATGCTGTCTTCACGAGCGACATCCTGACGATCGCCGCCGGCAATTACGACGCCAAGCATCCCGACTGGCACTCCAGGTTGCATACTCTCAGGGGCCGCATTCTCCGACGTTGGACTTCTAACAACAATTTTGCAGTCACAGCTCCTTCTACGGCCACGCACTTCTCCGAGAACGGCGCACCGGATGTACTGGACATCGCCATACACAGGAGCATCGCATCGGTGTTGACGGCGCGAGCGCTTCACGCTCTTGACAGCGATCATCTTCCCGTCGTTTTCAGTCTCCGACGCCGGCCGGAAGCCCTTCCCCCGCGCGTCACTTGCGACTACCGCCAGGCTGACTGGCCTCTCTTTCGTGATCGGGTGACGGAAGGCTTCCGAGAATGGGAAATTCCACCTCCGCTGGATACGCCGGGAAACATCGATGCGACCTGCTCCGCTGTGACTGCAATCGTCCGTGAAGCGTTCGATGCCGCAGTTCCTTCCAAGGAGATACGAAGCTGGAACTATCTTGTCCTTCCTCCTCACATCCTGGCTGACATCAGGGCGAAAAACCGTCTCCGCCGTCGCTTCCAAGCGACGCGATGCCAGGAGGACAAAGCCAGGATGAACGCTGCTCGCCACGCAGTGCGTGACACCATCGCGAAGCATCGCCAGCAGTCTTGGGAGAAGAAGCTCTCTTCCCTCTCCTTGGAGGATGGCTCCATCTGGCGCATGGCACGCGCGCTTCGCGGCGCGAGCACCGAGGAAGCACCACTTCGTACACCGAACGGCACGCTCCACTCAGCGGCGGACAAGGCTTCATCGATGGCGGCATACCTGGAAGACTCCTTCCAACCTGCACCACCAGCGCCTGATCTTCCAGATCCTCTCCTGACGCCTGTCACACCACCTCACGCACCACTTCGACCGCGAGAACTGCACGACGACGTTCCGGCTGTGAGCTCGCAGGACCTCTCAAGGGCCATTAAGCGACTCCGTGTGAAAAAGGCTCCAGGTCCTGATGGCATCCCTAACGACGCCCTCCGACAGCTTCCGATCTCTCTGGCATCCTTTCTCATTCTTATTTTTCAGGCGTGCCTCTCCTCAGGGCATTTTCCATCTCCGTGGAAGGAGGCTCGAGTCATCACAATTCCGAAACCTGGCAAACAACCAACGAAACTTGAAAACTTACGCCCGATCTCTCTCCTTGACGGCTTTGGAAAACTATTCGAGGACATCATTTTACATCATCTCAAAGCCGTCACCGAAGACCTGAACATCCTCCCAGATCATCAGTTCGGCTTCCGGAGCGAGCATTCCACCACTCACCAAGTCGCGCGCTTGCTGAACTTCGTCACGGAAGGCTTCAATCGTGGACACTCCACGGTTGGTGCCTTCTTCGATCTCAGCAAAGGGTTCGACCGTGTGTGGCACGAAGGCTTGCTCTGGAAGCTTTCTTCATTTGGATACCCTCTATGGCTCACTAACATCATTTCATCGTGGCTTCAGGATCGCCGCTTCCGGACGACATGGAAATCGGCGATCTCGGAAGAACGACGCATCAGAGCAAGAGTTCCGCAGGGCAGCCTTCTCTCTCCGCTGCTCTTCAACATCTACGCGGCCGACATGCCGAATGATTTAGGAAGCATTGTCATCGCTGCGCTTTACGCCGACGATGCAGCATTGCTCGCCAGATCGTCTAAACAACACATGGCATCGCGTTATCACATCTGTTGTACTCACCTTCGCGCGTGACCAGCTCCCCGACAAGGTGTTTGTCGGCTATGAATCGGTACCAGTGAGGCCATTCATACCGGCACCCATGCGATGTTTTCAGTGCCAGCGATTTGGCCACATGGCCACACGGTGCGAGGGCAAGGCCACCTGCCCCCGCTGCAGCCAGGAAAAGCATGAGGGTGCGGAATGCACAGGTGACCCACTTTGCGTCAATTGCGAGGGTGCACATCCGGTGTACTCACGTGATTGCCCAAAGATGATCGAGGAGCGAAAAGTAATGGAAATCAAGACGGTTGAAAAAATCCCGTACTTCGAGGCTCGGAAAAAGTACAGAGCACAAGTTGCTCCTACTTTCTCCAAGTCGTTCGCCCGTGTCGCTTCCCAACCTATTGCCAAGGTCACCATCTCGACCCAGACAGAAGATAATGTGAGCCAAAAAACTGAAGTCTCTGTACAGAAATCGGCCATGCCGGCTAAGGCCACAAATCCGGCAAACAAAACACAAGCCACCGTTCCGGGTTCTCCTAGGAAGAACCCCACTATAACCACCGCCGGGGCCACGCAAAATAAGCGTGGCAATTCAGTATCTCCCGGACCATCTGGTTTAGCCCGACTCAACCACCCGGAGTCAATGGAAGAGGACGAATGTCTCTCGGAGACAGAGATCCTCCGGGCTAGAACCAAAGGTAGGAGGAGAAATCGCATCAAGCGTTGATCCTCCAACTGTGTTTTACATTTTAAATTGAATTATTTAATTTATTTAATTTATTTATATATTTTTAAATTTTTATATTACTAATGGCTTTTACTTTGCAGTGGAACTGCAATGGTTTTTATCGGCGTAAGGAGGAGCTGAGTGTTTTAATTCGTGATTTTAACCCGTCCTGCATATGCTTGCAGGAAACTCATTTTAAAACAACGGACAAAGGCATTTTAAATGGTTTTAACCTTTTTAGACTGGACGACACCAGTGGCCAACGAGCCCAGGGTGGAGTGGCGGTTGCTACTCGGGAGGCCCTTTACACCTCCCGAGTGCAACTCAACACACCGTTTCAAGCGGTGGCGGTGCACGCACCGGAGGCGATTACGTTATGCAACGTTTATCTGCCGGAGGGTGCGCCGGTCACCCGTTTTAATTTAGAATCCCTTGTCCACCAGCTGCCTCGGCCTTTTATCTTACTCGGAGATTTTAACGCTCATGATACTCTCTGGGGAAGCACTGCGGGACAGTGTAACCGCAGGGGACGCATTTTATCAAGTTTTATTTTAGATTTTAACCTAGTCTTACTGAACAACGGGGAGAAGACCCGTTTTAACTCTTTCAATGGTGATTTCTCCTCCATTGATTTATGCATTTTATCGAGCAGTTTAACAAATAAGGTGTCTTTGTCTGTGCACGAAGATCTTTGTGGGAGCGATCACTTCCCTTTTTTAATTTTTAAGGAGCGGCGTTTTAACTCTGATTTAATTCGTCCGGGCAACTGGATTGTGCGGAAAGCCGATTGGTTTTATTTTCAAAGCAATTTTAATTATACGTGCGATAAAAATCGCGATAGCGCTTTTAATGTACAATTATTGACTAACAGCATCATCACCGCCGCCGACATGAGCGTACCGCGGTCTCGGCGCATCGTGTCGAGAGCTGCTGTGCCTTGGTGGAATGATGAATGTGCCAAAGCCATTCGGAAACGCAAGAAGGCGTTGCAAATTTTTAACAAATATCCCACTGAAAACAATCTGTCCTCTTTTCGGCGTCTGAGAGCTAAAGCCCGTCAGGTCGTAAAGGAGGCAAAGAGGGCCTCTTGGATGAATTTTGTCTCTGGTGTCAATATCAGCACACCCCTTGCACAGGTGTGGCGTAAGGTGAAGAGCATTTCTGGAAACAATCAGCAGCTCGGCGTCTCCTTCTTAAAAGTCAGAGGAAAAGTGGTTACTTCTCCAGCTGCCATTGGCGAGATAATCGGCCAGTCAATCGCCAAGGTGAGCAGCGATGAAAATCTGGATCCTGCCTTCCGAACGTTGAAGCAACGTCTCGAGAAAATTCCTATAAGCTTCAAGGAGACGCGTACAATGGCAGATTACAACCTCCCCTTTTCCTTGTGGGAGCTGAAATCTGCCATCGATGACTCCCACGACACCTCTCCAGGACCAGACGGGGTCCACAATGCTTTTCTCCGCAACCTTCCGGAGACAGCGCTGCAGGAAGTCCTGCAGACGTATAATCAGCTGTGGGCTGAAGGTCACTTTCCTTCGTCCTGGCGGGAGTCTGTCATTGTCCCCATTCCCAAACATGGGAAAGATAGAGCTGATCCGAATTCTTACCGGCCAATATCTCTCACCAGTTGCCTGTGCAAGTTAATGGAGAGAATGGTGAACCGGCGGCTCGTTTGGTGGTTAGAGCGCCGAAACATTCTCTCCAACATCCAATGTGGATTTAGACGCGGTCGTTCCACCATGGACCATTTAGTGAGGATCGACAATTTCATCCAAGAAGGCTTTCTCCTCCGCCAACACGTGATCGGTGTCTTCTTCGATTTGGAGAAGGCTTACGACCGGGTCTGGCGGCGGAAGATTTTAAAGACTTTGCACGAGTGGGGTTTTAGAGGCAATCTGCCGAATTTTATTCAAAATTTTTTAACGCAACGAGTTTTTAAAATTAGAATAGGGCAGTTTTTATCTGATTTTTACCGTCTTGACAACGGAGTTCCCCAGGGCTCCGTCTTGAGCGTGACGCTTTTCGCCATTGCGATAAATGACGTCGTTAATTGTATCATGGCTCCGGTGATAGGCACACTGTTCGTGGATGACCTGGCAATTTTCTGCAGATCATCCAAGGTGGCAACTGCATCCAGAATGGTTCAGATGACATTGAACAAATTGAACCAGTGGACCCAAAGGAACGGCTTTCGGTTCTCCCATGAGAAGACCAGATGTGTCCATTTCCACAGGAAAATAAGACTCCAAATGCAGCCCACATTACACCTCGGGGGAAGAAATCTCCCTTTTGTCCAGTCAGCCCGCTTTCTTGGTATGACACTCGACCACAGGCTCAATTGGCGAGAACATATCAATATTTTAAAGACAAAATGTATTAAATCTCTGAATATTATAAAGTTTCTAAGCCACACATCATGGGGAGCAGATCGCACAACTTTGCTTTTATTGTATCGCACACTGGTGCGCTCTAAATTAGACTACGGTTGTTTTATTTATGCGTCCGCCCGCGAGTCGTACCTACGAGCACTGCCCCCCGTACACAACGCGGGGTTACGACTCTGTACGGGGGCATTTCGGACAAGCCCGGTCGTAAGCATCTATTCTGATGCAGGGGAGCCTCCTCTATGCCACCGGAGGAACGCGCTTATGTGCAATTATGTGTCCAAAGTTTTATCCATGACGGCACACCCTTGTTTTAACGTACTTTTTAAACCTCGTTTTTTAGAAATGTTTAACCGACGGACGAAGGCCACTAGGCCTGTTTGTGTACGTTTTAATGATTTAATTCGCGGGTGTGATTTCAGGGTACCTAAAGTGTACCCTGTCTCTTACTCATCCCACCCTCCCTGGTTAACACCCACCCCCGTGGTTAAAGCTGTCTTGTGTGATCGTCAAAAATCCTTCACCACTCCCTCGGAATACCAGCGTCAGTTTTTAATGTTTAAAGGGAATCACTCCGATTTTGTGCCAGTGTACACAGACGGATCTAAGTCAGAGTTGGCCTGTGCCTGCGCAGCATTCTCGCCTAGCCAAGGAGCAGTCAAAGCAAAATTAAATCCGATGTGTAGTGTATACACAGCAGAACTATTTGCCATTAAGATGGCACTTGAAAACCTATGTGACGAAGGTCACTCCTTCGTTATATGCACCGACTCCCTCAGCTCAATACAATCAATCTCCGGCTTTTCGCCCATGCACCCGATCATTCAGGACATTCATTCTTCCCTACTGTCTCTCAGCAGAAAGGGAGTACGCGTTTGGTTCCTTTGGGTCCCGGGGCATGCGGGAATAGCCGGAAATGAAAAGGCGGACGCTTTGGCCAAAGAGGCTCTGAACGATACCGAGACTAAGTCGACGCTGGTTCCTCACGAGGACCTGAAATCTTCCCTGAAACAAATAATCCTAGGGCAGTGGAAGGAGTCATGGCGTACTACACAGGATAATAAACTTCGTGACATCAAGCCGGTAACGTCAGTGTGGCCCTCTTCCGTCAGGAACAGCCGAAGAGAGGAAGTCGTCATAACGCGTTTGAGGATAGGGCACTGCCCTTCAACTCACGCATTTCTCTTCACGGAAGAGAAAGTACGACCGCAGTGTGATAATTGCGACTGTCCTCTCAACATTCGGCACATCCTGACGGAGTGTGACAAATACCGTGACGCGCGAAGGCGGCTCAATTTAGGGGGAGACCTAAAATCCATCCTAGGAGACGACCCTAATGTTTTAAGCCGAGTCATTTTATTTATAAAAGGGACAGGACTATTCCAAAAAATATAAGTTTTTATTTTTTTATTTGTAACCACATTATATAAATTTTTTAAAAAATAAGCGACATGAGTGCAAGTGACTAATATTTAATACTTTTACTACGAAGACTGTGTAGTGGTGCAAAATGACCTAGCCGTCGACGCACCCTACATCCTTAAACCTACTACTACTACATCGCGTTATCTTCAACGAGCAACGGACGAGTTGATGGAGTGGTACGGCGCATGGAGACTCCTTGTCAACGAAAACAAGACAAAGGCGATCGTCTTCTCCAAGGGACAGAAGGAACCCGGCGAAATCCTCGTCGGCGCAACGGAAGCACCTTGGAGAGACCATGTCGAATATCTCGGCATAATTCTTGACAGGCGTCTCAACATGCGCCGCCACGCTCTGAAGCTGAAAGGCATCTGCGTTCACCGGCGAAACTCCATACATCCAATGCTGTCGGAACCTCTACCACTCTGTCGCCGCATTCATCTCGTGAATGCGATTCTAAGACCCGTATTAACTTACGCATCACCAGCCTGGTACGGACTCGCAGGAGTTCCCGCACGCAGCATTCTGGACGTCGAGGATCGGAAAAATTTCCGCGTCGCGCTCCGTTTCAAACCACCAAACGCGGCATTATGGGAAATTCTCAAAATGTCTCCTCTTCCCGCTGTCATTCAGAGACAGACTTCATCATTTTTCTCCACTACGGAAGCATCAGCCCACGAAGAGATTCGCCATATCGGAGAAATGGAAATCTTTCCGTGGGACATCCACCCTCGGCCGTTGGCCGGCACTGGACGCCGGGAATACCAGCCGCCGTCGCGCGGTAAAGGCCGGAAAAGGCGGTGACGATTCTGGCGCATCATTCACTAAGCGTCTTCCCGAATAACGGAAGATGATTGGACGGCACGTCCATGCTATCTGAGTGCACCACGACTGAAGAGCCCATTGAGAGCTGGACAGCCGCAAGTCTACGAAACTCGTAGCAATTACCACTGTGTCAGTCCGGGCTATCTGAATTGATGCCCTAATTAGTCTAGGGTAATATCTGCCCTCTCTCACTATCACTTCGTCAAATTTTATGTCGTGTCCCGGGGTCCAGGCGTGCTCAGATATGGCAGACAGCTGAAACTGTCAGTTATTTTTTGTGGCTCTTTGGTGCTCCTGTATCCGTACCTTCAGTGAACGGCAAGTCTCGCCGATGTATGATTTCCCGTAGGAACAAGGCACCTGGTAGACTCCTTCGTGTAGGTCATGGTGGTAGTAGTAGTAGTTATTTTATAGGGTGCGTCGGCGGCTAAGGCCATTTTGCGTAGGTCATGGTGGATTCTGTCTTTGGCCGAGGGTAGTATGTCACCATCTGAAAACGAGCTCTGACAAGAGAATCCTCCACCGGGCTAGCAAGGCTCTACTGAGAGAACGCGTACATCACACTCGCCTTTCTCTTCACCATTGTTCGGAGGAACTGTACCATATCCTCCTACGTTTGAGCAGCATACTGAATGCTGACGATTGGGACAAAATAGAGAAGACAACTCACTTCTCATCGCAAAATGCTGAATCTACTGCCCGGAGGACGCAAGAAAATAAGTGTGATAAGTTACACAGCAGGCAACACTTATCAGAGCAAATTGTACGGAACCGTTCTGTGGATAACTTGACTGACAGACAATTGGACGATGCCACCACTTCAGTTCTGTCCAAAGGACAGAACTTCGCCATAGCTCCCAGAACTTTTCCAGTGCTATCAAAAATGGCGAGACTTGCTCAGTATTCCCGCTACACCTGTTCCAGCGGAAAGGTTGTTCTCAAGAGCAGTCTTGACAATAAGGAAGCATAGAAACCGCTTGGGTCACGAATCAGCAAGAAGTTTACTCTGTGTGAACTCGTGGGTGACGAGCAATTTGGCCAGTCAAATAAAAAACATATGTTTATTAAACTTTTTTAAATCTGAAAATTATTTAAACTACTTTATTAAAGTGAAAATTATCTCTTTTCCACTCACATTATTTTTGCGATTATTTTCTTAAACCTTCTGTGGATTTCTCTGCAGTAAACTTGTGTCTACATTCCCTTTTTAGAATTTGTTTTATTTTATGTTACTAGTTTCTTCATTGTATCAATAAAATCAATGATTTTACTAGCAGTTTGATGTAATTGGTGTCCATATCAATATATATTTAACATTTATATTAATGGTTTTTCTATTTCGAGTGTACCGATTCAGCGATTAAGTATACTATACACGTATACGCAAAGGAAACGGCTTTTTATGGTGCTTAATTTATTTTGGGGGAAACGAGACGAGATTGGGGTTCACGAGACGAGACCCGAGTTCAGAAAACGAGACTGACTCAAGTCTCGTCTCGCGGAAACACTACTGCCTGATAGCCAATACGTCACGAGACAATCCAACCCTAGAGGTGACAATGAGCGTGGAGGAGGCACTCAGTGGTTCTGATGCGCATCATTGGAGAGATGCCATGCAGACTGAACTGAAAAATATGATGCAACAGGACACTTGGAAGGTGGAACCTCGTCTGATGTGTTCAAATGTTGTTGGGAGTAAGTGGGTATTCATTGTCAAACGTGCGAATGGAAAGGTGATCAGATACAATGCTTGCAGTAGTAGTAGTAGAAATAAGTTTTTTAGGGGTGCGTCGACTACAGGGTCATTTGCACCGCTCATGGTTCCTAACGTAAAAAGAGGCTAATTTTCTTCTGTTACAAGTATTTAGTGTAGAAAGGTCTCCGGTCGTTTGACATTACAAGAGTTTCATTATACCCGTATTTATGATATAGAGGATAACATTGTTGATGGCATCTATATTATTACCCAGGACGGTTTGAATTTCCTTGTTTTCAATTAGTCTCCTACGTTGGTATGAGTATTTCACGCATTCTAGCAGAATGTGTCTCACAGTAAGATGGCAGTCGCAGCTATCACAGCGGGGGACCTGTTTCTCTTCGGTGAAAAGATATGCGTGTGTGAGAGCGGTATGGCCTATTCTAAGCCGAGTGAGGGCGACCTCTTCCCTACGACTGTTCCTCACTGAAGTGGCCCAACAGATGTTTCCACTTTTATGCCTCTGAGTTTATTGCCAACGACGTTACTCCACAGCCCTTGCCATTGCTTCATGCATACTCTCTTCAGTTCGGCTCTTAGATCGTCGGAGGAAATTTTTTCGAAATCGGTGGTGAGTTTATTTAGTGCCTCCTTCGCTGCTGTATCCACCATCTCATTCCCTCGAATTCCAACATGCCCCGGGATCCACATAAAAGAAACTTTAATACCCTTCCTACTCAAGGAGTAGATGGTATCCTGTATGGTCTGCACCAGGGGATGGAAAGGGAAGTAATCTGAAATTGCATGGAGTGCACTTAAAGAGTCTGAGCAGATAAGGTAAGACTCGTGTCGAGTTATATTTGCCAGAGCGAATTTTATGGCAAGGAGTTCTGCACTGTATATACTACATAGAGGGTTGAGTTTAGCTTGGACCGTGCCGTCATGTTGGGAAATGACTGCACAGGCACAAGCTGACTCGGATTTTGAGCCGTCAGTATAAATAGGGATAAGCCCAGGATGGCGATCGAGAAATTCATTAAAAAGGAGCCTGTACTCCGAGTCCGAGGTTGATGACTTTGGATTCCCCGCTAAATAAAAACTAACTTCAGGCCGAGGAATGACTCATGGCGGATTAGTTGAGCACCCTTGACTGATAACCTCGGGTAGTCGAAACCCTGACTCATTAATAAAATTGCTGAGCCTCACCCCAAAAGGCTTCGTAGATCTTGTCCTTCGGTTAAAAACATCTATAAGTTGAGGTTTAAAAATAGCGTTGAAACACGGGTGCTCTTTCATCGATAAAATCTTGGCGGCATAGTTGCACATTAAAATGTTCCTGCGGGTGGACAGAGGTGGTTCTCCCGAGTCGGCGTAAATACTTGTAATCGGGCTGGTTCTGAATGCGCCAGTGGCCAGCCGGAGGCCAGCATTGTGCACTGTCGTCAAAGGCCTTAAATACGACTCTCGGGTCGAAGAGTAGGCCAACGACCCATAGTCAAGTTTAGACCTTACCAAAGCTCTATACAACAAGAGCATCGTGGTGCGGTCAGCACCCCAAGTCGTGTTTGCTAAAACTCTCATTATGTTTAAAATTTTAAAACATTTATCCCTGAGAAAAGAAATGTGTTCGCGCCAATTCAACCGGTAGTCAAAGGTGAGTCCTAAAAAGCGAGTAGTATGAACAAATGGCAGCTTCTTACTACCGAGGAACAACGACGGTAAAGGGAAAAGTCCACGTACCCGGTAAAAGTGCATACATTTTGTCTTTTCCGCCGAGAAGCGGAGGCCATTGCTTTTGGACCATTTCTCGATTCGATGAAGGGTCAACTGTATCTGCCTCGTCGCGGAATGGAGGGTGGATGACCGGCAGAATACTGCCAAGTCATCGACGAATAGAGAACCGATTACCGGAGGTTTTATACATTCCTCAATACTGTTAATTGCAATAGCGAAGAGTGTAACACTTAAAATACAACCTTGTGGAACGCCGTTTTCTTGAGTACGAGAGATTGACAGGAAGTTGTGGACCCTAACTCTAAAGACTCGTTCCTCTAAGAAATTTTTTACAAAATTTGATAAGTTGCCCCTAAAACCCCATTCATGAAGTGCTTTTAAGACCTTATGTCGCCACAATCGGTCATACGACTTTTCTATATCGAAAAATATACCTATAACGTGCTGCCGGAGCAAGAATGCCTCCTGTATAAAGTTGGAACTTCTAACGAGATGATCCGTTGTCAATCGGTTGTGGCGGAATCCACATTGGATTTTGGATAGAAGGTCTTGTCTTTCCAGATACCAAACCAGTCGTCGGTTAACCATTCTCTCCATTATTTTGCATAGGCTACTTGTGAGGGATATGGGGCGATAGCTCCCAGGATCGCTGCGATCCTTACCATACTTAGGGACGGGGATGACTATGGATTCCCGCAATATATCCGGGAACGATCCCTCGCACCAGATCTGATTGAATGTTTTCAGCACATCGGCTAAAGCTGTAACGGGAAGATTACGAAGGAAGGCATAGTGAATGTCATCGCTTCCAGGGGCTGTGTTCTTAGAGCATGCAATTGCAGATTGAAGTTCCCATAGATTGAAGGGCTCATTGTACGGAGATACTGCCCTACTACCGAAATTAAGTGGGGCTGCCTCAGCTATCCGTCTCACATACATGAAGGCCTGGTCATAATTTTTGGAAGAGCTGATGTCAGCGAAGTGCTCCACAAATGTTTCGGCAATTTCTTGCCTGGATGTTATTATTTTGGGACCTACCTTTAGGGCAGCGACAGCAGTAGACGTTCGGGTTCCCGCGATCTTATTCACCTTTTCCCATACATTCGATATAGGAGTTCGGCAGTTAATTTGAGATGCATATGAGATCCATGACGCCTTTTTGGCTTCACTTATTATCCGCCTAGTTTTTGCTCGTAGTCGGCGAAAGGCTGCCAGGTTCATTGGCGTTGGGTACTTTTGAAAGATCTTAAGCGCCCTTTTCCTTTTACAAATGGCAGCTGCACAATCTGTATTCCACCAGGGGACTGGTGGTCGCCTTGAGGCTATCGATACCCTTGGAACGCTAGCTTCGGCAGCACCTATTATAGCTTTGGTAAGTGTTAAAACATTTTCAGGGCCATTGCGATTGTCGTCAAATGTAAAATTAAAATTGTTTCTAAAATGAGGCCAGTCACCCTTTTTAATCGCCCAAGTGCGGGGCATGTTAAAATCACGAATTTGTCTACTTGGTTTCGAAATAAAAATCGGGAAGTGGTCACTCCCACAAAGGTCATTATGAACTGACAGTTGCAATCTGGCTCCTAAATTACAACTGTAAAAACACAGGTCTATAACCGAGAACTCTCCGTTATAACTATTAAAACGAGTGTGTTCGCCATTGATGAGTAAAATAAAGTTAAAATCATTGATGAATTTGGCTATTAGTCTTCCCCTCATATTACCTTGTGCTCTGCTGCTTCCCCAGAGGGAGTCATGAGCGTTAAAATCCCCTAGGAAAGCATGTGGTTTTGGAAGCTGAGCGGCTAGTGACTCAAGGGCATGCCTGTTCACTGGTGCCCACTGGGGCAGGTAAACGTTACAGAAGGTCATAATCTCGGGGGTAGCCATCGAGACGGCAATTGCCTGTAGAGGGGTTCTTAAGGTAACCTGATAAGAGTAAAGGTTCTCCCGGACAGCTATTGCAACTCCTCCCTGGGCTCTATTGCCACTAACATCATCAAACCGATATATGTTATAGCCTTTTAATGAAATTCTGTCAGATGGTTTTAGATGAGTTTCCTGCAGACATACGCACGATGGATTAAAATCTCTAATTAGAGCATCCAGCTCTTCCTTATGTCGGTATAAACCGTTACAGTTCCACTGTAAGGTTTTAAACATTAAGTAAATAAATAATATATAAAAATATGTATCAAATCCAAGAGTGGTCGACTATGATCGCCGCAGTCTCACCTTCCCCTTTTCTTGGGGTTTACTCGGGCATTTGAAGTGCATGGCTACTTCGGAGGGATCGGAATCCATCATATCGTCCGATATGGCGTCCTCCTCAAGGTCAGGTTTTTTTGAATGAGATTTGCGGTGGAGCGATTTGGCCTTGCTGGATGAAGGCGAGCTTTCACCAGAAGAATCGCTCTCCGCTGTAGCCTTAGCCATATTTTTTTTAAATTTTTAGGTTGGTTACCTGAGTAGGATTTTTGGGTTTAGCGGGCAGGAATACGCCTTTACAGGGGCCGCGCACAGATGGCGTATGTGTTTGCACGGCAGCGTCCTGATATTTTTTGGCGGTCACCTGACTATAGGACTGTCTGGAGAACACTGGGTGAAGAGCTCTGAATTCCTTCTTGGCCTCGCCGTAGGTAACTTTCTTTGTGGTTTTTATTTCCTGTATTTTTTTTCTTCCACAAATACGGGACACGATGTGGACCAGGCTGGATGATCTTTCTCGCAGTTGACACATTTCTCTTTTTCCTTACAATCTCCTTCATGCTTTTGTAGAGAGCATCTTCCACAGAGCTCCTCTCCTTTGCAATTTGAAGATGTATGGCCATACCTTTGGCAACGAAAGCATCGCATTGGCTTAGGAATGAAAGGTCGCACTGGGATTGAGTTGTAGCAGACATAGACAGACGCGAGAAGTTTCGGGAGGGCGAAGGTTAGGACAAGGCTGTTCGTGTCCTTCAAGGTACGACTTCGCCTCGTTTTCAAGCGACGGACCGATACCACCTTCTGATCTTTGAGGCCTTCTTTTATTTCATCCTCGGTACAATCTGAAAGTTCCCATGATGTTATAACACCGTCACATGTGTTAAGTGACCTATGGGGTTCCACTTTCACCGGTACTTGTAAGAATTCCTTTGTCTCCAGAAGTTTCTTTGCCTGTCTACTTTGCTTAACCTCGATGAGGAAAGAACCTGATCGAAGTCTTTTCGCCGTTTTCACGTCACCCACTAAACCCTGAATTACTTTGGCGACCACGAAGGGAGATAATTTTTTCATAGCTCCTTCTTCAATACTGCTCACCACAAGAAAAGATGGATAATCCTCCGTTTCAAAGATGCTGTTGTCGACACACAGCCTTTTACAAGGTTGAGCCACCTCAAGAGAAGCAGCAGGGATTTTGTTTGGTGTACCCATGGGAAATTATTATTTTCATCTCCAGGCTTCCCACCCACCATGGAGCCCAAAATGGGGACGATGCACCGCCAGCCGATGCAGAGCGTCAGGACTACCTGGAGATATAGTCGTGCCCTCCGAGAATGCTCTTTGCAGTGTCCCTTTGGCTCACGGCTATCCCATCCTGGCGTACGCTCGAAAGGAGCCGCCAAGCTCCCCAGCCGCCAGGAGCCGATTGACCGGGAATAGGCTAGTTCCCGGCCGCCCGTCTAGGAGAGGCAGGGGCCGAAGTGGAGTGTTGGGGGCGTCTCCCCTCCCACAGGGGAGGTCCCCTCAGCCACCAGGATCCCCGTTCCCTTCGACACGGGTCGCCGCGCACGGCAAACACGCGGGTGGGCTAAGGCAAGATAATATTGCCTCGCACAGACAGTCAAACCCACAAGACTGTCCGGACGCTACCCTAGCGAAACGGGGGTTTGTTTTCGGGGTTGTCTCCCCGCCCTTTTAGTCGCCTCTTACGACAAGCAGGGATACTGCGGGAGTATTCTCAATCCCCCTACCCGCAGGGGGGTACAATGCTTGCCTTGTGGCAAGAGGTTTTAGTCATATAGAAGGAGTTGATTATTTTGAGACTTTCAGCCCTGTGGTGCATAGAAAATCTTAAAAGTTATTGATGTCCTCAGCCATTGAAAAAACTGGGAAATTGATCACTGCGACGTTGTTGGTGCTTATTTAAATAGTGATTTAGAAGTTCCAATTTTTATGGAACAAGAACCAGATTTTTCCAAGTGGGAAACCCCTACTATTTGTGTATGAATTGAAGAGTGTGTATGAGCTGAAGCAAGCTGGGAGAAATTGAAATCATCACATTGACAAGAGCCTCCTCTCAGGAAATTCACCCAACCTCTATGAAGTTCAATGGTTTCAATGTTACAGAGCCTAAGAATATCGCTGACATGTTCAATTCTTATTTTTGCAATACTGCTTCTCAGCTTACGGCTAATACACCCTTACCCAGCACTAGCCAAAGTCATTCACTCCATGCAATGTTTCTCTTTCCAACCGATTCCTCCGAGATTATAAATATAATAAATTCTTTCGACAATAAATTCTCTGCTGGGCTTGATGGAATCCCTATGCCTGTATTAAAAACCGCTTCTAATTTTATTGCTACACCCTTGGCCGATATAGTCAACTCATCTTTCTCTTCTGGCCAGTTCCCATCAGCCCTCAAGTATTCTCGTGTGCTCCCTGTTTATAAAAAAGGCTCCCGTAGTGAAGCTGATAACTATAGGCCAATATCCATTTTATCAGTTTTCTCCAAGTTATTTGAAAAATTATTTTATAAACGATTGCTGGGCTATCTACTATCTCGCAACTTACTCTATGACAATCAGCATGGTTTTACACCTGGCAAGTCCACTATTTCTGCATCCTTTGAGCTAGTTGATAACATCTTACTTGGTCTAAATGAAAAACTCCTTACTGTAGGAATTTTCTTTGATTTAACTAAGGCCTTTGACCTAATTGATCATATTATCCTAAAAAACAAGCTAATTACTCTCGGAATCACCGGTCCTGCTCTAAAATGGATCATGTCCTACTTAAGTGACAGACAACAAGTTGTGTGTTATCCATATAGATCTTCAACTATAAAATCTGGTCCCATGAAATTAACCAGAGGTGTACCTCAAGGATCTCTCCTTGGTCCACTGCTTTTTTTACTTTTTATTAATGATCTCCCAAATCACTTGTCCCATTGTAGAACTATTCTTTATGCTGATGACACCTCCACCATTGTCACAGCCAAGAGTGCTCAAGATTTGATTGACCTCACAAATTTGACCATTAAGGAAATGAATCAGTGGTGTAAAAACAACAACCTCATTGTTAATGAAGAGAAAACTTTCTTCCTACAATTCCTACTTAAAAACTCTAACAAGAGAGATCTTCTCCCTCATATTAACAATATAAATCACTCCACTAATTTGACGACAACAAAGTTCCTGGGGCTCGTAATCTCAGATGGCTTGGATTGGTCCCCTCATATTCAGGTATTAATCAATAAAGTTTCCGTGGGTACTTACATGATCAGGAAATTGTCTCCAATTGTGTCTTTTGAAACCCTAAAAATGGTTTATTATGCCAAAATACATTCACATTTTTCCTATGGCATTATGTTTTGGGGAAATTCAACTGCTGCCAAAAGGGCCTTCTCCGCCCAGAAAAAAAGCAATTAAGACTATGCATCAAGTTCCTATCCGCACCCCTGGCAAACCCCTTTTTGCTGCATCAAAGATTCTTACACTCCCGTCTCTCTATATCCTGGCATGTGCCAGCTTTGTTAAAGCAAAGCTTGACAAATTTCCTTCAAATGCCACCTTCCACCATCACCACACCCGTTCAAGTAACGACATACATTCCGAACAATACTCCAGCTCTCTCTGTTTAAAGGGTCCGAGACACTCTGCCTCGGCGATATTCAACAAAATACCTAAAGAAATAAGAGATAGCACCTCAATTTATGTATTTAAGAGTAAGGTGAAACATCTATCAAAAAAGTGTTATTACAGCATTGCTGAATATATGGAAGATACTTTGTGAATCTGATAACGTCCATGATGCTACTTGTGTCATTTCCTATTTTAGCATTGTCCATACTATTGTATTTTCCCATTTAATCCTTTTATGTATTCATTATTATTGTTGTTATTAGCTGTTTCTCTGCTGATGTAATTTCGATGTAATTGTGATGACACTTCATCATGGTATTTTTTCTTATATACATTGTTTATTATCTATGACGTAGCCATGCAATTGTACTCTTGCTAATCGGTGAAATAAAATATTATTATTATTACTGTAAGTAACTGAGTATGGTATGTCAAAATGTGTTCAGGACCTGTGTGTTTACTTAAAGGTGGGCTTAATTGTTGCAGTTTATGTGGATGATTTCCTCTTAATTGGGGTGAGAGGTTGTAGGCCAGATAAAGGAATTCTTGTACAGTAGATTGTACAGTAGGTGTGAAGGATCTGGAACCTGTGATGAATTTCTTGTCTATTTCAATCCAAAGGCCTACCCAGGACAATCTACTCTTAAGTAAAACATCCTACATCAAGGAGATCTTGCATGAGTTTTCCATGACTGATTGTCACAGACTGAGTACCCCACTGGAGATGGGCTCTACCAGTCTCCAAAGGGATGAAATGTGCTGAGGAGTTTTACGAAGCCAAATATATGAGGTGTGTAGGCATACTCCTCTATGTTGCAGGCCTGACCAGAGTTGATATTGCAAATGTAGTGTCTTGTAAGTCAGTATTGTCATAATCCCTTAGTGACAGATTGGAAATGTTACATCTACAGAATACACTGCAAGTTATTTGTGTTCTTCAGTATTTAAAGGCAACCCATGATTATTGTTTGTGTTTCTCTAAGTTAGGACATAAGTTAAGGGTTTAGGTTGACACAGATTTTGCAAACAACAAGGATGATTGTGTCAATCTCAGGGTGTTTTTAGTCTGTCCAATGCAGCAGTATTTAGGCGTATTAAGAAGCAGAGGGTGGATGTAGCTTCATCCTCAACCTTTGCAGAGTATGTCGCAATGTATGAGTTTTCTACTGACTTTGTGTGGCTCAAGGAGTTTCTGAAGGAAATAAATCAGGAGAGTTTTGTATCAGAGCCATGTAAGATATATGCTGACAATACGGGCGCCATGTGTATTGCTAAGTCAGAAGCAATTTCAGACCAGACTAAACACATCAGGGTGAGATACCATTATGTGATAAATCTAGTTAAACAGGGGGAGACAGCTTATGAGTATGTGAAGTCAACTACTAATGTTGCTGATCTTTTGACTAAACCCGTCTGGAGCACGCACCAAAGAGTTTACTCATTCCCTAGGTATAATATAGTTTTAAGGGAATGTTTTATATTTTGTCATTTTGAGAGCATAATTTTTCTATCGACTTAAGTGTAGGTCAAGTTTTGTAGTTTCAATTTTTTTTGTGTTACATTGTGCTATGCTCCTTTTGTAAAATGTTTACCTTGATATTATGTTGACTTTTTTAGGAGAGGTGCTGGAAAAGAGCCAAAAAAATAGAAGTAAATGTATGTATATTTGTTTGAAGGAGTCGAACTTTCGCCTGTATTAATGATTTCGAGCTTCTTTTGTTTTGCATTTATTTTTCCATTGTTGTGTGGAGATGTTCTCTTTCTGTAAATTCAGTTAAATAAAGACAGTCTCTTCAGATGGTTCGAAACTCAAGGTAGTTGTTCTTCCTTAGTAATACCCCGTCCTTAGCACTCATTAGTTTAAGAACTTTCAACAATATATCACTATCGTGTAGTGGGTCTGCTTCCGGTTAGGCCTTCAGTGCATGGGATCTCCAAACCCATACAACTGTGGCTGTCCTACACAGACCCCCATCACTCAAGTACTCTCCATCGAAACATGTCGATAAGCCAATTGATCAAGACTGGCTAGATATTGACTGCCTGTTTACAGGGGATCCAGGGCCAAAGTGGGGTATTGAACTCTGGCCCATACTGGGTATCCGACACCCAGCTGGGTGCCGAAGAACTCACGCACCAGTATCCTCTTCTCGCCCTTATGGGTCTCCGCACACGGCAAACATGCAGGTGGATCGCAGGCCAGCTGGTATGGCCGCACACAGTGGACCCACAAAACTGTCAAGATGCATCCCTAAGCTGCCTGGAGGTTTGTTTACGGGGTTCATTTCCCCACCCTTTTAGTCGCCTCTTACGACAAGCAGGGATACTGCGGGAGTATGCTTTGACCCCCTACCCGCAGGGGTGATGGGGTAGGGACATAAGGGCATAGAATTGCCCTGGCTAAACAAGATGTTTCAGAGATTGATATTTAGGATAGGGGCTGTCCAAATACCTACCAATCAGCTGGTAGAACACTCAGATGATGATGTTAATGTTATTTTCATACTCATATTTTCTGAAATATTGATTTAATTATTGGTTTATATCTATAATACTATGTACTCCCCACTGCCAGTCACATTCATACTGAGCTTGATGAAATAAAAGATATGGCTGTCCTTCGACGGCCACATATTTTATTTCATTGTGAATTTCACATATTAATGTGCCTCCTTATGGATAATGATCACTAAAGTTTAAATGCTTTGGATAGAAAAACAACCGACACCACATGAAATGGCATATTTTTTATTCAACTGGATTACAATAATCTGTACACCACCCAGAAGAAATAACATCTGGAAATGGCTTATTAAGTTTTTGAAACTCTTAAAAAAGCTTAAGCCAGTTTCGATGAGTTTCAAAAATGCTGTGAATTTATCAGTTTAATTAAACTGATAAATTGACAGCATTCCTTTGCCAGTCAATAATCAATTATCACAGAGCCAACAGATCTTCATGAAAACTTTTCTTAGAGACAAAGAAGAAATAAACCACTATACTTTTTCTACAAGGCAAACAAGGCATTATATTTATTTTTAAATGGAAAAAAAGAAAAATTAATTACATTTTCACAGGTAATAACTTCATTGTTCATAATTTTGTACTGTGTAGTCTGTGATCTCAGCATCTCCATCAATGTCAAACTTCATTCACTGACGTACATAACATCATCTCCAAACTCTAGTGTTGGCCCTTGAGCTTTAATATGCTCATAATAACCAGG
Source organism: Pyrrhosoma nymphula (assembly GCA_963573305.1). Classification (NCBI taxonomy): domain Eukaryota; kingdom Metazoa; phylum Arthropoda; class Insecta; order Odonata; family Coenagrionidae; genus Pyrrhosoma; species Pyrrhosoma nymphula. The sequence goes on along the minus strand of OY754334.1, from coordinate 88,796,053 downwards.
GTATACACCTAAAGGTAAATTCTCCCAGACTTGAGATAATTCTGCAACAAAAAATTCGTGAATGTAAAATCAGAGTTACATGGGAAATTAATTTTAAAACCAATACAATTAAACTTTAGGTGATATACACAACACCAAGCTACGTGCTGACTTAAAAATAATTAAGTTGACACTGCTTTTCCTATCATTTCAGCAAAAAAGAAGTAAAAGTGAGTTAATAGGAAAAACTAAAATGTGTAACAGTAACAGGTGTCCCATATATATCGGGAGATCAAGAAAAAAATTTTGGCACCTTCAGTTTTTAGCAATGATGAAGGTTTCAGAGGGCATAGTAAGGCTGAAACTTCACTATAAAAGGTTTCGTGGGCGTTGTTCCAGGAAGTGGTAGAAACCTCAGAAAGCAAAATATCCAACCTTCAGTTTGAAATGGTTCAAAGATTGCCCTTGAATTCAAGACCTTCACATTTTTGTGAACAACTTACACATAGAAAGACTTTAAAAGCAGACTGAACTGATCACTGAACTTCTGCCCACTGAGTGCTTTAAAAAAATTGATACCACCATGTCAATTTCAGAACACCAGGTTAACAAAAGCTATTAAATGTTTTGGATGAACAATTATCTCGTAACCACACTACTACCAGCAAAGACTAGAGATAGAGGTAAGAAGCATCTTACAATGGGACTTAAGTGAGTGGGGCACCAGAGAGTTTGGTGCTAAGGTAAGCAGTACCTAAGGAATAAGCTAGAACACTCAGGAGTGGATCCAGGGAGAAATCTTTGGGAGTGGGGGATTTGTAAAATTTGTATGAGGGCATGGGTGTTTGCATGCACGTGTGTTCTTGCACCTGGGTGCTTATGTGCATCTTATGTCATACATCTTATACAGATTTACTAGAGATGGGACATTCGAATAGTCGAATCCTCAAATAGTGAGGTATTTGTACTATTCGATATTCGAGGACACAAAGTAATAATTTCACCATCTCGAATACATTACACATATCGACTATGCTTTTCAAATTCGCGGGCATCGGCTGGGTTACATGTTACAAAGCATTTGGGCCAGCAGATTTGATTGGTACCAATTCATTAATTAATATTTCAAACCGAACTTCATCTTCAAGTTAAGCATGAAAATATAAATCCATAGTAACTTCACAAGAATTACATGAAAAAGCAAATGATCAAACGCTTGCAAGATTGGCTGTTCCTTTTTATGACTCCTCGTTGCATGACTACCCTTACATTTTATAAATTCAATTTTTGAAATAATTGTGCATTCTTTATTTAATTTAAGGGTTGTGATTAACATAGTAAAATGTTAATAATAAAATATTCGTCATGCTTATATAAGAAACAAAAGAATCGCAGTGTTGCAAGCGCGCAAGTTGCCGTGGTTAGTCAGTTGCGTAAGGATTGAGGAAATGAAGTATATAAGCCGTCGTAAAACACGTTCATTTTTAATCCACTAATGATCATTTAAACTTATTCAGTTAGAATGACCAGCGAAGTGTGGCAACATTTTCACATTTGTGAACTGGACGAGAAATTTGCAGTTTGCAATTTTTGCAGTGCGAAGATATCGCATGGTGCGTTGCGTACCACTTCAGGCTTAAAAAACCATTTGAAAAGGCACAAAGATGGCATTATGCAGCTGATTGACAAAGGTTACCCTGAGACCCATGATGACAGCAATTCTGAAGTTATGTCATCTTCTTAGTGCTCTTTGCCATCCTCGTCAGCAAGTGAACCAGCATCTCCGCCAGGGAAAATTAAAAAACATCCTTCAAGACAGTTATCCTTGCCAAGTTTCATGGATAAGAAGGGGAAGTTCAAGCCAGGGGACAAGAGGCAAGAAAAAATAACAAGGGTAATAGCTGAAATGATATGTACTGACTGTCATCCATTCCAAATACAGTAGAAACTCGAAAATACGAACTTCGAAATTACAAAATTTTGATTTTACGAAGCAAAATCTTCGGTCCCGACCAAAAGGGTATCTAAGTGTATGTAACAGTACGCGATATTACGAAATAACGAAGTTTTAAAATTACGAACCTCAGATCTTGGTCCCGACGTGAAAAAGTTACTCGTTTATACGAATAGTGATAGATCACAGTAACGTTTCGGCGCTCCTTTTCAGAGTTAAACATCTAATTAATGATCGTCGCCGAGTACATTATGCACTGAATGTATTACCTGAACGATATCTCATTTTTCAATGCTTCAATAGTAAAGGTGTGGTTTCGCTGGGGCGTCTGGCGTCCGTCCAGCAGTCGGAAGTCACTGACGTACTCATCCAACGTACAGTAAGTTCTCTACATACGAACGAGATGCGTTCCGAGAACTTGTTCGTAAGTTGAAAAACGTTGGCCTGGCATCGAAAATTGTAGTTACTGTATTTCCTGGCCCATAAGACGCACTTTGTTTGCTCCAAAATGTGCTATTAAATTGTTCGTTCGTCCTCTAAGACACAAGCTGATTCGCCAGGAAAATACTATTTAGGGATGGTCAGATCGGATCTAAAGATCCGCGGGTATTACGTTTCTCCGGATACTGAAATCGGATCCTAATTCATTTAAAAAAAATCGGATCTGGATCAGATAAAAAAATTCACACTGGGAAGTGGATACCATTAAAATCGCCCTAAATAACGGTCATCCTGTGTTGCGGCCGATGTAGGAACTAGTTGGAACCATGGAAGTTGGCTGCTGATGCTCTCGAAAGGATGTCTATAGGATGTCCTCGAAAGGATATCCCAACTAGTGGAAACCACCTGAGAAGTTAGGGCGGGTATGCGATGAGTGAAAGGTGATACGTTTGGTTCGCGTTCATAGCTGATAAGGAACTCCCAACGGGCAACGCCCCCCCCCCCCCCAACTTTTGGAAGCCACCTGTGAAGTTTGGGCATGGGAAAGCGATGAGTGAAATGTGATACTAATGATGAAATGTGATGCGGACTCGAGAAAAAATATCACATTACTCCGACCCCCTAACTATGAGTGCCGAGCCGAGGGTGGGGGAGAGAGAGAGAGGTGGGAGGGAGAGCAAGAGGCAGGCCAAGGACGCGTAGCCGTTCGCTGGACTGCCGGAAGCGCCAATGCTCGGCACGAATGCCTCTGGAATAAAGTGCTGGACATCTTTGCTTTACACGACTACAGTAATTGTATTAAACTTGCGTACCAACTTGAGGAGTATCCACATTGAAAGATGAACGATGCAGCTAGAACTTATATCAAAGCTCATTTTCGTATCACTTCTCATAGCCGAGTAGCTTTTCCGCGAAATGATCGATTTTAGGCAAGTTAACTAATTTTTTTAGGCGAGTTGCTGCACGCCGCACCGCCAGCTGCAACGGCAAAATAACTTATCTGGAGGCACCAAATTTGAAATTCCCGAAAATAGGAATAATAAAACTCTGACAAATAAGTTGTGTTCAACTGACAATGAGTGCACCCTGTGGGCATGAATACACATTTAAATATATACTTTCATGAATTATAACTTCGTAAATCATGCAAGTACATCGCGAGAGTACATCTTAATCTAAGGAAACAAATAAAGAGCTTCATCGCGATGTTTTTGAAAGATACTCGTTCATACGAAATTTGATATTACGAAGTGCCGATTTTTCCTGTCCCGTCAACTTCGTAATTTCGAGTTTCTACTGTAGTAGAAAATCCAGGGTTTAAGGCCCTTATTTTACATTTGGAACCAAGGTACATAATCCCCTACAGGAAGCACATATCCACCATAGTGATACCTGCTATGTACCAAGAATTGTATTTCAAGGTGAAAAATGTACTCGCTGATGCGGAATGTCTCTATCACCACGGATTTATGGACATCTACCGCTAATGATGACTACATGAGCTTGACAGTGCACTTCGTGCCATCAGATTTTCAGTAAAGGCACGTGTGTCTCGAAGTGGCTCCATTTTTGGAAGTAAGCCATTCCGGCAAAAACCTTCGTAATTTTATGCATCAAGCATTGGAAAATTGGGATCTAGCGGACAAAGTGTTCATTGTTGTGAGAGACAATGCAATAAATTCACAATATTCACATGTGCCATGTTTAGCCCATACATTGCAGTTGGTTATCCGAGATGGGCTTCTAAATTCCAGTGAAGTGTCGACTCTGGCAGGTGTTTCTCGTCGGATAGTTGGGCATTTCAAACACTCCACTCATGCAACAAAAGTGCTCAAACGTGCTCAACAAACAATGGGTATTAAGTCACACAGGTTAGTTCAAGATGAGCCAACGAGATGGAATTCCACGCTGCACATGCTGACTCGCTTGAAAGAGCAATGACAGGCCGTAGTCCTGTCCGCTTCGGAAACTCACTTGCGAGTGGAACTGACGTGTGACCAGTGGGACCTTCTTGACGGTGTAGTAGAAATTTTGAATATTTTCGAGCATGCTACACTAGCTGTGAGCTCACCACCTGTAACCATTTCAGAGGTCCTCCCAATTGTTAATAGTACATCGGAACAGCTGAAGAGACCACCACCCAGTTTGACAGGGCTTGTTAACATGAAGAAAGATTTAGCCTTCTCTCTCTCAAAACGGTACAAGAATATAGAAGAAAATTATATTTATGCATTAGCTACCCTACTTGATCCTCGCCTAAAGGGCAGCATTTTCAAGAGCCGGCAAAACCTTGATATGGCAAGAATTTCCTTGGTGGAGGAGGTTCATTTGGTGAAAGGCGAGCAACAGGAGACACTTCCAGAGGAGTCCACGGTAAGCAGTTAATAACATATTTTTTGCTTGGAATTTTCACTATTTCATTTACCTTTTTCTTGTTACACAGTGCTTAGTGAAAATTGCAGTACACTTCATCAATAGATCTCTAATACTTGCAATTGATGACATTTTAAACAAGCGTTTTCATGTTTTCAAAGGTTGGCAGCAACTTGAATGAAGGAACTGCCTGCAACAAGAAAATTCATGGGATGTGGGCTTTCTACTCTGAGCTTATGCCCACCAATACATCAATTCAATGACAGAAGGGGAAGACAGCTGGAGAAGAGGTGGACCAATACTTAGAGGAACCACTTCTTTCGCCAGATTCAAGCATATTTGAATATTGGAAAAACTGTGCCAAATTTCCACATTTACGGAAACTGGCTAAAAAATATTTGAGTGCACCACCTGCCACAGTGTTTTCCGAAAGACTATTCAGCACTGCAGGGATAATCTGCGATAAAAAAAGAAATAGACTGGACCCAGACAGGGTGAAAATGTTAGTTTTCTTGAACAAAAACTTAAACTTAAAATAATGTTGTTCGTTTTTGAAGTACCTTGTTGCCAAAGGCAATTCGTGTATTTATTAGTCCCTAATAATCAAAATGAAATTTGTTTTTTGCAGTTAGTACATACCTTATTTGCGAAGTGCAATTTGTGTTTATATAAATTAGTAACTTAATTGCGAAGTGCGATTTGTGTTTTTAGAATTAAGTACATTTGTTATTATTATTATTTATTTGGGAACTGCAATTTGTTTTTTTAGTAGTACTTTATTGTCAAAGTGCCAAGTTACTTGTGAAGTGCCAATAAAAAATTGTTCATGCAAAAAAATCAAGATAAATTGTGCAATTTATTTATCGGAGTAAGTCATATTTTTACATTGATTGAATTATTTTGATGGCTGTGAACAACTATAAATATGTGTGAATATAATGTCAAGAGCATTGTTTCTTTTTAGAACCTTCAATACTTCAGAATTATAATAAATTCTGTTCAGCTAATTTTACAATTTAGTTTTTTTGTAACTTTTGCAAATAGGTTCTCAGAAATAGTAGTTCTATGCTATTTTTTATTTAATTGTCATTTGTATTTAAAATTGGTGGAAAAATGCCTATGTAGTATTCGATATTCGAGTGCAATATTCGAAAAAATATGAGATATTCGAATTCGAGAAAAATGCTATTCGACCCATCTCTAATATTTACTTATAACTATGACTACATATATATTTTTACTATGCCAACTGGCAATTTATTTAACATCATAAACTATGGGTTTGTTAACTCAACTCCATCACTTCTATCCACAATCTGGGGGGTGAGGGATGTGTGATCCCAGGGTGGGTGGTGGTCACCATCGCACACCAAGACCGTCATGCGTGGTGAAGAGCCACATCCTCCACGAGGTGCCCCTGGTTTTTGCAGAACATGACAGATCTAGATCTGGCGGTCGATAAACTGCTCCCATCATCACAGTGCGTCCCTGTGCCAATGATGGCCACATCCGCGGGGCGGAGGTTAAGAAGTCATTAACAGTTGAGACTCCGGATATAGGGCGACCTCCGGTTTTATTTAGCCTTACCCATGTATGCGGGGCTCTGCATGGGTGGACCCCTTATTTCCCTAGCTACTCATGGGATCTTTTATAGAATCTTTTAAAATAAAAACTTCGGAGGCTGTGGGAAAGCGGACTACACCTAAGGACTCTTGTAGTCCAATGTCCTTAACCATGGAGGAGGCGCTGTTGGTGAGCCCTGATGGGGATCCCAATGGTCGCCCCTCCTCTACCTTACCTATAACCTTGGTGGCCCCTTCGGGGAACCCCACACCCCTAAGCTGTCCTCATGTACCCACTAAGGATGGCAACACATCATCGGACTCATCTGAGCCCACAATCAAGGAAGCACCAGAATCCAACAGGGAGTTGGAGTCGGATTCAGGAGCCTCCAACACAACCCTGAGGAACATCGCAGGGAGATTAAAAGGCCTGTCTACGGAGCCAAGACCTAGCGGTGCGACCAAGAGAAGGAGACGGAGGATGAGGGCACGCACCGAGAGAGCTGTGGGGGGCCTCGCACACCCCCTGCCTTGGGAGGGACTGCTGGTGGCAAGTCCACTAGCAGAGCCCATGGGCGGGATGAGGATACTGCTGAGGCCTCGAGTAGCTCCTCTCTGAAAAGGGATAGGACGCCTGGGGACACTCCAAATGCCTACCAGGATTCTAAAAGGGCCAGAACTGCGTCCACATACGCTCAGGTGACCAAAAACCTGAAGAGGATGGCGATAGTGCCAGTGAATTATCCTGAGGTGATGATGAAGGAAGACTGGAACCAGTTAGCTGTGACAAGGCTAGAGGAGCCTTGGGACACAGCCCCTGCAGACCAGGAGGTCCCACTTTTTGAGGCCAACAGGTTTATTAACGGCACGGTTGAATTTGCCTCCGCCAACGATTATTCTGCTTCTTGGCTCGAGAGAGCAGTAAATCTCATTGGACCTTTTGAAGATACAAAAGTCAAGGCTGTCAGCACCGACAGCCTGATCAAAAGAAGGACAATGGTGTGGGTCCCGGGACCGAGCAGACCTGACACCAAGACCCTTCTGGAAAGACTTAAGAAGGCAAACCCGGGGCTACAGACCGTCCTGTGGAGGCACTATGAAAGATCTGTAGTAGATCGCGGGACAAGATTTGTCCTGGGGGTGGACAAAGCATTGGTCACTTTCATGTCGGGCCCCACCTTCAGGCCCAATGTGGGAATGCAAAGGGCGGAGGTGACCTTCCTTGGCAATCCCGGGGAACCCGAGAAGCCTCCAATGACCCCAGGAGCTGAGGGGGTCGAGGAGGACAGGGAGGTAACCTAGAAATGGCAGGTATTCACTGTCTCCAAGCGAACCTGCAGCACAGTAAGGTGGCCTCGGGGGTCCTGCAAAGGATTCTCTCAGAAGGTAAGGTCAAAATAGCACTGATTCAGGAACCCTGGGCTTTCCAGAGTGGCTTAAACACGACTACGGGTAAATTATTCTTTTGTACCACAGTCGATAGGCCTAGAGCTTGTATCTATGTTAATGGGCTAAGTGCTATGCATTTACCAGAATTTATCACCAGGGACCAGGCAGCTGCTGTGCTTAGCCTTGGAGACGGTGGAAACGAGAGGAGGGTAGTCGTCTGCTCCTCCTACCTACTGTATGATGCTCTAGACCCACCACCCTCGGCTGAACTGGAGAGATTGGTAAGCTATTGTAGAGCCAAAAATTGGGACCTCCTCGTTGGATGTGATGCCAACTCACACCATACAGTGTGGGGTAGCAGCAACACAAACGACAGAGGGGAGGCCATGATGGAGTATTTAATGTCAACAGATATGCACATACTCAATAGGGGCACTCGACCCACATTTTCTAACAGCATAAGGGAAGGAGTGATAGATCTAACGCTTTGCACCAACTCGATGGTGAATTGCATTAAAGAATGGAGAGTGTCGGCGAAGTCACTTTGTCTGACCACCGACATATACTTTTCACTTTACTAAAGGTTAACGATAAGCCAATCACATAGAGGAATCCCAGGTCTACTGACTGGAGGAAGAGCAGAGAATTGCTTGGAGGATTAGTATCGCAGTCCCCCCAATGCAAATTCAGGAAAGTAGATGAGATAGATGCTGCTGTGGGGCATCTACAGGACAGCATAATCTCAGCCTACAGAGCAAGCTGTCCTTTAAAAACCAGGAAGGAGGGAGGCAAGCTCCCCTGGTGGGGAACCAAGCTGGAGGACCTTCGTAAGGAGACCAGAAGACTCTTTCATAAAGCAAAGAGGCCCACAATGCCTGAGGACTGGGACAACTTCAAAGCTGCTCAGCGCAGGTACAAGGCGACAATTAAACGTTCTAAAAGAGAATCTTGGAAGACCTTCTGTGGTAAAATGGAGGCCATCCCACAACTCGCAAGATTCCACAAAACTACAGTGGAAGCTGTGTTTAGCGAGGGCTCTCGGGACCTGAAAAATCACTCGCTAAATGGAGCTCTCGTTAATACCAAAATGATTAAATAATCATTTCACAGCCGATTCCTACAAATTTAATGCTTATTTAGCCATTTTTGTGGGAATTTTTGGTGAGTGGCGATAGCATTCTATTGAGATATCTATTAAAAATCATGTTTTTTAACACTTCCATTCCTTATGATCGCATTCACTTTCAATGACATCAAATTCCATGTTAGATGTCATGCACTGGAATATAAAACGTCGAATTTTGACACTTCGTGACATGTGTACTGTACTGCGCATTGCTATAAATTGTTATTGTCCCGATGTTTGGGTGCGTAGCGGCAGCAAGTTATGGCAATGCAACGGACTATACACGGCAAACACTTCAGAAACGAGAAAATATTTCATTCCTCCTACCTCTCTAAAAAGTGAATAAAAACGGATATATGGTTCGGAGAAAGTTTTATTCATTAAAATTTGCAAAAATGCTTGATAACTACATGACCAAGATATTACCTTCGGGAATTTAGTTCCACATAAACACCGGGCGGCTATCTTCTCCGGTTAAAAGATGGAAATAAAGGAGAGTACTTCAACACCTGTAAGATCGCCTCAGAAAACAGCTGACTTTGGCATGTCGGAATCATAAGAGCCCATATCACCAGCATTTACGATTATTAAAGCATATAATAGTTATCCATTATCCTTGGCAGTAATAATTATGCGTGGAATACTATCTGGAAACATAATTATTACAAGCAAGTCCAAACATAACAATTGGGTATTTTCCACGTACTTCAAACTATCGATATTCTGATTCTGTTACGTGAACTTATTGCATTGGCTAAAATTTTTCTAATCAAATTGTATGAATTTCGGTATTAAAAGCTAAAGAAAGTTGAAGGTTACGAATCCTCCCGAGCACACTCCGAAAACAACCGAATGACCTGTGACGTCATTTTCGCTGTTTACATTTAGACCCAGGCGTTTTCTTATGCTTACGGTGGAAACTGGTGCGGTGAAATTAGTTTTGGACATTTTTCTGTTTTTGATGTGACTTTACATGGCATATGTAGATGGTGTTTTGTGCCACAATGTACAAATACATTGGTGAAAACACCAAACAAGAAATCCATTCAAGCAATAACGACATTGAATGTTTGAAATTTCTTCCTTGGATTCCTCAATTTTCACCTGCACAATGCATGCTTTACTTCGCACTTTGTGTTCTGGACATATTCTTGGAACGACTGTTCACAGTGGTCTATCTCTCTTCTCTTGGACGTATCCTAAAGCATTACCACCATAACTCTCAAGAGATTCTTTATAATAAAGCAAGACTTAAATTAAACTTTGAATAGACATTTAGGAGATGAGAATCTATTTTTAGACATTTCTATAGCAGAGAAGCCACTTATAGAAACCTCTACAAACAATCACAAATTAACGTCCTAAGTGTGTTAAGTATTTGCAGCGTAAATATTTGTCAAGTACTTTGTTATGTTGATATGTTACTAAGGTACTGTTTGTTTACTTTTGCATGGACTGGTTTGGACTTTGAGAAATAAAGAAGAAGTATTATAATGATTATGAGTGTATTGGAAAAACAATTAAGCTCATACACCAAATACATAATTATATGCATTAAAATGATAAACAACAGTAATGACGATTTTACAAGCAAACTTAATGCTTACAGTTTTTGGACTTAAACTCCACGAATTTCGGAAGCAGTAAATCGCTCGTCCTTCTTCATAAAAACGCCTACCATAAACATATATACTTTGGGTAAATTATCTGATGTGGTTTTAATAAAACCATTGCACGCCATAGCCTTTGTTTTCAATGAAAATTCTTTAAATATACTGTCCCTTCTACAGTCCTTCACTTTCTCCCTCACAGCTGTCTATCGCTCAGCGAAAATGACGTCAAGCCAATCAGATTTCGTTTCGCAGCCGCGTAAAAAAATTTGAAATTTCGACTATTTTAATCTTAAATATCTCAATTAATATTGAATCAATTTTAAAACTATTTTCACACCGCAAACTTGTTTGAGTTAAAGTAACATATGAAGATCCGTTTACTTAAATTTAAAATTTTGGAAAATACCCAATTGTTAGTTCCGAAACTTCCTAAATGAATTCCATTAAGATACCCGTAATATCTTCTACCTTACTTCCATCTAGTGGCAGCATCGGGAACTTGTTGATAGTGAATACCGTGATCACCGTGATTAATACTGACTACGCTCCCTGCTGCGAGATAGACATACGATTTGTAGTACGTACATACCTTTTGTGCACATCGAAATGAATCATCTTTGACCTTTTTTCAATATATATACTCTTTGAAACCATTACAAAATACAATAGAACATGTAGACTACTTAAAATACAGGGCATCAAGTTGTTTAAACAACTTGATAACCCGTTGATCCAAGGGCTGCAGAACATTGTCGTGATAGGCGGCAATAAGATGATTTTCACATTTCTAAGTTCAATTTGTGGATGGGCAGGGCAATTGTCAATGAACAATACTACTTTTCTATTTTTCCCGCCAATCCTAGCATCGAACGCGCGTAACCATTGCGAGAATAAATTTGATGTCATCCAAGCATTTTTATTCGATTCGTATGTGCACGGTAATGTTTTAATTCCCTTGAAGCATCGAGGATGAGCGGATTTCGCCACTACGAATGGTTTTACCTTGTCAGAGCCATCCGCATTCGCACACAAAAGATCAGTCAACCGCTCTTTACTTTTTTTCACTCATCTGCAAGGGTTCCCTCGAGTGGCTAGAGTTTTGTCTGGAAGGAGGTTATAGAATAGACCTGTCTCGTCCGCATTGTAAATATCACATGGGCTGTAATTCTTCATATAACTTTGTAGGACAGGAGTCCAGCCCTCCACAGCACTTACATCGACACTCGCGGAATCCCCGGATAATTTATGAAGAGATATTCCCTTCCTGTGCTTAAAGCCAGCAAACCAGCCAATGGAACATTTAAAATTGTCAATACCGAGCCTCTCACTCAGATACTCCGCTTTTGCCTTCATCAATGGGCCACTTATCGGAATGCCGGCTGCTCTCTGCTGGCAAAACCACGAGAAAAGAGCAGATTCTAACTGCGGATGTTCCCCTGCTCGCAAATGTTTCTGGCTGCTTGGTCATCCTTCTTGATGTACTGCCGCACGAATTTTCTCCTTATTCTTCAAAATGGTGAATAAGGTCGAGGAAGATATGCCCAATCGCCTTCCAATCACGATTTTGGACCCCTGGCCGCGTTTGCATTCATTAATAATTTGTAATTTAGTTTTCAGATCCAACGACTTTCGTTTCCCAGCCATGATGTTGCAATAGTCGCACTGAACTTAAACAAAAGCGGGAGCGCGGGAGAATGACATAAGAACAATGAAATGCACGAACTTACGAGAAATTAAATAGTGCGCATACGGGCATGCCGTGAATGTCCGAAATGAACATTTGACCGTCAAATTGTTCGGGAAAAAATACTGCTAGCCATATAAATCCAATGACAGAAGATATGAGCACAAGCTTTTGCACGTTTGCCGAGATTGAACGAGACATTCACCGCTCGTAATAGTAAACGACCCCAGGGGAGGCTGGTTGTTGTCCTCGCTAATACCAATTTATTTTACATGCAAATCATAGGGCTTTAAATTGTTCTTTGGCCAACCCTCGCAAATTAGAGATTCTCGTTATATGCCCCACACATTATATGGAGCTTCCACTGTATTTCAAAAGACCCAGAAGCAGGGGTGGGAGTCCTTTTGCTTCCCTCAGGTGACTTCACGACATCTGATAAGGGAGCATTAAAGCTTATGCTGGAGACACACTTTCCAGGCTTCCTGGAGGACGAGAAGATGCATCATAAGAGGTCTCCCATTCGTCCGGCTCGGACGGAATGGAGACTGGCCTCCAGCATCGTAACGTATCATGCTACCAGATGGGCAATTACAAGCTTTAACCCATACAAGTCCGCTGGAGAAGATGGCATCTTCCCGGCACTTCTGCAAGAGGGACAGGAACTAATACTGCTACCAATTGTCAGAATTTTTCGCTCCTGCCTGGTGTATGGATATGTACAAAAAACCTGGAGGATCACTAAAGTTGTCTTTATCCCTAAACCAGGAAAGACAGACTATACTAAGGCTGGCTCCTTCAGAGGTATCAGCCACATATCCTTCATGCTCAAAGCACTGGAGAAAATAGTGGACAGGTATATAAGAGAGGGACCGTTAAAGGACCATCCCCTACACCCGTTTCAACACACCTATTAAAATGGAAAGTCAGTCGAGACAACGCTCCACAACCTAGTTTCTAGGATAGAAGGAGTACTGGAACACAGGATGTATGGTCTGGGGACTTTTCTAGATATAGAGGGGGCCTTCAACAAAACATCCTTCGACCAAATCTGCCGTGCTGCCAGGAGACATGGGGTCCACTCGCATATTGTGAGCTGGATCAGACACATGTTGGAAGAAAGAATTGTCAAGTTTGCCCTAAGGGACAGTACAATTGAGGTGACCATGACCAGAGGATGTCCACAGGGAGGGGTGCTATCTCCACTCTTATGGAATCTGGTCATTGACGAATTAATCACAAGGCTAAATAAAACGGGAGCTTACACTCAGGGGTATGCAGATGATGTGGCAATCCTCATCATCGGCAAATACATTGATACCGTCTCCGGACTTATGCAAAAAGCCCTAGACAGGACGATGGTCTGGTGTAACAAAACAGGGTTGATGGTGAACCTTGATAAAACTAAGCTCATTGTTTACCAATAAGAGGAAGAGAGATGGTTTTGACCCCCCTTCACTACAAGGCAGGATTTTACAGCCATCCAGGATGGTCAAGTACCTTGGAGTTCTTCTGGACACCAAACTCAACTGGAGAGAGGATCTTGAGGTTAAAATCAAGAAAGCATGCGCCTCCCTATGGATCTGCAGAAGGGCCCTCGGTAAAACCTGGGGACTTCAGCCAAAAGCGATCAAATGGATTTATACTGCAGTGGTAAAGCTCGCCTTTCTACACTGCTCAATTGTCTGGTGGAAGAAGACAATGCAGCTCACTGCAAGGAGTAAACTCAACCACCTGCAAAGAATGGCCTGTATGGGTATTACGGGACATATGAGAATGACTCCCACCCTGGCCCTCGAAACCCTACTGAGTCTTGCACCACTTTATGTGGAAGTCGAAACTCAAACTAGGATGGCGGTCTATCGTCTCAAGAGACAGGGACAATGGAGTGACAGGGGAAGCCTCTCCGGTCACAGACAACTATGGACGGAGCTCAGGGAGTCGAACCCCATTTGTGAAATGAAAGTCACATTCAACAAAACACCGCTTCTCTTCAAAACCCACTTTCCAACGAGGGAATGGTGGGTCAAGGAAGGAGGTAAAGACAACGGAGCATATGTCTGGTTTACAGATGGCTCCAGGAAAGAAGGAAGAGCAGGAGCAGGGGTTCACTGCCGCCGACCTGACAAAAGGCTCTCAATCCCCTTGGGGGAGCATGCTACAGTCTTTCAGGCAGAGGTCTACGCTTTGATGACCTGCGCCCATGTTGCCAAGGATATTTGCCGAAAAGGCAGACCAATTCACATATGCACCAACAGTCAAGCAGCTTTAAAAGCTCTCATATCTCCATGGTGCAAATCAAGACTGATGCTGGAATGCCGGGAATCACTTGATTCCCTCAGCAGACAGAGCAATGTAGAACTTTTCTGGGTCCCTGGCCACACAGGCATAACCAGAAACAAGATAGAGGATGAACTGCGAAGGAAGGCTCGAGTGGGAACCCAATTGGACCAGAGCCTAGCTCAACACTCTAAGATCTGGCAGAACGTACAGGGGCTCAGGCAAGCCAAGCTCCTGATAGAAGGACCCAGACCGGGGCTGGCAAACAAGCATCTTTCACTGGACATAAGACAACTTCGTATGATAGTGGGACTACTTATTGGACACTATCAGGTTATGAGGCACCTCCATCTCCTGAGAATTACAGACTCAGCGAAATGTAGATGGTGCGAGGAAGAGGATGAAACAACATTGCACGTACTCTGCAAGTGTCCTGCCTTGATGAGGACTAGAGTTAGGCATCTGGGCTCACCATTTTTGGAACTAGATGAAGTTAGGGGTATCCCCGTAGAGGACATGCTAGCCTTTAGCAGGGCGACTGGACTCTATGGGTGATCACAGACATGGTGGTTAGCACAATGGACCATTAGGTCTAAGTGCCCCAGGTCCTCCTTGGAGGAACTCCACCAAGATATAATCTAATCTAATCCACAATCTGGTGATGCCTGTATATAGTACAGGGAATGCCAGAATGGAAATAAAGCAACATTCAATGAATTGTCTGGTATACTCCTCTTCATTCTCCCATACCCATCACCCTCTTGTGCTCACCCAAATTACCAGGGTCACCACTACAAGATAACTTTCTTTGTCTGCATCCCACTTTCATAGAATTGTAACGGGCAATTGAATTGTTAAGGGCTAAGTTACTTTTACACCAGACCTCGGAAAATGTGGAAAAGTTAATTTAACACAGAGTTCACGAGTTCAATAGCTGCCAAATTATATGAAGACAAAATTAGAGATACGTTACACCAGTTAACAGAAAAGTTAATTCCGTTTTACAATGTAGTTAAGAAGCACAGAAATATTCTTTGAAAATCAAGTTGTACTGCTAAAACCCCAACAAAAATTACCTCCTATTTTGCTAGGTAAACCAACAACCTATTACCTGAACACGGAATGTTTTGCACTTTACACAAGAAACAAGGTAAAACACTTTCTAATTAAGCACAAATCAAAATATGCAAGTGCTTTTAAAAATGAAATTCAGTTGTTAGCGGAGAAATACCAAGTGTAGTTTTTATAAGTGTGTGGGAGAGGTGAAATAATTATCAGGTGAAAGAGACTTGCTTTGCAAACTTACAAGAAATAACCAACTTGAATCAGAGATATCGAAATGAAAAGGTAGGTCTCACAAAGTTTGATGACTTTTGATCTACGGAATTCGTAAATACTATTTGGTGCCTCAGGCAGGCACACAAGGTGCGCACACATTATTCTGTTAACTTGGAAATGCAATTTCTTGCAGACAAGCTGGACTATCTGTAGGATTTAGCGAAAAGAATATCTTAAGTTATTTCATCCTAAAGTAAATAAAGGGACTACTTATAGGAGAATATTTCTTGCAAACAGCTTCCAGAGGCATATTGTATTCGATTTTGAGCACAGTTAAAGTGGCATGCATGATATTCGCAATGAATACTGAGAACTTAAAGGGCTGTGTGTGAATGTAATGACATAGACAGTGCAGACCAGTCATATAATGATGTCCTTCTATTAATGCATCACTGCAGCATCAGTAGACCTTATTGTTGTACTTACCATGTTGCATAACTTCAACTAGTTTAGCCTGCAGTAAGGTGTTATTTTTTTAGATTTGAATACGGCCTTAAAAGCACACAAGATTTCTTAGGAATAGAAGAATGCTTGGAGGGAGAGACTATTAGAAATAGCATGAGAAATTAGTAATCAACGGCATTGTCCCACTTGACGAATACAGCTACCTCTTGCACATACATAGATGGATATAGGCTTGGCTGTCATTCCAATGAAAGCCTTGAGTCATATATTGGAGGACAAAAGAGTCACTGACAACCATGACTAATGCAGCCTAGACCCTATTGTCATGGATATTACTCTTCTTATGAAATGGTTCTGGATATGTTAAAAATTTAAAAAACGAAGGTCACCATGATCAATGACTGTTTTGTGCTCCAATATATGAATCAAGGCTTTCAATGGAATGATATCCTAGTCACATATATCCATGTGAAAGTGATAGGCACTTATGTCTGGGACAATGCCATTGAAATGCCAATCTCTCTGTTATTTCTGATAGTGTCTCCTTCCAAAAAACACTCCTACTTTAAAGAAATCTTGTGTGCTTTTAATGTCATGTTCCTAATCTATTAAATAATACTATACTGCTAGCTAAACCAGTTACAGTTTATACTTCATGGGTAGTAGAACAATTAGGTCAATTGATGCAGCAGTGTCACATTCATAGGAGGACATTATTATGAAAGCGTTATTCAGCTCCTCAAAAGGACTTCAGTTAAACCTCTTCGACACCTTGTTTAACAAGGGAGCTGAAATAGATGTAAGCAAATTAACCGGGTATGATGAGATGTGTGTTTGTAGAAATAATAAGGGTAAAAAATAAGCTTAACAATGACGAGTTTTCAAGCAGTTTAACATCCACATTGTGAGAGCAAATTTTGTGATTTGTCGACATGGAGACATCACTACAACAGCATTTTTGCGATCCGGTACTCTAATTTGTTGTCAACTCTACATCAGTCCCTACATTTCAAATATGTGAGTGGCGTTTTTGCTTGCCAATATGAATCCACCATCCCCAAGCCTAGAAACGCAAAACAGACATAAAAGCGAACATGCAGACACAAAAATTAATTTTTCCCTTAAAAGAAAATTTATCACCATATAACTTGAAGGATGGATAGCTAAGGCAACTAGCTACTAAATATAAAAAAATAACAAAATTAAAGGGATACATGTTAGAGAAAAATGCATTTGAAGGTTTTCAAAATAAAAATGGATGTTCTAAATTGCAAAATTTTTAATTAAGGTAATTATACAAAATATTATGCACCGTTGCTTTTTCTTTTAAAAGAGCATTTGTGTTATGACTTAAGTATCTTACATCTGCAGATATTGAGGCTAACTCAAACATAAATTTACGAGCTCAATTTTTCATACTCCCGCAACAAAGGCAATGGATGCATATTTTACAAAACAAATGGGCATGACCAACAATGTGGTAAAATGAAATAGGTCGAAATCGAAGAGGTCAAGGGTAAGGTCAGCCTTTTTTTGGTTGTTTGACTATTAATTGCCTAAAAGGGAAAATAAGAAACCACGGAGAAAGAATTTCCTACAGAAAGAACCAATGTGCTTGTCATGAATGAGGTTCATTTCATTCAAGTATTCTACCAGCTGATTGGTAGGTTCTTGGACAGTCCCCATTTTGTATCCCAACCTAATAGAAATTGTCTCGCTTTCCCTCCTAAGTTATTAGATCCCTCTTCAATTCTTCATATCTTCTACCTCCTCTTATTTCGTCCAGAATTCCTATCCTTTTCCTTCCTCTCCCACGTTTCCCCAGTGTTCTCCCCTCTATCACTCTCTTCAGCATGCCCTCTCCTCTCAAAACCTCCTCCATCCATCTCTTCTGCCTTCTCCGAACCTCTGCCACAAGCTTCCTCTCCTCTCCGACCATATCCAATACCTCCTCGTTCGTCTTTCTCGCCATCCAGCTAACCTTCTCCATCCTTCTCCAAACCCACATCTCAAACGCCTCAAGTCTACGCACATCCTCCCTTCGCAATGACCACGTTTCCGACCCATATAGCGCCACGCTCCATATTAAAGTTTTCACCAGCCTCTTCTTTACGTCTCTTCTCAGACCCCCCCTCATCAATTCCCTTCTCTTCGAAAATGCATCTTTAGCGAGCGCAATTCTGCATCTGATGTCCTTACCACTAAACCCATTCGCCTCCAAAATACTACCCAGATACGTAAACTGCTCGACCTGCTCTATCTTCTGCCCTCCCACCCTTATATTCAGCCCCGCCTTCTTACTTCTAGAAAATCTCATTACTTTCGTTTTCTTGTGATTGATCTTCATCCCATACTTTTCGCACTGCACCTCTAATGCATTCACCATTGAATGTAACCCCTTGGCCGACTGACTAACTAATGCTTGATCATCTGCAAATCTCACTGATTTTATCAGCTCCCCTCCTACTTTTATTCCTACCTCCTCCTCCCCCCATGCCTCCTTTACCATTTCTTCTGAATACACGTTAAAAAGCAACGGCGATAGTGGGCACCCTTGCCGCACTCCCCGTCCTATCGTGGCCCATCCCGATTCACCATTGGCTACCCTAACCTGCACCGTCTGGTTAATATACAAATTCCGAATCAGACGCCTGTCCCTCCAATCGACTCCTAATTTCTTCAACACTCCCATTAATTTCGTCCATTCCACCCCATCAAACGCCTTCTCGAAATCTACGAAGCATGCAAAAACATCCTGCCCATACTCTAGGTTTCTTTCTACTAGCGTCCTCATCACCGCTATAGCGTCTCGCGTTCCCCTCCCTCTCCTACACCCAAACTGGTCGTCACCCAGGTATTCATTTGCCTTCTTCTCTAGCCTTCTGTTTAGAATCCTCAGAACTACTTTGGCCGCGTGGGATATTAAGCTTATTGTCCTATAGTCTTCGCAAGTTTTTGCCTTACTCTTTTTCGGTATAGGAATAAGTACAGTCTTCGCGAAGTCTTCCGGCCACACTGCATCCTCATAAATCCTACGAATAAGCGCAAAAAGTTTTCCTCTTCCGTTCTTCCCCATGCTCTTTAAAAACTCTGCAGGTATGTCATCTATTCCTACCGCCTTATTCCTTTTCATGTCTCTTAGAGCTCTTTCGATTTCGCTATCTAGGATATTTGGTCCGATGCCATCGCTGTCGATATCGTCTTCCCTTTCTATATCTAACCTATTGGGCCTTGTTTCTTTACTATAGAGCTCTTCAACATACTCCTTCCACCTCTCCTGGATCTCTCTCGGTTCTACGATCATCTTTCCCGTCTTGTCTGTTATCGTTGTAATTCCCCTTCCCTTGTTGCCACCCGTCAGTTCCTTTACTTTCCGATATAATGCATCTGCTCTTCCCTCTTTTTGGCATTTCTCTAACGCGTCGATCTGTTCTATCCACCACGCCTCTCTTGCTTTCTTTGTTTCTCTTCTAAGCCTGTTATTAAATTCTCGGTACTTTCTCTTACCTAGCTCTGAGTTTACGCTCTTCCATTTCCTTCTCTCATCCATCTCCCTGATCATCTCCTTCGTGATCCACGGTTTTCTAATTTTAGTTGCACTCACTACGCCTACCGTTGCTTTCGCCGCTTCTATAATTCCGTTTCTCAAACTTCCCCATTCATCTTCGACTGATCTAACTCCATGGTCCTCACCCATTCTCTCATCCACCTTCTCCCGATACTTCTTCTTCATTTCCCCAGTTAATGCCTCCGTATTCCACTTTCGTACCCTCCTTCCCATTCTTATCTTTTTCAGTTTTACCCGACATTTCATGACTAATAAGTTGTGGTCTGTGTCTGCATCAGCTCCTGGATAAGTATGCGAGTTTTTAACACTATTCCTGTATCTGTGACGTACCATTATATAATCTATCTGGAACCTATCTGTGTCTCCCGGCTTCTTCCAAGTGTACCTACATCGAGGATGATGTCTGAACCATGTATTCGTAATTACTAGGTTATTTCTGCGGCAAAACTCCACAGCTTTCTCGCCCCGGTCGTTTCTCCTTCCTAGCCCGTAATCGCCCACCTCCCGCCCATCTCTTCCTTCACCCACCACCGCGTTCCAATCCCCCATTACTACCAGGTGCTTACTTCCTGGTATCCTACCAATTATTTCCTCTAGCTGATCGTACACCCCATCTACCTCCTCCTATTTATGATTAGAGGTAGGCATATAAACCTGGATTATAACTAAATTCGTTGGTTCTGCTTTTAGTTCCAGGACTATTATCCTATCACTCACCTGTTCTGCATACACTACTTTTCTACCGAGTTTCCTATTCATTACGAATGCAACCCCGCGCTGACTTTCATTCCCTCCACTATAAATTACTCTATAGTCGCCGCTCCAGTAATCCCCGTCATCCTTCCATCTTACTTCACCCAGACCCATGATGTCTACACCCACCCTCTCCATTTCTTGCTTTATATTCTCTAGCTTCCCCGCCCTCAGCATATTCCTAACATTCCACGTGCCTATTCTGATAGTTTCGTTCCTCTTCTTTATCTTCTTTTCCTCTGCTGCTGCTACGTCTGAGCAAGGATTTCGTGTGATGACGACCGCAGGGGCCTTGCTCCCACCGCTGCCGGGCACGACACCCGGCCCTCTTGGCCGAGTCATGAATGAGGTAACGTAATCAAATTTAAGGAGTTCCAAAATACATCAAACACATTAAATCAAGTCTATTCTTAATTAAAGTAATATAACAACAATAAAAAAATCGGGAGCATGATAGTAGAAACAACCTGTTTTTGGATGGCACGACGATTGCAAAGACAGAAATTCAATCAATCAATCATTTTCACTCAGGTTGATATTTCAACAACATGTGCATTTTAAGATAAGTTAAAGTCAAGACGAGGATAAGAACTGAATTTTTGAAGGTGATACCTTGGTTTTCAAAAATTTTAAGGAGCATGTTAAAATAAACATTACTTGGTCTTTGTACTAACAAAATAATGTATTGCATCTTAGTGGGATTTAGTAAGTGGTAGTTTTTCTAATAACAGCGAGTGATACAAATTCTATGGACCTCAGATAGTTTATGAATTACAGTAATTCCTCATTAACACGTACTCGCTTACCGCAAATTCCAGGATAACACGAACCCAAATCATGGTTCCGGCAGGAATGTATAGTGTGTTACGAACTTTTGTCCATTCAACGCGAATTTCGGTTTGTGCGAATTTCGAACAGTTTCCGCAATCCCTTGAGCCAGTTTGTTCGCTTAAGGCAAACTGCTTTCAGAGTGCAGATAGCCATGGCTACCCTGCAACAAAAACAACGTATAGAATACAAGATAAGAGCAACAGGGGGTGTAACAGTCCCTACACTTTGCACCCCTTCGCCCATATTCCAGCCTGTATGCTCACTTGAGCAAACCTTTTCCCTCGTGATTCCCGTGAGCTTCTTGCTTCTCCACACCTTTTCATCCCACTGGGAGGATTATCCTTTCAGTGAAACGTGGCTGACAACAGGGGGAGAGGGACATGCCCCTTATATGATCTTTTCATCTTTCCAGGGAGCAACCATACGATTGAAGTGCGAGGTCAATTGGTTTGAAGATATGAGTTTGGACACATCGTTTTAGTCTACTATGGTCGATGAGAGTGAAAGGTCTGGCGTCTTGTTTCCCGCATTGGATACACATCTGCGTATGACATAAGGTTTTTATCCGGGTGTGACTGAAGCAGTTAAAAGTTTAAGTTTTTCAATGAGCAAACGAAAGCAAGCTAGCTTTGATCTTCAGACAAAGCTTAAAATATTGACTGAAGTGGATCGTGGAGTGCGGAATAAAACCCAGATTGCTAAGGATTTCGGGATTCCTAAGACAACACTTTCAACTGTACTAAAAATCATGAAAAAATAAATAAAGCTGCAGTGCCGGGATGTGTTGGGCTCAAAGCAAAGCATATTCGTGGAGCTCGTAACATGGACGTTGAAGGAGAGCTAATGGAGTGGTTTAATCACATCGGAGCAGCAAACATGCCCTTAAGTGGGCAAAATGCAATGTCGATTATCCAGCAAAAGGCAATGTCGATTGCTTCCAGTTTGGGAATCGAGGACTTCAGGTTCTCCACTGGTTGGCTGTGGCGATTTCAAAAATGCCATGGAATCTCTTCCCAAGTGATTTGTGGGGAAGCAAATAAAGTGGATGAGGGAAGTGTAAACTAATGCAAACACCGAAATGCCATATTTTGCTGGCTTATTCGGAAGGTACTGATTGAAGATACAATGCCCACGAAAAGCCAGAAGTTGCTCATCTACTCTAAAGGACTCACTCGCGCCAAAACACCTATGAAAGCTACCTACAAATATATCAAAAACTTCCTGAACTGCTGCCAATTTGTCAATCTCTTTCCGCTGATCCCTACTTCTAACGTCATCAAATCTTATGCATATCAAAAGAAATCGAAATCTCATGGCATGATAGCAAGCTTCAATATCACTTCCTTTTGAATATCCCATAATTGGAAAGCTTTTTGCCACTTTGCTCAAAATACTTATAATGTAAAGTAAACCTAGCAAAGATTTAATTTCAATTTCATCAACAGGACGTGCATCCCTGTCTCTTTCAGACAGATGATTGAGTTTATCGAAATATATATTTGTATTCGTGGTAACCAATTTCCAAGTTCACCGATTCCTCATCCAGCCATCTCTGTATGTGGTTATCCTGAACATAGTCTCGCCGTAATATTTTAGTGGAAGATACAATGACTGGAATCTTCTTCAGGCAAATTGTACAGTCTCTGAGTTTGTCGAATTAGATTCTTGTGTTGTGACAACAGAGATACAGAGTGCAGATGCTATCTTGGACAGACACCAGGAGGAGGGTGCAGATGAAGAGGAGGCAGAAGATGAAGAGGTTCCTCTACCCTCATACCAAGACACAGTGTGTGCTGTTCAAACTCTGAGAAATTACTTAGTTGGCAGTGATTGCTGTGAACAAATGCTTGAGCAACTTCAGAAAATAGAAAACCAAGTGCATAGTATTAATAGGCAGCGGAAGTCGAAGCAGTTGAAAATATCAGATTTTTTTGCTAAATAATCATGCTAATCATTATATGTTTCAACGGTTGCTAATATCAAATACAATGTAAATCATCCTGCCACCTTCATTCTTTCTTGTGTATAGGTACAAGATTTTCTTTCAGTATTTGAAGTTAATATCTTATTTTTTATGTGCAGGGTACACATTTTCCTGTGGAGTGAATTTTTAAGAAGCTATGTCTGTAACTTTGTTTATTTGTTTGATCTTTATTTTGTGCAATATGTAGTCATACTTTATTCCATATTTATTTTGTGCAATATATACTCATACTTTATTTCATGTCTCAATAATGAAGGAGAAACATTATTTTCTGAAGTTAATATATGTATTATTATTATTTATGGGTAGGGTCCACAGTTACCAGTGAAGTGAATTTTTAAGAAGCTGTTTCTGTAATTTTTATTTATTCATTTGATCTTGATTTTGTGCAATATGTAGTAATCCCTTATTTTATGTATCAATAATGAAGGAGAAAAATAATTTTCACATTTCTATTCATCCAAGGTGTTCAATGTCTTTTTTTCATCATGTATAAATTAATGAGAAGAGCTAGTTCAAAGAATAAATTATGACACTGCTCTTTTTCAGTTTATCAGTCTATTTCTTATTTTTACCCTTATTCCAGTGAAGGAACATGGTTGTAGAAGTGAAAATTCTACTTTTCCCGCAATTTGCACTTTCCTGCAATTTGAACCTTTTTTTTAGGGTCCCTAGAAAAGTGTAATTTAGGGGTTTTACTGTATATTCAAGAATGATTTTGTTCTTATGCTCACATCTTTTCTTCCTAAATTGGATGAAAAATGTTTGAGTAAAAATAATATAGTAAAATCATAAATTCCATAATGCACTTTGTGATCCATTTATTCTACATTTTGATCAAAGTTGTTTTTTTTCTGTAGTGAATCTGATCATTTATTTCTCTCTAAATTATTTTTCACTTGTAACTTTAATTAAAAATGACAGCATTTTGAAAAAAAAATATTATACATTGAAATCAGTTTTGTCTTCCATTCAGTTACCTATGTTAATATTGTTGGATTCATTATTAAATTTTGTCATCATGGATGATCGATGCTCAAAATATCTCACGATTTTTCAATTACTTTGTGTTTTGTTCCACTAATAATTATAAGCATGTCCCCTAGTGACAAAAACCTAACTTACCAATAGATAATAGTCCAAATATATTGTTTATAAAAATGTTTTACTAAAATTTTTAAAATTTTAGGCAATAAAAATATTGACTTTGGGCCAAAGGTGTGGCCCATGTGCCCAACCGTGTAACAAAATTTCACGAGCCCACTGAAGGGTTAACTGACCTAGGTTTTTGCAAATGTTGCCATTATCTAGGCATTAACATGATAATGTCAAAACTTGCCGTAACCTAGGCCAGTTAAAATGAACTTGGTGTGAAAAATTACTAAGTATTTTTTCTTGTGATAATGTTATCATGCATATGGACCTAAAGAGGGTGGTAATACACTAAATCTAAGTCCCAGACCATCTGAAAATTGAAGATGTTTGGATTACCTGCCTCTTTCAAACATTCAAAATGGTCTTTCTCTCTATTATCTCCATGGGAATAGCCAACTGATTGATGAAGTCTATAGTGGAATTCCATTCATATATAATTTATGCAAAACTATAGCAATAATTATGCCTCATTTAAGATGCACACTCACCAGTGTATTCATTTTCACTACTTTTTCTTATGCCATCAGTTTCTGCATTTGCTTCAAACTGCATCTGAAACAAAAGGTTAACAAATATTAACCCATCATTCTCTTGGCCATTGAAAACATTTCCAAATTATTTTATAGGAAAATCACTCCCAACCAAAAACTTCTCACATGCATTTGGATGATTATGGGAAAGAAACACTATTGGATACCTTATGTCACCAGCTATGTCAGGCAAAGACTTTTCATTTAAACAAAATTAGTTTTCATTCTATAATTGAACTCACAGAAGTTCCACAATGCTTGAATTTGGGAGGTTAAAAAGGCAAGTAGTTCTGGTCCAGATGTGCCATGTGCAAACAATGTAAACAAGAGGATTAAAATACTTTGTGCTGATGTGAAAGTTGACGGGACCAGAAGAAAATAACATTAAATAAAAAAATGCAAATTCTGAGAATGTATATAACAGGTTATACTCAGTGGCATACGGACAGAGAGGGTTTTAAGGTTTTAACACCCTCCCCCAAAAAAACATGTTTACCTGAGTTCGTTTTCATTTGTTTACCTGAACTAGCATTTAGAATTTTGTTTATTGGGCTGAGAAATATAATTGAATTGTCTTTACGAAAAGAGAATGTTAATTTATTGTTGTTTTAGTGAATAATAATCTAAATATCATTTTATGATGATGCAAATAAACATTAATGAATATTAATTAATGGTGCCGACTGGCCTCCTCCCGCGCGCTGTAGCCCCAAACCGCCGGAGCCTGCATCTACATTGTCACCTTCCTGTCACTATCACACTCGGCCACTCCCGCGCTCCGCCAACATGTCGCCGCTCCCACCCAATATCGCTCTCCGCCAATGCGTCACCGCCACAACGCTATTCTTAAATTGTAAGACAGCACGTAAAATCGAAAGACAGATACCATGTTACGGCTTTTGGAGCATTTCCTTATACCATTAGAAAGCTCCGCCTTCTGTAAATGCAACGCAAGTCGGGCGGTCGGGTGGTGGGGGAACAGGGTGGTGCGTACTCCAATCGACGAGTTTGAGTCAGACGTGGCTGCCGACGACATTTTTGTCGGTGGCGGCGGCTGACCCTCTTCCGACCCAGCGGCGCTGGCGGCGGCACATGCGGCGTGCATCTGATAAAATGTAACTACATACTTTCCAGGAGCGGATTTTTTCATGACGACGCAATCTCGGCGTGATGACGTCATGAAGGAACCCAATTCAATGTCAAATGCAAATGACATAAAGGCAAAACACAAAATGACAAAATGTCACTATCGTTAGATATAGATCGCTAATGATCTTTGGTAGCGTTGTAATAACCGTAGTCAAGGTCATAGTTTGAAAAAAACACCATTCCTAGAAAGAAATGGAATGAGAGGGAAGCGTTTCTGCCTTCTGGCAGCTATCGCCTAGGTTGGTGAACTCGCCAATTTCGCGCCTTATATGAGTTCGGCGGCGGCAGCGTGATAAAATGGGCCGGTGGCGGCGGCGTAGCTTGCCGGCGCCCACGTCTAGTTTGAGTCCCAGCCAGTGAGCAGCTGGCCAGACGCTCACAAGCTATAAGCGGTGAGCGTCGGCGGAGCATTTCAACTGCGCTCGGCACTAAATTTACGAATTTTGCCATCGAAAAGGCAAATTTGCTGTAAAAATATCAAAAAAGTCCAGTCATCACGCCTATGTCGCATTTATTCACTTGCATCGCGGAAATATCGCATTTATCGCATGCGATTTTCACATATCTCTAATAATGCTGTTCCACCACAACTCGCCTCATTGAACACATTTGACTATACCTACTGTGTTTTGGGCATGTCTCATTTTACTCAGTTTCTGAACTAATTATAATGTATATCTGAAGTGGCTTTAATTTTGGCACTTCTCCGGTCCTGAAATGAAGTGGAATACTTCCCAAATTCCAGATTGACCCTGTTAACAGATGCTCACAGCAAAGATGAACTTGGAATATTTGGGTGAGCTAGGTTCTCTCTCCAATCCTGGTGTACACCCAGCTTAACACTTACATTTTTACAGAATTCTTCTATTTCTCTAGCTCGTACTGAGCAATCTGTCACTTCCATCAACTCAGAATCCTCATTACTCTGCAGTTGTATTTCAATGGCTCTCACAATAATATCTGCCTTCTGATCTGAGAATGGTTCATCATGCAATTTCAACAACCTGGAGAGAGTGAGAAGGAAACATATACTTGATCACCAAGGAAAGAGGATAATGGGGTAGGGCTGCATGGTACTTTTATGCAACAATTGCAATATATGATTACTGCAGTTATTACATTGCAATATTGATCAATTGGGCTATGCTATACATATATGTACATTGTACAGTACCTACTTCATTATTATGCACTAAGCTGAATCCTGCAAAATGGAATACTAAGTGATACATGCACAATGCCAATGAAACTGAAAATATGAGTACAATATATGCATGTACCCAATTTCAAGAAATTCCATTGCATTCTATCGCTAACTAAACAACCCCCTTTGTTGGCTTCTTCTAAATAATTCTTTCCTGTCCCTCTCACCAAAAACAATTAGACACCTATTTCAGCAAATCTATTCCAATTTCACCAAAGAAAGAAAAAGTTACCACAGAAAAGAAATTATTGCTGGAAAATTTGAATTTCATCATGAAAATAATAACTTCTACCCTTTTACTAAGGACCAATCAAACATGAGAGAATGGTGTTTTGACATCTAAAAGTCCAGAATTTTTCTGCAAATACAAATTACAAACCAAATTTTATTAGAAGAGGAATAAACTTCACACTTATTCACCCAACTTCTTGAAACCACAAGGATGCCCCTCAAGCATATTCCTTCTTACCCAAGACACTTGCTCTTTCCAACCCACACACATTAAAGAGATATCTAGATGCCCCACCAAAACACACCACACTCCTTTGGAAAGCACATCATAATACCCACATGCATCCTCTTAGTTTTGTGGTTTCATAAAAAATTTTTTCACTCAGCACTTAGCTACATTAAAGATAATTTCATACTTTCCCACCAATAAAATTTGAGCTGCCAACAAATTATATCAATTTCATTAAGATTTGATATGAATAAAAAGTAGCCACCAATAGGAACTTTTTGCTGCTAAGGAAGGACTCCAGAGGGAAGTTCTTATCAATTATAAAATTTCAAAAAGCTAAATCTGCAAGATGAAGAATCAACTAAAGAAAAGTTTCACCATTATATTAAGTTGATAGCAGGTAAAATAACATGGTGGAATTGAGACATTATTAAATTAAAATAATTATAGGCATGGCTAATTTTCCAGGATGTCCTCTGCGTCAATAGATCTTTGTACAAATGTTTTGCCGGCGTTTCAGCTGGTGTCTTCACTTCATACCTGAAGATGCCTGCTGAAACGCTGGCGAAACTGTCGTACGAAGATGTATCGACGTGGAGGACATCCCGGAAAATTAGCCACGCCTACTCCACCACTTCATGGAAGCCTATTTAAAAGAATTATACTCATTATAGTCCAGTCATTGAAGCAAAAAATAGGGTTTCGCTTTCGAGAAATCGCAAATTCGAGATTCTCGTTATATGCCCTACACGTTATATGGGGCTTCTAGTGTACCTCCTTTCAAAAGTAGATGGTACATACAAGCCACGCACTTCAACAGTGAAGGCGATATAACTCCTTTTACACTTCATCGGATACTAACGATGCTATCACTGTAAATCAATAATTTTCTTTTTCCACTCTACAATGCGAAAGCTTCATTTGTGGCTCTATTCAGATTAGGTCACCAACTCTTCATTCATTACATCTCAGGATTCATTAAAAGATTCGATATTGAACTAAAACTTGGGATATTTTTTGTTTTCGTTCTCCCTCTGCTTTTGATTAAGCAAGGAGATTTTCGTCCTAACATTCCAACTCAGGGCAAGCCACCTACCAGGCCGGAATCAGCTATCTGTTCTTCCTTTCCCTGTCATTGCGGGGAAAGGAGGACTTCATTCATCCTCTCACAGAAACAGCTATGCGACCCATGGTCTCGGAATATCGTGCGTCACTTGTGAAGTTGATCTACCTGGGAGTCAAGACCAATAGATTCGTGCAAGGAATAAACATCGAATGAATCATCGGCTTTACGCCGAATAGTCACATCTTATCTTCCTCCTCCCTTACATCGACCGGCTGCGTCAGCGGAGAGGGAGGACATGCCTTTGGAGAGTGGGGGGCTTTTACTTAAAGGGCCCAAGAGTTGCCATTGGGGGCCGGCAGAGTCAGCATGGGACATCGCATCCTGACCTAGTGTTGAGGGGGTGGGATAAGGGGCCACTCGAAGAGGCCTGATCTCCTGGGGGGCCGGAACGGGGGCTTCGGTGTAAAGGTGATGGCTCGTGCCCACCCTTAGAGCAGGGAGGGGGGACACGGAGGGTCACTTGAGGGGGAAATATGACCAGTATGGGAGAAAAGTGAAGCGTTTGATAGGCTCGCCTGAATTGAGAAAGAAGTTGATGGAGGAGAGTAAGCAGAGGTTTTGGAACAACGAAGATGGAATGCTGGGTGAATTTTCCTGTTGGAGAATGCGGGGTGGGGCAAAAAGAATATGGGAATGTGTGGGCATTTCCATTTTGAATTTTCTTAATTTCCAATCCATTCAGACAGATTCTTCATCAATCTGCCGGAACACAGCTGAGCTCTCTTTTAGGATATTTTTTCAATCACTGGGTTGGAGCGAAAGGGGAGAAAGGTACACCATTTTCCGATAAAAATATATATGGGTGCTTGAGTATTTTTTCATTTGATTATGCACACACCCAGCACTAGTCATACTTTAGAATTTATGTGCGTCAAAGTAATTGGTCGTATGAACCAAGCAAACTCGTATTTTCTCTGGTTTTCTTGACTGTTGGGGACGGAAGAAGGGAAGGGACCTTGCTCGATGTCTACATCAAAACGCCCAATTAGGGCGAGAAATTAAACCTGATTATTTCGATGATAACTATTGCCAGCCGGAATAATTATGCCGTGGAGCAAGGTTGAGTGTAATCAGGCTGAAATAGTGAGAAAAAAGCTTCCTTAGGTTATATTCATGACTGAATCTATCGCTCGAACAATATAGCACCATCTCCGCTATATGGCATAGTTTTTTAGCACACGCATGCAGCAAATGATTTCTGTACCAGGAATACTCAGCATGGATTTATGTTTGGGAAAACCAGTAGCAAAAAATGCCAGGGATCATGAGAGGAAAATGCTGGTCGTAGCAAAAATTCTCTGGCAGCTGTGCTTCTTGAGAGTGAGTTGATTTTAAGCAGAAATGGATGGCAACGATTTAGATTTGTTGCTTTCATTGGAAGACGAAGAAGAGGACGACCAATGTTGCAAGTAGTTTTACAAAAAAGAGCTGGAAAGGACACTTTACATAAAATGAGGAGAGGAGAGCTGAAAAATCACCGAAAATTGGGACTGCCCGACTAGGCATCCGCGTCTCGACTGCTCTCAAAGCAGTCGAGACGCAGGCATCGGGCATCAGCAGTCGATCGCGACGGCAGAGAGGTCTCAGCGAAACCGAACCCATTTGATATACATTGGCTGAGTACAGCAGTGACTTCCAACTGATGGACGCGGCTGCGGGACGCCCCAGCGAAACCACACCTTTACTATTGTAGCATTTACATTGTACCTTTGTTTAATGTATAATAAATATATCTATCTATTGAAAAATGAGTTATCTTTCGGGTAATTCACATTCAGTGCATAATGTATTCGGCGACGATGATTAATTAGATGTTTAACTCTGACAAGTAGCGCCAAAAAACTTTGCTGTGATTCATCACTATCCGTATAAACGATTAACTTTTTCACGTCAGCCCAAGACCCGAGGTTCGTAATTTCAAAACTTCATTATTTCGTAATATCACATACTGTTACATACACTGAGATAGCCTTTTGGTCGCGACTGAAGATTTTGCTTCATAAAATCAAAATTTCGTAATTTTGAGTTTCCCATTTTTGAGTTTCTACTGTACTCCGAAATGTGTACTCTTTTGGCAATTGTGATTCAAATGGGACATGATATCCGGGATTCGCTTAAAGACTATTGGACACGATTGGATCAGATTTACTCCCCTTTCTATGGTAATGCAATGGCATGCGATAGATTAATACATATCCTTAAATTTTTACATTTCACAAACAATGAGAATGAACCAAACAGGATTGATGAAAGTTACAATAAACTCTGGAAGATAAAAACTCTTTTTGATGTTTTCAATGAAAAATATTCGAAACTTTATAGGCCTTCAGAGTACCTAGCGGTGGACGAAATTATTGTTCTATGGGAATTCAGAGCGATTTACCAGCAATATATTCCAAAAAGAAACATAAGAGGTTCGGAATAAAAATATATAAGCTGTGTGACTCAGCGGGATATACACTAGATATGAATGTTTACTTTGGGAAAGAAAGGCAAAACGCAACAAAAGACATAGCAGCCACACATGCGACTGTGAAAACATTGGCAAAAACAGTGGAAGGAAGAGGGCACAAGCATCATTATGGATATTTTTTTTCCTCCTCTGAGCTCATTGAAAATGAAACGGGGAGATATGAAAGTGAGATGCAGAAGAGAACTGACGGCAATTATTTGGAGAGATAAAAGAAATGTCCATATGTTCAGAAATGCTCCACCTGAAGAGGGGAGCTTTTGTGATAGACAAAGAAAAGCTCTGAAACCTGCAGTTATAAAAGACTATAACAAATATATGGGTTGCGTAGATAAATCCAACAGAATGGCTAATAGTTACTCCATAAGTATAAGAACCTGGAAGTGGACGAAAAAGTTATTCTTCCACCTCCTTGATCTCACTATTCTGAGTTCATGGATTGGCATTGTTTCTGTGGAGAGTAAGATGAGCCATCGAGATTTTCGTTTGGCTCTCGTAAGAAATCTTTTGGAGGCTGATAGGGAGGAGAATCACCCAACTTATGCCAAGAGGCCAACCTGCTGCTGTGTCAACAAACATTGTCGCCTTGACACGAGAGATAATGAGCATTGGATTGAGAGAGGGAAGAAAGCCAGATGCCGCTCATGCTTGCTTCGATGCTAGGGAAGCCACACAGTTTATCGATGCTTGAAGTGCAAAGTAGGCCTCTATGTAGATGAATGATTCAAGATATATCACACTAAAGTTAATATAGAATAAAAAAAAGTTTGAGACTATTTTTAAGAGTGTAAAATGTAAGAAAAAGCTATAATAAAAAATGAATTTTTTTCGTAACTCAGCGTAATTTTCATGTTACATAGCATCGATGAACAATATAGAAAGATAATTGTACTAAGAAACAATATATTTTCTTTATAACTGTTTTTACTTTTCATAAATAACTCAAAAAAATAGACAAGATGGAGGCAAAAAAGTAAATGTCTGCAAAACTCAATTTAAATGCTCAAAAAAGCTCCGGCCAGGGGACCCCACTACAGGAATTTAAATGCCGTCTTTCAAAGGTTAAAAGAGGACCTTGACCAGTCTCCATGCTATGCCCATTTCATTATCAGGAGTACTATGGAGAATCAAGAGGACTAGTCCAATACACCAAAGGGGATGAAATTCACCATGAAAAACATTATTACTCTTGACCGGGATTTGTACACAGATCTTCCAATTGCCAGAGAGGTGTGTTAGCCAGTTACAACACCAAGCCATCTCAGTTCAAGGAGAATTTCAGTGGGGGTTAAAACGAACAAGTTTCTCTCATCTCCAGTCCACATTCAGGGTGTCCGGAGAATCTCAATTTCTTTTTTCCCTGAGCTTTCCAGGTTTTGCAGGCAAGTTTTTGCATTTTCCAGGGTCTTTCTGAACATTGTTTCTAACATATTTTTAATGAATTTCTAATAAAATCGGCATTATTTTGCCAACATGAAAAATTTGAGAAATTTCGGTCCCTACTTAAAGTTAAACATGTAAGAGTATACAAGGAATGTGGAGTATTACGGGTTTTATTCCAACCAACAAATGCACAAAAACTGTTAACTGACAACAAAATTTGGAGTTAGGTGCAATTTGAACACAATAAACTAGATTCACACTAGTTTGATAAAGAACATGCAAATAAAAGAAACTGGTGTGACATTTTTCAATGAGTGCATTTCCGATTCAACTTCAGCAACAAGGAGTCCAGATTACAAAATCATTGTGAACACTACCATCCTGGATATTTTCAGAAAACCAGGTTGTAACATGGGTTTGATGTTACACTTCCTACATTCCCACATTGACTATTTTCCGGAATGTTGTCTTGGAATTTACAGCGAGGAACAGGGTGAACGTTTTCACCAAGATTTGAAAGATATTGACTGAAGATATCATGGTGGTTGGACTGTTAACATGATGGCAAACTACAGTTGGTCCCTGAAAGGTGAAAGTAATTCTCATGCTTATAGAAGAAATGCAAAAAAAAAGAAAATATCTGCCTGTAAAATAATATCAATTATATCAATTGTTGGTAGTTATTGTAAAATGTACGTACATTGCATTTACAATTACATAATTACATAGTTTTAATATACACCACGTTCTTAAGCGTGACAATGACCTTGTGGAAGAGTATAAGGAAATTAAGGGTTTGGCTTGTGCGATATCCCCTTTACTCTATAGATGAGTACTTTGAATGTAATTTTAATGAAATTCATTCATTCATTACAGTAATCTACCGGTTAGAGGTAGGTTGTGATGAAAGTCAGAGAATATCCAATGAACTCTTACACGTGCTGTGCCCTTTCTACCTCTTGTATTTCTTTCTTCATCTCAGCATAAGTCCTACCTTTCTTCATCCCGTCCATAAAACCGATTCTCTTCCTTCCCCTTCCCCGCTTACCCAACATCCTTCCCTCTATCACGACCTTCAGCAAACCATCGTCCCTCATTACCCGTTCCAGCCACCTACCCTGCCCTCCCCTAATCTCATCTATAAGTTTCCTCTCCTCGCCCACCATGTCAAGCACTTCCTCATTTGTCTTCCTTTCCGTCCAACGCACCTTCTCCATCCTCCTCCACACCCACATCTCAAAAGCCTTCAGCCTATTTTCGTCTTCCTTTCTCAAGGTCCACGTTTCCGCCCCATACAACGACCCACTCCATATCAAGCTCTTTACTAGCCTCTTTTTTACATCCTTACTTAAGGTCCCCGTCATCAGCTCCCTTCTATTATTGAACGCTTCCTTCGCTAGCGCTATT
Source organism: Pyrrhosoma nymphula (assembly GCA_963573305.1). Classification (NCBI taxonomy): domain Eukaryota; kingdom Metazoa; phylum Arthropoda; class Insecta; order Odonata; family Coenagrionidae; genus Pyrrhosoma; species Pyrrhosoma nymphula. The sequence goes on along the minus strand of OY754334.1, from coordinate 88,761,892 downwards.
CTCCTCCTAATGTCTTTGCTACTATGTCCCCTTTCTTCTAGCGTACTACCCAAATAATTAAATTGTTCAACTTGCTCCAGTTTGTGACTTCCTACTCTTATCACCAGCTTCGCTTTCTTTGTCCTAGAGAATCTCATTACTTTTGTTTTCCTATTATTTATCTTCATTCCGTATTTCTCACACTGCTTTTCCAGTGCATCTACTCAAGTTTGCAGTCCTTTCGATGACCGACTCACCAACGCCTGGTCGTCTGCGAATCTAACCGACTTTATCCACTGGCCTCCTACTTTCATTCCCAAGTCTAGCTCATCCCATGCCTCTCTTACCATTTCCTCAGCATAGATGTTAAAAAGTAAAGGCGACAACGGGCACCCTTGCCGCACCCCGCGACCTATAACTGCCCACCCTGATTCACCATCCGCTACCCTTACATGAGCCCTCTACCCCATATATAAGTTTCGGATGAGTCTCCTATCACGCCAATCTATTCCTATTTTCCCCAGTATCTGCATTAGTTTCTCCCAGTTTACTCTGTCAAACGCCTTTTCGAAATCTACAAAACAAGCGAAAACATCCTGATTATGCTCTATGTTTCTATCTATAAGTGTCCTCATTACCGCAATCGCATCTCTGGTTCCCCTCCCCTTCCTAAACCCAAATTGGTCATCGCCTAAATAGCACTTGGCTCTGCTCTCCAACCTTCTATTTAGTATTCTAAGCAACACTTTTGCTGCGTGCGAAATTAAACTGATTGTTCTATACTCCTCGCATTCTGACGCTTTCTTCTTCTTCGGGATAGGTATTAATACTGTTTTCACGAAATCCTCTGGCCATACTCCTTCCTCGTAGATCCTGCGAATAAGTTCGAAAAACGATTTTCTCACCCTACTACCTAGATTCTTCAGTAGCTCCGAAGGTAGGTTATCGGTTCCCACGGCTTTTCTACCCTTCATCTCTCTTAGTGCCCTCTCTATTTCACTCTCAAGTAACTCTGGTCCGAGGTTATCTTTATCTATTGTTCCTTCGTCCTCTAGATCTAGGCTAAGAGGTCTATTCTCGCTGTCATATAGCTCCTCTACGTATTCTCTCCACCTTTCTTGGATATCTTCCTGTTCGATTAATATCTTTCCTGTTTTGTCCTTAACCTTTAGTATCGCTTGACCTCTCTTACCACCCGATAACATTTTCACCTTGGCGTACAAAGCGCCCACTTCCCCCTCCTCCTGCATCTTTTCCATTTGCTCACATTGTCCCTTCCACCAGTTTTCTTTTGCCCGATTGGTCACTCGCCTGAGTTTATTATTCAATTCCTTGTACTTCCTCTTGCCTACGTCGGTGTTCACGTTTTTCCATATCCTTCCCTCCTCCATTTTCTTTATCATTTCTTCTGTAACCCACTGCTTCTTAACCCTCTTCTTTTCCACCGTTCCTATTGTTTTCTCTGCCGCTCTTGCGATGCCTGTTTTTATAACCTCCCATCTCTTCTCTATGGTTTCCATCCGCTTCTCTTTACCTATGTTCTTTTCTACTAGCTCTTGGTATTCCCTCCTTTTCAACCCTTTCAATGCTTCAAGGTTCCACCTCTTTATCTTCCTACCTTTACAAAGCCTTTTGAATCTAACTTCACACTTCATCATCACCAAGTTATGATCCGAGTCCGCATCCGCCCCTGGATAGCTACGACAGTTTTTTACACTGTTCCTAAATCTCTGCCTCACCATTATATAATCAATTTGGTATCTCCCAGTGTCACCCGGCATTTTCCATGTGTACCTACGCCTGGGGTGATGTTTAAACCAAGTGTTTGTCACTACTAATTTATTTCTTCTACAAAGTTCAACTGCCTTTTCCCCGCGATCATTTCTTCTTCCTAGCCCAAACCCTCCTACTTCTAATCCGTCCCTCCCTTCTCCCACCACTGCATTCCAGTCACCCATCACTATCAGGTTTTTCTTCCCCGGCACTTCTCTAATTATTTCTTCTACTTGCTCGTACACCTCTTCCACCTCTTCCTCCCTATGGTTGCTCGTAGGCATGTATACCTGGACCAGTACGAAATTCGTCGGGCGTGCTTTTATTTCTACCTGTATCCTGTCGTTCACCTGTTCAATGTTTACCACCCTCAGTCCCAACTTTGTGTTCAGTACCATGGCTACCCCCCGTTGACTCTCATCTCCCCCACTATAGATCACCCTGTAGTTATCACTCCAATAGTCCCCGCTATCCTTCCATCTCACCTTGCACAATCCCAAAACATCTATTTTTCCTTTTTCCATTTCCTGCTTAATATTTTCAAGCTTCCCGACCCTCATCATGGTCCTTACGTTCCAAGTTCCTATTTTTACCACTGTTTTCCTCCTCCTCTTCCTCTTTTTCTTCTTCTTCTCCCTCCTTTCCCTTGTATCCGTCGATGATGATGCTGTGCAAGGATTTCGTGTGATGACGACCGCGGAGGCCTTGCCTCCCCCGCTGCCGGGCACGACACCCGCCCTAGTGGGCGGCATCCCGTAGTTGCCAGGAATCAGATCTCTTTGAATGACTTTCATGTTCTGGGAAGTGATAGTTGAGAGGTATCCCACGCGACTCAACGGTATTTTTAACGTGACACCATCACGGAACTACCTTTCGTCTGGCTCCTACCCTTCGACCTATCTGGCATGGGTGGCCCTACCAGGAGCAATGTACTTGCTCCTGCCAGTCCAGCTCTAGGGGTCATTGGAACGCACAAGCCCTTCCACCACGTCAAGGTCGTAGTTCAAGGAAGAGTTTAATGATATATGATTGTGAAACCTGTTTGTACACAGAATGTATTTTTATATGCTTGTAATTGATATTGGACGACACCTAATATGGTTTACACCATTTCTCAAGGTGAATAAAAATTATTATTATTATTATTATAAATATACATATTGTTGGTAGTTATTGTAAAATGTACGTAAATTGCATTTACAATTACATAATTATATAGTTTTAATATACACCACGTTCTTAAGCATGACAATGACCTTGTGGAAGAGTATAAATATACATATCGGTAATGAGTAGATATGAAAATATTGTTTTCAGTTTTTTTTTAAATCTGGACGTGATGGAAGAAAACTGTAAACATATTTGGAATCAGCGTCACAAAAATAAGGGAAAAAAGCATTCAAAACTGATACATCAAATTTTTTTTCAAAATGCAGAGCAGTGCTATTGGGAGAGGATTATCAATAATATAACAATGCACCAATTATCCATTTAGGTTGCTGGCCTAATGGTTTTCGTATAAATGCGGGAAATGTCACTGCGCATACTCAAACGTTTAGATTTCTCGTAAATTAGGCAACACTAAGAATTTCATTTGTACGGAATTCTCTTCGGACGTAGCAAAAGCTGCGAGCGGGCGCACAGCTATGAAAAGAGTATTAAATGAACAGGGAGAGCAAGGCTACGCTGAGCTGAGAGCATGCAAGAAAAGGCGCAGGTTAAACCTCTCTCTCTGCTTTAATGTAAATCAGCTGCCGTGTGTTTTCCAGAGTTTGTTGGAAAAATACAAAAATTCCCTGAGTCTTCCCTGAGTTTTCCAAGACAAAATATTTCCCTGAGTTTTCCAGGTTTTCAAGGTTTTCCAGGTCGCCGGACACCCTGACATTGTTGCAGTGGAGACATGGTTATGCCTAATAAGCCATAGTCACAGGGGATAAACTCAACATTGTAGCTTTAGAATGGATAACTTTTACCACTTTTTAAATCACTGCAAATACACAAATGATGTGATATGCAGTCACGCACGTGGGTACAAAGATATGCACCAAAGAGATGAAATTCACCATTGATAATGGCACTGGCATAGCGTCGAAACTGGTCGACGTACTAAAATGAAGCGTGGAATACATGAAGTATAATTCTTTTAATTTAATTTACCAGGATATTTTCTATAAGTCATTCTCATGCAAAAAAATTCATAAAACCAAAATAAAAAAAGACAGAGAAGGGCTACCATTGCCAATAATTCAGAAACTCACTCTCTTATGTACACCAATGTTGATCTTCTGGGATTGCATATCACATCTTCAATCAACGAATTTAATTCTGCCTTTCCTGGCAAGAAATCTACATCAAATGTCAAAGTCCACTGATATTCTTTCCCCTCCTTTCTTTTGGACAAGGTATCTTTCTTCTTTGCAGGATGTCTCATTGTTTTTTTCCTCTGACATTCAAGTTTCCTTTTGGATACCTGAGCACCATTTATAAAACTGGCAAGATATTTGACCCAAATGGGAGCCCACCTCTGAGGCATTTCTTGCCTACTCTTGAAATCAATTATTTTTTTTAAGAAAGAGGGTAGGAGTCCAGCCTTAAGAATCACTTCCTGAAGGAAAGTACGCCATACTACAATCATTTCCCTTGGCAGTATATTCTTATCCAGGTCATCTTAAAAGGAAATACAAGCTAATTAGTTTTTTTAGTAAACAACAAAACCTTATCCATAGAATGTCTACTCCTTCCCTCATTCTCTTCACTGATAAATTTTGGAGTATGCCCAGGAATGATAATTTTAAAAATTTTAAGGAGGGAAGGGAGACTAACTGTTAATGAGCTTGTTAAAGAGGGGATGGAAGGATACTACATAATGATGAATGTAGAGTTTGACAATACTCTATTCATAATGTAGGGAAGGAAAGAAACCAGGAAGTGGCCCTACAATAATCAAGTTTTATTAGCTACATAGGATATATTTAGAACCTGTTACAAGGTATAAATATAAAAAAATTATACAACAATAAACTAAGTAACAATTATTCATTTATCAAAGAATTCATAAACCAATAAAAACAGTAATCCAAAAGATATTGTTTAAATTTCAAATTGTTCAAATTTAAGTGTTGTTTACTGCCATAAGGTCAGATGACTTATTGGTGGTAAATGTGCTAAAAAGCCCAGGGTTGAAATAAAAAGAGCATGAGAATTTTATTGCCATTTGTAGTAGAAAAGGAATGGAGTATTTGCACTGTCATGTAAATTCTGCATATCTTAAGAGTCCAATTCAGAATGATGTTTAGGGGCTGTCCATAAATGATGTCACACAATTTTGGACCTAACTAGACCCCCTCCTCCCCCCTGTCACAGTTGGTCACAAATAGTGTCACCCCCCTTTAATGATGTCGCAAAAATGAAAAAAATTCTACCCCCCGCCCTCCAGTCTGAGTAAAAATAAGGCATAATATAAAGTGGAAGTATGGATGTCTCATGAAGCATAGCCCCCCCCTACCACCTGTCACACATTGTCACAAGGTGGTGACCCCCCTCCCCCCAAATCGTGTGGACGTCATTTATGGACAGCCCCTTACATAGAACAACCTGAATAGTATGTGGAAAGTGAAATATAAGTGGAAAGAATCGTGTGGACATTGAATAAAAGCATGTATGGATTGCATCAGTCTAGCCGGAATCGGAGTTTACATGCAGATTAGATGTTGAGAAATCTAGGTTTCACCAAATGGGTAAGTGGACCTTGTGTTTACGTGATGAAAGATGTTTTTGTAGGAATTTATGTAGATGATTTGGTTTTAGTTGGAAATAAATATGGCTTAAAGGAATTTAAAGAAAATTGTCAGATGTACTTGATACATATTAAAGATTTAGGGGAAGAAAGGGAACTGCTATCAATTCGAGTCACAAGAGTTAATATTTCCAAGAAGAATATGCAGAGAAAATATTGGATGTCAAATTGTAAAATTTCAAATTTCCCAATGCAAGTAGGGAGAGTTGATAATGATGATTCAGAATTTTTTGATGAAAATGTTTACAAAAAAGCAATTGGTTGTTTATTGTACCTGTCTAATGGAACAAAACCTGACATCGCATTTACTGTTGGAAAATTGAGTCAGGAATGTAATTAGCAAGCTGTTGGTGATTGGGAAAAGATGAAATATCTCCTAAGATATAACAAGGGACTTCCAATTATGGTTTGGTGTACCATTAAAGCAGACGAAAGGTGCATGCATATGCACATGCTGATTTTGCAAATGACAAGGAAAATAGAAAATCAGTATCTGGCTTCGTCATTGGGTTAGCAGGTGGACCAGTCATACAGTGAACTAAAAGGTAGAGAACAATTGCATCTTAAACTGCAGTGGTTGAATATATTTCAATGCATGAGGTGGTGAGGGAATTGATGTGGCTTGAAAATTATTCCAAGGAACTTGATCAAGATATATGCGTAGAAAATCCCAAAAAATTTCTGTAGACAATTAAGGAGCAGTGGAGGTAACCAAAAATATTACCAAGTAGAACCAAGATGGTACCAAGTGCATTGATGTGGCCTATCATGCTATGAGAGAAAGTGATTGAAGGAATGTAAAATTTGATAAGGTTTGACCTTCTAATCAAAATGTTGCTGATTTGTTTACCTAAGCCTTAATAGGGCCAAAGACTAAAGTTTATTGGGATTTGAAGGATTGGGGACCTAAAGGATTTGAATTATTGTCCATGGGGATATATTATATCGGGATAATTTGTATTTTTGTTTGAAATGTGAAGTTGAATATGCACATTAAATGCAAAGTAATTGATAAGGGGAAGCGTGATAATATGACAAACGAGCAACATATACTGTGCATTTGTTCATTCTTTTTTTATGTTCTTCTAACAAAGTTCTGTTGTTTAAAATGGCACGCACGCAGGATCTCCTTTACTTCATAATTTCACTAAGTAACCCATGAAATATTCACAACATGCAATGCTAAACAATGGCTCCCATGGTGCCTTTTGTCAAGGGCAGGCAAATGTAGACATCATGTTTCACGCCACCCATCCTCCCCAAAGAGGCTTTACCTCTCCAAACTACCCACCCATTCTTAGTAAATGACCTCCAATGCTAGTGGACCCTCCTAAAAACCCAACCAATCAATACATAACCATGAGCTGATAAAAATGAACTTACCTGAATAAAGGTGAAATTCATCTTCAACAGGCAAAAAAAGTGAATCCAAAAGAAAATCCTGCAACAGCAGTCCTACATCAAGACATCTTTTTTCCACCACTTTGAACACAGCCTGTAATTTACCAATTATGATCGCAAGGCACTCACTCACAGAGTTGGGGACTTCCTCCACTGTTTCCTCATTTGAACCACTCTCTAAGAGCCAGTCATCATCACTAGGACGAACAAATGCTTTCATGATAGAATCTAAACTATGCCTATCCTCTTTCCTGAGGTGTTCACTTGTACAAATCTTTAGCTTCATTATCTCTTGATAGGAAATCACTAAAGATGAAAACCTCAACCTTAATTTTTCTAGTAAGGAACTAGAAGACTCCAAATTTCTCCATGCAAGTCCAATCTTCCAATATTCTTTCTGTAAACAACAAAAGCGAATTTTCAAAGTTATGTCCTAGAAAGGTAATTGGGTGGATCACCCTTAAAATGCTATAACATTCCTTAGAAAGCAAATAAAATCCTATGTAATGTGATGGTCTGCGGCCATCGCAGTTTTTTCCTTTCATTTCCCTTTGTTGGCCTCCACACCAGGCATGGGCTCGACGACGGTTCCATGTGTGTGCGTGTGTGTGTGAGTGCGCGAGAGGAGTGTCGTTCGGAAGTCGCCGAGTCGAGTGGGACCAAGGGAGGAATCGGCGACCCTAGTGAAGTGCCTCCGCTCCATCCCTGTCGACCGTCAAAGTGGGTGACCCCCCCCTTTTTTTCCCCACTGCCCCATGCACCAATCCTTCTCCCACGTGATCGGTCTTTCCCCCCCCCCTCCCCTCTTCACCCGGGTATAAAAAGGCCCGAGGTGAAGAACGCAGGAGCTAACTTGATACTGGCACGGGACGGAGAAGGAGAAAAAGACTACTTGCCGTAACAGTGTCTGGTACAAGAGAAGACGAGAGGCGGAGCTGGGCAGATCAGCAGAGCGGAGGAGAGAGACGGCGAACCTGGGAGAACTGGCGGTCCGAAGCAGCAAAAGGTGACAGGACCCCCCCCCCCCCCCGGAGCAAGATTCTCCCACTGCCATTTCCCCCCCCCCCCCTCCAAGTGATCTGTGGGCCTAGCTGGGGAGGCCGAGGAGAAGCCCCCCCAACTTTTCCGTCAAGTTGTCGGCTCGGGAGTTCCCGCAAAGCAGTAATTAGTAATTACCCTGTTTTGAATTGCCACAAGTGATAAGACTCAGTTATTTGAAGTGAACCGACATAACTATTCGTCCGTCACTGCCGAAGAAGAGACTGAGGCCCAATAATTATTTTCGTCATTTTTGTATCTCTTCAACACATGTAACATTTTGGGGGGTAAAGGAAAAACAGTCTGTTGTAACCAAATAGAATCCTACCATAAATAAAATCCGAAATTAAAATCACAATTCAAATTAATAGCCATAAATCATAATAAAACAGCACATAACAATAGATAACTAGGGACGCCAAACATAAATCAATATTTACATCGGGGGGTTCAGGACGACGCAAAAATAATAAAAGTACAACAATAAGTAATGGGGGACGCTTGAGAGGGTGAGGAGTTAACAGGGGGGAGTCAGCAGAGATAATTGGGTGAGTAAAAGATCTTAAGGACGCGAAGTGGGGAAAAAGTTCGAAAGTCGGAGAATAAAAATGGCAGGGAGCAGATAAAAGCGGCATAGAGGTGACGAAAGAGAAACCAGAGATTTATAAAGAGGCCAGGAAGGAATCGGGAAAGAAACCCAAGATAGAAACCGTACAGTCCAGAATTCTGGAAACGAGGAAGACCGTGAAAGCATATCCGCAGCCACATAAGAGAAACGAGAAGCCCCAGCATCTGATAAGTCTAATTATAAGAATAACAAAGTCATAAAAAAAACAATTACCTCCATTTATATAAAAGTACTGCTATCTAAAATAACGTAAATGTAAAATAAAAATTGGAGCATAAAAGAGTAACATTGTAAATTGGATCCAATACATTTAAAAGGCTCTAAATACTGATGCTGTCATAACCAAGTCAAATATTTTTATTAAAAGAAAGTATTATACTATTTAATTAATTGAGCAAAGTGTTTTTATTAATATGTTGTATAATGTTAACCATTAATCCTTTCATCAAGGAGGTAAGTTTTAAGTGTTTGGGTAATTGCGGAGGTTTATCGAAGTTCTTTTAATAGGAAACTAAACGTGACCGGGTGAGGTTACACTGTTTTTCCTTTCATTGTGCAGCAGAGGATTTGCGCGTGCCATAGCACAAGGGCAACTGATCAATGTTTCCTTTTGTAATGTAATTTGATCTACAATATATTTGTTAAATGAAAGCTTTGAGTAATTGTGCCTCCTTGTCCCTATACCTAATTTAGAGCCCACTTTCCCCCTAGGTTGAATTACGTTTTTTTTTTGACTAGCCACCACGAGTCGGGGAACCCCCCGAAAATTTTAGTTTTTTTTCAAATTACTATGTATGTCGGTCTGTGCCTTCAGAACTCATCCGGGCGAGTCCTGGGGACGCACGGATTCGTTACAGTAAGAAGGTCATAGCAAACTCACCTCGAAGCAACGGAATGGTATAGACTAATATTAGCAGTTCATTAGTTTCTCATTTAAGACACAAAAACACAACTGAATAAAGAGAACCACAGTCATAGAAAGCAAGCAATTAGTAGTCAATATAAAGCATGTTGCAACCAATTGCAAGTTAGAAAGGCACTAAAATGAGAAGAGATAGTGTTCGCACGAGGACTGGCCACCTTTTTTGTTTCTTTGAATTTCCCACCCTCTTATGCCACGGCAAGTGTTCGTGTGCCTGTTTTGTTATGCAGTTATGATTTTGCCCATTATGCAGTTATGATTTTCCTCACAGGAGGGAGTGGGCTACTGACTTGGAGAAAGCAGACGAGCTCGGAGAGGACGGTAGAACTGGGCCTGCAGGCATGATGTGTGTGTGTTTGGTGTGCAAGAGAAGAGTGTGAATGAGTATTGAAGACCTCCGGAAGACGTCGGCGATTCAGGTACGCGAAGCATACGCCCGGCAATTTCCTTCCCTTATTTATTATTAATTTTCCGTTTCACCTTTCCGTTTTATTACAGTATTTCTTTAGTTTATTTTGTGTTCCGTTTAAGGCCAGCCTCCATTCTTTTATTTTATCCTTGTGGGGTTCTTTACTTTATCACGGCCACGGGTGCGAACATTTGGTGACGCCGACGTGATTTACTGTTAATATGCCTGAGACGGAAGAAGGGAAGCGGTCTGCAGTCATGATGAGGGACGCGTTTGACAATAATTTAAAATTACTTCGGTCAAAACGGGATCGAGTCTTGAACACGATAATGGCTGCACATTCACTCGCAACCGAATTAGAGGCTTTAGGAAGTGGTATCATTGATTCTTCAAAGTTGAGAATATTTCGACTTAGGGCAGGAGAATACCGTATACCGTAACTTTCAATCAGAACAGAGTGCAATTTGTGAATTTTGTCACGATTGCAATAAATCGGATGCAAGTTCCGTTGATACAGAACTCTCCGAAAAGGTAGAGGAATATTATTATTTTGTGCTCTCTGTGGCTGATTTTGTTAAAGATTTAAGTGCCTCTTTTCATGCGTCAGTTAGCCCTGGAATTTCCTCGGTGTCAATGCAACGATCTCGTCTTCCGGTTCTTGAAATTCCTTGATTTTCGGGGTCTATGGTCGAGTTGGAAACGTTTCGTGACCTTTTTATTTCAGTAATTCATAACCGGGACGATATCGAACCCATTGAAATGTTCGGGTATTTAAAATCCGCTCTATCGGGTTGTGCATTGGCTCTAATAAAGTCTGTACCCTTCGCAGGGGTCTATTATACTCTAGCTTGGAAGGAGCTGTGTGATTATTATAATAATCCTCGGGTTTTGGGGTTTAACTATTTGGATAAATTACTTGAATTTACGCCACTTTCTTTCGACCCCATTTCTAATCTGCAACATTCCTGATCTTGGTGATTTTGTTTTATTTCATCTAGCGGCGCGTGCTATCAGTTCAGATATATTGACTCATTAGCTGGCGAAGAGTTTCCCACATTCATTCAGCTTTTAACATTTGTTAAGAAACAAATGAAAGTTTTGAAAACCTCTAAGCGTGTTGTATCGAAGCGAGTGTTCACGTCATCCTCCAAGCCAAAATCTCTTTCTCACGCGAAAGTTAGTATGACAGTGTCTGCGAGTAGTAACGAGATTTCTGAGTCGAATATTTCTAAAGCAGAACAATGTCCACTCTGTGGTTTTAATCATTTCCTTCATAAATGTGCGCAATATAAAGAGTTGAGTGTTGGACAACGTTCGGAATTTGTTCGGTCAAAAGGACTATGCTTTAGATGTTTAAGAACCGGACATTGGGCCCAAAGGTGCCCGCGAAAAGGTCTTAAATGCTTGAAATGCAAGGGATATCATCATGTAACTTCGAATTCTTCGATTCTTCGAATGTAAAGGATGAACTTAATCAATCCTCCTCTTTATCTCCATTGCCCAATTTAAAGGAGGATTCTGTTGCATCGTCAACTAGTAGCGATCCCATCGAACCCGCTAATCCTTACACGGTGACTTCATGCACCGATTATAACTCAACGGGCACGGTTTTGTTAGGTACGGCAGTGGCATCTGTTTTGAACGAGAAAGGTAGGCCTCCAACTGTGCGGTTGATGATTGATTGTGGGTCGATGGTGTCTACAATTTTGGCGGCTGCGGTGCAACGTTTAAAACTACCAGTAATAAGTATGACGGGGTTTTAATGGGTCTATCTCACACTCCCCTGACTCGGCCTAGTGGTATGGTCAGATGTACTATGACGCCGCGTAACTCTTCTCGTTTGCTTCTTATATCAAATTCTGTAGTTCTGCCCCAAATTACAAGGCATCTTCCTCATGCTCCTATTCCACCATCCTTTAGGAAGAGAGTTCATTATCTTCAGTTAGCCGATCCGGATTTTGATAAACCCACCGAAGTTGACTTTTTAGTGGGTATGGATTTATTTCCGTGGATTCTTCTGGGAGGGCAAAAAATACTCTCTTCTCATAAGCTGATTGCTTTGAATTTTGTGGTTGGCTAGATATTATTAGGACATATTCCAGAATTGCATTCTTTAACGACGGAAGTAGTGTCTTCACATACAGTTATTAATGATCCTTTGGAGGCAGAATTGCGTCGGTTTTGGCAAATCGAAGAGTCAGTCCCTCGAATCCATAAAAATCCTGACGATGTCTATTGCGAACGTCTATTTACAGAGACTTATTCGAGAGACCCGACTGGGAGGTATAGTGTAATGCTTCCTTTTAAACAATTTCCTCCCTCACTGGGCGAGTGTTGATCTATTGCCATATCTCGATGGCTGAACATGGAGCACAAGTTATCTCGCAATGAGCATTTTAAAAATAATTATATTCGTTTTATGGAGGAATACGAACGGTTAGGTCATATGACCGAATCTAGTGACTTGGATTCCGTTTATTTGCCTCACCATCTCGTAATTAAACCTACTCCAGCCAGACAGAAATATCGCATAGTTTTTAATGCTTCTGCAAATACTACATCGGGAAAGTGTCTTAATGACATGCTATATACTGGGCCCAAATTGCAAAAAGAAATATTTGATATTATTTTGGCATTCCGGTTGAATTCTATTGCTGTAATTACAGATATTTCGAAGATGTATCGTCGTATACTTTTGGCCGAAGCTCATCACCCGTTTCAACATATAATATTTCGGAATGATTCCACGAAAGCATTGAAGGAATATCAACTTAATACGCTTACATATGGGGTGGTTTCATCTCCTTTTTTGGCAATTCGCGTTCTTCACCAATTGGCAAAGGATGACGGTTCTGATTGCCCTCTTGCGGCTGATGCCTTATTAAATGATACTTACATGGATGACGTAGTTACAGGCGCGAATACCATTGCCGAGGCAATGGATTTGCAGCAGCAGTTAATTGATTCACTTGATCTTGGGGGGTTTCCCTTGGGAAAATGGGCCAGTAATTCTACAGCTCTACTCTCGAAAATCCCTATGGATCAATGGGAACATTAAATGTTTTTTAATCCTGATGATTCAGCTTCGACTAAGTTATTGGGCATAATTTGGAACCCAGATGTTGATGCGTTTTCATATTTTGTAACTTTTGATCAATCCATTCGGTCCAAAAGGTCTTTACTATCCAATATTGCTAGAATATTTGATCCGATTGGGGCATTGGCTCCTGTCATCTTTTGGGCAAAATATCTTATGCAGACATTATGGAAACTAGGAATAGGATGGGATGAATCGTTGCCCGATTCCATCACTCATCCCTGGAATGATTTTGTTTCCCTAAGATCGGATCTATGTAATGTTCAAATTTCACGGCATGTAGATATATCCCCAGGAGCGAAATATCAATTGCACGGGTTTTCAGATGCCTCAGAGCGTGGATATGCGGCAGTTGTTTACTTACGTTCTGTCTCTCAAAGCGGCGGAATAAATGTGCATTTTTTGTCGGCTAAGACTAAAGTTGCCCCTATGAAAACTATCTCTATTCCAAAATTGGAATTATGTGGAGCTCTTCTTTTGGCCAAGCTTATGCGCCGTATAAATGACACTCTCACAAATCGAAATGTTCGTGTGTCAATGAGAGCATGGACCGATTCAACTATCGTTTTGTCGTGGTTGAACATATCTCCTCACTCACTGAAAACTTTTGTTGCTAATAGAATTGTAGAAATTTTGAAAGTATTACCTGTTTCCTCATGGAAACATGTTTCTACTTAATAAATCCGGCCGATCCTGCCTCGAGAGGGTTAATGCTGTCAGAACTAATTAAGTGTCAGTTTTTGAACGGGCCGACTTTTCTCAAATTGTCAGAATGTGATTGGCCGACAGGACGATATTGTCCATGTGATAGTACCTCTATACCAGAGATAAAACCGCTGATAACCACCATGGGAATGACTCAAATTGATGAGAGACCATCCAAGTGGATTGAGAAATTTTTGTCATTTATTCGTCTTATTCGTGTTACTGCCTTCATGTTAAGGTTTTATTCTGCTTGCAAAGGAATGCGTGACGCAGTTGGTACTCCTATATCTTCAAAGGAATGGACAGCTGTGCTGTCATGCGTTGTAAAAATAGTTCAAAAGTTTCATTTTCTTGATTTAGCTGACTCAATTAATAAAAACCACTGACTTTCTAATCCTATGAGTCGCCTTCACCCATTTGTGGATTCGAGCAGCCTTATATGAGTCGGTGGTCGTTTGCATTATGCAATTCTCCCTCAATGTGCACGCCAACCGATCCTATTGCCTAAGGATGAGCACTTTTCTAGATTAATTGTGCGACATTATCACTTGATATCCCTTCATGGAGGGCCTAGAGCTGTCGAAGCACTAGTATCTAGGCAATTTTGGATTATATCCGCAAGAGTGGTAATTTGTTCGGAGATTGCCAAATGTGTGATCTGCTCACGGTATCAGGGTAAAACCACACAACCGGTTATGGCTGATTTGTCTTCATCAAGAGTCATTCCTCAGGAACCTTTTGCTCAAGTAGGAGTCGATTATGGCGGCCCATTAATGTTTAAGGCGAGCATCCGTCGTAATGCGGCTATTGCCAAAGCTTACATTTGTTTATTTATTTGTTTGGTAATAAAGGCCGTTCATCTCGAATTGGTAATGTCTCTGTCAACACCCGCCTTTCTTGCGGCTTTTCAAAGATTTTTTTCAAGGCCCAGAATACCCAATGTAATTTATTCCAATTGTGGCATGAATTTTGTTGGTGCGGATAAATTCTTGACAGATTTATATTGACTAATTCGCTCTGAATCTCATAAGGAATCTCTCAGTTCCCTTTATCCCGGGAATGCCATAGAATGGCGATTTAATCCGCTCCACTACATTTTGGCGGAATTTGGGAGGCCGGGATAAAGTCGGTGAAATACCACATCTGGAGAGTAGCTCAGGGGCATACTCTCACTTTTGAGGAGTTTGCGACTTTGTTATGCCAAATCGAGGCAATATTAAATTCACGCCCGTTAATAGCTTTATCGACGGATCCATCTGAGACGGATTGCTTGACACCAGGGCATTTTCTGGTCGGTAGGCCCGTGTTAACCTTGCCTATGCCAATAAATGATGAAATGATACCACTTCCCCAGCGATATAAGTTGATAAGGCAAATTGTCCGCCAATTATGGCGAAGATGGTCTTGGGAGTATTTGCATACGCTTCAGCAGAAAAGCAAGTGGACCAAGGATGGATACACAATTTCAATTGGGGAACTTGTTTTGATTAAGGACTGCAACTCTTCACCGTCTCAGTGGACCATGGATCGTGTCACTTGCTTGTTTCCGGGCTCCCTTGGGGAGTCAAGAGTGGCCGAATTAAAGACGGGGTCGGGTACATCAGTGCGGCCCGTAGTGCGATTGGTACCATTACCTATCTCACCCAAGTAAACCCACCGAGGCTTATTTGATTTTTTACCATTTATTTTTTACTTCTTTATTATTTTTTCTTTGCCTTTTCCTATTTGTTTTGTGATTCTGAGTGATTCACGGCGGGCGGGATGTTCGCACGAGGACTGGCCACCTTTTTTGTTTCTTTGAATTTCCCTGCCTCTCATGCCACGGGGAGTGTTCGTGTGCCTGTTTTATTATGCAGTTATGATTTTGCTCACGGGAGGGAGAGAGACTGAGCTACTGACTTGGAGAAAGCAGACAAGCTCGGAGAAGACAGTAGAAGTGGGCCTGCAGGCATGATGTGTGTGTGTTTGGTGTGCGATAGAAGAGTGTGAATGAGTATTAAAGACCTCTGGAAGACGTCGGCGATTCAGGTACGCGAAGCACACACCCGGCAATTTCCTTCCCTTATTTATTATTAATTTTCCATTTCACCTTTCCATTTTATTACAGTATTTCTTTAGTTTATTTTGTGTTCCGTTAAAGACCAGCCTCTATTCTTTTATTTTATCCTTGTGGGGTTCTTTACTTTGTCTGGGGACATCACGGCCACGGGCGTGAACAGATAGGATACACATTATTGAGGAAACATCGTTTAACAACATGGTTCAGTTCCTCATATATTTTCAACCTCCTTCCAACAAAACTTTTTCCTCCTTCCAACCTAAAGAGTATGTTTTGGTTGGCCAAAAATGAAAGGATTTCCTCATCAACTGTAATGACTACATAAGACTAAGGCTACATGAACGGAATGAAAAGAGGTAGGAATATACTGAGCTGAAGAAATAAATTGTGAAAGGAGGTAAAGGCATGTACCAATAAAAGTATAGAGGATTTTGAGCCGAGCCGAGCTCGGCTC
Source organism: Pyrrhosoma nymphula (assembly GCA_963573305.1). Classification (NCBI taxonomy): domain Eukaryota; kingdom Metazoa; phylum Arthropoda; class Insecta; order Odonata; family Coenagrionidae; genus Pyrrhosoma; species Pyrrhosoma nymphula. The sequence continues at coordinate 88,745,631 of OY754334.1, read as the reverse complement.
GGAGTCAACAGGGGTTTAAACGCCCAACCTTTTACAATGTATGGGGGGTCGAATGCCTGTCTCCCTTTAAAAGGAGGAGCAAGGAAGGGAGTCAGGCAGTCGTCTCCGAACGTGAAGCTGTAATAAACGTATCTAAGAAATTTAAGTTTGTTATTCCACGGCACAATTTTATGCACTATCTTACTTATGAAACTACCTCAACTGGTACATATATCACACAAATAAAACACAAACAAGAAACAGTAATGCATAGATTTTCGAAAGTGTAAACACCATTTTACATGAGGCACTTTATTGCACAATCTGATGTATGTATGAATGTGCATTGAAAATTACATAGTGTAAAGCGGTGAATTACAAGCATGCATGCACTAATGCATGAACGATAGATGGTAAAATAGCCCCTGCTCTAATTCCATGCTCACCTTCTCGCAATCTCTATACATCAAATTGTGCAATAAAGTGCCTCGTGTAAAACAGCCTTAACACTTAAATGAGAATGATGATCATTTTGAATAAGCTACTACATTAAATGTGACCTATTTTTTTTAAGATGTCAAAGAAAAATTTCACAGCACATATTGTGAAAGATGGAAAGAGAAATCTAATAGAAGAGAAGACAAATGAGGAAGTTCTGGATAAGGTAGAAGAGGAAACTATGTCAACAGGAGCAATTATAGTAAGGCAGGAAATTTGGCAAAAGGGGGTATAGAGGGGTAATAACATTATGAAAGGGGTGATAGAGATGAGAATGCAGGACAAGAGAGGGAGAGGCAGGAGAGGAGAATATGAATCAAGGACATCATGAAGGTAGGAAAAAACTCTGGACAGTAATGGAAGTTATTGGTAGGACTGTCCATAAACTTAGCATCTATTTGGTAGAATACTCATGAGGTCATTCTATGCCAACTCAACCAATTTTTAGGGCTTCTGACAAATGAAATACCTTATGTTATTAGCAGCAAGAGATAGTCTAATTCTGCCTCTGCATGGAAAACTTGGTGAAGAAATTTATCCAATAAGCAGCAGAGATATTTTGAGGTTAACAGAAGCAATAATAAATGAAATCACAAGGTATGAAGAAAGAAATTTATGCTGTCATTTAAGTATTTATGCTGCTTACTAGATAAATTTCTTCACCAAGTTTTCCATGCAGATGCAGACTTTGCCAACCTCTTACCTGTGATAACATAATGACGCTCTAAGGACATATGATCGCATATTTGCCAAAACACAATTTTCATAATTTGAGGTGAAACAATAGGATCTGCTAACAATTCGTGCCACAATTAAGTCCAAGAAAAATGGAGGTGATATGCCAAAATTATAATAAAATCAAGGTAAATTCCTGATTTGTTTAAGGGGGTATCAAGGAAGGGTGGTGACCCTTACATTTGAAGAATGCAATTTTTATCATTTAGCCAACTTACATCCAGCCAATCCAACGCCAATGTTAGTCCAGCCTTCAGGACCACCAGTGAGGGAAGCTCAAGCCCATGGGAGGATTGATGCCTGAGATTGACAATCCACTCAGGCAAATTTAAATTGCGAGCAATTCGATATAGAGAAAAATAAGTTTTCTCTTTTTCAAAACTACTCGCAAGGTTCAAAAACCTAGGATTAAAGACAAAAGAGAAGAAAAATGCAGTAAAATTTTGAAGCTTCATCATAGCGAAAGGTCATCATTATAAAAAATGAAAGCAAGCTTTGTAACTTCTGCCACTTATTGTATGACCACTACTTGGTTTTGAGCTACTACCAACCACCTGATGATCGCCTAGAAGCTGAAACTGGTAATGCTCATACAATAATGATTGTGAGGTACATAAGCTTGCTTTAATCTTCCCATCAAAGTTACTAGAGTTAGGTTTTTGTAGGGTGCCTCGACGACGAAGGTCATTTGCACCACAATAAAACATCATAACTTCGTCAAATTTGTATTAAAATAATAAATAAATAAATATAAACAACATAACACGTTAAAATGGGCAAAATTAAAATATAACACCAAACATTGGTTCATCACATATATTTAAAAAGCCCAGTCTCTTTTAAAAACAAAATTACCCGGCCGACACAATCAGGGTCGTCGCCTAGGACTTGTCCCAGGTCCCCCCTGATGTTTAGTCGGTCGCGCACAGCACGGTATCTATCACACTCTGTCAGGAAATGCCTCACAGTAATGGGAGAGTCGCAATCCTCACAATGTGGTGGAATCTTCTCTTCTGTGAAGAGGTAAGAGTGGGTGAGGGCACAGTGCCCTATCCTCAACCGTGAGATCGCGACTTCTTCCCTGCGAGTCCTCCCGACAGATGTGGGCCACACTGATGTCACCGGCTTAATGGCGCGTAACTTATTTCCCACCAGGGATCGCCAGGTTTCTTTCCACTGTTTTAAGGCTACGTTTCTCAACGTAGCCTTCAAGTCATCATGGGGTACCAACGCAGATGCAATATTCGCGTCCTGGAGAGACTTCTTTGCTGCCAGGTCTGCTCTCTCATTGCCGGCTATTCCCATGTGTCCGGGGACCCACACAAACACGATTCTAACGTTCCTCTTGCTAAGTAATAGCAACGCGTGATGGATGTCTTGCACAAGAGGGTGGGACGGAGAAAAGCCGGAAATGGTCTGCAGAGCGCACATTGAGTCGCTACAGACCATGAAGGACGCATTCCTGCATTTTATTCCACCTAGAGCCATCTTAATGGCGAAAAGTTCCGCTGTGTATACACTACACAGCGTACTTAGCTTCGCACCGATGGCTCCATGGTGGGACGAGAAGACCGCACTTGCACAAGCACCCTCCGACTTCGATCCGTCCGTGTAAACGGGGATAAAGTCGGAGTGACGGTGCAGGATCTCACTGAATCTGCGCTGATACTCCGTAGCAGTGGTTGACGACTTCTGGCGATCGTGCAGGTCAAACCTGACCTGAGGTAGTGGTACCCGCCAAGGTGGGTCGGCCGAGGTCCCAACAGGGTACACTTCCGGAAGTGTCAAATCACTACCTTCCATAAAATCATTAAAAGTAATGCTTAAGGGTCTAGTTGCCCGAGTCCGCCTGTTAAAAATATTTAAAAAACGGGGATTAAAAATTACATTAAAACTAGGATGCGCTCTCATCGATAAAATCTTTGCAACATAGTTGCACATAAGGATGTTTCGACGAGTACTCAACGGGGGCTCACCGGCCTCTGAGTATAGACTCAGGACTGGAGATGTCCTGAAGGCACCAGTTGCCAAACGGAGCCCCGCGTTGTGAACCGTATTCAACGGTTTCAAATAACTCTCGCGCGCAGAAGAGTAAACGAAACATCCATAATCTAATTTTGAGCGCACCAGTGCTCTGTACAATAAAAGCATAGTGCAGCGATCGGCTCCCCACGAATGATTAGATAAAAAGCGTAAAATGTTTAAAACTTTCAAACACCTATTCTTTAAAATCATAATTTGTTCACGCCAATTCAGGCGACGGTCAAAAATTAAACCTAAAAACCGGATCGACTCTGTGTAAGGAAGAATCCTACCACACAGACGAAGATCCGGTGGGGGTTCGTACACACGCTTGCGGTGGAAATGGAGGCATTTCGTTTTTTCCGCAGAAAAACGAAAGCCACTTCGCTTTGACCATTCGCTGAGTCTATTAAGAGTCAGCTGAATGACTCGTGCAGCACTGGCTAGTTTTGACGACCGGCAGAAAATGGCCAGGTCGTCTACAAACAGCGATCCCATCACTGGTGCTCCTAAACATTCCGTGACGTCATTAATCGCAATAGCGAAGAGCGTCACGCTCAGTACAGAGCCTTGTGGTACCCCGTTTTCCTGAACATAAAATTGGGATAAGTGATTGCCTATCCTCACTCTAAATACCCGATTAGTTAAAAAGTTTTGTATAAAAATAGGTAAATTTCCCCTAAAACCCCACTGGTGCAACGTTTTTAGTATCTTCTGGCGCCAGACTCGGTCATATGCCTTCTCCAGGTCGAAGAATACGGCAATGACATGCTGGCGCAGAAGGAAGGCCTCCTGGATGAAGTTTTCGGCTCTGACAAGGTGATCGATTGTCGATCTATCTCGCCGAAACCCACATTGGACACTTGAAAGAAGGTTCCGTCGCTCCAACCACCAAACGAGCCGGCGGTTCACCATTCTTTCCATTACCTTGCACAGGCAACTAGTCAAGGAGATGGGTCTATAATTATTGGAGTCAGCCCTGTCCTTTCCTGGTTTAGGAATTGGGACCACTACAGATTCCCGCCAGGAGGTAGGAAAGCTACCCTCAGCCCACACCTGGTTGAGGGTGCGGAGGCAATCCAACAACGCTGTCTCCGGAAGATTCCGTAGAAATGCGTTGTGGACGCCATCCATTCCTGGCGAGGTGTCCTTAGAATCTGCAATGGCGGACTTCAATTCCCATAGCGAGAATGGATCATTATATTCGGCAGATTCTCGGCGCTCGGCGAAGTTCAATAAGACAGATTCTGAGCGTTCCTTGATGGTCAAGAACGCTGCAGAATAATTGTCGTCACTGCTGATCTTTGAAAGTGACTGCCCGAAGACTTCGCTTATCTCCTGGGGTGTACGAAGCACCCTGCCGTTGTCTTCGATGTAAGAGACGCCGTGTACTACCCGTGAACCAGAAATGCTCCTTACCTTGTTCCAAACCTGTGCAAGAGGTGTCCTGTTATTAATGGATGAGATGTAATTTATCCAGGAGGCCTTCTTAGCCTCCTTCACCACACGTCGAGCTCTCGCTCGGATGCGACGGAAGGAGGAAAGATTGGTGGCCGTGGGGAATTTACTAAAAATGCGTAAGGCACGTTTACGCTCCTTAATGGCCTTGGCGCACTCTTCATTCCACCAAGGTACCGCTGGTCGACGGATGCCGCTGCCCTTAGATAATGGGACGCTGCATTTGGCTGCTTCCACTATGCTTGCGGTAAGCAGCTCAACGTTACACGTCCCGGCGCGTTGGTCACTGTATTCAAAATTAAAGGAATCTTTATAAACAGACCAGTCGGCTTTGCGCACAATCCAGTTGTCTGATGGAATAAAATCTGGGTTAAAATTCAGTTCAGATTTGATTAAAATAGGGAAGTGGTCGCTTCCACAGAGATCTGTATGGACGGACATGTTGATTTTGGTGTAAAGACTGCTCGTACAAAGACATAAATCAATGGAGGAATACTCCCCGTTAAAAGAATTAAAACGGGTTTTCTCTCCATTATTTAGTAAAAAAAGGTTAAAATCGTTAAAAAAGCTGGCTAAAACTCGTCCTCTCCTGTTGCTATGGGCCGTAGAACTTCCCCACAGGGGGTCATGGGCGTTAAAATCGCCCAATAAAATAAATGGCCTTGGCAACTGATGGACAAGAGCATCTAGATTCCCAAGGCTCACCGGGGCACCTTCTGGCAGGTAAACGTTGCATAACGTTAATTTCTCACGCGCATGCACGGTCACGGCCACTGCCTGAAACGGGGTGGTCAACTGCACTCGAGAAGTGTAAAGGGCTTCTCGAACAGCAATAGCCACCCCGCCCTGGGCTCGTTGGCCGCTAATGTCGTCGAACCTATACACCGTATATCCTTTTAAAATGCCCTTGTCGGTAACTTTAAAATGTGTCTCTTGCAGACAAATGCAAGAAGGGTTAAAATCATTAATTAAAATGGCCAGCTCCTCCTTATGCCGATAAAAACCATTACAATTCCATTGTAATATAAAAACCATTATAAATATTTAAAATAAGATAAAAGTATAGATTAAGTAAAATAAAAATAGTTAAAAATCAGAGCAGCCAATGTCCACCACAGATAGCAATCAGCGCTTGAAGTGCTGTTTCCTTCCCTTGTTTCTTATTCTTTGGATTTCTGTATCGGAGACACAGAAATCCTCGTCCATTGCCTCCGGCTGGGGTTTTTTCCCCTTGCTGGAGGGACCGGGAGAAGGTGTCTTCTCGCGCCTAGAGGGCGAGACCCCGGTCGAGGTTTTAGGCGGGCTCTTCCTTGGAGAGCCCGCAGAGGTGGTTATATCCATTTTCTCTATTGTGCCTGTCTTTTCCTTAGGCGGTGTCACCTGTTTATCGGGCTTATCTTTATCAGGTTCCGTCTGTGTGCCCATTGTGCACATTTTCACGGGAACGGAAGCTACTGATGCGAAGGATTTGGAAAAAGTTGGAGCAATCAATGCCCTAAACTTTTTCCTCGCCTCTATATACGAGACCTTTTCCAGCGTCTTTATCTCCATGATTTTCTTTTCCTCCTGCATCTTGGGACAATCGCGGGAGTACACCGGATGTGCACCCTCGCAATTGATGCAGGAGGCAGCCGCTTCGCACTTGTCCCCATCGTGTTTGTCTTTGCCACAGCGCGGGCAGGTGGCCTTGCCCTCACATCGCGTAGCGATGTGGCCGAAGCGCTGGCATTGAAAACATCTCATGGGGCTTGGAATGAATGGCCGAACTGGAACAGATTCATATCCAATGAATACCCTGCTAGGAAGCTTCTCCATGGCGAAGGTGAGGATCACAGATGTGGTGCTTTTCACCTCGCCATTACGGCGACTCATAATTTTCTTACATCCTGTGACGCCTTGGGACTCCATCTCCTTGGAGATGGTGTCGTCGTCTAGGTGTAGCAGATCGAAGTGGGAGATAACTCCCCGGCAGGAATTTAAAGTGCGGTGCGGCTCTACGGACACTGGAAAATCGTGGAACTTCTTCATTCCTAAGAGCTTCTCACTCTGTAGGTCAGTCGATGTCTCGATTAATAGCGTTCCGTCCCTAAGTTTTTTGGCAGATCTCAGATCTCCAGATAGATACCCCGAAAACACTCTCTTTATGAGGAAGGGAGACACTTTCGTGAAGGTCTCGCCTTCCTTCGTACATTTCACTATCAAGTAACGCTTTGAAGCGCAGAAAACACATTCTCCCCCACCCGTGTCTGGGCGGGATCTTTTTGGGGGTGGAAGATTAGTTTCCGCCATTCCCAATTTTTCTTCGTCCCCCGGGCTCCCCACCCACCATGGAGCCACACAATTGGGACGCCGCACCGCAAACCGGTGCGGTCGCCAGGGCTACCCGAGGGGATATAGCACCCTAGAGGTGGTTGCCTGTTTCGGGTTGGATCTTCGATGCACGGGCCCACCAAACCCGTACATCTCCGACCGCCCTACGCAGACCCCCACCTCCCTGGCACTCGCCACCGTTGAACTAACGCCACGGAAGCCGATTGACCGGGAGTGGCTAGCTCCTGGCCGCCCGTTTACACAGAATCCGGGGCCAAAGAGGGGTCTTGGCCCATAGTCCATACCGGGCATCCGAAACCCGGCTGGGAACCATAGACCTCACCCTCCAGGATCCCCTTCTCCTCCTTACGGGTCACCGCACACGGCAAACATGCGGGTGGATCGCAGGCCAGGTGGTATGGCCGCACACAGACAGTTGACCCACAAGACTGTCCGGGCTCAACCCTTGTTGGCTCTGGGTTTGTTTTCGGGGTTTTCTCCCCGCCCTTTTAGTCGCCTCTTACGACAAGCAGGGATACTGCGGGAGTATTCTCAATCCCCCTACCCGCAGGGGGGTCTTCCCATCAAAGTTGTAGCCAACTCCCCAAAATAAACAAATTTAAAAATACAGACTAATGACATGTCAAAAGCACACCAGCACACAGCAAGTTATCTGCTGTATGGGATCATTTTTTTGGGGTCATTCAACCTAAGCAAAAAAGGCACTCTCAATGCAAAAGCAATCAAGGCAATATGTGGAGTTACATACAGGACTGAAGGACAACCACTGTTCAAATTTCTGGGTATCCTAACTTTCCCTTGTTTATATAAAATGCACAGTGCACTTTTTGTAAAAGTGAATCCCATTTATTTCAAATCAAATGAAAGCCAGTACAATAATAATACCTGTCAGATAGGAGATATACACATAGGTACTAAAAGCTAACTAATTGCCAGAAAGGAGTACTGCTCAAATGGTTTTTAACAAGCTTCCAGGTTTTGTAAAGGCCTCTCCCACACTTGTCATTTTCAAAAAGAGACCGAGGGATTTTATATATGAAAATAGTTTTCATGAAGTAAAAGAATATTTCAAAAGGGACTAAACTTGTACTCTATCATCTAATGTTTCTTTGAGTGAGTGCTTGTAATCCTGACTTGCTTTATGTCAAGTTGTGACCATAGAAGCCAATAAAGATATCATATCATATCACCCGACTAGACTGTTTGTCTAAATAATTACTCCATGAATATTATTATATATTATTTCTTATATAAATTATATACATATATTTCTTGCAAATTTTGAAATCCATAAATGACTCATTTTTCGGAGTTGGAGGTGGCAAAACCCTATAACATAAAAACCTTATGGTATGGATGAAGAATATCACATTACAATAACCAGCAAAGACTTAAAATTGGTTAACATACCGGGTGAGGGCCATGGCATAGCATGATGCCAATATGCTGTGCCTCTCTAATTCTGGTACACCCTTCATTTCATCCTCTACGAGAAATGCCTCCAAAATTATAATGGTACATTCTACCCCAGCAGGAAGTTTTATACATCTGAAAGGAAAATGTTTCAATTCACAATAAAAATGTTTTCATCCACAGAAAATTTTTAAAAAACTTAGCTAAGATAAGTTACCTGGACTTCCAGCTCCTTAACACCTCATAAGCCTTCTTCAATTTCTTGATATCGTCACTATATATAAGCTCACCAACTGCCTTCCACTCCTCACTGAAATGCAAACATGACACTGATGTGAAAACTTATGTTATTCAATAAATAACATTATCGAGGCCTATCCTTATACAGTGGAGCCTTGACTTACGAGTGTCCCGACTAATGAGTTTTTCGAGATACGAGCCGTCTCTCGGCCAATTTTTTGCTTTGAGTTGTGAGCTAAAATTCAGGTTATGAGTCAGCTTCAGATACCCCACCACTAGTTGACATAGTGAACGTCACAGCAAACGCCACAACATCAGCCCAGCATCACGTCTCACTCGTTCAGTTTAAGTTATTAGCTCTTAGTTGAAGCATTAGTGTTGTGCTCGCATTTGCGCTTGCAGTTATTGTGCAAAACTTCGTTTTTTCAACCATGGATCTGAAGAAAGTAAGTGCGAAGGACAGCACTGAGAAGAAGAAGCGGATGATGTGGATTGAATTCAAGAAAGAAATTATCGAGAAACATGACCAAGGTGTGTGAGTAATCGACTTGGCGAAGCAGTATGAGCATATCACTTCTACGATCTACACCATACTGAAGCAGAAGGAGTCTATACAGGCTAAGAATCCAGCCAAGGGCATTTTGATAATTTCTAAATGGCGGACATCTCGTCATGAAAATATGGAGAAGCTGCTAATGGTGTGGTTAACAGAGAAGTAGCTCGCAGGAGATACTGTGACGAAGGCTATAATCTGCGAGAAGGCATGGGCTATTTATGCTGATTTGCTACAGCAGACCCCAGACCCTTCAATGGATGAGGCATCGGGTGAGCCATTTAAAGCCAGTTGGGGCTATTTCAAAAATTTTAAAAAGAGGACCGGCATTCACTCAGTTGTCAATACATGGTGAGGCAGTGAGCATGAATATAAAGGCAGGTGAGGATTACCTCAAAACATTTGCTGAAATTATAGCAGCAGAAGGATACATCCCCCAGCAAGTCTTCAAATGTGATGCGACAGGACTCTTCTGGAAGGAGATACCAAGGACAACTTATACAACGGCAGAAGAAAAGAGGATGCCAGGCCACAAACCCATGAAGGATAGGCTAACCCTCGCACTGTGTGCCAATGCAAGTGGCGACTGCAAGATTAAGCCGCTGCTCGTTTACCATTCGGAAAACCCCAGAGCCTTTAAGTCACATAAGATTCTGAAAGAAAAACTGCAGGTTATGTGGAGGGCAAACTCGAGGGTGTGGGTCACCAGGCAGATCTTTGTGGAGTGGGTAAATTTGGTCCTGACGTTAAGAAATATCTCCAGGAAAATAAACTACCCCTGCAAGCTCGTATTGTCCGGGACAATGCACCTGCTCACCCACCTAACCTTGAAGATGACATCCTCGAAGAGTTCCAAGTTTACAAAGGTTCTCTACCTTCCACCTAACACCACCTCTATCCTGCAGCCAATGGACCAGCAGGTGATTTCTAATTTCAAGAAGCTCTTCACCAAGTACCTGTTTAGCGACTGGTTTGAGATGACGGAGAGCACAAACCTCACCCTTCAAGAGTTCTGGAAGGACCACTATAACGTCGTGATATGCCTTAGAATTATCGATACGGCCTGGCAGGGTGCTACAAAGAGGACCTTGACTTCTGCGTGGAAGAAGCTGTGGCCTGAGGTAGAGGTTGAAATGGATTTTGAAAGACGCAAACCCGAAACGGCAGTGGTGGAGGAGATTGTATCCCTCGGCAAGTCCATGTCTGGACATGGATGAAGGTGACATCATTGAGCTCATCGAGGAGCACTCCGAGGAGCTGACAATGCAGGAGCTAAAGGAGCTACAGACGCAGCAGCACACTGAGGTTTTGCACGAAATAGATGACACAGAGGCGGAGGATGTTATAAGTGAGAAAAAGGAAATGTTGGGAATGTGGGAGAAACTTTCAGACTTCATTCTAAAGAAACACCCAGAAAAAATTGCAAATGGGCGAGCGATGGAGCTAGGGTTGCCACCTGTCCCGTATAATACGGGACATCCCGTATTTCAGGTAAAAATTAAGCGTCCCGTATTATGATTCAGTGTCCCGTAAAATACCACTAATATCTTGCTTGTTTCAAAATATTCAAAATTCGAATTGCCACGTCGAGATATATATCGATCATTATTTTCTAATCGATACAAACTCATCGATTATCGAAGTTTCAGCAGGCAGCGAGTTAGCGCTCTCAGTGTGAGGAAAGAGAATCTCAGCAGGATGTTGTTAAGTGAAACTTTAAAAGAAAGGAACAGGAAGTCGGAGGCGTGAAAGTGTCTTCACTCTTCTTCGAATAGTACTGTAGTCAGGTGTTGTGAACTTGTGATTGTGAAGACGAAGTTATCTGAATTAATCGAAGAACTCAGTTGTTAAAATGTTGGATTCTGATGAAAGTTCTGCTAACAAGACTCCAAAAAAGAAAGTGAAACGTGTGACATCATATCAATGTTTGGGAATCTTCATACATGTGGGTTAAACCCGTTATAGGAGAGCGCTGTAAAGCTAAATGCATTGTTTGTTCACGTGAATTTTCTGTATCTCATGGAGGTGAGTCAGACCTAAAGCAGCATGCCAGAACTGAAGGTCACAAAACAAATATAATATCGCAATCTAAAACAATAACTTTAACTTCATATTTTTCTAACAAAATAAACCCACAAATTCAACAGGACAAAATTACTGCAGGAGAATTAGCTCTTGTATTCCACACAGTGAAACATAACCTCAGTTACGCGAGTATGGATTGCTCTAATAAACTAAACTCTGATATTTTTGGAGATTCCAGTATCGCTAAAGGCGTTTCATGTGGGAGAACAAAGGGGGAATGTATAGTGAGAGACATATTGGGACCAAAATGTGTTAAAGATGTGGTTTCAGAACTCATTTCTAAAGGATGCTTTTTTTTTGTAGCGACTGATGCCAGCAATAAAGGAAACCGGAAAATGTTTCCTCTGTGTGTAAGATATTTTACAGCAATAGGAGGTGTTCAAAACAAGCTGTTGGACTTTAATGAAAGTGCTGATGAAACAGCAAGTTCCATACATGAAAACATCATGAAAATAGTTAAAGAAAATGACCTAACCTTGGAAAAATATCAGCTGCAGACAACACCAACGTGAACTACGGGAAACACAACTCTGTTTTCAAGCATCTTCAGGATTCAAACGGAAGGATAATTAAGTCAAATTGTTCTGCTCACATTCTTCACAATACCATGAAACGTGCAAATGACAACCTTGACATAGATGTTGAAACTGTAGTAATGAAGGTGTATGGACATTTTTCACTGTCTGCTAAGCGCAGAGAAGAATTGAAAGAATATTTTGAGTTTGTAGACATAGAATGGAAAGAAATATTGCGTCACGTGACAACTCGTTGGCTTTCCTTGGCACCTGCTGTAGAAAGACTGATCCACAGTTGGCCTGCCATCAAAAGTTACTTCAAATCGCTTCAAGACTGTCCTAAATTTTTGCTTAAATATTTTGATGCAGAGGATGAAATGAAAGATGTCATTCTTGAGATCCATCTCTTGTTCTTCAGCAATATAGCAACAGTTTTTGTAGATTGTATAAAAGACTTAGAAAGAGACTCCATTTCTCAAATTGAAGCATATGATGCTATGTGCTTGCTAAAGAAGTAGATAGAGCAAAGAAAAGAGGACCATTTCTTTGGAATTGCTGTGAAAAACGCTATGAAAACTATACCTCCATCAGAAAAACTGAAGTTGGAAAGAAGTTTTTCGCGGTTCTATGATGAAGCCCTTAGATATCTTCAGAAGTCCTATGATTTCTCAGAGGACAACATTGCAACGAAGCTACAGATGTTTAACTTCAAGAAGAAAATTAACTTTTCATCTCTTGAAGATGCAGTTGAATGCCTGCAGCTAACTGAAGACATTGATATGGAGCAGCTCTATGAAGAGTTCTGTGTGGTTGCTAACATTTCTTCGGACATCCTGGAGAGTAAAGAAGATGCATCACGAAAGTGGGTGGCAGTGTTTGATGAACATAAAGAAGCTGAACTAGTGGAATTAAAAAAAATTGTGTCGTTTGTTCTTAGTGTTCCTGGTTCAAATGCGTTTGTTGAGCGCATATTCTCACTAATGTCTAACAAATGGACTGATACGAGGAACAGGTGTTCAGTATCTCTGATCAAAAGTGAACTCTTGATTTCAACAAACATGAATATGTCTTGTAAAGAATTTCATTCCATGATCAAGTCAGATGCAGAAGTTTTGAAGGCAGCTAAATCAAATTCCAAGTATACATGGAAAAAATGAGTTTACCCTGTTCTGTAACAAAATACATATTGAGAAAAGGATGAAAATTATACACAGGTACATATGGAATGTAAAAATCCTCTAATATTAATAATTTTGAGTTATTTTTTTTAGTGTCCCTTATTTTTGTGAAATGTCCCGTAATTTTAAGAGCATGTCCCTTATTTCACTTATCAAAAGGTGGAGATGGAGCTACTTAATGACACTTTTGTAACTTATTTCAGAAATGTTCTGAAAGAAAGGATGAAATAGATCTCATTGGACAGGTTTTTATCGAAAACTCCTGCAGATAAAAGTGATGAAAGCGTGGCGAAAAGGACAAAAACTAGCAAATAAGATTCAGTAGTTCACTTCAGCCTATCTCCTCCAACTCCATCAGCATCTTTAATTCATTTGAACTCCAAGGTAAATGTTGTACACTAAACTTAACAAAACAAGTTTATTGCACTACATTCAGTATTGTTCAGTATTGTTTTTATACAATATTCGTTATTTTTAAATATATTTTTATTTAAAACATTTAACAAAACAATTGTTGTGTTTTCTTAGGTGTCCGGAATGGATTAATGGCATTTCAATTCATTGTAATGGTGAAAATTATTTTGACATAAGAGTAATTTGAGTTACAAGCTCCCTCTCGGAACGAATTAAACTCGTAAGTCAAGGCTCCACTGTATTAGAAATGTAAAGGATTAAAAAGAGCACACTTCCACTCACAGAAAAATAAAACAGGTAACATCACAAGAAAATATATAGAAGAATAGAGAAATATAGACCATGCCATCTTATGCATATGCTGAGATTCTTAATGTCTCCTTTTCCTAGTCAGCGAGTAGAATATTGCAAATATCTTAAATATGCATGGTTCACAAATACATGAGGGCAATATGGATATGGTCTACTGTGACAATGAAGAAATAAAAAATAAAAGAAGAGTTTGTAGATGTAAAATACACACTTTTCAGGCATATATGTGGACAATTGATTAGGTGGTATACTGTATGCAGGATTGTTTTCATGCAATCTACAGAAGAGCAAATTTTTTGAAATGCTAGCAATATATCTGCGTCAAAGTCCGAACCCTCCACCTCCAAACTACTAACCAGTAATCCACAACTACCACACCTACTCACAAGGCTTGGGAAGTGGACCAAACTCAAGAGCGCTTGGTAGTAGCATTATGATCATCATGACTTCAATAGCAGAAAAAATTGTGTTGAAACTAATCTGATACTGAGTTGAAAATTGAAACACGAATGCAAGACAGTTGGAACCACACAGTTCCAGTGAAAGTTCAAGGAGCCATATCAATCATAGAATCCTCAACTAAACTGGGGCGTAATTTTATCCTGCTTGGCAATGGAAAAGCGAGGAGGATAAAGGACTTTTTCAATCAAGGAGACAATTGAAATTTTAGAACAAGTCGATTCTCATGGTGGAACTCGCTTCGATTTAGCGAATCTGCTACGATTGCCTATCTCTACACTAAATACTATAATTGTGAAAAATCGCGATGGAATTCTGAAGCAAGCCAACCAGTGTGGTAATTTGTCTAAAAAGAGAAAATATGTTAAGAATTCTAAGTATGAAGAAATGGAAGGGTTACTTAAAGAGTGGTTTTGGAGTGCTAGGTCTTCAAATATCCCTATATATGCGGTGTCATCATACAAGAAAAAGCTCTGCACATCACCACAAGATTGGGAATTGAAAATTTCACAGCATCCAATGGTTGGTTGGATAGATTCAAAAATATTATTTTCTGAAGTAAATATATGTAATGTTATTATTTATAGGTAGGGTCCACAGTTACCATGAGTGAAGTGAATTTTTAAGAAGCTGTTTCTGTAACTTTTATTTATTCATTTGATCTAGATTTTGTGTGATATGTAGTAGTCCCTTATTTTAAGTATCAATAATGAAGGAGAAAATTTTCACATTTCTATTCATCTAAGGTGTTCAATGTCTTTTTTTTTTCATCGTATATAAATTAATGAGAAGAGCTAGTTCAAAGAATAAATTATGACACTGCTCTTTTTCAGTTTATCAGTCTATTTCTTATTTTTACCCTTACTCCAGTGAAGGAACATGGCTGTAGAAGTTAAAATTCTACTTTTCCTGCAATTTGCACTTTCCCGCAATTTGAACCTTTTTTTAGGGTCCCTACAAAAGTGTAATTTAGGGGTTTTACTGTAGTTCAAAGGAGTTTCAAATGAGTTTAAACACACTTTCAGCACACATTCAAATCAGTTTTAACACACATTTTTCTGATAGTGTTGTTATGACTCAATCAAACCAAGAATGTATGCTTTCTTTTTCTTTAAACATATTATTGTATGGACTGGTAAGAATGTTTTGTGTGTTGCGGATTTAAGAGATTTTCACTGTCTTCACCTTACTTGTTTTATTGGCAGGCTCTTGAAGTTCCAGTTGCTCCAAAAGGATAAATTGGTTAGTGAAATCTAGGTCTTTAAAAATAAAAGTTACCACTTCAGTTAGTTCAATTCCTACTCACACTATTTTAAGACCACCAATATCCATTAAGCATAAAACTAAGTTTCCACGTTGTAATAGTACAACTTCAGCTAATGTAGTAAATTTAAATTTGTGTTTACATGTTTAATTATTTATGTTTTATCTGAAATATAAACCATTGCCAGGGGGATGAGAAAAACAAACTGACAAAAAAAAATATTAAAAGAGGAGTATCAAGAATTTTAAGGACATAAAGGAGTTAAAAGAGTATGAATAAGAACTTAGGGGAAATTTTAAGGAGTAAAAGGAGATAGAACGATAAAAAAAGACAATTAATAAGATTTAAAGAAGATATAAGAGATGTGACATTTGTGCTGTAGCAGAGCTGTTATAAAAGTTGTCAAAAGAAAAGAAAATAAAACGTAACTTTTATGAAGATAAAGTAAATATACATTGTGGTGCTACAACGTGAAGGGCACGACTACTTGTGTAAAAAGACACCACGGTATACCCGAGACTAAACGAATAAAGAGAATTTTCCAAAATGGCAGAAGTAAGAAAGGCAGAAGCATAATGGCAGAAGTAAGAAAGAAAGACCTGAAGAAAGCAGGGATGCAAAATCTGTTGAGAGACCAATGCCAACTCAAGGTACGAAATTCGAGGTACAACAGAGACTGAAGCTAATATTAGAGAAGGAGGGAGTGGAGTTAGGGGTGCACAAGTTTGTGATCGAAGCTGAAAAAGAGGCCAAAAGTAAGGCGCAGACCATTTTAATAGTAATAAAGAGAATGAGAGAAGAACAGGAGAGATGAGCAGAAGAAGAGAGATGAGGTGTTAATGGAAATTATAAAGACACAGGTAAAAGAAGCCCTGGCAACTTTCCAGCAAGAATGCCGTAAAAAATTAGCCAAACAAGAAAGAAAAATGTAGGAAATGTATCACCAGACAGGGGAAGAAATTAAAGGGTAAGAAATTAAAATGGGAGAAAGCAACCAGAAAATAGAACATTTAAGCACGGGACATCAAAGCTTAAGAGGGGACTTGGAGGCTGTGAGAGAAAGGATGAACGAAAATGAAGGCCGAATAGAAATGCTGACAATAAGAGTTGAACAGCAGTCAACTAAGTAAACAACAGATCTTGACGAGGACAGAATTAAGGAGCTGGCAAGGAGAGGGAAGGAGGATTACATCCAGATGCCCTGTGCAACACAAAAGGCTAGAGCGGTGCATCTCAAGTCGCCAATATTTGATGGGAGATACAGCTCAAGGCCGATGAGTTATCTACTTGAACTGAGAGAATACAAGGAATGTACCAGATATCCGTGACGGAGATATTAAAATAGTCAGGCAAGGTATGACTGGCAAAGCAGGAGAATGGTTTGCTGCCACGCAACACCTCCAAGAAAACTTTGAGGGTTTCCAAGAACTGTTTAAGGGCCAATATTGGAGTGAAGAATGCCAAATGGAAGTCAGGAAAGCCCTGGACACTGGGAGTTATGAAAGTATAAGAAACCAGAAGAGGGTGGAATACGCAATAGCTAAGATATGTGCAGCAAAAGGAATTGACCCTGCCTATAGAAGGTAAAACCCTTATCTATCTCCCGAGACAGAATTTTGGGATGGAGATGGAGAGTGTTGGAATGATCTCGCATAATGTTGGCACGCAACCGCAGGTCCTGGAATTACTAGGCAGATATGACATCCCGAGAGAAGACAGGCACCTGGAGAATGTCAGACAACGAAGGTGGGAGAATAGTAATCCTCAACCTTGCAAAGGAAGAGCGTGGGCAAGGAGACCAACAGAGGAGCGGCCCAAAGTGACAGGACAGCACAGATGGGAGACTCAACCACGACACCAACAATTTGACACCCGCCCAAGGCAGAGACGACCAAATGGGGAACGGATGTACCACAAACGCTAACCAAGGCATGAAAGGGGAAATGAAGCGAGTGAAAAGCCAGAGGGTCGACGACAAGAGTATAATAACACTGTGATAGGATCCCCGCAGGGACCAAGAATTTCATTAATTCTCTAGTGGTGGAGAACAGCAAAGGAGAAGATCCAGGAGACAGGATGGTGCCGGAAACTGATAGCGGCATGGCACTTTCGTAGTCCCACAGTACCAAAGGTCAAGAGAAACATGGACCCATGGACAGTGTCACAACAAAGAAAAAAAAGGGGAAACTTTAGAATCGAAGGAGTTGTGGCGTTGCCCAGCCCAGGATACAGGAGGAGTACGGGGGTTAATTATTCTTGTTGATTCGAAGGTTTTAAAAGAAAATATGGTATTTGTATCTAAGCATCCAGTCTGCGAATTCACCTGCTTTCTGCTGACCGACAACCACCTATTTTACATATTTCGCCATGCTACATATGCACATTTATACTAACCTTTCAATTTCTTCATTAACCCTTTCACATCCCAATACTATTCACTAAAACCTGTGAAGTGCAATTCTTTCTCGATGCCATGTTCGAAAACCTGACCTTTTCCACCTATTTCCCCGAGATGGTGCAGCGGTTGAGCAGTTACTCCTTTTTGCTTGACACACCCGCGCATTACCTTTCCCGCCATCAACTTAAACTACTTTAAAGCTTTACCACGCCTTTTCCACAACCTCTCACCAACCCACTCGGGGGATTTTTAAAAAATAAAAATGCAACAACATCGACGACAGTACAACTACATCCCCCTCCAATCCACTCGGGGGATTTTTTTCTTTAAAAAAATATGCTACAACATTGTTAGCACTACAATTACACCTCCCTCCAATTTCCTCAACACCATTTTGAGCTCCTTATGGCTAAATTTTGACTTTTCCCCGTTTTTCACCACCGATGTCTTTTTCTGCCTTCACGTCTTTCAAAAACTGCATTTTGCCTTTCCACACCACCCAGAAATGCCTTTTACGCGCTTGAAAATCACCATCTCAAGGTCCATCCTAGCACCCGTTTCACGCCTTGCAACCTTGTGGGGGGTTGCAAAGGCCATATTTTAAACGAGAAATTAATCTGTATCCCTTTACCCCGGGACTTCAGAAAATTTCGAAATACGGCATCAACATATCACAAAAAATTAGCAAATTTCGTCATTTTTAAATTTAATTTTCTCGAAAACTCAGTATCTCACGTCTTTCTTTCCTACATTCCTTAAATGCGCATTCCTTTCACTTTTGTTTGCCTTTTCTCTCATATCCCTCACTTTTCCAAGTTTCTCTCAAAATATTTCCTCCCATACTGGACCCAAGGATTCATTTACAGAAAATATTTACGCTTCACCACAATATTTGCTTTTAATGGGGCTAACGTAATAGTACACTTTCAGCCAATTTAGTGAATTTAAATGTGTTTACATGTTTGATATTTTTGCTATGTTCAATTTAAAATTTAATTTGTGTTAAAATGCTTAAATATTTTGTTTCGTAAAATTGAAATATATACCATTACAAGGGGGATGAGAAAAGCAAACAGACAACAAAAAAGAAGAATGCGTTTTGCAAAGTTACTGCTTGTCATTCAATCTGCAACAATGTCGTGCTGTCACTTGATATTCTGCTTTGGGGGAGGAGCAAGGGGAATCTTAAGGAAATAAAGGAGTGAAAAGAGTATCAATAGGAACTTAAGGGAAATCTTAAGGAGTAAAAGGAGATAGAAGAACAAAAAAAAGAAGATTAATAAGAATTTAAAGAAGATATTAGAAATGTGACATTTGTGCTGTAACAGAACTGTTATAAAGCTGTCATAAGAAAAGAAAATATAACTTTAATGAAGATAAAGTAAAGCTACTATGTCCTGTAATTGTTTAATATTCTGATGTATCCATCAAAATGTGCAAATGGACATGGACAAATAAATATTGCCTATAATTATAGCCTCTGTCTTTTACAATCAGTGACACTTCAACAGACTTATCAAGAGTTTTGAAGTATATTGCATTCATAAACATGGACTATACACTTCGAGACATTACTGTGATAACATTCAAAAGACAAAAGATTTTTTTAAGGCAATCATAGAAGCATCCACATGTAATGGTGACACTTTTGATTTAACATTTTATCTATTTCTACAACACTTTAAATGTAAAATATGAGAATGGAGTTTGATGGCTATATATATAGTCTTTGATACACTTCACCTTACTTGCATCCATTCACCATCACAGTTTTTATTCACAACCGATTCTGAATTTAATTATTCTTATTCTTTAAGTTGTACAATGCCATAGTAGCTATGCTGATAGCTAGATAATAGCTGAACAAGACTGATTTCTCCCGGTAAGTACAGTGCAACCGAAACGTAATGCACTCATATAGGGCCTCCAACAGAAAAGGATTCTATGAATGGACATCTATTACTGAATAGTCTCTGTGGGCTGTGGGTCAAGGTAACGAGACTTTACTGAATGGCTATTGAATGCATATGTAAGAACTGAGGGGGTGAAGATGCGGAGGAACTCGAGGGGCAGTCAGTTGGGAGTAATAATGCAGTGCATCTTGTGAACCTGTAAAGTGATACAAAATAATAAATGTACAATGTAAGTATGGAAGTATTCCATATTCCCAATGTGCATGTCTACTTGATGTTTGAGAGATGACTATGGTAGAACTACATATATTGCGAATAGATGTAAAAAAGAAAATGTAAATGTGATTCAGACGCATAATAGGCAAACCAAAACTGCGCATGCTACATCTAAAGAGTGCACAAATGAGTTTATTTATATTTTATGTAGTAATATTGAAGTGCATACGTACTATACCGATACTGTGTATTAAGTGCTGTCTGGGTTACCTCGCTGTCTTGAATATTCATTATTATTCGCTAAGAATTTATCGCCAAAAGCATGACATAAACATTCAAAAACTTTCCTTGTACTTCTTTACATACAACACTCCATCAAAAATATCCCATTCCAAAAAAATAGGAAAAACTTCAAATCTTACTGTCCTAGGAGCTGGCAGTTACTTGGCAAAGAACCTGATTATGATGACAATGAGTGAATTAAATACGAAAACGCCATTAATCAGTCAAAAACCTCTGCGATAAAATGATTGTCATAATTCCATGCAGAATTGTTATTAAGATGTTCGAGGAGCAGAAACTGAACAATAAGCCATTTGTTTTTCACCTTCAAACTCCAAATTGGAATTAACAGCCAATTCCAATCTATGGAGAGTATCATTGGCGAATCAAAATTACAATAGGAAACAACTTTTTCTTTGAAAATGAAACCAAGTTGACGTGCGTGAAAAACTATACACACCCAGTGCATCATCAAAAGCGTCTAACGCTGACGAGTAACCGCATTAGCACGCTAAATTTCAGAATAATAACAGTTTGTAGAGCAAAATATTATCTTAGTACCAGCTTAGACAGCAATGAAGATCCAACTTACGGGAATTTCCACGGGACAACGACTTCCATGCTTCACCATTATATCCATAAAATCCGCTGCGTTCTTAGCGATCACGGCGAACACCCATACGATATGATCGATATATCGTTATCTTCAGAAAAACGGAAAATTAAAGCTGATACAGCCATTTCTTATATTTGCCATTAAAAAAAACTTTCTACTTCAAACTCTATGAGACACTAATCGTTTTGCTTTACATAGGGGCATAGGGGTTATAACTTTCATCGTAGCCCAATTAAGATTACAACCTCATCGCTGATTCGCTAGCGCTCTCCACGGCTTCGCGCCATAAGTTTAAAACGTATATTGGGTAGGTTAACATGTTAACACGGTTAACACAGTATATCGACCGCTATTTATAGTCAATTCGCCAATGTAAAAACGACTTAATGGTTTAAAATAACTAAAATTCATTAACATGTATCATCAAAAGGCATTTCTGTTTAAATACAAAGATAAATTGCAATTCTATTGCAATTAAATTAATTTAAATAGCAGCTTTTGACTGCCGGCTAAAATACATCGGAGGAAATAACTTGTTTCGCAAAGTCCAACAAGGTTTTAAGAAACATCAATCTACGACAAATGCTTTCACTGAGACCGTAAATAGCATTTACCCTTTCCAAAGACCATTTCTATGTTACAACTGCGCTCTGCTGTGATTTGTCAAAAGTCTTTGACTGCGTACATCACGAAATACTGTTACATAAATTAGAAATCTATAGTCTCAGATAGGTAGTATTAAGTTGGCCTAAATTATATCTATCTAATAGGAAACAAAAATCTCAAATTCAACTGAAAAATTAAACATACTGTTCAAAGTGGAATTGAGTGTCGATGGAGGTACTTCAAGGATCAATCCTTGGACATTTATTATTTTTAATTTAAGTTAATGATCTCCCCTTTAGCCACGGTGAGCTTGAACTTAGTTTAAATCAAATATTTTCCAGATCAGAATTTTCTTTTTCTACCCTTTAGTACGTACATTTTTAAGCGTTTTCCAAAAAAAATAATCTGTCGGTGTTTAAAAATAAAATAGATTTGATCATTTCGCATAGTGATAATATGTATTATTTACGCACGAGAAGCTTCCATAGACTTAAATCGTTTTTATGATTATTATTAAGACATTTTGAAAAAAAATAGTAAAAATGTTTGTTCATTTTACCATTTAATTTCGATTTTCAATTGCTAAATATGCTAATACAAATTTTGTTGTTCATTACGTGCACATCTCAAAATGTCTAAATATCAACCTACAACACACGATGGAAATTGTAGGAAAATTTGCTCATTTTGTTTAAAAAAATAAAGTCGAACTGCTATTACATGTATTGCCTGATGGAAAAATAGAATCTTTAGTAAAAACTGTTTTTGAGTAGAGTGCTAATAACCTTTGGTTACCAAGTGGAATTTGAAATACATGCTTCAATAAATTGTATCAAGCAAAAAATGGCTCACAGAAGACGATAAATTTGAAGCATTTTAAGTTAACACGAAAACAAGGAATTAACAATTTTGTTAAAAGATGCGAATACAATGCGAAGACTTCTAAAGAAAATATTACCACGAAAACTGGGGAAAACGTTGAGGTAATCGAGTGGGCATTTTTTTAAATTTTCTTTGATTCTAGAAAATTTTTAAAAATAAATGTGTATAATTCATAAAAGAAAATGGATAAAATTTTTAAACAATTTTTGTTGGAAAAAAGTGGCTGTTAAAAAAAACAATTATAATAGGTCACTGTCATTTTTAGGTAAAGATTTTGCTGATGACATTGATAAAAATTTGCTATACGACGGTGTGAAACATGTTTCTCCATACTTGCAAATGAAAACGTCATAGTAGTAATTCATCGGCTTTCATAGATAATATGAATGACATCGTATTGAAATCATCTTCTACGGTAAAATCTCCATCATTTTCATCAGTTTAAAAAAGACAAGTTGAGGCTGACTATAAATCAGGAAACAATTTTATAATATACATCTCTACCAACTTCACGGTGGGACTTGAAAAGTTGAGGTGAATCCTTCAAAAATCAATCCTTTTCAACCTCTCATTACTACGAGTGACATGCAAAAAATAGTCAAAATTTAATCTCTCTCTCAACACGACTATTGGAATAACTTCAATGATTAGGGTCGCAACTAGTAAAAGTCGTATAACAGAGTCCGGTTTAAAAAAATTCTTTTATCTGTGGTCCATAGTGTAGATGAATTTTTTATGTTAAACTGTTTGAATTAAAAAACATCAAAAGCAATACAATTTCTGATGCTACAAACTAATGTGTATATTTCAAAGATGTAGTAGTAGAAATGTTTTTTAGGGGGTCATTTTCACCGCTCATGGTTCCTAACGTAAAAAGAAGCTTATTTTCTTCTGTTACAAGTATTTAGTGTAAAAAGGTCTCCGATCGTTTGACATTACAAGAGTTTCATTATACCCGTATTTATGATATAAAGGATAACATTATTGATGGCATCTATGTTATTACCCAGGACGGTTTGAATTTCCTTGTTTTCAATTAGTCTCCTACGTGGATATGAGTATTTCACGCATTCTAGCAGAATGTGTCTCACAGTAAGATGGCAGTCGCAGATATCACAGCGGGGGACCTGTTTCTCTTCGGTGAAAAGATATGCGTGTGTGAGAGCGGTATGGCCTATTCTAAGCCGAGTGAGGGCGACCTCATCCCTACGGCTGTTCCTCACTGAAGTGGCCCATGCAGATGTTTCCACTTTTATGCCTCGGAGTTTATTGCCAACGACGTTACTCCACAACCCTTGCCATTGCTTCATGCATACTCTCTTCAGTTCGGCTCTTAGATCGTCGGAGGAAATTTTCTCAAAATCGGTGGTGAGTTTATTTAGTGCCTCCTTCGCTGCTGTATCCACCATCTCATTCCCTCGAATTCCAACATGCCCCGGGATCCACATAAAAGAAACTTTAATACCCTTCCTACTCAAGGAGTAGAGGGTATCCTGTATGGTCTGCACCAGGGGATGGAAAGGGAAGTAATCTGAAATGGCATGGAGTGCACTTAAAGAGTCTGAGCAGATTAGGTAGGACTCGTGTCGAGTTATATTAGCCAGAGCGAATTTTATGGCAAGGAGTTCTGCACTGTATATACTACAAAGAGGGTTGAGTTTAGCTTGGACCGTGCCGTCATGTTGGGAAATGACTGCACAGGCACAAGCTGACTCGGATTTTGAGCCATCAGTATAAATAGGGATAAGCCGAGGATGGCGATCGAGAAATTCATTAAAAAGGAGCCTGTACTCCGAGTCCGAGGTTGATGACTTTGGATTCCCCGAGAAATAAAAACTAACTTCAGGCCGAGGAATGACTCATGGCGGATTAGTTGAGCACCCTTGACTGATAACCTCGGGTAGTCGAAACCCTGACTCATTAATAAAATTGCTGAGCCTCACCCCAAAAGGCTTCGTAGATCTTGTCCTTCGGTTAAAAACATCTATAAGTTGAGGTTTAAAAATAGCGTTGAAACACGGGTGCTCTTTCATCGATAAAATCTTGGCGGCATAGTTGCACATTAAAATGTTCCTGCGGGTGGACAGCGGTGGTTCTCCCGAGTCGGCGTAAATACTTGTAATCGGGCTGGTTCTGAATGCGCCAGTGGCCAGCCGGAGGCCAGCATTGTGCACTGTCGTCAAAGGCCTTAAATAAGACTCTCGGGTCGAAGAGTAGGCCAACGACCCATTGTCAAGTTTAGACCTTACCAAAGCTCTATACAACGAGAGCATCGTGGTGCGGTCAGCACCCCATGTCGTGTTTGCTAAAACTCTGATTATGTTTAAAATTTTAAAACATTTATCCCTGAGAATAGAAATGTGATCGCGCCAATTCAAAAAGTCCACGTACCCGGTAAAAGTGCATGCATTTTGTCTTTTCAGCCGAGAAGCGGAGACCATTGCTGTTGGACCATTTCTCGATTCGATTAAGGGTCAACTGCATCTGCCTCGTCGCGGAATGGAGGGTGGGTGACCGGCAGAATACTGCCAAGTCATCGACGAATAGAGACCCGATTACCGGAGGTTTTATACATTCCTCAATACTGTTAATTGCAATAGCGAAGAGTGTAACACTTAAAATACAACCTTGTGGAACGCCGTTTTCTTGAGTACGAGAGCTTGACAAGAAGTTGTGGGCCCTAACTCTAAAGACTCGTTCCTCTAAGAAATTTTTAACAAAAATTGATAAGTTGCCCCTAAAACCCCATTCATGAAGTGCTTTTAAAACCTTATGTCGCCACAATCGGTCATACGCCTTTTCTATATCGAAAAATATAGCTATAACGTGCTGCCGGAGCAAAAATGCATCCTGTATAAAGTTGGAACTTCTAACGAGATGATCCGTTGTCGATCGGTTGTGGCGGAATCCACATTGGATTTTGGATAGAAGGTCTTGTCTTTCCAGATACCAAACCAGTCGTCGGTTAACCATTCTCTCCATTATTTTGCATAGGCTACTTGTGAGGGATATGGGGCGGTAGCTCCCAGGATCGCTGCGATCCTTACCATACTTAGGGACGGGGATGACTATGGATTCCCGCCATGCATCCGGGAACGATCCCTCGCACCAGATCTGATTGAATGTTTTCAGCACATCGGCTAAATCTGGAACGGGAAGATTACGAAGGAAGGCATAGTGAATGTCATCGCTTCCAGGGGCTGTGTTCTTAGAGCATGCAATTGCAGATTTAAGTTCCCATATATTGAAGGGCTCATTGTACGGAGATACTGCCCTACTACCGAAATTAAGTGGGGCTGCCTCAGCTATCCGTCTCACATACATGAAGGCCTGGTCATAGTTTTTGGAAGAGCTGATGTCAGCGAAGTGCTCCACAAATGTTTCGGCAACTTCTTGCCTGGATCTTAATATTTTGGGACCTACCTTTAGGGCAGCGACAGCAGTAGACGTTCGGGTTCCCGCGATCTTATTCACCTTTTCCCATACCTTCGATATAGGAGTCCGGCAGTTATTTTGAGATGCATATGAGATCCATGAAGCCTTTTTGGCTTCTCTTATTATCCGCCTAGTTTTTGCTCGTAGTCGGCGAAAGGCTGCCAGGTTCATGGGCGTTGGGTACTTTTGAAAGATCTTAAGCGCCCTTTTCCTTTTGCGAATGGCAGCTGCACAATCTTTATTCCACCAGAGGACTGGTGGTCGCCTTGAGGCTATCGATACCCTTGGAACGCTAGCTTCGGCAGCACCTATTATAGCTTTGGTAAGTGTTAAAACATTTTCAGGGCCATTGCGATTGTCGTCAAATGTAAAATTAAAATTGTTTCTAAAATGAGGCCAGTCACCCTTTTTAATCGCCCAAGTACGGGGCATGTTAAAATCACGAATTCGTCTACTTGGTTTCGAAATAAAAATCGGGAAGTGGTCGCTCCCACAAAGGTCATTATGAACTGACAGTTTCAATCTAGATCCTAATTTACAACTGTAAAAACACAAGTCTATAGCCGAGAACTCTCCATTATAACTATTAAAACGAGTGTATTCGCCATTGTTGAGTAAAATAAAGTTAAAATCATTGATGAATTTGGCTATTAGTCTTCTCCTCATATTACCTTGTGCTCTGCTGCTTCCCCAGAGGGAGTCATGAGCATTAAAATCCCTTAGGAAAGCATGTGGTTTTGGAAGCTGAGCGGCTAGTGACTCAAGAGCATGCCTGTTCACTGATGCCCACTGGGGCAGGTAAACGTTACAGAAGGTCATAATCTCGGGGGTAGCCATCGAGACGGCAATAGCCTGTAGAGGGGTTCTTAAGGTAACCTGAGAAGAGTAAAGGTTCTCCCGGACAGTTATTGCAACTCCTCCCTGGGCTCTATTGCCACTAACATCATCAAACCGATATATGTTATAGCCTTTTAATGAAATTCTGTCAGATGGTTTTAGATGAGTTTCCTGCAGACATACGCAGGATGGATTAAAATCTCTAATTAGAGCATCCAGCTCCTCCTTATGTCGGTATAAACCGTTACAGTTCCACTGTAAGGTTTTAAACATTAAATAAATAAATAGTATATAAAAATATGTATCAAATTCAAGAGTGGTCGACTATGATCGCCGCAGTCTCACCTTCCCCTTTTCTTGGGGTTTACTCGGGCATTTGAAGTGCATGGCTACTTCGGAGGGATCGGCATCCATCATATCGTCCGATATGGCGTCCTCCTCAAGGTCAGGTTTTTTTGTATGAGCTTTGCGGTGGAGCGATTTGGCCCTGCTGGATGAAGGCGAGCTTTCACCGGAAGAATCGCTCTCCGCTGTAGCCTTAGCCATATTTTTTGCAATTTTTAGTTTGGTTACCTGAGTAGGATTTTTGGGTTTGGCGGGCAGGAATACGCCTTTACAGGGGCCGCACACAGATGGCGTATGTGTTCGCACGGCAGCGTCCGGAATTTTTTTTGCGGTCACCTGACTATAGGACTGTCCAGAGAACACTGGGCACACTGGGTGAAGAGCTCTGAATTCCTTCTTGGCCTCGCCGTAGGTAACTTTCTTTGTGGTTTTTATTTCCTGTATTTTTTTTTCTTCCACAAATACGGGACACGATGTGGACCAGGCTGGATGATCTTTCTCGCAGTTGACACATTTCTCTTTTTCCTTACAATCTCCTTCATGCTTTTGTAGAAAGCATCTTCCACAGAGTTCCTCTCCTTTGCAATTTGAAGATGTATGGCCATACCTTTGACAACGAAAGCATCGCATTGGCTTAGGAATGAAAGGTCGCACTGGAATTGAGTTGTAGCAGACATAAACAGACACGGGAAGTTTCGGGAGGGCGAAGGTTAGGACAAGGCTGTTCGTGTCCTTCAAGGTACCACTTCGCCTCGTTTTCAAGCGACGGACCGATACCACCTTCTGATCTTTGAGGCCTTCTTTTATTTCATCCTCGGTACAATCTGAAAGTTCCCATGATGTTATAACACCGTCACATGTGTTAAGTGACCTATGAGGTTCCACTTTCACCGGTTCTTGGAAGAATTCCTTTGTCTCCAGAAGTTTCTTTGCCTGCCTACTTTGCTTGACCTCGATGAGGAAAGAACCTGATCGAAGTCTTCTCGCCGTTTTCACGTCACCCACTAAGCCCTGTATTAATTTGGCGACTACGAAGGGAGATAATTTTTTCATAGCTCCTTCTTCAATACTGCTCACCACAAGAAAAGATGGATAATTCTCCGTTTCAAAGATGCTGTTGTCGACACACAGCCTTTTAAAAGGTTGAGCCACCTCAAGAGAAGCAGTAGGGATTTTGTTTGGTGTACCCATGGGAAATTATTATCTTCATCTCCAGGCTTCCCACCCACCATGGAGCCCAACATGGGGACGATGCACCGCCAGCCGATGCAGAGCGTCAGGACTACCTGGAGATATAGTCGTGCCCTCCGAGAATGCTCTTTGCAGTGTCCCTTTGGCTCACGGCTATCCCATCCTGGCGTGCGCTCGAAAGGAGCCGCCAGGAGCCGATTGACCGGGAATATGCTAGTTCCCGGCCGCCCGTCTAGGAGAGGCAGGGGCCGAAGCGGAGTGTTGGGGGCGTCTCCCCTCCCACAGGGGAGGTCCCCTCAGCCACCAGGATCCCCGTTCCCTTCGACACGGGTCGCCGCGCACGGCAAACACGCGGGTGGGCTAAGGCAAGATGGTATTGCCTCGCACAGACAGTCAGGCCCACAAGACTGTCCGGACGCTACCCTAGCGAAACGGGGGTTTGTTTTCGGGGTTGTCTCCCTGCCCTTTTAGTCGCCTCTTACGACAAGCAGGGATACTGCGGGAGTATTCTCAATCCCCCTACCCGCAGGGGGGATTTCAAAGATTTAGAAGGCCTTATTGAGTATGTTAAAGATCGAAGCGAAGTATCTAATGTTCATTTAAAATTTGATATCGATGGTGGGGGAAATTTTCTCAAGCTTTGCATGTCAATTCAATCATTAAATAGTGACACAGATATCGATGATACTTGTCGGCAAAAATATAAGGATGGTGTTGCCTCTAGGCGTTTCCGGGATTCAGGCGTGAAAAGAATATTTATACTTTTTTGGGACAAAGTACTCAAGAAAATTGTATTAAAGATTTGGTATGCAATAGGTATTAATGATTTTCATGGAACGATTGTGACAGACATTAAATTGGCCAAATACTAGTCTTCAAGTAGTACATGTCCATGTACTTGGGTATTTACTTTTGGGTATTGTAAATGATATAGGTATTTAATAATATCCTGACTGAATTCAATGACATTCCATTTACATGGACAAAATCATGTAATGCCCAGCGCGAAGCAACTTATGGTGGGTAAAATTTCAATGGAAATTCATAGAAAAAAATACTTGAAAAGGTTGACAATTTACGAAGCAGATGTCTTTTAGGATGTTTAAAGTTTATTCAGGTCCTTACTGATTTTCAATCTGTAGTTAAAGCCTATTTTGGTAAAACTTTAGACAAAAATTTCATACAAATAATAGAAAATTTTTAAAAAAGTTACTTAAATTTGAACATTTCAATTACGCTCAAAGTACATGCTGTTTTCTATCATGAAAGCGTTACGTGATCGAAGCAGGGAATCAACAACGTAAAAAATTCACGGAATTGGGACAAGATGTAGCGAGATGGGGAGTTAAATTCGACGGAAGCCCCGTTGAAAGTGTAAATCTCTTTATAGAAAAGGCGGAGTTGTTCGGTCAGAGTCGGAGAGTAACAAAATCAGAAATGTGGGAACTTGTACCGGAGTTGTTAGGCCCGGTAGGTAGGTAGGTTTTAAGTAGTAGGGTGCGTCGACGGCTACGTCATTTTGCACCACTACACAATTTTCGCGGTAAAAGTAATAAAGATTAGTCGCTTGCACTTATGTAACACATTAAAAAATTATATGAAGTGATTAAAAAAAACTATGAGGCTTATATTTTATTGAATAGTCCCGTCTCTTTCAGAAATAAAATAACTCTGCTTAAAACATTAGAGTCGCCTCCTAGTACGGATTTTAGGTCTCCCCTTAAGTTACGCCGCCTTCGCACGACACGGTATTTGTCACACACCGTCAGGATATGCCGAATTATATGATATGTTAGGCCCGAGGCCTTTACAGTGTTTATTTTCACATCAATTCACCGTGAACTCTTGGGATGACTTCCTAACAGAAATCCGCAACGCTTTCATTCCAGTAGGTTATAACATCCGTTTTAAAATAGACCTAGGGAAATATTATCTAGGACTCAAGGGGAAGGTGAAAGAATCGACGATTATGTAACAGTCATAAGAACCATAAACCGTAGACTTGAATGTCCCAAAAATGAAACAGAGCTGTTACTGTTAGCATGCGAGAATCTCCATCCCGCTTACCTACACCATGTAATGGGAAAGAATGTTTCCAATTTTTCCTAACTTTTTTGTTTGGGGCGGGAAGTGGAAAACATGCAAGAGAGGTGTAAGTTATATCAGCCCCCGCCTTTCCCTCATCTGATGGTTAACCCAGAATTTGGTTACATTCCACCGTCATTTAGGGAGACCTATAGTAACCCTCTGCCCGTATCTCAAACGAGAGGAAATCACGGAATTCGATCGAAAAACCGAGAATACCATGGAATGGGTAGACAGGGTCCGAGTAGGGAGTAACGTGGAAATTTAAACGGATTCGGCTCGGAGACCTCGAGGGGGTTTTCGAGAAGAAGGCAAGATTAAAAGCTCGTCAAATAGGAAACAAGTTAAGAAAAAGTCTTGGTAAATATTCTGTCGGAGCATATGAGGTGTAACCAATAAGATAATTCCAGTCATAGCTATTGATATAAAAGATACGCTTATTAAAGGACTAATTGATTCCGGGTCTGTGCGGAGTATTATTTCGTCGGGTTTAACTGGATCAAAATAGTCGAATCCTGTAACAATACTTGTTTAACGGCATCCAACGAGGAGCTCCTCATTCAGTACAGTGCAGTCTTTAAGTTAAAAGTTAATGGTTTTACATGGACCTCGTTTTTAGTCTCCAAGAATGTAGGACACGAATTGATCTTAGGAACTGATTTTATTTCTAAGACACAAATGATTATAGATATTTGGAATAGATTTATCTATTTTTCTTTTGCAAAAAGAGAGGTCATACCATTCTTAGGAGAAGGGGGACCGGAAATAATTGGAGAACACACCTTCAATGAAACTGCGTTCGAGAAAAGACCAAAGGGGCTCAACTTGACTCACCTTTTCGGCCATGTGGAGGAACGTGATGCAATAACTGGGCTTTGTGAAAAGTTTCACCCCTAAGTTGGGGCTTACCTCTATGATAAAGTACGAGCTAAAACTCACGAACAACATAGTCATTAAATCACACCCATATCGCGTGGCACCTCCTAAAATGGATGCCTTGCGAAAGGAAATCAGTGAATTATTGGAAAAAGGAGTCATTGAACCGTCAATATCACCATTTTCCAGCCCGGCCTTCCTGGTCCCTAAGCCCGGAAACAAGCACCGTTTAGTAATCGACTACCGAAAACGAAACCAGAATATTGAAATAGAATCAGTAGAAATACCCGATTTACAAACTGCATTCAATTGGTTTGGTAAGGCAAGATACTTTACCATTTTTTAGTTGAATTCAGCTTATCGTCAGATTCCATTAGCTGAGGAATCCAAATACCTAACGAGTTTTTGTGTCCCATGGAGTCTATATCAGTTTACTAGGGTACCTTTTGGAATGGTGACGGGAGCACAGGTACTCACCCGTTTATTAGATAGGAATCATAATGATATGAAGTTCGATTACGTTTATAATTACTTACATGATTTGGTTGTTTTTTAAAAGAGTTTTGAGGAACATATAATAGATGTTAAATAATTATAATGGAAAAGACAAAAAAGAACACAAACATAAACTCAAACTACACCGCACCCACAATTTTCGTTAGACAAAAGTTGCACTATTTTTTAGTCCTCCGATTCAAGGACACACCGTATCACTTCGAGAGTAGAACTGCTGTGCCGGGTCGCCTCTCCTCTCAGGAAAACTTCCGGCACTCGACTCCACTGCCCCCAGCGACACTGTTTAGGAAATATTCTCCCGACACGGGTGTGCCGGGAGTTTCGAATGTCCCGGAAACAAAATCGGCACAAGTTTTTGGAAGTAAATGAGGAACTCATTCTTGAAACCCTCCGTACAATTATGGAAACAGTTGTACTAAATAAAAAACGTGGGGGCCATGATATGTGGAAGAAGAAGAGCACAGCGCTGGCTCATAGTATTACAGCAGCAGTGAGACCCAGATCATTCGTCTCACCAGGCCTCGTAGGGTTGGCAGTGTTTCTGTACAAGAAGTAGGGCTCAAGGAAATTGGTCACTGTGGTTTCCTCGTTGGGGTTTTGTTCGTCTTATACAGAAGCTATTCGCCTGAAAGCATCAGCAATCAACGGCGATCCGCTGAAAGTTAACCGTGCCGTGTTTACACGGCCAAAAAGCCGTGCTTTTCCCAGCAGGTGTACGATAACGCTGATTTTAACGTACATACAATCGACAGATACAACACCTTTCACGTCATGGGTGGCATTTCCTGTGTTGCACCAAACCATGCAGTAGCCTCATATCAATTCATTCCTCGGCTGAATGGATGAGCTCATATTTTGTTGTCTGATACCCCCCCCCCCGAGGTTTCTAGAAGTTATGGAGCTGTTTAACTGATCCATTTGAAAGTACAAAACCTGAAGGTTTAGCTGAAATCAAGATAATTGATCGAAAGGAAATGTATACACCAGCTGAAACTGTGATTCTATCTGTGCCTAATCTTATGTGGCTCTATGGGAACAGCAGAGACATTCCTGGCCTCTCCGGATGGAATGGATTTATGGAAGAAAGACATCCTATATGAACTAACATTTGATAGCTACCAGCCATTTATCAATGCTCCTCTAAGAGACTATGGTAGAATATTTTCCGCATTGTTGACCGGAATAGAGAAGACTTAATCCTTTAAACCATGTTACCTGTCTGGTGACATTTGACCAACCCCTTTATCTCAAGGCACGAGACATTCTTGCCAGCCTTCCCAATGATCCTGGTCTGTCAAATGTTGTTATAAGGCTCGATGAATTTCATTTACTGCTGTCCTTCATGGGGGAAACTGGTTATATTATGCAAGGTAGTGGATTAACTGAACTTTTTAGTACCATATATGTGGCAAACCCCTTCTCTTGGACTACAACCTTGTCGTGGTTGAAGGGCTTGCGTGCTCCGATGACCCCTAGAGCTGCACTGGCGGGAGCATTGCTCCTGGTAGGGTCACCCATGCCAGATTGGTCGAAGGTTAGGAGACAGACGAATGGTAGTCCGCGCAGCGTCTGTACCTCAGTGAGGCGGCTGCAAAAGGCGTCTGACCCCAGTGGGGCGGCCTCTGAAGTGATGGTGTCACGTAAAAAAAACTATTGCGATAGGCCGCGGAATACTATCTCAATTAAAACAAAAACCTTGAAATTATGGACAGTTCTCAATTGATAATGAATCCTGGCAACTACGGGACTCGGCCGAGAGGGCCGGATGTCGTGCCCGGCAGAGGTGGGAGCAAGGCCCCTGCGGTCGTCATCACACGAATTCCTTGCACAGACGTAGCAGCAGCAGAGGAAAAGAAGATAAAGAAGAGAACGAAACTATCAGAATAGGCACGTGGAATGTTAGGACTATGCTGCGGGCGGGGAAGCTGGAGATTATAAAGCAAGAAACGGAGAGGGTGGGTGTAGACATCATGGGTCTGGGTGAAGTAAGATGGAAGGATGACGGGGATTACTGGAGCGGCAACTATAGAGTAATTTATAAAGGAGGGAATGAAAGTCAGCGCGGGGTTGCATTCGTAATGAACAGGAAACTCGGTAGAAAAGTAGTGTATGCAGAACAGGTGAGTGATAGGATAGTAGTAGTGGAACTAAAAGCAGAACCAACGAATTTAGTTATAATCCAGGTTTATATGCCTACCTCTAATCATTAAGAGGAGGAGGTAGATGGGGTGTACGATCAGCTAGAGGAAATAATTGGTTGAATACCAGGAAGTAAGCACCTGGTAGTAATGGGGGATTGGAACGCGGTGGTGGGTGAAGTAAGAGATGGGCGGGAGGTGGGAGATTACGGGCTAGGAAGGAGAAACGACCGGGGCGAGAAAGCTGAGGAGGTTTGCCGCAGAAATAACCTAGTAATTACAAATACATGGTTCAGACATCATCCTCGACGTAGGTACACTTGGAAGAAGCCGGGAGACACAGATAGGTTCCAGATAGATTATATAATGGTACGTCACAGATACAGGAATAGTGTTAAAAACTCGCATAGGTACTTATCCAGGAGCTGATGCAGACAAAGACCACAACTTATTAGTCATGAAATGTGGGGTAAAACTGAAAAAGATAAGAATGGGAAGGAGGGTACGAGAGTGGAATACGGAGGCATTAACTGGGGCAATGAAGAAGAAGTATCGAGAGAAGGTGGATGAGATAATGGGTGAGGATCATGCAGTTAGATCAGTGGAAGATGAATGGGGAAGTTTGAAAAAAATGGAATTGTAGAACCGGCGAAAGCAACGGTAGGCGTAGTGAGTGCAACTAAAATTAGAAAACCGTGGATCACGAAGGAGATGATCAGGGAGATGGAGGAGAGAAGGAAATAGAAGAGCGTAAACTCAGAGCTAGGTCAGAGAAAATACCGAGAATTTAATAACAGGCTTAGAAGAGAAACAAAGAAAGCAAGAGAGGCGTGTTGGAGGGAACAGAACGACGCGTTAGAGAAATACCAAAAAGAGGGAAGAGCAGATGCATTATATAGGAAAGCATAGGAAATGACGGGTGGTAATAAGGAAAGGGGAATTACAACGATAACAGACAAGACGGGAAAGGTGATCGTAGAACCGAATGAGATCCAGGAGAGGTGGAAGGAATATGTTGAAGAGCTGTATGGTAAAGAAATAAGGGCCAATAGGTTAGATATAGAAAGGGAAGACGATATCGACAGAGATGGCATCGGACCAAGTATCCTAGATTGCGGAATCGAAAGAGCTCTACGAAACACGAAAAGGAATAAGGCGGGTGGAATAGATGACATACCTGCAGAGTTTTTAAAGAGCATGAGGAAGAACGGAAGAGGAAAACTTTTTGCGCTTATTCGTAGGATTTATGAGGATGGAGTGTGGCCGGAAGACTTCGCGAAGACTGTATTAATCCCTTTACCAAAGAAGAGTAAGGCAAAAACGTGCCAAAACTATAGGACAATAAGCTTAATATCCCACGCGGCCAAAGTAGTTCTGAGGATTCTAAACAGAAGGCTAGAGAAGAAGGCAAATGAATACCTGGGTGACGACCAGTTCGGGTTTAGGAGAGGGAAGGGAACGCGAGACGCTATAGCGGTGATGAGGACGCTTGTCAGACTGCGCAGAATGAATCAGACTGCGCAGGTTAGGGTAGCCAATGGAGAATCGGGATGGGCCACGATAGGACGGGGAGTGCGGAAAGGTTTCCCACTATCGCCGTTGCTTTTTAACGTGTATTCAGAAGAAATGGTAAGGGAGGCATGGGGGGAGGAGGAGGTAGGAATAAAGGTAGGAGGGGAGCTGATAAAATCAGTGAGATTTGCAGATGATCAAGCATTGGTTAGTCAGTCGGTCAAGGGGTTACAGTCAATGGTGAATGCATTAGAGGTGCAGTGCGAAAAGTATGGGATGAAGATCAATCACAAGAAAACGAAAGTAATGAGATTTTCTAGAAGTAAGAAGGCGGGGCTGAATATAAGGGTGGGAGGGCAGAAGATAGAGCAGGTCGAGCAGTTTACGTATCTGGGTAGTATTTTGGAGGCGAATGGGTTTAGTGGTAAGGACATCAGAAGCAGAATTGCGCTTGCTAAAGAAGCATTTTCGAAGAGAAGGGAATTGATGAGGGGGGGTCTGAGAAGAGACGTAAAGAAGAGGCTGGTGAAAACTTTAATATGGAGCGTGGCGCTATATGGGTCGGAAACTTGGTCATTGCGAAGGGAGGATGTGCGTAGACTTGAGACGTTTGAGATGTGGGTTTGGAGAAGGATGGAGAAGGTTAGCTGGATGGCGAGAAAGACGAACGAGGAGGTATTGGATATGGTCGGAGAGGAGAGGAAGCTTGTGGCAGAGGTTCGGAGAAGGCAGAAGATATGGATGGAGGAGGTTTTGAGAGGAGAGGGCATGTTGAAAAGAGTGATAGAGGGGAGAACACTGGGGAAGCGTGGAAGGGGAAGGAGGAGGATAGGAATTCTGGACGAAATAAGAGGAGGTAGAAGATATGAAGAATTGAAGAGGGATCTAATAACGGGCCATCCTTAGGAGGGAAAGCGAGACAATTTCTATTAGATTGGGATACAGAATGGGGACTGTCCAAGAACCTACCAATCAGCTGGTAGAAAACTTGACTGAATGAATGTGGCAAACTCAACTGAAAACGCAACGGCTACGCAAGGGCAGAACGAGCTCATATGTTGGCTCACAGAACTTTGGCCAAAATAGTGATTCATTCAACGGCCCTGTCGTCAACAATGGTGGATCAATTGGAGGAGATCCTGTTAAACATGGATAGAACAGTGATTATTTCTAATGATGTGAAAGAGATTGTAAAATACATGCAAGAAGAATTCAAAGCTAAGCTTCAACTGTTGGCAGAACTTGGCCCCCTGCCAAGCTCTGGGTTGTATATTTTGAAATGGTGACTTCGATTAAGCACTTCATAGAAGCAAAAATAAGTAGCAACTCGGATCTACACCTGCAAACCTAATATGAAATGCTCCCTTTCTTTCACAACAATGGCCATAATAAGTATACCAAATGCAGCCACATTTACCTCCAGGACAGGCATACCTTGAAAACTGCAATGCTATCTGTAGAATACGAGCGTTTTACAACCCGAGGATGTTTCACCATTCGTAGGAGTGAGAAACTATGGTTTGACACCTGGGAGTGTTATGGCGATTGAACAAACTCTAAGGGCGTTTTACATGGCGAATGATCATTCGAATGATCATGCGCATGACGTTAATGCCTCGTGTAATACGGAAAATTCGGCGAATTCTTGGTCATGCGCATGATCATGCGATCAACATTAGACAATGCTCTATTTTTGATCGCATGATCCCGTGAATGATCGCATGATACGAGCGCAGTACGTCCATGTTGGTTGTTTTGACATCGAATTCACTTCACTTCGCTAAAGCAAACTCATAATAACATATAATGAAGGCAAGGAAAACCCTATCAATGTATTTGGAAATAAATATCTCTGTAGACAGGATGCAATGAACACACTTTGGCAGACGTGGAATGGTCATTTTGTTAAAATTATCTTGGAGGTTTTGCAATATGAAAACATCGAAATCTCATAGGATTAACCAAAATAGATCTGACCAGACCTTGAATGTTTATTGAGGGCTGCAGTACAACGAGTACAACATATCTGGCCCTATTTTGACTTCTGGGTGGACGGCAGAAAAATGTTCGTAATGATATCAACGATATTTACACTACAGCTTTCATCAAAGTTTTAGGCTAAAGACTATTGGAGATACTGCCAAATGCAGAAACGCCGAACAGATCTTAGTGCAGTAGTAGTATTTGGGTGATTTGGGTGCTTCGACGACTAAGGTCATTAGCACCACGTCAATCTAACATCACCATGTCAAGTTATTTAAAATTAATAATTAAGTAGACAAATAAAAGCAACACAACTGACATTAAAATGGGCGTGAGATAAAACACCAAATAATGGTTGATCACAAGGAGTTAAAAAGCCCAGACTCTTTTAAAAATAACATTATCCGACTGACACAGTCAGGATCGTCTCCTAGGACGTGTCCTAGGTCTCCCCCGATGTTCAGCCGGATGCGCAGAGACCGGTACTTATCACACACCGTCAGAAGGTGTCTCACAGTAATGGGAGAGTCGCAATCCTCACAGTAGGGCGGGATCTTCTCTTCGGTGAAGAGGTAAGAGTGAGTGAAGGCACAGTGCCCTATCCTCAACCGTGTGACTGCGACCTCCTCCCTGCGAGTCCTCCCGACTGATGTGAGCCACACTGATACCACCGGCTTTATGGTGCGCAACTTATTTTCTGTCAGGGAATGCCAGGTTTCCTTCCACTGCCCAAAGGCTACGTTTCTCAACGTAGCCTTTAATTCTTCGTGCGGTACCAATTCTGACGAAATGTGTTCGTCTTGAAGAGCCTTTTTCGCTGCCGAGTCGGCCATCTCGTTACCGGATATTCCCACGTGTCGAGGTACCCACAGAAAACGGATAGCGATTCCTTTGTTAGAAAGAGATAAAAGATGATTATGAATCTCCTGGACAAGTGGGTGCATCGGGGAATAACCGGAAATGGCCTGCAGCGCACTCATAGAGTCACTGCAGACCACGTATGCTCCGCAATTGCCCCTAATACCCTCAAGAGCCATCTTAATGGCGAAAAGCTCCGCCGTGTAGATACTGCACAGCGGGCTTAGCTTCACCCCGATGACTCCATGGAGGAACGAGAACACCGCGCATGCGCATGCCGACTCGGATTTCGAACCATCCGTAAACACGGGAGTGAAATCGGAGTGGCGGCACAGCTCTTCCCTAAAAAGTTGTTGGTACTCCATGGGCGTCGTGGAACCTTTCTGGCCAGTTAATAGGCTAAAACTACACTTAGGATAGGGCACTCGCCATGGTGGGTGACCGGAATATCCATGGCCGTACACTTCTGGAAGTCTCACATCTGTTGCTTCCATGAAATTTTTAAAACGGACGCTCAGGGGTCTGGTGGCCCTTGTCCGCATGTTAAAAATGTTTAAAAACCTGGGATTAAAAATTACGTTAAAACATGGGTGAGTCCTCATGGATAAAATTATTGCGACGTAGTTAGCCATTAAGATGTTCCTCCGGGTATCCAGCGGGGGCTCTCCGGCATTCGAGTACACGCTTAAAACGGGAGACGTCCTGAACGCTCCCGTCGCCAAACGTAGCCCCGCGTTGTGAACCGTTGCCAGCGGTTTCAGGTAGCTTTTGCGGCCCGAGGAGTACACGAAACATCCATAGTCGAACTTGGAACGCACCATTGCCCTGTAAAATGATAGCATGGTGGTCCTGTCGGCGCCCCATGCAGTGTTCGATAAAACACGTAAAATATTTAAAACATTAAAACATTTTCTTTAAGAGTCCGGATGTGTTCCTTCCAATTAAGCTTGGAATCGAACACCATCCCGAGAAAGCGAACCGATTCAGCGTATGGTAAAGCCCTACCACCGAGACGTAACTCTGGTGGTATATGGTTGCCCCTGAGACGATGAAAATGTACACATTTTGTCTTTTCCGCTGAGAAGCGGAAGCCGTTCTTTTGGGACCATCCGTCCAGTTTATTAAGACAGAGTTGTATCTGTCTGGACGCGGTTACTAGTTTGGATGACCGGCAGAGAATAGCCAGGTCATCCACGAACAATGATCCCATGACAGGTCCCGTGATGCAGTCGATAACGTCATTGATCGCAACAGCGAACAATGTCACACTAAGGACTGATCCTTGAGGCACTCCATTTTCCTGCGTAAAGGGTTCGGAAAGGTGCTTACCTACTCTGATTCTAAAAACTCGGTCAGATAAAATTTTTTAAATAAAAATGGGAAGATTTCCCCTAAAACCCCAGCCATGCAACGTGTTTTAAATCTTCTGACGCCAGACCCTATCATACGCCTTCTCCAGATAAAAGAAGACCGCGATGACGTGCTGGCGCAGAAGAAAGGCCTCCTGGATGAAATTGTCGCTCCGAACAAAGGTGATCTATGGTTGATCGACCTCGCCGGAAACCACACTGGATATACGACAGAAGGTTCCGCCGCTCTAACCACCAAACAAGTCGACGGTTTACCATCCTTTCCATTTACTAGCACAGACAACTAGTAAGTGAGATTGGCCTGTAGTTACTCGGGTCCGTTCTGTCCTTTCCCTGTTTAGGGATCGGAACCACCGCAGATTCCCTCCAGGAAGATGGGAAACTACCCTCAAACCATAACTGGTTGAGGGTGCTCAGGATCTCCATCAACGCTTCCCCCGAAAGATTTCAAAGGAAGGCGTTGTGGATTCCGTCCAGTCCGGGAGAGGTGTCCTTGGAATCCGCGATGGCTGACCGTAGTTCCCACAGCGAGAACGGGTCGTTATACTCCGCGACTACGGACGTCTCAGCAAAGCAAAGAGGAGCTCTCTGGAAGCGTTCCTTGATGGCCAAGAACGCTTCCGAGTAACTCCTGTCACTGCTTATACTGGCTAGTGACTCGCCAAAAGCTTCGGCTACGTCGCGAGGGGAGCTCACGATTTGGCCATTAATTTTCAAGCAAGAGACGCCGTACTCCCTACGGGAGCCCGAGATGCATCTCACGTTATTCCACGCCTGTGAAAGTGGTGTTCTGTGGTTAATGCTATTGACGAATTCCCTCCAGGAGACCCTTTTTGCCTTCTTCACGACTTGTCGAGCTTTCGCTCGCAGTCGGCGGAAGGACGAAAGGTTCGTTGCGGTTGGGTACTTTTTAAAAAGACGCAGGGCACGTTTTCGAACACGAATTGCCTCGGCGCACTCCTTGTACCACCAAGGAACCGCTGGTCGTGGGACGTTACCCGATGACCGTGGGACGCTGCAATTCGCTCCTTCGATCAAGCACCTAGTTAAAACTTCCACATTGTGTGTGGTATCACAATTACAATTGTGTTTAAAATTAAAAGCGTCTCTAAAAGTCTGCCAATCAGCTTTACGGACAATCCAATTCCCCGGTCGGATAAAATCAGTGTTAAAACTTCGTTCAGAATTTATTAAAATGGGGAAGTGATCACTCCCACAGAGATCTGTGTGCACGGACAAATTAAACTTGTTAAAAAGACTGCTCGTTACCATAGCTAAGTCTATACAGGAGTACTCTCCAATAAAAACATTAAAACGGGTTTTCTCACCGTTGTTAAGTAATAAAAAGTTAAAATCGAGGATGAAACTGGCTAAAATCCGTCCCCTACTTGTGCTTTGGCCTCTTGAGCTTCCCAACAAGGGGTCATGGGCGTTAAAATCGCCTAATAATATAAATGGCTTCGGCAACTGTTGGACAAGTCTCTCTAGGTTATGAGGAGTTACCGGTGCACCCTCCGGCATGTAAACGTTGCATAACGTTATATTTTGAGGAGTAAACAAGGTAATGGACACAGCCTGAAACGGGGTGTCAATCTGTACTCGAGAGGTGTAAATGTCCTCCTGAACAGCAATCGCCACCCCGCCATGGGCTCTATGACAAGTAAGGTCATCTAGCCTTTCGACCTTGTATCCCCTTCAAAATTCGACTGTCTCTCGCCTTAACATGTGTCTCCTGGAGACATATAAAAGAAGGGTTAAAATCTCGGATTAAAATGGCCAGCTCCTCCTTATGTCTATAAAATCCATTACAGTTCCACTGTAAGATAGAGGTCATAAAATTTAAAAATATATAAATGAATAAAAGACTTAAAAATAAATAAAAATTTTAAGAAAAAAGGAGCGTCCTAAGTACGGACTACGGAGTGATCAGCGCTTGAGGCGCTGCTTCCTTCCCTTTTTTCTGATTCTTTCAACTTCTGTATCCGAGATACAGAAATCTTCCTCCATGGCTTCCTGTGGAGGCATTTTTCCCTTACCAGATGGACCGGGGGATTGTGAGTTACCACGCTTTGTTTGTGTGGCCCCGGCGGTGGTTTTAGTGGGGTTCTTCCTGGGAGAACCCGGAACGGTGGTTAGTAAATTTTTTGCCGGATTTGTGGCCTTAGCCGGCGTGGCCGTTTTCTGTGCAGAGGCATTAATTTTTTCTCTCGAAATTTCTTCCGTCTGTGTCGAAATGGTGACCTTGGCAATTCGAGGGGAAGCGACATGGGCGAATGATTTGGAAAAAGTAGGAGCAACTTGTGCTCTGTACTTTTTCCGAGCCTCGAAGTACGGGATTTTTTCAACCGTCTTGATCTCCATTACTTTCCGCTCCTCGATCATCTTTGGACAATCACGTGAGTACACCGGATGTGCACCCTCGCAATTGACGCAAAGTGGGTCACCCTTGCATTCCGTACCCTCATGCTTCTCCAGGCTGCAGCGGGGGCAGGTGGCCTTGCCCTAGCACCGTGTGGC
Source organism: Pyrrhosoma nymphula (assembly GCA_963573305.1). Classification (NCBI taxonomy): domain Eukaryota; kingdom Metazoa; phylum Arthropoda; class Insecta; order Odonata; family Coenagrionidae; genus Pyrrhosoma; species Pyrrhosoma nymphula. Next base: position 88,703,599 of record OY754334.1, on the reverse strand, counting down.
CATGTGGCCGAATCGCTGGCACTGGAAACATCGCATGGGTGCCGGTATGAATGGACGCAATGGCACCGATTCATAACCGACAAACACCTTGTCGGGGAGATGGTCGAGCGTGAACGTGAGTGCGACAGACGTTTTGTTTACCCTTTCTCCGTTGCGCTTTGTAGTGAGTCAACGAGTCGCGGTGACCCCCTGAAAGGCCATCTCCTGCTTGATCTCGTCGATCTCAACGTACAAAAGGTCGTAGTGACTAATCACTCCCCGACAGGTGTTCAAGGAGCTGTGCAATTCGACTTTAACTGGAATTTCACCAAGCTTTTCAAAAAGTAATAGTTCTTCGCTTTGAGCCCTCGTAGCCGTTTCGATGAGCAGTGTGCCATCGCGAAGTTTCTTTGCAGATTTTAGTTCACCAGGAACTGAACCAGATAATAACTTACGAATAAGGAAGGGAGACACCTTTTTCAGGCTCTCCCCTTCCTTCTGGCACCTCATCACTAGGTAGCGCAGACTAGCGCCGAGAACATTAACTCCCCCGCCCGTATCCGGGCGTGATCTTTTTGGAGGTGGAAGATTTGTATCTGCCATACCAAATGATTCTTCGTCCCCCGGGCTCCCCACCCACCATGGAGCCACACAATTGGGACGCCGCACCGCAAACCGGTGCGGTCGCCAGGGCTACCCGAGGGGATATAGCACCCTAGAGGTGGTTGTCTGTTTTGGGTTGGATCTTCGATGCACGAGCCTACCAAACCCGTACATCTCCGACCGCCCTACGCAGATCCCCACCTCCCTGGCACTCGCCACCGAACGTATCGGAAGCCGATTGACCGGGAGTGACTAGCTCCCGGCCGCCCGTTTACACAGAATCTGGGGCCAAAGAGGGGTATTGGCCCATAGTCCATACCGGGCTTCCGACACCCGGCTGGGAACCACAGACCTCACCCTCCAGGATCCCCTTTTCCTCCTTACGGGTCTCCGCACACGGCAAACATGCGGGTGGATCGCAGGCCAGGTGGTGTGGCCGCACGCAGACAGTTGACCCACAAGACTGTTCGGGCTCAACCCTTGTTGGCTCTGGGTTTGTTTTTGGGGTTTTCTCCCCGCCCTTTTAGTCGCCTCTTACGACAAGCAGGGATACTGCGGGAGTATTCTCAATCCCCCTACCCGCAGGGGGGCATATCGTTATAAATTCATAATCAAAAGAACTGCGTTTTTTTTAAACGTTTAAAAACTTAAAACATTTCGTCCAGGTCATAATCAGACCTGCTGCAAGCACCACATGTACATTCAAATGAAATTATTGCCATATACAATGACGTCATTGTATATGGCAATAATTTCATTTGAATGTCACCGTGATATTAATATCGGGTGACCATCTTCGTTGTTTTGATAGTGAGTTCACTACAATTCGCAGAATTAAACCCTTATCATAAAATATTGATGGAAATTATAGCCATATTTCATTGCAAATGATTTAAAAAAACACTGTTGGCAGTACGCAATGCATACGTTTTGGCTGGTGTTAAATAGGCCTAAAACTATCGTTGATGTTTTGTGAGACAAAACTGTGGCTGCCGCAAGGCCGTTTTAAACGGTACGTTTGTTTGTACAAACTGGTACAAACTCTTCCGTGAACTCTTGCATGAGGCAAAAAGTATCGTTGTGTTGGATTTTCTGAGTCACCTCACCTCCAACAACAACACCCCACCCCCTCCTCCCCTTCTCCTCCTTTAACCTCTTCTTTTCAACCCCCCCCCCATTTTTCCCAACGGTTTTGTACTATATATACCACTTATGTTAGACTTTCTGTTCACCTGATGATGTAGCACCGCTACGAAACCATGGTCGTGTTTAATAAATATCTAAGTGGAAGCTGCAGTGTTCAATCCTTTACTCCCAAAAAGTATCGTGTAAAACGGCAAATTGTATGAACGCATGTGCGAATGTCTAAATCCCTGAACGGAAAATAGAACCTGTTCTAATTTCGTTGAGACAAACGTACAATCTCACGTACGTACGTTTGTACAAAATCGTTCATCGTGTATAACGGCCTAAATAAACACTGCAGCAGAGGTCGCTAAAATTGACTCATCACGGTCCATCTCTTATAGCATAACGTCACTCACTAAACTTTTGCAGTTACTCAGTGTTTAAGTGAATAATGTAAACGAATATCTAAACCTAATAATAATGTAAACGAATATCTAAGGAAGTATCTATTACATTCATGATCTAAACAAACTAAAAACTCCGTCTGCCCCGTCTTTAGAAACAGCTATGTTGGTCGGAAATCTCCCGTAATCGATAAATACAATCGATAGATCTGCCTCAGTATTCAGTAGTAGTAGTATTTGAGGTTGTGGGTGCGCCGACGGCCGAGGTCATTTTGCACCACGTCCAATATATAAATGCTGTCAATGCATTGAGCGGCTCTAGGCTCTTTGTTGCAACTGAAATACTTTTAACTAAAGAGATAAACTAAAATAGAAACAAGTATTTTAAAAAATACTTAAAATATATATATTTTAAAAATAATATAAAAAATAAAATTATTAAACTGAGTGGTAGATATTTATATCTTTTAAAAACCCGATTACCTGATTAAGTCGGTCAGCGTTATCACCCAGATCGTATTTAAGATTTCCCCTTAGGCGGAAAAGATTGCGAGCATCTTGGTAGTTAACACACTCCGCCATGATGTATTTCACTGTCTGAGGCTTATCGCATGTATCACAGTGGGGGGTATCTTATTTTCCGTGAGTAGGAAAGAATGGGTCAAGGCGCAGTGGCCTATCCGCAAACGGGCAATAATAACTTCTTCCCTCCGATTACCTCGGACTGAAGAAGGCCAAGCCAGAGTGTCAGGATGGTATGAGTACATGGCTGATATGGCTTTCAAACAGCTTAAGGAATCAGAACAGATTAGGAAAGATCCTTGACTGCCCTTAATATTACATAAAGCCATTTTTATGGCGAACAGTTCTGCGTTAAATACACTATAGAGTGGACTTAGCCTCGTCTTAAGGACGCCGTGATGTACGGATGCCACTGCAGCCCCAAACGCGAGATCTGACTTGGACCCATCAGTGTAAACAGGTATGAAGTTGGCATGAGCTTCTAGAAGTCTCTTGAACATCTGCCTGTATTCAATAGGGGTCGTTAATTGTTTGCAGTATTTTTGTAAACAGAGGTTTACGTTAGGCAGGGGCATTAGCCAGGGTGGTTGGTTACAGTATTTAACCTGATGCACTGTGGCCAGTGACATGCCCACTTCTTCAATAAAATCTCTAAAACGTATTCCAAGTGGACGTGTGGCCCGTTGCCTTCGATTAAAAATATTTATGAACCGAGGTTTAAAAACTATATCAAAGCAGGGGTGCGTTTTCATCGATAAAATATTTGCTACATAGTTACTCATTAAAATTTTCCTTCGCGAGGCCAAAGGTAGCTCCCCTGAGTCCGAGTAGATACTCGGAACGGGTGATGTCCGAAAGGCACCAATGGCTAGTCGGAGTCCGGTGTTGTGCACGGTATTCAAGGGTTTCAAATAGGATTCTCTTCCAGCAGAGTATACCACGGACCCGTAGTCCAGTTTTGACCTCACCAGCGAACGGTATAATAAAAGCATCATGGAGCGGTCTGCGCCCCATGTCGAATGGCTTAAAAATTTTAAAATGTTTAAAATCTTTTGGCATGCGTTCTTAGTCTGTAGAATGTGATCTCGCCAGTCAAGTTTCTTATCTAAATAAAGGCCGAGGAAACGATGGGATTCCACAAACGATAAGACCTTGTCTCCAAGCCTTAAGGTTGGACTAGGAAAGATTCCCCTCAGCCTGTGGAAGTGCAGGCATTTCGTTTTTTCTTCAGAAAAACGGAGACCATTTGCAAGGGACCAGTCTTGTAGGCGGTTTAGGGTCATTTGGACCTGCCTCTCAGCCGTTGACAATTTCGATGACCTGCAAAAAATCGCCAGGTCGTCGACGAAGAGTGAGGCCGTTACGGGCGATTGAATGCATTTTGCAATGCTGTTGAATGCGTTAGCAAAAGATGTAACGTTAAGGACCGCACCTTGAGGAACTCCGTTCTACAGTACGTATGGTTGGGAGACGGTATTTCCTATTCGGACTTTGAAGGAACGCCTATTTAAAAAGTTACACACGAATATGGGTAGATTGCCCTTAAAACCCCAGTCGTGTAATGACTGTAAGATTACATGTCTCCACGTTGTGTCGTATGCTTTTTCAATGTCGAAAAAAACCGCGATTACGTGCTGTCTAAGGAGAAATGCCTCCTGAACGAAGGCCTCGATTCTCACCAGGTGGTCGACAGTAGACCTGCCACGTCGAAAGCCACACTGCATATTCGATAGGAGTTTGCGGCTTTCAAGGCACCACACTAGCCGTTTCTTTACCAATCTTTCCATCAGTTTGCATAAACAACTCGTTAAGGATATTGGGCGATAGTTAGAGGGGAGAGATTTGTCCTTTCCCTGCTTGGGGATCGGAACGATAATGGATTCTCGCCAGCTCTCCGGAAATACCTGCTCCGACCACACTTGGTTGAGTGTGGCAAGTAGTTCTGGCAATGAAGAGTGAGGGAGATTTCGCAAGAAAGAGTTATGTATTAAGTCACTCCTAGTTGAGGTGTCTTTAGCGCTTTCTATGGCTGATTTCAACTCCCACATTGTGAAGGGGTTATTGTAAGAGTCGGAGTTCTTAACGTCACAGAAGTTAAGACGCCTTCTTTCGGCTCTGGATTTAAGGCTTTTAAATGATGGATGGTACCTGTCACTGGCGCTAATAGCGGCATAGTGTTCACCGAAGGCTTCCGCAATATCGATAGGGGATGAAAGAATGGATTCATTTAGTTTTAGCCCTGAGACCGGAGAGAAATTGCGTTTGCCCATCACGAATTTTATTTTATTCCAGACCTGTGTAGAAGGCGTTCGATGGTTAATACTGGAAACGTACTTCGTCCACGATCTCTTCTTTGCTTCTCTAACGACCTGCCGGGCCTTGGCTCGCAGTCGTCTGAAAGCTGCAAGGTTAGTAGAGGTAGGAAATTTGTTAAAAATACGCAGCGCCTTTTTACGCTTGCGGATGACATCGGCGCACTCCTCGTTCAACCACGGAACTGCCGACCGTGAAATGGTACTTTTGGAACAAGGTACACTGTTATTGGCTGCTTTAACTATACTATTGGTTAATTTTTTAACGTTATCTTCTCCATTTAGGTTTTTATCATGATAGAAATTAAAATTTTGTTTAAAACCCAACCAGTCAGCTTTTTTAATTTGCCAGTTGCCTATTTGGGTGAAAATAGGGTTAACATTCTCGTCTTTGGTAATAAATATGGGGAAGTGATCGCTCCCGCAAAGATCATCATGTACGGACATCTTCATCTTAGTTATCAGACTACTCGTTGATAGACATAGATCAATGGCCGAAAACGACCCATTAAAACTGTTAAAGTGAGTTTTATCTCCATTGTTAATTTAAAAAAGATTGAAATCATTGATAAATGATGATATAATACGGTCTCTCCTGTTGCTTTGGGCTTTGGCACTACCCCACAGGGGGTCATGAGCATTAAAATCTCCAAGCAAAATAAAAGGTCTGGGCAGTTGACGGATAAGGTAGTAGTAGTAGTAGTAGTAGTAGTAGGTTTAAGGATGTAGGGTGCGTCGACGGCTAGGTCATTTTGCACCACTACACAGTCTTCGTAGTAAAAGTATTAAATATTAGTCACTTGCACTCATGTCACTTATTTAAAAAAAAATTTATATAATGTGATTACAAATAAAAAATAAAAACTTATATTTTTTGGAATAGTCCTGTCCCTTTTATAAATAAAATGACTCGGCTTAAAACATTAGGGTCGTCTCCTAGGATGGATTTTAGGTCTCCCCCTAAATTAAGCCGCCTTCGCGCGTCACGGTATTTGTCACACTCCGTCAGGATGTGCCGAATGTTGAGAGGACAGTCGCAATTATCACACTGCGGTCGTACTTTCTCTTCCGTGAAGAGAAATGCGTGAGTTAAAGGGCAGTGCCCTATCCTCAAACGTGTTATGACGACTTCCTCTCTTCGGCTGTTCCTGACGGAAGAGGGCCACACTGACGTTACCGGCTTGATGTCACGAAGTTTATTATCCTGTGTAGTACGCCATGACTCCTTCCACTGCCCTAGGATTATTTGTTTCAGGGAAGATTTCAGGTCCTCGTGAGGAACCAGCGTCGACTTAGTCTCGGTATCGTTCAGAGCCTCTTTGGCCAAAGCGTCCGCCTTTTCATTTCCGACTATTCCCGCATGCCCCGGGACCCAAAGGAACCAAACGCGTACTCCCTTTCTGCTGAGAGACAGCAGGGAAGAATGAATGTCCTGAATGATCGGGTGCATGGGCGAAAAGCCGGAGATTGATTGTATTGAGCTGAGGGAGTCGGTGCATATAACGAAGGAGTGACCTTCGTCACATAGGTTTTCAAGTGCCATCTTAATGGCAAATAGTTCTGCTGTGTATACACTACACATCGGATTTAATTTTGCTTTGACTGCTCCTTGGCTAGGCGAGAATGCTGCGCAGGCACAGGCCAACTCTGACTTAGATCCGTCTGTGTACACTGGCACAAAATCGGAGTGATTCCCTTTAAACATTAAAAACTGACGCTGGTATTCCGAGGGAGTGGTGAAGGATTTTTGACGATCACACAAGACCGCTTTAACCACGGGGGTGGGTGTTAACCAGGGAGGGTGGGATGAGTAAGAGACAAGGTACACTTTAGGTACCCTGAAATCACACCCGCGAATTAAATCATTAAAACGTACACAAACAGGCCTAGTGGCCTTCGTCCGTCGGTTAAACATTTCTAAAAAACGAGGTTTAAAAAGTACGTTAAAACAAGGGTGTGCCGTCATGGATAAAACTTTGGAGACATAATTGCACATAAGCGCGTTCCTCCGGTGGCATAGAGGAGGCTCCCCTGCATCAGAATAGATGCTTACGACCGGGCTTGTCCGAAATGCCCCCGTACAGAGTCGTAACCCCGCGTTGTGTACGGGGGGCAGTGCTCGTAGGTACGACTCGCGGGCGGACGCATAAATAAAACAACCGTAGTCTAATTTAGAGCGCACCAGTGTGCGATACAATAAAAGCAAAGTTGTGCGATCTGCTCCCCATGATGTGTGGCTTAGAAACTTTATAATATTCAGAGATTTAATACATTTTGTCTTTAAAATATTGATATGTTCTCGCCAATTGAGCCTGTGGTCGAGTGTCATGCCAAGAAACCGGGCTGACTGGACAAAAGGGAGATTTCTTCCCCCGAGGTGTAATGTGGGCTGCATTTGGAGTCTTATTTTCCTGTGGAAATGGACACATCTGGTCTTCTCATGGGAGAACCGAAAGCCGTTCCTTTGGGTCCACTGGTTCAATTTGTTCACTGTCATCTGAACCATTCTGGATGCAGTTGCCACCTTGGATGATCTGCAGAAAATTGCCAGGTCATCCACGAACAGTGTGCCTATCACCGGAGCCATGATACAATTCACGACGTCATTTATCGCAATGGCGAAAAGCGTCACGCTCAAGACGGAGCCCTGGGGAACTCCGTTGTCAAGACGGTAAAAATCAGATAAAAACTGCCCTATTCTAATTTTAAAAACTCGTTGCGTTAAAAAATTTTGAATAAAATTTGGCAGATTGCCTCTAAAACCCCACTCGTGCAAAGTCTTTAAAATCTTCCGCCGCCAGACCCGGTCGTAAGCCTTCTCCAAATCGAAGAAGACACCGATCACGTGTTGGCGGAGGAGAAAGCCTTCTTGGATGAAATTGTCGATCCTCACTAAATGGTCCATGGTGGAACGACTGCGTCTAAATCCACATTGGATGTTGGAGAGAATGTTTCGGCGCTCTAACCACCAAACGAGCCGCCGGTTCACCATTCTCTCCATTAACTTGCACAGGCAACTGGTGAGAGATATTGGCCGGTAAGAATTCGGATCAGCTCTATCTTTCCCATGTTTGGGAATGGGGACAATGACAGACTCCCGCCAGGACGAAGGAAAGTGACCTTTAGCCCACAGCTGATTATACGTCTGCAGGACTTCCTGCAGCGCTGTCTCCGGAAGGTTGCGGAGAAAAGCATTGTGGACCCCGTCTGGTCCTGGAGAGGTGTCGTGGGAGTCATCGATGGCAGATTTCAGCTCCCACAAGGAAAAGGGGAGGTTGTAATCTGCCATTGTACGCGTCTCCTTGAAGCTTATAGGAATTTTCTCGAGACGTTGCTTCAACGTTCGGAAGGCAGGATCCAGATTTTCATCGCTGCTCACCTTGGCGATTGACTGGCCGATTATCTCGCCAATGGCAGCTGGAGAAGTAACCACTTTTCCTCTGACTTTTAAGAAGGAGACGCCGAGCTGCTGATTGTTTCCAGAAATGCTCTTCACCTTACGCCACACCTGTGCAAGGGGTGTGCTGATATTGACACCAGAGACAAAATTCATCCAAGAGGTCCTCTTTGCCTCCTTTACGACCTGACGGGCTTTAGCTCTCAGACGCCGAAAAGAGGACAGATTGTTTTCAGTGGGATATTTGTTAAATATTTGCAACGCCTTCTTGCGTTTCCGAATGGCTTTGGCACATTCATCATTCCACCAAGGCACAGCAGCTCTCGACACGATGCGCCGAGACCGCGGTACGCTCATGTCGGCGGCGGTGATGATGCTGTTAGTCAATAATTGTACATTAAAAGCGCTATCGCGATTTTTATCGCACGTATAATTAAAATTGCTTTTAAAACAAAACCAATCGGCTTTCCGCACAATCCAGTTGCCCGGACGAATTAAATCAGAGTTAAAACGCCGCTCCTAAAAAATTAAAAAAGGGAAGTGATCGCTCCCACAAAGATCTTCGTGCACAGACAAAGACACCTTATTTGTTAAACTGCTCGATAAAATGCATAAATCAATGGAGGAGAAATCACCATTGAAAGAGTTAAAACGGGTCTTCTCCCCGTTGTTCAGTAAGACTAGGTTAAAATCTAAAATAAAACTTGATAAAATGCGTCCCCTGCGGTTACACTGTCCCGCAGTGCTTCCCCAGAGAGTATCATGAGCGTTAAAATCTCCGAGTAAGATAAAAGGCCGAGGCAGCTGGTGGACAAGGGATTCTAAATTAAAACGGGTGACCGGCGCACCCTCCGGCAGATAAACGTTGCATAACGTTATCGCCTCCGGTGCGTGCACCGTCACCGCCACCGCTTAAAACGGTGTGTTGAGTTGCACTCGGGAGGTGTAAAGGGCCTTCCGAGTAGCAACCGCCACTCCACCCTGGGCTCGTTGGCCACTGGTGTCGTCCAGTCTAAAAAGGTTAAAACCATTTAAAATGCCTTTGTCCGTTGGTTTAAAATGAGTTTCCTGCAAGCATATGCAGGACGGGTTAAAATCACGAATTAAAACACTCAGCTCCTCCTTACGCCGATAAAAACCATTGCAGTTCCATTGCAAAGTAAAAGCCATTAGTAATATAAAAATTTAAAAATATATAAATAAATTAAATAAATTAAATAATTCAATTTAAAATGTAAAACACAGTTGGAGGATCAACGCTTGATGCGATTTCTCCTCCTACCTTTGGTTCTAGCCCGGAGGATCTCTGTCTCCGAGAGACATTCGTCCTCTTCCATTGACTCCGGGTGGTTGAGTCGGGCTAAACCAGATGGTCCGGGAGATACTGAATTGCCACGCTTATTTTGCGTGGCCCCGGCGGTGGTTATAGTGGGGTTCTTCCTAGGAGAACCCGGAACGGTGGCTTGTGTTTTGTTTGCCGGATTTGTGGCCTTAGCCGGCATGGCCGATTTCTGTACAGAGACTTCAGTTTTTTGGCTCACATTATCTTCTGTCTGGGTCGAGATGGTGACCTTGGCAATAGGTTGGGAAGCGACACGGGCGAACGACTTGGAGAAAGTAGGAGCAACTTGTGCTCTGTACTTTTTCCGAGCCTCGAAGTACGGGATTTTTTCAACCGTCTTGATTTCCATTACTTTTCGCTCCTCGATCATCTTTGGGCAATCACGTGAGTACACCGGATGTGCACCCTCGCAATTGACGCAAAGTGGGTCACCCTTGCATTCCGCACCCTCATGCTTTTCCTGGCTGCAGCGGGGACAGGTGGCCTTGCCCTCGCACCGTGTGGCCATGTGGCCAAATCGCTGGCACTGAAAACATCGCATGGGTGCCGGTATGAATGGCCTCACTGGTACCGATTCATAGCCGACAAACACCTTGTCGGGGAGCTGGTCACGCGCGAAGGTGAGTACAACAGATGTCGTGTTTACTCTTTCTCCGTTGCGCTTTGTTGTGAGTCGACGAGCATCGGTGACCCCCTGAGAGGCCATCTCCTGCTTGATCTCGTCGATCTCAACATATAAAAGGTCGTAATGACTAATCACTCCCCGACAGGTGTTCAAGGTGCGGTGCAACTCGACCTTGACGGGAATGTCATGTAGCTTTTCCATCTTTAATAATTTCTCACTTTGCGCTACTGTTGCCGTTTCGATGAGCAGTGTGCCATCGCGAAGTTTCTTGGCTGATTTTAATTCCCCAGAAACGGAACCAGACAATACTCTTCGTATAAGGAAGGGAGACACCTTTTTCAGGCTCTCACCTTCCTTTTGACACCTCATCACTAAATAGCGCTGACTAGCGCCGGGAACATTAACTCCCCCGCCCGTATCCGGGCGGGATCTTTTCGGAGGTGGAAGAATTGTTTCCGCCATACCAAATGAATCTTCGTCCCCCGGGCTCCCCACCCACCATGGAGCCACACATTCGGGACGCCGCACCGCAAACCGGTGCGGTCGCCAGGGCTACCCGAAGGGATATAGCACCCTAGAGGTGGTTGCCTGTTTCGGGTTGGATCTTCGATGCACGAGCCCACCAAACCCGTACATCTCCGACCGCCCTACGCAGACCCCCACCTCCCTGGCACTCGCCACCGTTGAACTGAACGCCACGGAAGCCGATTGACCGGGAGTGGCTAGCTCCCGGCCGCCCGTTTACACAGAATCCGGGGCCAAAGAGGGGTATTGGCGCCAGGTCCATACCGGGCATCCGACACCCGGCTGGGAACCACGGACCTCACCCTCCAGGATCCCCTTCTCCTCCTTACGGGTCTCCGCACACGGCAAACATGCGGGTGGATCGCAGGCCAGGTGGTATGGCCGCACACAGACAGTTGACCCACATGACTGTCCGGGCTCAACCCTTGCTGGCTCTGGGTTTGTTTTCGGGGTTTTCTCCCCGCCCTTTTAGTCGCCTCTTACGACAAGCAGGGATACTGCGGGAGTATTCTCGATCCCCCTACCCGCAGGGGGGTTGACGGATAAGGGCTTCTAAGTTAAAACGGGTGACTGGTGCCCCCTCTGGCAGATAAACGTTACACAACGTTAACATCTCCGGGGCCTGAATGGTTATTGCCAACGCTTGGAACGGCGTGTTCAGTTGTATTTGGGAGGTGTATAAGGCCTCCCTAGTAGCAACTGCAACTCCACCTTGGGCTCGTTGGCCACTGGTGTCGTCAAATCTAAAAACTTTAAAATCTTTTAAAATACCCTTATCCGTCGGTTAAAATGTGTCTCTTGCAAATATATGCAAGACGGGTTATAATCTCTCATTAAAATAGCCAGCTCCTCCTTATGCCTGTAAAATCCATTACAGTTCCACTGTAAAATAAAACCCATTAAAATATAAAATGAATAAATATATAAATATAATTTAAAATCATAAGTAGTCCGTCCGTACTAGGGAAGAGTTAGCGCCGGATACGGTTCCTTCTTCTTCCTCCTTGTCTTATGCGGGAGACTTCTGTCTCAGAGACTAAGTCATCCTCTTCCATTGACTCCGGTTGACTCTGTTTAGCCAAACCGGAGGGACCGGGGGATTGAGTTTCCTCAAGCTTTCCCTTTGTTACCCCGGGAGTAGTGTTAGACGTATTTTTTCTGGGAGTACTCATACTGGAGGGTTTTTTTGGTTGTGCCGGTTTTGAGTCCTTATCCGGCTTGGCCGACTCGTTACATTTTACAACCTGTATTTCATCTGTTTGGATTCCTATAGTGGTCTTGCTTACTGCGGTAACAATGTTGGCAAATGATCGGGAAAAGACAGGGGCAACTATTTCGCGGAACTTTTTCCTAGCCTCAGAGTAAGACAGTTTATCTCTTGTTTTAATTTCCATGACCTGTCGTTCTTCCTTCATCTTAGGATAATCGCGAGAGTGAACCGGGTGGGCACCCTCGCAATTCACGCAATGTGGATCGTTTTTACATTCTACATCTTCATGCTTATCCAGGCCGCAGCGTGGGCAGGTGGCCTTACCCCCACATCGCGTAGCGATGTGGCCGAATCGTTGGCACTGGAAGCACCGCATGGGAGCAGGTATGAAGGGACGCACAGGTACGGACTCGTAACCTACGAACACTTTGTCGGGGAGCTGGTCCAGCGCAAAGGTAAGGAGAACGGACGAAGTGTTCTTCACTTCGCCGTTGCGCTTCGTAGTAAGTCGACGGACGTCAGTGACGCCCTGGGACGACATTTGTCTTTTAATTTCATCGACCTCTATATATAATAAGTCATAGTGACTTATTACTCCCCGTCAAGTGTTCAAACTTCGGTGAACCTCGACTGAAACAGGTATGTCGTTTAGGCGTTTCATAGCAAGTATCATCATACTTTGGGATAGGTTGGCCGTTTCTATGAGCAGTGTGCCATCGTGGAGCTTTTTTGCTGAATTCAGTTCTCCATAGACGGAAGCAAACAAGACTCGACGGATTAAGAAGGGAGACACCTTTTGCAAGGTCTCACCTTCTTTTTGTCACCTCATCACTAGGAATCGCGTACATTCCCTTATTTCCAATTCTCCCCCGCCCGTATCTGGACGGGATCTTTTCAATGGAGGTGAAGGGGTGTTCTCCATGAAATAACTGAATTTCATCCCTTGGGCTCCCCACCCACCACGGAGCCACATATTCGGGACGCCACACCGCAAACCGGTGTGGTCGCCAGGGCTACCCAAGGGATATAGCACTATTGTGTAGGAGGTCTGCTTCGGGTTAGACCTCCAGCGCATGGGCCCTCCAAACCCAAGCATCTTTGGCCGCCCTACACACACCCCCATCACTCCAGCACTCGCCATCGAAACGTGTCGATAAGCTGATTGATCAAGACTGGCTAGATCTTGACCGCCCGTTTACAGGGGATCCAGGGCCGAAGTGGGGTATTGAACTCCGGCCCATACCGGGCATCCGACATCCGGCTGGGTGCCGAAGAACTCACCCACCAGGATCCCCTTCTCCCCTTTACGGGTCTCCGCACACGGCAAACATGCGGGTGGATCGCAGGCCAGCTGGTATGGCCGCACACAGATAGTAGACCCACTACACTATCCGGACGCATCCCTTGCTGGACTGGGGGTTTGTTTTCGGGGTTTCCCTCCCCGCCCTTTTAGTCGCCTCTTACGACAAGCAGGGATACTGCGGGAGTATTCTCCATCCCCCTACCCGCAGGGGTATTATAACCTCGTATTACGGCCGTGATTGCTAGTTAAGTAAGAGGTCTTTAAACTTTTTTTTCCATACAGGCGTGCATTGGACATTTGTGTTTAAGATAGGCTATATATATAAAAATGCAGGAGCAAAAAGGTTTTTGGGGTTTTTGGCCAGTTTTTTCGCGATCCACCCCACTGTGCGCTGCTTCCAGCAGCCTCGAGAATCCCTGTTGTCAACCGCTCTACTTTGCTAACACCATCGTTATGCTCGTCAAATTTAAAATTAAAACTTTTTTCATAGTTTGACCAATCGGCCTTGCGGGCAATCCAATTGCCTTGTCGAATAAAATCAGGGTTAAAATCACTTTCTTTAGCGACAAAAAGAGGAAAATGGTCACTACCACACAGGTCATCGTGAACTGAGTTTTAGTTTGGTCATGAGACTGCTTGAAGCCATACGAAAATCGATGGAGGAGCAGTCACCGTTATGGCAATTAAAGCGGTTTTTTCCCCGTCGTTCAATAAGAACAGATTGAAATCATTTATAAAACTCGCTAAAATGCGACCCCTTCGGTTGCTCTGGGCCCGCGTATTTCCCCATAGAGGGTCGTGGGCATTAAAATCACCCACCAGAATGAAGGGTCTAGGCAACTGATGTACAAGGGCTTCCAAGTTACGGCGGGTGATCGGTGCACCCTCCGGGAGATATACGTTACACAACGTAACCGCCTCGGGGGTGTGCACAATCACCGCCACCGCCTGGAATGGCGTGTTTAGCTGCACTCGGGAGGTGTAAAGGGCCTCCCGAGTAGCAACCACCACTCCACCTCGGGCTCGTTGGCCAGTGGTATCATCGTGTCTAAAAACATTAAAACCTTTAAAATAACCCTTGTCAGTAGGTTTAGAATGTGTCTCCTGGGGCCCAAGTCTGTAACTTGGGGCGCCGGAGACAGGAGAAGCGAGATCTCGCCCGAAAATGTCACCGGTCCGTAGTCTGTAACTGGGTGGAGAAACTTCAGCCGGCTGAACCGGAAGGAGAAAAGAGACATTCAATGGTGGGTATGAAAACTCCTCAAGTCAAACCTGATTATGTGACGTATATTGGTGACGTAAGTTTGAGAGCCAATGAAATGGTCTGAACCTTTTACGGTAACGTGATGTTTACAAATAATCGCACATGGTCCCCACAGACGATTAGCAGTGTATGATAGTGTTTCTGGAAGCTCCGTTACATAATAATTTTAGCATGGATAAATCCGAGTCATCGTAAGTACAGAAAGCTGCAGCAAATTGTGGCCTGGAATCGCTGTGTTAATTTTTCATTTAAGTGACGGATAGTACTATGTTAATGTTTGGAGTTGGTTGCTGTCGGTGTTCAACTATGTACTCTTCATTTTAGCGATGAAAGTTCAAGGAAACGTGTAAATAAAAGGCAGTTGTGGATTATTGTAAATTTCATGGTAGAGAACCTTCCATTTGCCCGGAGCCAATTTGAGGGCATGCAAGGCAAGGCGACGATGAAAAAGCAATGGGAGGAATTGAGTTCTCTCCTCAATGACCAAGGTCCACCTAAGACTGTGGAACTTTGGAAGAGTACGTGATTAATACGATTTAATTTTACTAATTTGTACTGCGGAGTGTATTGTTTTAATCTTTTTTTTCGTTTTCAGACTTGGAAGGACATGAAGTGTAAGGCGAGAGCAAAGAACGCTCGCCTTAACCGTGAAGGTAGTGCCACGGATAATTTACAGGTGGGTACGAATTGTATTTGGAAACAGTTTGGTTACGCCATAATATTGTTTGAAAAGTTTATTAAGAAATTTTTTTCTCATTATTAATATATTATATCTTAGGGGAATACTTTGCCGTTAACGGCTATGGAGGAGCAAATTATAAATATAATTGGGAGAGCCACCAGCGAGCCTCTGATTGAAACCACCGGGGTTCCACAAATGGATGTAGGTCGTCAAATTATTTTTTATGTAATTCTTTGCCTATGTATTCTCGCTGTAACCTAAAAGTGAAACTCCTTACACGGGTCCCTTGCGGTGTTCCCGAAGTACATCTTTCCGTCGCCGAGGAAGTTGAGGTCTGACATAAAGCAACTCTCAACGTTCTTGTTTACCCAAGCCCGTGCTTTGGGCTTGGGTAGCCTACATTTTACGGCTACTCACTTTTCTTATTTCACAGGAATTCCAAAGAAACAACGACTGGTGGTTGCAGCTCCAGACTTCGGAGGTCTTCAACCGGAGGGTCACATATGTACGAGCAACAGAAGCAATTGAAGTGTACACCGATGCAACGCCTGGCCAGGGAGGGGTGGTCATCCCTCAATGGCAGCTCTCCCAGTCCTTCCAGATTCCAGCCCTCACCTCCATCAACGCTGCTGATACGCTGCCCTGGAAGGGCTGGGAAAGGCCATGGACCTGCTCCAAGCCCTGAGGCTGCACAATGACACCATTAACATGTTCATAGATTCGCAGGTGGCCTTGCATGCCCTCTTAAAGGGCCAAGGTGCTGTCTTTCTCCTGAACCCTGTACTGATAACTATGTACATGAATATAATAATAAAGTATGAACAGTCACATACAGTGACCTGGACCTGGGTGCCCTCTGCCGACAATCTGGCGGACGAGCCCTCGCGAGCCGTGCCTTAGCCCCTATGTATGCGCCGTCGGCCATCTTGGTCGGCTGGCGTATATATTGCGGGCGGGCGCGAGCCGCGGGAGCTTGTTCCTTCCAGGTGTTGAGACAGATAGGGTACCAAGGCCCAGCAGCAGCAGCCACAGGCCAATGACATACCACCTGAGAGGAAGGGACTAGCCATCACAAGATCTCTTTGAGACTGAGGAAAAGACCCACGTACAAGCTCACCTGTCGGTTCTCACCGAGGAATCAACGGAGGAGGAACGCAACATGGAGGCACAGAGTGCGGCTTTCGCCCAACAGCTCCAGACCCTCACTTAAGCCATCTCCACACTACCGAATCAGCCACAGCAACCCCAGGCGCCGCTAACAACATGGGTGGCTCTTCGACCAACAGCTCCCGCACAGCATTTGGATGTGCCCAACGACGAAGAGGTACTCCAACTGTTTAGCACTCTTAAGACAAACAGAAAATCCACCAAATTCAAGGCGCGAGTAGTAGTAGTAGGTTTAAGGTTGTAGGGTGCGTCGACGGCTAGGTCATTTTGCACTACTACACAATATTCGTAGTAAAAGTATTAAATATTAGTCACTTGCACTATGTCACATATTTAAAAAGTATATAATGTGATTTAAAAAAAAAGAAAAACTTATATTTTTTTGAATAGTCCTGTCTCTTTCAGAAATAAAATGACTCGGCTTAAAACATTAGGGTCGTCTCCTAGGACGGATTTCAGGTCTACCCCTAAATTGAGCCGCCTTCGCGCGTCACGGTATTTGTCACACTCCGTCAGGATGTGCCGAATGTTGAGAGGACAGTCGCAATAATCACACTGCGGTCGTACTTTCACTTCCGTGAAGAGAAATGCGTGAGTCAAAGGGCAGTGCTCTATCCTCAAACGTGTGATGACGACTTCCTCTCTTCGGCTGTTCCTGACGGAAGAGGGCCACACTGACGTTACCGGCTTGATGTCACGAAGTTTATTATGCTGTGTAGTACGCCAAGACTCCTTCCACTGCCCTAGGATTATTTGTCTCAGGGAAGATTTTAGGTCCTCGTGAGGTACCAGCGTCGACTTTATCTCGGTCTCGTTCAGAGCCTCTTTGGCCAAAGCGTCCGCCTTTTCATTTCCGGCTATTCCCGCATGCCCCGGGACCCAAAGGAACCAAACGCGTACTCCCTTTCTGCTGAGAGACAGCAGGGAAGAATGAATGTCCTGAATGATCGGGTGCATGGGCGAAAAGCCGGAGATTGATTGTATTGAGCTGAGGGAGTCGGTGCATATAACGAAGGAGCCACCATCGTCACATAGGTTTTCAAGTGCCATCTTCATGGCAAATAATTCCGCTGTGTATACACTACACAGCGGATTTAAATTTGCTTTGACTGGTCCTTGGTTAGGCGAGAACGCTGCGCAGGCACAGACCAACTCTGACTTAGATCCGTCTGTGTACACTGGCACAAAATCGGAGTGATTCCCTTTAAGCATTAAAAACTGACGCTGGTATTCCGAGGGAGTGGTGAAGGATTTTGGTCGATCACACAAGACCGCTTTAACCACGGGGGTGGGTGTTAACCAGGGAGGGTGTGATGAGTAAGAGACAGGGTACACTTTAGGTACCCTGAAATCACACCCGCGAATGAAATCATTAAAACGTACACAAACAGGCCTAGTGGCCTTCGTCCGTCGCGTCGGTTAAAAATTCCTAAAAAACGAGGTTTAAAAAGTACGTTAAAACAAGGGTGTGCCATCATGAGTAAAACATTGGAGACATAATTGCACATAAGCGCGTTCCTCCGGTGGCATAGAGGAGGCTCCCCTGCATCAGAATAGATGCTTACGACCGGACTTGTCCGAAATGCCCCCGTACAGAGTCGTAACCCCGCGTTGTGTACGGGGGCAATGCTCGTAGGTACGACTCGCGGGCGGACGCATAAATAAAACAACCGTAGTCTAATTTAGAGCGCACCAATGAGCGATACAATAAAAGCAAAGTTGTGCGATCTGCTCCCCATGATGTGTGGCTTAGAAACTTTAAAATATTTAGTGAATTAATACATTTTGTCTTTAAAAGATTAATATGTACTCGCCAATTGAGCCTGTGGTCGAGTGTCATACCAAGAAAGCCCGAGACTTGCATGAGGTGGATTTTCTGCTTGCCATTGCAGCAGATTGGGAGCACCTTCCTGACGCTTCACGACGTGTTTTATACAACAGGGGGCGAATCATGCTGGCCGTGGCCACCATGGGATGGCCAGATGCCTTGAGGATGGCTCCAAACGTACCAGCCGAACTACTACGCCTGCCCCAGGGTTTCCAGCAGTCACAACCACCGCCACCATCGGGTCCATGGAAAGGAACTCGAGGCCCCTGGAAAGGCAACACAGGACCTTGGAAAGGACCACCACCACGGACTCAGGACAACAAGCCCTTTAAAGCAGAGCCCCGGCGAGGACGGGGCGGAAAGAGAGGGGGTTATTGAGCCCTTGCACATCCCAGAGGAGATAGCTATCACCAGAGCCGGGGAACAGCTACTCCGGTGGTTTGATTCAGCCGAACCTGATGGCGCAGCCAGTCTCCCAGATACGGATTCCGACACCGATTCCGACACAGCCAGCGTCGCAAGCAGCCACCACGACAGCGGTACTTCAAGCAACGATCTCCAAGAAGACGAGGATGACAGTGACGCCCTCCGGTGGAAACCAGTCCAGCCCAACATCACCACGATCGAGCCAGAAGAGGAGTTCACCGCCATCCTCACACAACCCGAAGAGAATCAACCGGAACTCCTCTAAGAAGAAGACATCCCGAAAGTCCAACCGATCCTGCCGTGCCAATACCCGAAAGAAGTCAACTCAATATTCAGCAGGACAGGGTCGAAGCTTGGCTACCCAAGCCCGTGAAATTATATATATCTACTTATGGGAATAAAGAATGTACTATCTTCATCAATTATTCAATGGATAACCATCCTTTTTCCCTTATGTTATAGGTGGAGGTTGACGTTGAGCCGGAGGCTGGTGGAAGTGGGCAAGGTAAGATACACATTTGGATCATAGAAAAATTTTTCATTGTCGTCTTTGAACTGTATAAACCACTTGTTAAGTGGTATTTCTGTGGTTTTCTCGTTTCCATAATGATCCCATTTCTATTCATGGTTGCAGGAAATGTGGCTTTTCAGTGTCGTAAGTAATCCCCAATGAAAAATTTGTACACAATTTCTATACAGGATGTGTACAATGTACACATTTTATACACATTTGTATACAGTTGTATAGCCCGTATAAAATGCGTACATTGTATACAATGTACACAATTTCCGTACAGAATGTGTACAATTTACACATTTTATATACATTTGTATACAGTTGAATAGCCCGTATAAAATGTGTACATTGTATATAATGTACATATTTTATGTACAATTTTATAGCCTGAATACATTGTGTACAGTGTATACAATATGCACAAGTGTATGCAATGTACACAAATTTATGAAAAAGGGGCGGTTTTAAACTATTCTAAAAACAATTACTACCCTGATAACAATAAAACTGGAAGCTTGGTTATAAGGTGTTAATAATATGTACTTTATCTGAATTTTAGTAATATCTCTATATCATGGCATTTGACATAATTATGTACATATGTGATCCTACCACAGTAAATTGAATACATTATTTTAGGCAACAAAATCTGAAAACAGTGGCAAGCCTAAAATTTACCCACATAGCACAATGCATCTAATGGATGTCCAATGGATATCCACAATGTCCATCACATATCCAATCCATTAGCGATGTGCAGTGGCGTAGCTTGGGGGGGGGGGATGGGGCGGCCCACACCGGGTACCATCCGATGGGGGGTGACACCCGACCGTGAAAAAAAAATTACGAAAATTCCAGTAGGTAGAATATTGCCACAAAAATTTTTTGCACATAAACACTGTCTGTTGTTTATATTTTCGTATTTCTATGTCCCAGCCGGTCTGGGATTCCCCCAAAATTCTGTTGTTTAGTTTTCATTCTTGGGGTGACACCACGTTATCCGCACCGGGTGCCACCCATGCTTGCTACGCCACTGGCGATGTATTCTGTATTTATTCATTCATTACAGTAATCTACCGGTTAGAGGTAGGTTGTGATGAAAGTCAGAGAATATCCAACGAACTCTTACACGTGCAGTGCCCTTTCTACCTCTAGTATTTCTTTCTTCATCTCAGCATAAGTCCTACCTTTCTTCATCCCATCCATAACACCGATTCTCTTCCTTCCCCTTCCCCGCTTACCCAACATTCTACCCTCTATCACGGCCTTCAGCAAACCACCGTCCCTCATTACCCCTTCCAGCCACCTACCCTGTCTTCCACTAATCTCGTCTATAAGTTTCCTCTCCTCGCCCACCATGTCAAGCACTTCCTCATTTGTCTTCCTTTCCGTCCAACGCATCTTCTCCATCCTCCTCCACACCCAAATCTCGAAAGCCTTCAGCCTATTTTCGACTTCCTTTCTCAAATGACTTTAAACTAATGATATGAAACTAATGACTAATGATAACTGATAAACTTCAAATGACGAAAACGTTGAACTTGCATTTTATATTATGTAAATCATAATTCAATATGGCGTTTGATAAATAGTTCTATATTAGTATTAAACCTCTCTTGTTATTATTTTCTATGACTTTCGGTAACGCCAGGTACGAGTTTTGCTTTCATAATTCGCGGTCTTGCCTTCGACCAGAAAGATCGATACGATCGATATTTTCATATGTATATCCTGCAAGCGATCAATCGGTTTTGAAAATGGCGTCTTAAGAGGCTCAAGGAGTACAAGTGAAGTGTACTTACGTGTTTTGATTAAGGTCAGCGAGTTTATAAAACGTGATATTAGGGGGAAAGATTAGCTAATCGCTTCGGTTTGCATATTTCCGGACTATTCTTCTTCTGCCATTGAAAGAAAAACGTTGTTTACTAACTTAAGATCTTTGTGAATATGTATTTTCAGGCACTTCGCAAGGAAATGGTAATCAGCATCCATAGTGATGATTTATAAAACCTGATTTTCATTGCACCCACGCAACGATGGGTGATCTTTGGCCTTCTGTTTCATCAGGGAGTACTGTATGCATCCAGGGGCGGATCCAGGATTTTTCTTTGGGGGGGGACACAAGGGTCTGATGGGCAAACGGTCTTCTCAATTTGGGATTAAAAAACAACATACAACAATTAATTTACGAAATACTCTTTTTATTTTAATATAGAGACTACGAATATGAAAATATTAATTAGTTGCATATATAATAACAGCAGTTTTCTATTATGTTTCCTGCTGAAGAGTTCCAGTACTCCATTAACGTTCATTTTTGACACAATGTCTTCCTTCCCACTTGGGCGATGTTTTTTTTTCGAGCGCTGACTAGCGAATGACCAATGACCGGCAAATCTGTCTTCTTGACTTGTGCTTAAGGCTAAAATTAATGAGGCTCCGTTATACACAAAACAAAACGAACGTAATTATAACGGGGCCGTATTAAAAATCTTGTTCATTATTTAAGCGTCTGGGCGGGGCACGTGCCCCCGTGCCCCCCCCCCCTAAATCCGCCTATGTATGCACCAGTGATTGTGCCTTGGAAGCGTCAAGAAAAATTAGAACATAAATGGGAACATTATAAAATTGTGTAGTTTCCAGGAGTTCGCTCGCAATTCTTCACCAAAGAGTTAATAGCGAAGTGTGACTTGATTCAGTGATTCAGACAAGTGTGTGGTTTTATGATATGTTATTTCTGTCGCCATATGGCATTCAGCGGATGTGTGGTGGTGTTGTCGGGAAGCTACGTTCTGAGTGTAATGGCTTAACTAGTCTTTTCATGCTAATAAATTCAATTCAGTTTCATTCATATTAGTTGTATATTGTCAATTACCACATGGCAGTTTGTGTACAATGTATGCAATGTTACACAATGTGTACATTGTATACAAATTGTGGAAAGGCAAATTTGTGTACAATGTATACATTTTACACAGTGTACACAAATGGTACACAAATTGTGTAAATTGTACACTAATTGTGTACATTGTAAACAATGTGTACATTGTACACAAATTGTGTAAAGCCAAATTTGTGTACAATGTACACATTTTTTATACAATTGTACACAGGAAATCCTGTGTACTATCACTTTCAAAAGTCGGTCCACGCGGTGAGCGCGGCCAACTTCGCATTTCGCTGAATTCGAACTTCGGGTATTGCCTATGCATTCAGCAACTACTAAGGGCCAACTTGACTCATTGCCACACCACTATGGAGACCCTCGTATGACCTTCTCCCGCTATCGCTGACCAGCCAACTCCCCCGACTCCAAGTGGTAGGCAACGGTAGGCGGAGAATGCAAAAAGGAAAGGCGTTAGGTGTTTTTCACTCTTACGAGTAGCGGTGATAAATCGAGGAAATGGATCGACGAACCGACCACCACAAAGAAATTTTTTGAGGATAATTCTCGACTTAGCGTTTTACCCTGGACAGCTAACTCCCCGGACCTTTCTCCTATTGAGAATGCGTAGGGTAACTTTGTGAATGAGTGGCATTACGACGGAGAAAGAACTGAGTAAAACTTCATAAGCCTATATACGGCATGTTTGGAATTCTTTAAGCCAACGTCCCCGTGTAATAGAACATTTGATTGGGTCTATTCAGTCACGATTACGATCTGCAACTGAAAATAATGGCGATATTACGAAATATTAAAGTTGTTCTCTGATGAATGACATTTTGTTTTAGATTTCCGTTACCATAGGTAATATACTGAAAATGACTATCCCAAATTATCTAGTACACTTTTCTTCCTAACCTTATCAAATCTTGACTCATTCCCATTAATTTTCGCTGCAAAATGAACGCCAACTTTAAGTTTAAACTACAACTTCTATTTCGTTCAAATCTATTCTAAATTACGAGAACATTTTTCATGTTGCTTATTTAAAAATCTTATCTTTTTTATATGAGCAGTTTTTCATAGAGGGCATCTTATTAAAATCCACTTTTTGTAGCTTCATTCGCCATAGTTTTTCATTTATTTTATCCTACTTAGGGTTTTATCCTTTTTTAGGTAATATCGTAAAGTATAATTTTCAGTAATGATATGCGTTGGATGAAATGGGTATGACTTCGCTTTGCGTATTTAGAAATCAGCTTCGAGCGGCGTTACACCGAAGGCATGTTTCAATGTTAATTTTGCTCTATAGTCTGTAATTCGTCTTGCATTGTTTTTATTGGTCTGTTAAATGCACTGCAACTGTGTTTAAGAAGTTAATACAAAACAAAAAGATTAATTCACTGCAAGTATATCAATCACTCAGCTCTCCGTTCCTGAACGAACCTCTAATTTCTAGAAGCTATGTTCACTATGGTGGCAATATATTGTGGAGATGTCGTAACACTCCACTGACCTCTCTGACTATGGAATCTATCAGTCACGCAATGGGGGATGCTAGCTAAAGACATTTTTGTGAAATCCAAGGTATCAAACGCACGACGTAATTTTAATTAGGTAGCTATTTTTATGCTCCTTTGGACGAGATTGTTTCACTGCACAGCGCAAAACCTACACTTTCACGCGCACTGACGAAAAATGAGCTGCTGAGGAGATATCAGGGACTCTAAACTGTTTAAATCTGTCAATCCTTTAGCATAAATAGATTGGTTTGATAAATCAATATATCCAATCGCAAGGCAATCAATTAATAAATTCAGTTTGAATACATTCTCGTAAAAGCAATGCCGTACTGTGAAAAACATTGTGTGCCTCATTGTGAGAGTACTTCAAAGCTCTATGCCAAATTCAGTGCACTTGACTTCGGTCACAAAAAAGTTGTGATATTTTCGTGGCACAAATAATAGGCTTAGAGTTAACGTTTCCAGGCTTGGATTGTTTCCTTTCATTATGCCCAGATTATTTTCAAAATTTAATTAAGTAGTGACCAATCACTAGTTCACTTAAGGGAAATTCGGAGTGAATATTGAATAAATCTCAACTCCCGATTGCAAGAGAATGATCGGACTTCCATCAGTTACTCATCCCAGGTGAATACTCGGCGTTAATTTTTCCTTTATTGGTGTTTATGAAATTCTCAACGGTCTGTGTATCCAAGCAATATATTTTGCTACAGTTCAAAAATGGAAAATTGTTGCATCAGTAATTAATGTGTGTGCTGGAGGCTTTCCAAAACCTCCAAATTTTCGTTCCGATCCGAAGATTTATTTTTCTCTCCATCCTACTTGAAAACAGCGAAATTCCAATTCAAACACAATTCTTTAAATCCTCTGTAACATCAATCTCCATATATTAATTTATTCTTTACTGAATGACGTAGTTATACTTCCCGGAAAGGTAACCCGTTTCCCCAGCTCAGAATTTTCCTCATTTTCCTTAATTTTGGACTATTACTACTTTATAAACTTCATTACCTGCGCTTTATATGATTAATTCACATTCCACATATCACGCACCTTTTCACCTGCGAAATAGACATCGAGTCCCGTGGCTGACTGGCTGAATAAATCTTGGCAATCTGCAAATCTACCAAAATTAACAGTTAACTACTACTTTCCTTCTCAATTTTATCCCTTTCTATACATTTACTACCAAATTGTCAGCGAACAATCGAAAATCAATGGTAATAAGAAATGGCCCGGCCTGAATATACCCATTCCTTCCAATATATACCCATTCCGATTCGTCATTCATTACCCGTATACCGCTTCATCCCCGTGAGGTTTTATAATTATGTGCCTAAACTTCCAGTGTACTCCCTATTTCTGCAGTAATATTTATTATTCTCGTCCAAAGCACTCTGTCAAAAGTCTTCCAGCAGTCTAAGAAGCAAACAGAGACATAGTGGCTATTATCTATAAATAAATGTTAGAATAATCATCACCAGAAATGCGTTTCGCGTCCCGCTCTCTTTCCTTGACCCATACTGGTCTTCACCGAGGAAGTCTTCCGCCCTTTCCCCGATTTCCTTTTAAGAGCTATCTCAGCTATTTTTATTACGTGCGAAATAAAAATTCTGATCTCTCAACATTATTTTTTTTCTCACTGTCGGGAAAGGTTTCCTAGCTGATTTTGCAACAGTGGATTTTGGCAACGTATTTACTATAACTTTATAAATTACTAGTTTTCCTGCATGCAAACGAGGCTACTATCTGTCCCCTTTGCGCAGGACTAATGATTCTTGCCATGACGACCCATGTCATAAGGAGAGTACGGGAAATTATCTCCTTCTTTCTCCCACAAGAAATACCGGCCTAAGTCCTCCCACAAGATAGTTCCAGCCGAATACACTTCACGGGTTCTTCGGCTGGCGAATTCTTATGGGAGTGGGGGTTGAGATTGTTTTGGCTATCCGTTGTCGGAGGGAGAAGGGCATGTGAGGTCTCTTAGCGAATAAAAAACAAACTCAAGTTGTGCCTGTCGTAGCAGTAAAATTGGCCCCCAGAAGTCATGGAACGCGTATGCAATACGTGAAGCTCGATTTCAACAGAACTCGGAGATGGTCGCGCTCACCGTGTGGACCGACTTTTGAAAGTGATAGTACATTGAGTACAAATTGTATACAAAATTTTCATTGGGGATCCTCGTAACGGTTATCTCCCTGGGATATGAAATAAGTTTGAAATATCATAATATGGAATCATATCGTGGGGACGTCAATAAATTAAGTTGTATTGGTATGTATTGGAAATAAGTGTAGTATTAAGGAGAGATGGAAACTCATAGTTAATTACATTTGCTACTTTATGTTGCCTAGGAGAGAGGCAGCTTAATTTCTCTTCATTGTGGAAATATGACATACAAACTACTCCATCAGCATGACTTAGGACTGACATTTTCGTAAATCACTTACTGTTTCTCATGCAGCCCTAAC
Organism: Pyrrhosoma nymphula; assembly: GCA_963573305.1. Lineage (NCBI taxonomy): Eukaryota > Metazoa > Arthropoda > Insecta > Odonata > Coenagrionidae > Pyrrhosoma > Pyrrhosoma nymphula. Next base: position 88,677,487 of record OY754334.1, on the reverse strand, counting down.
GTATATACATACGTCATTGAACCATTACTTAACGTATTATTCATGAATAATTTGAAGTATGTCTTACCTAGTGTCTCCCACTCCACCCAGAAGAAGTGTAGGGGATAGATTGGATAAGACCTATGCGGCGATAAAGGAGTCAGAGGATCGCCAAAGCTCACTTAGCTCACTTATGGAGGTAATGACAGCTATCATATACATTTAACTTTCCATTGACTACTACAAAGTTGTGAAGGTTTTGCTATTTATGCCTTACCTTACACTTAATTAGCAATAATCCGTGACAGTGCCTTCATAAAGATGAACAATTAGGAAAGAAATGCAGGAGCATCATGTTCAAAAGATATTGTCATGGATGAGGAGCAGTGATTAACCAATTCACATTTTTCAGAAAATTGTCGAAAGTCTGATGAATGGCATTGTGCTGAGCCTTCAGCAGCTGAGTCAACAACAGGCTCGAATGGAGAGAATGTTGGAGAGGATAGCAGCCGCAATGGAGAGGTCGAACGTGGTTATGCTACCAGTTGAGTGTAAGTTTGATCATATATATACAAAGTATGTGTAAAAATTAGAAATATTTATTTTTTTCCATTACCTTCATCCTATTATCTCCTTTTTTCAGAGTTTCCCTCCAATCAACGAAATATATTTAGGAGAAGTAATTAATTCTATATATTTATTTATTTTTGTGATCTGGGATCACTTAGTCACATTGAGTTCAGTTATTGCATTTATTCTTAGTGATACTTTATTTAATTTTTGTTTGTTTTTTTTCATTGATATGTACCTATGTATTTAGGAGAAGTAATCTTATATATTTATTTTTCTGGTCTGGGACCACTTAGTCACATTGAGTTCCATTGTATTTATTCTAAGTGATACTTTATTTAATTTTTGTTTGTTTTTTTCATTGATATGTACCTATGTATTTAGGAGAAGTAATCCTATATATTTATTTTTGTGGTCGGGGACCACTTAGTCACAATTAATTCCATTGTAGTTATTCTAAGTGATACTTTATTTAATTTTTGTTTGTTTTTTTCATTGATATGTACCTATGTATTTAGGAGAAGTAATCCTATATATTTATTTTTGTGGTCTGGGACCACTTAGTCACAATTAGCTCCATTGTATTTATTCTAAGTGATACTTTATTTAATTTTTGTTTGTTTTTTTCATTGATATGTACCTATGTATTTAGGAGAAGTAATCCTATATATTTATTTTTGTGGTCTGGGACCACTTAGTCACATTGAGTTCCATTGTATTTATTCTAAGTGATACTTTATTTAATTTTTGTTTGTTTTTTTCATTGATATGTACCTATGTATTTAGGAGAAGTAATCCTATATATTTATTTTTGTGGTCGGGGACCACTTAGTCACAATTAGCTCCATTGTATTCATTCTAAGTGATACTTTATTTAATTTTTGTTTGTTTTTTTCATTGATATGTACCTATGTATTTAGGAGAAGTAATCCTATATATTTATTTTTGTGGTCTGGGACCACTTAGTCACAATTAGCTCCATTGTATTTATTCTAAGTGATACTTTATTTAATTTTTGTTTGTTTTTTTCATTGATATGTACCTATGTATTTAGGAGAAGTAATCCTATATATTTATTTTTGTGGTCGGGGACCACTTAGTCACAATTAGTTCAATTTTATTTATTTTAAGTGATAATTTATTTAATTTTTGTTTGTTTTTTTCATTGATATGTACCTATGTATTTAGGAGAAGTAATCCTATATATTTATTTTTGTGGTATGGGACCACTTAGTCACAATTAGTTCCATTGTATTTATTCTAAGTGATACTTTATTTAATTTTTGTTTGTTTTTTTCATTGATATGTACCTATGTATTTAGGAGAAGTAATCCTATATATTTATTTTTGTGGTATGGGACCACTTATTCACAATTAGTTCCATTGTATTTATTCTAAGTGATACTTTATTTAATTTTTGTTTGTTTTTTTCATTGATATGTACCTATGTATTTAGGAGAAGTAATCCTATATATTTATTTTTGTGGTCGGGGACCACTTAGTCACAATTAGCTCCATTGTATTCATTCTAAGTGATACTTTATTTAATTTTTGTTTGTTTTTTTCATTCATATGTACCTATGTATTTAGGAGAAGTAATCCTATATATTTATTTTTGTGGTCGGGGACCACTTAGTCACAATTAGTTCCATTTTTTTATTCTAAGTGATACTTTATTTAATTTTTGTTTGTTTTTTTCATTGATATGTACCTATGTATTTAGGAAAAGTAATCCTATATATTTATTTTTGTGGTCGGGGACCACTTAGTCACAATTAGTTCAATTTTATTTATTTTAAGTGATAATTTATTTAATTTTTGTTTGTTTTTTTCATTGATATGTACCTATGTATTTAGGAGAAGTAATCCTATATATTTATTTTTGTGGTATGGGACCACTTAGTCACAATTAGTTCCATTGTATTTATTCTAAGTGATACTTTATTTAATTTTTGTTTGTTTTTTTCATTGATATGTACCTATGTATTTAGGAGAAGTAATCCTATATATTTATTTTTGTGGTCGGGGACCACTTAGTCACAATTAGCTCCATTGTATTCATTCTAAGTGATACTTTATTTAATTTTTGTTTGTTTTTTTCATTGATATGTACCTATGTATTTAGGAGAAGTAATCCTATATATTTATTTTTGTGGTCGGGGACCACTTAGTCACAATTAGTTCAATTTTATTTATTTTAAGTGATAATTTATTTAATTTTTGTTTGTTTTTTTCATTGATATGTACCTATGTATTTAGGAGAAGTAATCCTATATATTTATTTTTGTGGTATGGGACCACTTAGTCACAATTAGTTCCATTGTATTTATTCTAAGTGATACTTTATTTAATTTTTGTTTGTTTTTTTCATTGATATGTACCTATGTATTTAGGAGAAGTAATCCTATATATTTATTTTTGTGGTATGGGACCACTTAGTCACAATTAGTTCCATTGTATTTATTCTAAGTGATACTTTATTTAATTTTTGTTTGTTTTTTTCATTGATATGTACCTATGTATTTAGGAGAAGTAATCCTATATATTTATTTTTGTGGTCGGGGACCACTTAGTCACAATTAGCTCCATTGTATTCATTCTAAGTGATACTTTATTTAATTTTTGTTTGTTTTTTTCATTGATATGTACCTATGTATTTAGGAGAAGTAATCCTATATATTTATTTTTGTGGTATGGGACCACTTAGTCACAATTAGTTCCATTGTATTTATTCTAAGTGATACTTTATTTAATTTTTGTTTGTTTTTTTCATTGATATGTACCTATGTATTTAGGAGAAGTAATCCTATATATTTATTTTTGTGGTCGGGGACCACTTAGTCACAATTAGCTCCATTGTATTCATTCTAAGTGATACTTTATTTAATTTTTGTTTGTTTTTTTCATTGATATGTACCTATGTATTTAGGAGAAGTAATCCTATATATTTATTTTTGTGGTCGGGGACCACTTAGTCACAATTAGCTCCATTGTATTCATTCTAAGTGATACTTTATTTAATTTTTGTTTGTTTTTTTCATTGATATGTACCTATGTATTTAGGAGAAGTAATCCTATATATTTATTTTATTTTTACAAAAATTAAATAAAGTATCACTTAGAATAAATACAATGGAGCTAATTGTGACTAAGTGGTCCCAGACCACAAAAATAAATATATAGGATTACTTCTCCTAAATACATAGGTACATATCAATGAAAAAAACAAACAAAAATTAAATAAAGTATCACTTAGAATAAATACAATGGAACTAATTGTGACTAAGTGGTCCCATACCACAAAAATAAATATATAGGATTACTTCTCCTAAATACATATGTACTACGGGGGAAAAAAGTTTCCCAACAAACGGAGCGTCGCCACTAGCGCTCTGGAGAAAAATAGGCCTTCTCTCTTATGGCATACTATTCCAAGGCAACGACGAGGGAACTTCGAACACAGTAATGTGATGGACTCATCGTCGAAGCCAGTGACGGATTACTGGCCGCTTCCCTTCCCCGAGTGTTATTCGCGCTGACATCCAAATTGAGGCGCATTAGACAGCCATGTATGCATTTCAAACGTATCATTGAACGCTCTCGTTATCGCCATAGCTTCCTCTGCATTCTTTACCTTTCCTCTCCTTTTCTTCTTCGCTCCAATTCTCGCACTATAGCAAGGTTCTGGGGTTCACCCGCTGTCTACTATCCTTACAACCTGCGATATTTAAAGAACACCGCATTGAATAAGAGTTTCTTTTTTTAATCGTGAATACAAACGTATGTTCAATGCACATTTCAAGCATGGCGGTAGATTTTCAATAAATAGGCAAATAAATAAGCTTTTTATGCGCAAATATGTTTTAATGAATTAATAAATACACAAATAAACTAGACTCGGGGGCTGCGCGCTAGGCTTAGATTACTTGAGCAATTAAGAATAGATATCTTTAAGAGCGACAAGGAGAACATCATATTAGAACCCCACTATATTTCCAGGTCCGACAGAAACGATAAATTAAGAGTGATATTTTGCCGAACGGATAGGTACGGGAATTCGTTTTCCCCCCGAACAATAAGGAACTTTAATAAATGCTGGGCGTAATTTCATTAGAGCGTATCCTTTTTATATGTGAACGGCTGGTGTCCTAACACCCCCCGCCACACGCCCATTGAGGCGGCTTGCGGGGTAGCATGTAGATGTTGATAAAAAGACAAAAAACAGTAATTAAACTAGATATTACATTTTGCTTATGATTGATTGTCTTTTTGAAATGTTGAACTATTTAAGCTTCTAGATGGAGTACGAAACCACTTTAGATTATGTAACTGGAGTTATATTAAATTCCAGCATATCAAAAAAATATTTAAGGCATTTATTCAAGATGGAAGTTACTTTTTTTAATACCGTAGTATTCGCAAATTAATATTTTTACAGTAATTTGAAGTAACTCATTTTAAATAAACGCAAAAAGAATAAATAAACTCTTGGTAGATGCACTGTTGGTCAAATTATCTGTCAACTTCATCAAGAAATGCATTTTTTCATTCAAGTATTCTACCAGCTGATTGGTAGGTTCTTGGACAGTCCCCATTTTGTATCCCAACCTAATAGAAATTGTCTCGCTTTCCCTCCTTAGGATGGCCCGTTATTAGATCCCTCTTCAATTCTTCATATCTTCTACCTCCTCTTATTTCGTCCAGAATTCCTATCCTCTTCCTTCCTCTCCCACGCTTCCCCAACGTTCTCCCCTCTATCACTCTCTTCAACATGCCCTCTCCTCTCAAAACCTCCTCCATCCATCTCTTCTGCCTTCTCCGAACCTCTGCCACAAGCTTCCTCTCCCCTCCGACCATATCCAATACCTCCTCGTTCGTCTTTCTCTCCATCCAGCTAACCTTCTCCATTCTTCTCCAAACCCACATCTCAAACGCCTCAAGTCTACGCACATCCTCCATTCGCAATGACCAAGTTTCCGACCCATATAGCGCCACGCTCCATATTAAAGTTTTCACCAGCCTCTTCTTTACGTCTCTTCTCAGACCCCCCCTCATCAATTCCCTTCTCTTCGAAAATGCTTCTTTATCGAGCGCAATTCTGCATCTGATGTCCTTACCACTAAACCCATTCGCCTCCAAAATACTACCCAGATACGTAAACTGCTCGACCTGCTCTATCTTCTGCCCTCCCACCCTTATATTCAGAAAGAAATGCAAAGGAAACAAATTTTCTGGCCACTCAAAATGGAGATACATAGCAGAAGTTCTGACGAACGGTTTAACTCATACTTTACTATTAAACAGTATTTAATTTCACCACCATCACAATCAATGACTCCTTGAAGTCTTTGACTCATTGACCCTATGAAATAATGTAGGGCGCCAACCCAAAGATGTCCATACCTCCCAGACGTGACCTTTAAGTGTCTCTTGGTTCTTCCCTTTGCAATTCTGCCATTCCTTGACCATTAAGTCGCAAATATTTTGTATTGGATTTAGGTACTGTGAGTTTGGAGGGAAGGGTTACGCTGTACTGTGCGAATGCTCCTCGAAAAATCTCCTGAGTTTCGCGCACTGAGGATGGGACAGGTGTCCTGAACGTATATTATTTCTTCGCATTATGGTACTACGTCGTTTATGTAAGGAAGTGATGAAAATACGAAAGATTCGGGCGGAGATAATCCTTAGACGTCACTATAGGTGGTGTTCTCAACAGTAATCCCGGCCCGACTGCAGAAATAGCTCTCCAAAAACGCAGACATTTATGCCCAAATCTATTTTTCCTAGTTGTTTTTTGGGTGATACGTGAGAAACAGGAGGAATATAACTTTTTTTCTAAATAAGTAAATGTTCTAAAAAGTACTATCAATTAATAAAGTTGTATTTACCAACAATTGCATGTTCTCAATAGCTAAATATGTCCTTAATCAACACTTCTAATGTTTAATAACACTGGTCAACAAAGATTTTGTCCTAGAGACGTTGTTGGATGATCTTAGACGTATTTTTTGTGCTGATTCCGAATCTGTGCTTAGATTCTTTCTATCACGTCTAGTTTTCTTAGGACAGTTGAATGTATGTTTCTGCTATAACGAAATTAGTAATTTATTTCATTTATATATCGTGATAGCATGAGCAGGTGAAGATAAAATTTTCCTGTCAAAACATGTTATCCTACGATGTCATGCCTTCCTATCCTGTCAAAACATGTTTAAACTTACACTATCCTATCGTTTTGTTCAAAGCAATGCTGAATCAGCTGCCACTGCACATCAGTATGTGACTAACTACTGTCGGCGCGTGAAGACATTTGTTTTTTCTCTGAAGACGGTTTGAGAAATTTGTTGCTCGCAGGAAATTACAGCTTATTACACTGTAATCATTGTGAAGTGGCTTAGCTTTCATCATGCCTAGACAGTGCGTGATGAACCACCTCGATGACTTTTGTTACGTGTGCGGTGAAATTACTTTCAAGGCTCATAGGCGGAGCATTACTCCCTTTTTGAGACAGTGTTATAAACTTTATTTTGACTGTCCGTTGGGTGACCAGGATAAAGGATAGGTGCGTCATGTGATGTGCAGCACCTGTGTAATCGTTGTAAAGTGGCTTAGCTTTCATCATGCCTAGGTGTAAGGCTTCTCACTGGTTGGACTGAGGGTAAACGTCATATGAATTTTGCCGTCCCCATGATTTGGCGGGATCCTAAGGATCATTTTTTCAGACTGTTATTTTTGTTTAACAAAAATTAAAGGAATTACACCGAAGGCAAAACACACAGTAAAATATCCAAACAACCATGAATCAGCGATACGACCGGACCCTCACTCCGAAAATTCACCAGGGGCGGAAACACCGGAAAATGTTAATCTTAGCGAAGATCCAGAAAATAATCAAGAATGTGAGAATGAAGGGTTAGAAAACTCGAAGGACCCAAATTTCGGACCGAGTACATCTGATGTATTTACCTCATTTTATAACGCAAGAGGATTTAAATGATCTAGTGCGTGATTTAAATTTGTCCAAAAAGCAGAGTGAAATCTTAGGATCACGATTAAAGGGTTGGAAATTTCCGGATCCAAATACGAAAATTTCTATGCATCGATCTCGCCATGACGAATTTAAATTATTTTTTCTCAAGAAAACACCCTTATTTTTTGCAATGATGTTCTCTCTGTTATGGATACTCTTAATTTTGAATACAACACAGATGATTGGCGTTTGTTCATTGATTCCTCCAAGGTAAGTTTAAAGGCTGTTCTCTTACATCATGGAAATGAACTCCCCTCGATACCGTTAGCTCATGGAACTGGCATGAAAGAATCTTACAAGAATATGCAGTTGCTTTTAGAAAAAATTCACTACGAAAAATATAAGTGGAAAATTTGTGGCGACTTAAAAGTAATTGCAATTTTACTCGGCTTACAACTTGGCTACACGAAATATTTTTGCTTCATCTGCGAGTGGGATAGCAGAGACAGAAAAAATCATTACTTGATAAAAGATTGCTGATAAAATAGATAGAAGATAAAAGAACGTAAAGCACTCGTTCCTGGATCCAAAAATGTCCTTTTTCAGCCTTTATTCGATCCGAAAAATGTTCTTTTTCCACCTCTACATATTAAATTTGGACTTTTTAAAAAATTTGTGAAAGCCATGGACAAAAAATGGTGCTGGTTTTACTTATTTGAAACAAAAATTCCCTAAAATCAGTGAGGCAAAGATCAAAGAAGGAATTTTTATTGGGCCTCAGATTAGGGAAGTGCTGAAGGATTCGGAATTTCAACAGCAATCGAGTTGAACGGAAAAAACCGCGTGGAACGCATTCAAAAATGTTGTTGAACATTTTCTAGGAAATATCATGGCTGAGAATTATCGCGATCTGGTGGCTAATCTAAATAAATCGTACCAAAAAATGGGCTGCAATATGTCTTTAAAAATTCACTTTCTCGACTCACACCTGGACTTTCTTCCACCAAACCTTGGTGCCGTTAGAAATGAACACGGTGAGCGTTTCCACCAGGATATTTAAACACATGGAAAAACGGTACCAAGGAAAGTTCAGCAACATGTTAACAGATTACTGCTGGACACTGAAAAGGGACTTGCCAGATGCTAAATATGCGAGAAAATCCTAAGTAAGTACCCATTTCTTCAGATTGTTTTAATTCACGATTTATTTGCTGAAACCCCCTTGAACCCACATTTAATTCGGTTGTCCTAAGGAAACTAGACGTGATAGAAAAAATCTGAGCCCAGATTCGGAATCAGCACGAAAATACCTCTAGAATCACGCAACAACATGTCTAAGACAGAAATAAATATTTTTTTTGTTGACCAGTGTAATTGATGAAAGTTACGATATTTTAATATGATCCCGTTACGAATGACCGAATTCTAACCTCGCCGTTAGTTTCGCTAATTTCTGGCTTTCTTACTGGACTGGAACTTCTCATACCGGCTTCATGGAGGCGGTTTCTAATCATACAGATGCTTTTAAGTTTAATGTCCTCTTTATCACGGCCACCCCGCCAATAGTAAGAGAGTTGTCAGCAGGATGCTAACGAATGCTGCCATCATCATCTCGAGACGTGCATCTTGGTCTTCGCTTCTTTGTCGTATTGTCATAATCTCATCCCCTCCCTCTAGCATTTTCGCCAGCAATATACTGTCTTTCTATTCCAATCCATTGCCCTCGATATTTGAGTGAAGTTGAGACTACCTCAACTGTCTCATTGATTTATCCCCTCTCTCCTGGACTTAATGGAATGTTTTGAATATCCCTGGAAGTTATCACAGAGGAATAGTGTCTTCAAAAGCAAATGCTTTCAAATCCACATTCCACCTAACCTACCGACCAACTGTCATTAGTCTTTTAGCGATAAGCTGCATGTGGTCTTACCTTTATCACTACCTGGTTTTAGTTGAGCCGTACGAGAGAATTCAAAGAAAAGTTTCAAATGCATTAAAGGTTATTTAATGAACCTCCGTTCTTGGGGCCAGCGCGAAACCCACTCGGGTCGTGCGAGCAGCCGGGAATCCATCACCGATTCGGACGATTAGTCAATCACCTTACTGTGTTTGAATTTCCCTCCTCGTGGCCGAGACCTAAGAATAACATGCCATCAGAAAGGAAAGCGATTTTCCCCCTAGAGCGATAGTGGCGACGCTCCGTTTGTTGGGAAACTTTTTTCCCCCATAGTACCTATGTATTTAGGAGAAGTAATCCTATATATTTATTTTTGTGGTATGGGACCACTTAGTCACAATTAGTTCCATTGTATTTATTCTAAGTGATACTTTATTTAATTTTTGTTTGTTTTTTTCATTGATATGTACCTATGTATTTAGGAGAAGTAATCCTATATATTTATTTTTGTGGTCTGGGACCACTTAGTCACAATTAGCTCCATTGTATTTATTCTAAGTGATACTTTATTTAATTTTTGTTTGTTTTTCTCATTGATATGTACCTATGTATTTAGGAGAAGTAATCCTATATATTTTCTTTGTGGTAGTAGTAGTAGAATTGGGGTTTTTTTTGGTGCGTCGACGGCTAGGGTCATTTGCACCATGCTCAGTCCCTTTGACGCATTAAAACTAGATCTCTACAAAATGTAACTACTAATTTTATGCATTTCTATTTTATGAGTAATGCATGAGTGCATGCTAACTATATTAAATTTAAAAAACCTATTTCTTTGAAATACAATAAAATTCGGCTTAGGCTAACCGGATCGTCCCCTAGAAGCGTATCTAGGCTACCCGTGATGGCCATTCTACTGCGTATAACCCGGTATTTAGTGCACTTTGTTAGTAGGTGATTTACAGTGAGAGAGGCGTCACAATCATCGCACTGTGGAGGGGTCTTTTCAGCAGTAAATAGAAAGGAGTGTGTAAAATGGCAGTGCCCAATCCTCAAACGGGTGATTGCGACCTCATCCCAACGTTTGCTTCTGCAAGAGGAAGGTCACGCTGAAATTTCAGGTTTGATGCTACGCAGCTTGTTATTCTGAAGATTCCGCCATGTTCCTCTCCAGTCCTCCAAGAGTACAGGTCGTAGCGCAGCTTTTAGGTCATCCGCGAGGACCACCGCAATATCAATTTCGTGGTTTCCCAATGATTCTTTTGCTGCGGCGTCGGCTTTCTCGTTACCCGTAATCCCTACGTGCCCAGGTATCCATAAAAACATGACTCTTACTTCTTTTTCCGAAAGTTTTAAGAGGGCAGTTTGAATTTCCTGTACGATGGGATTAAAGGAGGAAAATGCGGAGATCGATTGCAGTGAACTTAACGAATCAGTGCATATCATGAAAGATTTCCGACGGCAGTCAATGCTGGTTAAGGCCATCTTTATTGCAGTGAGTTCGGCAGTAAATGTGCTACACATCGCACTGAGTTTCGATTTTAAAACTCCGTGGAAAGAAGAAGTTACTGCAGATCCGCAAGCAGATGATGACTTCGCCCCATCCGTATAGACAGGTACGAAGTCAGGATATTGCCCGAGAAATTCCTTGAAGAGCTGTTGGTATTCACATGGCGTAGTGCTCGACTTCAGGGACTTATGCAAGTCCAGCCTAATGTCTGGAGGTGGTAGAGACCACGGAGGAATGTCAAGGTACCCTACTGGGTACACATCAGGGAGAGAGAAATTATTTTTCTCCATCAATTCATTGAGCCTTATGCTTAAAGGCCTTGTGGCCCTCGTCCGTCTTTTAAACACATTTAAAAACCGTGGCTGGAAAACAATATTAAAACAAGGGTGCCTCTTCATTGATAAAAGCTTTGAGGCATAGTTCGACATAAGGATATTTCTGCGGGTAGCCAATGGTGGTTCCCCTGCGTCTGAATAAATACTAAAAATTGGAGAGGTCCTAAATGCTCCCGTGGCCAGTCGCAATCCAGCATTATGTACAACAGCCAGCGGCCTTAAATAAGACTTCCTGCCAGAAGAGTAGACAAAAGCGCCGTAATCGAGTTTTGACCGGACTAATGCTCGATACAATAACAACAATGTCTGGCGATCTGCACCCCATGTGGAATGGCTTAAATAACGTAAAATATTTAATGTTTTCGAACACCTGTTTCTCAAGTCGTTGATGTAGTCTCGCCAATTTAATAGGCGGTCCAGGGTCAACCCCAAAAAACGAACTGAGTTCACAAAAGGCAAGTTAATATTGCCAAGACGCAGGGTTGGTGTTGGATGGTCACCTCTACGCCGGTGGAAGTGAATACACTTCGATTTTCTCTTCCGAGAAGCGGAAACCATTCATCTGTGACCATTTAGGTAGATAGAGTTAGGTTTTTGTAACGATACAATAACAACAATGTCTGGCGATCTGCACCCCATGTGGAATGGCTTAAATAACGTAAAATATTTAATGTTTTCGAACACCTGTTTCTCAAGTCGTTGATGTAGTCTCGCCAATTTAATAGGCGGTCCAGGGTCAACCCCAAAAAACGAACTGAGTTCACAAAAGGCAAGTTAATATTGCCAAGACGCAGGGTTGGTGTTGGATGGTCACCTCTACGCCGGTGGAAGTGAATACACTTCGATTTTCTCTTCCGAGAAGCGGAAACCATTCATCTGTGACCATTTAGGTAGATAGAGTTAGGTTTTTGTAGGGTGCCTCGACGACGAAGGTCATTTGCACCACAATAAAATATCATAACTTCGTCAAATTTGTATTAAAATAATAAATAAATATAAACAACAACGTTAAAATGGGCAAAATTAAATATAACACCAAACATTGGTTCATCACATATATTTTAAAAGCTCAGTCTCTTTTAAAAACAAAATTACCCGGCTGACACAATCAGGGTCGTCGCCTAGGACTTGTCCCAGGTCCCCCCTGATGTTTAGCCGGTCGCGCACAGCACGGTATCTATCACACTCTGTCAGGAGATACCTCACAGTAATGGGAGAGTCGCAATCCTCACAATGTGGTGGAATCTTCTCTTCTGTGAAGAGGTAAGAGTGGGTGAGGGCACAGTGCCCTATCCTCAACCGTGAGATCGCGACTTCTTCCCTGCGAGTCCTCCCGACAGATGTGGGCCACACTGATGTCACCGGCTTAATGGCGCGTAACTTATTTCCCACCAGGGATCGCCAGGTTTCTTTCCACTGTTTTAAGGCTACGTTTCTCAACGTAGCCTTCAAGTCATCATGGGGTACCAACGCAGATGCAATATTCGCGTCCTGGAGAGACTTCTTTGCTGCCAGGTCTGCTCTCTCATTGCCGGCTATTCCCATGTGTCCGGGGACCCACACAAACACGATTCTAACGTTCCTCTTGCTAAGTAATAGCAACGCGTGATGGATGTCTTGCACAAGAGGGTGGGACGGAGAAAAGCCGGAAATGGTCTGCAGAGCGCACATTGAGTCGCTACAGACCATGAAGGACGCATTCCTGCATTTTATTCCACCTAGAGCCATCTTAATGGCGAAAAGTTCCGCTGTGTATACACTACACAGCGTACTTAGCTTCGCACCGATGGCTCCATGGTGGGACGAGAAGACCGCACTTGCACAAGCACCCTCCGACTTCGATCCGTCCGTGTAAACGGGGATAAAGTAGGAGTGACGGTGCAGGATCTCACTGAATCTGCGCTGATACTCCGTAGCAGTGGTTGACGACTTCTGGCGATCGTGCAGGTCAAACCTGACCTGAGGTAGTGGTACCCGCCAAGGTGGGTCGGCCGAGGTCCCAACAGGGTACACTTCCGGAAGTGTCAAATCACTACCTTCCATAAAATCATTAAAAGTAATGCTTAAGGGTTTAGTTGCCCGAGTCCGCCTGTTAAAAATATTTAAAAAACGGGGATTAAAAATTACATTAAAACTAGGATGCGCTCTCATCGATAAAATCTTTGCAACATAGTTGCACATAAGGATGTTTCGGCGAGTACTCAACGGGGGCTCGCCGGCCTCTGAGTATAGACTCAGGACTGGAGATGTCCTGAAGGCACCAGTTGCCAAACGGAGCCCCGCGTTGTGAACCGTATTCAACTGTTTCAAATAACTCTCGCGCGCAGAAGAGTAAACGAAACATCCATAATCTAATTTTGAGCGCACCAGTGCTCTGTACAATAAAAGCATAGTGCAGCGATCGGCTCCCACGAATGATTAGATAAAAAGCGTAAAATGTTTAAAACTTTCAAACACCTATTCTTTAAAATCATAATTTGTTCACGCCAATTCAGGCGACGGTCAAAAATTATACCTAAAAACCGGATCGACTCTGTGTAAGGAAGAATCCTACCACACAGACGAAGATCCGGTGGGGGTTCGTACACACGCTTGCGGTGGAAATGGAGGCATTTCGTTTTTTCCACAGAAAAACGAAAGCCACTTCCCTTTGACCAATCGCTGAGTTTATTAAGAGTCAACTGAATGACTCGTGCAGCACTGGCTAGTTTTGACGACCGGCAGAATACGGCCAGGTCATCTACAAACAGCGATCCCAACACTGGTGCTCTGAAACATTCCGTGACGTCATTAATCGCAATAGCGAAGAGCGTCACGCTCAGTACAGAGCCTTGTGGTACCCCGTTTTCCTGAACATAAAATTGGGATAAGTGATTGCCTATCCTCACTCTAAATACCCGATTAGTTAAAAAGTTTTGTATAAAAATGGGTAAATTTCCCCTAAAACCCCACTGGTGCAACGTTTTTAGTATCTTCTGGCGCCAGACTCGGTCATATGCCTTCTCCAGGTCGAAGAATACGGCAATGACATGCTGGCGCAGAAGGAAGGCCTCCTGGATGAAGTTTTCGGCCCTGACAAGGTGATCGATTGTCGATCTATCTCGCCGAAACCCACATTGGACACTTGAAAGAAGGTTCCGTCCCTCCAACCACCAAACGAGCCGGCGGTTCACCATTCTTTCCATTACCTTGCACAGGCAACTAGTCAAGGAGATGGGTCTATAATTATTGGAGTCAGACCTGTCCTTTCCTGGTTTAGGAATTGGGACCACTACAGATTCCCGCCAGGAGGTAGGAAAGCTACCCTCAGCCCACACCTGGTTGAGGGTGCGGAGGCAATCCAACAACGCTGTCTCCGGAAGATTCCGTAGAAATGCGTTGTGGACGCCATCCATTCCTGGCGAGGTGTCCTTAGAATCTGCAATGGCGGACTTCAATTCCCATAGCGAGAATGGATCATTATATTCGGCAGATTCTAGGCGCTCGGCGAAGTTCAATAAGACAGATTCTGAGCGTTCCTTGATGGTCAAGAACGCTGCAGAATAATTGGCGTCACTGCTGATCTTTGAAAGTGACTGCCCGAAGACTTCGCTTATCTCCTGGGGTGTACGAAGCACCCTGCCGTTGTCTTCGATGTAAGAGACACCGTGTACTACCCGTGAACCAGAAATGCTCCTTACCTTGTTCCAAACCTGTGCAAGAGGTGTCCTGTTATTAATGGATGAGATGTAATTTATCCAGGAGGCCTTCTTAGCCTCCTTCACCACACGTCGAGCTCTCGCTCGGATGCGACGGAAGGAGGAAAGATTGGTGGCCGTGGGGAATTTACTAAAAATGCGTAAGGCACGTTTACGCTCCTTAATGGCCTTGGCGCACTCTTCATTCCACCAAGGTACCGCTGGTCGACGGATGCCGCTGCCCTTTGATAATGGGACGCTGCATTTGGCTGCTTCCACTATGCTTGCGGTAAGCAGCTCAACGTTACACGTCCCGGCACGTTGGTCACTGTATTCAAAATTAAAGGAATCTTTAAAAACAGACCAGTCGGCTTTGCGCACAATCCAGTTGTCTGATGGAATAAAATCTGGGTTAAAATTCAGTTCAGATTTGATAAAAATAGGGAAGTGGTCGCTTCCACAGAGATCTGTATGGACGGACATGTTGATTTTGGTGTAAAGACTGCTCGTACAAAGACATAAATCAATGGAGGAATACTCCCCGTTAAAAGAATTAAAACGGGTTTTCTCTCCATTATTTAGTAAAAAAAGATTAAAATCGTTAAAAAAGCTGGCTAAAACTCGTCCTCTCCTGTTGCTATGGGCCGTGGAACTTCCCCACAGGGGGTCATGGGCGTTAAAATCGCCCAATAAAATAAATGGCCTTGGCAACTGATGGACAAGAGCATCTAGATTCCCAAGGCTCACCGGGGCACCTTCTGGCAGGTAAACGTTGCATAACGTTAATTTCTCACGCGCATGCACGGTCACGGCCACTGCCTGAAATGGGGTGGTCAACTGCACTCGAGAAGTGTAAAGGGCTTCTCGAACAGCAATAGCCACCCCGCCCTGGGCTCGTTGGCCGCTTAGGTCGTCGAGCCTATAGACAGTATATCCTTTTAAAATGCCCTTGTCGGTAACTTTAAAATGTGTCTCTTGCAGACAAATGCAAGAAGGGTTAAAATCATTAATTAAAATGGCCAGCTCCTCCTTATGCCGATATAAACCATTACAATTCCATTGTAATATAAAAACCATTATAAATATTTAAAATAAGATAAAAGTATAGATTAAGTAAAATAAAAATATTTAAAAATCAGAGCAGCCAATGTCCACCACAGAAAGCAATCAGCGCTTGAAGCGCTGTTTCCTTCCCTTGTTTCTTATTCTTTGGATTTCTGTATCGGAGACACAGAAATCCTCGTCCATTGCCTCCGGCTGGGGTTTTTTCCCCTTGCTGGAGGGACCGGGAGAAGGTGTCTTCTCGCGCCTAGAGGGCGAGACCCCGGTCGAGGTTTTAGGCGGGCTCTTCCTTGGGGAGCCCGCAGAGGTGGTTATATCCATTTTCTCTACTGTGTCTGTCTTTTCCTTAGGCGGTGTCACCTGTTTATCGGGCTTATCTTTATCAGGTTCCGTCTGTGTGCCCATTGTGCACATTTTCACGGGAACGGAAGCTACTGATGCGAAGGATTTGGAAAAAGTTGGAGCAATCAATGCCCTAAACTTTTTCCTCGCCTCTATATACGAGACCTTTTCCAGCGTCTTTATCTCCATGATTTTCTTTTCCTCCTGCATCTTGGGACAATCGCGGGAGTACACCGGATGTGCACCCTCGCAATTGATGCAGGAGGCAGCCTTCGCACTTGTCCCCATCGTGTTTGTCTTTGCCACAGCGCGGGCAGGTGGCCTTGCCCTCACATCGCGTAGCGATGTGGCCGAAGCGCTGGCATTGAAAACATCTCATGGGGCTTGGAATGAATGGCCGAACTGGAACAGATTCATATCCAATGAATACCCTGCTAGGAAGCTTCTCCATGGCGAAGGTGAGGATCACAGATGTGGTGCTTTTCACCTCGCCATTACGGCGACTCATAATTTTCTTACATCCCGTGACGCCTTGGGACTCCATCTCCTTGGAGATGGTGTCGTCGTCTAGGTGTAGCAGATCGAAGTGGGAGATAACTCCCCGGCAGGAATTTAAAGTGCGGTGCGGCTCTACGGACACTGGAAAATCGTGGAACTTCTTCATTCCTAAGAGCTTCTCACTCTGTAGGTCAGTCGATGTCTCGATTAATAGCGTTCCGTCCCTAAGTTTTTTGGCAGATCTCAGATCTCCAGATAGATACCCCGAAAACACTCTCTTTATGAGGAAGGGAGACACTTTCGTGAAGGTCTCGCCTTCCTTCGTACATTTCACTATCAAGTAACGCTTTGAAGCGCAGAAAACACATTCTCCCCCGCCCGTGTCTGGGCGGGATCTTTTTGGGGGTGGAAGATTAGTTTCCGCCATTCCCAATTTTTCTTCGTCCCCCGGGCTCCCCACCCACCATGGAGCCACACAATTGGGACGCCGCACCGCAAACCGGTGCGGTCGCCAGGGCTACCCGAGGGGATATAGCACCCTAGAGGTGGTTGCCTGTTTCGGGTTGGATCTTCGATGCACGGGCCCACCAAACCCGTACATCTCCGACCGCCCTACGCAGACCCCCACCTCCCTGGCACTCGCCACCGTTGAGCTAACGCCACGGAAGCCGATTGACCGGGAGTGGCTAGCTCCCGGCCGCCCGTTTACACAGAATCCGGGGCCAAAGAGGGTTCTTGGCCCATAGTCCATACCGGGCATCCGACACCCGGCTGGGAACCATAGACCTCACCCTCCAGGATCCCCTTCTCCTCCTTACGGGTCTCCGCACACGGCAAACATGCGGGTGGATCGCAGACCAGGTGGTGTGGCCGCACACAGACAGTTGACCCACAAGACTGTCCGGGCTCAACCCTTGCTGGCTCTGGGTTTGTTTTCGGGGTTTTCTCCCCGCCCTTTTAGTCGCCTCTTACGACAAGCAGGGATACTGCGGGAGTATTCTCAATCCCCCTACCCGCAGGGGGGCTGTGACCATTTATGGAGCTTGTTGAGCGTCAGCTGTATTTGTCTGGCTGCATTTGTTAGCTTAGCCGACCTACAGAAAATAGCTAGGTCGTCCACAAACAGCGAACCTATTACAGGTGCCTGGATACAGTCGACGACATCATTAATGGCAATGGCGAACAGCGTTACGCTCAGCACAGATCCTTGGGGTACTCCATTTTCCTGATTATGAGCTTGAGACAGATATTTTCCAATTCTAACTTTAAAAACACGATTGGTTAAAAATTTTTTAATAAATATGGGTAGGTTTCCTTTAAAACCCCAATTATGTAATGTCTTTAAAATCTTGAAGCGCCAAACTCGATCGTACGCCTTCTCCAAATCGAAAAAAACGCCAACGACATGTTGACGGAGTAGGAAAGCTTCTTGAATAAAGTTGTCGCATCGAACGAGGTGATCAAGGGTTGATCTACCCCTTCGAAAACCGCACTGTATATGTGCAAGAAGATTTCGCCTCTCTAGGCACCAGACAAGTCAGCGGTTAACCATTCTTTCCATAACCTTACCAAGGCTACTGGTCAAAGAGATCGGCCTATAGTTATTAGGGTCGCTTCTGTCTTTCCCTTGTTTTGGAATCGGGACAATCGCAGTAGGTTTAGTTTTAATGGTGCGTCGACAGCTAAGGTCATTTTGCACCTTGTCATAAATAATTACATAAAAATCCCAATTTATGTACAAATATACTAAATGTGCACAACGTGTCTACTCAAATCATTATAATTTATTTATCAACTGAGTTTCCTTCAAGAACGCGAGAACACGCTCGATCATATTGGGGTCATCGCCTAGGACTTGTCCTAGGTTGCCCACCACATTGAGGTTTTCGCGCGCAGCACGATACACCTCACACTCCGTCAGAAGGTGTTTTACACTGAGGGGGGAGTCACACTCATCACAACGGGGGTGTATCTTCTCATCTGAGAAGAGATATGAGTGGGTTAGGGCGGTGTGCCCTATTCTTACCCGTGTGATGGCAACTTCCTCCCTCCGAGTCCTCCCAGTTGAAGTGGGCCACACTGATGTGACGGCCTTGATTTCACGTAGTTTGTTCGAGCTTTGTTGATTCCATGTTTCATTCCACTGCTGAAGGCATAGGTTCCTTAGCCTTGTCTTCAGGTCTCCTACCGGTACCAGAGGATCGGCAATGTTTGATTCTCGAAGTGCCTCTTTAGCGGCGGAGTCCGCTGTCTCGTTCCCTGTTATCCCCACATGCCCAGGAACCCACAAGAACTCAATTCTAATTCCCTTTTTATCAAGGGATGTAAGGGCACATTGTATATCCTGGACAATGGGGTGCATCGGTGAGAAGCAGGAAATGGCTTGCAGTGCGCTCAATGAGTCGCTGCACACCAAGAAAGATGTATTATGCCGCTGAATCCCCTGTAGAGCCATCCTAATGGCGAGGAGTTCCGCAGTAAAAATACTGCACATGGAATTCAACCTCACTCCGGTGATTCCGTGGTGCTGGGAAGAAATCGCACACGCACATGCTTCTTCCGACTTAGAGCCGTCTGTGTAGACGGGGATGAAGCCGGGGCGAGTGTTAATGATCTCCTGAAAATAGCTTTGGTATTCCATAGGAGAAGTGGAAGACTTGGAATATCTTTGTAAGCTTAAGTTACAGACTGGATGTGGCACTTGCCATGGAGGTATTCTAAGGTATCCAACTGGGTTTAAGTCGGGTATCGAGACACCGCAGTCATCGTTAAAGGACCCGAATCGCACACTAAGCGGTTTGGTTGATCGTGCTCGTCTATCGTAAATATTTTTAAAACGAGGTTTAAAAACAATATTAAAACAAGGATGTTCCTTTGTAGATAAAATCTTTGCAACATAGTTGCACATCAGTATGTTTCTCCGAACGTTCAGCGGAGGCTCTCCAGAATCCGTGTAGATACTCACAACTGGCGATGTGCGAAAAGCGCCTATTGCCAACCGGAGCCCAGCATTATGTACCGTTGACAACGGTCGTAAATATGATTCCCGAGCCGATGAATATACTACTGAACCGTAATCCAGTCTTGACCGTACTAAGGCACGGTACAAAGAGATAAGAGTAGTTCGGTCTGCGCCCCATGTCGTATTGCATAAAAACCTTAAAATATTTAAACTTTTCAAACATCTGTCCTTTAAAAACCTAATATGTTCTCGCCAATTCAATCGGTAGTCTAAAATCATACCGAGGAACCTTATTTCTTGGACGTATGCAAGGTTTGTATTCCCCATACGTAAAGGCGGTGGGATGTGTATCCCTCGCAACCGGTGAAAATGGATACATTTGGTCTTCTCCGCCGAGAAACGAAAGCCATTGGTTTCAGACCAGGTTTTGAGCTTATTCAGGGTCAGCTGAATTTGTCTTGCGGCGCTGACTAGCTTGGGCGATCTGCAAAAGATCGCAAGATCGTCTACGAACAGAGACCCCATTACCGGTGCTTTGATATGCTCTGCCACATCATTAATCGCGATCGCAAACAGCGTTACGCTCAAAACGGATCCCTGTGGTACTCCGTTTTGCAAAGGGTAATATTCCGACATATATTGCCCGATTCGAACTTTAAAACTGCGTTTGGTTAAAAAGTTTTTAATAAAAATGGGTAAACATCCCCTAAAACCCCAATCATGCAAGACCTTTAAAATCTTCTGCCTCCAGACTCTGTCGTATGCCTTCTCCAGATCGAAGAAGACAGCAACGACATGTTGACGAAGAAGGAAGGCTTCTTGAATGAAATTGTCCGCACGAACCAAATGATCGGTGGTTGATCGGCCGCGTCTAAATCCGCATTGGATGCTGGAGAGGAGGTTTCGCCGCTCCAGGCACCAAACTAGCCGACGATTAACCATTCGCTCCATTAGTTTGCATAGGCAGCTCGTAAGGGAGATGGGTCTGTAGCTATCTGGGTTCGATCTGTCCTTTCCTTGCTTAGGGATTGGTATGACCGCAGACTCCCTCCAGGACTGAGGAAAAGAGCCCTCCAACCATAACTGGTTGAAGGTTTGTAGGGTCTCCACCAAAGCTGCCTCCGGAAGGTTACGGAGGAAGGCATTGTGGATCCTGTCTAGTCCTGGGGAGGTGTTCCGGGAGTCTGCAATAGCGGACGTCAGCTCCCAGTAGGAAAAGGGTTCGTTGTAATCCGCAGGTACACGCGCCTCACGGAAGTTGATGCAGACCTTTTCCATCCGCTCTTTTACAGCTGCAAAGGCAGCATCATAGTTTTCATTGCTGGAGACCCTGGCAAGTTGTTTTCCGAAAGCTTCACATATATCCCGAGGGGATGTGACCACCCGGTCTCCAACCTTCAAACATGAGACGCTATGTCGCTGATCAGATCCTGATATGCACCTCACCTTAGTCCACACTTCAGCGATCGGTGTCCGGTGGTTTATGCTGGACACGTATTCCTTCCAGGATGTCCTTTTGGCCTCCCTCACGACCTGTCGAGCTTTGGCTCGTAGGCGTCGGAAAGAGGCTAGATTTCTTGCTGTTGGGTATTTGTTAAAAATCCGCAACGCTCTCTTACGAAGTCTAATTGCATTTGCGCAGTTCTCGTTCCACCAGGGCACGGGTGCTCGAGGAGCACGGCCAGATGTTTGAGGTACGCTGCACTTTGCCGCACTAACAATAGCATTCGAGAGTTTATCCATGTTGCATAAGGAATCACGTCTGCTGTCGTGCTTATAACAAAATTCACGTTTAAAATTTTTCCAATCGGCTCTTTGTAAAACCCAGTTCACTGGTCTGTAAAAATTTATGTTAAAATCTGAGTTTTTGTTGACAAAAATAGGAAAGTGATCGCTGCCACATAGATCGGCATGAACGGACAAAGTTAACTCGTTCATCAGATTGCTTGAGCTTATGCAAAGATCTATGGAGGAAAACTCCCCATTAAAACTGTTAAATCGGGTTTTTTCCCGGTTATTTAATAAATAAAGGTTAAAATCATTAATAAAATCTGATAAAATCCGTCCTCTTCTGTTGTACTGCGTATTTGGGCTTCCCCATAGGGAGTCATGGGCATTAAAATCGCCCAAAAGGATGAAAGGACTGGGCAGCTATCGTACTAGAGCTTCGAGGTTGCATCGAGTTACTGGTGCACCCTCAGGAAGGTATACATTACACAACGTTATTCTATTAGGCGTGTTAACAACCACCGCTACCGCCTGGAACGGTGTTTGCAGTTGGATACGGGAGGTGTATATGGTCTCGCGTATCGCCACTGCAACTCCACCTTGGGCTCGTTGCCCGCTGGTGTCGTCAAATCTAAATACTGTGTATCCCTTTAAAACACTATTGTCTTTGCCTTTAAAATGGGTCTCCTGTAGACAAATACAGGAGGGTCTAAAATCTCGTATTAAAACATCTATCTCCTCCTTATGCCGATAAAAACCGTTGCAGTTCCACTGCAAGATAAAAACCATTAATAAATTAAATAAATAGATAATAATTAAAAGAATATGAGTTAAAAGCAAGTAGTCCAACTCCGTTTATTTCCGTCTTATTCGGATCTTCTCCTTTGTTCTTGCGAGGTGGACCTCAGTCTCAGAGGGACCTTCGTCCTCCTCCATTGCCTCAGGCTTATTTTGTTTTGCCTCACCTGAGGGTCCGGGGGAAGGTGTTTTTCCACGCCTAGCCGGCGTGACCCCGGAAGATTTAGCTGGGTTCTCCTTAGGAGAGCCCGAATTTTTAATTTTATTGTTCGCTGCACTTCCATTATCCGCCATGTTTCTTGATGTGGTTTCCACAGATTTCTCAATATTTGTTGGCAGTTCTGTTTGCGTTTCAGTAGTAACATATTTCTTCTCTGGGACTTGTGCTACTGAGGCAAAAGAGCGGGAGAAGGTAGGCGCCACGAGGGTGCGATACTTCTTCCTTGCCTCTAGGTAGGGTATTTTTTCCACAGTTTTTATTTCCATTATTTTCCTTTCTTCTTTCATTTTGGGACAATCGCGAGAGTACACTGGGTGTTTGCCCTCGCAATTAACGCAAAACGGTTCTGACTCACACTCGTCACTATCATGCTTTGCTTTGCCACAACGAGGGCAGGTGGCCTTGCCCTCACATCTGGTCGCAATATGTCCAAAGTGTTGACACTGAAAGCATCGCATTGGGTTTGGAATGAAGGGTCTGACTGGGACCGCTTCGTATCCAACGAAAACACGATCAGGGAGTTTTTCGAGACCGAATGTTAAAATTACAGACGCGGTGCGTTGATTTTCGCCATTTTGCCTTCTGGTGATACGGCGAGCATCAGTGACTCCTTGTGGGGCCATTTCTTTCGCTATTTCGTTGTCATCGACATATAACAAGTCGTAGTGGCTAACGACTCCTCGACATGAATTGAGGGAGCGATGAGCCTCGACAGCCACAGGAATATCATTAAATGACTTCAGGTCTAACAGTCTCTGACTCTGTATATCATTGGATGTATGAATCAGGATATTTCCATCCCGCATCTTTTTGGCCATTAAAAGCTCACCAGGAACCAGTGCCGTAAAAAGCTTCCGCATGAGGAAAGAGGATAGCTTTTTTAGAGATTCACCCTCTCTAGTACTCCTCATCACGAGGTATTTTCTGCACACTGCACAAACAAACCGTCCCCCATCCGTGTCCGGACGGGGTCTTTTGGGTTTTGGTGGAGGATTTTCTTCCATACCAAATTTGATACATTCGTCCCCCGGGCTCCCCACCCACCACGGAGCCACACATACGGGACGCCGCACCGCAAACCGGTGCGGTCGCCAGGGCTACCCGAGGAATATAGCACCCTAGAGGTGGTTGTCTGTTTCGGGTTGGGTCTTCGATGTCCCGGGCCCACCAACCCGGTCACCTCTGACCGCCCTACGTAGAGCCCCACCTCCCTAGCACTCGCCACCGAACTTATCGGAAAGCCGGTTGACCGAGGGTGGCTAGCCCCCGGCCGCCCGTTTACAGGGAATCCGGGGCCAAAGTGGTTTGTTGCACTCCGGCCCATACCGGGCATCCGAGACCCGGCTGGGTGCCGAAGAACTCACCCACCAGGATCCCCTTCTCCCCTTTACGGGTCTCCATGCACGGCAAACACATGGGTGGATCTAAGGCTAGCTGGTATCGCCTCACACAGACAGTTGACCCACAAGGCTGTCCGGACGCTACCCAAGCTTCACAGGGGGTTTATTATCGAGGTTTTCTCCCCGCCCTTTTAGTCGCCTCTTACGACAAGCAGGGATACTGCGGGAGTATTCTCCATCCCCCTACCCGCAGGGGTGGGACAATCGCAGATTCTCGCCAGGTTTGTGGGAAACTACCATCGCTCCACACTTGGTTTAGTGTGAGGAGGACGTCAGATAATGACGACTCAGGGATATTTCGCAGGAAGGCATTGTGTACACTATCCAATCCTGGGGAGCTGTTTCGTGAATCTGAGATTACGGATTTCAATTCCCACACTGAAAAGGGATCATTGTAGTCTCCTGGAGAACCCGATGTTGTGAAGTTTAGATGGGCCGCTTCACAGCGGTTCTCCATTGCATTAAATTTGGGGCAGTAATTCGCATTGCTCGTAGTGTTTGAAATATGACGGCCAAATACCTCACAGATATCAGGAGGGGAGGAAACGATTTGACCATCGACTTCAAGTGATGCAATGCCATCTCTCAACGTGGAGCCCGAGATACATTTCACTTTGTGCCACACCTGAGCAATGGGAGTTCTGTGGTTGATACTAGACACAAATTCCATCCAGGAATCCTTCTTGGCCTCTTTGACTACCTGCCGCGCTTTGGCTCGCAGCCGTCTGAAAGAGGATAGATTTATAGCCGTTGGATATTTGTTAAAAATACGCAATGCTTGTTTCCTCCGTCGTATTGCTTCGGCACACCGTTCGTTCCACCAGGGAACTGGTGGCCGTTTGATGGTACCTCTTGAGCGTGGTACACTGCATTTTGCCGCGTTAGTTATCGATTCCGTCAGAGCTTCAATATTGCCCAAACTGCCACGATTGATATCATGTATAAAAATGAAACTAGATTCGAAAAGAGTCCAATTAGCTTTATGGACCAGCCAAGTGTCAGGAGTTCTAAAATTCATATCGTATCCAGGTCTCAATCGAATAATTATCACACCCGCGAATTAAATCATTAAAACGTACACAAACAGGCCTAGTGGCCTTCGTCTGTCGGTTAAACATTTCTAAAAAACGAGGTTTAAAAAGTACGTTAAAACAAGGGTGTGCCGTCATGGATAAAACTTTGGAGACATAATTGCACATAAGCGCGTTCCTCCGGTGGCATAGAGGAGGCTCCCCTGCATCAGAATAGATGCTTACGACCGGGCTTGTCCGAAATGCCCCCGTACAGAGTCGTAACCCCGCGTTGTGTACGGGGGGCAGTGCTCGTAGGTACGACTCGCGGGCGGACGCATAAATAAAACAACCGTAGTCTAATTTAGAGCGCACCAGTGTGCGATACAATAAAAGCAAAGTTGTGCGATCTGCTCCCCATGATGTGTGGCTTAGAAACTTTATAATATTCAGAGATTTAATACATTTTGTCTTTAAAATATTGATATGTTCTCGCCAATTGAGCCTGTGGTCGAGTGTCATACCAAGAAAGCGGGCTGACTGGACAAAAGGGAGATTTCTTCCCCAGAGGTGTAATGTGGGCTGCATTTGGAGTCTTATTTTCCTGTGGAAATGGACACATCTGGTCTTCTCATGGGAGAACCGAAAGCCGTTCCTTTGGGTCCACTGGTTCAATTTGTTCAATGTCATCTGAACCATTCTGGATGCAGTTGCCACCTTGGATGATCTGCAGAAAATTGCCAGGTCATCCACGAACAGTGTGCCTATCACCGGAGCCATGATACAATTCACGACGTCATTTATCGCAATGGCGAAAAGCGTCACGCTCAAGACGGAGCCCTGGGGAACTCCGTTGTCAAGACGGTAAAAATCAGATAAAAACTGCCCTATTCTAATTTTAAAAACTCGTTGCGTTAAAAAATTTTGAATAAAATTCGGCAGATTGCCTCTAAAACCCCACTCGTGCAAAGTCTTTAAAATCTTCCGCCGCCAGACCCGTTCGTAAGCCTTCTCCAAATCGAAGAAGACACCGATCACGTGTTGGCGGAGGAGAAAGCCTTCTTGGATGAAATTGTCGATCCTCACTAAATGGTCCATGGTGGAACGACCGCGTCTAAATCCACATTGGATGTTGGAGAGAATGTTTCGGCGCTCTAACCACCAAACGAGCCGCCGGTTCACCATTCTCTCCATTAACTTGCACAGGCAACTGGTGAGAGATATTGGCCGGTAAGAATTCGGATCAGCTCTATCTCTCCCATGTTTGGGAATGGGGACAATGACAGACTCCCGACAGGACGAAGGAAAGTGACCTTCAGCCCACAGCTGATTATACGTCTGCAGGACTTCCTGCAGCGCTGTCTCCGGAAGGTTGCGGAGAAAAGCATTGTGGACCCCGTCTGGTCCTGGAGAGGTGTCGTGGGAGTCATCGATGGCAGATTTCAGCTCCCACAAGGAAAAGGGGAGGTTGTAATCTGCCATTGTACGCGTCTCTTGAAGCTTATAGGAATTTTCTCGAGACGTTGCTTAAACGTTCGGAAGGCAGGATCCAGATTTTCATCGCTGCTCACCTTGGCGATTGACTGGCCGTTTATCTCGCCAATGGCAGCTGGAGAAGTAACCACTTTTCCTCTGACTTTTAAGAAGGAGACGCCGAGCTGCTGATTGTTTCCAGAAATGCTCTTCACCTTACGCCACACCTGTGCAAGGGGTGTGCTGATATTGACACCAGAGACAAAATTCATCCAAGAGGCCCTCTTTGCCTCCTTTACGACCTGACGGGCTTTAGCTCTCAGACGCCGAAAAGAGGACAGATTGTTTTCAGTGGGATATTTGTTAAAAATTTGCAACGCCTTCTTGCGTTTCCGAATGGCTTTGGCACATTCATCATTCCACCAAGGCACAGCAGCTCTCGACACGATGCGCCGAGACCGCGGTACGCTCATGTCGGCGGCGGTGATGATGCTGTTAGTCAATAATTGTACATTAAAAGCGCTATCGCGATTTTTATCGCACGTATAATTAAAATTGCTTTTAAAACAAAACCAATCGGCTTTTCGCACAATCCAGTTGCCCGGACGAATTAAATCAGAGTTAAAACGCCGCTCCTTAAAAATTAAAAAAGGGAAGTGATCGCTCCCACAAAGATCTTCGTGCACAGAAAAAGGCACCTTAATTGTTAAACTGCTCGATAAAATGCATAAATCAATGGAGGAGAAATCACCATTGAAAGAGTTAAAACGGGTCTTCTCCCCGTTGTTCAGTAAGACTAGGTTAAAATCTAAAATAAAACTTGATAAAATGCGTCCCCTGCGGTTACACTGTCCCGTAGTGCTTCCCCAGAGAGTATGGTGAGCGTTAAAATCTCCGAGTAAGATAAAAGGCCGAGGCAGCTGGTGGACAAGGGATTCTAAATTAAAACGGGTGACCGGCGCACCCTCCGGCAGATAAACGTTGCATAACGTAATCGCCTCCGGTGCGTGCACCGTCACCGCCACCGCTTGAAACGGTGTGTTGAGTTGCACTCGGGAGGTGTAAAGGGCCTCCCGAGTAGCAACCGCCACTCCACCCTGGGCTCGTTGGCCACTGGTGTCGTCCAGTCTAAAAAGGTTAAAACCATTTAAAATGCCTTTGTCCGTTGTTTTAAAATGAGTTTCCTGCAAACATATGCAGGACGGGTTAAAATCACGAATTAAAACACTCAGCTTTTCCTTACGCCGATAAAAACCATTGCAGTTCCACTGCAAAATAAAAGCCATTAATAATATAAAAATTTAAAAATAAATAAATAAATTAAATAAATTAAATAATTCAATTTAAAATGTAAAACACAGTTGGAGGATCAACGCTTGATGCGATTTCTCCTCCTACCTTTGGTTCTAGCCCGGAGGATCTCTGTCTCCGAGAGACATTCGTCCTCTTCCATTGACTCCGGGTGGTTGAGTCGGGCTAAACCAGATGGTCCGGGAGATACTAAATTGCCACGCTTATTTTGCGTGGCCCCGGCGGTAGTTATAGTGGGGTTCTTCCTAGGAGAACCCGAAACGGTGGCTTGTGTTTTGTTTGCCGGATTTGTGGCCTTAGCCGGCATGGCCGATTTCTGTACAGAGACTTCAGTTTTTTGGCTCACATTATCTTCTGTCTGGGTCGAGATGGTGACCTTGGCAATAGGTTGGGAAGCGATACGGGCGAACGACTTGGAGAAAGTAGGAGCTACTTGTGCTCTGTACTTTTTCCGAGCCTCGAAGTACGGGATTTTTTCAACCGTCTTGATTTCCATTACTTTTCGCTCCTCGATCATCTTTGGGCAATCACGTGGGTACACCGGATGTGCACCCTCGCAATTGACGCAAAGTGGGTCACCCTTGCATTCCGCACCCTCATGCTTTTCCTGGCTGCAGCGGGGGCAGGTGGCCTTGCCTTCGCACCGTGTGGCCATGTGGCCAAATCGCTGGCACTGAAAACATCGCATGGGTGCCGGTATGAATGGCCTCACTGGTACCGATTCATAGCCGACAAACACCTTGTCGGGGAGCTGGTCACGCGCGAAGGTGAGTACAACAGATGTCGTGTTTACTCTTTCTCCGTTGCGCTTTGTTGTGAGTCGACGAGCATCGGTGACCCCCTGAGAGGCCATCTCCTGCTTGATCTCGTCGATCTCAACATATAAAAGGTCGTAATGACTAATCACTCCCCGACAGGTGTTCAAGGTGCGGTGCAACTCGACCTTGACGGGAATGTCATGTAGCTTTTCCATCTTTAATAATTTCTCACTTTGAGCCGTTGTTGCCGGTTCGATGAGCAGTGTGCCATCGCGAAGTTTCTTGGCTGATTTTAGTTCCCCAGGAACGGAACCAGACAATATTCTCCGTATAAGGAAGGGAGACACCTTTTTCAGGCTCTCCCCTTTCTTCTGACACCTCATCACTAAATAGCGCTGATTAGCACCGGGAACATAAACTCCCGCGCCCGTATCCGGGCGGGATCTTTTTGGAGGTGGAAGATTTTTTCTGCCATTCCAAATGATTCTTCGTCCCCCGGGTTCCCCACCCACCATGGAGCCACACATTCGGGACGCCGCACCGCAAACCGGTGCGGTCGCCAGGGCTACCCGAGGGGATATGGCACCCTAGAGGTGGTTGTCTGTTTCGGGTTGGGTCTTCGAAGCACGGGCCCACCAAACCCGTACATCTCCGACCGCCCTTCGCAGACCCCCACCTCCCTGGCACTCGCCACCGTAGAGCTTAACGCCGCGGAAGCCGATTGACCGGGAGTGGCTAGCTCCCGGCCGCCTGTTTACACAGAATCCGGGGCCAAAGAGGGGTATTGGCCCAAATTCCATACCGGGCATCCTACACCCGGCTTGGAACCACAGACATCACCCTCCAGGATCCCCTTCTCCTCCTTACGGGTCACCGCACACGGAAAACATGCGGGTGGATCGCAGGCCAGGTGGTGTGGCCGCAGACAGACAGTTGGCCCACAAGACTGTCCGGGCCTAACTCTTGATGGCTCGGGGTTTGTTTACGGGGTTGTCTCCCCGCCCTTTTACTCGCCTCTTACGACAAGCATGGATACTGCGGGAGTATTCTCAATCCCCCTACCAGCAGGGGGGGGGGGTGCGAGAATGTGTGGCTCCAAAGTGGAAAACTAATAGTGCCTCTGCGGACCTGCGATGCTTTTTCTCTCGCGTCCAAAAACAAAAGACGCTAGAAGCAGCAGGAGGAAATACACAATTTGCTAACACCATGCCTTCATGCTGCACAACTGATAATAAGACTCAAGCTAAATTCATAATCATTTTACAATCCCCTCCACGTAGCCACGAAACATCGCATGAAACTTCAATTTCTTCACTTCCTTTGGCTGAAAATTTTAACTATGACGTAGGTCTCTTCATTGTACCAGGAAAGGAAAGACCTGATGATATGAAAATAGCATATCTTTTGGAAAGCCCTTGGACATCCACAAGCGACTACAAGTATCCCTTTTAAACTCATAGGAAGGGAACCGCGGAAGATCGTCGTTACGTGAGGATAGAACATCTTGAAAAGTACCCTTGGCTTGTGGTTTCTCCCTCAATGAATGGACATTTTTGTAGGTATTGCTCTTTTTTCCCAATCAGCGGCAGCTTGCGGTACAAATTTGCAGTTAAATCCCTCGTTACAGAGCCGTTAAAGTTTTCAAAACTGCTAGGGGAACTAGATGATCTGGAAAACCACCAACACACAATCTATCACAAAGGTGCAGTGCCCAGTTTTCCCTGAATTTTCTGAAAAAATAAAAAAAATCTGAAAATAAAAACACAAGCCAACTGGACGGCTACAGAAGGGAGAAAATCAAGGAAAATAGAGAAAATCTGAAGCTGAAACAAAAAAAATGTGATTTTTCTTGGCCGTCAGAACATACCATTCAGAGGTAATCGGGACGACGAGACGGTGCATTATCATTGGAAGAGCCCTTGACGAAAGACGGTAACTTCCGAGCATTACTGCGTTTTTGTTGCTAGATATTATGAAAAATTATAAAAATATTAAAGGAAAATAGTACTTTCTGAATATGTACTTATATTTTCATTTCATTTCAACCAATTTTCATATTTTACGGCATTAAAGAAGATTTATTTCAACGAGTTCGAAATCCTTGTGTAGGCTGCCGCGGGTTGATGGATGGGAAGATGCAGGTCTTCCGCGTTTTGCACCGCGTTGGTCTATGTTTCCTTGGACGACAGTTTCGTAGGCGTCGTATTCAGCTTTTTCTGGTCGGTGAAGTGAAGGTGTAGCCATTCGTCGTCTTATATATCTCAAGCGTTAGACCTGACTCCAACGGGTGAGATATATAATTAGCCTACGAAACTGACGTCCAAGGAAACAGACCAACGCGGTGAAAAACCCGGAAGACACTTCACTTCTTCACAAGAATGGCATTCTTTACATCGTTTTTTTACGTTTTCCAAAAGTGATTAGATATAATTACTCAATAATTTATCACGTCTCTTATATCTAATATAGCCACACCAAAACTACGTTTCAAGCGCTTCATTTCTTTTAATTTTCTGAGGGAAGTCCACCCGGACCTCCATTTAGTTGAGATGTATTGCATACCCCACAGGCGCAGCGGAAAGTAGTGAACCGCCCCCCCCCCAAAATAACGACCTTAATCCACCCCTGTGACCAGTGAACATGAAACTGAAGGTATAGGCTTACAAAACATAAAAATAGTGTATTTTCCACCAAACACCTCCCAGCAGATAGTAACCCCTCGATCAAAGAATAATTTCAATTGTGAAAAGAAATTACAGACAGCAACTGATGACATACATGTAGAGGACAGTCGATGATAAAAATGACATAAAGAAGTGTTTGTGGAATATACTTCAAGCAATACATAGGCTATGCCTTTCATGGAAGTGTTTGCAGTCTGAGGTGGTTGGGAAATGTTTCACCAAGGCAGGATTTATGGGAGGCAGTAGTGAGGAAGACAGTGAACTTGAGGATGAGCCAGCAGAATGGCATGAAATAAATAAAATAATGAATGTGCAATTGCCATTTAATGACTTTGTGAATGCTGACGATGCTTTGCTTACATGTGCCTTGAATGTGGGGGAGACGGTGGGAGAGGTGGAGGCAGAAGTTGGAGGGGTGTCACCAACTATGTGGAAGAAGAAGAAGATGATGATAGGAATTAGTTTCCGCTCCAACCAGAAAAGAGGTTCAGGAAGCTTTGGATGGCATGGAAAGATTTTTTAAAATATGGAGGACTGCAAAAGTGAGAACACGACTTTATAAATAAGATGAAAATCAATGAAAATAAGATTTAAAAAATGAAACAAACACATCACTAATTTTTTTCAGCAGAAACTACTTAAAGTATTGTTCCTTTTTTGTTACTCTTCTCATAAAGCTATTAGTTGTATGTATATTTAAAAATTTACAAATATAGTGATTAAAAATACAGCAGAAATTTCATTGATTAAAAGGGCCATTAGGAATAAATTATGTTCATCCCGCTAAAACCTCTTTATAGTGAACCTTCACTTATCAAAATGTCATAAATGTTGGTCCCTTCCATTCTGATGTAAAGAGGTTTTACTGTATTTTGGAGCAAAGATTCAAATGCCTCTCTTTAGTGAAACCTGACATCAGCAACATGGTCCAACACAAGCAGTAAGTGCAGGCGAAAAACTACAACAATTCTTCATCTTTGAGGTTTTTGCAAGCGGGAGACAGAGTCATGGCCAGGCAGTATACAAATGGTCATGCCGATGACTGGGTTGCGGGAACAGTCACTGAAGTTTTGGGCTCCAGGACACGTAGAGTGACGAGTGATGAGGGTCACATATGGAGGAGACATATCGACCAATTGCTCAGTGGTAATGCGTGTGTTGTGGACAAAGACTGCGTGGCAAAGGCAGGTCATGATGTGGATGAAAGTGGTTACAAGGACATGGACTGTGTGGGTGATGATGAGGATGAGTGTTGTGGGTCTTGGTTCTCCAAATAAAATAAAGGAGGTGAAGTTAGTGGGGTATTTACCCGTGATCATAGTGAATCGAGGCGTTATCCTCTCAGGGAGAGGAAACCAATAACAAAATTGAACTTGTGAATGTCGAAATTGTTCATGAAAATTGCAGTTCATTGTGGATGTTTTATATTTTTATTATTATTTTTTTTATTTTCCTTCTCTTTTTCAATTATCACTATCATAATTTTCTTCAAATTTTTTTTTTGGTGGTGGGAAAGGAATATGGTGTCTTTATTGTACGAATTTCAGCATTCACTTGTTGTTTCACAATGAACGGGCTGTGGCGGCCATGTTGCCTCAGTTGGACTATGACCACCTTGAGTGTTACTTGGTGTACTTCCCGGTCTCCTCAGATACCAAATGTATGTTGTGATTAAACCCAAAAAAAAAGCACTTCAAAATGAATAATAAGTACATTTTTGGATCTTTAAAATTGTTTTAAAGTTCCTATCTTATGTCCTGTAATGTCAGTTTCTAACCCATACAGCACGGGGAGAAATATACTCGTGTACTCTCGGTCGACATATGGGTTAAGGGATAATTCCAAAATTAGCCCTTTTCTACACGCGTTCTTTCAGTGTAAATTTTGGTCTCAACTATCTGAGTGGACTTCTGTATTTTATAGAATTTAATTAATGTACAACATGCCACTTTGCCTTTTTTCACATTTCCATGGGAATAACTGCATATTAAAGATCATCCATACATATTATTCCGTTACGAAGAGATATCTCTGTTATAACATATGTTATATAGGTATGTATGTAACACATGTTACTTCAATATGCATCTACCAAAAAACTTTGTCTATTCGGTAATCCTGATAATCGTGAAAACCTTATTTGTACACAATGGGTGATATATTTTTTTACAAAAAACAATGATTTTTCAATGCGATAAATACTTCCTTTTTTGATCATACGTTGCACTTTGGTACAATTGCACACAATCAGAAATAAAGTCATGTTCCACGATAATATTATACGCTTTCGTATGATTCTGACAGCCATTTTCAAACACGTGAATATCTGCATTAATTTCTTGGTACCAAATATTTGTATACATGTAGCTTCCCCCACCCCAAAATTTATAGAACAGGCTTCCTCCACCCCCACTCTTGTTGGGTTGGGCTGATAAGAGCTTCACTCACCCCCAAATTTATAGAACAGGCCTCCTCCACCCCCACTCGGGTTGGTTTGGGCTGGAAGAAACTTCCTCTACCCCCAAAGGTATAGAACAGGCCTCCCCCACCCCCCTAGTGTTGGGTTGGGCTGGTAAGAGCTTCCTCCAACCCCAAATTTATAGAACAGGCCTCCCCCACCCCCACTCGTGTTCGGTTGGGCTGATAAAAGCTTCTCCCACCCCCAAATTAATAGAAAAAGACTCCCCCACCTCAACTCTTGTTGGGTTGGGCTGGAAAGAGCTTCCTCCACCCCCAAATTTAGAGAACAGGCCTCTTAAACCCCCACTTGGGTTGGGTTTGGGTGGCAAGAGCTTCCCCCAACGCCAAATTTATAGAACAGGCCTTATCCACCCCCACTCGGGTTGGCTTGGGCTGGTAAGAGCTTCCTCCACCCCAAAATATATAAAACAGTCCTCACCCATCCCCACTCAGGATGGGTTGGGCTGGTAAGAGCTTCTCCAACCTCCGAATTTATAGAACAGGCCTCACTCACCCCACTCGGGTTAGGTTGGGCTGGTAAAAGTTTCTACCAGCCCCAAATTTATAGAACAAGCCTCCCCCACCCCCACTTTTGCTGGGTTTGGCTGGTTAGAGCTTTCCCAACCCCCAAAATTATAGAACAGACCTCCTCCACCTCCAATCTTGTTGGGTTGGGCTGGCAAGAGCTTCTTCTACCCCCAAATTTATGGAACAGAGCTCCCTCACCCCCACTCGTGTTAAGTTTGGCTGGTAAGAGCTTCATCCACCCTAAAAGTTTTAGAACAGGCTACCCCACCCCCAACTCGGGTAGGGTCGGGCTGGAATAAATTTCTCGCTTCCCCCAAATTTATAGAACAGGCCTCTCTCACCCCCACTCGGGTTGCGTTGGGCTGGTAAAATCTTCTTCCACCCCCAAATTTTAAAAAAGGGCTCCCCACCCCCACTCAGGTTGAGGTTGACAGGAAAAAGCTTTATCCACCCCCGCATTTATAAAACATGCTCTCCCAACCCCACGCGGGTTGGGTTGGGCTGGTAAGAGCTTCCCCAACCCCCCGATTTATAGAACAGGCCTCCCCCCACACTTGTTGCGTTGGCCTGGTAAGGGCTTTTCCCACCCCAAAATTTATAGAACAGGTCTCCGCAACCCCCACTAGCGTTTGGTTGGGCTAGTAAGTGCTGATTGTATTTCTAGAATTCAATACACGCGCCTATGTGAGAAAAAGGCTTTTGGAAGTTTTATTATAACCAGGAGATTGCCCGATCATTACCAATTGGTGGCAGAGCGTGGTTCGGTCTAACGTGTGAGTACTTTCTCCTAGTCAAATTAGGTCTTGTAGGGTTCGTTTTTCTGGTTCTTTGCTTTCCTTTCCATGGTCCAACCTCTTACCAAAAAAAGCCCTGAAGGACCTCAGAGGCGAGAAGATTACCTTTTCCTCCATCCTTGGGTTTCGTTTCTTGTTTGAGCAGCTAGAGTGATGGCGAAAGATTTTCCGACCGGTACCAGTTGGATCTATGAGTTATCCAAAGAGGAGATTGTGCGACGGGTTCGTGACCTAAGCCTTGACGAGAGCGGAAATTTGGACGAATTGCGAAAGCGACTGAGGGATTACGTTACCGTGACGCGTGATACAGAAGTAGACTCTAAGGTAAGCACCTACCCAGAAGGGAACAAGTGTGATCGTGGAGTGGGAACGGTCGCAATCTTAATGGAGCGTCAAAAGCGTCAGGCGATGGGGGAAGAAATAAGCAGATGGGGCTCACGGTTCGAGGGCCATAGAGAAGAGAGCGTTAATCAGTTCTTAGAAAGGGCCGAATTGTTCAGAGAGAGTCGGGATTTATCGAAAGGCGTTATATGGGACTTTTGCCCGAGATGCTCGGAAACAAAGCTCTAGAATGGTTTCTCGCGAATAAATTCCATATCTTTTCATGGGACGACTTTTTAGTCGAAGTTCGGAATGCCTTTCTGCCGGCGGGATATGATATCCGTTTGAAACGTGAAATGTTTGCTAGAACCCAAGGGGAAGGGGAGAGAATTGACGAGTTTATAACTGTAATGAGGACTATGAATCGTAGATTAAGAAAACCTTTAGTAGAATCAGAACTGATGTCGCTGGCCTGCGAGAATCTCCATCCTGTATATCTGGAAAGGTTTCCGGGGGAGGTATAGGGAATTTCTCAGAGATGTTACTTTTCGGTCGTCAAGTTGAGGAAAGATTAGAACGTTGTAGATTGTACAGACCTCCACCTTTACCAAGATAAATTTCACATCCCAAGTTCGGATATGAAGGGCGACCAGAGAAAAATGACCGTAGAAGGGAAACTAATGAAGGGCGTGAAGGTTGAAGAGATTGGAGTCAGGAGATACGCTGCTTTAAATGTAATAATATCGTTCACATTTCCAGGAATTGCCGAAATCGTGAATATTCTTTAAACTCGTTCAGCCGGGGAAAAATGGGAGGGGCCCCCAATCCAAGGCTAAATTAACCCTCCATCTAGGTAGTCGCCGTGGTAAAATGGGAGGTATCCGAGCGAAAGCGGCAACAGCAGCTAGGTTAGCGGTCAAAATTGGAGAATGTACCTTGGGAGCATTAATTGATTCTGGGGCTACTCGAAGTATAATTAGTCACCCGTGTTTCGAGAGTATCAGGTTAAAAGGGCTTGTAACTAAAATTGAAGAATCGCGATGTAAATGTTACACCGCTTCTGGAGAACCTTTGAATATTTCAGTTTCAGGGGTAGTAAAATTAAGGATAGGTTATTTCACATGCAAATTTCGATTGTTGGTTTGCGATGGGCTGTCACATGAACTAATTTTAGGAGCTGACTTTGTTGCATACGGGTCTGATTTTGAATTTAGCCGATCAGTATTGTTGTTTTAAGTTTGACCGTAATTGCATCCTAAGCTGGTCTCAGCTAAGAATACGGAGGTTGGTACTAGCAATATTGATTCCAGGGATGGGAACTTGAGAGGCGAGTACGCGGCGTTGTTAGAGCACCTGCCGGCACGAGAGGCAGAGCATGTACTCATTGTAATTGAACTTTTACCCGAAGTACTCACAAGGCGTTTGGGTGAGACCAAACTGATTCAATATAAATTTTTCTTGATGATCCTACACCTGTCAAAAGTCACCCCTATCAGTTAAGCCCCCCGAAGTTTGAGATTTTAAGAAAGGAGATTAATGAGCTCCTTGACAAAGGTGTCATTGAAAGGTCAATCTCAGCATATTCATCCCCTTGTTTCTTAGTCCCAAAGGGTGAGGGAAACTTTAGAATGGTCGTGGACTATAGGAAGTTGAACGCGAAGCTCCGGATAGAGTCAGTACCCTTGCCGAATATAAATTCAGCTTTCGACTGGTTTGGAAGGGCTAAGTATTTTACCACAATCGGCCTCAATTCGGCCTATTACCAAATCCCCCTGGCAGAATCAAGTAAGCACTTAACTAGTTTCTGCACGGGTTGGATTCTCTATCAATTCAAACGGGTGCCCTTTGGACTATCCACAGGGGCTCAGGTACTGACGAGACTATTAGATCAAGTGTTTTACGATATTAAGTATCGTTTTGTGCTCAACTACTTGGAAGATGTGGTCATATATTCCGAAACCTTTCAGGCCCACACGCAACATTTGCGAGAGATCTTCGCCAGGCTGAGAATGACGGGATTAACTATGAATTCAAAAAAGGTCAAATTCGCTATGCGTGAAATTTCGTTCCCCGGACATTTAGTTTCCATCCAAGGAGTAAAGGTGGATCAGGAGCGGACGAAGGCTATACGAGAATTCCCACGCCCCAGGGACGTTAAGGGCATAGCAAGATTCATCGGGATGGTAAACTATTTCGCTACATTCATCCCAAGTTTTACCGAGAAGGCAGCCCCATTTAATGCACTTCGCGGAAAGGATGTTAAGTTTAATTGGGGCAGAGAGCAAGAGACAGCTTTCACAGCCCTGAAAGAGAGTATTATGTCTTTCACAGCCCTGAAAGAGAGTATTATGTCTCCCACAGTTCTTAAAATGGCGGACTTTTCGAAAGAATTTATTTTACAGACTGATGCCAGTTCACGGGCCGTGGGGGCAGTCTTATACCAGGAGTCGGACGGTATTAGACAACCGATCGCTTACGCGAGTCGTGCAGTTTCCGCGCAGGAAAGGAATTATTGTACATATGAGCTGGATAGTCTCGCAGTTTTGTTCGGAATTGGGAAAATCCGACAATATTTGGAGCACGCCGAGTTTCTGCTAGAAACGGACAACCAAGCCCTGTCATGGTTATTAGCACATCCGCGGCAGCTAGGTAAAATTGGCCGGTGGGTTATTCAAATATCCTCCTTGAAGTTTCGCGTCCATCATATTAAAGGCTCACAAAATGTCGTCGCGGATGCATTGTCAGGGATGTTCGATTCCGAGGAGGCTCCGGAGGGCAATGCTGACGTCAATGTGGATACCATAAGTACTAGCTTCCCGTTGGCTTTCGAAGAACTTTCCGTCCACCAACAACAAGACCATGAACTGAAGGCGATTTTTGACACACTAAAGGCAGGAGAAACCGTGGGCCGGTATGTAGTGATTAAGGGTACGTTAAGTTGCCGAAATGACAAGAAACCGAAAATAGTCGTTCCGACCATTTTGAGGCCTATGTTGTTCTCTTCTTATCATCAGTCGCATTTCGGAGGGCACCTCGGAACATATAAAACGATTCATAAGATTAGGAACCACTATGTGTGGAAAGGGATGGATAGGTAAATTTTTGGGCGCATTAGAGATTGTAAGACCTGCATTCTGAGTAAACCGGCACAAAAACAAAAGTACGGTTTTTTATCCTCTTCAGTCCCGGAGAAACCGATGCAGAGCGCTTTTCTGGATTTCGTTGGCAAATTCCCGCGTAGCAAAAGAGGAAATACCATGATTCTTGTGGCGGTGGATGGGTTTTCAAAGTGTTGTTGGATAACGCCTCTCCGGGACAGCACTGCAGCCACCACGATAAAATTTTGGGGAGTTTTGGCCCTCCTTCTAGGTTCGTAACTGATAATGGGCCACAGTTTACCTACGCTAAAGTTGAGTGAGTACAGTTACCTAGTGACGCACAAACCCGGCAGGATCCATTCTAATGCAGATGCATTAAGCCGAAGGTGTAATTGATTTCGAAGGGGAACGAGAAAACGATTATGATTGTAAAGAGTGGCGGAAGGATCATAATTTCGAGGAAATTGAGGGAATTCTTCATCGGAAGACTAAGGAAGGAAATAAAATAGTCGTACCGGAAAAATATAGGGCGGAGGTCCTCCAAATATGCCATGATCACGTTCTATCGGGACATCTTGGGGTTGAGTCCACCACCGCTAGAGTTACAGCTAAATATTGGTGGTCATCTTGAAAACGGGATGCAGCCACTCATGCTAAAAATTGTATCGCATGCCGACAGTGTAGTCCGTATGGGAAAAGCAAGCGTTACCCTCGGTGGAAAAGCCATTTGAATTCATTGCCCTCGACATAGTTGGCCCTCTTCCAGAAACATCAGGTGGGAATAAATGTATTTTAACCATTCTGGACCATTCTCCCCGATTTATAATGATGGTGCCACTTACTAATCAGACCGCCGAGATGGTATCCGCAGCACTAGTGAAATAATGGATTCTAAAATTCGGGGTACCAAATACTATTCTGACGGATCAGGGAAGCAACTTCATGTCAGATCTGTTCATAGAAGTTTGCCGGTTATTACAGATCAAGAAATTGAGGACTTTGGCCTATCATCCGGAATGTAACGATCGAGTAGAAAGGGTGCATAGGAACGTTGCTCAAATATTGAGCCAATACGTGAACGCAAAAAATAATGACTGGGACCAGTGGTTAGGGTACGCTGTTACCGCTTATAATACAAGTGTACATAGGAGCACAAAATTTTCCCCGCACCAACTTATATTTGGGTACCCAATGGCGACGCCATTTGAGACCTTTGTGCGAACACCAGCGGCAATTAGTCACCCAGTAGTGTCAGGCTTAAGGGAAAGGTTGAGCACGATGTGGAATAAATGCGCTAAAACTGAGGCGTTGGCACGGAAAAAGCGGGAGAAATATGCAAATGTGAAGGGAAATTTACAGGAGTACAAAGAGGGAGATTATGTGTTCCTCCGTGATCCCTGTTTCAAAGTGGGCCAAGTGAAGAAATTCCACAAGCCGTGGAAAGGGCCATATAGAGTGTTGAAAGTGATTTCGAAGTGCAACCTTCTGTTGGATCTTCCCTTCCGCACCCTATTGTTGCACAGAAATCGTATAAAACCATATTGTGGCCCCTTTCCTCCGCCTAAGGTTGGTGGAAACAACGCTCGGCGTCGCGGCGACCGAGAAAGGAAGCGAATACGGCCGACCCAGACCCATTGTCCCCCTCAATGGCTGGCGCCCAAGCCTTAGCTTTGGAAGACGAGGAGTGTGACAAAGGAGTCATAAACGGCACCGACCCCCCTCCCTCAGAAGACTCCTTTGTCAAAGAAAGTGACTGGGAAGACGTGGGTGGGGAAGGAACCCTTTCCTTGTCAGAAGGGAGTTAGGCCGAGATGAGAAGCGACGAAGAATGGACCAGAGGTGAGGAAAATGAAGCCGAATTATGCAGCGAGTAGGTAGGATTTAGTTTATTGGGTGCGTCGACAGCTACGGTCATGTCGCACCACGCACGATCCTATTTTTCAAGCGTTTCATAAAACAATCGATATGAAGCTATATGGTATTATCTTTTTACCGCTATACATAGAAATATATTCTTATTTAAAACATTTAGAGTTTTATCAGTAGATTGGTTTGCCGTAAAAATAGCATTAAAGTACTGACACTAGATGGGTTGTCACGGAGAATATTTTTCAACTTACCTCGGATCTCTAATTTCTCGCGGGCGTCTCGATATTTTACACATTCCGTTAGAATGTGAAGCACACTGAGGGGAGAGTCGCATTCATCACACTTCGGTGGGATTTTCTCGTCAGTAAAGAGATACGAATGGGTCAGAGCACTATGTCCTATCCTCAAGCGGGTGATGGCCACCTCTTCCCTCCGATTTTTTCTGATGGAAGAAGTCCACGCTGAAGTCGTTGATTTTACAGCCCGGAGTTTATTATTTAATAATTCTGCCCAGATGTCCTTCCACTTCTTTAGCGCTACGTTTC
Organism: Pyrrhosoma nymphula; assembly: GCA_963573305.1. NCBI lineage: Eukaryota > Metazoa > Arthropoda > Insecta > Odonata > Coenagrionidae > Pyrrhosoma > Pyrrhosoma nymphula. The sequence goes on along the minus strand of OY754334.1, from coordinate 88,636,691 downwards.
GCAACGTAGCCCTGAGATCATCCACGGTCACCAATGGAGATACAATACCTGCTTTCTTCAAAGCATTTCTTGCGGCAGCGTCGGCCTCTTCGTTCCCCTTTATGCCAACATGGCCAGGAACCCACAAAAACGATACTCTAATTCCTTTGGTATTAAGGAAAAATAGAGAAGCTTGTATTTCCTGGACAAGAGAATTGCTTGGGGAGAAACGAGAGATAGCTTGGAGTGCAATGGAGGAGTCAGAGCATATCAGGAATGCACCATGGCTGCATTTAATTTCGTGAAGGGCCATTTTAATAGAATATAATTCTGCTGTAAAGACAGAACACGAAGGACCCAGTTTGGTAACAATTACTCCGTGGTGTGCAGAAACCACAGCACATCCGCAATGGTTTTCCGACTTCGACCCATCTGTGAAAACAGGGGTGAAGTCGGGAATTTCTCCTAGAACTTGCCGATACAGACACTGGTACTCAGCGGAAGTGGTGGATGATTTACGGCAAAGTAAAAGTCTGTTTATAACATTTGGCTTCGGGGTTAACCATGGAGGGTGTTTAAGGTACCCAGTCGGGTACAGGTCAGGGAGTATAAAATCCTTCTCTGCCATATAATTACTAAAACGTACACTAACTGGCAGTGTAGCTTTCCGCCTCCGGTTAAAAGCGGCTAAAAACCGAGGGTTAAAAATTACATTAAAACCGGGTGGGTTTTCATCGTAAAAATCTTAGCAACATAGTTGAACGTCAAAATTTCGCGACGAATCGCCAAAGGTGGTTCGCCGGCATCAGAATAAAGGCTCAGAATCGGAGATGTTCTGAGAAAACGCCCGTTGCCAGCCTCAGCCCGGAGTTATGCACCGCCGTTAGCGGTCTCAAATACGACTCCCGACCTGACGCATAGATAATAGATCCGTAGTCAAGTCGGCTACGGACGAGTGACCGATATAATAAAAGCAATGTGGTGCGGTCTGCACCCCACGTCGAATTGCTTAGATACTTTAAAATATTTAAAGTTTTCAAACACCTATCCCTCAATGAATATACGTGTTGTCGCCAACTTAGCCGATGGTCAAGCGTCATCCCTAGGAAACAAACTGAGTCCACATACGGAAGTATCCTTCCATTCAAACACAGTGTGGGTGGGTCCTGATATCCCCTCAGCCTATGAAAATGAACGCATTTTGTTTTGTCGCTGGAAAACCTAAAGCCATTTTCGCGAGACCATTGTGACAGCTTGTTAACAGTAAGCTGAATCAATCTGGCTGCACTTACAAGTTTCGACGATCGGCAAAAAATTGCCAGATCATCCACGTAAAGGCAACCTAATACAGGGGCTCTGATGCACTCTATAACACTATTGATCGCCACTGCGAACAACGTCACGCTCAAAACGGAGCCCTGCGGAACTCCGTTAGCCTGAGGATGAGCACGAGATAGGAATTTACCAACTATTACTCTAAAGCTCCGACAGAGTAAGAAGTTACGGATAAAAATCGGCAAGTTGCCCCTAAGACCCCATGTATGCAGTGTTGTTAGTATTTTATTGCGCCAGACCCTGTCGTAAGCTTACTCCATGTCAAAGAAAACGGCAACGACGTGTTGCCTAAGGAGAAAAGCTTCTTGAATAAAATTTTCCGCTCTTGCTAAATGGTCAGTGGTTGATCTTCCGCGGCGGAAACCACACTGAGCGACTGATAGTAGGTCTCGTGACTCAAGTCACCAAATAAGGCGGCGATTGACCATTCTTTCCATGAGTTTGCATACGCAACTAGTTAGGGAAATTGGTCTATAATTATTGGGATCACTATTTTCCTTCCCTTGTTTGGGAATAGGGACAATCAAGGAATCCCGCCACGATTGCGGGAAAGTACCCTCAGTCCAAATTTGGTTAAAGGAGTTCAGAACCTCCACCAATGCCGATTCAGGAAGATTCCGAAAAAAGGCATTGATGACTTCATCTGATCCAGGGGAGCTGTTCCGGGACTCCGCAATGGCGGACGTTAACTCCCACAATTGGAAAGGGACATTGCATTCTTGCATTACGCCGATCTCTATAAAGGATAGCGCCATTGACTCAGCTCGCTTTTTATTGCTAAGGAAACTAGTGTCATAATTGATGTCACTGCATGTGTCTGCCAGTAGCCTGCCAAAAATTTCGCATATTTCGGAGGGTCTCGAAATAGTTCTTCCATCTATATTAAGGCTACTTAGGCCATAATCATGACGATTTCAGGAGATGCAACGTACTTTACGCCATACCTGAGATTTAGGAGTCCTGTGATTGATGGTCGAGATGTATTCCATCCAGGAGTCCTCCTTCGCTCTCTTTATTATCTGCCGAGGTTTGGCCCGAAGACGGAGAAAAGATGAAAGATTTCTTTCAGTTGGATACTTGTTAAATATTCGCAGCGCTTTTTTCCGTAGTTGGATGGCCTTAGCGCATTCATCATTCCACCAAGGAACTGCTGCTCGGAGTGTGGTTCCTCGTGAGCGAGGGATGCTGCTTCTAGCCGCCTGGAGAATGCAAGCTGTTAATCGTTCTACATTGCTTACACCATCCGTGTTAATGTCAAATTTGTACTTAAAATTCTCTCTAAAGCTTGACCAATCGGCTTTACGGGCAATCCAATTGCCTTGAGGAATAAAATCTGCGTTGAAACCGCTTTCTTTAAAAACAAAAAGAGGAAAATGATCACTCCCACATAAATCGTCGTGAACTGAAAGTTTTACTTTGGCCATGAGACTTCTCGTTGATATGCACAAATCAGTCGTGGAATAGTCACCAGTGTGACAGTTGAAACGGGTTTTCTCCCCATTCTTCAATAAAAAAAGGTTACAATCATTAATAAAACTCGATAAAATGCGACCCCTTCGGTTGCTCTGACCCCTCATACTCCCCCAAAGAGGGTCGTGGGCATTAAAATCACCCAATATAATAAAAGGTCGAGGTAACTGACGAACAAGGGAATCGAGGTTAAAACGCGTAACCGGTGCACCCTCCGGCAGGTAAACGTTACACAACGTCACTGCATTGGGGGCGCACACGGTCACCGCTACCGCCTGAAACGGCGTATTAAGCTGTACACGGGAGGTGTAAAGGGCCTCCCGTACCGCAACTGCCACTCCACCCTGGGCTCTTTGGCCACTGGTGTCGTCAAATCTAAAAATTTTAAGGTTTTTAAAACTCCCTTGTCCGTAACTTTAAAATGTGTTTCCAAGAGACAATCTCTTCAATCTCTCGGAGAATTTCATTCTCCGAGAGATTGTCGTCCTCCTCCATCGATTCCGGTTGACCGGACTTCGTCAAACCGGATGGTCCGTGGGGTGGCGTGATCTCAAGCTTATTGTGTGCCGCCCTTGATGTAATCTTTTCCTGATTCTTACTGGGAGAACCCTTGCTGTCGTTATTTGGTTTGGTTGAAAGTTTCTCTGTTGTATCTTTCTTAGCAATTTCAGTTTCAACCACAATTACTTCTTTTTCTTCAATGGATGCTGTTTGGGAGCCAGTTGTGGTCTTTGCAACCAACGTGGAGGCGACAGCGGCGAAAGATTTCGAAAATGTCGGTGCAACTAACGCCCTGTATTTTTTTCTTGCCTCGAAGTATGTCACTTTCTCTGTAGTTTTAATTTCCATAACTTTTCGTTCTTCCATTAACTTCGGGCATTTGCGCGAGTACACAGGATGTGCACCCTCGCAATTCACGCATTTTGGGTCGTTAGTGCATTCCGTGTCCGCATCCGCATGTCGTTCCAGGCCACAGCGCGGGCAGGTGGTCTTACCCTCACATCGCGTAGCGATGTGGCCAAAGTGTTGGCACTGGAGTAGTAGTAGTAGTATTTGGGTGATTTGGGTGCTTCGACAGCTAAGGTCATTCGCACCACGTCAATCTAACATCACCATGTCAAATTATGTAAAATAAATAATTAAATAGACAAATAAAAGCAACACAACACATTAAAATGGGCGTAAGATAAAACACCAATAATGGTTCGTCACAAACAATTAAAAAGCCCAGACTCTTTTAAAAATAACATTATCCGACAGACACAATCAGGATCGTCTCCTAGGACGTGTCCTAGGTCTCCCCTGATGTTCAGCCGGATGCGCAGAGCACGGTACTTATCACACACCGTCAGAAGGTGTCTCACAGTAATGGGAGAGTCGCAATCCTCACAGTATGGCGGGATCTTCTCTTCGGTGAAGAGGTAAGAGTGAGTGAGGGCACAGTGCCCTATCCTCAGCCGTGTGATTGCGACCTCTTCCCTGCGAGACCTCCCGACTGATGTGGGCCACACTGATACCACCGGCTTTATGGTGCGCAACTTATTCTCCGTCAGGGAATGCCAGGTTTCCTTCCACTGTCCGAGGGCTACGTTTCTCAACGTAGCCTTTAGGTCTTCGTGCGGTACCAATACTGACGAAATTTGTTCGTCTTGAAGAGCCTTTTTCGCTGCCGAGTCAGCCATCTCGTTACCGGCTATTCCCACGTGTCCAGGTACCCACAGAAAACGGATAGTGATTCCTTTGTTAGAAAGGGATAAAAGATAATTCTGAATCTCCTGGACAAGTGGGTGCATCGGGGAATAACCGGAAATGGCCTGCAGCGTACTCATAGAGTCACTGCAGACCATGTATGCGCCGCAATTGCCCCTAATACCACCAAGAGCCATCTTTATGGCGAAAAGCTCCGCCGTGTAGATACTGCACAGCGGGCTTAGCTTCACCCCGATGACTCCATGGTGGGACGAGAACACCGCGCATGCGCATGCCGACTCGGACTTCGAGCCATCCGTAAACACGGGAGTGAAATCGGAGTGGCGGCACAGCTCTTCCCTAAAAAGTTGTTGGTACTCCATGGGCGTCGTGGAACCTTTCTGGCCAGTTAATAGGCTAAAACTACACTTAGAATAGGGCACTCGCCATGGTGGGTGACCGGAATATCCATGGCCGTACACTTCTGGAAGTCTCACATCTGTTGATTCCATGAAATTTTTAAAACGGACGCTCAGGGGTCTGGTGGCCCTTGTCCGCATGTTAAAAATGTTTAAAAACCTGGGATTAAAAATTACGTTAAAACACGGGTGAGTCCTCATAGATAAAATTTTTGCGACGTAGTTAGCCATTAAGATGTTCCTCCGGGTATCCAGCGGGGGCTCTCCGGCATCCGAGTATACGCTCAAAACGGGAGACGTCCTGAACGCTCCGGTCGCCAAACGTAGCCCCGCGTTGTGAACCGTTGCCAGCGGTTTCAGGTAACTTTTGCGACCCGAGGAGTAGACGAAACATCCATAGTCCAACTTGGAACGCACCATTGCCCTGTAAAATGAAAGCATGGTGGTCCTGTCAGCGCCCCATGTAGTGTGCGATAAAACCCGTAAAATATTTAAAACGTTAAAACATTTCTCTTTTAGAGTCCGGATGTGTTCCTTCCAATTAAGCTTGGAATCGAACACCATCCCGAGAAAGCGAACCGATTTAGCGTATGGTAAAACCCTACCGCCGAGGCGTAACTCTGGTGGTATATGGTTGCCCCTGTGACGATGAAAATGCACACATTTTGTCTTTTCCACTGAGAAGCGGAAGCCGTTCTTTTGGGACCAGCCATCCAGTGTATTAAGACAGAGTTGTATTTGTCTGGACGCGGTTACTAGTTTGGATGACCGGCAGAGAATAGCCAGGTCATCCACGAACAATGATCCCATGACAGGTCCCGTGATGCAGTCGATAGCGTCATTGATCGCAATAGCGAACAATGTCACACTAAGGACTGATCCTTGAGGCACTCCATTTTCCTGCGTATAGGGATCGGAAAGGTGCTTACCTACTCTGATTCTAAAAACTCGGTCAGATAAAAAATTTTTAATAAAAAAGGGAAGATTTCCCCTAAAACCCCAGCCATGAAACGTGTTTAAAATCTTCTGACGCCAGACCCTGTCATACGCCTTCTCCAGGTCAAAGAAGACCGCGATGACGTGCTGGCGCAGAAGAAAGGCCTCCTGGATGAAATTTTCGCTCCGAACGAGGTGATCAATGGTTGATCGACCTCGCCGGAAACCACACTGGATATACGACAGAAGGTTCCGCCGCTCTAACCACCAAACGAGCCGACGGTTTACCATCCTTTCCATTACCTTGCACAGACAGCTAGTAAGGGAGATTGGCCTGTAGTTACTCGGGTCCGTTCTGTCCTTTCCCTGCTTAGGGACCGGAACAACCGCAGATTCCCTCCAGGAAGATGGGAAACTACCCTCGAACCATAACTGGTTAAGGGTGCTCAGGATCTCCATCAACGCTTCCCCCGATAGATTTCGGAGGAAGGCGTTGTGGATTCCGTCCAGTCCCGGAGAGGTGTCCTTGGAATCCGCGATGGCTGACCGAAGTTCCCACAGCGAGAACGGGTCGTTATACTCCGCGATTACGGACGTCTCAGCAAAGCAAAGAGGAGCTCTCTGGAAGCGTTCCTTGATGGCCAAGAACGCTTCCGAGTAACTCCTGTCACTGCTTATACTGGCTAGTGGCTCGCCAAAAGCCTCGGCTATGTCGCGAGGGGAGCTCACGATGTGGCCATTAATTCTCAAGCAAGAGACGCCGTACTCCCTACGGGAGCCCGAGATGCATCTCACCTTATTCCACGCCTGTGCAAGTGGTGTTCTGTGGTTAATGCTATTGACGAATTCCCTCCAGGAGACCCTTTTTGCCTCCTTCACGACTCGTCGAGCTTTCGCTCGCAGTCGGCGGAAGGACGAAAGGCTCGTTGCGGTTGGGTACTTTTTAAAAAGACGCAAAGCACGTTTTCGGAGACGAATTGCCTCGGCGCACTCCTTGTTCCACCAAGGAACCGCTGGTCGTGGGACGTTACCCGATGACCGTGGGACGCTGCAATTCGCTCCTTCGATCTAGCACCTAGTTAAAACTTCCACATTGTGTGTGGCATCACAATTACAATTGTGTTTAAAATTAAAAGCGTCTCTAAAAGTCTGCCAATCAGCTTTACGGACAATCCAATTGCCCGGTCGGATAAAATCAGTGTTAAAACTTCGTTCAGAATTTATTAAAATGGGGAAGTGATCACTCCCACAGAGATCTGTGTGCACGGACAAATTAAACTTGTTAAAAAGACTGCTCGTTACCATAGCTAAGTCTATACAGGAGTACTCTCCATTAAAAACATTAAAACGGGTTTTCTCACCGTTGTTAAGTAATAAAAGGTTAAAATCGAGGATGAAACTGGCTAAAATCCGTCCCCTCCTTGTGCTTTGGCCTCTTGAGCTTCCCCACAAGGGGTCATGGGCGTTAAAATCGCCTAATAATATAAATGGCTTCGGCAACTGTTGGACAAGTCTCTCTAGGTTATGAGGAGTTACCGGTGCACCCTCCGGCATGTAAACGTTGCATAACGTTATATTTTGAGGAGTAAACAAGGTAATGGCCACAGCCTGAAACGGGGTGTCAATCCGTACTCGAGAGGTGTAAAGGGCCTCCCGAACAGCAATCGCCACCCCGCCATGGGCTCTATGACCAGTAAGGTCATCAAGCCTTTCGACCTTGTATCCACTTAAAATTCCACTGTCGCTCGCCTTAAAATGCGTCTCCTGAAGACATATAAAAGAAGGGTTAAAATCTCGGATTAAAATGGCCAGCTCCTCCTTATGCCTATAAAATCCATTACAGTTCCACTGTAAGATAGAGGTCATAAAATTTAAAAATATATAAATAAATATATAAATAAATAAAAACTTAAAAATAAATAAAAATTTTAAGAAAAAAGGAGCGTCCTAAGTAAGGACTACGGAGTGATCAGCGCTTGAGGCGCTGCTTCCTTCCCTTTTTTCTGATTCTTTCAACTTCTGTATCCGAGATACAGAAATCTTCCTCCATGGCTTCCTGTGGAGGCATTTTTCCCTTACCAGATGGACCGGGGGATTGTGAGTTACCACGCTTTGTTTGCGTGGCCCCGGCGGTGGTTTTAGTGGGGATCTTCCCGGGAGAACCCGGAACAGTGGTTTGTGAATTTTTTTCCGGATTTGTGGCCTTAGCCGGCGTGGCCGTTTTCTGTGCAGAGGCATTCATTTTTTGGCTCGCAATGTCTTCTGTCTGTGTAGAAATGGTGACCTTAGCAATTTGAGGGGATGCGACATGGGCAAATGATTTGGAAAAAGTAGGAGCAACTTGTGCTCTGTACTTTTTCCGAGCCTCGAAGTACCGGATTTTTTCAACCGTCTTGATCTCCATTACTTTCCGCTCCTCGATCATCTTTGGACAATCACGTGAGTACACTGGATGTGCACCCTCGCAATTGACGCAAAGTGGGTCACGCTTGCATTCCGCACCCTCATGCTTCTCCAGGCTGCAGCGGGGGCAGGTGGCCTTGCCCTCGCACCGTGTGGCCATGTGGCCGAATCGCTGGCACTGGAAACATCGCATGGGCGCCGGTATGAATGGACGCACTGGAACCGATTCATAACCGACAAACACCTTGTCGGGGAGATGGTCAAGCGTGAACGTGAGTACGACAGACGTTGTATTTACCCTTTCTCCGTTGCGCTTCGTAGTGAGTCGACGAGCATCGGTGACCCCCTGAGAGGCCATCTCCTGCTTGATCTCGTCGATCTCAACGTACAAAAGGTCGTAATGACTTATCACTCCCCGACAGGTGTTCAAGGTGCGGTGCACTTCGACTTTAACTGGAATATCACCAAGCTTTTCAAAAAGTAATAGCTTCTCGCTTTGAGCCCTCGTAGCCGTTTCGATGAGCAGTGTGCCATCGCGAAGTTTCTTTGCTGATTTAATTTCACCAGGAACTGAAGCAGACAGTAACTTACGAATAAGGAAGGGAGACACCTTCTTCAGGCTCTCCCCTTCCTTCTGGCACCTCATCACTAGGTTGCGCAGACTAGCGCCAAGAACATTAACTCCCCCGCCCGTATCCGGGCGGGATCTTTTTGGGGGTGGAAGGTTAGTTTCCGCCATTCCCAATTATTCTTCGTCCCCCGGGCTCCCCACCCACCATGGAGCCACACAATTGGGACGCCGCACCGCAAACCGGTACGGTCGCCAGGGCTACCCTAGGGGATATAGCGCCGTAGAGGTGGTTGTCTGTTTCGGGTTGGATCTTCGATGCACGAGCCCACCAAACCCGTACATCTCCGACCGCCCTACGCAGACCCCCACCTCCCTGGAACTCGCCACCGTTGAGCTTAACGCCACGGAAGCCGATTGACCGGGAGTGGCTAGCTCCCGGCCGCCCGTTTACACAGAATCCGGGGCCAAAGAGGGGTATTGGCCCCCGGTCCATACCGGGCATCCGACACCCGGCTGGGAACCACGGACCTCACCCTCCAGGATCCCCTTCTCCTCCTTACGGGTCTCCGCACACGGCAAACATGCGGGTGGATCGCAGGCCAGGTGGTGTGGCCGCACACAGACAGTTGACCCACAAGACTGTCCGGGCTCAACCCTTGCTGGCTCGGGGTTTGTTTTCGGGGTTTTCTCCCCGCCCTTTTAGTCGCCTCTTACGACAAGCAGGGATACTGCGGGAGTATTCTCCATCCCCCTACCCGCAGGGGTGTGTAGGCACTGGAAACAACGCATTGGGGCAGGTATGAATGGCCGAACTGGGACCGATTCGTATCCCACAAACACCTTGTCGGGAAGCTTATCAAGCGCGAAGGTCAAGACTCCTGACGACGTATCTTTCACAACGCCATCGCGCTTGGTAGTAAGGCGACGAGCGTCAGTTACTCCCTGAGACGCCATCTCTCTCTTGATCTCGTCTACCTCTACAAACAGAAGGTCGTAATGGCTGATAACCCCCCGACTGGTGTTGAGGGTGCTGTGTTCTTCCACTTTTACTTGGATGTCATGAAGCATTTCCATTTCTAACAATCTCTCACTCTGAATTGCATTGGCTGTTTCTATGAGCAGGGTTCCGTCTCGTAACTTTTTAGCTGATATTAAATCCCCAGGCACTTTTGCAGACAAAACTTTTCGAATTAGGAAAGGAGACACAATTTTCAATGTCTCACCCTCCTTAGTACATCTCATTATCAGGAATCGCTTACTGGCCGTAACTACACTTTCTTTCCCGCCCGTGTCCGGGAGGGATCTTTTTTGTGGAGGTAAGTTGGTACCATCCATTCCAATTAATTGAGTTCATCCCCTGGGCTCCCCACCCACCACGGAGCCACACATACGAGACGCCACACCGCAAGCCGGTGTGGTCGCCAGGGCTACCCAGGGGATATAGCACTATCGTTTATGGGGCCTGTTTCAGGTTGGACCTCCAATGTATGGGCCCTCCAAACCCATACACCTTCGGCCGCCCTACACAGGACCCTGTCACTCCAGTACTCGCCATCGAAACGTGTCGATAAGCCGATTGATCAAGACTGGCTAGATCTTGACCGCCCGTTGGCAGAGGATCCAGGGCCAAAGTGGGGTATTGAACCCCGGCCCATACCGGGCATCCGACACCCGGCTGGGAACCATGGACCTCACTCTCCAGGATCTCCTTCTCCTCCTTACGGGTCTCCGCACACGGCAAACATGCGGGTGGATCGCAGGCCAGGTGGTATGGCCGCACACAGACAGTTGACCCACAAGACTGTCCGGGCTCAACCCTTGCTGGCTTTGGGTTTGTTTTCGGGCTTTTCTCCCCGCCCTTTTAGTCGCCTCTTACGACAAGCAAGGATACTGCGGGAGTATTCTCAATCCCCCTACCCGCAGGGGGGGCGAGTTAGTTGGTTATTTAAAACATAATTTCTAAAGTAATTGCTAACGGTGTAATAAAAAATATTATTATTATTATTTTTCAATGTTGCTTCACGAAATTTTGATAGCAAACCTCGGATTCAGCACTTATAGAATGCAAGAAATCAAAACTACCCCACCACTTTCCAGGTAAAAATACTTTGACTAGATTATAAAAGTTGTATTTGCCATCACTACTCCTCACAGCAAATCTTAGAGGTGGTCAGCAGGGTACATGTATGAGCAGAAAAAAATAACCATGAAGTGGATGTTGTTTGACTCTTAGTTGATCCCTGTAAATCACACAATTTTCAGAGAAATGTTCAGAGGCTACCCTGACTGAACAAAAAGGTTTGCTTTCAGGGTAATCCTCCACCCTTTGAGTCGCCTCTTACGACAAGCAGGGATACTGCGGGAGTATTCTCTATTCCCCTACCCGCAGGGATTCTATTTAAGTGTAATGCAGAGCATAATAGCAAAATAAATAGTAAACGCTCTGCCAATGAGAATGCACACTTGGTTATCATTTTCTTCAAGTGTTGATTTTATGAGTTGAAGGATTCATTTGTAACACATCCACAAAAATCATACTCCACACACACACACAGGGTCATTGAAATTTGATTTTGATGTCATCATTGAATACATTTAAAGCTGGAATGAACAATGAACTCAGTCACCAGATACAAAAAACTGGGTAATTCAGATTTTCTTCATTTCATTGTCACCATCTGCCTTACAGCTTCTCATGCTGGGCTCCTCCACTATCCTAATCCAATGGACTACAATGAAGCAACTTCAGTCTGCACACCTCCCTCTGAGCTACAAGACATTTCAGTGATTATCAATAAGAAGTTATTGAATAACATCTGAAGATAGTGATTCTCTATGCAAACAGATAGTAGACCCACTACACTATCCGGACGCATCCCTTGCTGGACTGGGGGTTTGTTCTCGGGGTTTCTTTCCCCGCCCTTTTAGTCGCCTCTTACGACAAGCAGGGATACTGCGGGAGTATTCTCCATCCCCCTACCCGCAGGGGTGTTATGCAGCGACGAGGAAAGGACAGGGTGTGAGACAAATGAGCCCTATATAATTGATTTGGCGTGAATTTCGAAATCTGGGGTTGGTTCGAAGACGGGACTCTTCTCTACCTTCAAATATAACTCTCGATCAGCTAAACTCCTACTTTGTGTCAACTTCGATCAGTCAAAATGTTGCCCTAGCTAACCTCAGACCTGAGCGAGTTATCCCATTTAATGAAAACAACTTTTACTTTAGACACGTAACTCCTGACACTCTTATCGAAAGCTTGATGATCTCAAACTCAAATGCCACTGGTGTGGACGACATTCCGATAAAGGTCATTCAACTTTCCAAATATGCATTATTACCATACATCCTTGAAATATTTAACCACTCTCTTGATAACTCAGTATTTCCATCGGCCTGGAAAAAAGCACTTATCCGCCCGATAAAGAAGATAAAAAACCCAAAACTACCTTCTGACTTCCGGCCAATTTCTATCCTGTGTGCCTTGTCGAAAGTGCTGGAAAGAATTGTTTTCAAACAAGTCACAGAGTACTTAACTGACAATGACAAACTTGACGCTCTGCAATCAGGTTTTCGGCATGGATTCAGCACGCAGACGGCACTACTAAAGGTTACCGATGATATTCGACTTCATATGGACAAGCGCATGGTTACAATTTTAGTTCTTTTTGATTTCAGTAAAGCATTTGATCGAATTGATCATAATCTACTCTTTCATAAGATGGTGAAGCTTGGTTTCTCGTGTTCAGTTTTAAACTGGTTTTGCTCCTACCTTGAAAATAGATCGCAAGCAGTCATGGGACCTGACAATAAGTTATCTGATTGGGTTCCGGTATCTTGCGGAGTTCCCCAGGGATCTGTCCTGGGCCCTCTGCTATTCTCTATTTTTGTAAATGATATTTCGATCGCGATTAAAAATTGTAAGTACATGATGTACGCAGATGACCTCCAAATATACATCCATTCCTCAATTGAAAACATAGCTGCTAGTATCAACCTTGTGAATCATGACGTCAGAGAAATTACAAAATGGGTTGGCGAAAACCGACTTACACTGAACTGTCAAAAGACGAAATCAATAATCATCGGAAACTCAAGGGTTCTAAACAAAATAGATATTAATCAACTTCATCCAGTTGTAGTTGGTGATCACCAAATATCTTTCAGCGACTCTGTTCGCGCTCTTGGAGTAACCCTCACAAAAAATCTGTCGTGGAACGAACATGTTAATGAAATCTGTAATAAAGTCAATATTACCCTCTATCAACTAAAACTAAATAAGCACCTATTTCCTATTCCCACCCGAAAAATGTTAATTTCATCCTTGGTATTTCCCTCTATTGATTATTGTAGTCTCGTTTATAATGACATACCTAAAGAGTTAGAAAAAAGTTACAAAAGCTATTAAACTCATGTGTAAGATATGTATTTAATTTAAGAAAGGATGTTCATGTATCACAATACAGAATCAGCCTAGGTTGGCTAAATCTTTGTAACCGTAGAAAATATCTACTCGGTGCTTTTCTTTTTGGGATGTTCAGAGAGAGTATTCCTAAATATCTTCGGGAAATGTTTAAGAGCAGATCAGAAACCACTCAGATGACATCTCGCACAAAGAACTGCTCTTTACGTTATCCAACTCCACGTACAACCGCATACCAGAAATCATTTCTTGTTACGGCATCTAAACTTTGGAATTCTCTCCCTGAGGATCTGAAACAGAAGGGCTCCAATCATGCCTTCACGTATAAATTATACATGACTCTACTCAGTGCAGAGCAAACATAAACTCTGTCTAATAAAATACGGCCTAAATATTGTGTGTTGTTAAATTCTAATCCTTGCCTATTTGCTACATTACTATTTCTGTATCATGCTGTATTGTTATCACTTGTTCGATTTTTATGTACGTTTTGAGTTTTCTTCGATGAGCCATTCAATTGTAAAATGTGTTTTTGCTCCATGGGTGATGCCCAGAGCATTAATAAATATTCTATTCTATTCTATTCTATTCTATATTCCCCCTGCCCACGCCAGGCGGCCAGCGGAACGGTCCCCCTACCCCCGTCGTACGAGAGAGACTCGTGCACCCTCCCCTGCCCCCATTCACTCGCCGTAGTAGCCGTCGGTCAAGAGGGCTGCCGGAGGTGAAGGAAGTGACCGTATAGTGAGTGCATCTTAAATGGTTTTAAGCGGCAGCAAGCTCTTCTGACAAATATTTTGTGCGATGGGGAATAAATTCATTTTAATTGAATAAAGTATGTAGTGCTATTGACCGGAAGGGTATGTCGGTATGTGGTGATATAAGAAATAATAATTCATGACTTAAGCGACGTGTTTTATGATAAATGTTGGTAACATAAGTGAAAATTATTATCATGAGATTGGGTCTGATAGGTTTTATTTGTTACATTTAATATTTACCCTGGAGTAGAGATTTTTGAGAATTGTTTTGGTGATTGATTGATTGGAATTGATTTATTTTTGGTATATTTTTATGTTGATCAATATGTCAGTGGTTTAAATATGGGTGCGAGTTGAAAACATCTTCAAAATTTATAAAATGCTCACATTATACCAGAATGTTGCCATCTTTGTTGGCTCATTCGTGGTTTTGTATTGCATGAGTTGCCGGATATTCGGCAACTCACTTTTGGGGGGAATAGATGTAAAGAGTGGAGAACTGTCCCAAGGTCCCTCCCTTTGTCTTGCACCCGCTCTGCTTGGCTGGCCCTTGGAATGACACTAGGCGCTGCAACCTGTCAACCAAGCCCTGCATTGAGTGATTCATGTAAGGGATTGATGTCGTTGGAGTGGAGCGTCCTGCATGGAGGGACAAAAGAGTGGACCCCCCTTGCGCTCACTATGCGCAACCCTTTGACACTCAACGCAGGATGGGTGACTTTCTCAGAAGGCATTGGAAAAGAACGACTGATCCTCGTGTGGGCAGAGATGCCCTAGTTGCCAGCCCAATGAGAGGAGCGGACAGGGGTCACGAGGGCAGGGTAAGCGGGTCGGCGGTTGTCGAGCAAAGAGAGGAGGGAGGCAGTCTTTTGGGTGTCACGTGTGTGCGAGGGTTGTGTGCGAAAAGTGAGTGAGAAGACTGAATAAATAGTGAAAATACCTTAGGTTTCTGTTTTCATTCCCTTGGTGGACCTTCCCGAGCCCACTCATCGTAGCCGGCTTACATCTTTTTACAAATGGTGATAAAATGGACGTTAATAATTATCGACCAAAATCCTTACTTTCCGTGTTTTCTAAAATTGTAAATCGTTTTTGAACCAGTAAAAAAAATCGAAATAGTTATAAGAGTAGTAGTGTTAGTTGTTTAGGGTGCGTCGACGGCATGATCGTTTTGCACCTCAAACTGTCAATATTGCAGATATACTTTTTGTATCCGGAGAAGGCAGGTTGCATGGAAAATAGTTATAAGAATTCGACGACTTAGTTTTTTAAACATAACATAACTAGAAGTATTCAATTCGGGTTTCGAAGTGGTAAAAGTACAGAAAATACCTTATTAAAATTCTGTTCAGACTTAAATGAAGGACTAGATAGGAACTGGTACCTAATAATGAAATCATTCGACAATCATGCCAATTTTTGGGACCAAAATTATTTCGTTCACTGCCAAATGACGTGGCCAGGACAAAAACGGAATTTGGATTCATTAAAAGGGTAAAACAATCGCTTATGTTCAATGAGGAAGTGGAATTTTTACTTAAAAAGGTTATATAAAATGATATTAAAATTTATTAACTGAAATGGGTAAATGAGTTGTATGATATTATGTGTACTTAATTTTGTGTATATATATGTGAATATATGTATACATATCCATGTATATTTAAAATTGTGTGTGTATTTGGGTGTTATTTTTGAATAGTCATGAGATTAAATTCGCTTAATGTGGGTTCTATAGAATATGTGGCGACCGCAAATGGTGCCATCATCTTGTATATTGTTGCAAAGGAGGCCTTGCTGACTTGTTTATGGTTATGTAACTATGTCTTGGACTGAGACTGTAAGAGGCATTGCTTAAAAGCTCTAATAAATTCATTCGATAAACGTGGAGATCATCTCACTTACCCATCTCCACAAATATGAACGCACCAAATTATAGAAAAATTTAATAACTGTTCATTAATATAATAATGTAACTTACAAGAAAGAAATAGCACCTGCTCTGCCGTTGTAAAACTATTCATAATAGTAACCCCGAAACAGGTTTTCCTCTGAGGTACCTATATTCCATGAATTTGCTAGTATTGTACGGTAAATTCTAAATGAATGGAATAAAAGATATATTATTATTTTGCCGTAGTCAATCATGGTGGGAAGAATGAAGATAGTTATCTACCACGATGTGGATGAATCTTGTTGCATGAATTACTTTCTAAAGTTTTACTGTCTCAATATTTTCAGCGACAAAGGAAGACTTCTAGTGGAAGGATACGCTTTGGTAACCTGATGTACCAAGTGATGAGCCGGATACAGAAGCTGGGTCAACTGAACAAGAAATGAGCATCGTTATGAGAGGAAAAATTGACCGGGTGTGTAACAATGTGATCAGTGACTTATCTACTGAAAAATTACTTTACTAAAGTTTAATATCATTCCTGATAAAACTTAATCTTTCTTCTTTCAGATTCGTAAGAAGAATTTAAAAAGAACCAATACTGTATTAGATATAGAAAAATACATGGAGAACACCATGCTGAGTATTCCTCAGAATAAAAATACTGAGTTACTAGCAGCCTTGGAGAAAGTCCAAAAATTAGAAGCAGCACTGGCAGAGAAGAATAATGCCCACACAAGCTTTTCTTCCAGTTTAAAGACTTGCCTCAAAGAAGGCTTTAAGACACTGGACTCCAATATGAATGCCATTCATCACAAGTTAGCATGTCTCGAGGAAGAAAATGAGACCCTGAGAGAGAAGGTATAGGAGTTAATGAGTAAGTCACCTAGTCCAGTCAACAAAAGTTATATTCAAGAATATGTGAATTCAATTCCACTTGAACAATCAAACTAAGGCCTATAGTAGGAACTGCAATATTGTAACATTTATAAATCTAAGAGCATGCTTTAACATAACTTTATTTATGTATGAAGTAATCTTACGCAATTCCCGTGAGGAGTTGCTAGTCTCCCATCGGGCGCCTCCCCAGGTGGCGGATAGGGGAATGCTTACCAGATATGGTGGGTACCAAGGAAATAAAATACTCGGGGTGGACCAAAAATAGATATACTGCCTTGTAGTGAGGTGTCGGATCACCAAAGGCTAGAGGACGGAAAACCTTGATCAAAAACCCAGGTCCTCCAGGCTGGGGGTTGGTCGTAGGGCTAACAACCCTACACCGGAAAACAACCTAAGTTCATGAAAACAAAAATCAGCCTCGGACGGATGGATATAATGGCCAAAGACCTTCGCGAGAACGGAAACACGAATTACGGATTGCGACATGGAATGTAAGAATAATGTTGAAGCCAGGAAAGATGAAAGAAGTAGCAGATGAGATGCAGAAGTACAGAATTGATGCCATTTGGTTACTTACTTGCAGATTGAGGGTCAGGTACCAAAGCACGTGACATTATGAGCTCTTAGGTAGGGACGACTGAATACCATTTATTATATTTGCTAGGATAAACAAGAGAAAAGACTTGAAATAACTGCA
Source organism: Pyrrhosoma nymphula (assembly GCA_963573305.1). Taxonomy (NCBI): domain Eukaryota; kingdom Metazoa; phylum Arthropoda; class Insecta; order Odonata; family Coenagrionidae; genus Pyrrhosoma; species Pyrrhosoma nymphula. Next base: position 88,619,214 of record OY754334.1, on the reverse strand, counting down.
TTTCTCATAAATGTAGTTTCATAATTTTTTCCAACATTAATGGTCTGAAATCTGGTCATAGTTCTCGATCAATATCTGCTATGTAGCAGGTAAGACCAACATTTAATATTTATTCCAAACAAAAAACTTGTTTTAGTTTGGGAGGTGCGAAACTTAGCCTGACGTTCCTTTTTGTCTTCAGGTATGGCACCTCCCTCCACAGTACCATCATGTAGTATGGTCAGTTCCTCTTCGGGCACAGTTGTAAGTACATTCATTTTAAGGATGCACAAAGGCATAATATTTGAAACCCCTTAAAGGAATTACAGTTCACACATTTTTATTTCCCTCAGGACATCGGGTTTGGATATAGTATTACTGTCCATGCTAAGTCAACGTTGGACACTACACAAGACCGGGCGAAGTGGCTTCGCCCTCTGCTCTTTGCAGTGTTTAAGGAAGATGCTGGCTGCTATAGGTTTTACAAACCCCGCGCGGAGCAAAGTAGACTGAATAAGTTCCCAGCAAGCTTCATGTCGCTGGCTGAAAGTAAGAGAGTGCAGATTTTTCTTTCATCCTCCAAATAAGGAAACGTCTTACATAATAAAATGTTTTCTTTTATCTTTCTCCAGGCATGTACACCGCTTTCTTGGAAAGATTGGGGTACAACGCTGCAGCCAAAGTGCATGAGATGAAGTGGCTGGGAGCTGAGCTGGCAGACAGGGCGAAAGCCATCGACCGTGCCAGCTCCACTTCGCCTACGCCAAACCCGAGGAGGAGGAGAGCGACAGATGAGGATGTGGCTGTAGATGAGCAAGAGTAAATTCGACTTCTTCAGATCTAAGAAAATATTCAATTGCTTTACATCCACCAGCATTATGTCATTCCTTTCTTTTGCCGTCAGCGTTATCCTGGATGAATCAACAGGGCAATTCCGCAGGGTAACGGAGTATATCCTCAATCCTGTCACAGGAGAATTGGAAGAACAGGAGGTGAAAGTACATGTAAGATAATAAATGTAAATAATTTTAAAATTATTGATGTTCATATTTGTAAAGTAATTGATGTTTATGAATTGAAAATAATGCACACGCATGTATTGTTAATTTGGTTCTGTTATTTAAGTGGTAGTCAAGCCCTTTTTCCAACCCTCGCTGGTGCTTTGCACTATGGAATGCAACACTTCATGAACGGTTTCCGGACACTTAGTTGTTGAATCAGGACATATCCTCGCCAAATGTCGATCCTTCACCTCCACCCTATTCAGATGAATGAGAACACTTCGTCGACACTTCGAGTCGCCCATATCCCAACACTTCAGTGTTTCAAAAAACACTCCCCTGACTCCTCGTCAACACTTCGTTGATCCTTCCAGAACACTTCGCCAACACTTCGTGGCAATGCATTCCGAACACTTCGACGACACTTTATTTTTACCAGGGAAGTTTTCCCCCAGGGCGCAGGAGTGGGTTTTCCTAGGATACGGGGAAGGAATGAAGGGATACCGTCTCTGGAGCATCAAGGAGAGGCGGGTGTTCCACAGCCGGGACGTGGTGTTCAGGGAGGGCCAATTCCCTTTAAGCACAAGGAAAGCCTGAGGTGGGAGCAGCCTGCCTCCAGGGAGGTGTTCTGCCCAATTGCTGATGCCCCGGAAGAGGACGACGATGGTGGCGAGATCCCTGTTGTGGATTGAGCTGCACCGCTGCCAAACGGCCGTGATGGCTATGGAGGGGACCATCTTCCAGGAGATGAGGTACGACGCTCGGAGCGCCAGAGGAGGCCCTTGCAACCATGCAAGCTGCCTTGCTGCCTGTCGCACGTCAGGGTGGACGACACCGTGGGCGGAGATGACGGGCACCTTGCCGGGCCTCCGAAGACCGTAGAGGAGGCCATGAGACGACTCGACCGTAAGCAGGAATGGAAGCAATGCAGAGGGAGATGGCAAACCATCAACGGAATGGAACTGTGGTGGAAAGGCCTAAGGGAGTCAATGTGGTAGGCTGCGAATGAGTTTTTCCCCCACCGAAAGTGAGTTCTTCTGGTGATCTTGTGTACAAAGCTAGATTGGTGGCACAGGGTTTTAGCCAAAGGTACGGTTTTGATTATTGGGAAACGTACACCCCCGTACTGTCTAAGGGTAGTCTTAGAGTTTTGTTGGCCTTAGCTATTAGCAAGGGATGGGAAATTGAGCATGTTGACCGTGTTGCAGCTTACTTGAATGGAGCTCTGGAAGAGACTATTTACATGGAGCAGCCCAAACTCTGGTTTCGAGGGAGATGAGGGGATGGTTTGTCTTCTTCAAAAGAGTCTGTATGGTCTTAAGCAGTCAGGCATGGTTTGGAATGATATGATAGTTAAGATCTTGTGTAAAATGTGTTTTAAGCAATGTGTTTCAGATCCATGTGTTTTTGTACACCAGGAGGGTTACGTGGGAACGTATGTGGATGATATCATTGCTTGTGGTACCAAATCATTTCTATCTCTCTTAAAACAGGGCCTAAGTGAGATTGTGGAGATCAGGGACCTGGGACCAATAACAAACTTGGTAGGACTCAATTTTTCTCGACCCACTGAAAATATCCTTGAAATGGACCAACAAAACTATACTAAGGAAGTACTGGAAATGTTTAATATGACTAATTGTAATAGTGTACTTAATCCAGGTATTGTAGGTGCCAAGAAGGATGAAAAAGGGAAACCTTTTAACCAGGAGAGGTATCGGTCTGCAATCAGATTTTTGTTGTATTTATCAACTTTCTCAAGACCTGATATTTCCTTCATAGTTAAGTATTTGAGTAAATATTGCCAGGAGCCTACTGATGTGCAGTGGGAAGGGGTGAAGCGTGTGCTGAGGTACCTAAAGGGGACTGCAAGCTACAAAATGGTATTCCAGAGTGACCCCTCTTTTGCATTTAAAGTGTACAGTGATGCCGACTGGGCAAATGATAAGTCAGACTCATTGTCTGTAGGTGGTCATGCAGTTCTAAAGGCTGCTGTTGCAGTCGTTTGGAGGAGTAAAAAGAAATCTATCACTGCAAGCAGTACTATGTTGGCCGAGTATTACTCAATGTTTGAAGCGTGTAAGGGTATAGTGTGGCTAAGAGACTTAATGAGCGAGCTAGGTCATCCTGTAAATGGAGCTGTGCATCTGTATGCTGATAACCAGGGAGCCAACAGTTTGGCTTAATCAATCAAGTTAACAGACAAAAATAAGCACTGTAGGCTTAGATATCATTTTGTAAGAGAGTATATTCAAAATGGTGAAGTTAGAGTTAACTATGTCCCGTCATCTGACCTGCCCTGGACCGACTGCCCTGCCCTGGACACATTCACGTGCCACTCTTCTGTGATTGGCTAGAAGAGTAAAAGGTACACAAGCTCGTTCAAGGTCACCCGCCATGAGTCGGGAAAAGGAATGTGTTTTGTGAAGAAACTCTATCAGTTCCGTGTTAGCACTCCTATTCATCCAAAAGATACGTAAAAGGTATGTAATAAACTTTTATTTCGTATATCTTTTGAATGTTGGCAAGTGGCTACATCTATAGTGAAGTTGCCGTATTTTTAGGCGTTACCCAGCTCTAGCTGTTGGAGTGCTGTGCCTCGCAACTACCACCGAACAGGCGCAACTCAGTTTCAGTCAGACGTTTCAGTGAGACACTCGAAGTCGGCCATTACAGTACAGTCAGTCGTGCTGTTTAGATAAAATACAAGTCAAGACTCGAGACAGCAGCGTTTATTTTTCATTTTATTATTTCTTATGAGTTATGATGTATAAATGGCAGATAAAAACCACCGAACCTGCAAAGGATTTGAGCACATAACCACAAACAAGTGGAGGTAAGTCTTTTTACCCGACTGCCAAGAAGGGTTATGTTTTTCGCGCGTATCTTGTAAATATGTTTGTAAATGTCTTTATTACCTCGTATCTTCCAAACCGCTGGATGAATTTTGATAGTTTAGGTATTGTTATATTAGTCTTAAAAACCCAAGGGTCGTTAGATTAGTTAAAAAAATAAAAACAGAATGTAGGTTTAATAGCAGGCGGGAACCAATTGCTTAGGTGAATAATTAACCCATTATTTTTCTTTCAGTTTATAATTTGAGTTTGGTTCCCGCCTGCTACTAAACTTAATGCAGGTATTTAACTTTGGCTTTCACTCAGCTCATAACATAGTCTGTTAAACCAAAGTAGAGTTTACTTTGTTTATAGTTTATTTTAATTTTGATTTCTATTCTCAATCTTTTTTTGGTCTTTCTAGTGCATTACTTGTAAATTGTTTTTTTTTGCAGTCGGGTTTTTGATTTTTTAAATTATTTATTTTATTGCAATATTATTACGTAATAAGGTAGGCTAAAATGTTGTTTATGAGATAATGTTTTTCATCTTATGTATTAATTGTGTTTAGGTCTAACCAAAACCTACATTTTAAATACTTTAGTTTGCAGATAAGGTTCACTACTAGGTTATAAATACTTGGTAAGTTATTATTTATAACTTAGACTTAGACATAGCCTAAATTCCCGTTAAAAGTTATTTTTCCTATTCAGATTGTCTTGCTGGTCCCAGTTCAAATAATAATCAAGATGATGATTCCAAAAAGAAGGATGATATCGGAGAGCCTTCGAAGAGAACAGCAGAACCTGACGATCCTTGTCAAGACCTACCGAAGAACCGACTAGAAAAGACAGCTAGGATTATTCGTGGACCATTCCAGCCCCGAGTTTCTTGCTACCCAACAAAAGAAGTCGGCAAGGGAAAAAATTCAAGGAAAAGATCCTTTAAACCCAAGTGGTTTGAAGATTATAAATAGTTGGAGTACAGTGTGGCAAAAGATGCTGCTTATTGTTTTGCCTGTCGTTGTTTTGCTTTAAATGACAGTTCACTACCTGGATTAGTTGAAACTGCATCTACAACATCAGGTTTTAGTTGTTGGCATAAATCCAATGAAATGATCAGAGCCCACGAAAAAATCTAGTATGTTAGGCCGGGAAAGTTTTGTTTCTAATAAATCAGTTGATGTTATGCTAGATGAAGCTAAGGAAGCCGAGTTCACGGCTTGTCGATATTGTTCGTCTGTTGGCTAAGGGGGGCAAACCTCTTAGAGGCTATGACGAAAGCAGTGATAGTACAGAGAGAGGCCTTTTCCTTGAAATGGTCGCTATCTTACAAAAATATGACCCTTTTTTCAAAGTTAACTTAGAAAAGGCGCCTAAGAACTGTAATTACCTAAGCAACCTAATCCAAAATGACATTTTATCATCACTTAGAGCAGTAATAATGAAAACAATAGCTGATGAAATTGACGGACAATCCTTTGCAATTATCGCTGATGAAACGTCGGACGTTAGCCATCATGAGCAATTGGCAGTTGTGCTTCGCTACATACCGAAGGGGAAAGATTTTCCTATCGAAAGATTAGTGCCTTTACAACAACTGAAATCCACTGATGCGGAAAGCATATTTAAATCATTTTACTCTGTGCTGTCTGAAATGGGTTTGCTATGGAAAGATGTGGTTTGTGTGTGTTTTGACGGGGCTTCATCAATAGCCGGTGAATTTACAGGAGTACAGGCCAGATGTAAGGAAGTCAATGGGTCCATAATATATGTGCACTGTTATGCACACTGCTTAAACCTTGCCTTGGTAAGTGCCTGCACTAGTCATAAGGAAAATCCACTTATTTTTGACTTCTTTGGAATCGTCCAGCTAATTTACAACTTTATCGAAGGTAGCCCAAAGAGGCATCGTCTTTGAGGATGCTGTTAAACAAACCACAATGAAACTTAAGACTCTGAAATCCCTTTCAGATACTCGATGGGCCTGCCGTTCAGAAGCGGTGTCTGTCATTTATGGTCAATTGAACGAAGTTGTAGAGGAAATTGAAGAACGCACTGAATCTAGTTTCGATTCTAAACTTTGGGCGAAAGGTAAAGGTATTTTGCTGTAAGTAAAGTCTTTCAATTTTATTGCTTCTTTGCAAATTATGCATTCGATACTGCAAATTGTAGTAAAGGTTAGTAAAGCCTTGCAAAATCCCAAAATAGATTTGTGCCAAGCAATGGAAGAGGTTGAAAGCCTAGCTCTTGCTTTGGTGGAGATGAGAAACAGCGAAGAAGAGTTTGAAGATATTTTTGACAAAACAAGGGAAATGTGTAGTGCATTAGACATTGAAATCCCGAATGTCCGGAAAAGAAAAGTGTCTGTTCTCATTGAAGATAACAGTCACCCTTCTTCTGCTTTCTACGCAGACACAAAAAAGAGGAATTGAAACTCTTCACTTATAATCCTGTTTTGGACCGTCTTGTAGAAAACCTTAACTCTCGGTTTTCTCAAGAAACAAAAACTGTCATCTCTGCCACAGGAAAACTGCTTAAGTTGAATATGGATGATTCTTACATGTGTGGATCAAAGTACTTTGAAATTCTTGCTAAACGATTCAATGTAAATACTGCTGAACTAGAGGCAGAATTTAAGCTTCTAAAATCTAAGAATGGAAGAGAAAATGATCCAGCATTTCCGCCTTCAAACATTTTGGACTGGATTAACTGGTTTTCAAAATTCCAGAGGAGTTCAACATTTGAAAACTTTAGGACAATACTCAATAAATTTGCCACAATGCCTGTAACAAGTTGTACAAGCGAAAGAACGTTCTCAAAGCTGAGTATAACAAAATCCAAGCTCAAATCGACGATGTGTCAAGACCATCTGGAAAACTTGATGATTCCGTTTGTGGAACAGGAATTGGCTGCTAACGTAAAGACGAGCGATGTGATTGACAACTTTAAAAACAGCGTTGAATTCCAACGTCGGATGACTTTGTAATGTGACTAAAATATTCATTATTGTATTTTTCGTCTTAGATAGGACTATTTGTATTTTGTTTACAGTACAAATGTATTACGTTTACATTAATTTGTTTTTTCAACAATAAATAAATATGTTTAAAATTGAAGATGTTTCTCTTGTTTTGGTACCAGATATTCTAACCAATTAATTGAACTATTCATTAATAGTTAATATTTGCTACAGTTAATATTTTTAAAACTAGTTTTGTTAAAAATGTTTTTGTCAATTTGAAGTGGAAATAATTGTTATTTTAACAAACAATTATTTGAAAATCCACAAAAATACCTTGCTTTTCAAAAGTTGTTTGTCGCTCCTTTAGGAATTAAAGCATATTTATAGGCAATAAACACTAACATCTCCAGTACCAACCATTTTCATGAACACTAACTAGGAGCTATTCCTGGCACCACCACTTCTGTAGTCCTGGACATGCCTATGGGGAGCAAGCTCCCCTGATGAGGGCAAAGCCAAAGGGTGAAGGGCAGAAAATATACCCCCCAAATTCCTGACTGACGCTAAAAGTAAGTTATTTCTTACTAAGTTTTGAAAGGATATTTTCGGTTCAACAAAAATTCAACGTCCAAGTCATCTGCTACCTGGATGATTGGTTACTCTACTCCAGGAACGCCTTCTGCGCCTATACCATCTGCGACTGGTTACGAGACAACCTTGGTATCCAGATTAACATCCGAAAGTCGCAGATGGCATTGACGCAGAGACTAAAATACCTCGGAGTAATTATCAACACGTCCGACTTGTCATTCCAATTGACAAAGGCTTCCAGACGTCGCATCTACTCGGTCATCCCGCTGATCCCGCTTCTCAGAGCCGTGGACATCCCAAAAGCAGCGGGTTACCTATCATGGGTAGCCTACGTCCTAAGACTACCAATGTTCCTGATAACTCACGTCTTCAGAAGAAACAATACGTGGTAGCTCCACTGGCAGACGTCGGAAATGTTCAACCGGCGGGTGACCTACATCCGGGCTACCGACGTGCTGCAGGTCTACACAGATGCCACTCCCACGCAGGGCGGGGTGGTCATCCCACAATGGGAATTATCACAATCCTTTCCCATACCGCAGTTCTCATCCATCAACGCGGCTGAGGCCTTCGCAGCGCTCCAGGGGCTGGACAAGGCGATGGACCTACTGGAAGCCCAACATTTGAGGATTATGTCTATTTCAATGTGTATCGATTCTCAAGTTGTATTGTACGCTCTGTCCAAGGGACAGGGTATAATTTTTCACTCGAACGAGATATTGGTTCAAATGTATATGTGTTTAATAATAAAGTACAATAGGTCACACACCGTGACCTGGACCTGGGTACCTTCCGCCGACAACCTGGCAGACGAGCCCTGCGGGCCATACCTTAGCCCCATTATATCCATAATCTAATTTTGAGCGCACCAGTGCTCTGTACAATAAAAGCATAGTGGAGCGATCGGCTCCCCACGAATGATTACATAAAAATCGTAAAATGTTTAAAACCTTCGAATACCTATTCTTTAAAATCATAATTTGTTCACGCCAATTCAGACGACGGTCAAAAATTAAGCCTAAAAACCGGATCGACTCTGTGTAAGGAAGAATCCTACCACACAGACGAATATCCGGTGGGGGTTCCTATACACGCTTGCGGTGGAAATGGAGGCATTTCGTTTTTTCAGCAGAAAAACGAAAGCCACTTCCCTTTGACCAATCGCTGAGTTTATTAGGAGTCAACTGGTCAACTGAATGACTCGTGCAGCACTGGCTAGTTTTGACGACCAGCAGAATACGGCCAGGTCATCTACAAACAGCGATCCCATCACTGGTGCTCTGAAACATTCCGTGACGTCATTAATCGCAATAGCGAAAAGCGTCACGCTCAGTACAGAGCCTTGTGGAACCCCGTTTTCCTGAACATAAAATTGGGATAAGTGATTGCCTATCCTCACTCTAAATACCCGATTAGTTAAAAAATATTTTATAAAAATGGGTAAATTTCCCCTAAAACCCCACTCGTGTAACTTTTTGAGTATCTTCTGGCGCCAGACTCTGCCATATGCCTTATCCAGGTCGAAGAACACGGCAATGACATGCTGGCGCAGAAGGAAGGCCTCCTGGATGAAGTTTTCGGTTCTGACGAGGTGATCGATTGTCGATCTCTCTCGCCGAAACCCACATTGGACACTTGAAAGAAGGTTCCGTCGCTCCAACCACCAAACGAGCCGGCGGTTAACCATTCTTTCCATTACCTTGCACAGGCAGCTGGTCAAGGAGATTGGTCAATAATTATTGGGATCAGCCCTGTCCTTTCCTGGTTTAGGATTTGCGACCACTACAGATTCCCGCCAGGAGGTAGGAAAGCTTCCTTCAGCCCACACATGGTTGAGGGTGCGGAGGCAATCCAACAACGCTGTCTCCGGAAGATTCCGTAGAAATGCGTTGTGGACGCCATCCATTCCTGGCGAGGTGTCCTTAGAATCTGCAATGGCGGACTTCAATTCCCATAGCGAGAATGGCTCATTATATTCGGCAGATTCTCGGCGCACGGCGAAGTTCAATACGACAGATTCCGAGCGTTCCTTGACGGTCAAGAACGCTGCAGAGTAATTGACGTCACTGCTGATATTGTTAAGTCACTGCCCGAAGACTTCGCTTATCTCCTGGGGTGTACGAAGCACCCTGCCGTTGTCTTCAATGTAAGAGACGCCGCGTACTTGCCGTGAACCAGAAATGCTCCTTACCTTGTTCCAAACCTGTGCAGGGGGTGTCCTGTTATTAATGGATGAGATGTAATTTATCCAGGAGGCCTTCTTAGCCTCCTTCACCACACGTCGAACTCTCTCTCGGATGCGACAGAAGGAGGAAAGATTGGCGGCCGTGGGGAATTTGCTAAAAATGCGTAAGGCACGTTTACGCTCCTTAATGGCCTTGGCGCACTCCTCATTCCACCAAGGTATCGCTGGTCGACGGATGCCGCTGCCCTTTGATAATGGGACGCTGCATTTGGCTGCTTCCAATATACTTGCGGTAAGCAGCTCAACGTTACACGTCCCGGTGCGTTGGTCATTGTACTCAAAATTAAATGAATGTTTATATACAGACCAGTCGGATTTGCGCACAATCCAGTTGTCTGAGCGAATAAAATCTGGGTTAAAATTCAGTTCAGATCTGATTAAAATAGGGAAGTGGTCGCTTCCACAGACATCTGTATGGACGGACATGTTGATTTTGGTGTAAAGACTGCTCGTACAAACACATAAATCAATGGAGGAATACTCCCCGTTAAAAGAATTAAAACGGGTTTTCTCTCCATTATTTAGTAAAAAAGGTTAAAATCGTTTTAAAAAAGCGGGCTAAAATTCGTCCTCTCCTGTTGCTATGGGCCGTAGAACTTCCCCACAGGGGGGATGGGCGTTAAAATCATCCAATAAAATAAATGGCCTTGGCAACTGATGGACAAGAGCATCTAGATTCTCAAGGCTCACCGGCGCCTTCTGGCAGGTAAACGTTGCATAACGTTAATTTCTCACGCGCATACACGGTCACGGCCACTGCCTGAAACGGGGTGTTCAACTGCACTCGATAGCTGTAAAGGGCTTCTCGAACAGCAATAGCCACCCCGCCCTGGGCTCGTTGGCCGCTTATGTCGTCGAACCTATAGACCGTATATCCTTTTAAAATGCCCTTGTCCGTATCTTTAAAATGTGTCTCTAGCAGACAAATGCAAGAGGGGTTAAAATCATTAATTAAAATGACCAGCTCCTCCTTGTGCAGATAAAAACCATTACAATTCCATTGTAATGTAAAAACCATTATAAATATTTAAAATAAGATAAAATTATAGATTAACTAAAATAAAAATAGTTAAAAATCAGAGCATCCAATGTCCACCACAGGAAGCAATCAGCGCTTGAAGCGCTGTTTCCTTCCCTTGTTTCTTATTCTTTGGATTTCTGTATCGGAGACACAGAAATCCTCGTCCATTGCCTCCGGCTGGGGTTTTTTCCCCTTGCTGGAGGGACCGGGGGAAGGTGTCTTCTCGCGCCTAGAGGGCGAGACTCCGGTTGAGGTTGTAGGCGAGCTCTTCTTTGGAGAGCCCGCAGAGGTGGTTATATCCATTTTCTATTCGGTTACTGTCTTTACCTTAGGCGGTTTCACCTGTTTATCGGGCTTATCTTTATCAGGTTCCGTCTGTGTGCTCATTGTGCACATTTTCACGGGAACGGAAGCGACTGATGCAAAGGATTTGGAAAAAGTTGGGGCAATCAATGCCCGAAACTTATTCCTCGCCTCTAGATACGAGACCTTTTCCAGCGCCTTAATCTCCATGATTTTCTTTTCCTCATGCATCTTGGGACAATCGCGGGAGTACACCGGATGTGCACCCTCGCAATTGATGCAGGAGGCAGCCGCATCGCACTTGTCCCCGTCGTGTTTGTCTTTGCCACAGCGTGGGCAGGTGGCCTTGCCCTCACATCGTGTAGCGATGTAGCCGAAGCGCTGGCATTTAAAACATGTCATGGGGCTTGGAATGAATGGTCGAACTGGAACAGATTCGTACTCAATGAATACCCTGCTCGGAAGCTTCTCCATGGCGAAGGTGAGGATCACCGATGTGGTGCTTTTCACCTCGCCATTACGGCGACTCAATATTTTCTTACATCCCGTGACGCATTGGGACTCCATCTCCTTGGAGATGGTGTCGTCGTCCAGGTGTAGCAGATCGAAGTGGGAGATAACTCCCCGGCAGGAATTTAAAGTACGGTGCGGCACGGTGCGGTGCGGTAAAGTTTTTTTGGCAGATCTCAGATCTCCATATAGATACGCCGAAAACACTCTCCTTATGAGGAAGGGAGATACTTTCGTGATGGTCTCGCCTTCCTTCGTACATTTCATTATCAAATAACGCTTTGAAGCGCAGAAAACACATTCTCCCCCGCCCGTGTCCGGGCGGGATCTTTTTGGGGGTGGAAGATTAGTTTCCGCCATTCCCAATTATTTTTCGTCCCCCGGGCTCCCCACCCACCATGGAGCCACACAATTGGGACGCCGCACCGCAAACCGGTGCGGTCGCCAGGGCTACTCGAGGGGATATAGCACCCTAGAGGTGGTTGTCTGTTTCGGGTTGGATCTTCGATGCACGGGCCCACCAAACCCGAACATCTCCGACCGCCCTACGCAGACCCCCACCTCCCTGGCACTCGCCACCGTTAAGCTAACGCTACAGAAGCCGATTGACCGGGAGTGGCTAGCTCCCGTCCGCCCGTTTACACAGAATCCGGGGCCAAAGAGGGGTATTGGCCCCCGGTCCATACCGGGCATCTGACACCCGGCTGGAGACCATAGACCTCACCCTCGTGGATTCCCTTCTCCTCCTTACGGGTCACCGCACACGGCAAACATGCGGGTGGGTCGCAGGCCAGGTGGTGGTGCCGCACACAGACAGTTGACCCACAAGACTGTCCGGACTCAACCCTTACTGGCTCGGGATTTGTTTTCGGGGTTTCCCTCCCCGCCCTTTTAGTCGCCTCTTACGACAAGCAGGGATACTGCGGGAGTATTCTCCATCCTACTACCCGCAGGGGTATTAAGATATCTTAAAATGGTAAAAAGGTGTGCGTATGGCTTTTGTATAAGCGACACAAGATATCGACATAAGCCATATATGGAGGGAGTGGAGTTTATTTTATTCCCAAAACCCACGGAGAATCTGAATAAGTGTAAGATTTGGGCTCATGCATGTGGATGAAAAGACTTCACTCATGCCAATATCACGTACATGGTCCTTCTTGGTCACGTATATGCACGAAACATTTCGTCGGCGGAAGAGGACCAACCAGAGAAACTCCTCATCCCATTCCTCTATTCCACGTAAGTGAATGTTTTGGAATGTAAAGCAATGTTTTTATCTCGAACCTAAAGATTATTAGTAGATAACAGACCAGTTTCCTGAGCTTACGAGTACCCTTCTAATAGCTGATGTATAATGTAAATCTTATTATAGGAAAATCATTGCAGTAGGAGGAGGAAAGCCCCTTCTGCTCGGTATCGTCCTGCAAAAAAAGTTTCATCTTCGGAACTTGTTCCTGTAGGGGAACAGGATACTGAGGTTAATCGCGAAGAGAATCCTGGGTAAGAGGAAGCTGTGGTGAAAGACGCAGCCGTTTCCGTGACTCCAGAAGTGTCGAGCTAAAGCATTCAAACCCTCAACAGAGATTATGTGCGACAACTAATCTCCAAGATTAATGTACAGCGATCTGTTGGTGTGAAAATGTCGTTTTCTTACGTCGGTTACGGAGGTGATACCGGTAACTTTAAATATTAGACTGGTTTATCAGTTGAATCATTTGATTCGCTGTTTGATTTGCTTGGACCAGAAAATATGCGTTATTTTAAGTACAAATCATGTAAAAATACACCGAAAAAATCCGGGAGTATAGCATGCAAAATCTCCTACAAAGATAGACTGTTTCTAAATCTGGTAAAATTTCGAAGAGGATTTACACTTAGGGATATACCGTGTTTGTAAATGTTAGTGTCACTACTATGTCTTCCATAATTTATACATGGACTCAGTTCCTGTATTTTGAGCTCAAGGACCTGAGGTCTGCCATGTTCATTGGCAGGGAAAGGCAGCAACGGAAGCCAAAGTCTTTCAGGAAATTAAAAATCTCAGGGTCATTATTGACTGCACTGAAGTGAAAATACAGACGCCAAGAAATTTTCAGGGGCAAGGGAATACTTTTTCCCAATACAAACATTCTAACACAGTGAAATCCCTCGTGGGCATATCTGTCTATGGTGCCATTCTGTATGTCAGTGAGGGCTACTAGGGCTCAATTTCGGACCAAGAATTGTTTGTCAAATGTGGAATCCTCGATCAACTAACAGTAGGTGACGAAATTATGGTTAACCGAGGTTTTAATATTCAACATATTTTGGATCCCTATCGAGTGAGGTGCATAATGGGCGGAACTGCTTAACAGCAGAAGAGGAATCACTCACAAAAACTATTGCAAAATCAAGGATTCATGTTGAAAGATTAATTGGGAAGATGAAAGATTTTAGAATTCCTCAACGTGTTTTTCCGAATACTCTTTTGCCAGTGGTTTCAAATATAGTGTACACAGTTTGTTGCTTGGTAAATTATGAGGCGCCTTCGCTGGTTTTGAACCTTGATTAAATAATTGCTAAAAATGTTATTTATGCCTTTAACTTTTTTATCCCACGCCTGTTACATCATATGCTATTTTACATTGTTAATTTCTTGACTTTAAAAGAGGGATTGGGATAATGGAAAGAAGGACCAATGAAGCAAGTTTTCAGGCCAAAGAAGGATAAGGAGGGAGAAAATCATCGTGTAAAAATTAGTATTATTTTCAACAAAATAATTTACTAAAGGAAAAGAAATCATTTCTAAGGAAATGCATTGAACATAGCTCAACGTGTAAATCGTTAACATACATGAGCAGGAGGCAAATTTCTGGGACATTTCTGCAGGAAATATTCCGGGGCAACAACATTTTTCTGAAAAGCAATCAACTTCTGACTCACATTAGTGGCAAACATTTCATCATTATCTATTTCGATGACACAAAATCCTTCTTTGGACCATACTAGAAGGTGGCAAAACATAGTCCTAGTTATCATCGTGCTAACTTGTACTTGGTAGAAATAGGAATGGCTAGCCCTGATATGCAGTTCTCCATGGTCATTCCGAACCATGAAGGATGTCTTCAACTGATCAGCTGTAAGGGTAGTGTCAAACATTTTAGGGTGACAATCCTTTAGCAAAAAAGGGGACTAATTTCAAGTAATCCTTTCCCCCTCCTAGTCCAGATTAAACCATCTGGACTACACCAAAGACCAGGAAAATTTCTATTTATCCGTAGACCAGTAGTTCACCTCATCTGTTCCATGGACACTGAATAAATAGAGCAGGCCATGCATACTCTTCCCGAGCCCTACCTTCAAAATACCTCCCATAATTCATTTCCTTTGAATGTGGTGGATCAAAACCCCACACATGCTGCCGAATGAAGGTCTTCTCAGCCTCGGGTGATTTCAGAGAATACTATCTTTTTGCATTGGATGCTGTTACTAAAATAGACCTCCGACGAAACCATGACTCTGTGCCACTCTGCCCTTCAGTCCCACCAATTACAGAGCAAATTTCCACACCTTGGTTCGTTGCATTCCTTATAAGTCCATCACGTTGCTTCATAATGACCTCCATTTCACTGTCATCTAAAATGAAATCTTCATACTTGTATTGAAGAAGAGTTTGCCACAGACTTAGTCCATTATTCCTGGCCTCCAATGTACGGAGGATTCGATTAACTTTATCCTCCTCGCTCTCATGGTCCACTAAGGAAGGGGGTGAATCATACATGGCACGTTTACTCCTTCGGGATGTTGAACTGTAGTCAAAACAGAAACCTGGAGAAATGATTAATGGTTAATTGAGGCAAATGTAGAAGGTTCTACGTTTTTTTACAAGGTAAAATAGGATGCTCACCTTATCAGGGTTCTTCTTTTTACCTCCAAGACCCCAAATTCTGGGTCTACTGGTGCATGAAATAGCTCCATAGCCATTAGACTGCACAAGCTCGAGCACCATCAATAAAACTGCCATGAGTAGTAGTAGTGTTTAGATTGGGGTGCGTCGACGGCTGAGGTCATTTTGCACCACTGAAAACTATTTCGTGCTGATAATTTGATATTATAAAAAGGGATATATACTAAGGTAAATATCACATAGGTAAGTAACTTTATACTTTATTGTAAAATCCATAATTATTTAAAAACGATAAAACCTTGGCTATGTTATCTGGGTTATCTCCTAGGACTTGTACTATTCCTCCCCGGATGTCTAGCCGCTCCCCCGATACCCAATACACATCACACTCCGTCAGGAGATGCCGCACTGTTAATAGAGAGTCGCATTCGCCACATCGTGGCGGAATTTTCTCTTCAGTAGATACGAGTGAGTCAGGGCACAATGCACTATTCTCAACCGAGTAATGTCGACCTCCTCCCTGCGATTTCTCCCGACATAAGTGGGCCACGCTGATATTTCGGATTTTATTCCGCGGAGCTTATTGCTATGTTGGTCAGTCCATAGCTCCTTCCATTTTTCCAAGGCCACGCGCCTGAGGTCATTCTTGAAATCATCTACGGGTACCAGCGATGTTGTCAGATCTGGGGCGCTTAGTGCTTCTTTAGCAGCTGCGTCGGCCTTTTCATTGCCGGCAATTCCCATGTGCCCTGGAATCCACAAGAAGGATATTTTCACTCCCTCCTTATTAAGGGATAATATGGAAGATTGGATATCTTGTACAACTGGGTTAGATGGTGAAAACCCGGAGTTAGACTGCAATGCACTCGCAGACTCTGAACTGATTAAAAACGAGGTATTGCTGCACTTGATATTGGCCAGGGCCAATTTAATGGAAACCAATTCTGCCGTGAAAACATAACATATCGGACTGAGCCTTGCTTTGATTCTTCCGTGGTACGTAGACACCACTGCACACCCACAAGAGGTTCCAGACTTTAAACCATCTGTAAAGATAGGGATGAACTCATGGTGATAACTGATAATTTCTTTATATAGCTGCTGGTACTCCGTAGATGTGGTGCAGGATTTTGGGCATCGAAGTAGCCGCAAAATAACATTTGGCCGTGGGATCGACCACGGCGGTTCTCTCATGTACCCGGTCGGGTACACGTCTGGTAGGTTAAAACAGCGCTCAGCAATGAAGTTTTTAAAACGTAAACTTAGAGGCTTTGCTGCTCTTATCCTCCTATTAAAAACGTTTAAAAACCATGGGTTAATAATAACAAATATTGTAGGACGGGTGATTCTTTGCTGATAAAATCTCGGCAACATAGTTGCATGTCAACATATCTCGGCGAGTAGCGAGCGGCGGCCCCCCCACTTCCGCATAAATACTCAGGACTGGTGAAGTCCTGAAGGCGCCAGTGGCTAACCGTAGTCCGGTATTGTGCACGGAAGACAATGGTTTTATATACGAGTCACGTGCAGAAGAATATGCTACGCATCCATAGTCCAACCGAGAGTGGGTAAAGCTCGGTACAGTAAAGCATTGTAGTGCGATCCGCACCCCATGTCGAATGCGTTAAAAACCGTAAAATATTTAAAACCTTCACACATCTGTCTTTTAAAATTCTAAAATGTTCACCCCAGGTCAAACGTTGGTCAATAGTCACCCCGAGGAATCGGATAGATTCTACATAGGAAAGTTCCCGATGGCCGAGATACAGGTCCGGTGGAGCGTGTAATCCCCTTATCCTGTGAAAATGGACACACGTCGTTATCTCCACGGAGAAACGAAACCCGTTTTTCTGAGACCAGTCGGACAGCTTGTTCAACCTTAATTGGATAAGTCTGGAGGCACTAGTAATTTTTGACGATCGGCAGAAAATAGCCAGGTCGTCAACGAACAGGGAAGCCATAACGGGAGAACGGATAACTTCTCCGACATCATTAATTGCAAGAGCGAATAGCGTCACACTAAAAACGGAGCCCTGAGGTTCTCTTCTCTTATGGATAAAATCTAAAAAGATATTTTCCTACTAACTTTAAAAACACGCCCGCATAAAAAATTCTTAATAAAAATGGGTAGGTTTCCCCTAAATCCCCAATTGTGCAATGTCTTTACAATTTTGTAACGCCAGACATAGTCGTACGCTTTCTCTAAATCGAAAAAAACGCCGATCACTTGCTGGCGTAAAAGGAAGGCTTCCCGTATGAAATTGTCAGTTCGGACCAGGTGGTCAAGGGTTGACCTACCTTTGCGAAAACCACATTGAATATCTGAGAGAAGGTTCCGTCGCTCCAACCACCAAACGAGTCGGCGGTTTACCATTCTTTCCATTACCTTACAGACGCAGCTGGTAAGTGAGATGGGCCTGTAATTATTCGGGTCTGATCTATCCTTTCCCTGCTTAGTGATGGGCACCACAGCGGAAACGCGCCAGGTTTCCGGAAAGCACCCATCAGACCAGATTTTGTTAAAAGCTCGCAGAATTTTCGGTAGGGCAGCCTTTGGAAGATTCCGAAGAAAGGCATTGTGAACTTGGTCCATCCCTGGCGCGCTGTCACGGGAGTCTGCGATGGCGGATGTCAATTCCCACATTGAGAATGGGTCGTTGTATGCAGCATTAGGGCCTATGGTCTTAAAATGAAGCGGCACTGACTCGACGTTTTCTTTCATACTCACAAACGCTGCGTCAAAGTTTGAGTTGCTGCTGGTCTTGGCGAGTAACTCCCCAAATACATCACATTTGTCGAAGGGGGAGGTAACTCCCCAAATACCTCACATTTTTCGAAGGGGGAGGTAACCACCCGATCGACGACTTTTAAGCAGGAGGCAGTGAGTATTTCATTAGAACCCGAAATGATTTTAACCCTTCTCCAAATGTCTGATGTAGGAGTTCTGTGGTTTATTGTAGAGAGATACTCTACCCAGGAAGGCTTCTTTGCCTCCTTGACCACTTTCCGGGCTTTAGCTCGTAAGCGTCGAAAGGAGGCAAGGTTTGTCGCAGTAGGAAACTTATCGAAAATACGTAAGGCTCTTTTCCACGCTGTAATAGCGTTTGCACATTCTTCGTTCCACCAGGAAACGGCTGGCCTACGAATGATGCTCTTAGTACGAGGTACAGCGGATTCCGCAGGTTCAATAATTATCGCTTTAAGCTTTTCAACATTCTTCGCCCCGTCTTCATTTTCACTAAAAATAAAACTAAATTTATGCTGAAAAAGTGGCCAATTGGCTTTCCGAATCAGCCAATTGGCAGGACAATTAAAATTCTCTCTCAAACCTCGTCCCCTGTTCATTAAAATTGGGAAGTGGTCGCTCCCACATAAGTCATTATGTACGGATAGACTGAATTTTGTCATTAGACTGCACGTGGACATGCACAGATCAATGATGGAGTAATCCCCATTAAAACTATTAAAACGGGGTTTTTCCCCGTTTTTTAATAAAAATAGGTTAAATCATCGATAAATTTAGCTAAAATTCGGCCTCTTAAGTTGCACTGTGCTCTTGTGCTTCCCCATAGGGAATTATGGGCATTAAAATCACCCATTAAAATAAAGGGCCGGGGTAGTTGACCGACAAGCGCTTCAATATTAAAAGCGGTAACTGGTGCACCCTCCGGCAGATAAACGTTGCAGAGCGTCACCACCTCTGGGGCGTGCACGGTCACTGCTACAGCTTGAAAGGGTGTGGTCAGCTGCACTCGGGAGGTGTATAGAGCCTCCCGAACGGCAATTGCCACTCAACCTTGGGCACGTTGGCCACTGGTGTCGTCAAGTCGGAAAACATTAAAACCTTTTAAAAATCCTTTGTCCTTAGCTATAAATGTGTCTCCTGCAAACACAAGCAGGACGGGTTAAAATTATGCGTTAAAATATCCAGCTCCTCCTTATGTCGATAAAAGCCGTTACAGTTCCACTGTAAAATGAACACCATAAAAAATTTATTAAAATTTAATAAATAACAAAAAACAGCAGTGTATCCGTACTAAACTGCCATGATATGACTGCGAAGCCCTAAAGCAGATTGCTTGCTTTTGCAAGTTGCAGAGAGTATGTGCGACGATATCTTGGACAGCATGCATAGGACAGAATAATTATTCCGTCTTAAAGATGAATTAACAACACCTTTCAAGAAATATATATCCTCAGATTCACAGTCCATTAGTTTAGTCACGTAGCCACTCTCACAATACTGATTTCCTCTCCTGAAGGGTTTTTCGGTTGTGGCTGTATCACATTCATCTGAATCTGAAGATGCAGGAGCCAAAGCACTTTCCACAAAGTAGAAATAGATATGCCCTCCATTGAAATATTCCGGGATGTTGACAGATGGAAAATCTCTTAACGTTCCCCCTGGTACTGACCCTGATGGCATGTCAGTGATTTCCTTCTCTCTGTTGAATCTCTTGTCATACCAATGACCTCTATCGACACTGGCATCAATTTCTTGACCTCGACCGGCGTTTATACAATGAATGCACCTTTAAAGAATAGTTGTCAAGATTAATTCTTGTACAGTTTCTAACACCATTGTAAACACAATATAAAGTAGATATTTTCAAAATGGGGTCACTATTTATACTTCCTCATCAAAATTAAATTCAACTGGTAAATTCTCAATTCCTATGAAAATGTGTAAATATATTAAGGAAACAATTATGATTTCATAAAAAATATTAATCATAACCTCAAAAACATGATTCATTTTTAAGACACTTTAGTTTCACAGGAATTAACATAATTTCTTGCGAAAACATAGTTTTATAAAACATTAATTATTTACCAACTTGCCCTCATTTAGCATATTTCACATTTTTAATCTCAGAAAGCACACAAAATAACCAGACTTTCATTTTATGAGGTCGTGAGAAATATCTTCAGGATTATAAGAAAAGATATTTTGCTTGATTAACACACTGGCCTTGGTAGATAATTAATTTTGTATACGACTTTGTTTTTGCAAGTGTTAGAAAATATTATGAGTTATAATTGGTTATTTTTTCAAGTTTTCAAGTTTTCAAGAATTCACTGCATCTATCTGTATGGCATACATTTATGTAATTTGCTGGTGGCTCAATTCTGGTCTTATGACCTTGGAGACCACCTAAAGCTCCCGCTCCTTTGTTGTTATCAATTTGTGTAGCAAAAATGTTTGGGAGTAAATAAATGATTATTATTATTATTATTTGTCGTTACAGTTGTAACATGACCCTCCGAGTCCCCGGCAAGCATCGGGTTTCATTGCCGTCATAATGGCCGGTGACTCGAGAGGGGTTCTGCAGTAATCGCAGCCACGTCCGACGCCCATCGGATATGTGGCTACGCTGCGGTCGGGTCATGCGTCCGCAGTAGACGGAGTGACCCCAGGATGACGGCCTTCTGCATGCGTGCAATTAGTGATTCCGCCTGTGCCACGCAGGACGGAATGCACTTGATGTTATTCATCAGCGAGCCCATAACTCCACCGAGCACACCTAAGATGAGGACCACCAGTTTCACAGAGTGTCCGGGGTACATCCGCCGAAGTTCGGAAAGCAGGTCTTGATATTTCGTCCGTTTCTCCACCTCTTTCGCATCCATGTTAGTTTCAGCCGGAGCCGAAAACTCGATCACGAAAATGGAGCGTGTGAGGTGGTCGAGGAGAACGATATCAGGCTTGGTCGCCTCCAACTGCCTGGTGGTGGAAAAGGAGTAATTCCACCAGATTGTGCATTTATCGTTCTCCACGACGGACTCAATATCTCCAGGGGCATAGGGCAGCACAGGTGTTTCGTCGATGCCATAATGGTGTCGAAGATGAAAGTATAACACTCGTAGGGCCGCGTTGTGCCGAGCTAAATACGCTGACTTGGCGTAATAACTACAGCCGGAGAGAAGGTGACTCAAAGTCTCCGGCTGGGCTCGGCACGCCCTACATCTCGTGTCCGCAACCTCCGCCTTGAATATAATGCGGCGGTACACGAGTGTGTTTATGACACCATCCTGGCATGCGAGGACAAAACCCTCGGTCTCGGACTTCAGACCGGCGGAGCGTAGGAAGGCAAACGTTAGCTCCTTCGATAACCCATGCTTTTCGATGTTTCGATAGAAACCTCCATGCATGGGCTTATCGGTATGCACCTTGAGCAAGGCCTTCTGCTCGGCTTTTTTTATTTCGAGCTTGAGGACGTCTACCTTCAATGACAAGATGGTCGTGTCATTGTCGCTTCCATCGGATGACGGGTCGAAGTCGAGACCGGTTTCGTCCGCTGCCCTCTTTGCCGCCTGGAAGAGAAGCGCCCCTGCTCCCGCACTCTCGTGATCTCTCACGAGATTGAGCAGGGGGTCCCTGCTTTTCAAAATTCGGCAAGCTGTACCCAGGACAACTCTGTTGTGGAGACACTCCAGACTCAATAGTCCTCTACCACCTACATTGCGAGGGAGATACAATCTGGCGACGGAAGATTTCGGATGAAGACTTCTATAGATGGTCATCATCTTCCTCGTTCCCCTATCGAGGTTCTGCAACTCGTTGACGTTCCACTTCATGCATCCGAAGGTATACAGCAGTGTAGGAACCGCGAACATGTTCGTGGCAAGAACCTTGTTCTTGCCTGACAGCTCAGAACTCCAGATGTTCCTGAGAGTCTGTCTGTATTTGGCGGTGACCCTTCCCTTCACTGCTGCAACCTCCTGCATTCGGCGCTGGGGGACGCCGAGATATTCATAGCTGTCATCGTCCTCGAGGTGACGAATGACGCTCCCGTCAACAAGTTGCACGTCTTCTTTGATCTTCGAAAATCTTCCTCTCGCCAAGTGGATGGATGCACACTTGTCCAATCCGAACTCCATCCCTATAGCCTCACTGTATTCCAGTACGGTGTCCAGGGCAGTGCGAAGGTCTTTCGCATTAGAAGCGTACAGCTTCAGGTCATCCATATAAAACAAATGGGTGACCTTATGCTTCCTGTCACCTGGAACACCGCACATGTATCCTTTACCTCGTCGGAGCCTGAGGGACAGGGGTAGGAGGGAAATACAGAACAGTAAGGGGCTCAAGCTGTCGCCTTGAAAAACGCCACGGTGGTATGTTACCAACTCTGTGGAAACTGACCGCTTGCCTGAGGTCAGAACGAAGCGCGTTTTCCACAGTGGTAACAGGCGTTGGATGCAGGACACTACCTCTGGATGGACTTTCATCAACTTCAGCATGGCGATCAAAAGCTCATGCGAAGTGGTGTCAAAAGCCTTCTTGTAGTCCACCCAGGCCATTGATAGGTTTCGCATATGCCGGATGGCATCCTGGCATATGCACCTATCAATGAGCAGGTTGTCCTTGCATCCCGCGATTCCCCGCTTTGAGCCCCTCTGCTCGTATACCTTCTCCCACACCGACTGGACTTGGTGTAGGATAAGGTCGCTCAAGATCGAGGTGAACGCCTTATATACAGTGTTGAGGCAGGTTATAGGGCGGTAGTTCTTTGGATTGGACAAGTCTCCCTTCTTAGGTATTAGAAACGTGCGTCCCTCAGTCAGCCAAGGTGGAATTGGTTTTCCACCAATTAGAAAGGACGTGAAGATTCTGGCAAGGTGTTGGTGGGTGGAAGTAAATTTCTTCCACCAGAAGTTATTCACGGCATCCATTCCTGGAGCCGAGAAATTCTTCTTGCCAGAGAAGGCCTTCTTCACGTTACTTTCGGTGACTGAAAGAGGTCCATCCACATCTTGTAGGTGGCGGTCACAAACCTCTTTAAAGAGGCCTATGGCCTGAGTGTCTCCGTTGAATTGCTTCGACGTTTCGTAGATTTCCTTCCAGAAACGTTTAACCTCTTGGACGGGTGGCGGAGATTCAGCGACAGGCGGAGGTGGTCGAAAGAGACGGGACGGGTGAAGGAGAAAGGTGGCATTTTCTCTCACGCCCCTACTCCTCTTTAGGAGTTTTTTCCGGGCCGTGGTGAGGGCCCGTACACTGTCGACCGCATGCTGCTTACTGGTAAGCAGCACGCTTTTATTCAAGGTGTGATGGTTGTACCTGAGACTGCGCGCTATGCACCGAACTTTAGGGGTGTAAGTTCGCCCAGATAAGATGTATTCCATCACACACTGAATTCTCGACGCCTGTTGTCTCGCCTGCGTGATCTTGGCCTCCAACTGTTCAAGCCTCTTTGCTGCTTTGTCCTCCCAAGAGGTGTTCTTTTGGGAGTGAGCCATAATTTTGGCAGCAGCATAGACCACGCAATTTACCGTCCAAAGGTCCGACGTTTCCGTTAGGATTTCGTCGATAAGACCATTCAACTGGGGCAGGTGGTTACCCCGCAAAGAGATCTTCCGGTGGATGTCTCTCTGCCTAGGATGTCCTTCATCATAGGTAATGGTGCTTAACAACCACGTTCGTAGATCAGAGACGGCCTGACCAGCTTCTTCCCCATTTGGCCGAGAGACAGACACAAATGTCGTTCTCGCCTCAGGCGGTTGAGAGGCTGCCTGTGTCGGGGAGGGTGGTCTGGCCGGTGGTGTATTCCTCTGAACTGGCGGTTGGTGGAGGTTTTCCTTTCTTCGCAGGTGGTTGGCATAATCGCGCAGGTTTTGCTGCGATAGGTGGTCGTGTTCTGGATGCATCTCACACCACAATGAGTGCATCCTTGCCATTTACCCCCTGCGATCAGGCTCGCTGGCAGCATGGCATGCAAGAAGGTCGCCCCTTAGGGCTTCTGTCCACTGCATCCGAGCTCCCGTAACGGTGGTATTGCTATTGCCACACCCAACTCCACTAGGACCCCCATCCGAGAAGGGCCGGTTGTGGGTGGCATTTCTGGTATCTTTCTTGGGAACCAGTTGTACTGCGTGTGGGGTGGTTAGCCCCACACGCAGACGTCCACCATTAGCCGGAAAAAGCCGTTACCAGGTACGCCATGGGGAGGCTGGTGGTCCGGTTTTCGTACCCTTATTATTATTATTATTATTTTCTTATGTGAAATATATTTCTTTAGTATCTGTAATAATTTGTGTGTCGATTAAGAAAGCTATCGATTGTCTATTATCGATTGTCGTTGCATCAGCTGATATGCCATGCGGTCACGGCAGTTACGACTCGGAGTTCGGCTGGCAATGATGTGCAGTATATTGTTGTCTACCAGTTTGTCATGTTAAGTTACATATAAACGTTAAGTTATTATTACGACTTTTCGTGTTGTTCCATATACCATTTAACAGGTTATGGGCCCAGTATAACATTTGCAGCAACATTATATAATTATATAAGAGTTAGATGTGACAAGTGAAGTGCGAACTTAAGAAAAAACGTGGTCGCGAGTATACTGTCATGGCAGAAGCGGAGAGCTTGACGAAGAGTATTGCCAAGTTTGATGGCACCAATTTCCAACTGCAAATTTCAAATAAAGACCGTAGTCGTTGCTGGAGGGTTAATAGACGTGGTGCTGGGAACGAGTCGTCAGCCAGCAAATCTCCAAGATGCTGCCGGGAAACAGTGGGTAAAGGACAATGCAGAAGCAATGTGCACTATAGCATCCTCAGTTGATTAATCACAGTTAGAATATTTACTTACGTGCACAACGGCGTCTGAAACGTGGGACAAACTGTGTTTCGTGCATGAGCAAAAATCGGAAGCGAACAAGCTCCTTCTCATGAAGCGGTTTCACTAATATACGATGGGGCCGAGTGATTCAGTCGTTACGCATAGTGCGAAATTACAAAATATTGTGGCGCAACTAAAGGACGTAGGAGAGAAGGTATCGGATCTTGCTCTCATGGCAAAGATTCTGGGAAGCCTTCCGAGTTTCATTCACTAATTACAGAGTGGGACAACGTCGCAGCTACCGTCCAGACCGTAACGAGACTATAGGAGAGGCTGATCGCCGATGAAGCAAGAATTACGGAAATAGAGGAGTCAGCGAGTGCTTTAGCAGCTATGTAGATAGGTAGAAATACAAAAAGGGCAGTCGGGAAACAAGTTGGGAATAAGTGGAAAGCCAAACTTGTTTGTTTTGTTTATGGAAAACCTGGCCACATTGCCCGAAGTTGCAGGAAGAATAAGAAGACGAAGAAAAAGAAGTTAGAGAAAGAATCGGGGGATGAACATCCAGTGAGTGCTTTTGTTGCTACCGACAAATACACTACTCTTGAACGTAATAAACATGTAGAAGAGGCAAAATATGTTAAAGATTTCATCTCTCTGAGTGAAGTAAAAGAGACCTGGACAGTGGTGCGTCTATAGTGGTCGCAGAGTTTCTGTGCACTGGAGAGTTTCTCTTAGCCCAGCTGCCCACAGTAGAAGGGCAGCGATTGGCTGCTGGCGTCCTATACCGTAAAGCGGTTCTTAGCTCAGTGCGCGCCGCGTACGAATGCTCAAAGCAGCGATCCCAAAGAATCGGCTAAAACGAACGGAATGCCTCGCCGACGCGACGGCCTTTAGCATAGAAATACTCTCGAAAAGAAACTACAATAGATATCGAGTCAAAACTTTCAGTGATTGCATTATTCATCGCTACAAGTTTAGAAACCTATGTCCATCGGCGCATGTCCCCTTAGTTCTACGATAAATTAACAAAACGTAAAACCTCTTCACCAACCTTTTACAAAATAAAAATACGAAAATTCCACTTAATTGTCAGAACAACTAATATTTTTCTCACTAGAAAAGGAATAATAATTTATCGTGCCATATTTAATTCAGGAAAGAAAGCCTGTCACTCGAAACATAGTTACGACGGGAAATAAAAATTATTCTAATTTAATTTTATGTATATAAAACCCGCAACATACCTCTAAGTTTTTGGTGATTCATGTCTTATTGAGTTTATCCTGCGCTCTTGACCTGGGAACCCAAGACCTCGCAGATCTGATCCTTGAATTACTTCAATCTTCATCACTTGAGGATTCAATACCAAGAGGAATAATTACTTGGGGCACTTTGTTGCACACACATTCTTTTAATTAGTCTTCTTCCTGCATTTTCTCTGCATGCTCAACACACTTTTTCCAGTCCTCCTTCGTTACAGATGCAAGAGCTTCGTGCGTTAAACGCTCCACATCAACCATTTTGAAGGTAGAGTTCTTCTCCGCGACGAACCTCTTCACTTGTGCCCATATCAATTCAATGGGATTATATTTGCAGTGGTAAGGAGGCAGGCGGACGACCAAATGGCCCATTGAAAGGGCTAAATCATCCAACTCGTATGACGTAGTGATCTTACTTCTCACCACGAATTCTCTCACTGTTTTAAGCAGTTCTTTTACAGTGCTATTATCACTGAAAGTTTCATTACGATACCGCAACCAGGATTGAATTTCCATCTTCCGGCTGGATGTGTTGGGTATTTTTTCAACAATTTTTGAATGGTAGCTTGCGTTATCCATGACAATAATGGACGGCCGGTCTAACCTCCTCATAAGTTCCTCGAACCACCAAGTATAACAATCTGCATTCATGTCTTTATGATAGTCAGACAAAGGATCTCTGCTACCGGATTTAAAAACTAGAGCCATATCACCAATAAATCCGAGCTCACTGGATCTTGCGTGAGTCACAATCAATCGCCCGCCCTTCCCTGTCGGTACACGCATGCCACCTTCTCTCTCGGAGTTCACCCAGATGTGACGCTAGCAGTAATTTTGGTTTACCCACGTTTCATCTAAATACACAGTTTGTTGGTATGTAGGATTTACACGGTGCGAGTGCATGATTTCCAGGAATTTCCTCCTGCATTCCCTTATATCAGAGCGTTCCATCAACAGTTTTCTACCATCATTACCCAGCACATACTTAAATCCCAGGCTGCTGAATATTTTCCTGAATGAAGAATATGACCCAGGGTATCCAGTTGCTTCTTGGAAAGCAATTCTCACTCTCTCCACTGTTGGGTAAATACCCTTGTAGTACATATCCAAAAATATTCGATGCACTAAAGTCTCATCGAATCCGTCGATTCTACTTTTATTGGGAGTTGGCCCTCTCTTCTTCTTTTCTTTTTCCTTCCCCATGTTGTTCAGTGCGGAATAAACATAGCGAGTGGACACGCTACAAGCCATGGCTGTTTTTTGACGGCTTCACCGTTTTCATAGCGAGAACACCCAGCGTTGACGGCCGCGAATTTACTCCGATGCACTTTAACACGGTTGGTGACATTGGGGTCATTTTCACTTCCACACAAATCCGTCGAAGTTGATCCATTTGGAAATAAATTGACCCCAAGGGACTGATAATGTACGCTACTCGACACTTCATCCAAACACAGTCTTTCACGGTCTACGATGGAATTGTCACTCAAAGTATCCGAGAGAGTTTCCATCGCGATTTCCTTGCAAAAATAAAGGTAAACGCTAATTACTCGTGCCCTTAACTCTGCAGAAAACTCCTTAGGCATTGTAACACGATTCTTGAAGTCCACAAGGGAATAAAACTGTACCACTGGAGACGAGATTCGCTCGAAAGGCTTCGTTGAAATGACACCAGCAATGGTTTCAGCGAGTTCTCCAAGGGCCCAGAAAGCTCATAAACAAATTTCGTAGAACCCCCAACATTTATGGAATAACCCTCAAGTGTACCTTGACCCCTCAAATGTACTGGTTTCCAAAACTTGGGAATGCCCGGATTATCTCCTTTTTCCAGCGCCCCTGCTGAGCGCCCCGCACATTCATACCTTTCCTTTCACTGTCATACACGGATTTCCCAGGGTGTTCGTTCTCACGGTTCCAAGGGATCTGTTATCTGCTACCTAATGAGTTTTTCCCAGAATATCAATTCCTAGAGCTGCATGCGATTAAGGAACGAAAGTGCTTGTTAGAATCAGTTGTTTTAGCTATGAAACGATGGCTCCAAAAAAGCACTATGGTATTTATTTCCGTTCGAAAGGCCAACCTTTAAACCTAAACATGGTGGAACGTATAAGTAGGTATGCATGATGAAACCAATAAAGCTCTGGAGAATGCTGTTAATGTATGAAAGGTTGCCGCATAGAGTAAGCATAAGGAAATTTATTAGAATGAGTCTATTCGCGTATTATAAAATAAATAATTTTTTGGACTGTAGGTCTCGGATTTGTAAATGAGTTATTTTTCATTTTATAGCTATGTTTAAACTGTGTATATTTCCGAAGGAAGTATTATCCGAAAGCCAATTAAAAAAGAAATAAAATCTCCGAAAACGGTTTTTTGACTGGCTATGGCAGTTATCTACAATAGGAATTTGGTGTTAGCCTGACGAGAGCCAGGCTTTAGATAAATAAGGTTTCGGATAATAATACCTTCCTCGGAAACTCATTGAAGCCCAATTTGCAGCTCACTTTAAATTATCCTGTTTCGAGTGACATGCTTTCTTTCCTGAATTAAATATGGCACGATAAATTATTATTCCTTTTCTAGTGAGAAAAATATTAGTTGTTCTGACAATTAAGTGGAATTTTCGTATTTTTATTTTGTAAAAGGTTGGTGAAGAGGTTTTACGTTTTGTTAATTTATCGTAGAACTAAGGGGACATGCGCCGATGGACATAGGTTTCTAAACTTGTAGCGATGAATAATGCAATCACTGAAAGTTTTGACTCGATATCTATTGTAGTTTCTTTTCGAGAGTATTTCTATGCTAAAGGCCGTCGCGTCGGCGAGGCATTCCGTTCGTTTTAGCCGATTCTTTGGGATCGCTGCTTTGAGCATTCGTACGCGGCGCGCACTGAGCTAAGAACCGCTTTACGGTATAGGACGCCAGCAGCCAATCGCTGCCCTTCTACTGTGGGCAGCTGGGCTAAGAGAAACTCTCCAGTGCACAGAAACTCTGCGACCACTATAGGCATATTTGCTACAGACGTGAGTGGTTTAGCGAATTAGTTGAATGCGGAGATATCTCTGTTACTTTAGGAGCCAACACTAACTGTACAGCTGTAGGAGTTGTCAAAATAAGCGTAAATAACCTAGTGACACCTTCGCTTTTAGCGGGATTCAATATGACAGCCCCAAGCAAGAGCCCGCCCAGTCAGCCTGACCATACGAAGCTATTAATCAAAGCCCTTAAGTATAAAAGTAAACTTGGTGTAAAATGGAAATGAGTTTTATTTATTAATTTAGCTTTCGCTTTAGTCGCATAGAGAAACCTCATCAAAATAATGAAATACATTTATGGTTACGGTATGGGGAATGAAAATCGTATAATAATATATTCTCAAATTAATGGTGCTAGCTCCTATTTTTTAGGTAAAGTTAGTATGAAAAGCATGAAATAACCCATTTTGTTCGTATTCATTTCGAAATATTTCCCAAACTAGAAATCCATTCCTTAACATGATGAGTATTAATACTATAATAATTATTATTTTCGCTCTGGTTTTGTGCTCACTATACGAGGAGTGTACGAGAATAAATTTTACTAAAAACAATTAAACTGCACAGCATACTACAGAGGATGAAGCTTACTGACTAGAGAAATGTTAGTTCCTGACATATTTCTGCAGACATGTGAAATTGCTCGAATAGTTTGACCCAACTTTTGAAAGAAACAAGTTTGACGTATAGGTTACCAATATTCCTAATTATGCACTGCAACATATTTTGCTTAAAAAATGTTTGAGGGGGCCAGTCGGAAAAAATAATGGCTACAGAAATGAGATACACCTCAAGAATTCACTATGAAACGGTTATCTACTGTTTCCTACAATGTAAGTTCAGAAAAAAATCGTCAGTAGGAAATAAAAAGTACTATAAATGGGAAATAATGAGATTGGTAAACAAAATATTGAGAAAAGCAAGCACGAAATCGTCAGTTAATAACTATACGGAGAGCAGTTGCTACGCCGCAGCTATGATACGAATACACATTAATTTCATTCATCCACAAAGCTTTGTCGAGGTGTCATTGCCAGAACATGAAATTAGCAAAAAAGGCTTACCGTCAATAGCATAATGAATGGCAAAATCTCGAAGCAAACTATGTATGAGCAAATACTAAAACAACTAAAATGCGTTGATCACCCCACACCGTGATCACAGACCATAGATGGGAACTCGTGATTCACTGCATCAGCTGATCAGCATCATATTCCCCAAGGAGTACCAGTAAAATGCCTCCGAGAACATTGCTTTATAAAAATTGGTTATACCATACGCTGAATCGGTTCGCTTTCTCGGGATGGTGTTCGATTCCAAGCTTACTGTTTTAAGTTAGGGTATATAAAATTGCCGGGTGTATATCACTCACACAGTAACCTCACTACCGGAACGCCCCTTCGGAACCAGCAGTACCCCTGTTACACTGCACTAAAAAGGAATGGATCCTTTGGAAATAAACATCAACCATGAAATATTAACTATCCTATTAAATTTAAATTACTAGGTTAGATAAGGGAAGTGCAAATCGCTTCAACCCACTTTCATGAGTAGTTATTTTATTTAATCATGAAATCAAAATATCTTATGCCTACCAATTTGGCGTCACGTAATACATAAAAAGTCTAATTATGTCATACATAAATAAATAAAACTTTCACAAGAAATTAAATACAATAAATTGCATAAAATATATTCGTTGGTGATGAGCAATAACAACATAATGCTATTTCATTAAATTACAAAAAAGAAAAAATAGGTCGATAAATATGGTGATTTTTACTCTCACAGCGGCTGAAATAGTACCAAGAGGGGACACTTCTGTCATCTAAGAAGAAAAAAGACATTAGCGAAATATCAACCAGTGTAATAATAATATGTTTTCAATAACAGATAT
The DNA here is from genome assembly GCA_963573305.1 of Pyrrhosoma nymphula. Lineage (NCBI taxonomy): Eukaryota > Metazoa > Arthropoda > Insecta > Odonata > Coenagrionidae > Pyrrhosoma > Pyrrhosoma nymphula. The sequence continues at coordinate 88,588,118 of OY754334.1, read as the reverse complement.
TGAAGCAGGTTTAGTACTGACCCCATTGCGGTGTAAACAACCCCCGGTATAGTTGTAAGTGGTCTTGTTGTGGGCAGCAGCAATTTCGGACAAGTCTCTAAATAAAAATTAATTATTAGTCATATAGCAATAAACGAAAAAGGTTAAATTCTTCAAATGTGATAAATGTCACTTAACTTGAGTCAATGCAAGTTAAATTCAAAACCAAATTACATTAAGTTTTCAGAAGAAAAAGTAGATGTTTTTCATTCATGTAAAGGTGAAAGAAAATGAATTCTCTTTTCGAGGACCAAAAATAAAATATTACAAAAGTAAATGATTTATATCGGTTTCCTCATTGCAGAAGTTTTGGCACATAAATAGGCTCTCCTTGCCAAATATTTTCCTCCACATTTTCCCCTATTTATCACATTTAATTAATTTACTAACAACTCTACGGTAAATGCAAGTTTCCGAAGGATGAAAGTTTATATAAATTACTTTGAATTGTCAAGAAGAATGAATTTGGTTTTAATACAGATGTAAGTTATTTTGCATGTTGAACTGTATGGTCGGGCGAGTTAGCGACACCGATAGGTGTCGGTCGCATGTACAGAATTCCGCCCCTGGCCCGGGTGATAGTACCCTGTAAGGGCTCCCTGCTGGGATAACAGTGAAGAGCTCAACGGTAGTGAAGGCGGAGAGAATGGATCTCGGTACGGTGGAACTAGCGAAAGAAGCAACTCATAACTGAAATCCAGTTTGCGTCTGACTTGTAACAAGCGGCAAAATGGTCAGCGTCTGTCCACCAGAGGTGCGGCTGAAAACACTTTCCTCGGAGCTAACAACCTCGAGTAGTACCCTTAGGGGACTTGTTCCCCTAACATAACAATCAATCAACTATGGATATGCACCTTGTAAGAGATTCTACCCCAGGGAGTAACCAATCTCCCATTTCCAAGGAAATGAAAAGTAGGCATTCGGATTCTGGGGGCCTACAACGCGGTGCAAAAGACATGCCTGGTTCTAGACAAACAAATAAAATCAAACACAAATATATAAATAATCTAGCCACCTTCAATGTAAACTCACTCTTAAAGGTAGGGAAACTTAAAACTCTAACAAATTGTCTAAAAGAGAAAAATATTATCATAACAGCACTTCAAGAAACAAGATACACAGATGAGCATCCCTTTGATTCAGAAGGATTTAGGATACTGAAAGGAAAACCGGGAAAAAGAGTTGCGAAAAATATCCCTCAATTTGGAACAGGTTTCATTGTAAGTAAAAACATATTAAACTCAATAGTAGAATTCAAATCTATTAATGAAAGGCTATCCATCTTAACCATTAAATCAGCAAACAAAGTTTACTCTATTGTTAATGTACACGCACCAACTAATGAGAAAAACAGGACGGAGAAGGAACAAACAGAAGAATTTTGGCAACAAATTTCAAGAACCCTAGACGAAATTCCATCTAAAAATACAACAATACTTCTTGGTGATTTTAATGCACAGATTGGTAAAGAACGTATACATAGATCTATTGTAGGAAAATTCCCTGCGCACAAAAGAACTAATGCAAATGGGGAAAGGCTCATAAGTCTATGCAGGGAATATAACTTAGTACTTAAATCCACGTTCTTCAAAAAACTACCCAGGAAACAAACCACGTGGGTATCGCCAAATCCAATCTGTGGTGAGAAACAACTTGATCATGTTGCTATAAGCAGATACTCTGCCCCAGAAGTACTAAATGTAAAAGTTGCTAAGAGTGCTGGTTTAGACTCAGACCATTACTTATCGATGATTAAATTAAAAATTAGACCAATATTTAGAAGAAAAAATCAATACCAACCCAAAAAGTTTGACCTGCAAAAGTTAGCTACAGAAAATAACTTCCAAATGATTTTGGAAAGAAAAATGCCGAACACTTGGAAACAACTCCAAAAAGACATAACCCAGACAGCAGAAGAAACCATTCTCCTTAAAAAAAAGCGAAAACATGCCTGGTGGAACGAGGAGTGTGATGAACTAATCATTAAGAGACAAAGAGCTTGGAACATATGGAATGGAAACAAAAATGATAGAAACAGGGCAAACCTCATAGAAGCGAGGAAATGTGCTGCAAAAGGTCTGAAAAAAGTCAAAATGCAACAAATGAAAGAACACCTCATGACAATTGAATTAGACTTCAAACGGAACAACATTAGGGAATTCTACAGAACGTTCAAAAGCAACTTAAAGAAATATACACCACCAAGTATACAATTCACAGATCCTAATACACAGAAAATTGCATATAATAACACAGAAAATTGCAGAATACTTGCGGAGTATTTCAAAGAGCTTCACACATGTGATCCACCAAAAGAAAAATTCACATTTGATATTCAAAACCCAACCCAACCGGACTCCAAGCCACCAACAATAGAAGAAATCAAAGAAATCATAAAACAACTCAAAAACAACAAAGCCTCTGGAGAAGACAATATAGTTGCTGAATTATGGAAATACTCAAGTGACAACATGATATCATGTTTAGCAGAAATCTTCAAAGAAATCTGGGAAACGAACAGCTTACCATCCGAATGGACATCTGCCATGATTCACCCGCTCCATAAAAAAGGAAACAAAAAAGATCCCAACAACTACAGAGGAATTTCCCTCCTGCCAGTGACTTACAAGATCTTGTCCAAAGCACTTCTAAATAGAGCTGAGGGAATTCTTGATCCACAGCTTGGAGAATATCAGGCAGGGTTTAGAAAAGGAAGATCGTGCTCAGAGCAAATACTAAATTTGAAGAACATAATAGAATTGAGAAAAATCAGGAACTTGAAATATGTTGTCACTTTTGTAGATTTTAGAAAGGCCTATGATTCACTGGACAGAAACACACTAATTATCATTTTAAGAGAAATGGGACTCAATAATAAAACTACAAAAATAATTGAAGCAACCTTAACAAACACAACTTCCAAAATAAAATTTATGGGGGAACTTTCAGCCTCTTTTGAAATCAAGTCTGGAGTAAGACAAGGAGATGGTTTATCACCTCTACTTTTCAACTGTGCGTTAGAAAAGGTAGTCAGGGAACGGAGGAATGCCATTGACACTAAAGGAATATCTTTAGGAAGGAACCCAAATAAAATTACTATAGATTGTCTGGCTTTTGCAGACGACATGGCATTGGTAACTGACTCGCTGGAAAATGCCCAACAACAAATCAAAGAACTACAGGTACAAGCAGCCAAAGTAGGTCTACAAATATCTTTTGAAAAAACGCAGTTCATGACAAACATTAGTGATGCCCCTCAAAATCTTAAAATTCATACAAACACAATATCCAAAACAAACTGTTTTAAATACCTAGGGGAATTGATAACAAACAACACAAAATAAAATATAGCAATAGAAACTCGAATACACAAAATGGAAAGGGCATTTTGTATGACAAAAAACATATATAATAAAAAAACCTTATCTTGGACACTAAACTAAGACACTACCAAACAGTGGTTAGACCTGAAACGCTTTATGCAGCAGAAACACTTAAACTGACAAGAATGGGGGATCTCGAAAAATTAGAAAAGGTTGAGAGAAGAATTTTGAGGAAAATATTGGGACCTAAAAGTAACAGCAATGCAGAATACAAACTAAGACCAAACAGAGAGCTATATCTAAAAGTTGAGAAATTAGTCGATGTAATGAGAAAAAAACGAATTCAGTTTTATGGTCACATATTTCGAATGAGTAACTCCAGACTAACCAAGAAGATCTTCAACCTACTAAACAGCTACAAATCCAAACCTACTTGGTTCATTGAAACTCAAAAAGATATGGAAAACTTGGGAATAAAGATTGACACAATAGATGACCGAACTCTTTTTAGAGAAGTAATTCACTCAGCAAAATTTCCAGAAAGAAAAAAATCGAGGGATGGAAGAAAATGGACGCAAGAACAAAAGGAAAGGCACTCTCAAAGGATGAAGGAAATATGGACAGAAAGAAAATTAAATAAAAAAAGGCATATCCAGAAGTGATTTATCGCACCCTCAAATGGGTTATTCGAAGAAGAAGAAGAAGAAGAAGAAGAGTAGGTGAGTCTTGTAAAGTAATACCATGCAGTGGACTGCTGTTTTGCTGCATACTGCTGTATGTGGGTCTTTGTTGACTGAAAGGTACCCACTTTACCTTGTGAAATGTGTTTACTGAATTATTAAGTAGTATGCTGCCTTTTTAGAATACTTAAATGCTATTCATTTTAGGTTTTCGACATGGATTATGCTATTGTACGATTCATTGATGAGGGTGATGCACCTGGAATCGTTCATGCCAGCTGGCTTGCAGGAGATAGAATGTCCTGCTTCTTTCCACCTGTGAAGACAGATGAGGCCAAGGACAGGATGCTCAAGTCAGCAGCAGAGCCAACATCGAAATGGAGTAGATGCAGAGTTAGAGTCCTTCATACATTTCGTATGTATTGAAGCATAGTAATGGCTTCTGTTAAAATATGTAAGTTATTTCATTTTATTAATTTTATTTTTGATTTTATCTCAGCAACTTACGGAGCAGCAAGACTCAAGCTCCGGAAGGCTGAAGACTCCTCGAACTTACGATTCTGGTCCAGAAGAGGGAGAGACAAGAAAAAGAAAGGCCAGGAGTCTTCTTCTGCCAGGGGAAGAGGAGGCTGAAGAATCCAGCTCGAAACTGAAAGGCCAGGATCAGAAATGCCCTAGAAAAGATCCAGTCCACCAACCACCCAGTCCACCAGCCTATCCCCCTCTAACAGTTTTCCGTCGCCCCACTTCTCCTGAGCCATGTAATACTTCTGATGATTCCTTGTCTCCTTTTCCTCCTAATCCTTCAACTCCACTTCCCTTGAAGTCACATAACCCTCGGAGTACAGGTAATCTATAAATCCTTGAATTTTTTCTTTCCAGTTTTGCTAATCTATAACGTCATCTTAAATATTTTTGGAGGTGGGTGGTGGGATTCAGATCAGAACCTTGCACCACTTGGCAATTTTGTAGTTGGCAATTGGAAGCACACGAGCATCAGAAATACCTCTATATAATACTCTAGTAATAAAAATAAGGCTGTCACAGAGGACTTGGAAGGTTCAATCAATTTAACCTTCACATATGTTTTCATGTAGTTTCTAGCATGTGTAAACCTGGGATAGAATAGGTGCATGGTGCATTTTGGAACAATTTCTTGTTTTCCTTCTTATGTCTTTCTTGTGCCTGCCTCAAAATTTCATTTGCTCAATATGCTAATTAATTCATCTGCAGAAAATATGTTGGAGAAGCTGATGGCGACAGTAAATTCCCAGCAGAATTGTATTGAGGCCCTCATCGAGGCTAATAAAAGGCTGGAAAAAAAGGTAGACTTGCTGCTGGCAAAGGCAGATTGCCAGCCACTAGCATCAAATGATGACGACTTGGAGGGAGACCTCATCAATTCCTTGCCGTTAGCAACAAAGGCTTATTTTATTAGCTTTGATAAAAAGCTGAAAGATTCAAAAAGGCTAAGACAGAGAGTGGTAAGTTCTGAAAAGCATATGTATTTAATTAATATAATTTAAATATCATCATCAAATTTATTTAAATATTCATCAAGTTCATCATCCTTTAAATATAAATTGTATATATAATTGCAGCGTCAAATTCCCCTAAGCATGGGAGGAAAAACTTCCAAGTCATGTGTACAGAACTACCTCAGAAAAGTCATGACTGACGACGTGGCTGTCCATTATAGCCTAATGGGCAGAACCAATAAAGCCTGTTTTGCTGACACATCTACCTATAAAGTAATGGAGTGTAAGTATTTTCTTTCTTACATGTGCAGTTATGAGGCCATGGGTTTTCTGTAACTCGATAGTGAGTCTTATCGACGTTGCTACGTCGATAACTTACCGAAATTCCAAACTCACGATAATTGGTTTTCTCTAAGCAATTTTTATTGAAGTTTGTCGATAGCATTAACAAAAACTGCCGGTAAGATGTCATGCATTAAAAGAACACATCCATGTCTATCGCTATTGTAATCACTATCTATTTCTTCAGTCTTCTTTCATAAGGGAAGGTTTCATTAGTTGACCCATTGACTTTACTTGAAACCATCCTGGATAACGCAGTAATATTTTTATTTACTTTTTTCCAGTGCTCATTGGTACAGTATTTGACTGCAAACTGACATAAGCATGGCCCGGGAGGCAGCTGCTGACTGGCTGACTCAAGCTAAGGCTCGGCAAATCAGGCGGTATGTTTTTTTTTCATTATTAAAAAATTCATTTCGATCATGTTGTGGTGATTCATAGTGGTAATTATGTTATTATGGGCTGCAAAGATAGCTCATACTTCTCACTGTCAGATCATAATGAAGGAATCTGGTTCTAATTTATAAGTCATAAGATACTTTTTCCATTTGTTTGTAACTTTAACGTGCATCATCCTGCTTCTTGGTGATCTCCCATTGATGATTTCAAAGCTCATGGAAATGATGTTGATGAAGCACAGGGTGGGGTATTGATGTAAGATTTATTTTTAATGTGGGAGGAAAAGAGAAGCTGCCAAGGGGAGCCAAGAAGACAGTAATCTTATCGTTGTGGAAGCTGATATAAATGTGTTTGACATGTGATGGAATTGCTTTTGTTTATCTACTATGATTACATTGATATGTATTTTGTCAATTTTGCAACAAAGCCAAGAAGACAGTAATATTATCGTTGTCCCAGATAGCAATGTAAGCTTGAATCAAGCTTGCCGCAAGCTTATTCTTGCAAGCTGGTAAGCTTGCAACAAGCTTGCAAAAACAAGCTTGCAGGCTTGCTGCAAGCTTCAATCAAGCTAACTAGACTCCACGTGGCCAGCTTGCAAGCAAGCTTAAAATGCAAGCATGCAATTTAAGCTTTTGGCAAGCTTGCGCTTCAAACTGCAAAAAAAAAGTTTCTCCCTGGACAACTCTCCAAAACTCTGTATTGTCTCATTTCTAATTACGTATCTACCTTCGGTATCTATCTAGCATCGACCTACGACATATAAAATTCTTAAGAATGTCAAGAAAGATATATATACGGCCATTCCCGTGCGCAAATGTGTTCGCGAGAACTAACTTTCAAATGTCAATGCCGTGATAGTTTATCGAAACGTACCATTCAATCGCGATAACAGTTTTCAGTCGTTAATTAATTGATACCTATCTGGCCAAATTAAATGAATATAAAGTCAATAGTAATGAGAATAAACAAGATGTTTTCCAATTATTACACGTTTGTTTACATTTCAATGAAGACAACTTACTCGCGGAAATGTTACGAACGTGAATATGCATGTATACTCAATGTTACGAACGTGGAAATGAGAAAACTGATGAATGTACCAATAAAAGCATTTCAATAATTTAGTGTACAACGGAAATTAATTACACAAAGCTATCACTGAAGCGTTGTTACTGGCAGAACCCAAGTCTCTCCGATTCGTTTCAAAGCTTACCATTTATGCCAAATTTTCGGTCGAAGAATGAACCACAGGCTAAAATGTTATTATATATAAGGAATATATTTCAAGAAATAAAAAAACAAAGGATACACTTAGTAAATATTTAAAGAATGAGTATTTATATCTTATAAATAATCATTCTCATTCTTTATACAAAACAACGCAGCACGGCGCAGCAAAACATATGCCCGAACAGACGACATAAATACAGATTATTTTACACAGACTTTTAGATATGTTAATATGTAATAATCCGTTAAAAGTATCAATGTATCTATATAATGAAGAGATTATTACGTTTATTATCCATTAATAAATGCACTTCTAAAGCCATTAGACGAAAATTGGCATTCTATTTCAGGCATAGAACTTCATTTGCCATTTAAGCGATGTTATAGCGTTTTATGTATTATGCTGCAACGAGAGCCAAATTATGCGATATAAATCTCTGCTCAGAAGTGTGTGGTGATGTACCAGGTATCGAACTCACACCCTTTTAGGCATTATAAAAATTATGCGATCGCATAATGTGCACATCTCTGAAGATGCAAATAAGATTTTCACATGTGTAGCCATGGCGTACCTGTGCACAATGTCCAATATTAACGAACTGAAAAATGGAATGAACCGGCGCTCACGCATTGTTTGAGTTCAAACGTAGATAGTGGCGTTCCGCTAAGGGAGAAAAATATTCAAGGTGTGCAGACTTGAATCACGCTTGCCATGGCAGACTTGATTCAAACTTGAATTAAGCTTGCCGTGGCAAGTTGGTTTCTTCCCTCCTTCCACTCAAACTCGCCCCGCAACAGCCATTTACTACAATGCAATTCCAATCATTCCACCGCAGTAAACATTTCACTTCAAATGAAGGATTTACACTTCCTTATCACACGCATTCATTCCACTGCACTAATAACATTTCACGTTTCACTTTAAATGGAGGATTGCGAGTTCCCGCAGCGAGGACACGACTGTCCATCCCCGGGTAACAAACACTTGTGCCTTTCAAGGAATAGCAAGTTGACTCCGCCGAAACGAAAGTCTTGATCGCAGAAATTTGTGTGTGCGTACACGATAGGCAACTCATGGCGACCATACACCACACAGGCAAGTCTGGGAATGATTTAAGCCAACAGGCCCCTCAACTCTCGTTGGCGAATGAATACCGGGTGACTTTTTAACAATTAACTTCCAATTATTGACAGTTAATTTTCCCCTTCCACACTACCCGAGAGAACTCCGTCAACAATACTATTTCATTAGCGTCTAACAAAAGCCCACTTATAGTAACGTTGTCACCTGAGGGATTTTATACCAGAAACAATACGCAGAATTACATTTTAGCCTTCTACCAATGCCCACCAAAAATCACCAATGAGCGAAAACTCCTCTCGACTAAAGCACAACACCCAGAATTATTCCTTACAAACGTCTTTCCATTTTCACATTTATTGTAAAATTCAGCATTTTGAAACTTTAACCACTCCCAGAAATGCCCACTTCCACGTTATCAATCGCGCTAAAAATGCGTTTTCCGCTATTCCAACTCACGAAAATGCGTTTTTCACTTTTGAAAATGACCAATTCGTGTTTCACTCCATTGGCCCGCAAGCCTCTTGGTGGGGTGGGTTCAGGGCAAATTATGGAAGGGAAATTAGTTTTCCGCTTTTCCAATTCACGAAAATGCGTTTTTCACTTTTGAAAATGGCCAAATCGGCCCCGCGTTCCGTCCCACCCTAGCACCCCTGTTTCCCTCCATAGACCCGTAAGCTTGCTGGGGGGTGGGGTAAAGGCATATTATAGAAGGGAAATTACTCTTATCCCTCTACCAGTTGTTCGTAAAAACCTCCAAATATGGCGTCGAAAACTCACGAAAAAATTGCGAAATTGGTCATTTTCAAACGTCCATATCTCAAAAACTACTAGTCACACGGGTATGATTCTTACATTTTTACAAATCCGCATTCTTCCTCTACTCCTAGGCATCACATTCAATTTCGTCAGTTCCCTACGTTTTTTCAAAAAAAAAAAAATTTGAAAGTGCGAGACGAAAGCTCACCTTCACCGAAGACTGCCAAAATGATGTCAAGAACCAAGATAAGACCTTTTTTATGTGATAGTAGACTATTCGATAGGAATATGGTTGATGGGTTCTGGCCCCATTCGCCCTGGAATGTATTTGAAAAATGTATTTGAAAAACTACAGAATTCTGCCGAGCGGAATATATGCAGTAAATCTGTCTTCTGAATACAGTAACCCGTTAGACTAGGGGTAAAGCGTAGGATTCACAGTGGTCAAAATGGTCCAGCTTTCGGGACTCGGAATTGTAATATATTTTCTTGTTTTTTAACTTTTACATTTTTAGTAATATGTATCAAAATCTTTAAACCTGTTGTTTTAAGTAATATTTAATTTTTTTCATCTTTGCAAATAATAGAAAATGCACTCGTCACATTGATAGCTAACTCACCCTTTCTTCGCATATCGTACAACTAAAATATGTTCAAGCGGACTAGACAAGTGCTGATGCCGACGTTAAGGATTCTTAATTCGGAATCGAGAGACTTTAAAATTGATACCAACGAGGAAGGTCCCAGGTTCGAGTCCTGCTGCGAGTAGTTTTTCTAATCTTCCAATCCGGTCGATTTGGAGTAATCTAAATGCTTATATTCGCAATTGCTGCTTTTTCTATACCACATTTGAAGAATTAAAGGAAATAGGTTCCTGACAAATGTTTATAGCCAACTAACCCTTGCCTCGGATATCGTTATGCGAGGAATTTATTCAAGTGAATAAGTTGATCTAGAGTTGTTCAATTTTAATATAAAGAAACTTAAAATTCAAACACTTGCGACATTTTCATCTTTAAAATTCAGAAGCGAGTGATTTAAAAAATACTTCCTATGCGGGCGTTCAATAGTGGGACCCGTGGGACTAATTTAGATTTCCGAAAACCCTCCAAAATCAGCTAAGCCACTGTGTAACGATACATGCCATGGCCTGCATAGCGGTACATTAGTGAAAGGGTACTCTGATTGTATTTTCCTGTCGTTGGCAGTAGTTCGAGTCATCAGTTCACAGTGGAAGCCCAGCGTTTGGAAAAGAATTTTAAGTAGTGAAATAACTCTGCCAAGAGTTTCTTTCCGTGAAGGGGAAATGGATCCTGCTCCGGGACCATCAAGTAGAAGTGATATAGCTGATGGTTCTTCAACTTCTAAACCCTCTTTTTGCAAAGAAGATGTAACTGGAGCTGTTCGTCATTTTGAAGGTAGTCAGTTAAAAATTATTTCCATAACGCTATTCTAAATATGCATTTTATCGTGATTCATTATTTTAAGTATTCTATGCAATAATAAATAAGCATTTTATTAAATTACAGATACACTGCGTGGGATGAAAGTTATTGACGACCCGAAAAACGCTTCTGTATCGCTACGGTCTAAATTCATCTAAGAGGAAGCTGTAAGGAAGTTCGTTGATCTTCTCGACGAATTTAATTTCGAAGAGATAGATGAGCTGTTTACCTACAGTGAGAAGAGCTATGACTGTAATCTCCAAGTGACGGAAGGGGGTACGGAAGTCGTGCACGAAGAAAGATCCAGTGGTGACTCGTCGCCGACGGATGAGAGTGAATGAGTCCAGCCCCAAGAAGTCCACATATCATCACATTCCTCTGGTTGTTAAAATAAAAGTAGTTAATGTATCAAAGGAACATCCTAATTGGAGTACTTCAACCCTTCGCCATCAAGGATCGATGCGGTTGAAACACAAGGGAATGCTGGCGATTTGGGAGAAAGATATTAAGTGAGGGGGAACGAAACTCGACAAGCTGGACATGATAGATAGATGGGTGCACGATCCCTTTGTGGAAGCCAGAAATAGAAACCAATCAGTAACGACTAGGACTTTGCAGGAGTGGGCGATTTCGGCGGAATTTCAGCACATATCGCCAGATTTGATCAGTCATGGCTCAGTCACTTAGTGAGACGGCCGTGTTCAGCAGCTCCGTGAGCAGTGTAGGGAGAGTCCCATAGCACCTGGTCAAATTCAATTTCTACCAAATGTGTGTCTTTGAGAAGTGCATTACGCTTAATAAAGCTATACGTACCATCACAAGTGAAAACATTTATCTATCGTCTACCAAATGGGATAGAATTATTTTGTTTACTCCTCTCGCAACTATGGCTGAGTGTGGTGTATGTCACAAGAATATTCAAAGTCGTCACCTAAAAATCGTGTGTTCTGAGTGCAAGAAGCAGTTTCATGCAAACTGAATAAACATCTTTAAGGAGGGCTTGGAATTTTTATCGGCTGAGAAGCAAATCTGGCGCTGCCCCCCTTGCTCAGCTGCAAGAAGACTATCCATGTCTGCGGTTACTACCACGGACTCTGGCGATTTGTCTCAGGTAATAGCAATGCTTGAGGAAGCCAAAAAAGACGGCGAGGATTGAGGCTGATTTAAATAATTCATTTGATCTTGTGCATAAGAAGATCGACAACAATAAAAAAAACATTAGAGTATCAGGGCTCCAACCCACATAGCAAAGCAAGCTTGCTGCAAGCCTGCAGCAAGCTTGTCAGTGCAAGATAGCAAGCTTGCTGCAATCTGTCTACTGCACCTGCTGCAAGCTTGCTGCAAAATTGCACTGTAAGTTTCACGCAAGCCCTGTGCAAGCTTCATGCAAGACTGAAACCTGCCGTAACCTTGCAGCACCTTGTCACGACAAGACTGAAACCTGCCGTAACCTTGCAGCACTTTGCCATGACAAGCTTGGGTGAACCTTACTGAATCTTGTCACGACAAGACAACTCAGATAATCACATCTAAACTGTTTTTAAACTCATTTTCTTCACTCATTTGGAATTCATTTGTACATTTGCTTTGTACATTGAAACACGGGAAAATTAATTCCTGAAACAGTTGAAAATTACTTCTAAAACGCTGAAAAAGTAAATACTTGGGCCAAATAATGTTTAATTGAAGCACACGTTTCACTTGCACCAGCAAAAGTAGGTATCACTAACACCATCAAAATTTTAGAAATAATAGTAAAACAAGGCAAATTTTCCTAAATAACTTTACATTTTTTAGTAACAGCCAATTTGGTTTTAGGAAAGGCAAAAGCACTGAGGATGCTCTGTTAAAATGTTGTTCAGGTCTTTTTGAAGGGTTTAATGCAGGTACCTAATAAAAATTCTGGGCTTTTTATTGACATGACTAAAGCTTTCGATTTGATTGACCACAGAATATTGTTAAATAGACTAGAAGACGCTAGTATCAGATGTATTCCTAACAATTGGTTTCAGAGTTATTTGAGTGGTAGAACCCAAATTGTAAAAATTAACGATTGTACTAGTAGTAAGGTACCTCTTAATTGTGGAGTACCTCAGGGTTCTGTTCTGGGCCCATTATTATTTTTAATTTATGTAAATAACTTATGTTCTGGTTTATTCTATGGAGAATTGACTGCATTCGCTGATGATACAGCATTTCTATATTCAACTTCCAGTGTAACTGACCTCGCACTTAAAGTGCAAAGTGATCTCGACAGACTAAAATATTGGTTTCTCGTTAATAAAATGTCCCTCAGTGCTAAAACTAAACACATTATATTTAATTTAAAAAATATACCAGTTCCAGATATCAATATTTTTTACAGGTGTTCTCGTTGTATATTTTTGAATGGAAACGTGTGACAATTGTATAAAAATAGAACATGTTGACCAAATTAAATATTTGGGATTAACATTAAATGAAAATTGTAACTGGAAACAGCATATCATCAAACTGAAATCAGAATTATTTCTGGTGCTAAGAAAAATTTATTTGTTAAGGTTAAATGTCCTTTATCTGTTATGAGATCTGTTTATTTTGCTTTAGTGAACTAGAGACTACAATATGTTGTTACTTGCTGGGGTGGCACGCATCGGACGAATATTCAGCCTTAACGTGTAATCCAAAATAAAATTATACGTACCATGCTTCGAGCAGCGAATACGGATACCTCCTTTCCATTATATACCAATTTGAATATTTTACCTCTCAGGCATTTATTTATCTACAAAGTACTCAGAGTATTTTATAATATAGAAGGAGAAAGGAATAAACCGTGCCTATATAAATCAAGGCTAAGAAATAACACCAGTATTACAGTTCCGAGGCCTAACGTTGAAGCATACAAACATTCATATATTTATACTGCACCTAAATTATTTAATAACTTGCCTAGAGAAATACCTTCTATGCAAAGTGAAGCCAGATTTCTTAGCATTCTAAGAAAATGGTTATTGACGCAAATAGATATATTTAATATTCTTTAATGTTAAAGTACCTCCCACCAAACATGTCATTGATATTACTATGTAATTATTTATTCACTATTTCCTAAATTGTTACTTGTTTTGTATTGTTAAATGCATAAAGTCTATGGATTTCAATTTATGTTATATTGAGCATACGTTTGTATAAATTGCAAGTCCATTAAATATATTTATAAGTTGTTAAATTGACTGCTGCTGAACACAGCGTAATTAATGGATGGCAACCCCAATACAAGTTTCTTCAGGGGTGCCTAATTTCACTAAAATAATTGTTTAATGGAAATTGTATAATTTGTTGTGTGAAATAAAAATATTATTATTATTTAAAAAATATAATTATTATGTTGAATTCTCTGCGGGTGCGACGTGGGTTTCATCTTTCAAGGAGAGACACCGAATCGTGCAACGTAAAGTCACGAAATACTTATCTACGAGCGAGCAAGCGTCGATAGATGAAATTTTACAATCAGCACTAAAATTTCAAAAACAAGCGAAAAGTCTTATCGCCCAATACAATGAAGATTTTGTGATTAACACAGATCAGACCGGGTGTGCGTACAGGGGGATATAAAGAGAACGCTGACAAAGAAAGGTGAAAAAACAGTTCAGGTGGCTCTTGGGAGTTTGAGGAAAGTCACTCATTCCTATACATCGCAGTACGCTATCACCGCCTCTGGAAAGCTGCTTCCCAAAGTTTTATTGTCCATGCAGGAACCTGGAGGTGAATTTGGTCCGAGAGTGAGTGTTCAAACTGGAAAGTGAATGTTCAAATGTTTCTGTTGTGTGCTCTAAATCAGGGAAACTTACTACTGGTTTGTTTATCCAGTTTTTAAAAAATGTGCTGAAACCTTATGTAAATAATAATAATGTTTCTATTGCTCATTGACTCTTGGGGAGAACAAACAAATACTGCGATATAGGACGAGCTATTTATCGACGAAGATTGCGAACCGTGGTGCAGTGTAAAAATTATACCTCCATCAGGGAGTTTCCACTAAATATTAACGTTTAATAAACTTATAGTAGTAGTTATTTTATAGGGTGCGTCGGCGGCTAAGGCCATTTTGCACCACTTACTGAGTAACTGAAGGAACAAGAACAAGTCCGATCTTAAATATGGTTGGAATAATTTATAAAGGGTAACAATTATATTTTATTGAAAAGGTCAGTTGAGCGTAAGAATTCGAAGAGTCGAGAGGCGTGTCCGGGATTGTCTCCTAGCACTTCAGCTAGGTTTACCCCGAGGTTGTGACTCACCCGTGCGACCCGATATCTTTCATAGTCTGTCAGGAGATGTCGCACTGTTAGTGGACAATCGCAATCTACGCATTGGGGTTGAATTTTCTCTTCCGTGAAGAGGTATGAATGGGTTAGTACGCAGTGACCTATCCTCAAACGTGCTAAAACGATTTCCTCCCGGCGGACATTTCTCACGGAGGTCTCCCACGCAGATATTACAGGCTTAATTTCACGAAGTTTGTTGTTTTGAATCGCAAGCCATTGGGTCTTCCAACTTTGTCTAATTATTTTACTCATGGCATTTCCCAGATCTTCAGCTGGTATTAGTAGTGGTTCGTAATCCGGGGACCTGAGTGCGTCTTTGACAGCTGCGTCTGCCTTCTCATTCCCGGTTATTCCCATATGTCCGGGAATCCAAGCGAATCTTATAGTGATTCCTTTCTTACTCAGGGATAATAGGGTACATTGTATTTCCTGAACGGGATGACCAGGAAAATAACCAGATATGGACTGGAGAGCGCTGTAGGAATCTGTGCAGATCATAAATGACATATTACTGTTTTTAATGTTACGGAGAGCAATTCTGATGGCAGTGAGCTCTGCCGTAAAAACCGAAAAGTACGGGTGCAATTTTGCCTTTATGACTCCATGATATGGGGATGCTACGGCGCACCCACAGGAAGTATCCGATTTGGAACCGTCAGTATACACGAATGTAAATTCGGAGTTTCCATCCAGGAATTCCTTGAATAGTTACTGGTATTCTACCGGCAGGGTAATGGATTTAGAGCAGCGAGTAAGCCGAAGTCTCAAAGCTGGCCGGGGAATTAACCACGGCGGAACATTACTGTACCCGGTAGGGTACGTGGCGGGCAGGCTAAAATTGTGTTCTGCAATAAGGTTTCTAATGCGAACACTAAGAGGTTAAGTGGCTCTTGTCTTTCGGTTAAAAAGGTCTAAAAGCCTTGGGTGATAAATAATGTCAAAACAGGGGTGGTTCGGCGCAGATAAAATTTTTGCGGCATAATTGCACATCAACGTGTCCCTACGATTGGATAAAGGAGGCTCTCCTGTATCCGTGTAAATGCTCAATATGGGAGAGGTCCTGAAGGCACCGGTTGCTAATCGCAGTCCAGTATTATGGACCGTCGACAGCGGTTTCTTGTAAGTCTCACGGGCGGAGGAGTATCCGTAGTCTAGCCTAGAGTGTACTAATGCTCGATACAGCATTAACATTGAGGTACGATCTGCTCCCCATGTCGAATGAGATAAAAAACGTAAAATGTTTAAAACTTTGAAACAATTGTCCCTTAGTGTTCGAAAATGTTCGCGCCAATTCAGGCGCCGGTCCAGTCATACCCAGGAAACGGACGTTCTCAACGTAGGGAAGCTCCCTACCATTGATATATAGGGACGGCGGGACATAAACATCCCGCCCCCGATAAAAATGGAGGCATTTCGTTTTCTCAGTATAGAAACAGAATCCGTTCCTCTGATACCAGCCGGAAAGCTTATTCAGTGTCAACTGAATTAGCCTAGAGGCACCCGTTACTTTTGACGACCTGCTGAAAATAGCGAGGTCGTCAACAAACAGGGAGCCCATAACTGGGGAGCGGATACACTCGGCCACATCGTTTATCGCAATGGCGAATAAGGTCACGCTTAGTACGGACCCCTGGGGTACTCCATTTTCTTGTGGGTAAAAACTAGATAAATATTCACCTATTCTAATTTTGAAAACACGGGCAGATAAAACTTTTGGTGAAAATAGGTAATTTCCTTTAAAACCCCATTTATCAAGTGTCTTCAGAATTTTGTACCGCCAGACACGGTCATACGCTTTCTCCAAGTCGAAGAAAACGCCAATTACGTTTTGTCGTAAAAGAAATGCTTCCTGAATGAAATTGTCAGTCCTGACGAGGTGGTCGGAGGTTGACCTACCCCGCCGAAAGCCGCACTGAATATCCGAAAGTAGGTTGCGCCGCTCCAACCACCAAACGAGACAACGGTTTACCATTCTTTCCATCACCTTGCATACGCAGCTGGTGAGAGATATGGGCCTATAATTGTTTGGGTCCGATCCGTCTTTTCCTTGTTTAAGGATAGGTACGATAATTGACTCCCTCCAAGGGTCTGGAAAGCTACCCTCTGACCAAATTTGGTTAGGGGATCGAAGCATATGCGGGAGCGCTTTTTCAGGAAGATTTCGTAAAGGCATTATGCACAGTCTCCATTCCTGGTGAGCCGTCACGAGACTCTAAGATGGCGGATGTCAACTCCCACATAGAGAAGGGGTCATTGTAAACCTCGACGGAGTGTCTTAGGTTAAAATTCAGAGGTATCGCCTCATCCTGCTCCTTCAGTGTTCTAAATGGTATGTCGTAGCTGCCGTTACCACTTGTCTCCGCAAGTCGACGTCCGAAGCACTCACTTACTTCGGGAGAGCTCGTCAGTACTCGATCATTCTCCTTTAAGGATGAAACCGCAGGATGGTAGTTGGAGCCTGAGATGCTCTTTATCCTCCTCCAGATGTCCAATATTGGAGTTCTATAGTGTTAGATTCAAATAAAGTGAGCCAAGGACTTTTATCTTTTCAAAACTTTATTTGAAAAAAAGTATGTTCCTCTGAGACAACAAGAGCTCCTTCCCAGGCCAGGGCTCATACTGCTATGTATCGCCTCCAGACGAGGTAGCTCCTCTTCTCCAGCTCAGGGCCGTAGCACACATTCCGCTGCGCCAGATAGTTCTCCCCTGATAAGGTATCATTCCGCTGTGATGTTCGTGCGTCCGCGCGGATTTCAATTCTTGCCGCTAACAATAGTTTATACCAGTTACAAATTCCTGCCATGAAGCCCTTTTGGCCTCTTTCACGACTTTCCGAGCTTTCGCTCTGAGGCGTCGGAAGGAGGTGAGATTGGTCGCCGTAGGATATTTGGTAAAAATTTGGAGTGCCCTTTTCCGAATCTGCATTGCTTTTGCGCACTCCTCGTTCCACCAAGGAACTGTGGGCCTGTGAGATCTGCATTTAGAACGGGGTACCGCGGAATCTGCAGCTTTTAAAATGCTATTTGTGAGTATTTTAATGTTGTCCACACCATCTACATTTTCTTCATGTTTAAAATAAAAATTTATTTTAAAAAGAGACCAATTAGCTTTGCGGACTACCCAATTGCTTTTTCGAGTAGGAAGATGGATAGAACCACCATCCTTAGTTATTAGAATAGGATAGTGATCGCTACCGCATAAATCATTGTGTACGGAGAAATCCAGCCTAGGCATTATACGGCTCGTTGAAATAGTTAAATCAATGCTCGAGTAGGTACCATTGAAGCTGCTGAATCGGGATTTTTCCCCGGTGTTCAGTAAAAACAAGTTAAGGTCATTAAGAAAATTTGACACAATGTGTCCTCTTTGATTACACTGCGTCCTTGTGCTGCCCCATAAGGTGTCGTGTGCGTTGAAGTCTCCTAGTAAAATGTAGGGCCGCGGTAGCTGGCAAGCGAGAGATTCCAAATTAACCCGGCTCACTGGCGCACCCTCGAGCAGATATACGTTGCTAAGGGTAATTGCCTCGTGTTAGTGTACTGTCACTGCAACTGCCTGTAGCGGGGTGTTCAATTGTATTCGAGAGGTGTATAAGGTCTCCCGAATAGCAATCGCCACTCCACCCTGGGCACGCTGACCACTGGTGTCGTCAAGTCTAAGAGCCTTTTAAAACGCCCTATAGTCCAGTCACTTTATGCACAAAAAGGGGCTCGACCTTGCAAAAGGTCATGTATTTCTAATTTTTTAATATGTTCTTAGGACCTATGCCATTAGTTAAAAACCAAATTTGCAGCTTCGAAAGACCTGTGCAATCTGCGCAGTGCGCAGAAAACTGCGCATTGTTTGCACTTTTTTTTGTGCTTACTCAATATCTCCTAAAATATTTGATCTACAGAAAATAATTTTCTATAATTATTTAAAGAAGATACATTATGCTACAATTTAAGCCCAAAACAAACTACGTATGTCGAGAACTTTTTGAGAAACAGCTCTTCAAAAAAAGGCAATTTTTTCCAAAAAGGGAAACCTTTTCATTTTGGTCATGTGTCTTGCCATGTATCGGCAAAAGTAATCATCCTACAAGAAAATCTATGAGGACTAAATCTATAGTAAATTTATTTAGCTTTAATTTGAGCTGAAAACGACTCTTGTAGGCCCAATAGTTTCTCCAAATATGGCATAAAACAAAATTACGGAAAAATGGATTTTGGGAAAAATCAATGTAAACAGGTCACATACACGTACAGGTCACATATTATAGTATTTTTGAGAAAAAAATAAGAAATAGGAACTCCTTGCTCCTATTGAGTATTATGGAAGACGTTTTGAGGGAGAGTGGGGGTTAGGATTGTCTTACATGGTCTTACGTAACGAGGGTCTGGAACCATATTACGTAAGATCTTGTCCGTATTGTAACTTTGTATTGTTCTTCAATAAAACTTAGTTGTGGAGGTTAAGCATTCTACTTTAGTACATTTTGTAATCTCACCCCTACCATAATGCTACTCTTCTGTCGCCTGACTGCCTGGCTACATTACCTTCATGGTCAACCAAAACAGGATGTATGCAGGAGACATTGGTTGATCGATTGGTCAATCCACCTCACTACATTGTTGTGGAAGGTGCAACAAAGATGCTAGTCAGAAACTGTCGATTTCCGCCTGGGTATCAGATGACATTGCTGCCACACCGGGCTCATCTACACGTTCGCTTCCGAGGCATACGCAGCTTGGAGCCGTCTGCCGCGAATCCTTCTCTCGGGCTCATAGGACAACCCCGATTTAGGCGAGTAAAAGCGACAAAAATCCTCATCCTACTTGAAAGTAAATACGGTATATAATTGAATTTTAGCTACTTTTTAGAATTATGACTTTTAATGATCAATATCAGAAATAATGACCAATAATGGTAATAATGACCAATTTGCTGCCCTGCGGGCCAGCTGGCCGCGGCGACTGCAAAAGGACTGAATCAGAAAGCAGAAGCACCTGAAACCCTGCGCGCCTCCGCCTCGCGTCGCCTTGACACTTCAAGACATTACGACGCCGCGGCAATATGAAGCTCACCCTGCTGGCGCAGTCATTCAGTGTGGATATTTTCTTTCAGTGCAGACGTGTTTAGCGTTTCGACTTTAGTGTTTAGGAGACTCTTTTATGTGACTATATTTTATTTGTTTACTTCAGTCTCTTAGTGTATCGTGAATTAAGTTTGCAATGGATAAATTTGTTACCAAAAAGGAGCGCTTGGAAGTTGATGGTACTGCAAGTCAACCTCCGACAATTATTGTGTCGTCAATTGCTTCATCGTCTTCAGGCGAGAAGTGTTCTCAGCCGAAACCTGGACAATCTGGCAAGGGAAGATCATTTCAGAAGTCTTGGTTGACCAAATATGCATGGCTAGAATATGAAGCATCTACCGAAAAAGTTTATTGCAAAACCTGCAAAGAGGCAGATGCTAAAAATCTATTACAATTTTCTTCAAAAAAAAGAAGATGCATTTCTTTCCATAGGCTTTTCTAACTGGAAAAAGGCTTTGGAAAAATTCCGTCTTCATGAAAATACGTTTACGCATAAAGGTGTTCTGAGACTAAATTCTATCACTAACCGAAGCGTGGTCTCCCAATTGAATGAACAGTTAGATAGTGATATGAAGAAAGGCCGTTTAGCTCTTGAGACAATTTTTACTACCGTGCAATTTCTATGCCGACAAGGACTAGCAATTAGAGGGCACGAAGATGTAAACTCAAATTTTTTCAATTGTTGGAACTCCGAAAGAATGACGTACCTGAGTTAAAAGATTGGTTAGGGCGTTCGGGGTACAAGTGGACATCCCACGATGTTCAAAACGAGATCATTGATCTACTAGGAAAGACTGTGTTGAGAAAGGTATTGGCTTCAATCAAGAAGACTGAACATTATTCTATTATAGTTGACGAAACAAGTGATTCTTCGATTCACGAACAAGTGTCATTTTGTATTCGTACTGTCGATGATTCCTTAATCATCAACGAAGACTTTATTGGCTTATACGAGACCCCCAACACTGAATCACAAACTCTGTTTATTATTATAAAACACGTTCTGGCTCGTCTTGATTTGTCAATGGATAACTTAAGAGGACAGTGCTATGATGGTGCCTCGAATATGAGAGGTAGGTTCAAAGGACTACAAAAGTTAGTTTTGGATGTACAACCAAAAGCACGTTATGTGCACTGCACTGCTCACAGTTTAAACTTGGCAGTTGTAGACAGTCTCCGCGCTCTTACGTGTATGAGGGATATTATGGCTTTTGCCAAGGACTTAATAAACACCGTAAGGGAATCCACCAAAAGGATGGGACTTTTCAGAAGAGTACGCTGTGAGAGCGCCAACGATCAACCTGGTCTACGACCTCTTTGCCCGACTCGATGGAAAATGCGAGCTTCCAGTATCTTGAGAATAGTGAAAAACTTTGAAGAACTTCTAGAGTTTTTTAAAACATTTAGTGCAGAGGACAAAACGGAGGCAGGTTACAAATGTGCAGGCTACTTTGAGTCAATGTTACAATTTAAGACTCATTTATTTTTACGTCTTTAATGCCATACATACATACATATATACATACTGGGTTCATTACATATGTAATGAACCCAGTAGAGGATGTCAATGAAAAAATTCAATGCCCTCATCTATGTGTTGCTGATCTGGGAAAAATATATGAGGGCTTGATTTGTATATTGAATGGAAGGCGTGATAGTTTTGAACACTTTTGGGAATTGTGTTTAAAAAGAGAAACCTTCACAAGTTGATGATCCTTCGCTTCCTCGGAATCGACGTATGCCAAATAAATATGAAAACGACGAAGCCAGCTCACCGCACACTTTCAAAACCCCAAAGGAATACTACAAAGCTATTTACATTGAAGTTTGTGAAACGGTGCAATCTTGCATTACTGAGCGGTTTGCATCCACTGGACTCACACAGGTTATTGCAGTTGAACAAGAGTGTGCTTTTAGTGAACAGAGGGGAAACAAATTTTGTAAACTCAACTGAGTTTTTCAAAAATGACCTCGACATTGAGAGATTGCGCTTACACTTGCATATGTTAGCCGATATCGCTAATAAAAAACAGCTGGTCTTAAAAAACATGCGTGATGTAAGAAAGTACATTACACAAGAGCCTGCAGTTGGAGAAATGTTATGCGAAGTAGTGAAGTGCATTAAGTTTCTCCAAGTAGTTCCAATAACGACAGAACCAGCAGAACGGTCATTTAGCGCCCTTAGACGTCTGAAATCATATCTTCGATCAAAAATGGGACAGAAGCGATTCTGTCCCATTTTTGATCGAAGCGATGCGAAGCGATGATGTTCTCCATGCCCACCGTGATATTTTGGATGAATTGGATATCCGACCAGTCATCAACAACTTCATATACAGTAATCCGGTCAGACGGTCGACATTTGCACCTTTCTAAAGACACTCTTGCCCTAATAATGGTATTTATAGAAATATTAAAAATCTTTGTAAAACAGATAAATACAGAATGTTAAATTTTCAGTTTCAAAATGTTAGTGATAGTTATCAGTACTGTATTTATATATTACGATTATATCTATATTTCGTACTATAGCACTGTATTATTTATTGTCAAGTACTTCAGTATTTTTGGAGTGTAAGACCCAATTAAAACCCGCTATTTACATACTTGTTGACTGAAAGTATTAGGCGTACTTTATAAACTCTGCTAACTGTATTAAATGATTAACGTTGAGATATTGTTTTAATTAAATGAACCCGAAGTCTTCTGCGAAGTAAACTTGAATTAGCTATATCACTTATTAATCAAAGTGCTATTGCTGAGCGACAGCAATATTTTGTTTTATTCTTTTTATGATAGTTTAGGATTTATTTAAATATAATTTTAGTTTGTTCAGAGCTATATATTCACTGCTCTGTAATAGTCTATGAGCGTAATTATAACTGTAAATGAAATTAGCTTTTTACCAAAATACCGTGTTGTTGATGTTTTGTTTCTTTTTTCAAAGCCAAAAAAATGTGTCAGGCTTGTAGAGTTTCCCGAAGTGTCGAGTTATAGAGAGTCGAGTTTTCGGGGTTCTAATGTTGATCATATGACCCCTCTAAAAGGCTTTAAAAGAACTTTAAAACTCACTATTTGTCATCTAAAATTTAGAAAATTTCCTGGGGCAAGGAGGTTAGAGGTAGCAGAATAGAACGCCCTCCTCAAGGAGTCTATATTAAGGAGCCTACTCAAGGAGTCTTATATGATTTTATTATTAGACTGAGATTTTAAGAAGGTGCTAAATTCCTCAGGTAGCGTTACAAATAGGGTTTTTTCTGTTTCTTAGGTCTAAGCTTAAAAAACAATGAAATGAGTGACCGTTATTTCAATAGTGGCATTTTACTATATGAATTATTCATGCACTGATTTCCACGGCGATGATTTTTAGATGTTTATATCTTCCTGGTTCTCTCCGCGTCCGTGACCTTTCTGAGATAATAGTATCACTGGCATTTCAATCAGTATACGCGGGTTGATAAAGGTAACATGCGTGGTAGAAGCCCTGAAGATATGGAGACGTCTACATGTACTGTTATGCAGAATTCTACTTATAGTTCGTCGGTAATACTTCAAAGTGAAGTATAAAACTAAATATAAGATGTTCTTGGCATTATGGGCCCCCCCAATATTTTTTATAAGTCGGCGCCCCTGTACACTGGAGTTAATTGAAAGGAAGAGAAAACATCGTAACTCTTGTCTGCCCTTCTAAACCAGACGTGTTCATTACTCCATTCCTAAATGAAGCTGGTTGCAACCACTGCCTTGAAAAAAATGTAGTCACCGAGGGGACGTGTTTATGTTGACCGGTGCTGGAAAAAGTGGCATTATCTTCAACCGAGCACCAAATATGTTTACGCTATTCTTCTAAGTCAAAATATAAAAGCTTTTCATAACAACTTCGAGATAATTAGACGAGAAAACGTTACTTATTTCATGAGGAAGGAATAAAAAATGTCCAAAATATCGATATCTTTTGAGAAAAATTCTCAATTAATAAAACTCAAAGTATAAAATAGACTATCAAACATATTTAATAAGCAGGTCAGAAAATATTTCGTAAAAATGATATTTATTTCCTCAAATAATTCATTAAAACAGCGTACGAGGTCGTTGCACGGCACTTACGACGGCTCCGTGGGAAGTTTAAAGGGTCGCGACCTTTTAAACGACCCTGGACCGCGGTGCAGAGCACATAGGACGGCGTCGTAGGGTAAAAATAATCATAAACATAACACAACGCATGCTAAATATACCTCTAAAGTATTTTTTACTGCATAATTGATTACTGTGGTGCTCAAAACAGTTTACGTTGATTTTTCCCAAAATCCATTTTTCCGTAATTTTGTTTTATGCCATATTTGGAGTAACTATTGGGCCTACAAGAGTCGTTTTCAGCTCAAATTAAAGCTAAATAAATTTACTATAGATTTAGTCCTCATAGATTTTCTTGTAGGATGATTACTTTTGCCGATACATGGCAAGACACATGACCAAAATGAAAAGGTTTCACTTTTTGGAAAAAATTGCCTTTTTTTGAAGAGCTGTTTCTCAAAAAGTTCTCGACATACGTAGTTTGTTTTGGGCTTAAATTGTAGCATAATGTATCTTCTTTAAATAATTATAGAAAATTATTTTCTGTAGATCAAATATTTTAGGAGATATTGAGTAAACACAAAAAAAAGTGCAAACAATGCGCAGTTTTCTGCGCACTGCGCAGATTGCACAGGTCTTTCGAAGCTGCAAATTTGGTTTTTAACTATTGGCATAGGTCCTAACAACATATTAAAAAATTAGAAATACATGACCTTTTGCAAGGTCGGATGTATAAAGTGACTGGACTACTAGTCCGTCAGCTTAAAATGCGTCTCTTGCAAGCAGAAGCAGACGGGATTAAATTCTTTAATTAAGACAACCAGCTCCTCCTTGTGCCTATAGAAACCATTCATATTCCATTGTAATATTACAGTCATGGTGCTTTAAAATGGTTAAAATAATATATAAATAAATAAATAGGTAAATAAATACATTAAAACCAGGCATTGTACGTGAGTACATTTCGAGGATCAACGCTTAAACCGTTGTTTTACCTCCCCACCCTTTTAGTCGCCTCTTACGACAAGCAGGGATACTGCGGGAATATTCTCAATCCCCCTACCCGCAGGGGAGAAGTGCAAGAGAGTGGCACAAAATCACAAAATGATAGATGAGATATTAAGAGATCTCGAATTAGCTAGGCTCAATAAAGATAGATGTGCCTATGTAGACAAAAGTGGTGAATTAGTTGTAACACTATACGTGGATGACTTGGGTATATGGGGCAATGAGAGGAAGGAAGAGACATTCAAGTTAAAGTTGGGCAATAAATTGGAGATCAGAGATCTAGGAAGAATTTCAAATTTCCTGCGAATGAATGGGAAACGGGACTCAGGGAAATGGGATGATAGGTATTGATCAAACGAAATATGCTCAAGAAATAATTTCTCAGTTCAACTTTGACAAAGCGAACTCAAGGTCAGCTCCTTTGCCTTTGGACAGTAATGATCAAACTGAAGCAGGCGATGCTAGATATGATCAAGAGAGATATTTGAATGCTGTGGGTAAATTAATGTATTTGTCCTTTTGTACCCGACCAGACATTAGTTACGCTTTAAGTGTAGTGAGCCAGCAAAACAAGGACCCAAGGATGAGAGATTGGAATAACGTCACCCACATAGTAAGATGCATTAAGGGGAGTAAAGATTTAAAAAATTTCTATCAAAAATGTAAGCAACCTATCGAAGTATATTACGATGCAGATTATGGTGGTACAAAAGGGGAAATACTATCTAGGTCAGGCTATGTGATCAAAGTAGGAAATTGTCCTGTATCATGGTATACCAAGAAAGAGTCAATTTCAGCCATATCAACAGCAGAGGCCGAATACTATTCAATGTGTGAGGCAGTGAAGGAAGTTTTGTGGCTGAGGATGACGTTTAGAGAGCTAGGATTATCAGAACTTATCAAAGGCCCTACTGAAATTTAGTGTGACAATCAAAGTGCCATAACTATGTGTGAAACAGCCCTGGATTCTGAGAATACCAAGCATATTGACATAAGGTATTGTTTTGTTCATGAATGTATTCAAAGAGGAGATGTGGTTTTTAAGTATGTAAAATCCTCAGAAAATTTAGCTGACCTGTTCACTAAGAGGCTGTCAGGTATTAAAACTGGTAATTTTGTGAATCAACTAGGCCTCCAGGTATGACTAAGATCAATAGAGATTTTATTCTGAGTTTGAGCATATTTCATGATGCATATTAAAGTTCATTTATTGTTTGGTAATTGATTCTATGTTTGTTGACCAGTTGGGTATTTAAGTGTCTCAAAAAGGGTATTGTATTTTGAATTTAAGTATAATTCCTGTATGATGATTTTTTGTTTGTTAACTTCAGATGATTAAGAAATTGGCTATTATGGGGGAGAATTGGAATTATATTGTATCAACAGCCAATGTCTTCACTGACGTAGTCATTGCGCAGTAGTGTTTTGCGCAGTCCCGTCGCTGGTTGTTGGTGGGCTATCGGCGTGACCAGACCAGTCAAGTCCAGTGACGTGTTAAGATGTGTGCACAGAGGGGTATAAATAAAGAAGTGATTATCCACAAGGTGCGAGTTAGTTGGTAGTATTAGTAGTATTAGTAGTTTAGGGTGCGTCGACGGCATGGTCATTTTGCACCTCAAACTGTCAAAATGATATATATATATACTTTTTATATCCGGAGAAGGCAGGTTGCGTGAAGTAAAATATTCTGCTTATCTATTTTTATTCCGATGTTAAAAATATTGAAAATTGCTAAATTTTTCTTATAATTTATTAAAAAGCGCCGTTTCCTTTAGAAATAAAATGACGCGGCCAATTGTATCGGGGTCGTCACCTAGAATGGACCCTAGGTCGCCTCCGATGTTCAGTCGGCTACGCACGTCTCGGTATCTGTCACACTCCGTAAGGATATGCCGAATTCCGAGAGAACAGTCACAGTCATCACACCAGGGTGGGATTTTCTCTTCAGTGAAGAGAAAGGAGTGGGTCAGAAGGCTGTGCCCTATCCTCATTCGGTTGATGACGACTTCCTCTCGGCGGCTCTTCCTGACAGATGTGGGCCACGCTGACGTTACCGGTTTAACTGTGCGCAGTTTATTATTTGATATGTTTGTCCACAACTCCCTCCACTGCTGAAGGACTGCACTCTTTAGTGAAACTCGTAGGTCTTCACAAGGTACCAGCGTCGACTCGAGATCTTCAAGATTGAGAGCGTGTTTTGCGGCAGAGTCGGCTTTCTCATTTCCAGCAATTCCCGTGTGTCCAGGGACCCAAAGAAACCAGACGGTGGTTCCCTTCTCGTGAAGGGAAAGCAGAGATGAGTGGATACCCTGGACGATAGGGTGCATAGGAGAGGAGCCAGAAATGGATTTTAGGGCGCTCATTGAGTCTGAGCAAACCACGAAGGAGCCACCATCAACATCTATCCCATCAAGAGCCATTTTAATAGCAAACAGTTCCGCTGTGTAAATACTACACACCGGACTGAGTTTAGCTTTCATGACTCCATGGTGGGATGATACGACCGCACAGGCTGTGTCTGACTTCGAACCGTCTGTAAACACGGGTACGAATTCGGGATGGTGGCAAAGAAACATTAAGAATTGTTGCTGGTACTCTTCAGCAGTGGTAAAAGCCTTTTGTCGGTCGTGAAGGAACATTTTTATGTTGGGAGCGGGAGTTAACCATGGCGGGTGATTCGAATGCCGAATGGGGTAGAGTTCTGGTAATAGCATCCCTCGTTCACGAATAAAATTACGGAAACGTACACTTACAGGCCGAGTGGCTTTTGTCCTGCGATTAAAAAGTTCTAAAAAACGAGGTTTAAAAACAAGGTTAAAACACGGGTGTGTCCTCATCGTTAAAATTTTGGCAACATAGTTGCACATGAGCAGGATCCTTCGGTGACACAATGGCGGCTCTCCTGCATCCACATGGATGCTGACAACAGGACTTGTCCGGAAAGCACCCGTGGTGAGACGGAGCCCTGCGTTGTGCACGCTGTTCAGGGGTCGTAGGTAAGACTCCCGAGTGGATGAATAAATGAAGGATCCGTAGTCCAACTTTGATCGCACCAATGCACGGTATAATAAAAGGAGTGTTGTGCGGTCTGCTCCCCACGATACGTGGCTTAAAAACTTTAAAACATTTAAGGATCTAAAACAGTTGTTTTTTAAAACTTGCATGTGTTCCCGCCAATTGAGGCGGAAATCGAAGGTCATTCCCAAAAAACGGACCGACTGTGCGTAGTCGAGATCTCTGCCACCTAAGCGCAGCGGAAATGGGATATGGACTCCCCTTAGGCGATGAAAGTGGACACACAGTTTTCCCTGGAGAAAAAACAAAGCCGTTTCTTTGTGTCCACCGGTGTAAACTGTTTAGTGTCAGTTGGATCTGTCTGGAAGCAGTGAGAAGTTTGGATGATCGGCAAAAAATCGCCAAGTCATCGACAAACGATGATCCAATTACCGGGGTTTTTATGCAATCGGCAATATCGTTGATTGCGATGGCAAATAGTGTTACGCTTAGCACAGATCCCTGAGGTACGCCATTATTTTGCCTATAAGGTCCAGTGAGGTGCTGTCCTATTTTTACCCTGAAAATTCGTTCGGATAAAAGATTTCTGATAAAAATTGGCAGACTGCCCCTGAAACCCCACTCATGCAGCGTGCTTAAAACCTTCCGCCGCCAGACTCGATCGTAAGCCTTCTCCAAATCGAAGAAGACCCCGATCACGTGCTGGCGGAGGAGAAAGGCTTCCTGGATGAAATTGTCGATTCGAACTAGGTGGTCCATGGTGGAGCGGCCCCGACGAAATCCGCACTGAATTCTGGAAAGAAGGCCTCGGCGCTCTAACCACCAAACGAGCCGCCGGTTCACCATCCTTTCCATTATTTTGCACAGGCAGCTGGTTAGAGAAATGGGTCGATAACTGTTCGGGTCACCACGATCTTTGCCCTGCTTTAGGATGGGGATTACTGCTGACTCCCGCCATGTTGATGGAAAACCACCTTCAATCCAGAGCTGGTTGAAGGTGTGGAGGACCTCCAACAATGCCTTTTCCGAAATATTACGGAGAAAGGCATTGTGGACCTCGTCAAGACCCGGAGATGTGTTGCCTGAGTCGGCAATGGCAGACTTTAATTCCCACAGGGAAAAAGGAAGGTTATAGTCCGCTACACGTCGCGACTCATTGTAATTGATAGGGATCAATGTGCAGCGCTCTTTTATGTGTAAAAAATTCTTGTCGAATGCGTCGTCGCTGCTAGATCTGGAGATAAACTGGCCAAATGCCTTTCCGATGTTAGAACTTCACCACTGACTTTAAGAAAAGAAACACCTAGCTGCTGCTGATTGCCTGATAGACCCCTTACTTTGCGCCATACCTGTGCAATTGGTGTCCTGCAGTTGACACCGGAGACAAATTTCATCCAGGAAGCTCTTTTTGCATCCCTTACGACCTGTCGAGCTTTCGCTCTCAGTCGTCGGAAGGAGGATAAATTTCTTTCGGTGGGGTATTTATTAAATATTCGCAACGCTTTTTTACGTTGGCGAATAGCTTTCGCACAGTCATCATTCCACCACGGTACCGCAGGCCTCGTAATTATACGGCGAGAGCGTGGTACGCTGCTGTCTGCAGCTTCGATTATACTTGCAGTCAAATTATTAACATTTTCAACACTATCATTGGTTTCGTCATATTTGAAATTAAAAGTCTCCTTAAAACGTCCCCAGTTCGCTATCTGAACAATCCAGTGGCCCGTCCGAATAAAATCTGGATTAAAATGTCGTTTCTTGGTAATAAAAATGGGATAGTGATCGCTCCCACACAAATCGTCATGTACGGATATATTTAGTTTTGTAACTAAAATGCTCGATACAATACATAAATCGATACTCGAAAAGTCGCCAGTAAAACTGTTAAAACGGGTTTTCTCCCCATTGTTTAGTAAAACCAAGTTACTATTACATATAAAATGGGATAAAATCCGTCCCCTACGGTTGGACTGAGATCGAGCACTTCCCCATAGAGGATCGTGAGCGTTAAAATCTCTCATTAAAATGAAAGGCTGAGGTAGCTGGCGGACAAGGGCTTCTAGGTTAAAACGGGTGACCGGCGCATTCTCCGGGAGATAAACGTTACACAACGTGATCTCCTCGGGGGCACGCACGGTCACTGCCACAGCCTGAAAGGGTGTGTTGAGTTGCACTCGGGAGGTGTAAAGGGCCTCCCGAGTAGCAACCGCCACTCCACCCTGGGCTCGTTGGCCACTGGTGTCGTCCAGTCTAAAAACGTTAAAACCATTTAAAATGCCGTTGTCCGTTGTTTTAAAATGAGTCTCCTGCAAACATATGCAAGACGGGTTAAAATCACGAATTAAAACAATCAGCTCCTCCTTACGCCGATAAAAACCATTGCAGTTCCACTGCAAAATAAAAGCCATTAGTAATCTAGAAATTTAAAAATAAATAAATAAATAAAATAATTAAATTTAAAATGTAAAACACAGTTGGAGGATCAACGCTTGATGCGATTTATCCTCCTACCTTTGGTTCTAGCCCGGAGGATCTGTCTCCGAGAGACATTCGTCCTCATCCATTGACTCCGGGTGGTTGAGTCGGGCTAAACCAGATGGTCCGGGAGATACTGAGTTGCCACGCTTCTTTTGCGTGGCCCCGGCGGTGGTTATCGTGGGGTTCTTCCTAGGAGAACCCGGACAGGTGGCTTGCATGGCCGATTTCTGTACAGAGACTTTAGTATTTTGGCTCACATTAACTTCTGTCTGAGTCGAGATGGTGACCTTGGCAATAGGTTGGGAAGCGACACGGGTGAACAACTTGGAGAAAGTATGAGCAACTTGTGGTCTGTACTTTTTCCGAGCCTCGAAGTACGGGATTTTTTCAACCGTCTTAATCTCCATTACTTTTCGCTCCTCGATCATCTTTGGGCAATCACGTGGGTACACCGGATGTGCACCCTCGCAATTGACACTAAGTGGGTCACCCTTGCATTCCGCACCCTCATGTTTTTCCAGGCTGCAGCGGGGGCAGGTGGCCTTGCCCTCGCACCGTGTGGCCGAATCGCTGGCACTGGAAACATCGCATGGGTGCCGGTATGAATGGCCGCACTGGCACCGATTCATAACCGACAAACACCTTGTCGGGGAGATGGTCGAGCGTGAACGTGAGAACAACTGACGTTGTGTTTACCCTTTCTCCGTTGCGCTTTGTAGTGAGTCGACGAGCATCGGTGACCCCCTGAGAGGCCATCTCCTGCTTGATCTCGTCGATCTCAACGTACAAAAGGTCGTAGTGACTAATCACTCCCCGACAGGTGTTCAAGGTGCGGTGCACCTCGACTTTCACGGGAATTTCGCCAAGCTTTTCCAGATGTAATAGCTTCTCGCTTTGAGCCCTCGTAGCCGTTTCGATGAGCAGTGTGCCATCGCGAAGTTTCTTTGCAGATTTAAGTTCACCAGGAACTGAAGCAGACAGTAACTTACGAATGAGGAAGGGGGACACCTTTTTCAGGCTCTCCCCTTCCTTCTGGCACCTCATCACTAGGTAGCGCAGACTAGCGCCCAGAACATTAACTCCCCCGCCCGTATCCGGGCGGGATCTTTTTGGAGGTGGAAGTATTGTTTCCGCCATTCCAAATTATTCTTCGTCCCCCGGGCTCCCCACCCACCATGGAGCCACACACTCGGGACGCCTCCCCGCAAACCGGTGCAGTCGCCAGGGCTACCCGAGGGGATATAGCACCCTAGAGGTGGTTGTCTGTTTCGGGTTGGGTCTTCGAAGCACGGGCCCACCAAACCCGTACATCTCCGACCGCCCTACGCAGACCCCCACCTCCCTGGCACTCGCCACCGTTCAGCTTAACGCCGCGGAAGCCGATTGACCGGGAGTGGCTAGCTCCCGGCCGCCCGTTTACACAGAATCCGGGGCCAAAGAGGGGTATTGGCGCCAGGTCCATACCGGGCATCCGACACCCGGCTGGGAACCATGGACCTCACCCTCCAGGATCTCCTTCTCCTCCTTACGGGTCTCCGCATACGGCAAACATGCGGGTGGATCGCAGGCCAGGTGGTATGGCCGCACACAGACAGTTGACCCACAAGACTGTCCGGGCTCAACCCTTGCTGGCTTTGGGTTTGTTTTCGGGGTTTTCTCCCCGCCCTTTTAGTCGCCTCTTACGACAAGCAAGGATACTGCGGGAGTATTCTCAATGCCCCTACCCGCAGGGGGGGCGAGTTAGTTGGTTATTTAAAACATAATTTCTAAAGTAATTGCTAACGGTGTAATAAAAAATATTATTATTATTATTTTTCAATGTTGCTTCAAGAAATTTTGATAGCAAACCTCGGATTCAGCACTTATAGAATGCAAGAAATCAAAACTACCCCACCACTTTCCAGGTAAAAATACTTTGACTAGATTATAAAAGTTGTATTTGCCATCACTACTCCTCACAGCAAATCTTAGAGGTGGTCAGCAGGGTACATGTATGAGCAGAAAAATCTCCATGAAGTGGATGTTGTTTGACTCTTAGTTGATCCCTGTAAATCACACAATTTTCAGAGAAATGTTCAGAGGCTACCCTGACTGAACAAAAAGGTTTGCTTTCAGGGTAATCCTCCACCCTTTGAGTCGCCTCTTACGACAAGCAGGGATACTGCGGGAGTATTCTCTATTCCCCTACCCGCAGGGATTCTATTTAAGTGTAATGCAGAGCATAATAGCAAAATAAATAGTAAACGCTCTGCCAATGAGAATGCACACTTGGTTATCATTTTCTTCAAGTGTTGATTTTATGAGTTGAAGGATTCATTTGTAACACATCCACAAAAATCATACTCCACACACACACACACACACAGGGTCATTGAAATTTGATTTTGATGTCATCATTGAATACATTTAAAGCTGGAATGAACAATGAACTCAGTCACCAGATACAAAAAACTGGGTAATTCAGATTTTCTTCATTTCATTGTCACCATTTGCCTTACAGCTTCTCATGCTGGGCTCCTCCACTATCCTAATCCAATGGACTACAATGAAGCAACTTCAGTCTGCACACCTCCCTCTGAGCTACAAGACATTTCAGTGATTATCAATAACAAGTTATTGAATAACATCTGAAGATAGTGATTCTCTATGCAAACAAAATTTAATTCAAACAAGTCAATGTGACTCTGAAACAATGGTCAACCATCAGCAAACATGACAAAATTTACTTTATAAACTCCTGCAGACTCCACAGAGGAACATAATTTCAGCAAAAACTCAATTTGATAGTTATTCATTATTTCCATTCTCGTTACATATAACATCTGCATAACCGAGCTATTCCCAAAATTTGAGAAGCACCAATAGCAGAGGTGGGGAATAGATGGTAGAGATACACTTACAGTAGAGGATGATTATCAGAAAACAGGATTAAGAAAAGAAATAAATATTCCACAAACTTTTCTTTTGATCAGCCAACATGTACAAAGCTAAGAGGAAGGAATGTAAGTCAATGGACAATAAAACAACAGATGATTGAGAAATCAGGCATGAGGTAACTCCACAAACTTTTCTTTTAAACAGCTGACAAAAAATTGTTATTATGTAGGTGGAACTGGCCATCAATGGATGAGGCAATCAGAAAAACTATGCACTAAAGGCTAAACTAATTTGCCTTTACTAAGGAGGGAGTACAAACATGAATATTGTTCTAATGCCTCATACTGTGGATACCTACTGATGTTTTGAGTTGATTTCCCAATAGGGAAATCTATAGTTGGCACAGTTATCATTCCATAGGCTCACAAGGAGATATATTCCCATAATTTCACATTAGAATCCAGAACTCTACAAGACCTTTATAACATGATTATAATACAAAGAACATGTTTGAAAAAGGTACTACATCTACTGCTGTTTCACTTAGGAAGAGACATAGGCTCTTCATTAACATATTATGCTTGGTTGCAAAGTACATCAACACCAACATGACATTTTATTACTATCTGCAATAAACAATTAGATTTATTTCTTCATACATTATCAAGGAAAAGAATAAATATATTTCAAAAATAAATAAATGGTAAATAAACCCAGTGAAAGTTAATAAAGAATAATTTTTCAAAAGTCATGAATAAATAGAATACATAAAATGAATGAAATAAATGAAGACATGAAATTTACTTATTTAAGATGTACATAATTCTAATTCCAACAATCCATGAACTGTACACCAAACTATTATCATAATGATAGACCCAATAAAACTTTTAAAAATTTAAACAAGTAACTAATATATAACAAAGACAAACCCTGATTTTTAGGCAGAATTACTACTAGCAAGATCATTTGAAATAACCGTGCAAAACAGAAAAAAGGGTTTGTACCCATCAATTACCATCCTGTGACCAATATGGTGGTGTCCAAGTGCTCGGTCAGCAATTGGAAGCATAGAAATTGGGCCCAAAGTTTAGTGTGTTGCAGATGGTGCCACTTCGGGTGTTCTGCATGTTGTATGGAAGATTGCGTGGAGGAATGGAAGCACGTTGACAGTGGATTGAAGAGCGGCATGTAGACGGTGAATGAGAAGGAAGTGCATATTGAAAAACTGAAAGGAGCAGTCATCGGCTTCTTGCATGATAGAGCAATTGAGGGCAGAAAATGAAAACCTAAAAGAGCAACTCTCTCTTTTTAAGTCTTGCATAAATTGTCAACCAGATGAATCTTCAATCAAAAAGGAATGGAATGCATAAGTCATGAACCGACACCAACGCGACAACTCCATGAGCCTATGGATAGAAAGCAGGGGATTTGGAGGGACTTCCAAGCAGAATGATGTGAGGCCCTCAAACAACTACACAAGGTGGCCTGATTCTAGAAATAATATGGCAGTGACGGAGAGGAAGTGGTGCCAAGTGGCAGCCTGCCACAGGGACAGCGGAGGAGCACAGAGGAGCTTAAGGAAGCAACTCTTAGTGGGGTTACGAAAAGGCCTGTATACCAGAAAAAAGAAGACTCAGAGGGGGAGAAGAAGAAATAATAGTGGCGACCCTGAAGAAGAGTGTAAAACCAACATGGCCCCTAAGGGGGCAGAGTTCCGTGGAAATTCTTCGATGGTTGATAAGGAGGGACTTAAAGTTTTAGAATGATGCATTAGGATAATGGACGATTCCATGACCCACTCTGCAGGAGAGGAATGTAGAAAAGCTGGTGCTTCAGTCGCATGCTTTCCCGGAATAAGGATTGATCAATTAAGACAGCATTTTGAAAACTTACGTGAAAAGTGAAATGAAGACATGGTTTTGTTGCACATCGGATTAAAAATTGAAATCTGTTGATTATAAAGTGGGTTTATTTTGGGACCTAAATTAAATTTGGGACCAAGAAAAGATTAGAATCTGCAAAGATTGTAGTGAGTGGAGTAACACAAAAGAGGGGTGTTCGATGGGGAAAATTTATGCACATAAAGGAGGGTTTGGATTGGGTCTGCCAAACGAATGGATTATACTTCATGGATCCGAACAACTGGATAAACGATATGGACATAGGATGGGATGGACTCCATCTAAATGGGAGAAGTAGCAAGAAATTCAGCAAGTTGACCTGTAATGTAATAAATGTGTTCTTGAATGAGAGGGAAAACTAGTGTCAGGATTAAGTGGTGTTACCTAGTCTTTCAGAGAAGTTCTGGTCAAGGCGAATGATTTTTCTTCTGTGGAATATTGTACTAATGTGCACTTGTGGGTGACTCCTTAAAAGGTTATACCCTGGCTAGTCCTGGTATCCTCAAAATTTGTCTTTCAAAGAAACTTTAAATGAGGATAAGTATTCAGATGAGCCTGAAAATTTTGCATGTAGACTCTGAAGGATGGATAATGCTAAAGACTAATCAGCCAAGTCAGTGTTTGAGTGCAACAGCAGGGAAATCAGTGCAGGGACTTCAAACCTCTCACAAAGGTAAGGGCTGAAAAATTCTTCAGATTAACAGTCATATATCTGTCATGCAGCCATCACCAATAAATAGAAGGATCATCAATTCAAAGTAAAATATAGAACATACTAAACAAACTTGATGAAAAACTCCTCCTTCAACCGTGGAATTAAAGAATGTAATAAGTTACCTGAAGAAATCTTACTTAAGCCCTTACCGTATTCTGTAAATAAATTTAAATGTGTAAACTTGACTTAAAATAATTGGCTGTTATATACTTGTGTGTGTGTACATTTATATGTATACCTATATGCTTTTATTGTTTGTGCATGGATATATTAAGGTTAAGCCAAAGTTATGATCATTACCACCACGCCAGTACCTACTTGTAATTCCTGTTTTAAAAATTAATAAATAAAAATAGATGAATTATCATAGCACCTGCTTTGACTGTGTGAGACTTAAGAAAACTCCTCAAGTTCTCCTCAATACCATCCATTGAGTGTGCATCTTGAGAAGCTGAAAATGCCAAAAACTCCAAGTAATGCAGCAATTAAAAGCTAACCAACTCAATGCCCCTAGCAGCAGACTTTTAAGGCCAAGCAAAGGTGAATTAGACTAGAATTCAGGTAAACAGTAGCAGCTCTCATTTGAGAATGTGCCATTGGGTCACTATGTAGGCATGTTGTATAAAATGATTTCAATGAAGAAATGGGTAGTTTTACTATTCCACAAGATTTTTTTTCTCTCCGACGATTCTGGTGATCCGTATGCCCCTGAGATCCTGATAAGCCATTGGCTTGACTTCAGGTTTCTCAGGGGCCAAACCACCAGAACTTGACAAACACCCATGCCCTAGACCAGGGATCGGCAACCTTTTGAGACGGAAGAGCCAAAAGACAATTTACAAAATTTCCCAGTTTTTAAAGAGCCACTAACACTATTATTTCAATATTACGGTATTTGATTAGGAGTAGGTATATAAATTTGATTTTTGATTTAAAATAATAGCTGCATCTTGACATCAAAAGAGCCGCAAGCGGCTCGCGAGCCGCAGGTTGCCGACCCCTGCCCTAGGTAATCAAAAAACCGACCCAGGTGGGGCTCGAACCCGCAACCCTCGGATTCCCAGGTTAGGACTTTATAAATAGTTTTCAGGAATGGCTTGTTTCCATGGTTCTTCCAAGGCAAACGTCCCCCAATGGTTGCCACTGTCAACTTTAAATAAAAAATATGGTAGGTACAAACAATATGCATTGTTTCCAGTGCTACCATAATCCACACATAACACTGAATTCATGAAATTTGGTGTTCACCAGTGCATGAAATAACACTCTTAGGTCAATTGGTGTGGGTCATGACGCCCTATTATAAAAGCCAACACGCTAATATGGAGCTAGGACAACAAATAAAAGAATTTAGATGTCAATAGCTGGCTGGGTGCCCTCTGTCACTGCATTTCAGTGTGGATTTCAATCACTAATGCCCTGAAGAACTATATCGTTAACATTGCCACCATGCAAGATTCTCAAGTACATAACTGTAAGTAATATCATGGCCATCCCAGATAATTCAAACTTCTTCCACAGTAGTCAGCATGGCTTTCGAAATAGTAGATCTTGCAAAGCCCAGCTTGCACTCTTCCTCCTTGATATTCTAAAATCAGTTTAAGCCAAAAAGTAAGTCCATGCATTATTCCTGGATTTCAAGAAAGCATTTGAAAAAGAAAGGTTCCTCACAAAAAAACTAATACATATTCAAATTAAAATCATGTGGGATAAACAAAAAAATAGTGAATTGATAGTGATTTTCTAACAGACCACAAACCAAAAGTAGTTATCGATGGCGTAAGTCCCAACATGATTAGAGTGACGTCCGGCATTCCTCAAGGAAGTCTAACCAACACCGGACCCTTCTTATTCCTCATGTATATCAATGATGGTAACTAAAGTAAATAGCAAAATTAATTGTTGGCAGATGATGCCATCATCTGCCGCGAAATTGCCACAAATGCTGACTGAAGCTCTCTCATCAGACCTCAACAACATTAAATTGTGGTGTTTTGAGTGGGGGCTAGAACTTAACCTTAGAAAATACACTGCAGCACACTTCTTACAAAAGAAATTACACCAAAAGGCGAGAGGGATTAATATAAAGGAGTCACATGAAGTCAAATACCTGTGAATCACCTTGATTTCAGACTTAATGTGGGGGAAACACATACGATACATTTGCACTGTTGGGTTAAAGAAACTAGGATTTATTAAGCAAATGGTAGGAAGGCTCTCTGATGAAAAAGTGAATGAGAGATGCTACTTTACTCTGGTTATGCCTCGTCATGAATATGCCATGAACATTTGAGACCATGCACAGAAAGATTTAATTTGCAAAGTAAATAAAATACATAGGAAAGCTGGAACCTTTGTTTCAAACTGCTACAAGCGAACAGAAAGTGTGACACAGCTGACAAAAGGACTAGGTGTAGATTCTACTTAGAGGCTACACACTAGGCTTAGATTACTTGAAAAATTCAGATCAGGCGAGTTTCAGTCTGACTCGGAGGATATTATATTGACCCTGCTTTCAATCCTTAGAAATGACTGAAAGACAAAAATAAGAGAGACACACAGCCAAACTAATAGATACGAAAATTCCTTCTTTCCACACACCATTAGTGATTAAAACAAAAA
Source organism: Pyrrhosoma nymphula (assembly GCA_963573305.1). Lineage (NCBI taxonomy): Eukaryota > Metazoa > Arthropoda > Insecta > Odonata > Coenagrionidae > Pyrrhosoma > Pyrrhosoma nymphula. The sequence continues at coordinate 88,549,259 of OY754334.1, read as the reverse complement.
CAGCAAGACACTTACATAAGACACATCATTAATTACTCTCTCCCATTTTAACCTCCTTTAACTGGTAGATCACACTGATAATAATAAGAACTTGACCCGGAGCATCAAAGTACTTTCTCAGCTTCAACTGGAAAATGAGTCCGAGGCAGTATCAAACGCTAAGTCTTTGTCAGCAACATCCTCATTGCCTTCTTCACAACCAAGCTCATCAATATACATACTCCCGTGAAAATAAGGAAAGGATCCGTTGCACATGGTCAGCCAACATTAGCAAGTTTCTTAGAGAGAAAAGAAAACTTTAAACCCGGGGACAAAGGACAAAAGGTAATTACGAGGCTCATCGCAGAAATGATTTGTATTGATAGCCAGCCTTTTCAAATGGTTGAGAACCGTGGTTTCCTAGCTCTTATAACTCATCTGGAGCCACGATATGTGATGAATTCTAGGAGGCAAATATCAACAAAAATTATATGTACCAGAAATGTACCAAGAAACGTATACTAAAGTGAATAATACAATAGCAGATGCCGAAAATCGGTACCTCACCACAGACTTATCGACTTCCACATCCAATGTTCACTATAGGAGCGTAACAGTTCATTTTGCCACTCCAGAATTTGATCATAAACATGTGTGCCTTGAAGTAGCACTGTTTTTGGAGCTGAGTCATTCAGGAGAAAACGTTCGTAAATTCATTGATGAAACAGCCGAGAATTGGGGAATTTCAGAAAAGATCTTTGTGATTTTCAGGGACAATGTGAGGAATACAGTAGCTGCCCTTGAAGCTTCAAGATACTCCCATTTTCTATGCTTGGTGCACACACTGCAGTTGGTGATTCGTGATAGACTTTTGAACAATAAAGAGGTATCTAACCACGCCAGTAATTGCCGTCGGATTATAGGACACTTAAGCATTCAACTAGGCCTCTAATTTTAAAACGTGCCCAACATACCGTTAACGTTAAGCTGCACCGCCTCGTGCATGGAATTCGACTTTGCACACGATGGCTCGTTTGAAGGAGCAACGGCATCCTATTCTTATAGCGGGCACAGAAATAAATTTACTGGTAGAGCAAACCAGTGACCAATGGAATTTGCTTGACTCTGTCATAGATATTTTTAAAATTATTGAACATGCAACACTGGCAGTGAGCACAAGATCAGTCATGATTTCACAGGTCCTGCCAATTGTAAATAGGACTTAGGAGGAATTGAGAAGACGCTTGCCTCATGGGGCACATTTGAAAAGTGTAAAGAAAGACTTGCACTTTAACTTGACCAAGCGAAACGTATATGTAGAAGAAAGTGTAGCACATACATTGGCAACACTCCTAGATCCTCGCCTGAAAGGCAGTGTGCTCAAGAGCCCACAAAACCTTGATCTTACTAGGTAAAATCTGATAAAGGAGGTCCAGCTTATTAAGGGGGTGCAGTGGGAAGATTCCCAGTCAAAGGAGACTATGGTAAGTCCAAAATATGACTTTCATCAATTCAACTATTTAGATGACTATTTTTGAGACAAATGCCATTTCATCAATTGACACCACATAAGCCAAAACAAGTAAACGAAATCTCAGAGTTAATAACAACCTTGTTTATTAGGAAGGTGGCTATGCTGAAAGAGGAGAGAATTCTGTCAAAGGGATGCATGGAATGTGGACATACTATTCAAAGTTGATGTCAAATCAAGCAGCCAAACAGAAACCTGAACAATCTGCAGAGGAACAAGCGGACAATTATTTGAGTGAACCTCTTATTTCACCAGATTCAAATGTGTTGGACTTTTGGAAATGTGATACACTCTACCCAGACCTTAAAAAACTTGTGAAAAAATATCTAAGCGCACCACCAGCCACTGTTTATTCAGAGAGATTATTCAACACAGCTGGAATAATTTGTGATAGTAAAAGAATCTGTTTGGACCCTGATCAAGTGAAAATGATTGTTTCTCTCAATAAAAACTTGAATTTAAAATTAAACATACTCTAAATGTCTTGAGTCCTACTTAAATCTGCTTCACATATAAATACTTGTGTTATTATATACCTGTTTCAGATTTAGTATTTGTTAAGATGTTTAATAGATAAGTAATAGTTATTAAATCATAAGTGCTTTGGATGTTATGTGTAAGAAAAATGCTTTTATTATAAGTGCTATTAATTAAGGAATAATAAATTTATTGCTCATCAACAAATTACAACACTAATTTCTGATTTATCTTCAATAAAATGTATGGAAATTTTAGTTGCTGATTTATGGTTAATCAAATTAATTTTAATGTATCCAGATGGTTATTGATGCATTGCCGTCTAAAATTTAGTCTTAAATGTGGTTGGGGAAAACTGAATGCCTACATTATTTGATATTCAAGCTAAACATTTGAATTTTTAAAAACTGTAGTTGAACCATCTCTAGCCAAAATATCTTGAGAAGTGCGTCATACTACTACTGGCATGAAACCATTTTTAGTACTAGATGTGTGCAAAGATATGTTCCAAAGTAAAAAATAAATACCAATTGCCAGATATGAGTCCTTCATCAATGACCTAATTGGGTATCCACAGCTAGCAATAACTATGTGAACTTAACAGGCCATTTCTTTACTCTTGAATAGTTTGAGAATTATGGTTAATTTAAAAAAAAATATTATATCCAAATAAACATATTGAAAACTTATCTTAAAATTGCAGTCTTAAATATGATAGGGGAAAACTGAATACCAATATTATTTGATATTTCATTCTGATATTAAAGCCAAAATATTATAATCAAGCTCAATATTCGAATTTGGAAAAAAAGTCATTCGATCCATCTCTACATTTAACCAATACATAAACTTTAATAAGATGTTGTTAATTCTCAGACCATTGAATTTCAATGCATGAATACACAAGATGCACCTCGTCCCATTTCTGTCTAACTGCGAGCCTACCTCAGCGACTTCATATTTAACAGCATTTGCCAGAAATGGGAAGAGAACGTGGAATAGAAATTATTCAACTCTCATTATACCTAAGCTTACTACTTGGCATCAACAACTAGGCATCTATCTTTTGGTCTCACACCTTCAATTCTACATCGTAATTACTTCAACAACACTTGAAAAAGCACATAGGTACGTAGGAAGTGGCTTTGCAAGCTTATTAACCCTTCAAGCCCAAAGGAGATTTAAATGAATCCCATCTCGTAGGTTGGAGGAGATTTCAATGGAATCGCTGGTTTTCCGCTGATTTAAATCGAATCGCCTTGACGTAGTCACTACGTCACTCGTCGTTGAAGGGTTAAAATGATGTATGCAAAATTAGGCATTGAATTATGATAGAAATACACTAAATATGAGTGAGAAGTAGCTTATGGTAATATATAAGTAATTCAGTAACCTTTCCACAAATAATAATTTATGTGCACATCGCTGTCATCGCACGCCTGTCTTCCACTTCTAAAGACCATCTTTCTCCTTATTCCAAACCAGCAGCATTGATATCGTACTCCCAGTCAAGGGCATCCCTTGGAGATTGAATAGCCGAGCCGAATAACAATATAGATAGCAGCAGAGGGGAAAACCTTCACTAAAAGCACTTTTCTCAGAACAGCTGACTGCCCCTTTGGGATTGGGACAGTGATTGGGGGTTGGTTGTTTAGTTTAGGGACCCATAACCTTCTCAGAGGCATCCACACATCGAGTGTGAAAACACAAAACACTTGAGAAGAACACCAAGGACATAAAAGTGCTAACTTTCATGCAAGATGACACTCGAAGACTGATATTCACACAACAGTAGAGCGCATCAGCAACCTAGATGGCAGTGCGATGCAGATTCTCTTGGTATCTCGTTGCGAAGTCATTAGGGGCATCAATTTCAATAAGCCGTGACAGTACATCCCTATCATTCACTGAGAAATGATATGATATAATTCAACTCATTTCATTGATGTGATTAATTATCTCACGCCAGCTGTATCCGTAAGGGGATCATATCACTTCTTTGGTAGGTGATGCACTCCAACAATAGACTCCAACTTTGGCAGAAGTTCTCATAGTTTTACATGTTGTTAAATAAAATATCTCAATAATAGCTAATGAGAGCCTTAATCTGAGTTATCATAGATGTGATCCTGACTATGTAAGGAATGTTGCGTTATCTCATTTGTGCTAATTTTCGGCAGCACTAATCACCACAACATTTGCTTGATGTGCTCTAATTGTGTGAACAGCTCATAATTAATATTATGCATATAAATAAATATGTAAATTTTGATGTGATAAAAAATGCAGTCCGTTAACAAATAAGGCTTAGAATGCCTAATGAATAACAAATAATATGAGGGAAAGGAGGGGCATGCACAAAATCTGTGCCCTTTAAAATTCCTAACATGCAGATCATAAAGTGAATCCATCATAAAGTTAACCCATCATAAAGTGGGTGTCCACTGTATTACCTCCCATTCGGGGATCATAGCAACATCCCAACATAAGCTTTAGAATGCCTGCTTCAAGTAAAATTTTCCATTACATTAAATGTGGATATTTTAGATACTAAAGCCTGAGGGAGATAGCCAGTGAAAGCAATGGCATTTTTAAGTCAATATATTACTGTGAGCTCACCTTCGTGACTTAAGTCATTTCCTACTCACAGAATTTCATTGTCTTGACGATGAGAATAATGCACTATGATATCAATTGGTCTTGGACTGGTTCAATGAACTAAACGTAGGAAGATACATACTTTGCATTAACCATAATATAATAGTAAAAAAGAATAAGTATACTCTATTATAGTAGCAGTATTTAGTTGATAGTTGCAATAAGTTGCAAAAATAATGGTACCTTTTCCAAAGCATCCTCTGTAACTTTGCAGATGGCATAAATGAAATCCTGAACAGATTTTTCAAAAATAAATAGTTTTTGGATGGTTTCACCTTCAGTATGTCTCCTTACATGACACTTGCTTGCTACAAATGACACTGGCACATCCCATTTAAGTTATCACTTCAATGGGAATCATAGCACTTGAATATAATGAATTGTTTTAAATTTAAAAAAATGGAGTGCATTTGTGGAAAATACCTATGTACAAACACACAAATACTAATACACACAAAAACATTTACCATAAGATACTTCTAGAGACTAGTATGAACCTAGGATATCAATACACCTGCAGGTTTCCTCATGGTTCCACAACCATAACTAAGGAACAGATAAGGAAACAAATTCACGACCAGAGGGTGAACAGACCAGCACATTACTGTAATATGGGGCAAGTTTGAATGGCTTCCGCTGCTAGAGCTTATGGCTGTTATCATCTTACTCTTGCCTTTAGATGCAATTCAATCATGTCTCCCAATCAAGGAGTTAGGATTGTAATGCATTCCCTTTCAGATCAATGCCTTCATTACCTCACAACAAAAGTAGGTAATAGCAATCTTTTTATGATGAAGTTATCATGTGAAATCCCACATCTCAGGAAAGAAACTGCCGTGCAATTTGGCGCGAGTTTCAAAATTGCTATCAGTGCATTCCGTGAAATTATTTACACTCAGGGATGGCATTTATTACATTTTTAGTAACACTCACCAAATACATCAGTAGTTAGGTTCCTGCTATGTGAGATTAAAGACAACAGCGGCATCACAAAAAGATCGCTATCACTTCACCACTATGTAATGGAGTCATTCCTTTCATAGGTAATGTGCTACATTACATCTCACCTCGAGCGACATGATTATATTATAACAAAAGGCAAGAGTGAGAAAATATAAGTTCCAACAAGCCACAGAGTTTGCAAGCATTCAAACTTGACCCACATTACAGTACTACCATGTTAACCAGACTGGCTCAATTTCCCACACCTTGTTGCTCCTTTCCCACTTCCTAACGGCTCGTTAGTCATCCACTCACTGATAAAGCATATTGTCATCCCATTTTATCCTGTGGATTCCATTAACAAAATTCACTCACATTTCCCACAAGAGCATTGATACTTTGTGAAATCCCTCAAGAGTTCATAAAAGTTAATTTATCAGCAGAAAAAGTGTTTCCAGAATATTTCAATCAGGTAGCGGTAAAAAAAAGCAAAAATTTTCAGGTAGTAACACCTTAGAGCAAGTTAGAAATATATAGGCAGAAATCACATATATCATGCGGTAGTTAACAATTATAAAAAACAATTACATCAAGATTCAACTTTTCATAGCTTGTGACCCAGACAACCTTAAGAACTCATCTCATTTTCCCAGCAAAAGCCACCAACTACACATGGTTCATACATGTATATACAAACATCCCCGGATGTGTATCCCTGAACCCCATAGGGTTCATTGAATTCTCATTAGTGGATAACAAGTGACAGCCCCTACTGCCAAAAAAACACTATCTTCTACCTGCACTGGGTTCCATGAAGTTTGCCTTTCATGTGTGATTCCTATGCATTCCCAAAAAAACAGAGGCAAAAACTTCACTGATAATGCCTTTATTTCCCCTTTCACTGGACAAATACACCTCTGTATATAAAACCTACCCAACTGTGTGCTGGAAAAAACCAACAGCATTTTATCAACCCATATTTCTTTCCATCAAGGCTGATATTATACTAGATCAACTAGTGGCTTCATTTGGGTCATGATTCTTCATGTGGTCCCTGAGATACTCATTACGAGTGTATGTTCTACCGCAGATGCCACACACATATGGACGTTCACCAGTGTGTACCCTCTCATGCCGCTTCAAAGTGCTCTTCATCGAATATTTCTGGCCACATATTCTACACTGGAAACGGCCTGAATTCTTAATATGATAACTTGCTTTGACCTTCTCCTCACACCCTTTGCAGACGCGACCTGCCACCCTACTGTTAAGAGCAAGGTGAATGTATTGGCCACCCTCGAATGGTTTATTGCACACATCACAGGTCAAACACAATTTCACCCTTTCACTTGTCTTGGCCTGATCAGTTAAGTTCCTAGAGGCTAATGTTTGGCCAGAAACAGAGCTATTACTACATTTTGGTTCTATTTGGCTGGTAACACAGTCTCCAGGGGAGTCAGTGATGACGACCCGTAGGCCATTACTGTCAGCTCTTGGAGTCATATCTGCATTTGAATTCCATGGGCTGGGGAAGGAACTGCCACTTACAAACAAATCTCGGGCTAATGAAATCTTTCCTTGGAGTCCACCAGCATGTGCCACATTTCCCGATGCCTGGACACTCAATCCACCACCCTACAATGGAAAAGTACACCAAAATCATTAACACATCCTGATCCACTCCTGTACATGATACTACTGACATTATTAATCCATACTGAAAATTGCTGAATCTCTCATGAAAAATGCCAAAAATGTATGATAAAAAAATTAGTAAAAATAATGATAAGTGTATGTATACTTAAAACAAATTGCAGCATATAGTACATAAAAAGAAAAACAACTATTACAATAATCAATATATGTATTGGTATTTATTAATTTAGTTTTATTATAACTTATTACGTAGTGAAATATGTTATGCTGGCCAGTCATCTCTGGTCTACCTGGTATAAAATGGTCAGACTTGAAAAGGCTAACTAATAGATTTCGTTTATTAATACAGAAATGCCAACATAAAAGTTTCTTTAGCACAAAGAAACTAAGATACTTCCACGGCCAAAATATCTCAGGGTTATGGGAAATTCATTTAAGTTAGTGCAGTCATCATAATGAAAACAAAAAAGAAAATTTCTAGGCAGCATTCCAATTTGCAACAAGTGGACTTTCCAAAATTTTCACTTCATTGTTCTTCCTGTCATTTTTCTGTAAATACTGTAGTACTAGTAGTCCAATTAATTTTAGTCGTTACATCATGAAGACCTGCTATCTTTAAGTCACTCCTCTCAAGCATTTCTACATCCAAAGAAAATACCAAACTTGGGAGGGTGCATCGCAACAGACTGATGGTAGAGAAATAAACAGTAGAAGGTACATAAACCATATGTTCCCATTCTTCACAATAACACATACAATTCCAAATAAATAAACATTCCATTTCAGAAAAATTTTAAGAGCCATTTCTCACCATTAGATAAGCAGGCCAATGCAATTTGGTAATTTACATTTGTATATACATAAACATAATACTCCTTTTCTTTAGGGAAGTGCGAGTAGTAGTTTTTGATCTCGAGTCGAGTTGTAGTTACTCGCGAGTATCGAGTCGAGTCGTATGAACTATGGCAATATCCCAACCAGGCAATATAATAATGCATGCACCAACATATTCTCGTCTTCCCAATACCCTAGTGCATTTTCTCTTCTGAAGATATGGCCTGATTTCGAAGGGAAAAGGTGATAAGCAGCCGAGATCGAATCTTACGGGAGCGCGATCCCCTGCATTCCCGGCCATCTATCAGTTGGTCCCTAAACTAACTCCGACACAAGCAACCCCCACCTCCTCCTTTCTGCAAGTGGAATGAGGGGATAACCGCGATGGGCGAAAATTTCTAACGGTCAAGTCGGAGAATTTCTATGAAGTAACGGCGTATTTGTGGTGAGTGAACCCCTACAGCTGCATATAGTTTTAAAATTAGAGAGTGTTTTACACGTGTGACAAACGGACGCAGTTGTCAGCAAGTGACACTCAGTATATTTACAAAGATGGAGAGAAAGAAATGCTACGTTACGGGGTGAACGACGGTTGGTGGTAAACTCTACCGGATTCCTATTGTCGAGAAAAGGTATGTTGATTAGTCATGTATGATAATTGTAGTCATGAAAATTCACGTAAATCAACGTAATGGATGTTTATCATCGAGTATACGTAGTTTTAAAAAAAAACTAGCACTTAGAAAAGGAATTTTTTGAACCTGAAACAGAGATTGTCTGCTGAGTAAATGATTGCTATCCAGTCGATGGGCTACGGAAGTGATATTTAATTCGATGTTATTAACACAGACTTTTCAATAAGATTCGACGAGGCCAATCATTCTATCTTTTGGTGTAAACCGAAAGCTATTGGTATCAATCGAATAATGTATAAAATTAGATCAAGGTTTGAGAATTACCTTGTATATCGTCTGCTACTTTTAACATTTTTAGATTACCATGGCTCGTACCCATTTGAAGAAAGTTATTTCCAAAAGACCATGCTCTTAATTTATTTATCGATTAATAATGACGTTATACTTATGATATTATGTCAAAATTATAGTTATAAATAATTTTACCTTTGGATTCTGTAAAGCATATGCAGGAATGTAAGACTTGGTGCTTTCCTGGCGTACGATATGAATAAAGTCTTCACGGGATTCCCACCAGGTTGGATGTTCAGCCAATCCATATTCAATTGATGTTCAATTGAGACAATCCATAAGCCACCACAGAAACTGAAATGTAAGCTAACCAGAGTCAAGGACAATCTTGGACTGAAGACGCCAGGAGTATACCAAATCCCCTGCGAATGTGGAGAGGTCTACATTGGAGAGACTGGTCGGACTATCGAGACCCGGATTAAGGAACACAAGACTTGCATCAGACTGGCCCACCCCCAGAAGTCAGCCGTCGCGGAACATAGTATCAACCGGGACCATAGAATCGTATTCGACGACGCAAAACTTCTTTGCAGATCAAACGGATACTGGGACCGGTTGACAAAGGAAGCTATTGAGATAAGGTTGGCGGATAAAAACTTCAACCGCGATACGGGATACGCGATCAGCCATGCATGGAAACCAGTTTTAAAGATAATTAAGACGGCGCGAAAAAACAACATCCACAGAAACGACAACGGCCAATCAGAAACGACCTGACGCACGGCCGGAAGATATATAAACCCGGACAAATTTTGACCCAGCACTCAACGCCCTGAGGACGATGGCAGAGTTAGCCATTGAAACGTCGGCTCTGGCTGAACATCCAACCTGGTGGGAATCCCGTGAAGACTTTATTCATATGCAGGAAGTTATATATACCACAGTTATACTAGGTGACTGAAAAATGGAGTCCTTTCTTAAATGAACTCCTAGTACTATATTATTGTAAAATATAGATGGAAATTACATTTTGTCAACGTTATGACTATTTTGTATAAAATTTGAACTTGCAATTGCTATTGCAAGCACCATGGTGCTTCATGGATGTTATCTACCATCGATTATAGAGTTGATGCAAAGATCAGTCTGCAATTATGCAATGCAATGATGCAAATATTGGTTTGTAATTAAGTGGGGTAGCTATAATGTTCTTACTTTTAATATACATCAGAATATTCAATGACATGGAAATGAAATTCTAGGACCTATATTTAAGAAAGAAATGGTATTTACTCACGGAAAGTTATTTTAAAACATTCGAAGCAAAGTTCTCAATCAATTTGGTTTTTAATGAAATGTCTGAATGGAATTGGAATGGACTACCAACTAAAACTAAGCATTGACTCAATAACTATTGACATTTTCTGGCATTGAAAATGACAGAATCCAAAGATCTTAACTATTATTGGCTTCATATGACAACTAGTGTGGATGGGTTTCTGTGCCTTTATAACATTTTCTAAAGCTGTTGAAATAAATAGTTGATGCCACTGATAGCCTCACAGTTTTTAAAAGATTAAAATGCTAGAAATACTGCCCATTTCACTTTTTTTGTAGGGCACAGGCATGGAGGAGATTCTGTTTGAATCCTGTCATGGACAGGTATCTATTGAGAGAACTACAATACAGTTTTCAGATTTGCATAAAGCACTTTGCTGAGGATGCTTTTACATTTCCCTTGTCTGAAACTCTTCTCCGATACGCGGTGCCCACTCTTTCACCACCAATAATAGACGTTGCACAGCCTCCACTACCATCCCCTGGCCTACTCTTATCTCAACTTTCTTTTTGCAGATGTCTTAGGAATGGATGGCCTTGTGACAGCTGAGTTCCTGATGGAGTTTGACCAGCTGTTCGATAGTATCTTGACCATTACGGTAGAATGACAATGCAAATGCACGTCCACTCTTTGGCAAGTGTATATGTGCCCATGTATATGTGCATTAATGGTTAGCTGGTTCATACTGTGTTTAACATAAGTGCAAAGGTAATAATTATTTAAATGTACAGGCAAGGTAAAGCCAAAAATTGTATTTCCCTAAAATATGGCTTACATGATTGCTGTACGTTAGTATAATTTTTGCAATATACCTGATTATTCTCTTATGCATTACAAAAAATTTGTAAAAATTTGGAGATGATCCCCAGAAAATTAACCCATAGTGCAAGTGAGACTGGAAATTTCCAAAGTAAACCATTTTCAACACTTCTGTGTCAACAATTTCTGCCAGATTCTGTATTACATGACAATTTTTTGCAAGTTTAGAACATACATGGTTGATGTGGACTTCCCATTTCAAAGATTCATCAATTATAAAACCTAGAAACTTTAACTGCATATACAGTGAAACCTCCCAATAGCGGAAACGTTTGGGCCCAGAAAAATAGTTCGCTATTGAGAGGTGCCCACTATTCAGAGGGGACCGAAGTTACGACATGCTTCTCTATGCAGTAAATATGCCAGAACATTAAAATGTAAAGGAGTTAATATATTTCATTTATCTTTTATGTCTTTATAATGAAAAAATACACATTTAAAAAAAATATGGAATGAAATTGGATAAATTTGATACCAAAAAGTAAGAAATTCCCATTTCTTTTGCGATTTGAAGAGGTTTTTACTAGATGAATGGTCCAGATACTGGAATGTTAAATGATCGAGCCCTACTAAACCACTCATATGTGAGACTATTGATTACTAAACCATCCAATTTCAGAAACTGCTACTTTATATTGTCACCTTTGTCCTATGCCTATTCTTTCATTAATTTCTACTCCATTGCTCCTAATGATGCACTGCGCACGTTTTCACTTGTTACCTTATGACGTTCAAGGTGATATTGAGGCTAGAGCAAGCATCAGTGCTAAAATCATTCAAAATGATTGGGGGGAGGGAGGAGAAGAAGGGGAACAATACAGAAGTTTGCAAACGGAGCAAGCTTGACACAATAAGAGGTGTAGAAGCCCTCATTTTGCCAGCAATAAGGTACATCATGGTTAACCATGAGGGGAAAGGGAACAGGCAGGATTAATGACTTTTTGATGGACAATAGATTGTACCTGAATTGTTAAGATAAGCTTCAGTCTGGAAAAGTACCATAGTTCCTTCAAGAAATGAGGTTTACTGTTCAGGGAAGGAGGCATTTTTAAAGAATAGCTCGTCACGAGTGTCCGGTAATGGAGGTAATTGAAGATTTTTTTTCTTTTCTGTTGTCTGCGTCTGTCATTGAGAATGTTCGCTATTTGGAGGTATTATTTCCATTAGTTTCCATGTTTTACTGCCGGGGATTGAAAAACTCCGTTTTTAGGAAGTGTCCGCTATTTGGAGGTGTCCATTAAGGGAGGTTTGACTGTAGTACTATGTTTTCATTTTTTAAATTGTTGGGGAAATAATTCATGTGTAATAAATACAATAGGGGCCCAAGGATTTCCCTAGGGAACTGAACTGTTTAGTATTTACTCACTGTGTTGTTGGGTCCTATGATGTTGATCTCCACCATCTCTTTTCTATCCTTCATATATGGTTTTAGCCATTTAAGAGCAATGTCTCCAGTTCCATATCCTTCTCATTTATTCAAAAGAATGTTGTGGTCCACTGTAGTGAAGGTCCTTGATAGGTCTTTGAAGGTATGCTAACAGAGTATTCATTGGAATCCCACAAGGTCATTATCTTTTTCAGAAAACTTGCTCGAGCCTCATTTGTGCCTTTTCCCTTTTGGAAACCATAGTGCTCCTTGAATTTAAAATGCTTATGAACCTTCCTCGCATGAAAGACTCATGGATCTAAGAAAAACTGGTCAGGACACCAGGCAGTAATTATTTATGTCATCCTCAACCCCTTTTTTGAGAATAAGTTTCATTTTTGAGATTTTTAAGTAGTCTGGAACACACTTCTAGACCTCATTTCCAGCAAAAGGAAAGAGAAACATAGAAGATGTTACATGCCTGTAGTACTGTATATGAAATCCATCCTTACTCCCTATTTTTGTTGTAAATTCTGTGATACATTCTGAGGGGCGGCTTTAGACCATAGGTTTGGGGGGCACCATTGGCTCTTGGGGTATACCCCCAGGAAAAGAGGGGGTTCGTGGGTCTCGTCCCGGAAATTCTTAACAAACTATGTGCGAAATGGCACGTTATAACTGGTTTGGAAGCAAAAGTTTGCCTTTTTAGAAGAGCAACTTTTTACTAGATTAGATTAGATTGTTGTTGGGGGGGCCTTCGTCAGGAGCCCGGGCACTTAGACATTTCTTGGTCCATTGTGCCAACCCCATGCCTGTCTGCCACTTGCAGACAGGGGACAAGAGCACCTCGGTAGAGGTATGGAGGATTGGCCTCCCCCTGCCTCACCCTAGTACCAGGTATAGAGGATGTCCTCCCTCCAACCAGCCCGGTTTGGCCTGGCCTCTCAGGCCTGCCGGTATAGGTATGGAGGGAGTATCATCTCTCCATCCATGCCTGGTTGAGGTATGGAGGAGGGTCACCCATCCAACCACCGTCCGGGCCCAACGTTGCTTAACTTCGGTGTTCTGATGGGAACCGGTGTTTCAACGTGGCTAGGCCCTTGCCCAACTTTTTACTAAATGCATATTTACCTTTAAGATTACCCCGAAGTCTTGACTAATTCCAAAATTTCTTTTATTTACACTTGCTTTAGCTTGTGGTTTTAAAAACAGTTTTATTTTGCATGAAATTTAACTGGATGTAAAGTAAAATAACCACAACTTCAATAAAAAAGCAACAAATTGTTTAGGTTATTAATTTGTCTATGACAGAGAATTACATTAAAAAAAAAAAAGTAACTAACTGTGTTGCCTTCATACATATATTCAAATCGGGTTACTTTTAGAATTTGCAATGGCACTTAATTATGAGAAACTAAACTTCTGTTGTGTCATTACCTTGATTTAGCAATAGTACTTGTGTCATTTAAATATGAAGTAAATGTGGAACCATAATGTTATAAAAAATGTTGGCAGTGATATATCCAGATTTATACCAATGTGTTACATTCATTATTTCAGTAATAAAATAATTGCATTTTAAAAATAATTATCTCCTCTTATTTCCTTATTGCCAAAAATTAGTTGTTTATAACAGAAATTTGCACCAATTATTTACGTGCGAAGGAATTATTTTCATATTTCCTCCTATTTCGACAAATTAACTTAGGGAAAAATTATTTTCTCATGCTCTTCCTATGGTAATTATTTGTCATTTAAATGTAAAATGTAGCTTGGTTTCAGAGAGGCATGGACTAATGCACAAGATTTCTCCTTTATTCTATATTGTTGATTATCTTGCACATAAATTTACTATGCAGCCTATTGTCAGGTGAAATGTGTACTCATGTGTAATGGCCAGATGTTACTTAATAGGACTGTTAAAATCTTTGCTTTTCAGCTAACTAATTGCCCTCAATTATCCGTAAATAATAAATTAATGGATATATCCTTTCACTTTGTTGACAATCTATCAAATTTTTTACCTTTATTGCGCTTAGCGTCATTAGACATAGGATTAAAACTATTAAAACCGTAAACAGATTCAAAAATCCCGGGAGAACGCTGGGTGTTAGCGACACTAGCACCACCTATCAGTTGGTCCCAGAACTACTTCGACACGAAAGGACCATGACCTAGGTCGCACCTACAGGTTAAGGTGTTTGTTCAGAAGACGACCGTGGCTGGTGATAAGGAATGTTTATTGTAATCGTGACAGAACTAGGAGATGAATTAAAATGAATGTATCTTGAACAGTTCCAATATGACAATTGAAATGAACTAACCTCTTGTAATTTTTCGACAGTTTTATTTAATGACTGCACTGGGTTAAAAACTTGTGTATCCAAAATTCCTAGTAAGAGCCCAGAGCAGTCGTAGCAATTAAAGTTAGACAACAAGCACACACTCAATACCTAATACAGTAGAAGTCTGTCATTACGAGTGTGGTATATAGCGAGAATCTGGCTGTAACGAGTGATTTTTTACCAATGGTTGGTCTCATGGTAATAACATACGAAGTTGGACAGTTGTAGCGAGTGGTTATTTCCCTTGTATCGCCATAACAAGTACAATTTTTCGTTGATGTCATCTAAGTTGCATAATTTACAGTCACCTTCTACTATGAGCAACAAAGTTATTCAAATAGAAATTACTTTGCGGCAATGTATCACCTTGAAAAGAAAATGAACCTAATTTGAGTTCAGAGTTCCAATTCTCTCTTTGCATGCTCTGATGCTCTCGGTACGTTACTTGTCCTATTGATGTGACGATGCGTTTCAAAGCTCTCTTGGGTTCTACGCCACATAATTTCAGATTGTGGAAAAATCACGAGGATGTGCGAAATCTACCTCACCATTACCATGAGGGTAAGGTTACAATTTGTTTCGACTGTAATAACGGCTCCCCTCAATTCTTTCGAGCACAGACCGTATAAACCCAGTGTTGGCTTTCGGCTTTCGCCGTACTTCCGAATCATCCGTAAAAATTATGACACAAGTAAACATGGAACATTGCAAATTGATAATGGCAACATTCATTTTTTACGTAAGGTGAAGGAGCAATCTTCTCACATGAATCCCATATTGTTCTTGCAGAATGTGTCCTGCACTCATAAATTTCTTCTTGTCCAAAAATAAGCGGTGATGTTTTACTCACCCTAAGTGAGAGGGGAGGTGTGGGAGGGGCACGCAGGGGAATTAGTTATCAATGCTTTTTGAGTAAGCGAGCCTCTGAGCAGCAGGATGCGACCCCCGGATGATCCAGGGTGGTGTCAAAGAATCACCCAAGCCGAAATACGAGCCGAGAGGGGGAAGACACTGTCAGCCTGTGCTCATCACGGAATGATTTACCACCGTCCTCCCGAAGCGAACCCAAAAAAAGTATTTGGTGTCGGAAGGGGTGGGGGAAGAGAAGAGCAAAGACGAAGAAGTCGGCTGAATCGGAGGCCCAGGTTGGCCTTGGCGCTACCATCGCAGCAAACCGTCGATGAAGAAGAGTGACATGCTTCATGCCTTGAGGGGTGTGGATACCATTCAAATCATCCTAAATAATGGTTATCCTGTGTTGCAGCCGATGTTGGAACTAGTTGGAACCATGGAAGTTGGCTGCTGAGGCTCCCGAAAGGATGTGTGGAAGCCACCTGAGAAGTTAGGGCGTGGGAAAGCAATGAGTGAAATGAGATACTTTTGATGAAATGTAATGCTGACTCAAGGAAAAAATATCACTTCACTCCGACCCTCCGATGAGCGGCAAGGCAAGGGTGGGGGGAGAGAAAGACCTGGGGGGGTGGGGAGAGCGAGAGGTAGGCCAAGGATGCGTAGCCATTCAATGGACTGCTGAAAGCGCTTGGCTCGAAGGCCTGAGGAAAAAAGCACTGGACATCCCCTTTGCTCTACACTACTACAGTACTTGTATTAAACTTACGTAGGTACTTGAGAAGTATCTGTATTGAAAGATAAAGGATGCAGCTAGAACTTATATCAAAGCTCATTTTCGTATCATTTCTCATAGCCAAAGAACATTTCTGCGAAATAATCGATTTTAGGGAAGTTTACTATGATAGTGCTTCCTGTCGGCAGATTTCTGAACCTATTGGCCTCAGCGGCTCCGTCGACTCGACTTGACTTTCGTAAAAATACTCTAAGTACTCGAGTCGTGTACCAACTACTCACTCGACTAGAATTTTCAATTACTCGCACATCCCTACCTTTCTTCCAACACGATTCGGTATCCTAACATTTGAATGAAGTTTTGTAACTTCTCAGCAATTCAAAGAAATATGGTTTCTGGGTCACAATCACCTACAGTTCCAAAACTTCGGAAATTTGGGAACTATGCACATGCAAAAGTAGCTAAACAGTGACAATTCAGGGTTGGGATGGATGAATGGAGCCTTACCTCCCTATGTTTCTCAGTCATGTGCTTCTTTAATGAAGACTCATCTGTGAAAGTAACAGAGCACTGTTTGCAAAAAAACTTGGTCTCGACACAAACAATATCGTCCTCTTCCTCTTCAGCAGTCTCCACTTTCATCATTACCCCAGGTGCCTTAGGACCACGAGAGCTGTCACCAGAGAGAACAACTGTCTTTTCACCCTCAGAAAGATTATCATCAAGAGCCTGCTTGATGTGAATTTCACCTTCAGATGGGGTTGTAGAACTTTTGTTATCCACATTCCCAATTCCACTCATCATCTTCTTACTTGGTTTCAATAGGGTATCCATCAACAGGCTACCACTTCGCACTTCACCAATTTTACTCCCAGATGGTGGCACCTTCTTCAATTCACTCTCTTCGCTTGGACACCATAACCCCACAGAACCTAACTGATGAGCTCCCCTTACAGATGAATGACACAACCTTTGATGCCTGTTCAAATCATCCAAGCTGTCAAACATCTTGTGGCACTTTTCCAAACTGCAGCAGAAAGATTTCAAACCTAGGGTAGGCTTCTCATCTCCATCTTCATTTAAGATGACAACATCACTTTCAAGAGAGTATGCTACAAATTCACCCCGATGGTCATCACATCCTGGAGTCTCGGGAACATCCTGCAAATATGGTAAAAACCAAAGTGAACACATACTATTTTGTGTATTTTTTGGTTGAAAATTGACACATGAGAGAGGAAATATGAGGAGTGAAATAGAGTACTTGAGAGGTATGTACTGTAGTCAAACGAAGTATTGTTGTTGCCACCTAAAACTATGAATCAGTACTGTACTGAGTACAAATGATGGTGGTTGGGGAAGAAATGCAAGCGGAAAGAAGGGTAAATTAGAGCCCTTGGATGTTGAGAGCAATTTAAATGAAGAGGACTCAGTCCCAATGAACCGAGGCCCTTGCATGTTCCCTCACTTACAGGCCTTAGCAAGTGAAAACAGCATTGAAAGAAACACTTGAGAGCACTTAAAAAGCAGCCATGGGTTCCAGAAAAGGAAAATAGAAGTAGTGCCACTATGTGACCTTAAAAGTCATTGCATCGAAACATTGCTTCTGGCCTGACATTCGGCAATCACTATAAAAGTCAGAGTACTCTCCTCGCAATCATGTTCTCAATGTTATTGGTATACTCTTTCATAATAAATTCAATAATATGAAGTGCTGATATTCCTGATCCTGTTGGCTTTGTTATTTCAAGTTTCTAGTGTATTAGGAGTCTTAAGAACAAGAAGACATGCATGAGTGTAACTGAAGCAAAAGAGGTATGCAAGGATAGAGCAGTTTGGATTAAATTATTAAAGCACAGTCAGCTTCATACGCCTTTCACTAGAATTTAACTCTTTTGATTGTGCCTACCCCAAAAGGGAATAGGGTGATGGGTATGTATGAATACCTACTCAAGTTTCAGAAACTGACAATTTTCATGATGCCATGCATAGCATGCACTTAATTATCATGCTGTTCTTATTAATAAACAGAACAAAATGATAAAATGTCACGTGATAGTGATCCACTCTTCACCTCTCAAAAGAATACATAGATTGATTGCCTGAGTGGCTGATGGATACTCACAGTGGTGCACCCTTTGCCCAAACTGTCCCGATGAACAAACGGACCACTTCGTACTTCTAGCCCCAATGGCCTCTTGTCCACTCCTTTCTCCCAAGCATCATCCACTGGCTTATCCACATCCATAAATGGATCCACTTCTTCTAGGGCAACATCTGAAGAAATGACTGGAGCTGTGGGCACATCCACGAACACTTGTACAGGCTCTGCCACAGACAAGAGATCTGAGTCCTACCAAAATATAAGAGGAGGTTATAAATAAAAATATGTAATTATATTTGCTATCCATTTATCAGTAGACACAAGTATAGGATTCATCAAGTCACATACCCAAAAAATACAGAACAATAAATACAAGAGAGTACATCATATAGACTCAGAATATTTTCATCAAGAGAATACCAACACTTTTTGCAAGGATGTATTATTTAACTCCCAGCTTACATTAGCTCATGCCTTTTAAGTTTTTTAATTCCTGGGGGATCCTAAACAGGGAAAATTCACAAGTTTTAGCACCCTGAGAAGATGATCCAAAACTAACATAGCGATGTCTCGCCTGGTCTTTCGTAGTGTTTGGACATGTTCCGCTCCTAGCTTGACCAAGGCCAGTGTTACGCAATACTAAGTGTTATCTGATTTTTGCTTGCAAATGTGTATATCAGTGTTTAACAGTATTAAACAGAGTTAAATCAGTGGTGAAACAGAATGTCGCAGTGTTATATCTGCAAGAAATCTACTCGTAACTTTTTTTGTGTCCTGTGCTGATTGCCAAAATAAATTCCATGGAAATTGTTTAGAAACTCCACTGGGTAAAGAAGAAATTGAGGCCATTTCAGCTAGCAATCAAACCTGGAGGTACAATGACTGCAGTGTGAAAAAAAGGTCGAGTATGATACTTGCCTGTGAGAGTGGTACTCCTTGTGATATTTCTAGTGGTGCACAAAGTGGTGAAGTTCTTCGTATGTTTAGGGAGATACAAAGAAACCTAAAGGAAACGGAAGCAAATCTAGGCGAATCCATAAGCAAACTATACGACAGACTGGATGAATCTGTATAAATAATTGAATCTCAAAGCCAATGCCTAGATCAGTGCAACAAGAAAGTGCGAGTGTCTTCAAAAAGAAAATCTCGTTTAAAAAATAACTCCTGGCGCAGAGTAACTGCGTAGATGACCTTGAGTAACGCTCTCTCTCCAATTGTGTGGAAATATATGGAATTCCAGCAAATCTAAACAGCCTACCTGAAGTCGTGTGTAAAATAGGGGCAGAATTGAGAGTGAATGTGAGTGTTGATGATATTGCAAACTGCTACCAATTTAAATCCAAGCTGGGAAATGAGTCAGGGGGTGGTATTCACGTGAAGTTTACAAAGAAATGCACCAAGGACGACTTCCTGGAAAAGCGTAGAGTGAAATGTAATCTCTCAACTCGTCATCTCCTACTGGATGCTCCCGACAAGCCTGTCTATATCAACGGAAGAAGGGTGTTGAATGCAGCGAAAGAAATAAAGAAGAAAATGTAGTACAAATACTTGTGGGTAAGAAAAAAATTGAGCAGAAAATTTTTCCTTAATGAAAAAAGTTGAGCGGAAAAAATATCTATTCACAAAACTCCGTCGTCACCCACACAATGATAGCTTGAGAAAAGCCTGCATTAAGTTTAGGAACAATTTGCGCACATCCCTATGCAACACTGCAAACAACTACTATAGGCAGCAATTCAAAAAGGCAAATGGAAATGCAAAAAGGCAGTGGAAAATCTTCAATGAGTTTACGGGAGAAAAGCTGAAAAGTAGTCAGAAATACGAATTAATAATTGAAAATCGGACAATTACTGATCCAGTTTTTATTGCGAATACATTCAACGAAAATTTCATTAGCATATTTGAGTCAACCAAAAAATATCCCAATGCAAATAGTGACTCATTGATAACTACCTCACCAAAAGGTAGAATTAATTTTAGTCCAAATTCTCTCTATCTAGAGCCGGTCCCCTCACCTGAAATACTTAACACTGTTTATGCTCTCTCTTCAAGAAAAGCTGCCGGGCCTGATAGGATAAATGTAGGCTTATTACAAATAATCATACCAGACATCTTAGACATACTCTACTATTTGTTCAACTTAACCTTCGCAAACGGCAAATTTCCTGCTACTTTAAAGGAAGCAGTTGTTGTACCTATTCACAAAAAAGGAGATCTGCATGATATCACAGAGTAATACAGAGTGCCAACGCTAATAGGGAATAATCAGTAGACCAAGGACACATGCTGCCAGAGAGGCTGCTAATGGGCTGGATGGTGGAGCCCCTTAGCTGAAGAAAGGGACTGGCTTCCAGCTGACTTGGGTACCAAGGTGGACAAAGAGCATACCCATGTGATTCTTCTTCATGAAAGAACCCCATACAGAGGAGTATAGTAAATCCTCATGCTTCTCATAACAGGGAAGCATTTCCTTTCAGAAGGCTCCGGCACAAAAGGGCTAAATTCCATTCCGTGTAATAACTGTGACAAGGTGTATATTGGTGAAACAAGTCAATATCTTAATAACAGAATTGCAAACCACAAGTCAGACATAAATAACAATAGAGTGAGCTGTGCGCTAGCCTAACATTCACTAAATAAAAATGTCATAAACATTAATCAATAGAGGTAATTGTTTAAATAATTGATCAAGTATTGAATTTGTTTTATGCATGCATTGGTGATTGAGCAAATATATATCCATGCAATTTCTCCCAGTGCGGTTCCGCTGTTCAATTTTTTTCTGTGGTAGCGACAGTTAGTCGTGAATGTAACAAGGAAGCAGTAGAATAAAAGATTACAGAAGTGACGCATTGTATGTGATTTCTACAGTGATGAAAAGGAATTGGATTTATAATATGGAAAAAATAGCATTCAGATTCGAGATTTGATAAAAAAGATTAAAATCCAATAAGTTTGGATTCCAACCCATCACTATTCCTAGCATTTTTGGTATTCTACTGGCATAGCAAAATGGTAACTCATAGTCCTCATTCAAAATACATCATTTTTCTGGAACGAATGAAAACAGGTTGATTCAATGACTAAGTTTTAAAAAGAAACATGTTTCACTTACCACGGCAGACGAGGATTCATTTTTGGCATGAACCCTGCTACCACTGGCAGTCACTGGGATGACTGACACTCCATTAGCTAGAGGGATTCCACAACCTTGTCCTAATGGTCTCTCTTTGGAAGCAACACCATTCTTTCCATCAGCGCCTGATCCAGATGGCATATGAACAAGGCGATTCTTGTGCTTAATAAATGCCTTGTTCGTCATACATGGGACTTTTAAACGTTCACACAATTCCTCCAACTGTGAATGGCCTCCCTCAATGGCAATAATGCCTGAAGTTGCAGCTAAGTTTATATCTTTCCTCCCACCTGCTTGTTCAGGATCATCAGTCCACACCACTGACTGACAATGGCAAGTTTTACACTTCACTGTAAAGCCAGACCTAAGCCCATCTAACCTCTCAGAAACCACCACAAAATCAGAAATTCGGCAACCCATGTGACTATGGTTTTCTAATGTAGCCATTTGTTTAAACCACATTACAATATCCACAATTCTCCTCCCTTCTAAACAATAATCATTTTTCACCTGAATGGTGCTTGCAGCTCCAGATGATTCACCAAAAGTCTCATTCATGATGTTTCCATGTGATACTTCACTTGATGCAATCACTGACTGCAAGGATTTCCTAGGGTCTACATCTCCAGCAGATGGGTGGTTAATACTGTCCTGACCTCCAAAGGAAATAGGATATCTTCTGAAATTTTGCAAACGACTTCTCCTCTTGTTTGACATGCCCGAAGGTGGTATCCCATTCTTCCCCATTGTCAATGAATCAGCAAGCATTTGTCAACTAATAAATGGCAGCGACCTCCTTCCAACTGTCCTCAACACATTCCCCTGGCTTACACTAGTCACACAAGGAGAACAGTAAAAGCTGGCACTAAATGTTACCATGGGCACTGCCATAGAATCATGTAGACATTAGCTTCAAAAGAGTCTGAGACACTCACCCCACAATGCTACATTCTGAGAATATGGAGAGCATCCATTTCATTTTGGCAAATTAATTTGAATTTGAGTATATCCAGCAATCTCTCCATTCACTCAGAGCATGTGCTCAGATGGTCCATCGCCAAACTATATCAGAAGAAAGAGATAAATAGATCAAATTCAAGGTAGAGGTCATAAGCCAAGTAATATAAAATAAAACAGAAATTACTTAGTTCCACACTAAATTTATAACCTAATAATTTAAGGGTAATAAATTTAGTGTGGAACTGACAAAGTTATTTCTTTTTTATTTTATAATATTCTAGCGGAAGGTACTCGTTGAAATTCAACGGGTGTTAAAAACATTGAACTTATTTTATAAGAAAACCACAAAGCCTGAAGAATATTGTCAGCGTGGTCATTTGAGGAGTTCGTAACCTATCTTGTACGTTGTGTTCGTTGTAGTAGACACCCTGTTTTCCAGGTGCACGGAGAGATGAGTGACTATTGGTCATCTTTCATTCACAGGAAACCCAAAAATGAGTGAACATAAGTTAACTGCACTTTAACACTTTTAAACATCTTTAAATAATTCGTAAGGTTTATGATGTGGGAATTGGTACAAAGAACCGTTCGCAATCCTAATAAGAAGCAGACGGTTCCACTACATGTAATAAATCATGAGTATTAAACGATAATAAACAAAACAGAGTTTGTTGTAGCAACAGAGGCATTATTACCATTACTTTTTGCAGCATGTAAGTATTCTTGCACATTTGATTGTGTATGTCGTCTATCTAATTCCTTTATGTGTATCGTTTACTATGTAAGTGTTCTCTCATATACCTACATGCAGTGCCCCTACGAGAGCTACTTTGAGAACAGACATTGAAGGGTAAACTTGTTGTAAATATGCAATGAATTATCGATTACCCCCCAAAGAAATCCATCATGGGGCCCGCAAAACTTAGCACCTAATAATTTTAGCTAACCTAATTATTTGATGGTAATAAATTTAGTGTGGAACTGAAAAAGTTATTTCTTTTTTATTTTATAATATATGTGGTTCCATCAAGTAAGGCCTGAGTCAATTTCTTATATTCAAGTAATATACTTGTAACTTGTAAATTTCTAAATTTCCAAGAAATCACCACAATCACACATTAGATGGCAAGCAACTAGTTGGAGTAAATACGCAGAATGATATCTCAGAAAGACAGTGGCGGCACCAAAAATTCACACATCTATGAATCAACAGAATAGAAATCTTATGTAGAACTATAACAGAGCTTCATTCAAATTCAGTTCCTGAATCACCTCAATACTACAAGGACACATGGGGCAATGACTAAAATATGTATATATGTATAGATATAAATACATACTCCTGAATTTCCCTTTCTCACACTTTTCAAAAAAAATGTATTTTACCTCAGTGGAGACTACAGTGTTCCTCAACCTTTATTTACTATCTCACACAACCAAAAATGGCACAGTGGCTAATTACATTGGTTAATGTAATAAAATTAATAAACATAGAATCACGATAAAGAATAAAATGAAGAATAAAATAAAAACAAAAATAACACAGCAACAAAACTAACTCAAAATTGGGATTTCGTTATCCAAGTGATGTTTGATTGAAGATTGGAATATGTATGTTGGGTGAGGAAAAGAGGTCAAGGGAAGGATATGTTGAAGGCAATATGTTAAATTCGTGGGGATTAGGTAGAAAAGGGAATGCTGAGAGTGGGAATGACGAAATTTTGGGATGTGTAAGAGATCAAAGTTTCGTGAGGGACAAGGAGTGACACAAGAATTGAAAGAGTGAAAAGTTTGCAGGTACTTAGTTGTCCATTGATGGTATTTTGCGATAATTTCAGATCAGTTAGTGCAGGGCAGTGAGAAAAGAGAGGAATTACCAGGGAGGACAGAATGGATTTACCGGTTGAATTTCTGTGGCGATGATGGGCTATGGATAGGAAAAAATTGACGGGATGATTTAGAATTTTCAGGGTGTAGGGGCAAGCAGTTGACCAAATTGGTGTGCAGTATTTGAAGATTGGGAGGCCACAACCAAAAAATACTGTTCTAAGGGCTAGGGGATCGTGAATATCTTTGTAACGGTACAGTAGGGCAACCACCGCATCACCTTGCCAACAACTTTTTAATGTGGTTTTGAAAATATGTACAGCCTGTCACCAAAGATGACAACTAGGTCACAGTGGGATCTGACTTTTTTGGCTAGTTGTTTGGGGAGGAGACCAACAGCTGAGGTAATTTGACCCAATAAGGATAGCTGTTTATATTGGCAAAGGAAGGATTATTAGGGAAGAGGAAAAAGAGTGGAGAGAAACCTGTCACCACCATTTGCCCATAACTCACAAAAGGCACATTATGTGCTCTCCACATAGCACCCAAAAAGAATTGGGATTCCATTTTTAAATCTCTATCACCAACAATTTTCACCTGAGCACTAAGAATACTCTATAAATCACACCAACCCAATCATCGCAACATAAAATAAAACTATTGTGAACTCACAGATTCAAATCAAATTAATTGATTTGAATCTGTGAGTTCTGGAATGCTGGTGATTTTAACTGTAATTTACTAGTTGATCATAATTCATCTCGAGATTTCTTGAGATTGCTGAAATCCTACAATTTAACGCCTACAATTACAGCTACACCCACTAGAATCACACCAAACTCACAATCTCTGTTGGACAACATTGTTTCCAATCTGCATTCAAATAAGGTTAATACTAAAGTTCTCAACTCCACCATATCTGGTCATTTCCCCTTATTGTCTTCTTTAAACGTGGACCCAGGTACACACTGTTATCATTCTCATTTCACAAGAGTTTATTCACAAGAAAACATAAACACATTTTTATCCCTATTGGAATCTTATGACTGGTCAGTTATATACAATAGTTGTTCATTTGAAGCAAGTTTTCAATACTTTCAGGACTATCTTCAATACACTTTCAATGTTGCCTTTCCCCTTCTTCCTATGAGAAGATCTGCTGTATCAAATAAAAAACCTTGGGTTACAGATCAAATTCGCCACTTTTCTGTCATGCTCAAAAATCTTGCTGCCAGAGTGAAACACTCAAATTATCCACTCCTACATGATGAATACTTGGCCCACAAAAAGAATTATTGGATACTCTTGGAATTTGCCAAAAAGTCTTATAACAATAAGAGGGTAATTTCATCTAATAATAAGTCCAAAACGTCTTGGGATATTATTCGAGAGTCAACCGGAAAGTTCCGTCAACCCGTTCTTCCCGAAGTCACTCATTCAGGTGATAATTCACACATTGAATATTCGAATTCAGCAAACGAATTCAACAGCCTTTTTACAGAAAAACCAACGTTAGCCACCCCTCTTACCTCTTCCATTAATGCACTCCGTAGTCCAGATCCTGTTGTTTCTTCATTTTTTATTCGTCCTTGTACGGAATCTGATTTAAAAGCCATAATTTCGACTTTAGCTAATAAAAACTTTTCGGGCCCTGATCAAATCCCAAGGAGAATACTATATCTCTCATACATTTGCATAAAAGAACCTCTTCTATTTCTAATTAATGAATTCCTCACTCAAGGGATTTTCCCATCTTCTCTCAAGCATTCCATTCCCTTTGTATAAAAATAAAGGCTGGGCCAACAATTTGAATAATTATAGACTGATTGCAAAACAAAATGTTATATCCAAAGTACTTGAAAAAGTTTTCCACAACCAATTAATGTCTTTCATGGTTAAATATGCCCTACTCTCCTCAAATCAGCATGGGTTCCAAAAAAACCGATCCACTACATCTGCTTTATTTCAAGCCACTGACTTCATATTGTCTTCACTTGACAAAAAACATAAAACTGTGGGAATCTTTTATGACTTCTCCAAGGCATTTGATTATGTAAATCACTCTCGCCTCCTTAACAAAATTAATAATTTGGGAGTAAGAGGCATTGCCAATAAATGGCTTCAGTCATACCTCAGCAATCGGACACAGGCTGTCTCTCTCTCTATAAATGGTAGTAGGTACTCTTCTAAAAGTACTTCCACCACCGTTGGAGTCCCTCAGGGGTCTATCTTAGGCCCAATCCTATTTTTAATTTATATAAATGATTTAGCTCTATCTCTCAGAAATATTCCAGGCTCCAAAGTCATAACATATGCTGATGATACCAATATTTTACTTTCTGCTCCGACCCAAAATGGCATTACTATGAACTCTGTAACTGCAAATGAAAATGTTCTAAGCTGGTGTATTGCTAATGAATTGACCCTAAACACACAAAAGTTACATATCCTTCAATTTTGTGGTAACAGTAATGTATTTGAGAGCATTTTAGTTAGGATTGATAAAAAGTCCATTGAGAATGTGCCCCATACTAAATTTCTTGGTACATACTTAATAATAATAATAATTTTTTATTTGTTCTGTGGGATTTCTACAAATCATAGAACACGTCATAAATACATGTAATTTAAACATATTTTACATGTGCTTCAAACTCAGTCAAGGAATAATACCTCTTCTTTACCAGAAATGTACATAGTTCTTTCTTAAATTTTATAACATTATCAATTTTCTTTATTTTGATAGGAAGATTATTGTAGACTGTTGAGAGCCTGTATGTGGGACTTTTCTTATGCTGAGCACTATTATTGGGAAATATATGCATATCACAATTTCTTCTTGTTCCATAGGAATGCACATTATCATTCTTTACAAAGCATTCAGAGTGTGTTTTTACAAATAAGGCACAATACAATACATAAATACATGGAAGAGTCAGAAAGCCATTTTCAGCAAAGACAGGCTTGCAACTAACTCTAGGTTTTAAATTGAAAATAACTCTCAGGGCACATTTTTGTAATGTAGTAATATGTCCTGGGAGATGAATATTGAGATCTTAGCCAATAAACTAAGCTCCACTTGCTATCTCTTATGCCACCTCAGGAACTCTGTAGACATAAATATTCTACTTACTTTGTATTATCGTGTTTTCTATTCACGTATGTCATATAATATAATTTTTTGGGGCTCATCCCCTCATGCCTCCAAGGTGTTCACCTTGCAAAAACACGCAATTAGAATCATTGCAAAAAAACCTTTTGATGCTCCTTCCAAGCCTATCTTTAAAGCACTGAACATTCTCCCACTCCCCTGCGTCTATTTATTATCAATTTTAATTTTTTTACATCATAATCTTGACATGTTCATACCTAATTGTGATGTTCACAATTATGAAACTAGAAATAGTAATAACCTTCATTATCATTCAATTAGGACTAACAGATCAAAGTTAGGCCCACGTGAATTGGGCCTAAGAATTTACAATAAACTTCCAAGTCATTTGAAAGCTATTCATTCTATGGTGTCATTTAAAAGGAAGTTAAAAATTTTCCTTCAGGAAAAGAATTATTATTCTGTGGACGAATATCTATCTGATCGTTCCAACTAATCATTAGTATTCTCATTACTTTGTGAACACACAATTATTTATTAATCTATTGTATCTTTTCAAGACGTGTCTCATATCTTCTGTTGTAAGATATTTAGACAAAATAAAATTATTATTATTATTGATTGTGGCGATACTTTGTGGAAATTGAAGATAGAAATCATTGTCACTGTTTTGTCTTGTAAATGATGCTTTAGTCGTCGAAACCGGTCGACAGTAATAAAATAATTAGTGGAATTTTGTACACACCGTGTTTTTGTGACAGTGATTTCACAGATTCAAGTTTACACCATAACACTGTTTCAAGTGAGTTATTTTTTTGGGATCCATTGGTAATATTTTAGGATTTGATCTGGTGCAGCGAAACAGCTAAGCTCATTTGCACTACAATTTAGACACCTTATTCCGACGTCCCTTAGCCAGAAATTATTAGAGTCTTGTTTTCCCGCATATCGATTACTGCTGTGTGGTATACTCCGACCTAACAAAAGAACTGAATTTAAAATTTCAGAGGATTCAGAACTCCTGCGTGAGGTATGTCTTTGACATAAAATATTATGAACACGTGACACCATATTTTGAAAAACTCGGGTGGTTAAAAATACAAAACAGGCGCTTACTCAATAAGACAACTTTTATATACAAAATAATAACTACAAAATTCCCCAAATACTTGTATCAGAATGTATTGTACAATGCTGCAACAAATAAACGCCCAACCCGCCACATGGAAGAACTCTATATACCCCTATACCGTTCATCTGTATATGTAAATTCTTTTTATATCACCTCTTGTGATATATGGAACCACTTACCCGAAGATATTAAAAAATGTAAGAATGCCAACAGGTTTAAAAATTAATATTACAAAATGTTGTTTAATATGCGTTAATGGATATGCTACTTCGTGTAACACCTACAATATATTATTTATAGTGTTTTTTTTCTTTCTTGATGTTTCTGCTTATTGCATTCCAATAGTATTGTAATATTGTAACAAAACTCTGTCCCAATTCAATTGAATATTGTTTTCTGCAACACCTATGAGGTGTATTTTTTCATTGCTTTTTCATTTTCTTGTATTTAGTATTCTATGGCAATAATGCCAAATGTGTATTATTAATTTTGTTAATCACCTATGCATTCAATGATATATTCCTTGAAATTGAGGGTCTGACTCCAAATTATGTACACATTTTATGTTCCCAAGGGACATTTTGTCCCGGAATAATAAATTTCATTTCATTTACATGAAATCAATTATTATCGCTGGACATAGGGTTCAAAAGTGATTGCTGAGAAATAATTTTGATTCTACATTAATTTCCTTTCCTCCAGAGCTAAAGTAAATACTTATTTGCCTTCCTTTGTTTCTACCAAACTCCTAAGACCTATTGCTTATCCTTATCCATCTTCTCTCTCCTAATTATAGGCTTCAAAACCATGCTAAGCTCTGCATCTAACACTTCAGTCAGCATTAATGAACACTACAAACTTTTTGTGGTATTTTCACTTTTTAATAACAGCTATTATACTGGCAAAACCCTCCCTTAAATGGCTTCATTATAATAATCCTTTTCATTTTACTATTTTGTCCATGTGACTAAATTATTACTTCTCCATTCCCCCCCCCCCCCCCATGTATTCTGTAACTTGAACATTTAGGTTACACTTCATTTCATTAAAAATCCTAATCCAAGTTTGGTTTTCAGCAACTTCCCATTGTGCTCTATTTAGACAGATCAATTCTCTCTTGAATTGTAGTAAGTTATGTAGGATCTTGGGATGTCTCATTTGTCGGTCTTCAATAGAGACAAGGATGTTTTGTTTGCTGAAAGTAACTATGAACGGTTGTTGAAAGAAATATGCAGATGAGAGGAGGCATGCATGACCCTCAGATCTTAAGATCGGAGATCAAGTTCGAGTTCAACAACCAAAACTAAGCAAATTAACCCCAAGATACAGCATCGAAAAGCATACTGTACTATCTAAGAGTGGAAACTCGGAGGAAGTAACGACACCCAGTGGATCGGTGCTGAGAAGGAATACATCGTTCCTTACAAGGGCACCTGAACGAGATTTGTCCCGATTTGGTTCATTAAGCACTTCTACTCAAATACAAGAATTGGAGAAGACGAATCAGGAAAGTCTAGATTCACAGTTCATGCTGGTGGGAACTCCAGAATCGACATCGAAGTGTCTGACTCAATCCCCGCCTGATCCTGATGTATGCAATCCGAAGATGACCATTCAAAGGCCTGCAAGGACTATCAGACTACCGTCCAAATTTGATGATTTTGTTATGGGAAAATCTTAATAGCCATCTTGCCTGCAACTTGTATTAATATTGGTATAGTTTCTTTGATCTTGAATTGATGTTAGGTATGTAGTTTACATTTTACTTTGCTTTGTTGAGTTTTCACCAGTTTGTGATCCTGGTTTTGGGTTGGTTTTATTTGTACTTTGGTCATTCTTTGCCTGCATCCTTTGTCTGAAAGAAGGGAGGAGTTGTAGGATCTTAGGCTGTCTCATTTGTCGGTCGTCAATAGAGACAAGGATGTTTTGTTTGCTGAAAGTAACTATGAACGGTTGTTGAATACATACAAGAATGAAGATAAGATCTCATGATTTAATTCTGGAGATAAATCAGTATATACCATTTGATTTCAATACGACAAGTTAGACTGGTCTCCAATGGGTGAGGAAATTCTAGGCTGACTCATAATTCATATGTGGTTTCAGCTACACAGGGTGAGTCACTGTAGTATCCTGTGAAAATGTGACTCGATATTCGCAAGTCATCATGTGACTCGAGCGACACAGGCAGTCCTGATTGTTCAGCCGACAGTAATAAACGTGTCTTGTTGAGCGGAGTCTTATCATTCATAGAATAGAAGACACGACATTGGCGACGAGGATAAAAGATATAAGGACGATACCTAGTGGAATCGGAAATCGTCAAAATTAGTTTCAACGATCAAATAGTTAAATCGGAAGTTAGCAAAAGTGATTTTATTTAATAAGAAAGACAGACACGAGGGACCAAAGAAGATCAAATGGCGGCTCCATCCGGTCGTGAGATAGACGCTTTTAATGTCCACCAGGAATCAGTGGGCATGAAATGGGCGAAGTGGACTCGCTCATTAGACTATTATCTACAATCTCGTGCAGTCACGGCAGCTCAAAGAAAATTTGCAACGCTGATGCACCTAGGAGGGCCGGCGATTCAAGACCTATACGACAATTTAATAGAAGACACGCCTCTCCCGACGGGAACTGTGGACGATCCTGCACCAGATGAGTACCAACATGCTATGAATATCTTGAATGAAAACTTTCTACCTCTAAAAAATGTAACCTATGAACGGCAACGTTTTAGAGAACTTCGTCCTTCAAGTGGCGAGACGGTAGATGACTTTCTTTTACGTTTAAGAGAACAAGCAACTCTCTGTGACTTTGGTGCAGTTAAAGACGAAACTATACGTGATCATTTCATAAGTGTATGTCAGTGGCCCGACCTCAAAAAAGAAATATATAAAGAGACCTTACTTTCAAACACTCCATTATCCTTGAGAAGGACTGTGGAGATGGCACGTCTACATGAGAAACTTTTACAGCAAACAGGTATTGATGTCGCAACTGAATCTGTAAATAAATTGAGTTTTAAAGATAATCAACAGGGTTACCGGAGAAAGCTGTGTTCTTCGAGAGACTGCTGGCGCTGTGGAAGGACTGGGCATGGCAAAAACGACGCTAAGTGCCCTGCATGGGGTGCTACGTGCAACAAATGTGGTTTTAAGAACCATTTTGCCGGTGTTTGCCAGAAACGTCAAACAGGCAGACTGCAGAAGCAACTAAGCGGCTCAGTAAAACATCGCTCACCGTCATCGTGGCGCAGACCCAAGGGTAAGACGAGGACTGGTCAACTGACTACTATGGATGAGGGAGCGGACTCCCCCACAGAGGATCATTTGGGTAACGGTAATGAATACGTCTTCCACATAAAAGCAGTTAAAAGTAAGTGTAAGGATGAGGACATGCTTCCCGTTAATATTGGTGGTGTTACTGTTAAAATGTTGGTTGATTCCGGGTTTGACTGCAATATAATACCAAAACCAGTGTGGGAGGAGATGAAGAAAAGGAAAGTTAAATGTGTAACCAATATTCTTGAAAAAAAACTGTACCCTTTTGGTCAACGTGCAAAACCTCTTCTTCTAATTGGTCAGTTTACGGCTCGTGTGTTTGTCACAACTGATTGTGTTGCCAAAGACGTAAAATTTTTTGTCTATGAAGGAGATGAAGTGCCAATTTTGGGAAAAGATACTGCCATTGCGCTAAAAGTACTGCATATTGGGTTAAAAGTGAACGCAACTAGTGTTAATGAACATGTATTGATTTCTGAGTATAATGATGTTTTTGAAGGAATGGGTAAACTGAAGGATTTTAAAGTTGTAATCCCTATTGATAAGAAGGTACAACCTGTTGTTCAAGCAATAAGGAGAATTCCTTATAATTTAAGACAAGAAATGTTTGAAATCCTTCAACAGTTGGAAATGCATGGTATCATTGAAAAGGTTAAGGGTTATTCACCTTGGCTATCTCCCGCTCATTTAGTGCCAAAAAGGGATGGGACTTGGAGACTAGTTCTTGATTTAAGACAAGCTAACAAAGCAATTTTAAGGACCAGATGTCCAATTCCCACCATAGAAGAAATGTTATGTAAGTTAGAAGGAAGTACCAAATTTAGTAAAATTGATTTTAAAAATGCATATCATATGTTGGAACTTTCTGAAGATTCCAAGGTAATAAAAATATTTAGTACTCCTTTTGGTAACTATCGCTTTAATCGATTGGTATTTGGAGCCAGCTGTGCTGCTGAAGTATACCAAGCTACAATGATGCAATTTTTTTGTGATTGTGAAGGTACAGTAATCTTTTTTGATGACTTCATCATACATGGTCAAAGCCAAGAGGAACATGATTACCGATTAAAAAGAGTACTTCAAAGAATTAGAGACCTAAACTTGACTTTAAATAGAAAAAAGTGTGTATTTAATAGTAACAGAATTGATTTTGTTGGCTTTAATTTATCTAGTGAAGGAGTACAACCATCTGAAAATAATAAATCTGTAGTTCATAATTTTAGAACTCCTTTAAATGTAGATGAAGTGAGAAGCTTTCTAGGTACCTGCAATTTTTCTGCTAGGTTTATTAACAATTATGCTACTTTAACAGAACCTCTCAGAAAACTAACCAAATTTGGTGTACCATTTAAGTGGGAAGTAGAGCAAGAAGATGCGTTTGTTAAA
Organism: Pyrrhosoma nymphula; assembly: GCA_963573305.1. Classification (NCBI taxonomy): domain Eukaryota; kingdom Metazoa; phylum Arthropoda; class Insecta; order Odonata; family Coenagrionidae; genus Pyrrhosoma; species Pyrrhosoma nymphula. Next base: position 88,515,858 of record OY754334.1, on the reverse strand, counting down.
CTAAAAAACATGATTACATCTGCCCCTGTATTAGGGTATTATGATAAAGATGCTGAAACCTTGCTCATTACAGATGCTTCTCCAGTAGGCTTAGGTGCCGTTTTAGTACAGTGTCCAAACAAAAATTCCATGGCTAAGGACAAAGGTCCCAGAGTTATACAGTATGCTGCGAAAGCATTGAACGAAACTGAAAAAAGGTATAGCCAAACAGAAAAGGAGGCCTTAGCTATAGTTTGGGGTTGTGAAAGGTTTTCGTTTTACTTATATGGGAAATCATTTACCCTAGTAACAGACCATAAGCCACTCGAAGTTATATTTGGACCAAGATCAAAGCCCAGCCTTAGGCTCGAAAGGTGGATTTTGAGATTACAAGCATTTGATTACAACATAAGGTACAAACCAGGCAAAACACATATAGCAGATTGTCTGTCGCGGCTATTAAACCTAGAAATGTCTGACAATGATAATTTTGATTGTGGGGAATATGGCATTAGACGTTTGGTGGCTGACGATCTTCCTTTAGCTATGACCATGAGTGAGGTAAAAGCGGTATCACTCCGAGACCCTTTGATAATTTCCTTAAAGAAAAGTTTACAAACAGGCGAATGGGATAAACAACTAAGGTTTTACAAGCTCATATCAACTGAGTTTTGTATCGTGGACGACCTCATATTAAGAGGCTCCAAAATTGTATTGCCCAAGGCTCTACATCAATGGGCATTACAATTAGCACATGAAGGGCATATTGGAATGACAGGGATGAAGGCCAGACTCAGGTCGAAGGTGTGGTGGAAAGGCCTAGACAGGGACGTGGAACATTTTGTTGACGTTTGCAGGGAATGTCAGCTTATATCTAAACCTTCTCCCCCTGAGCCAATGATCAGAACGCCCTTGCCAGAAAAAGCGTGGGATTATATTGCAATAGATTTTCTTGGACCACTCCCATCTGGTCATTATTTATTAGTCACTATTGACTACTTCAGTAGATTCATAGATGTCACTGTCACTCACCAAACAAATACCGAAACAGTTATACAAGCGCTACACCAATTGTTCACAAGGTATTCTTTACCACTTGTTCTTGTTTCAGATAACGGTAGTTGTTTTAAAGATAATAAATTTAAAAAATACTTGGAAGGTCTTAACACTGATCAACTTACTTAACTGAAACTGAAACTAACTGAACTTAACACTGATCAACTTACTTAACTGAAACTTAACTGAAAAACTGACTTAACATTGATCATAGATTTGTTACAGCATTTTGGCCTCAGGCTAATGGAGAAATTGAGAGGCAAAATAGATCACTTCTGAAAAGGTTGCGAATTGCTCAGATTACCAATAATAATTGGAAAGAGGCGCTGAAAACTTATATTTTCAGCTACCATAGTACACCACATTCTACTACTGGTGTACCCCCAGGTCAATTAATGTATGGTAGACCCTTTAGGTCTAAATTACCTAGCTTGCAAACTGAGCTTGCAACTATCCAAGATGAAAATATTAGGGATAGGGATACCTTAGCTAAGTACCAGGGCAAATTGTATGCCGATAAGAAAAGAAGCGCTATTCCTAACCCTATACAGATTGGGGATGAAGTTATGCTTCAAAAGAAAAAAGAAAACAAATTGTCACCTACGTTTCATGAGCAAACTTTAAAAGTTGTTGATAGACGTCAGTCAGCTGTTCAAGCGCAAACTAGAGATGGTAAATTAATTGAAAGGAATATTTCAATGTTTAAATCATTTCACAAGGCAACTCCTGATACACCAAATACATCCACAAGTCTACATGAAACAACAGACACTTTGCCGACACTTACCAATAATATAACAAATACGATCGAAAGACCAAAAAGAGTTAAAAATCCCCCAGAGTGGTTAAAAGATTATGTAACTTGAATATGTTTTATTTGTAACTGATTTGTATTAAATGTGAAGTGAATATTTTGTTTGTACATGATCATGAAGTAAATGATTGTTTTATTTGAAACTGATTTGCATTAAACACGAAGTGAGTATTTGTTTTGTGAAAAAATTTTGATTTGGATTAATGTATTGTATTATTGACTTGGTAAAATCTATGTATGTCTTTAACTGTAAAAAAGGGAAGGTGATGTAGTATCCTGTGAAAATGTGACTGTCGATATTCGCAAGTCATCATGTGACTCGAGCGACACAGGCAGTCCCGATTTTTCAGCCGACAGTAATAAACGTGTCTTGTTGAGTGGAGTCTTATCATTCATAGAATAGAAGACACGACAGTCACCATGGACTCAAATTGCATATAAATATATTTGGGTTAAATACCACTGTTTCAGGCTGGATATGGTGGAAGTTCTCGATATTCATAATGAAAAACCCTGCACATGATTATGCCACAGTGTGGTGAAATGCGTCGTGTCAAAGAAATAAATCTGTGGAAGATTACCAAGTGTCTTTATTCATTATGTATATTTGGGTTATTCTGAGTCTAAAGCCTGAATCACACGGTCATTTTTCACACACATGTTCAAGGATAGCAGCAAAGACTTCATTAAAATGCTTTGAGGAGCCATTATTTTCAGGGATAGTGGCAATGACAGGGATCACTTTTTCCATCACCGAAGACTGTCCTGTTTTCCATCCCTGAAGACGAATGTGAACTGAACTGCAGCTAATCAAAGCACATGGAAGCAAATTTAGGCTATGTGATGCCACAAGTGAGTTTTAATGAAATAAGGATAGTAAACATTACGGAAATTATGCTTTCAGTTACAGCAAAAACGATGGCTTAAGCTGTCACTTTCCCTATCATTGAAAAGCTATATAGCTCAAATCATCCCTGCACTGGTACATGAAAAATAGCTGTATGATTCAGGCTTTATCACCCAGGAAAATAAAAAATGGCACACACCCACCCAGAATTTCATAAAACTTTTTTCCTCATCTCATCACTCTAGCAATCATAGTTTACATCAGAGGTCAGCAAACTCCAGCCTAGACACCCCCCTAGTTATTTATTACTTCATCAGGCCTAATTGAATAGTTTCTGCCTCAAATAGGGGAGGTGCTGGCATCACAGAAATACTAGATGGTACATGCTATAATGTATTGTAAATAAATATAATGTTCATTGAATTACGAATAAACAACTGTGGGATAGCTGACGTCACCTGACCAGAAGAGTTGCACTCAGTCCACTCTGACGGCAGTTAGTCCGTAGGCAGAGAATGAGAAACTTGTCGTGCCGTTAATAAAGTTGAAGCCCACGAAATCTAAGAAACTAAAATTCTAATATCCATGTAGGAAACGCTACACATCCCCCATCCAGTAATGGCACTATAGTAGAACAATGTATCAGAGACCTCTGGATTAAACACTCAACACAACCCCCTCAGTCTATCTATCAGTCATTATACATCACTCCAGAGAACTCCGACAATGTATGATATGACTCACATAGAAGTTTTGTAAGAACAAGCTGCGATCTCAGCTGACTTACAATCACCTTTATGGCTTTCTGTTGCTGAACTCCTCATCATTAGAACCTGATATTGTATCTTCTGTAAGAACATGCAACATCATGTTTCCCTATTGATCGTACTGTATTTTTGAATAAAAAACCTTTCCTTGGACACCGTGTTTCCTGTGACCTAGCATGCCTTCTTGGCCTCCTAAAAATAACCTAGCAGCCTGTAAAGTTTTCTGACCCCTGGGTCATTCCACGTCAGTTCACCGTTTTGTTTCCTCTATAGTTTCCAAGATATAGGGAGTTTTGGAAAATTGCTCATAAAGGTCACTTCCAAGGTTCCACTTTTAAAGTACAGTGAATAAGGAAACAATTCATAGCTCAGTGACTAAGCAGTCTATCGCAGTCAAATTTTTATCACATGTCGGCCAAAGTGTGTAGATTCCACTGAAACAAGTTTAATTAAATTTTCCTAGCTCTGTGAGCCACTATAAGTGCGTTAGTTATTAATTAATGAAGTTATTACTTCCTTAAATGGGCATTATCACTCAAAGGCAGAGGAATTATCGAATCACTTTTTTTAATTGAGCCCAAACATGTACTTGGTGATACTGAGAAAGAAAAATAGTGGGATTTTTATTGCAAATATGACTTTTTATTTTTTCAAAAGTTTGTCTTGCCACGGCCAAAAAATTGAAGGGTCATTCCATGTCAATTCACCCCGCCCATCACTCCCACTGGCTCAGATTTCCATGAATCTTATATCACTACCTGCTGCAACCAAATTATTAATTCATGCAAAACTTTTCAATCATAAGCCCCATAGTTTCCATGACATTGGGGTCAATGCTATGGAAAATTTCTCATAAATGTCACTTCTAAGGGTCTGCTTTCAGAGTACTGTGTATACTGTAGAAATTCATAGTTCACTGACTAATCAGCCAGACAGTGACATTTTTATCACAGGACAATCAAAGGATGCAAATTACAGGAAAAAATATTTCATTTTTACCTAACCATTTGAACACCTGTAACTTCACTAGTTATTAAGATTTTTGCGCAAAAACACAGCTTCAGTAAGTAAGTGCTGTCATTATAAAGCAATGGAGAAACAACTATTTTTTTCATTGAGCACAAGCATATGACTTTCAAAGTTGGGGAAAATAGTGTAAATTTGATCTTTTATAATAAAATGTTGATTAAAATACTTTTTCTGTACATGCACGGATGCTACCCAATGGGGTTGAATCATTATTACCTAGTGACTATGAAAGCGATATGTTCAATGGTGAATGAGCAATGACTTTTTTCATTACACATACACTGAACTCAAATACGTGCATGCATTTCAGAAACGGCAATCTAATGAAATTGACAAAACTTCATTTACAGGAACCTTGCACTGTTTTCCGGTCGTTGACAATAATACATAAGGTTAGACATCCATTTGCTGGTCAAACAAACTATGAACAAAGGTATATGGGTTAAGTATCGGAATATTCCGTCCACTCCGCAAATTTGCAATTGATTAAATTAAGTATGCCAATAAAGCAGCCGTCTCCACTTCCTAGATCGTTGAGTGGTGCCATTGCAGATATTACCCAAGATAAATGTTTCCTAAGCATAAAAAAGTGACAATGACTATAGCAATTAACAATCATTCACAAATAACAAGTACATAAGTAGCGTTTTTACCAGGAAAAAACACTTTCGAAGAGAGAAAAATATGCATTAAATTCTTGACTTACATATTCGGATGCATCCCTAACTGAAGCGATAATGGTATATTGTCTATTAACACCTACTGTCTTGAAAGCATACTCTGCACTAGCGTCTCAATCTTTTCATTTCCAGGGGCACTGCAAATCTATACTCAATTTCGGAGAAATTACTCCATAATTCTCGCTTCATGTGGCATCCTTGTTCAAAACCACTTTTCCAATGTCACAAATTCGACACCTGAGGAAATGATACAATAACCGATCGTTCAAAAGACACTGGGTAAAAATTGCTGATAGAACATTTCTCATTTCGATTTCTCGGCACAATACATTCGCACAACGAACATTCCTAAAACGATTCTACCGTTCGTACCACACACTACATGTTGCACCATTTGTTGAACCGTTGCGCTTGGTTGCGCTGCTAGTTCCGCTGGTTGGAGTTGTGCTGAGTTGGGGAATCGTTTAGCTGGTTCAGAAGTATTCAGCACAGAGAACTATTCCATCTTCGAAACACAATTCGAATTCGTCCATAATTTTGCCGCCTGAGTATTTAACTTGTAACGCTTGTTACACTGAAAGCAATAATATATGCCACTACTGTTTACTAGCTAAGCTAGCGAGCATGCTATTTGAGGCGGAAAAGGCAGCATAAATATCAGTCACGTGACTTCCGTACGTTTGTCGCGGCTGTTTAAATAGCGCGCAAATACGTAGCTTTGTTCGTCTCTTCATACGTGCCCGAAAACTATCCAAATTATTCAAAAATCAATTCCGATTAGGGCAGCTCTTATTATCCCGCGCATTTACACACAAAATACACTGCCTTCTGTTCTCTCCTATGAGTTTTTCCTATATCTATTAAATAACTCTTCCTAAAATTACTCTGCCAATTTGGTGCACGTGAAATCCTTAAAAAAAATAATAAAATACTTAAAAAATGAAAAAATATATAAGTATTAAATAAACAAAACTCCAAATTAATTTTCACGTGCAAAAGATGAGTTAAAAATAAAAAATATATCTAAAATCACTTCAAAAAAATTGATATAAATATAAAACAAAAAGAAAAAATAATAAAATCCAATAAATCCAATACGGCAACAAAAAAATTACAAAATCTTTTTTTTTTATTATTATTGTTTAAGCTCAAATGTTAAAAATTGTTGATAAGGACCTTTATTTCAAATGTTAAATATTTTAAATTGTAAATACTCTTGTGTTAAAAATAGAATTAAGTTCCTTTTTCTCACAAACATTCACTAAACATCCAATAGACTCCCGTTATTTTTTTAAATTCGTCGTCCCCACACCGGTAATGGAGATTGAATTCTCCGGTACGGTTCCCATACTCGCGCCTTCGGCGCGGTGATAAATACGAGCGTAGCTTTGTTCGCGTCGCTGCTACAAAGCCACGATCTCCGCGACTGCGAGTCTAATTTCATTTTTCATTCCCTTGCGTACTAATCCAAAAATTTAGTACACTTTTCTATATTCGTGTACTAATTAAATAACTTTGGGCCTCCTATTCAAGATACTTGATGCAGCAGCCGGTGCAAGAAACTCAACCACAGGTGGATGGATCTCTCGCCTCATAAGACGAAATATTGACTTAAACATTACTGTGGTTATTGATAGCTGAATGTCTGATCCATTTTCTTTTTATGTAGCTTTATAGACCTAATATATTAATAAATTGCCATTATTTATTTTTTATAAGAATAACCTGCGTTCATAGAAATAACTTATTCAGGCATCACAATCGAAATTAAAAAGTTGTATTTTTTTCGATTAACTAGCGTTCAGTTACGATGAAGTCGTTGTAAAATTAGCCTTTAAGCAATAATAGTAATTACCGTATCATTATTATTAGCAGTAGTGTGAGCGGTGATATTTCACAAGTATTTTTCAATGTGGGCTTAAGAGGAGTGGGGTGCAGGGGAGGCGCCTCCTCCCCCCCCCCCTCCCCCCCCCCCCCGTAGTTCCTGAGAGAATATAACATGGTATAAATAAATAAAATATATCCCTAATTTCCAAGTATTTGAAAATATGTGCATAATTTATTTTTATAGTCAGATTCTCATGTTCTCCATCTGGCATTCTTCATATGTAACTGAAATACTTTTTAAAAACTTCCCTTACGTCGACGTAGTGTCAGTGATCACTGACACTACTATACCTGCATTCATTGAGAGCTGCTACAGAGGAGCAAAACCCTTTCTGCAAATTTGACCTGTAGAAACATTGCCGCTCTGAATCTAAAATCGTCACAAATAAAATGAAAGATGATTGGTTGAAAAGCAAATTGGGAAAACATATTTTTGGTTCCAAAATAACAAAGACAGCTGGAATATTATTTAATAATTGGGTAACCTACTGGTTACTGTATGCTTAAATGGATGAGAGTAAATATCCTCTAGATTTTTCTGTGTGCAGGCTCCTCAATCTTCTCTCACAACTTTTTTCTCCATTTCAGCATATATCCTAACTTTCCTTATCCCATCAATAAAGCATATTCCTTTCCTTCCTCATCCCCACTTACCCAACATCCTCCCTTCAATCATGGCCTTCAGCAACCTTTGATCACTCGAGGGACCCCTGTCTCTGTTGCAAGAGATGATCGTCTCTTGCAACCACCAACTCTGCCTCTGCCTAATCTCCTTCAGAAGTTTTCTCTCCTCAATCACCAAATCCAACCACTTCCTCGTTTGTCTTCCTTTTGTACACCACACCTCCATTCTCCTCCACACCTGCATCTCAATTTCCTGCAGCCTATTCTCATCATCCTTTCTCAAAGTCCACGTTTCTGCCCCTTACAATGCTGCACTCCATATTAAACTCTTTGCCAGCCTCTTCTTTGTATCCTTACACTCCCAGTCATTGATCAGCTTAATCCTATTCCTGATCACCTCCTTCACTAGAACAATTCTCCTTATAATGTCCCTGCTACTTTGCCCATTTCCCCGCAAGCAAATTGTTTTACTTACATTTTGCACCCTTCTACTATGATAAGCCATGTTTCTTTGTCCATGAAAATCTCATTACTTTTATTTTCTAGATATTAATCTTTATTCTGCATTTCATGCATTTATTTTCCAATGCAACTGCCAACTCCCAAAGAGGTTGATTGATTTATAAAAGAGGATGATTGATAGTTATCTGCAAATCTGACTTTATCAGCGGTTCGACCTCCATTCCCATATCTAGCTCTTCCCATACCTCTCTTACAATTTCCTAAAAAGCTAATATGTCAACAAACAAACCCGCCAAAACTTGTGACCTATAACTGCCCACCCTCACTCTTTATCAGCCACTGTCACCTCTGCCACCCTCATGGCTATAGGACTCTGTAAAAAAATGGGTAAGGCTTATAAAGGAATTAATCAGTTATCTGATAGTAGCATGAATTCATAGTTAACTTAAGTGGAGAGCTGTTACAAACCAATCTATCGTTTGATGACTGCTTGATGATATTCTGAACATTGTTAGAGGGTAAATACATAGGACCTTACAGACTATTTACCTTGAAGATGACAAAATGTCACAACCATGGTCATTTCCAAATAACTGAGAGTATAAATGTATAAAAACCCAAAACAACAAGGAAATATGAATCACCCATATAGTGCCTATGGCCTCCTCATCTAGAACTCCCAAAACCATACCTTCTAAAAACTAACTGGTGGCAACCTACTGACTTGTTTGTCCTAGTATCCTATCTTGTATTAAAAACTCAAAGAAAAATTCTTTGCTACATGTGAATTCTATTTTCAATCCTATCAACCTCAGATATTCTTGTTCTACTCCTCATCACTAAAGGTATTAAGTTTCACTTTATCAAATCTTCGGGTCAAATTCCTTCATTGTACAATCTACACACGTCTATAAAGTTAATCCTGCCATTTTCTCCAAAGCACATAAGAAATTCGGAAAACATATCACCTAATCGCAAAGCCTTTTTCCTTTTCATTCCTTGCAAGGCTCCATTTCACTATCTATATTATTCCAGAACTCGTCATCAGTAAGCATCATAATGAATTGGTGGCCCCAAAAATTTAGCTGGATTTTAAAGTAAAATAACCAATACTTCAACAACAAAAAAGCAAAAAAATTATTTAGACTTTTAATTTAAGGTCTAAGACAAAAAATACACCAGGTTTTTGGGGGGGGGGGGAGAAATTGCTCCTAATACCCTATTAGGAGCAATTTATCCCCCCCCCCAAAAAACTTGGTGTATTTTTCGTCATAGACCTTAAATTAAAAGTCTAAATAATTTTTTTGCTTTTTTGTTGTTGAAGTATTGGTTATTTTACTTTAAAATCCAGCTAAATTTTCGCAAACTAAAACACTTTTTAAAACCTCAAGCTAAATACAAATGTAAATCAAAATAATTTTGGAATTAGTTGAAACTTACGGTGGTAATCTAAAAGGGAAATATGCATTTAGTAAAAACTTGCTCTTTTTAAAAGGCAAACTTTTGTTTCCAAACCACTTATAACATGCCATTTTACACATAGTCTGTTACGAATTTCAAATACGAGACCCACGTATCCCCCTTTTCCTAGGGATTATTCCATACCCCAAGAGCCACTGGTGCCCCCCCATAACCTCTGGTCTGGAACCGCCCCGTCATGATCCGAATATTGGTTTGCAGCAGCTCTACGTTCCACTCTCCTCTCTGCCAACCATTTCATTCCCACTGAGTTATTTACTTTGATGCCTTCCATGATTTGATTGATGTATTCCATTCTTGGTCTTCCTCTATAATTCTTCCAAATTCTTTCTCCTTCCCATATTGTTTTTATTAGGCTGTTTTATCGCAAACTGTGTCCAGTAAGTTTGCCACTCCTTCGTTGCAGAGTTTTCATTATAGGTACTTCTTTCCACTCCCTCTCTTGTTAAGGTAGGTTTAAACTGAAAAAGAAATATTTTACTTTCTTATAAATAAACCACAGGCCCTAAGAAGAGTGGAACATGCTAAGAGATAATCGTCTCTAATTAGCATGATTTAACCTTACAACTCAGTGTTCATCCTACTCCTCGACATCCCATACACGAAGCCTACGATGTTTCTTCTCCTTCCTAGCCATCTCCTAACATCTAACCATCAACCATGGGCATTCAGCATCTCTCCAGCTCTAGAGGCTCATTATCAACTCTTCATACATCTATAAGGTACTCAATGTTATCGCTTGAACTTTGTCCTGGAAAACCTCTTAAGTTTCCTTATAATTGATTTTCATTTCGTATTTCTCCTACTGACTATTTAAAGCATCTGTCAAACAAGCACTCCGGGCTCTATGTTGACAAAGCAAAAATTCACCCACGATGAACCTCAGGACACCAAATTCTGCTATTTCAGAAGATTGAATGCAAAGCAAAGATTATATAATTGAATGGATCCATATACCATTATAGCACAGTTCCGGAACGCCTTTCAGGTGTTTTAGAAGCCTCGGAAATGCTCAACCGCAAAAACGTCATACCCCACTTCCGAATAAACCTCCCCACTTCCTAGAAATTGGCTTCTTGCCAAAAACCCTACCCATTTTAGAAACTGGTATTTATAAAGATTCTCGCCGAGGAGCGCTGATTCCAGAAACAAATCTTGTAATCGGAACAACAGTTTACAGGTAAAGTACTTCCACTAGCAATTAAATCACATTTTCATACAATACTTAAAAACAGAATGTAAGGTTTATAATCATTTACCAATTTACTGTAACCCTAATTGATGATTGTCTTCTCCATTAAACTATAAATTTAAAGGCACCAAAATTTCATATGATTCTGACAAATATATCGTAAATTCTGTAAGGAATATACAAGAATATGCCGACCCAATTAACCGACCCACCCCAACAGAAGGCACTTACTTCAATAGGCATGCTTCTTCGTATCGGTTAGATAATTGAGAACGTGTTTCGAAACATCTAGGAGAAAAGAACACGATGAAGATAAGTAAAAGAAGTAAGCGTACTTCCCACATTTGCGAAAATGAGGAAAGACTCCCTTTGTTTGTTTCTGACAATTCCCCCTCATCTGACAATACCCCCTCCACCCGCCGCAGACAGCAGCGTATATCGCAATTCAATTTTTTTGCAGACGTATGAAGAGATGGAGATGATCTCGCACCTTTTGGAAAAAACATGAAAACAGTTTGATCTAAATATTATCTATGTCTTAATTATTTTCTATGGTCCTCCCGGCCGTATTAACCATGAAGTGTAATACACAAGGAGAATTTGCCAAGGATTTGTATTATGCTAACGCCGGTGTGTTTTGAAATTTGAATCTGAGAAGAAGCAACTGACTTTTCTCGGTTGCCATCCGATCTTCAAGGTAAAACCACGTTGGTGGGTGAAAAGTGTTAGTAACATCTATGCTGTTTGTGGTTATAGATGTGGTACCGTATTATTTTTACCATGATGTAAGTGTAGCAATGCTGGTACTTCAGGTAGATAGATAGGTTGCTCAATGAGCGCGGAAAAATCCTTAACTTTTTTGTGAACATATTCATCGAATTACAAGTCTATGAAATGTTTTCAATCCTTGTTTTCTAAAGGGTTTTCGTGACTATTTTTGTCGATAAAACCTCTCTTCGTCGTTACGGAATATTATCCAGTGGGTGCGATCAGAAGAGCGAAACCGATCGGTGCGGAGCCGACACAGTACACAATTACACTAAAGCACAGTCTCTGACTGGATATTACCGATGAGATTTCACCCAACTTTAGGACCTGGCCGTGCTATTATTGTAACTCCTGAGCTACCATACTGTCCAAATATATGTGTATATAGAGGGACAGTGAATGTAAAAACACTTTGAGGCAAACCTTCCGTGCTTTGATGAAGTCATTCTCTTGTGCGGTCCTCCGCATCTGTCCTTGAGATTGGTTGGCAGTTTCACTAGCATTTCAACCTTCTCTCCCATTTCAAATTTGAAGCCATTTAAAATAGCATGGAAGAAATTGTTATCATACCTATTGGGCGACGCTGATGAGAAAATATGATTCTGTCATTATCCTAAGATTATAATTTTTATTATTCTTGCTGTTAAGAATATTACGTATTGTTATTTTACAGGTAGAGTGAGCATGGAAGTGGAAGAATCCAAGAGGCTTTTGGAGGATGATGAACTAGACCAAGGATTATGGTTTGATGAGTCAGGAAAGGATGGATATGCTGATGGAATCTATACCTTTCCCCAAACTTACCTCGTCCTCAAGTTTTCTAGAAAAGCTTCCAATGAATGCATTGAATGGCTAGCAAAAAAGATTCAGGGGCCAAGGGACGAAGGTGGTGCAGAGCTCTTAGTTAGACAGCAGCCTTCAATCTGTGATATGGTGTGTACTCTAAAAAATATTTTCTTTACTCTTAATATGCTGATGGCTGAGATGATCTTTGGACATGGTATTGTGTATTGGTATCGAAGCATCCAGTCTGCAAATTTCTCCAATTCACCTGCTTTCCGCTCACCTTCAACCACCTACTTCACATATTTTGCTATGCTGCATATGTGCATTTATACTAACCTTTCATTTTCTTCATAAACCCTTTTTCTTTCGTAAACTTTTACTTAAACCTGTGAAGTGCATCTATTTCTGGACACCATGCTCAAAAACCTGACCTTTTCCTCCTAGTTCCCCAAGATGGTGCAGCGGTCGAGCAGTTACTCCTCTTCACTTCACACACATCATCTATAACTTTTCCCACCTTCAACTTAAACTATCCCCACTTTACGACGGGGTTACTCCAATCACCAACTCACTCAGAGGATTTTTTTCTTTAAAAATATACTCTATAACATTGACGACATTACAACTACACCACCCTCCAATCACCAACCCACTCGGGGGATTTTTCTTAAAAAAATACACTACTACATTGGCAACACTTCAACTACACCACCCTTCAATCATCAACCCACTCGGGGGATTTTTTTCTTTAAAAAAATATGCTACAACTTTGACTACACTTAGGGTTACCATACGTCCTCATCTATGCGGACATGGCCGTATTTTCAACTTCTAATATAGCGTCCGCATACATTTTTACGACTTCTACTAATGTCTGCATTTTTCATTTTTGGAAAGCAAGATCTTTTGATTTTTGCTTTCATCTCGTTTCACCAAATAGTTATGTATATTTTTATATTGATTACTGAATTATACCATCAGCCATCTGTTAGGGTGCTTTTGATTTATGGCTATAGCCGGCGATAGACATTGGTGGTTGGGGTTGGGGCGATGGCGGCTGGGGGGTGAGAGGGGTGCACCGTGGAATATAGCTATTTGACAGTATATAATTGAACGAATAATGTTTCATTTGCCAGTACTAAGAGCGTGTTGATCAATTCCGTTGAGGGTATCTGCATTTTGGGGTTTCAAAATATGGTAACCCTAACTGCACTACAGTTACTCCACCCTACAATTATGAACCCACTCTGGGGATTTTCTTCATAAATGGACATATATCTTAACTTCCTCATGCCCATTTTCTCACCTTCCCTGTTTTTCACCGCTGAGTAATCTATTTCACCGTCTTCCCGTTTACTTAAAGCTGCATTTTTATTTTTATTTACACCCATGCATGCCTTTTTCACGTTTAGAAATGGCTATTTCGAGGCCGCATACCGTCCCACCCTAGCACCCCTGGTTCACTCCATACGTCTGCAACCTTGTTGGGGGGGGTGATGTAAGGCCATATTTTAGACGTGAATTTAGTCCGTATCCCTCTACCGGGACTTCCAAGAATCTCGGAATGTGGCATCAAAATATTGCCAAAAATTTGCAAATTTGGTCATTTTCAAACTTTATTTTCTCGAAAATGAAGTATCTCACGCCTTTCTTTCTTACATTCCTTAAATACACATTTCTTTCACTTTCCTTTTCAATTTATCCCTCAATTTTCTACGTTTCTCACAAAACATTTTCTCCCAGACTGGACCCTACGATTCATTTACCATGGTATTGTATTCCCCTTCAAATGGAAGATTGTCTGCTTCTTTTATTCCTTTATTAATTTTCCTATACGTTGGTTGCATGCACTCTTGCTACATGGGATGGGATAGAAGCACCTCTCAGTCATATTTTGGGAGATTCCCATGAATAATAATTATTCGTTTAATGCACTATTGATATCCCATGGCAGCCATCTAGTTGACTTCAAATACAAATGCAGTGTCATATACATATGTATGAATGACATAGACTCATCAGCATTACAGTTTCATGTGGTGTGAGAAACAAATTTAACCGAACATTTCCACAAATTTTTGTTTATATTACTTTTTCTTAGTCACTATGTACACGTTTTACTAGAATGTTGAAGTGAAAATATTTTTTTCATATTTGCTCTAGAATTTTTGTAAATATTTAATTTTTTTACAAGGATGGGTTCCATAAAATATTTTAGCACTCATAAAGGTTCTGTGAACCAAAAAAGTGTGAAGACCACTTATTTCGAGTGAGCAAATTCTGGTGCCGGTTAGCTCTCCATCCTGCCACTACTACTCAAATCAGGGTGGCCACATGTCAGGGAAGTCACATCACCATCTTCAGCATATGTCTAAATTCATCTTCCTGTCACTGTGTAACTTCTCCCATCTGCTTTATTTCCTTTCCTACCATATCTAATGCTTCATCATTTGTTTTCCTCTCTACCCAGCTTATTATTTTCATCCTTCTCCACACCAAAGCCTCTTTAATTGCTCTGTAATCCCTAATTCGTTTGCATGATGCCATTCTGCCAGATATCAAAGGTTGAGAAAAGTACCAGTGCTATTGGATTGTGTGAGAGTACATGAGGACATTTATGATGGAATTGTTTAGTTTCTTTCAGTTGAATGCTTTTTTTCGTACTTTCTTTTTCAAATCCTTTATTGAGGTCTAGACAAATAATTGATTAGGTAAAATGATCTACAGTGAAATTTTCCAAGTTTAATACGGTATATATTATGTTTGGTGAAGTTTGGATTCAATTTAATTTTGATTCTTAGATATTTTTTTCTATTTTACAGGGAGGTCCAGTTATACTCCATATCTCTGTGTCCCGCCTCAAACTACTGGAGTTGGCTGAAGAGATGGAAGTACGTGTCAAAGATCTAACTGGAAGGGATAGAGAGTTCATGATTGCCGATCTTGAAGATTACATTCCCTCAGAAAATAGGTCTGTGAAGATTTATGCCACAAAATGACTTGTTCCAGTGCTAATTTTGAGATTCCTTACATAGTTTATAGCCATTATACTTTGATGGTGGTGATGCTTTTTCTTCAAGGGAATGTACATGGAAAATAATGCAGGAGTAGGATTTTTCATTTAATACTTATGTGTCTGGCATAGTCTATGATCCAAAGAAGGTGAAAAGAACAAAACATGAGTTGAGTTTGAATGGTTGCGACCTCTGGCACTGAAACTACGTTGCGACCTCTGGCACTGAAACTACGTTTTCTTCTCTCTATTGCTATTTGATGCAATTTGATCATGTACTCAAGGGGGGGATACGATGTAACATATTCTCAACAAAGACAATGACGCCATTGCCTCTAAATGGAGTTAAAGTGATCTTTCTAGTAATACTTTCACATCCTGGGGAAGAAACCCTTGTACCATTTGATGAATTTAAAAAATTGGTAGGTATTGATGAAGCCCATATATTACTTTTTATTTAAGAAATGAATTCATAATTGCATTTAAAACACTAAAAAAATAGCGCTCTAGTTTCTTTCGTGCAATGTGAGATTTCACAGTATTATCACATCGTAAAGAGATTGTTACGGCTCTATCACAAGGTTATGGAGTCATCGCCTCGCTAGGGAATATGTTACTTTGTTTTCCTTACGTGGAAGACATGATAAAATAGAATCAAAAGGCAACAGACAAAATCATAGCTTAAGCATCAGCAGTTGCAAGCATTTGAACTCACCTCATGTGTTCAAAGTTGCCCTCACTACGGTGATTATTAATTGAGCCATCATCCAGAAAATGATTTAGTTCAGACTCTCCAGAGATAATTACATAGATTTTAGCATATGTATTGTGAGGCATGTACAAATGGACTGTTTCTGATTTTATGGAAGCATTATAAATCTGGAATGAAAATTGTTCCTTTTCAGTGGTGCCATTGAAGAAATTTTTCCCTTATCTGAAAGGCAGAGAATTGTTCACCGACAGCTTCATATCACAATGCGAGCCATGCCATCGGAGTACATTGTGCCAGGTTATCCCAACATGAAGTTATTGGCTGGAGAATCTATTGGTAATTATTATTCTGATATTTTACTACCTTCCAGTGGTGTGCTTTAGAATTGTGTAAGCAGAAACTATGCCTATGGGGAATTGGGATGATGTGGTGTTTAGAGCACTGGCTTTCCCTGCTGAGAAATTGGTTTGAATTCTGGCTGTGGCTAAGATATTTTAGTGGTATCCTGATACTTACTTCCAATGTGGAGAGCTATTCTTGTGCTGTACTCTATCTGGTGGATCATTCTCTTGAGGGTAAAACTCTTCTTCACCCTTTTCTGTCCTACATTAACACATTATGCACCTACATAAGTTTTTACTGATGCCATCGGGGCCAAATTTTTTGAAAAGTGTTACAGTAGAAACTCGAAATGACAAAATTTTGATTTTACGAAGCAAAATCTTTGGTCCCAACCAAATGGCTATCTAACTGTATGTAACAGTGCGCAATATTACGAAATAACGAAGTTTTGAAATTACGAACCTCAGGTCTTGGTCCTGACGTGAAAAAGTTACTCATTTATACGAATAGTGATGGATCACAGCAACGTTTTTAGGTGCTCCATGTCGGAGTTAAAAATTTAATTAAACATCGTCGCCGAGTACATTATCTTTTGAATGGGAATTACCTGAACGATAACTTATTTTTCAATGCTACAATAGTAAAGGCGTGGTTTCGCTGGGGCATCCCACAGCCATGTCCGGAGTCCATGTCCAGCAGTCGGAAGTCACTGCCATCCTTATCCAATATAATATATCAAATGGGCTCGGTTTTGCTGAGAGGTTTCGGCTGTCGCGTTCGACTGCTGATGCCCGACGCCTATGTCTCGACTGCTTCGAGAGAGCAGTCGTGGCGCAGACACCTAGTCGGGCAGTCCCAATTTTCGGTGATTTTTCTGCTCTCCTCTCTCCGCATTTTATGTGAAGCATCATTTCCAGCTCTTTCTGTAAAACTACTTGCAACATTTGGTAGTCCTCTTCTTCGTCTTCCAACAAAAGCAACAAAACTAAATCGTCACCATCCATTTCAGATCAAAATCAACTCACTCTCTGGAAACACAAACCTATAATCAATTCGTAATTAAACTAAATACACATTCTCCCACATCGCCCAGCCGCGGAATCGGGACGTCGACGCCTGAATGAAACCACCCAGCTCAGTCTACCAGATGCGGAGATTGGACGTGGCCGCTGCACGCCCCAGTGAAACCAGACCTTAAGGACGACTTTGAATCGTAGGCATTATAGCATATAAAATATGAAACCAATCGGACAAAAAATGCATTCGACTTTGTTACCACAGAGTGGAGTTGTTTGAGTCCTCAGAGTTGCCAACGAGTAAAAAAACTTAAATTAGTCGTGTACAAATATACTTGCCTGCGAGAGACTAATTCATCTCGAAGTTGTTAATTGCTACAATCAGCATTTTCCTCTCATAATCCCTGGCATTTTTTGCTACTGGTTTTCCTAAACATAAATCCATGATGAGTATTCCTGGTACAAAAATCGTTTGCTGCGCGCGTGTACTCAAACATTATGACATGTATCGGAGATGGTGCTAGATTGTTCGAGCGATAAATTAAGCCGTGAATAAAACCCAAGGAAGTTTTTTTCTCACTATTTCAGACTGATTACACTTAACCTTGCTCCACGGCATAATTATTCCGGTTGGCAATAGCTATCATCGAAAGAATCTGGTTTAATTCACCACCCTCATAGAGCGTTTTGATGTAGACATCGAGAAAGGTATTGCCCTTCCCTTCTTCCGTCGCCAACAACCAAGAAAACCAGAGAAAATACGAGTTTGCTTTGTTCATACGACCTATTACTTTGACGCACATTAATTCTTAAGTATGACTAGCGCTGGGCTCTTGCATAATGTAAGGAAAAAATACACAAGTACCCATGTATATTTGTATCGGAAAATGGTGTACCTTTCTCCCCTTTTGCTCCAACCCAGTGACTGAAAAAATATCCTAAAAGAGAGTTCAGCTGCGTTCCTGCATATTGATAAAGAATCAGATAAGGGTTTTGTAGCTTAATCCTTATTAGAGATATAAACAAGAAGAGGTTAAGTGGATACCAAAAATCACGCCATCGGAGAGGGAGCAGAAAACCTCGTCAGCATCCTAGCCCAATTGGAAACACTTTCATTTCTTCCTGGGGTTATCGGACGATACCCCCCAGAGGAAATTGGGGGTGGGAGTTAGTGGCTACCTACCAGTGTGGAAGCAGGACACCGGATTGGCCGGGATCTTAAGGAAAGGGCGCTGAGGCATTACTTGTCACAAGTTGGCAGTTCATTGGCTGTAATCCCCAGCCCTTTAAATCGATATTTTCACGATCTCTAAGCTTGTGACGAAAATGACCAAGTCCTAATTTCTCCTAATAAGAATGAAGTTTTGCTCACTCTGGATACATTACATCGATTCCAAATTGCTAATGACATCGAATCCCAGTTCAGTTTGCATTTATCCAAAGTTGAGTCCATGGTGGGAGCGACGATGGAGCGAAGCAAAGTGCAAGAACAACTGATTTTTTTGTTAAATGAGTGGTTCTCTCTACAGAAGAGTTGAAGTATTTTTTATTATAAGCATTCATTCGTTTGTTGCATTTCTTCTTGAATTATTATTCTCTGATTCCCTTTTCTGAGACTGCCCAAATGGATCGGAAATAAATAAAATTCAAATTGGAAATGTCTGCACATTCCCATATTCTTTTTCCCCCACCCAGAAATCCCCACCAGGAAAATTCACCCAGCTTTCCTTCTCCATTGCTCCAAAACCTCGGCTTATTCTCCTCCATCACCTTCTTTCTCACTTCCGGCGAACCCATGAATACTAGATATATAGTATCCATGGGCAAACCTATCAAATGCTCCCCTTCTCTCCAATACTGGTCACATTTCCCCCTCAAGTGACTCTCCGTGTCCCCCCTCCCCACTCTACGGATGAGCACGAGCCATCACCTTCACACTGAAGCCCCCGTTCCAGCCCACCAGGAGATCAGGCCCCTTCGACTGCCCCATCCATCCCACCCCCTCAACACTAGGTCAGGATGCAATGTCCCACGCTGACTCTCCCGGCCCCCTATGCCAACTCTTGGACCCTTTAAGTAAAAGTCCCCCACTCTCCAAAGGCATGTCCTCCGTCTCCGTTGACTTAGCCGGTTGAGGTAAGGGAGGAGGAAAATAAGATGTGACTACTTGGCGTAAACCGATGATTCATTCAATGTTTATTCCTCGTGCTCATCCCTTGGCCTTGACTCTCAGGCAGATCAACCTCACAAGTGCTGCACGATACTCCGAGACCATGGGAGATGCGTAGCTGTTTGTGTGAGAGGGTGAATGGAGTATCCCCTGCAATGACAGAGAAAGGAGGAAAAGACAGCAGATTCCGTTCTGGTGCATGGCGTAACTTGGTGCTGCAATGCTCGGATGAAAATCTCCTTGCTTGATCGAAAGCAGAGGGAAAACAATAACCACAAATATCCCAAATTTTAGTTCAATACCTATCGAATCTTTAAATGAATCCTGATATTTAATGAATGAAGAGTAGGCGACCTTATCTGGTTAGAGCCACAAATGAAGTTTTCGTATAGTCGAGTGGAAAAAGAAAATTATTGATTTGTATTGATAGCATCGTTAGTAGCCGATGAAGTGTAAAAGGAGTTTTATCGCCTTCTTCGTTGAAGTTCGTGGCTTGTATGTACAATCTACATTTGAAAGGAGGTACATATTTAGTTGGACTCCTCTATAAGCGCCGTCATATAGGAAATAACCACGCACAAATGAGATGAATCCATGGGAGAATAACAATTTTTTTTTCGCGAGATTAACGGGCATATCAGTATTTGAACAAAATACATAACATGCATCCATCGCATAGCATCTGCGAGAGAATCTTATTTTCTCTGTCTTCGATATCCGGTGCAAATAATCGTGCAAGTCGGACACTTCCTTATTGTATGCATAAATCAATATAATTGATGGTAATACATCTCTCACACTAAAGTAATGAGTTCTCCACTTAGGAAATAATATTAAAAATCCGCTAAGAAGCTTCATAGGCTTATTCCAAACTGCACGAAAATTGTGCAAAGACGCTTCATTGCCTAATCATTAATTGGAAAAAAGAATGACAAGGTAGTTGTCGTGATGTAAATTTCCGCGGGGCTTGGATGGAGGTTGATTCTTCCGATTTTCGGGATTTCCACCGCGTCATTACAGCTTTTCAGCCAAAAATAGGAATAATCAAACTCCGAAAAATTAGTTGTTTTCAACTGTGTGCACCCTATGGGCAGAATACACATTTAAATACACTCTCATAAATTATAACTACGTTAATCATGCAAGTACTGTAGTTTTAACCAATTTTATTCCATTTTCTTTAACAACTCAGATAATTTGAGTACATCACAAACTTTTTAACCAACCCAACAAACAACTCTCTTCAAAACAACGCCGTAACTAAAACAACAAGAACAATTACTCATCGATGATAAAAAAAATGACAAACAAAATATGACGAACACAATATATACATAATAATGTTTTCCACTCCGAGAACCAAATAAAATTACAACAAGTACGTCGCGATGTAAATTTCCGTGGGGCTTGGATGGAGGTGGATTCTTCTGATTTTCAGGATTTCCACCGCGATAAGCTGGAATGACATGGTGGAAATCCGAAAAATAGGAATAATCAAACTCCGAAAAATTAGTTGTTCAACTGTGTGCACCCTGTGGGCAGAATACACATTTAAATATATGTACTTTCATGAATTATAACTTCGTTAATCATGCAAGTATGTCGCGAGAGTACATGTTAATTTACGGAAACATAAAAAGAGCTTCATCGCTATGTTTTTGAAAAATACTCGTTCATACGAAATTTGATACTACGAAGTGCCAACTTAAAACATACACATAATAAAATATTGGAAATCCTAATTAAAGTTTGATTAGTAGTTTAACATACTTAAGTTTTATGTAGCAGTTCCAATATGGTTAATTCTATTTTCATGAGTATTATTTCATAGATTTTGATCAAATGTGGCCAAAAATGTAGCCAAAACAAAGCACTAGTCAAAGTAAAAATAATCAGAGTCCCAAAATGCCGAGAGAAAAGACCAAGATGATGCGCAGGATTCTAAACGAACAAAACACTGTTGAGGTTGGCTCAGGTAATCCAAAGAACGCCCTGCCACCAATCAAATGAAAAGGTCGGTAAAAAGTCCAGGGATGAATGACCAAACGAAGCAGGGGTCAATACCAGAAGAGAAATCTAGAAGAGTTCAGAGAGATTATCAATAAATGCACAGTGGAATTATTTCCAAAGACAAAGTCCAAACAATATGCGATGGGTCAAAAATGAGTGAGAGGAAACGCAGAAAATCAAACTCAAAAGACTAGTGCAATAGAAGAAAATCATCAAGTAAGATGCATCGAGAAAAAAATAACGGTAAAGAAATCTGTACAAGCAATAAATCTAGCAGCTGTAGGTAATATGATACGCTAGAAGCACTATCACGAAGCTAAGGGATAACCATAGACCCTCATCAACTCCCAAGCCCAATGTGCCTGGGAGAGGGAAATCCTCAAGCTCACAAGCTGTCTGCAGGAAAAATATAACAGACAAAAGAAAGGCCAGTAATACAAGCGAGTACCCTGTGACGGTCAAAATAACTTCTTAGAGTCATGTAGAACCCACAAGAGTTCGTCAGAGCAATCGGCAACATAACAAGCCTCTCACAACACAGCGCAGCAAAGCGAAGTTTTTACCCCCGACCATCACTTCCATACTTAAGCCAATGGATGGCATTGATCACGGCGTCATCGTGTCAACGAAAAGGAATTAACAAGTTTGTCTTCTCAGGATGCTAGCCATTGAAGATGACAATTTATTGAAGTTTTGGAAGAAAATGGCAATATTGGTTGTAATTAACGGTGTGTCATAGGCCTGGTCCTCAGTGAAACCTGTTACACTAGTTCGTTCTTGGAGGAAACTTTTGTTTAACCTCAAAGGTGATTTTTGGGGATTTTCAGAAACTAAAGTGCACGACTCCAAGTTGGGGGGTTTAGTGTAAACAATGAAAGGATTCAAAAATGTTGATGCGGAGAACTTAAAAGAATGGTTAAAGAGAGACAAAAGTGTCCCGGGCTTCCAACATGTTACTGATAGCAATATTATTTACGCCGCGATCGGACAAGGGGGAGAGGAAGGGAGTGGGTAGAGTTGAAGTGGTGGGGATGAAGACGAGGGGAGTATCGAACGCATGAGTCCCAGCCATGCGCTCAACTTCGTAGATGCAGTATACGGAGTAGTGGGAATACGACTACAATGGCATTATCGCAGCTAAAAAGATACGTGGTTGGCTGAAGAAATCTTGCAATGAGTCCATGAAACAATCTAAAATAACGGACTATGTGCGCAAATTATAGTATATCTTATTTTTACATATATTATGAAAATGATAAGAAATAAAAGTAAAATTTTGGATTATCCGTGTTTTCTGATTATCCGTGCGTCCTCTCCTCATCGTTAGCCCGGATAATCGAGAGTTCACTGTATACATATCAAAATGTTTTCATAATTTCATAGTTAAATACCTTTTCTGACAAGGAGGAGACAGCTTTTTTCTTCATGAAAGAAAAATGCCTTTTTCTTTGTGTTGGTGTTGGTAAATTTTTGGATGAGACTAAAAATTCGAGATGATGGTCATGTTGGATATCTATTCCGTGTAACCTCTAAAAAAGCCATTTTATCTTATCCTTACCTGAGGGAATTAAACTGATGATTCGAGTATCCTCGGACGAACTGTTCTTACCTTGGTTCATCTTGAAATTTAACTCATATTTGCTTGGTTATGGGTTACCTGCCATGCGACTACCTTGAAAAAGGTAACTGTTACTTTTTGTGTGGAGTGCAGCCTATATGCTTGAGAGCACAAGTTGAGATGAGTTTCATTTGAGTTTTCTACTAGCTGATTGGTAGGGTTATGGACTGTCCTTATCCTAATGTTGCAAAATTTGGGACATTATCTCCCTTTCTCTCCTATTGATGGCTCGCCATCAGATCTCTCTTAAATTCCTCATACGGTCTACCTCTTCTTATTTTGTATGGAATTCCTATCCTCTTCCTTCCCCTTCCATGCTTCCGCAACGTTCTCCCCCCATCACCCTTTTCAACATGCACTTGTCTTTCAAAACATTATAACAAATTACTTCCTGTTTAATGACAGCTATTGCAACCAAAAAGATAGGCATGGAACGGAATCACCTCTTTCATCATGGATGGGTGAAATTTTCATGAGTGACTTCAAAGATAAAGTACATATGTATTTAATTCGAGAAAAAAAATTTCCAAATTCGTATGCTATTGGTACAAATATGTAGATGATGTATGATGCTGCTGGATGGACACAACCAGGCAATAGAGTCCTTCTTTAAGTTTATAAATTCCATACTCAAGAATATTAAGTTCAAAATGGAAATAGGCATTGATCAATCAATACCTTGATTTAACAATTTATTTATCAAATGGCAAGCACAACTTTCCACTATACCAAAAACCCACTACAACTGATGAAGTCATCCCAGCAGATTCGTGTAACTCTTTACAGCAGAAGACTGCAGCATGCCATGCGTTGATTAACAGAATGATTAAAATTCCCCTTAAAAAGCAGACTACAAGAGAGAATTAGAAATAATAAAATACATTGCATTGACAAATAGCTATCAAACCGAATTAATTGATAAATAAATGAAAAAATCCCAGCAGTATCCCATTTCAATGGTGTCATCCCTCTCACAAGAAGAGCCCCAAAGAAAGTGGTATAAAATCGCATTTTTAGGGGACATCTCTTACTCAGTGTCCTTCCATTTCCTAAGGAATAATTATAAGCCAGCATGCTACGCCCCTTAACCCTTTAAAAAAGTGTTATTCAACCCCAACGATAAAATCCTGTGAACGAGAAGAAGCCATAGTTGGAAAAGTTACCAAGAAAAAATTAGCTGATTAAAGTTAAAGTTAATCTCTGTAAAAAGTTACTATTTAAAGTTAAAAGTTACTTTTCTGAAAAGGTAACTGATTAAAGAAAGTTGAAAAAAAGTAACTTTTAAAAGCTATTTTTTACAATTGGAATAAACTAAATACAAACTTCAAATCCAAGAAAAATTTATTAAACTTTTACACTAAAAGTTTTGCGAAATGTTTGCAGTCACTCCACTCAACCCCCTCTGACGACGGGATGTCGCCAAGTAAGTTATGCGTAAACTGGTGCATTTTTCAGATGCGTTGCTTTGAATCAACCCGTCCCCCTCGTTACCCGTCATAGGTTTTTTGGTGACCCCCTTTTTTGCGTTCAACTATGTAGTATTGTTGACATAATCTCGCCAAGTAAGGCATTCATGCCCTTGCGGACATGGTCTTCAAGTGGTCTAGTGTTTTCTCGTCTGAGGATGCGTTCCTAAACTTTGGCGATTACTCCACTCAACCCCACTTATATTTGGATGTATTCATCTGGGCCTATTCATTGCATTCTTGCACAACTACCCATCTATTTGCATTCTTAGGTTCTGTTTTATTTTCCCCTTTGTCTGTTGGGAAGCTTTGCGCTCAAATTCGAACATGTTGACATTCGCCAAAAATTAACGAAAAAAATTAACTTAAGTTAGCTTTGTATCAGTTAATGAACGATTAAAAGTTAACTCTTCCAAAAAGTAATGTATAAGTTAAAGAGTTATCTACATTTTTAATGATAAAGTTTAATTGTTAATTTTTTAAATCGTTAATCCCAACTATGGAAGAAGCAGAGTGCACTCCTTACAATGTGATGTTCCCGACAAAATACATCATCAAGAGAGAGAGGTGTCAATATCAGAATCAAAGAACACAAAAATTTCCTCAAGAAAATTAAACAAGACTCAATGTTTGCTGACAACCCCAGAGACAACAACCATCGCAGCAACTTTGTGCCAAAAATCCTACATTTTGAAAATAATAGAAGAATATTAGATGCCCCAGAGTCCCTTGAAGTAGTTCAACACTCCCCAAACATCCCCCCGACCCCCCCTGGCTAACAAACAAGTTCTCCCCTTCCACTCCCCCATAACTCTAGAACAAGTAAACTGACAAACAATGATATTGTGCAAGAGCAAATGGTAGTGGAACTCTCCAACTCCGCCCCCCCCCCCCACTTCCATGAATTTGTAAACAAGACTCGTTGTTTGCTAACCGCTTCAAAGACAACAACCATCACAGCAACTTTGTGCCAAACATCATACATTTAGAAATCCTATGTAATCTCGCCCGCCTCCCAGCCACCCAATCCGTCCCTAACCTCATATCCACCTCCCCTCCCTCCGACTCCTTACCCGATCATGAATTTGTATGTATGTATTGTTGTAATTTTATTTAGTTCTTGGAGTGGAAAACATTATTATGTATATATTGTGTTCGTCATATTTAGTTTGTCATTTGTTTTGTTATCGACGAGTAATTGTTCTAGTTGTTTTAGTTACGGAGTCGTTTGATGTGAGTTGTTTGTTGGGTTCGTTGAGTTGAATGAAAAGTTTATGATGTACTCAAATTATCTGAGTTGTTAAAGAAAATAGAATAAAGTTGGTTAAAAACTACAGGTTATGGGCCCAGCACGGTTCGCGATTAAAAGAGAGAGACGATCCGAAGCTAATTAGTGTATAGCGTGACGGAAGAAACGGATGATTAAGAATAGAAGAAATCATCATTGCAGTAACGGGCGACAGAGAATAGAAGAAATCATCATTGCGGTAACGGGCGACAGAGAATAGAAGAAATCATCATAATGGCAACGGAATCCTACATTCAAAAATTGGGGAACGACAATTACTATGTTTGGTCACGGAGATCGAAGGCCGAGCTAATCGAACGAAATTGCTGGAATGCAATTGATCCCGGCTTTGGAGACGAAACGAACCTTGAAAACGAACGCGTCAATCGAAAGGCACTCGCCTTTCTACTGAAGCATGTATCAGACGCTCATGTTGAAGATATCGGGGAATGCACAAGAGCAAAGACTGCTTGGGATATTTTGGAGAGGATTCATAACTCGTACACCCTTGTCCAGACGGTATGATTACTGAAAGAAATGGTCAATATTGAAAAGACCGAGGATATATCTATGGCGGAGTACATGACGAAGATTGAAGCATTAAACAGGAAGATCGAAAGAAGTGGAAATAACCTCCAATTCAATGATACTCAGCTTGCTGGTCTATTTTTGGTTGGTTTGCCCTCGCAGTATGACGTCGTCATTGAATTTCTTGGTCGTGAAGATGAGATAACAACAGAAGTGGTGAAGAGACGACTTTTACGGGAAGAAGCCGATGTCAAGAGGCAAAACAGCTTAGCCTTGACTGCCAGTCAGCAACCACGGTATGAACGTCGCAAGGGGAGGATGGAGTTGCAGAAAGCCTTCAGAGACACCAAAGACGAACATTACAAGGAGAGGATGGAGTTGCAGAAAGTCTTCAGAGACACCAAAGACACGAGCAAGATGGTGCCAACCCAGAGTCCGGGAGGAGACTTCAGAAGATGTTACCACTGCCAAGAACCAGGACACATCGCAAAATTTTGTAACAAAATTCGATGTTTTAACTGTGGAGTCTTAGGGCATTGGGCTAAGAACTGTAGTGTTCAAGGGATTCAAGTCATTGAAAACATATCAGAGCCTCCTAAAGTTGGGAATTCAGAAGGGAAAAAATACAGGGCATGTGTAAGTACAAAAGGTATAGGGTTAGCATCCAAAACAACTGGTAAAAGTCATTGGTTAATTGACTCAGCAGCATCTAGACACATTACCTATCGTAAGGATTGGATGATTGGCTTTGTAAAATGTCAGGGGAAGGTATTAGTGGGTACTGGGTCAGCAGAAGTAGAAGGGCAAGGGCAAGTTGTGATTCGAATTAATGATAACTGTGGAGGATTTACTTGAAGTGTTTCTGATGTATTGTATGTTCCTACTTTTAATTATAATCTTTTGTCTTGTCACTGTTTAGCCAAGAAAGGTATCCTCACAGAAATCACTGCAGATTGTGCCATTGGTAAGGATTTGTGGAATGATAATGAAATTTTATTTACAGCATTTGAATGTGATGGATGTTTTGTTTTGGAGACTGTTGATAGTAAGACAGATGATGTTGTTGCAGTAGGAGCTATTACAGAAATAAATTGTGACAATGTAGGCGAACAAGTAAATGCTTATGCTTTATCTTGCGGTGTTGAAATTTGGCACAAGCGTATGGGCCATTTGCAGGTGGAGGGGTTGCATAAAATCCCTGCTCTAGGAGTTAAGGGGAAGCTACCGAAAATTGTGAGAACATTTTCAAATGACAGAATCAATTATTATGGTTCTGAACACATTGAGGCTGAGGAGTGTGTTAGTCTAGAAGATACAGAGAATGAAGAATCTTCTTTAAGGTGGAACGGGAGTGAGAATGTAGAAAATGATATTTTAGTTTGGAATGAGAACGAGGGGAATGAAGTGTGGATCATGATGAACCCTTTATAGGGTGGAGTGAGGAATATAGTATACCAAGGTGGAATGGGAGTGAGAATGTAGAGAATGATATTTTAGTTTGGGATGAGAACGAGGGGAATGAAGTGTGGATCATGATGAACCCTTTATAGGGTGGAGTGAGGAAGATAGTATACCAAGGTGGAACGGGAGTGAGAATGTAGAGAATGATATTTTAGTTTGGGATGATAATGAGGGGAATGAGAGGGTGGATCATGATGAACCCTCTATAGGGTTGAGTGAGGAAGATAGTGTACCTAGGGATCATATGATTGTCCTAAATATGAATGAGAGAAATGAGGTAGATGTAGGAGAGAATGCAGAATATGCACTGAGGAGATCTAAAAGATTGAGGCAGAAAAAGAACGAGAGAAATAATATTGAGGAACAGGTAGGAGAAAATGCTGAATGTGCACCGAGGAGATCTGAACGATTGAGGCAGAAAAAGAAAGAGAATTGGTATAATGAATTGCACAATATCCTAAAAAGGCTGGGATTTATAAGGTGTATAGCTGAACCGTGTGTTTTTCTGAAAGAAGGTATTGTTTTGGGGGTGTATGTGGATGACATGTTATTGATTGGAGATAAGGAAGCAATAGTAAATTTTAAGGTGAAATTAGCCGAAATTATTGAGATAAAAGATCTAGGACAAGCAACAAGGTTGTTGTCACTGAACATTCAGAGGCCTGGAAAGGATATGATTACCCTTGACCAGACTGATTATATTATGAATGTGCTTAGGAATTGTTCTATGGATAACTGTATGGGAGCTGCAACTCCAATGGAAGTAGGATATAAGAGATGTACAGAGGATGTTGAAAGCTTTAATGAGGGCATTTATAGAAAGGTGATAGGATGTCTGAATTATATCAGTATAACCACTAGACCTGACATAGCTAATGCGGTATCCAAACTTAGTCAATATTGTAATAATCCCAACACAGATGATTGGGAACATGTTAAACGTGTTTTAAGATATTTAAGGAAAACTATTCATTTTAAGTTGGTATATCAGAGAACAGGATCGCCTTTAAAGGCCTTCTGTGATGCAGACTATGTGAGTGAAGCAAAGGAAACCAAGTCATTTAGTGGTTATTGTGTAATGTTTGGTGGTGGAATAGTTCATTGGAGAAGTAAAAAGCAAACAATTTGCTCAACATCCACCACCCATGCAGAATGTATTGCAATGTATGAGTCTGTAACGGATTTGATATGGATGAGAGATTTTTTTATAGAATTAGGTCAGAGTATGTTTGTTCCAAACCCTACCATGTTGTATTGTGATAACCAAGGTGCAATTGCAGTCATGAAAAATGATCGTGTGACTGATGGAAATAAGCATTTCTATGTAAAAATTAACTATTGCAGAGAATGTGTAACCAAAGGTGAGATTGATTTAAAATATGTACCCACGCAGAAAAATATTGCTGATATTATGACCAAAGGATTGAATGGACCAAAGACTTTACAGATGTGTAGAGCCATGAATATATGTGTTGATTGATTTAAGATGGTATAGATAGAGAAAATGTTTTATATGTGTTGATTGATGTAAAGATTGTATAGACAGAGAAAATGTTTTCCAAGGGGAAGTGTTGTAATTTTATTTAGTTCTTGGAGTGGAAAACATTATTATGTATATATTGTGTTCGTCATATTTAGTTTGTCATTTGTTTTGTTATCGACGAGTAATTGTTCTAGTTGTTTTAGTTACGGAGTCGTTTGATGTGAGTTGTTTGGGTTCGTTGAGTTGAATGAAAAGTTTATGATGTACTCAAATTATCTGAGTTGTTAAAGAAAATAGAATAAAGTTGGTTAAAAACTACTCAAGACAACAACCATCACAGCAACTTTGTGCCAAACATCATACATTTAGAAATCCTACGTAATCTCGCCCGCCTCCCAGCCACCCAATCAGTCCCTAACCTCATATCCACCTCCCCTCCCTCCGACTCCTTACCCGATCATGAATTTGTATGTATGTATACTAAACCAAAAGATGTTTTTTTGCCTGAAGATGACTCAAAGTGTCAAAACCTGGGTCGTGTCAATAAATCTTAATGTTGGTATTCACAAAGTTATTTTCCATTTTCTCCATGAATAATAAATACCACCAAATCAAGCATGGAACCATTTTCTCTGATAAGATATGAATTTGGGGGCAATGGCCTGCCACGATGGAAACACCGGTTCCCGATCAGTCACCGAAGTTAAGCATCGTTGGGCTCGGCTCGAGTTTGGAGGGGTGATCCTCCGATTCGTCCGAGTGCTGTTGCCCCTGTCTGCGCGTGGCAGACAGTATGTGCGAAATGACCTTAGCCGTCGATGCACGTTAAACAAAAATACTACTACGATATGAATTTGGGGTTCGAGTTTCTTTTTCATTTTACACATAGTTTTTTACGATTTCCTGGGACGAGACCCCCGGACTCCCCTTTGCCTGGGAGGTATTTCAAATCTTCAGAGCCAGTGGTTCCCCCCTCCACCGAACCTCTGGTCTGGAGCTGCCCCTGTCTCAGATTGCATTTTGATGGTCATTTAAATTAACTATTTCATTTTTTATTCATAAAAATGCCAGCAGATGTATCAGCTAGTGACATTTTTCTTGTTAGATCAGCCCTTTGGTAGTACAATGGTCAATTCATTCATTTACTACTATTGATTCTATCATTTGCTTATATTCAATCATAATTAGGGAGAGTTTATTTCCAGTGGACAATTTTTTCAATTGGAATACTCTTATTTTTTAGTGCAAGCCTTGCTGAGGAAGGGGATTTTGGTGAGCCAGTATATTTTGCACGATGAAGATGTGTTGAAGAAACTAGGTCCTAAGTGGTATGGAAGTTTCTTTGGAAATCAACCTCTTGGTGAGTGGTATTTTATAATTTTCTCTGTACTTTTCGATTATAGCCCTGCCACCCAACCCAATATAAGTGATATATAGCTCCTGTTGGGGATAGATCTGCTGTGGATAATAAATCCAAAGAAATATGGAAAATCATTAAGGAATCCAAGCCTTGCATAAACCCTCTACATGATATCCAAATACATAATTCAAATGGTAATGCCAAATCTGACTACTTAAAGATGGCATCTGATTTTAATGAATTTTTCCTCTCACAGCAAGTACCTGTAAACTCAATCCCCTCTGACAATTATTATCAAATTCCTAACTCATGCCACTCATTATATTTGTATCCCTGTACTGACATAGAGCTGGCCAACATCACTAATAAATCTCTCATTAAAATTAGCTCAGGATTAGATAGCATCCCTGGCATTGTCATAAAAAATTCTTTACATGTAATTAAAGATCATTTATTATTCCTAATTAATAGCTCTTTAAGACTTGGAGTTTTCCCAGACCCCCTTAAGACTGCTAAAATTGTACCCCTCTACAAAGGGAAAGGTAACAAACATGATATGAATTCTTATCGACCTATCTCTCTGCTGAATCAGCTAGGGAAAATCTTTGAAAAGGTCTTTTATAACCGGCTGTCAATATACCTTGAATCCTACAATTTACTATCTAGATTTCAACACGGGTTTAAGAAATCCAGATCTACCATAACGGCTACCTACCATATGGTAGATAAAATTCTCTCAAATTTGGATAATAGAATTGAAACCATGGGTTTATATTTTGACTTTTCTAAAGCCTTTGACTTGGTAAATCACCAGCTTCTCCTGTGGAAACTTAGACGATATGGTGTAAGAGGCATCCCCTACAAATGGATTGAATCCTATCTAAGTGCACGGCATCAACATGTTGTACTACGTAAAAATGGTACAACATATACATCTCCTGGTAAAGAAGTTACACTAGGTGTACCACAGGGCTCTGTTCTGGGCCCTCTGTTATTTTTGATTTATATCAATGATTTACCTGAAACATTAAATTATGTACCTGGAGCTGACCCAATACTCAATGCTGATGATACAAATGTTATAATATCAGCGTCATCAGTGAATAATTTGACTCACAGAGCTGTAAGTGTTTCCCAGACTCTGAGTGACTGGTGCCAACACAATTTTCTTAAACTTAATATTGATAAGTCTAGTATCATTTATTTCTGTAACAAAAACAAATTGCCTTCTGATATATCAGATGCCATAGATGGTAAATTTGTCCCTCAAAAGTCTAGCACTAATTTCCTTGGAGTTTTTCTCAATAAATCTATATCTTGGGAAGAGCACATTTGCAAAACACGTGGTAAGCTAAGCTCCATATGCTTTCTCATTAGAAATATAAGAAATTCTGTAAATGTCAAGGTACTATTATCTATTTATTACAGTGAATTTTATTCTATTGTTATATTTAGTATTTTGTTTTGGGGTTCCTCTGCACATGCTGATTCTATTTTCAAAATACAAAAAAGGGCTGTTCGGCTTATGAGCAACGCTCTTGTGATGCACCCTGTAAGCCTCTTTTTAAAAAAACTGTCAATCTTACCAATTCCATGCATATATATATATTTATATTGCAATTATGTATGTTAGTAATAACATATCTGAATACGTGACAAATGACAATTGCCATTTTCACTACACGAGAGCTTGTAAAGATCTGCATCAACCATTTGTTAGAACACAAAATGTTGCTTTTGGGCCCAAGTCAATGGGATTAAGGCTTTTTAATGGTTTACCAAAGGAAATTAAACATGAGGCAAAGATATCTGTCTTCAAAAAAAGGTTATTAACTTTTCTGAAAACTGAAATGTTTTATTCTGTAAATGAGTTTTTGAAAGTGTGATTTTCTTGTTTTGACACGTCCTATATTTGTATATGTCTATACCAAAAATCTCTGGACAAATAAATGCATTATTATTATTATTATTGATTTTCTGTGGGTGCCGCTACAGTGGGGTGAATAGTCTGGATTTTCAAATGGACATTTCATGCTAAGGTGATGACAGATGATTTAAAAGTAAGTTACCATGGTTAAAAAAATGTATAAATTCATAGACTTCCACCTGAAACAGTGATGCATATTTCCTTTATGAATTCATTTGTAGAGGTTGGCCGATTTTCTCAAGAATAAGTGGAAAAATGATTTGCCACTACAGTAAAACTCCAACTATCCAGATCGCCAATTATCTGGATCGCTTTTAGGAGAAAAAATCGGCTTTGTACAGTCACGGCAATAGGCTATTCAAAACGTGTATTTTATCTTTTATACCGTTGATTTGCTTTGACAGTTATTGGTAACAGCTCATAGGAACGTTTCTTTAGCGTTCTTAGATAAATCCAAAGTGAATACGTTAAGAAATTTCCAAAGAAATTACCTTTTTTGTGAGTTATCCATTTATCCGGATATTTAATTATCCGGGTGGGGTCCGGTCCCAATTGATGCAGATAATGGGAGTTCTACTGCATTTATGTAAAAGGTACCTGTGATGAAACTGCCACAAATTGGAAGAATGATGAATGCCATACTCTATATGTCAACATTTATGAAATGCAGCGAGGAATGAATTGTCAACAATTCATACTTGACAATGATACAGGGGTTTATTTTTTGGCCTCCAATCGATCAGCTATCTGCTGTTATGTTAGGTTGTAAGATGAAGGAGGTTTAATTATGATAGGTCTCCCAGCCTTCCCAGTGGACCGAGACAAACCGCACAGTAATATTTCTCACGCAAAATCGTCCCGCGAGAGGGCATCCGAGGCCAAGTTACGTGTCACCTCCAGAAAATAAAATAGAAGGAACCTCACACCAAATAGAGTAAATTTCGTGGGAGAGATCCTCAACCCACCTTTGCTCCTCGCAATACTTCCTGGACATGGAATAGAGCAGGACGACACCAAATGTGCAAAAGAAATCCTGACTCGTAGAGTTTGATTTTGAACATTTTATATTCAGATTTGAAGCAACAATACATGAAACACTCTAGCCTTAACCTAATGAATGATTATGACAGATGAATGAATGATGAAACGGGTGAAAACAAATAACCTTTGATGAAATTACAACAAAAATAATGATATTCGACAACAGATAATCGCCCTTCAGCACCAAATCACTTTGCTTATTCCTTTTACTTAATTCAGTGTCCTCGGATTCAACAGTACTATTAATTTAAAAAATGGGAATAATCTTAGCCAGTGATGGCTAAATTCCACTTCCTCTGCCGTGGAATGATAGTGGTTTAAAAGAGAAGGGGGGGCGTGGTTGGTCAGGCATGACCACTACTTATTATGCTAGATGGATGATCACTTTGTGAGACAGAGACCGGAATGTGGATTTGGCTCTCCTCTCCCTTTGCGAGTTCCTCTGATGGTGCGGAGACTGTTGTCTTCCTCTACACACCACCGATGCTCGCCTTTCACCCCTAATTCTCCAGCCACCGCTTCCCATCTCCAACCACCAACCAGGGGAATCTCAGCCACCAGGTCCGCTCCCGGATGCATGTTGGGAATTTATTGGCGGACAAATTTCAGCGTATCGCTCGCCTCCTCGTACTCCAGCTCCACGTAGTCTTTCTGGCCACCCCGATGCTTCTCCAACACTCGTCTCTCGTGCGTGCACTCCCCCTTGCTGTTTCACTATCAATTCTCTCTTGCCATGACCACTCCGTCTCCTTTTATACGCAACCAATTTGGGTATATCATGTGAGTTGGGGGTGGGGGTTTATAACAGGGGTGTGGGGAATGAGGGCACTTCGCACCTCACAGTCACACACTACCATTCATGCTCATAGCTCCCGACTCTGGACCCATTTATTCAAACACAACTCACACTGCACACACACCCTTGGGAGGATAAACAACATCTCCACACCAAGGGCGTAATTCAAAAAAAATACCAGCCGCGGCTTCCCTCCCCACGTCTGGAGTTGCCCCTTGTAATGGCCCCAGGACCATTACAGCATTGATCTATTTTTTACCTATTGGACATGTCTGGTCAGCCCCAAGTGTTGGTACTCATCATAGTGCTGTTAGTAATAATCCCAGTTACAACTAATGAATAAATAATAATTTTAGTTTTAAAGGTTTAAAAAATCAATACAAATATTTATTCTTCCAAGGTTGATTATTCCATGATTTTTTAAATACATTAGGTTATTGAATGGGACAAATAAATGCATTTTGAAAGAAATGAAAATTTACAAATTTATTCATATGCATGAATAAATTTATGCAATTATGCAAAATGCGTACTTTAAATGCTTCAAATTGCTGACAAATATATCCTGATGAGGAAATTTTCTTGCATACACCAATCACTGAAGTATCATCCCTTATGTAGCATGAGGTTTAAAAATACATTTGAAGATTTTTAGAAGAATTTAATTTTGGGATTACCTAGTAACATTTTTGTAACTACATGCTGATCTTGAGGTTGAATTAGTTCTGAGACTAATGGAGTACACATGTGTGCTGTTTGCACTTAATTTTAAATACAGCATGTAATTAAAGTAAATTAGCCTTATTTTATTCAAACTAGAATAAT
The DNA here is from genome assembly GCA_963573305.1 of Pyrrhosoma nymphula. NCBI lineage: Eukaryota > Metazoa > Arthropoda > Insecta > Odonata > Coenagrionidae > Pyrrhosoma > Pyrrhosoma nymphula. Next base: position 88,480,432 of record OY754334.1, on the reverse strand, counting down.
GACAGTTTACTCTATGCATGTTCTTAAAGTGCTTTCTCTTGTAAAAAGCAATCTGTCAACCTTTCCCTTAAGAGCAGACAGTCACAGTCATGATACCGTAGGAAGGAGGGACTTGATGTGCCATTCTGTAGAATTGAAAAGACTAAGCAGAATTTCAATGTGATTGGGTTAAGGATGTTCAATGCATTACCATATGAGGCTAGATTAGCAAACGAAGCCTGCTTCATAAGGAGCATGAAAAGGTGGCTTCAGCACCACCCGTTATATAGCATTGACGAATTTTATTGCTCGAAAATATCAGACTTAACCTTCTAATGTTACATGCCATCACTTGTTTTGGTTGTATGTACAAGTTGTTCTGCAATTGTTTGTTTTCTTTGTACTTGTAGGTACATATTATGGTTTAGTGTATTGATTACTGTTTTGTGGCCATGAATGTATATACATATCTCTATTACATGATTTGATGTAGCGTTGTATTTACACCTGTATATTTTGCACTGTTTTGATTACTTGCTATTTTAATAATGTATTTTTTGTACAATTGACGAGATCTAATCTACAAAAAGTTGGCTGAATGATCAATAAAAATTGTTATTGTTACTGTTGTAACATGACCCTCCGAGTCCCCGGCAAGCATCGGGTTTCATTGCCGTCATTTTGGCAGGTGATTATTATTATTATTATTATTGTTAATGAGGATTATGATGAATGTGAGGAGCATTGCTGAGAAAAATGTGTGGGTATATGTATTCATGTTAAAAAGGGTGAAGATAACATCCACAAAGGCTAACCCTGTGTTGCATTTTTCATCCTGTGGTGTTCAACTTCGTTGTGTATTTCCATTATGTATTTCTAGGCTTATTCATCTGTCTTTTACCTACCACTACTACCTCATATACACTAGGGGAGATGTTCTTGTTAGATTGCATTGTGTATATACATTTAGTTAATTACATTAATTAATAGTTATTATTAATTAAACATCCTTAGAAAAATTAATTTCCAACCATTCATAATTATGAAAAGCTCACTTTTCAAGGACCTTATTACATTTGTACTTATTTTGATTGTAATATTATGTATGCTGAACTCCATATTCTCAGACGTAACTTTGTGAAAATCCATATTGACAATCAATACAAACTTTGTTACTCTCACAATGAATTGATGAACACCTGAAGATGTAGTATATGCGATGAAACCGGTCGTATTAAAGAAAATTCACTGTGAAAGTTACAAAGTTTGTATTAATTCTGTCATTATGTATGCTATTTCCTTTAACGTCTGAATGTTGAGTGGTGATGGGATGAGGGAAGGAAATCATTCATCGATTACTTCATAAAAGTACCCTGAACATAGAAATTAATAAATACATTTTTACTCCCTTTATATTAGCTCACACTGTCTGTCTGCTTGTCTGTGTACATACAAACCCATATCCTCTCATCCAATCGATCTGAAATTTGGTCCATAGACTCCTTGTGACCAACGATTAATTTTAACAAACCCACTCATACACACATAAATACACACTGACTTAATTATATTAAAATGTATTTGTATGAAAATGAAAGAGCATTTAAGGCCCGTTTTCTGCCTATCCTTGCAAGCAACCAGTAGCCCAGGGGTAAGGTAGTGGACTGTGGAGCGGAAGGTGCGGTGTTATATTCCCGGCCGGGGAAATTATTTTTCTTTTTTTTTTCATAGCCGTTTTCACTTACATCTTTAGAAATTTTGTTTTCATCATCGCATTACCCTCTCTACTTTTTTTGCAATATTTTACTCGCTAATTATTTGTTAATGAGGGCGATCAAAGCCAACAACTGTGATTATTGCTGTTGAATGTTCAATAATGAATATAAATGTCATATCGAATTACTAATGTTCCTAATGGTTGTCAAATGTCTGAATAATTTGACATATCAGTGAAGATAGAATGATTTCCTTTCACAAATTAAATTTATTTGCAATGTAATAATACAATATTTAATGGCAAAGATACCATAAAACAATGAACAATAAATATAATAAAATGTACTGAGAATATGAGACTTTAAAACGTGACGTAATGCATATGAAAACAAAGGGAGTATAATAAAATCTTTGTTTTTATGAGGTTATTTTTATTTATTTGCTCGATCTTAATTAATGTCCCTGGTTTCTTCAGTGTAGCCACTATCTTGAAGTGAGAGTTGTTTCTCATCAATAGCATTGCATGCCCATGTAATGCATTTAATGTGTTCTCATCGTGTGATTTTTTTTCTCTTCCCTAAGATGAAATCCACAGATACTTCGGGGAGGCCGTAACATTGTACTTCACATTCCTGGGCTTCTACACCAAGGCATTACTCATGCCAATGGTGCTGGGTCTTCTGCAAATCCTGTTTGCAACCACCATGAGTCCTGTGGTCTTCTTGCCATTCTTCTGTCTCTTCAATGTACTCTGGGTCACCTTATTCCTGGAGGCAGGTCAACAGATAAGCAGATGTAACATAAGATTATTCTTATTGATGTCATTGAGATGTTGCCACATAAATGTGTTTGTCCTTGTCTTTGCACTTCCAATGCATGATTAGTATCATGCTGTAGTTCTCATCACTTCTCGTGCCTCTTAGTCATTTTTCTCTATAACCATATATGTATACTCGAGTATAAGTTGAGAAATTTCTTACTTTTTTCAGTCAATGAAAACCTGCCTTCAACTTATTCTCGAGTCGCTAATTAAGGTGACTTTTTGGGGGTTCATGTATCTTGGTATCGGCTGCATAAAGCCATATGTATCTTCACTAGTTCATCTTTAACTTTATAGATCTCAATTAATTTGATCTCAATTAATTTGATCTCAATTAATGCCTAATGATGGTGATTATTCACTGAAACCCAGGTCGCTTAATTTAAATAAAAGTGTTATTAGTAACAGATATTCATCAGCAAACATATGTATCTTTATTACTGATAAGCCATGGAGAATATTATCCGAGAAATACGTTAGATTTATGGTCTAAGTTTCGTATTAGGACCTACCACTGACAAATACACTTGATACTTAGTGAAATTAATGCATTCCACAAGACCAATCAAACTGCACAAATATTGCAAACCCAATGTGAAATACAATGATTTCCTAGTTAGCTACGAGTGATGCTGGGGCCATAAATCTCCATAAATACACTGATCGATACAATGTGTATTTTTTGCATGCTGTTAGTGAAAATAGCTTTGAGAAAAATTACATAAAATATTCTGAATATTGAACTCAATAAGGAGATGAAACTAATGCATGTCGACTTCTCGTCACAAAATCTGGAAATGCCCAGCTTCTGTTGTTGATACATGGCAAATATTCACATTTTCATCACCATATACACAGTTAGTGGATTTTTGTTGAATTCAAACAGGCAGCTATCGGAGTCCGTGATGCAAAAAAATTCAGAAGTATCACTTATATCTTCTTCTCATGACTCTGCTTTCTTAATCCTCTTTGGTAGCTGTAAGGATATCGATCAAACACAAACTCACTCTCAAGAGTTGATACTTCATTTCATGGCAACATTTTACACCACAAGCATGCATCACATATCTCATCGCCGAACTATCATGTTTCCTCGAGCACTACCAACTGTCGAGCTGTCAACACTACGATAGCCATGGTGGACGTTACGGAAGATGAAGATACCTTCAATCAAGATGATGACATTACTGCTTCACCACAAAAGCTGACAATTGCATAATAGTACGCTGTATACACAGCCAATTTTGTAACAGTTGAAGATAGTGTCGATAAATTTATTGAATGTTTGTCTTCCTTTTTTTCAATATTTGTTGCTCTTGGCTTATTCAATTATGCACCCTTAATGGTTTACTTTTCCAAATCGCAAAACTCAGAGATCAAACAGTTTTTTCACCTTGACTTATACTCGAGTCATGGATTTTAGTCTATATTTTCAGCCCAAAAATAAGACTTCAACTTAGACTCAAAGATACAGTAGTTTGTGCCTTGAAGTGAGAATAGATGAAAAATAGTCAATTGTGCTTTTCTTCTTGCAGTATTTTTAGTCATATTATTAAAATTACTTGTCCCTACCTGCACCTTCAATGTTTATGCATACTTATAGAGACTCTTTATATTTGTCTGTATCAGAGATCCAGAAACTGTTTTGACTTTCCTCCCTCGACTGTGTTCCCTTAAAGAAGTTCTCTACTTTTTATGGAATCCTTGATCTTTACTATAATAAGACTTTTCACTCACACCCACCAAAATTCTGGCCTTACATATGTTGTCATGCATGCTTGATATGTCGCAAATGGATTTAAGTCTAATAAGACAGCAATTGCTTTAAATGAAATATGAATAAAGTGATGTACTGTAGGTAGCTGATATCTGAGGGTGAATAATCCAGTCATCGGATTATCCAACAGTCCATCAGCCAGTAAGAAGCACTTTACCCCTCCCCTTCATCCCTTCCTCTCCTCTAATTTCACTTCTTTTCAGTGATGGCTATTGAGGTATTAAAGTCTATGGTATAAGTAGCTACATCTTGTTCTCAAAAAAGGCTATTTCCCTGTATTTTCTAGCATAAATGATAATTTCACATTATGGCTTCAAAAAAATTACACTTGGAATCATTGCTCTGAGATGACGTGAGTGAGCTAACTATCAGCACTTCAGCATCACAATTATGTTATCTACATGTCAATTAATTATCACAAGTAAAGTGGCTGAACATCAATTTGCCTTTCTTACAGATATGGAAACAGAAATGCAGTGACTTGGCCTTTGCATGGGGAACCATTGGGATGACAAGTCTGGATGAACCTCGTCCTGGTTTTCGTGGAGAAATGAGGGAAGACCCAATCACTAAGCAATTACTACCTCAGTATCCACGGTGGAAGACCAATGTGAAGGTACTGGCAATGACTGAATTACCTTGTGTGGCTCTAGCCTCGGTAACATTTTCTTTAATATATTGTCAGGATGGCATCTTAACTGTGATTCGTGGAAAACCCTGAATTTTTATAGCAGTAAAAAAGCCATGAATTCATTATTGTTAATTTTCACTGTATAACCATAATTGGTATTCTACCAGTTAGTCACTAAGTCAATAGACAGCACCTTTTACAATTTTGTCTATCAATGGATTACATACGTCTAACCTTTCATTTACATTATGTTTGTCCTGCAGTAGCATCCTCTTACAGTCTTTATATCTTCTGCCACCAGGGCTGTACCAAGGGATTGAGGGGCCCTGTGCGAATGGAAGTCAGGGCCCCCCTAACTTTGCATTGATATTGTAGCATCTTTTAAGCATTTTTCATGGCAAGAAAGAAATAAACTTACAAAATGGCTAATGATTTCAAGAAATTTACTTATGTTCTAAGTAGTAGGCAATTTTGGGAAATGGGTGGGTTTCACCGCACCGTCTGAAAAAGGCAAGCCCGTGTTGGGGCCCTCATAGACTCGGGGTCCAGTGCAGCAGCACCTCTCGCACTACCCTAGGGACGGCACTGTCTGCCACCCTTCATGCCACTTAAAATTTCCCTTCTCTTCCTTACTCCTTAGTGGCTTTACAATATTCTTCCCTCTATCAACCTGTTGTGCTTGCCATTACCTCTTAATACATCCTCCCAGGGGCAGCGTGGCCAGGGCGGGAAGGTGGGGATCCCGCCCCGGGCCACGCACTAGGTTTCAGGCTCAGGTCTGAAGGGTCCGGCGGGCTGGGCTCCGAACTTCGAACAGCCAGCAGGCCAAAGCAGAATTTTGTCATACTGTACATAAATACCTATGAAATTGTAGTTTAATGCGTTTTTAATGCACAAATGTTTTCAGAAGGGGGGAGGTGGGGTCACAAAAACCGGGCCCCTCTGGACGTGCAGCAGCCTGGGCCCCTGATCACCCACGCCACCCCTGCATCCTCCTAATTTGCTGCTCCCGTATAATGCTTTCCAATTATCTCCTTTCTTCCCTTACCATATTAAACAACTCCTAATATGCCTTCTCCTCTTTCTAGTTTACCCTCTCCATTCTTCGTCTTACTTGCTTCTCAAAATCCTCCAGTCTTTACTCATTTTTCTTGTCTTAACTCTAAAAATTTTGATAGCTTTTGCTGTGTAAATATTTTGTATAGTGAACTAGATGTACTCACTGGGAAATGGGAAAATTTTGAGATTAAAAAAAATAGGTTTATAAGTAAAGGAAAATGATTTAAAAACAATAATTCTGAAAGGATTGACTGGAATAATATAAGTTACTTGCTTGTGTTTCAATTTGTATGCATAGTTCACAAATTCTGCTGTAAGGCTGTCCATTTTCTGGGGATGAGGAAATTGAGGTGGGTTCATTGCAATAATTTTTTATAAGATTGGAAATAACCTTTGGTTGTGAAGGCATTTTCAGCGGTCAGCATGAAATAACTACTAAGTCAAGTTAAAGCCTGAAATATGTTATGTTAATTAGTGAAAATTTTAGCCAAAATAACAGAGATTTTGCCTCATTAACATTTCTATATGTATACATAATTTTATTTATTAATTTAGGGTTTAGATTAAACAACAATATGAGCCTTTGCTTTGCAGAAATTTTGCATATTAGATCATACATGTTGCAGGAAAATTTATCAATATCGGACTAGCCATGATCTGTCCTTTCATGTAGCTGATGAATGTAACCATAAGTGGTCGTATCACATGAAATTAAAAACATTCCATCCTCTCTGTGGGAATATAATGGAATTTTGGAATTAGCCTTATTCAAAATCTCAGTACAGTCAACATCATTATTTAGCACTTAAAACAGCAAAGAAATATCAAAGAATAGATGAAGGATCTGGTGCTTTCCCGGCTAATTAGCTGAATAAAATCTCTCGGGTCTTTATCCTGGGGACATCACATTTCAAGGTCCAACACACCCTCATCATCAGGGATACTGATGTCGGACCACGAAACGTTGGACAAAATGGAACCTGTCATCTAGATGAAGATCCAAAAAGATTTTATTCAATATCACTCAAAGAACACTCATCCACATTGAAGACTTTTGATACATATGAGCTTCATATGTCCAACTTCTTGAATTAAATTTGAATATGGTCTGTATTATGACTAGAGATTAACTTTGCTCCTACTTCCTCAAAAGTGATTTAATATTGGAAAAAGTGATGGTATTGTGTAGGAGGCATTATAGAAAACTCCCTGTGGCTGGGGCAACTGTAGGCAGGACTACCCATGGCTCTTCCATTCATTTAGTGGAATACCATTTATGAAATTGATTGTGCATTGGTGCTAAATTAATAATCTCAAGTTTATTTCTTTTACAGATGTACTGTGGATCAATACCCATTGTTTTAATGTGCCTTGTTGTTGCCTTCTACATCATGTTGCTGTCATTTTGGATTGATGATTACCTTCGCCAAAGTCATTGGATGGGCCTTCTCCCACCTCTGGATGAAGAGGAGGAGAATTCGCTTATTACCTTTGCTATTTACAAGGGTTTCTCTGTTTTACCTAGTGTTGTTTATGCAGTGATCATTTACGTAATGAATTATGGTTACCGTCGATTTGCTACAACTCTGACTGAATGGGGTAAGTTCTCTATTGTGAAATGTGAGAAATCACCTCGAATATGATATTAATTAGGTACATATGTGCTATCATTGACTCCCTCATGAGGTTCCTTGCAATTAAAGAAGTGGACATTTAGAAGTTGGACTATACTGTTCCTGTAAATTGACTTTCAAGTCATATGTCCCCACGTGAATCAAAGTAAATTGAGTAAATTCATTCCTGATCCCAAGGTATTACTGACTATGATGGCTGTACTTAGGTAGATCGAATTCTAAATTGTTGTTCAACGTTCAGATTTTATTTTCCTGGAATTTTTTGATGAGATTCAAATTGTTCTTCATCAAACCATTTTACTTTTAGGGGTCCAGTGTACTTTATGTCTACATATGAATGAGTAAAATTGGAATTATGGCACATTTTGTGCCTCTTTTCCTCAAGCTCTACTCTGTTTGTCTGAATCTTTTCAGTCATTTTCACATGCTCCTATGTAATCTGCCATACTAGTCACTTAAAGAAAAAGATCTCTGCTTGTTAATTTTAATTTTTTTTTCTCCTGCAGAAAATCACAGAACTCAATCGCAGTTTGACCGCCATCGTGTATTAAAGTTGATCCTTTTTGAATTTGTCAACAACTTTATGGCACTGTTTTATATCGCATTCTATCTGCATGACATGGCCATGCTCAAATTTGTGAGTATAATTACATTTTAAAACTTATCAAGTTGTTAATGTTGTTTTCATATTATCACATTTACATGGGATAGTGCTCGGTATATATACTAGGTCATGCCGTTTCTTCTTGTCTGTTGCACCATCGAAGTAGGAAACATGGTTGAAACATATGTATTGGTTTTTCTGCTAAGGGAAACCTGGCACATGTACAGTTCATCCCCTTTTCTTGATATTAATCTGTTCAAAGGTCCAAGATTCTGGTTGTAATAATGTAATTATCTTCTTCACCAATTTGATCGTGTAGTGAATCCATTGTAATGTGAATCCAGTCTTAAAGTGGGGTCAACTAAATTTTTTTAATCAATGAAATAAATTTTATGCATTTGAAAAAAACCATTGATAAGCACCTATTTCCCCTAGTGTATATCGGCTTGTAATCATAAATTTATGAAAACCATCATGATGGATTTAAAGGCTGAACTCATTCATGTTATAACTCGGAAAATTTACTCTTTCTATGCTTCACATTTTGCTTTGCATGATTACAGTTGAATGACTGTTATGTGCATGCATTCATGGTTTTCTTTAATAGTATCATAATAATGGCACCATATGTAATATGTCTTGCTAACTATGTCTGTCAAATTTGTTTCAGTATTCCAGATTTAGAAATTCATATTGCTTAAACAGTGGAGCCACCTTATCCATGGTTTCCATGCTTGCGAATTCAGTTATCAGCCTCTATTAGAACAGCATAGAACACCTTTGGACTGTTCTAGCATCAGTATTTTTAAACAGGGCCTGTAGTACTCTTGGCTATTTGGTGAATAAAAAATTAACGACATCATTAGGATCATTAAGAAATAAAAAAGACAAGATCCTGACATGCGAAGAATGCTCAATTTCATAAGCATTAATTAAAAAGATAATTATGTACATTTAGCTTTCTTAAGCATTCTTAATTTAAGATTTAATCAATTCCATTGAGGAACTAAAATTGCTGCTGATTTTATTTATTTTTAAATGCTACCTAATTCATTAGACTTGAGTTCGAGAGATGTAACCTATATGATAGCTATACTTTTGGGTTCAATATATTACAATAAAATGTAAAACTGAATTTGGATTTGCTATATATATATATATATATATATATACACAAATATAAATATACTTTTAAAACACAGGCACACGAAAATTAAAAGGACACTCACAGAATAATTTGCGGACGTTTCGACGGGCAAGCCGCCATCTTGACGATGGCGGCTTGCCCGTCGAAACGTCCGCAAATTATTCTGTGAGTGTCCTTTTAATTTTCGTGTGCCTGTGTTTTAAAAGTATATTTATATTTGTGTTTTTATTCGCCGAGTGCGGTTTCTCAGAAGATATTATATATATTCATTCAGAGGATATTATATACATTCAAACAGAGGGTGAAAGAAAGAGGATAGGAAAAACACATAATTGTGAAGTCCAATGGTGGTGTGAAGATGGTATGATGGCCGATTCACAGTGAAAAAAATTCAACTAGACCGGGAATTGAACCACGGACCTTCCGATGTCACGCCGGATGCTCTGACCACTAAGCTATCTAGTCTTGTAAGAAACACTGGAATCGGCGGGGGGTTTATATGAATCAAACACCCCCAAGAGTAGCCCGCAAAGTTCACCGAGAGATGGCGACAGGGCGTTTTCACCCACCGGCAGAGAAGGAATTACGTTCACAGAAGAGGAAAGGAAAGCTTGACTCAGGCACACAGACAGTGGTAAAGATACAGAACAGGCGTTTCGGGGCACGCAGAGCCCAAGAAGTAGAAATGAGCCATTCCGGCCATACAACCATTCATTCATTCACTCAAACCGCTCACAGCCGTAAATAATAAATAATTTCGTTCAAAACAGAGGGTGAAAGAAAGAGGATAGGAAAAACACAAAATTGTGAAGTCCAATGGTGGTGTGAAGATGGTATGGTGGCCGATTCACAGTGAAAAAAATTTGACTAGACCGGGAATTGAACCACGGACCTTCCGATGTCACGCTGGATGCTCTGACCACTAAGCTATCTAGTCTTGTAAGAAACACTGGAATCGGCAGGGGGTTTATATGAATCAAACACCCCCAAAAGTAGCCCGTAAAGTTCACTGAGAGATGGCAACAGGGCGTTTTCACCCACCGGCAGAGAAGGAATTACGTTCACAGAAGAGGAAAGGAAAGCTTGACTCAGGCACACAGATGGTGGTAAAGATACAGAACAGGCGTTTCGGGGCACGTGTGGTTTGGACCTAGGCTCCCATTTTCTTTTATGTAATTTCTTGGGTCCATGGACATCAATTCTTTTATTTGTGCATAATTCTTCTGGTATAACATCAATTGTACGATGTGGGCTTCTGTTCTTCAAGTAACATGCAGTTTGACAAGCTTCTGCCCAATAGGATCTAGGTAACTCAGCATCCATCAGCAGGCTTCTCGCTTTTTCACAAATGGTTTTAATAGCTCGTTCTGCTCTACCATTTTGCTGTGAAGTATACGGCACAGTCAGCTGATGTTGGATACCTGCCTTATCAAGAAAATTTTTCAACTGTCCGTTCACAAATTCGCCCCTGTTATCGGTGCGTAGTATTTTGATCTTACAACCCGTTAAGTTTTCCATTCTAGCTTTAAAAGAAAAAAACTTTGAAAATACTTCATCTGTAGACCTTAGGAAATAAGGAAAATACTTTATAGAGAAATCTTCTACAAATGTTAATAAATACTTTGATCCACCAAGTGATTCCTCTTTCATTGGGCCACAAACATCAGCATGAACTAGGGCCAATCTTTCAGTTTCTCTACTCTCACTCTCTGGGTGTGGCAAACGATGCTGTTTACCAGTGATGCATGGAACACAAGGACTTCTAACAGGACTCTTATTAAAGTGCTTTCCATTTACCATTCCCTTCATTTTGATCAGACCATTATAATGTAAATGCCCAACACTTCTGTGCCATAAATCAAAATTAGCATAATCTTTGGTTGCAGTAATAACACTTTCAGTGGGTATTACCTTAACATTGTCTATTTTGTTCACACCATTAACCTCAGATGTAGTCATGGATGGCTCTCCATCTATCTCAACATTAGGTTCTTTGTAGATCTTACAACCTGTAGATCCAAAGACAAGAACCATACCCTTCTTTGCAACCTGTGAAATACACAACAAGTTAGTGCATAGGTTAGATACATAAGACACATTGCTTACAGGTACATTGTCAGTTACCCTTTCACTAGTCAATAATAGTTTACCACAACCAGCACTCTCTATTCTTTGCCCATTTGCACACTTCATTGATATTTTAGACTGAGACTTAACAGAAAAATCATGCAAAAAATCTTTTCTTGGCGTCATGTGCCTTGAGGCACAAGAATCAAGATAGAGTTGATCAGAAACCAATGAATTACAAGAAGTCATGCATTCTTGAGTCAGCGAACTAAACTCTTCGTTCTTGAAATTTTTCTTCCTGCTGTTTTCATTCTTCGTATGGTGATATGCTTCCGAAATTTTCGAATTCTTCTGATCAGACTGGTTCTTCTTTAGCTGAGGACTCTCCGGACAAACATGTCCCTTCTCGCCACACTTGTAGCAGGTAAGACCCTTCTTCAATTGCTCCACAGTTTTCATGCGATCATACTCCTTACCAGATGCAATCAAAGCGCCAGGTTCTTTATTTTTCTTGCTGTCTTCTTGGAGCAATCTAACTCGAACAATTTCAGAGGTTAATTCAGCTCCACAATTTTCTAATGCCATCCGCAGCAGTTGGTATTGTTCAGGAAGTCCACGCAGCATTGCTACAGCAATCAAATCATCTTCCACTTTCTTCTCTATATCTTGTAATTTCTGAGCGGTAGACAGAATGGACGTGAGATACTCGTGCATGGACGAATACTTATATTGTCGTTCATCTAGAAGGATATTTAGAAGATTGATCTGGCAATTGAGGCCTTTGTCTTCAAAAGTTTTTCTGAGTTCTTCCCAGGCATCCTTACCATATTTTGAATTCCTCACATAAGGGTATTCTTGCCTGGAAACATGCAGACATATCAGACTTAGGGCCTCCCCATCTTCATTTTCGTCTTTTGGTAGTCCTTCTGAATATGTACTGCCATCTACATAGCCCCATAAACGGAAATGCTTGAGAAGATTCTTCATAGCAAATTTCCAATCCGCATAATTGTCACTTCCTTCCAACTTGCCTATCATGCCTTTGAAACTGCGACTATTTTCCATGTTCAAATTTTGCATATTTTCAAGTCGAATCTTCTAGCGATAATTATTCTAACCTTATTCTGGGCCCATTACCTATTGTAGAAAGTTGGTTTTGCAATGGATTTAAAATGATAGCTAGGATCAATCGTGAGTACAGAACTTGTTCATTTTTATTCATTCAGAACAATGGATAAGGAGAGTAAACAGTTACGAAAACAACTCGCAGAGAGAATGATTGATAAAACAAAAGACTACTGAAATACAAATCGATGGATAGGATTACTAATCTAGATATAGGTGCAACAACAAATCTGACTGCATTTAGGCAATGGAGAAATCAATAGTATGTTGCAAACTTAGTTATCTGCAGCTTTCATTATCTGCGAAAGGTCTCAGAACTCACCTACTGTGGATATGGGGGCCCTACTGTATTTTATTTCTTTGCTTATATGTATTGGTTAAGGGCTGTGGTTTAACCTGAATGTTACGCAGATGTCTTTTAATATTTTCAAATAATTTTATATGTAGTTTATTTGTGGACCAAAATATTCCATAGCTATGACAGTTTTACGTGTAAGGTGCCCAGTGTCTTGCCTTTTAATAGTAGGGAATCATAAAATGGAATATTTGTCACGGATCATTTCATGTAAAAATGTTGTGACTTCATTTTTTAAATATTTTTATTTTCTTTTATCATAACTATGAACTGATTTTTCTTTTTCAGCAATTGGCCTTAATGTTGATTTTCCTGCAAATACTCAACAATGTCCAGGAAGCTGTGTTGCCAATTTGCTTGCTAAAAGTGAGCATCAATATATCCATGAGTATAATTATTAAGTCATAATTTTGTCCTCATATAGTATGTACCTATGTAAATAAGCATTCATGGCTTCAATTTTTAAGGCTATTATACATTATTTAACATGGGTAAATTTTATGAACAGTTAAAATACATGCATTCTATCATGGTATGTTAAAGAAACTATTTTAAAGTTGCTCATAAATGATATTAAGTGTCTTTGAAAATAACAGGATACTGCTTTCTGTAGACATGGAAGTTAAGAGCAGAATTGTGTATAGAGCAATATGTGTGAATTGATTTGATGTGATTGATTTCAATTCTTCATAATGTAGCCTACTACTTCTCATATATCTCATTGGCTCAAGTGATTTCTTTTAGGTAAGATCTTCCTTGAATATCAAGTCCAAAAAGGATTCTGAAAGTCTTAAGGCTTCCACAAGTTCTCATGGTTTAATGTGGGGTGATTCTGCATCGAGTGAGGGTATAAGGCAGAGGAAGACTCCATCGTCTGGAAGTCATGGTGGCAAAGCCAAGTCCTTCGACAATATTGATGATGTTTGCCTAAGCAGTATTCCTTGCCTGGATCCTGATGATCCACGTATACAACAGGCCATATCAGAAGGAAAGAAAGCTCCATATGAGGTAACTAATAAAAATAGAGTACTTAGCAATATGTAGTGGGGAAATATTTTTTAACTAGAAAACTTGTATGAAACATTATAGGTAGAATACCATCCAGATTAAAATCTTGGAGCTATTAGGAAGGGGTTTTTAAAATACTCACTTTCTTAACTCACCAAACATAATTTGAAGTTGCAAAAAAATATTTCTTATGTGCAAGAGATGTAAAGTTAGGTTGGTGACCACTTGCTTATGGGTGCTTTCTGATCACTTCTAAGCAGTCTGTTTAGTGCACGTCATGTTCCAGTTGCGTTGTTACTGCCACATGGAATAAATGCATCAAAACAGAGCTTTCCATTGTTCGTCTGTGCTAATGTGTGCTAGCAGACAACACATCTAAATATGTACTACCATGCTAGCCACTGTGTGGGTGTGTGGCAGGGCAGGGTTTCTACAGGCGTGGAATACCTGGAAAAGTCTTGGAAATTTAAAATGTGTCTGTAAAAGTCATGGAAAATTATAAATTAGCCTGGCAATTTCCTTTTGCAAGTCAAAATCTGATTGTTTTCTGTGAGGAGTACCATCTTAGGCACTGTCTGTTGATGTGTGGACACATTTTTTAGTACCTTACCTAAATGAGGCAGTGGAGCTCTTATTTGGTGTTAAGCAATTAGTTATGCTCCTAAGTGAGAGAACGAGAGAGGCAAATATGTAGAATATTTCCAATGCATACAAGGTTATCCAATGATACTTATTCAAGCAGTGAAAATCAGCAAAGAGTTGCAGTTACAGGATTTCAAGGGGACAGCATCATGGTGCCAAAGATTTATAAAGAGGCAATCGTTATGGTTGCAAGCCAGAACCCATATTGCCCAGCGTTTGCCAAATAATTATGAAACAAAGATGATAAATGTTCATAGATTTATTATTAAAGAAAGGAAAAGCAACAATTTTGAAATGGGTTAAGTCTGCTGCATGGATGAAGTGCCCCTCACTTTCAATGTTCATTCAAATAAAACTGTGGAATCAAAGGGTGCTAAGGCAGTAACTATTAAAACTTCAGGGCATGAAAACAAACGTTACTTTGTTGTTCTTGCCTGCACTGCAGATGGAAATAAACTACCACTAATGGCAATTTTTAAAAGGAAAACATTATCAAAGGCGAACATACCAAGTGGCATTCATGTGCATGCTCACCCTAAAGGTTGGATGGATGAAGACGGCATAAAGCTTTGGATTAAAAATGTGTGGGCGAAGCATCCGGGTGGTTTGTTTAAGAAGCCGCCTTTCTTAGTATTAGACGCATTTAAATCTCATATTACAGAAAAAACAAAGACAGAATTGCAAAAATGTAGAACAGAAATAGCAGTTATTCCCAGAGGACTTACATCACAATTGTAACCATTAGGTGTTTCTATTAACAAGCCCTTCAAAACCTCTATGCGTGAAGAATGGAATAAATATATATGTGTGATGAACCTCAACGTGAACTTACAAATTCTGGACGAATGAAAAGACCTAGCATTTCAAAGGTGTGTTAGTGGGTAAAAATGTCGTGGGATGCTGTGAAATAAAAGATTGTTGTCAATTTTTTAAAGAAATGTGGGATAAGCAATGTGTTGGATGACACTGAGGATAAACTGATTTATGATGATAGTGAAAGCAATGTTGAGTTCTATTTTGAAGACAGCAGTGAGGGCGAGGAGTTTCTTGGTTTCTGAGATAGCAGTGATTCGGATTTAAATTTATGTAGTATTAGTTTTCAACTTTGCTAATACTTTTGATAGTTTTTTATTTTGTAAACCAGACACAAAGTCTGTTTTTTATTTGCAAAGGTGCTTTTTACTTTATACTAATGGTCTGAAATGGTTTATGCATATTAATAAATATGAGCATTGATTTATCCAAAATATTCAGAGCTTTCAAGTATTTTATTTTAAATTTTAGTTTTTTAAATTCAAATTTCATTATTATCTCCATCGTCTCATGCTCAACCTTGTGGAAGTTCATTTTATCGTAAATGAAAAGGAAAACTTTGGAGTGTTGGAGATAAAGAGACAGATGAAGAAATGTCCTCTACTTAATGACATACTATTTGAAAACCTTTCCCCCCTCCTAGAAGCCTCCCTGACCCTCACGGAAAAAACAGTAGCCCATAATCCTTCCCCTCCCCCCACTCCCACGGACACCCCACCGCTACCTTAGTCACCAACAACCCTTCAAAACTCAAACCTGCCAACGGTCATCCGCCCCCCACCCCCCTTTCCGACCCCCACCACCCGCTACTAAATTGTATCCACCCACTACACATTCACTACATTGTATCCTTGAGGTTATTCACCCCCTTCCACCTACCTTCTTCCTCCCCCTTCCCCACCCCAACGCCTACCCTGGTTGGTATATAAGGATCATATTTTTGCTTTTACTCTTTGTACCTGAAGATGATGCCGCTGCGTCGAAACTAGTTGTACCTGAAAATAAATTGGTGGAATATAACAAAGTTTTCCTTTTCATTTACGATCAAATTTCCTCCTTAAAATCAGGGTGCGTGTTATACGATGATGTGTGTTATATGCCGATAAATACGGTATGTACATAATCTTAGTCTTGAGTGTAGTCTCATAGTTTCTAGCAACTCCAAACCTTGTCCTTCCTTCAGCCGTGTTACACTCTCAGTTCCCTCATAGTAGTATTTGATGAAGGGTGAGGATTTCCTTTGTATTTTGTGTATTTTATTTATTTAAATGTTTCTGTGCAGTTTATGTACAAATGTTCTTGGCACATATGAGGTGTTGCCTTACTAACATGCTGAGTACATATAGCATTCCCCTTTCACTTTTTCACACATATGATGGTTTCACCCAAATTGACAGAAATTGAATCAGATTAATATGATTTCTGAGGCAGTTATTTTAGTCTTTCAACATATGCCTTAATGCTATCCATTATATTGACATTAAAAGAGTAAATTTTCATTGCTTTTCATATTTTACCGCCATATGGTCAATTTCGTTTTTCATGTTGGAAGTACATTTGTGCAGATCAACCAAATGGTTACCATGAAAGTGTGCTTGTTTTTTTCTGTCTGTTATGATGTGTGCCAGTCTGCGCAAGGTGATTAAAAAGCATCCAATAACTTTGTAAGTGAAGCCTGGTATGTGCGGTTTGCTCAATTTATAGGAATTGAAATTGACTGTAACCATGGTAAATATGAAATGCAATTACTTTCTCGAGGTTAACTGTGTGGTATTCCATCATAACGGAGAAAAAGACAACTTTTACAAATACCACTTAAATTTATTTAAAACTCGACCCGGGTTTCGACCTGATGATGATGTGAACCCACGTCGAAACCCGGGTCGAGTTATAAAAATAAATTTAAGTGGGATTTGTAAAAGTTGTCTTTTTCTCCATAAATATGAAATAACAATAAATAGCTCATAAATTTTATTTTTCATGATCTATCATATATATTTGAATATAAGCATAGAGTAAGTATATTACTCTATTGTATACTTACTCTATGGTATAAGTCAAGAATTTCAATTTTTTTTCAATAGCTAAAAAAATACTTTCAACTTATAATTTAGTCACTAAATGCAGGGACTTTTTCGCGGTCAATATTTGATATATGTACTGATTGATATATGTACATATATTGCATATTTTTTTCGTGCCATCTATGTGAATAAAATATTATGACGTAACTGCCTCTTCATGCAGTAAAACTGACAATCACATCAAAGACTGCCATAGACATCTAACAGCCAACTATGTTGAAGCTAAAGACCTTATCGATAAATATGAGGGAATATGTCTATTTTCCTTTTTTAAATGTTTGCTGCTCTTTATTTCAATATTCATCCTTGCATCTTTAAAGGTTTGCTTTTTTAACCAGGAAACTTGTGAGATTAAGCACATTTTTCATTTTGTCTTACACTCGAGTCAAGGGTTTTAGTCTTAATTTTTTGAGTTAGTAAAAGGAGACTTCCACTTATAATCAGAGACATACGGTAGCCTCGTAAGAGTAGGACCTGATAAGAGTGTGCTACAATGAAACCTAGATTGTGAAAAATGCAATTTATGTGGTCACACTAAGTTATTTATACTTACTTACTCTTACTCCTGTGGCCATGGGAAACTTAAATGGTCTTAGGCCTCACCAACCACATGCCTCCATGCCCTTCTGTCTTCTGCTGTGTCAAGTTGAGCTCCCATTTTTCTCAGGTCCTTCTTCACTTCATCGCTCCAGTGCATTCTTGGTCTCCCTTGGTCCTTAGTGAAGGACTTCCAAAAAGTTATACCAGAAACAAGTACAGCTCTCGCGAAAGCTTATGGCGTTCGGAGGTGCAGAAGAAGATGTTGTGGAGGGATAAAGTTTGGTGGAAGGGGCAGGGAAAAGGGACGTAGGGGAAAGTGAGACATGGCATTTGTGCCATGCATGAGTGCATTTAAAAAAATGGAATTTGTATGACACGGACAACACAAACTTATCATAAAGGCATCCGAACGCCATAAGTTTTCGCGAGAGCTGTATATGTAGCCATGGTTCTCCTGCTATTATGTAATCATTTTGTATTACTGTTTCAACATGCTTACTCCCTTTTCTCCTTAGGGAACTTATGATGATTACTTGGAGCTCTTCATGCAATTCGGTTATGTCTTCCTATTTGCCTCTGCATACCCAGCTGCTGCCTTCTGGGCTGTACTCAATAATGTCTTAGAAATACGTACTGATGCCTTTAAACTTTGCCGAGTGATGCAAAGGCCATTGGCAAAGCGTGTGAAAGATACCGGTGCCTGGCAGGTATATTTTCCTTTTTATGTTTTTTTCGAATTCCTTTTACAGCTATGCTAGAATGCTGATGAGAAAATTCAGCATCTAGTTATTGTAGTGGCTCTCATGCAGCTCTGCCAACCATCCTTTTTTTTCCAGACATTAGCTAATATTTTTTACACACCTTGGATTGCCCAGGAGGAATTTCTAAAATTTTTCTATTGTCTGGAATTTTGGCTCATTAAATTTGAAAATCTCTTTATCCTTTTTGTAAAGTAAAATCAATCAAGAGAGCTTTGGATGGGAGCCTTATTTCATCATGCAAACAATAGATGAAGCCAGCTATGGCTGCTATTGGAGTGACTATGGCAGTTTTACAATGACTATGGTTGTAGCCATCATGCCACAATTATAGTGATTAGAACTGTTACTTAAGATTATTTTTAAAGCTCAGATGATAATTAAAAGCACATAGTGCTGGTTTAGAGAAAGTCGTACACTAGAGTATGATTTACAGTGGACCCCCGCTTTACTATGATTCACTTTACGATGGATTCACTTTATGATCAGCATGCTGGGAATTTCAAAGCGCTCTGATTGTACGCTCACCCTTTAAAATTTCTCATTTCAACGATTTTTTTGTGCCCATAATTTGTATTCATCCAGTATTCTAAGCCTTATTTGTTAACGGACGGGTTTTTTATCATAGCAACATTTACATATTTAATGATATGATTATGTAGTTAAACCGATCCATCGTCCGGTAATATACTGATTCACTTTACAATGGAATTCACATTACGATCGGTCCTATGGAACAGATTACCATCGTAAAGTGGGGGTCCACTGTATTTGAGCCAAATGTCCTAATTTTCAAAGTTCTAGAGTTGGCAGCCCAACTCCCAGGTTATGAAACAATGTTTGTTGATTATACTTTGTGGAATGTGTCACTAATTTAAGTGTCTTAAATTAAATAGATGCATTTCAAAATAATCTCATTAAATACATAGTTAATTTTTCTATTTATGCTAAAATTCATATGCTCTGTTGCATATTTTAAACTTTCTAAACAACAATGTAACATAGGCATTGTCTACATAAGTTCCTATTACTTTAAAATGAAACTATAATTTCTGTGGTGAAATTAGAATAGCCTAATGTTTGAATGCTTTTGTTAAATGATTTTTATTGAGTTTTATTAATCTTAACTAATCAAATCAACTCAAAGACACCAATTCATATAAAAAGTGATATAATTCGAATCACTAACACATCTTGTTAGTATAAAGGATTTAAGGTTTTCCCGGCAAATAATATAAGTGAAGTTTGCTCGGGTATCATACCGGATAAGATTATTTAAATGGATCAACATTTCAATGGTTGACTCAGCCATCATCATCAGGATAATGAGTTGAGCGAGGATGCTGGCGGTTATATATAGCCGCAGATGCCCCATTGTTGTGGGAGCCGTTACGCGTACTTTGAATTTCGTCAATTACTGGGCGCCAAGTCCTACTTAAGTTGAAGCCGTTGTCTCTATTGATGTTATTTTGCTCCATCTGTATCAATATTGCTTCTTTCGTTATTCTTTCCAAATATTTGGATGCCCGGGAAAGTAGTGTGGAATTTGGGAAATCGACACGATATCCATGGTCAAGGCTATGTCAAGGGTAAGTTCTTTCCAAAGGATTGAATTTCACACCTGTGGGATACTCAAAAGGACGACCACGCTATTCAGAGGCAGGACAGAGACGCAATGGGTCTTTCTAGTCCATTAGGAAAACGGTGAACTAAAACTGCCCCTAGGCCAAATGGTGATGCATCACACTCCAGAATTACTGGAAGAGACGGATCGTAATGAGCCAAGACTCGACCAGAGACAATTGATGCCTTCACCTTGTCACAGGCCTCGCTGCACTCTCTTGTCCAGACAAAATCAGACTCCTTCTGAAGGAGGCGATGCACGGGAGCCAACTTCGACGCTAAACCTGGTATGAACTTGGAATAATATTCTACCAGCCCCAGAAAGGCTCGCAGCTGGGACACATTCTTAGGAGGTGGAGTCATAGTGATTGCCTCAACTTTTGCATCAGTGGGATGAAGTCCCTCCCTATCTATTCGGTGACCCAGAAACTCAACAGCATTTTGCATAAATTTACATTTCTCTTTATTGACCTTAAATCCCAAACCAGCCAATTTATTGAGCACCCTCTCTAAATTTTGCAAATGTTCCAAATCATTGCAACCTGTAATGATTATATCATCCTGAAAGGACGCAACCCCTCGCAAACCCTGCATGGCTTGATCCATGATTCTTTGGAACATAGCTGGAGCTGAGGCCACCCCAAATGGTAGTCTGGCGTAACGGAATAACCCCCTATGCGTGTTTATTGTGCACACAGCTTGTGACGTGTCCTCTAACACTAACTGCTGGAAAGCCTGCGACAAATCCAGAGTGGAGAATTTCTCCCCTCCCTGCAGTTTGCAAAAAATTGCCTCCACCCGAGGCAGGGGATACCTCTCCACTTCCAGGTTTGGATTTAGAGTAATCTTAAAATCACCACAAATTCTCACCCTTAGCCACTGGCACTATTGGCGTTGCCCAATCACTGAACTCAACTGGATATAAAATGCCTAAACTAACCAATCTATCCAGTTCCTCATCGACCCTGTTTTTGAGAGCGAATGCCAAGGCTCTAGGAGCGCGATACACAGGCTTTGCCCCTTTCTTTAAGGTCAATGCCACTTTTCCTTTGCTGAAAGTCCCTAAACTGCCATCCCATAGGGTGGCAAACTTTCCTAAAATGCCCTCTAAAGTCAATACCGGTCTCTCCATCCCAAGATGAAGCATTTGAAAGCTAAATCTAAAAGTGTTTAACCAATCTCTACCCAATATGGGCAGACCCCCATTTCGAACAACAAAAAGAGGCAACTTGTACGACCCTCCCTGGAACTGAGCTCGCACACGTACTATACCCAACGGCTTAATACACGCATTAGAGTAAGTTCTTAGTTTTACCTCCGTTTCTTCCAAGGGAGAATTGAAAAAGTTTCCCATATAGCACTTCTCCGATATGGCAGAAATGGCAGACCCTGTATCGATTTCCATCTCTAGCTCTTTATCCTCTACTTTCACCGTTACTTTCCAAAGGGGAACATTAAAATCGGATTTTACGTTAAACAATGCTGTGAAATCCTCAAAGCTTCCCTTGCTCTCAGTATCTGTGCCCTGACTTTCCAACAACTGGTCCCCGTCCCAACACACCTGAATGCCACCGATGCTTTCTACAAAAGGCTCGTGATAGAACACTTCAGGGTACTTACCAAAACGACCCTGACTGCACATTGCCTTGAGATGCCCAGTACGGTGGCAAGTGTCGCATTTTGCATTTTTAAAGTGACACTCTACCCTCATATGGCCCTTCCGCCCGCAGCAATAGCACACTCCTGCACTTTTTCCCCGCGATGCCGCTGGATTCTGCGGATTTCCCTATTTCCCTTTGCATGCCTTCCGCTCCCTCGGACAGCGACATGATGAAACTCGTGTTCCTCTGCCAGGTCACTCGTCTCCGATGCGGTCTCGTGGTTCACGTAATTGACGCCAACCCCAGCCACAATGTCTGCCGTTGGCGGGAAAAGACTACACGCCGCGGCATTCGCAGTAGTTTTTTCCCGCGCCGCTGCTGTCTCCATGGCCCTCTCGAAACTTAACTCCTCACTCTCCAAGTATAAGGCACACACGATATCCCGATCATGGAGGCCCAAAATAAATTGGTCCCTCATCGCTCGGTCCAGGAAGGCGCCGAAATTGCAACCTCGCGCCGCAATCCTCAGCTCCGTTGCAAACTCTCTCACTGAGGCCGTCTTTCCTTGCACCCGCTGATGAAATTTGTGCGTTTCAGCTATCACGGACTGCTTAGGGCTGAAATGCTTCCTCAGCAACCCACACAAATTCTCATACGTGAGATTTGAGGGCTTCTCTGGAGCACACAAATTCCTTAAGACGCCGTAAGCCGACTTCCCTATTGAAGATAATAGCACAGCTTTCTTTTTACCTTGAGCCTCTGCCGTCCCCAAATCATTTACAATGAAGTACTGCTCTAGGCGTTCTTCGTAAGCATCCCAACTCTCTTCTTCGGGAATAAACTTTTCCATTAAGGGTGCCATCCTCGTCGCCAATTGTGGGATACTCAAAAGGATGACCACGCTATTCAGAGGCAGGACAGAGACTGACGCCAATATGGCGGAGCCAAGCTTTATTCGGTTAAAACAAGTGACACTCATAATGCACACTACACTACAACACCGGACAAGCAGAAGCCAAAGAGGTTAGGAGTGAAGTGTGTTTGGTCTTGAAAAAGGCTGTCCTGCCTAAGCTCAACATTAAAAGTGAGGAAAGTCGTGTGTTGCTCACTTTATGCAAAAATCCTGCTATCACCATGCTTCCTGCAGACAAGGGTAATGCAACCGTTCTCATGAGTACCACTGATTATCACAGGAAAATTAATGATATCCTGAAAGACCCAGTCTACCGCATGATATCCCGAGATCCTATGGGTTCGATTGTGAGAAAGGCAAATGTTCTGGCCAAGAAATCCATTCCAACACCGCAAGAAAGAAAGAATTTGATACCCCATGCCCCGATTCCTCTGAGGTTATACGGATTGCCGAAAATCCATAAAAAGGACTGAGACCCATCGTCAGTGCTATTGGGTCACCCATGTACCTTCTGGCGAAACATCTGACTGGCATACTGGCGCCCGTGGCTGTGGGATTTAGTGACCACCACATAAAAAATTCAGCACATTTTGTCCAAATTTTGGATGAAATCTGCCTTGACGAAGGAGACTTGCTGGCGAGTTTTGACGTTGTGTCGCTATTCACCAGAATACCAATCGGGGATACAATTCAACTTCTTCAAACGACATTTGACCAAAACACCATTGAGTTATTTCACCATCTTCTCACGTCGACCTATTTCCTATATGGTGGGAAATTCTATGAACAGACGTAAGGAGTCCCTATGGGTTCTCCGTTATCACCACCTATTGCCAATTTTTACATGGAAGATTTTGAGGAACGTGTCCTGACTTCGGCCCCATTGAAACCAAAATATTTCTTTAGGTATGTGGATGACACATTCATCGTGTGGCCACATGGACGTGGCAGCCTTAATGGATTCCTCAGTCACATGAATAGCATACATCCCAGTATTCAATTTACCATGGAGTTGTAGGCCAATAAACGTTTACCTTTCTTGGATATTCTGGTTGAAAGAAAAGGAGATGGAAGGTTGGGTCATGCTGTATACTGAAAACCAACACACACCGACCTATACCTCAACGGGAGGAGCCATCATCCTCCAGCGCAGAAAAGGAGTGTTCTCACTACGCTTTTCCATCGAGCGAAAACCACTGCGGACTCCAACAGCCTTCAGACGGAGTTAATACACCTAAAAGACACCTTCCACACGAATGGCTATAGCCTACAGGAAATAAATTTGGCCTCAAAAAGAACGTTCTCCGCCAATGGAGCGGAGATGTTGGAAGAGAAAGAAAAACCCATCGCTAAGGATTGCCTTCCTTATATATCATCTATATCTAACAAGATATCGAGGATATTAAAACAACTCACGAGTGGAAACGATACATATACCGCCTGCTAAACTCAAAAATTTCCTGGTCACCTGTGAGGACAACCTCGGCTTGAAAACAACAGGGGTATACTGCATAGGATGCGAGTGTGGTAGGGCGTATATTGGCGAGACAGGAAGGACCATCGAGAAAAGAAATAAAGAGCATGAAAGAAGTATTAGGCTTTTCCAACCGGAAAAGTCTGCATTAGCAGAGCATAGCCTTGGCCATGGACATCATGTCGATTTCCCAAATTCCACACTACTTTCCCGGGCATCCAAATATTGGGAAAGAATAACGAAAGAAGCGATATTGATACAGATGGAGCAAAATAACATCCATAGAGACAACGGCCTCAAATTAAGTAGGACTTGGCACCCAGTAATTGACGAAATTCAAAGTACGCGTAACGGCTCCCACAACAATGGGGCATCTGCGGTTATATGTAACCGCCAGCATCCTCACATTATCCTGATGAGACAACATTATCAACATATGAGTCAACATTATCCTGATGATGATGGCTGAGTCAACCATCGAAATGTTGATCCATTTAAATAATCTTACCCGGTGTGAAACCCGAGAAACCTTCACTTACATCTTGTTAGTGTCGGTTTTTTTGTGAGAATTCCCATTGTTTTGTAAACAAACTTACCCTCCACGACAACTCTTATGCTTTTCAAATATTAATTTATATTAACATTTTGTAAACTAATTTAGTACTTCAACAATTTTCACTAAATTTTTATTTCCTATTACTTTTGCAGCGTGCCTTTGAAGCAATGGGGTATTTGTCTGTGATGACCAATTGTGCAATTCTTGGTATCTCTATGTGGAAAAATTATTCATTTGACGCATTGTCTCATTTTGTTGGATTTGGCTCAGTAAGTACCTATTGAAAATCAGCACTTACATTTATTAATTTTATATTTCTGCTGTCCTTTTATCATAATATTTTTCCTCTTTAAAAACCTTTTATTTACGGCCAAGCTTTTATTATTTTTATCAAGGCATCATCATTGGCATAGTTAATAATAATATAATAATAGTAATTTATTTTGTCCAAAGATCATATGTCAAAGAAATCAATGCATAGATATAAGACACGTCAAAAGTTATTGAACAAAGAATTCCATGTTTCCATCTTTCATCCATTCCATTTCCATGAAAGTTAAGTTCTACTTTAAAATTTAATGACTAAGTGACAAATATTACTTAAATCACACTATTTTTTTCTTTTCTACTGCATATAAAAGCATAATACAATTAGGTAGGTATATGTTTCAATACGTGCAGGGAGAGTTATGAAGAGAAATTAAATAAAATCAGTGAAAATTTGCCTTAATAATCAGCTACTTAAACATTCTCCATTCAACTTACAATTAGTACGGGATACCTATTTCTGACAGCCGCAAATCTGTTTGCAGGATCTTTTGCTTTACCAAATCATAGGATTGTAATGAGGGTTAAATTGTTAGAATGATAACCTATCTCTTGCCTATATGTCACAGTTTATGAGAGTGGATGACGGATTAGTGGCTCCGTAACTGATGTTTTGACACCTTACTCTGCAGTCATCCTCTAGGTGATAAGTGGCCTTGAAATAATGTGGCTGCTTTACATGAATTGCGTTAGGGAAAATTTGGAGGTTACCGGGACTAGCCATGGGATTAACTTTCCAAAGTCACCCGGAAGTGCACATAAAAGCAAATATCCACTAGAGGAAAAATTCTCGCCTTGACATGGAACTAAAACCTGAATCCTGGCATGGTTTAGCCAGTTGAGTTACTGAGGCGTTCTTCACTCCTGTGGTTTTTTTTGCGTAAGCCTTTCTAGTCTGCTTAATTTTTTCCTAGTTCTTATAGCCTGGTCCAAGTTATTTTTCTTTTCCCAGGCTTCTACAGTTTTGTTTTTGGTCATAAATTTCAGGAAAAAAATTAATAGAGTATTTTATTGTATTAAACTTTTAATTACATACTTGATAGTATATGTACTCAATAACATACTTTACATCTAGTAATACACCTTGTGCAATCTAAACAAATTTCGAAAAGTAAGAATATAAACTAAACATGTCGAGTGGCACTCAACGTTGGACTTGGTACAATGAAGCACTAGGTACCAAGTGGAGTTTGGCTTTGGACTGGAAAAGGTTAAAAGGAACAAGATGAATGCTGTGAAAAGGCAGTAGAATTTTGTAGAAGAAATAAAGTGGTATTCACTAACACTTGGTTTAAACATCACCTCAGGGGAAGGTACACATGGAAAATGCTGGGGGACACAGGCAGATTTCAAATTGACAATACCGAAAGAATACCAAAGGTTAAGGACACAACAGGTTATATACAGGATATAAAGAAGAGGCTGGTGAAGTTATATGGAGTGTAGCATTGTTTGGGGCAGAAATGTGTACTCAGAGAAAAGAAGACGAGAATAGGCTACAGGCTTTTGAGAAGTGGGTGTGGAGGAAGATGGAGAAGGTGCAGTGGATGGAAAGGAAGACAAACGTGAAAGTGCTTGATATGGTTGGTGAGGAAAGGAAGCTTCTGGATGAGATTGGGATGAGGCAGAGTAGGTGGTTGGAAGAGGTAATGAGGAACGAAGGGTTGCTGAAGGCCATTATAGAGGGTTGGACAGGTGGGGAAGGGGAAGGAAGAGAATGTTTTATTGTCGGGATGAGGAAGGGTAGGATGTATGTGGATGTGAATACTAGAGGTATATAGGGCCCTGCACGTGTAAAAATCAGGATTTTCTCTGACTTTCAGTAAAACCTTTTAACTGGTAGATTCAAAGAACTGCGGAACTGGCTGCGCAGTAACTTTAACGGAGTTACCCGCTAGTGGTCACACAATTGTGTGAAATTCACAGTGAAAAAATCATTTGCCTGGACTGGGATTCGACCCAGATGCGCCGAGTTTGAAACTGAGACAAGCAGACATTCACGCCGAGTGCTCTACCAGTTAAGCTACCCAGGCGTCATCTCTCACTGTGAATTTTATGGAGGCTTTAAGGAGCGAGATGTCACAGGTACTGTGCATACAATGCCAAAGTACCCGTGTGCGAACGCTAAGCGCTACTGTCCACGTGGTAAAGCCAATCTTTAAACACAAAGGTGTTTACTTTGATAAATTCAAAGAACTGCGGAACTGGCCGCGCAGTAACTTAAACGGAGTCACCCGCTAGTGGTCACACAATTGTGTGAAATTCACAGTGAAAAAATCATTTGCCTGGACTGGGATTCGAACCCAGACCCCCGATTTCGCGCCGAGTAATCTACCAGTTAAGCTACCCAGGCGTCATCTCTCACTGTGAATTTTATGGAGGCTTTAAGGTATTGTATGCACGGTACCTGTGAAGACATCTGGCTCCTTAAAGCCTCCATAAAATTCACAGTGAGAGGTGACACCTGGGTAGTGTAACCCTCACCTTCTTCCGGTTCTTGTTACCTTACATATTATTTTAATTATCATATGATATTGTAAATACAGACAAAATTTATGCTTTAGAAATTATCTTTTAATTTTTAAATTGGTGGATTGGGCCCAATTTACATTATGTTCAACCCTTTTGCTATTTATTAATGGTTACAATTTATTATAAGTGGCACTTATCGTTCTTGGTCTCCCTTTATTTCCCCACTCTCGTGGTCCTCTCGGAAAATTCTTTCTCCGGCTGCCGTGCCTTCTTTCTCCGTCTCACGCTGCCGCCGCAATTTCCTCCGTTTCGGCTTACTCTCGGCTTTCCTTTCTTTCAGCTTTCCTTTCTTACAGCTTTCCTTCCTTATACCTGCTCCTTTAACACTTCCCGTCACTTTTTGACAAACCGGCTGCTATTTCCACATTTTTTTTACCATGTATTTCTTCTTCTTTCGCCTTTTACCAACCGAACTCTTATTCTGCTTCTAACCTCTAACACTCACACTTCGCGTCTCCCTTTTTCTCCGCGCGTCCCTCGTTACGATTCCTTTTGTTGCCTTGTTTTGTTTATTTGTCCCTACCTACCTATTGTTACGTTATTTATGTTATAGTAGCTTAACTGGTCGAGCACTGGGCGCGAAATCTGTGTTTGAATCCCAGTCCAGGCGAATGATTTTTTCATTGTGAATTTCACACAATTGTTTAACTGGTAGATTACTTCAATAATAATGATGCTTCCTTGATTGCTTACAGTATAGGTTTCCATGTATTGCTAAGATGGGAACCACTATCCCTGTTGATTTTTCTATTCTTCAATCTGTTTCCTCCTTTCTACTACCTTCACTCATTGGTCCCAATTACCATTGGCATGGCAAAGTATTTTATTACTTTCCTTGGGGACTACGTAGCCATGAGTGAATCAGAGTGAAACATTGGTCATTAAGCCACTGACTCTGATGAAAACCTGAGACACCTTCAGCCACTCGTGACTGTCTTTAAAGGTTTTGTACATGCATGCATGCAAAAGGTTTGGGTGCATTCAGTAGATTAAGCCACTAAGGAGCTGATCCAGAGTTTGCACACAGTGTGAGAGTTCAGCCATTTTAGTGAGTGGAAGAAATCCTCATTCACTACTCACTGAGCAGTAAAATATGGCAGAAATTCAAAAACAGAATTCCAAGTACTCGTGGTAGAAGTAATAACTAAGGGAAGCAGGCTATAGTTTTGGATTTTAACCTAATTAATTTTATTTATAAATTTAATTTTCTTCTCACATGGTGCGTGATGATGTATGAGTTAATAATGCAGAAATCTTTCGATGCTGCCCATACTTTTTGTTAAATTCAATATTCCAAGAGGAGGTATAATCTATGAATGTTATACTGTTTGAGTATACAAAATGAATGGATATAAGGAGTTATATTCATCATGTGAGGCTTCAAAGTTAGATTAAAATATTGCTAGGTTGGCAAAAATCATGTTTTTTAAATTTTGCCTGTTGAAACTTCCCACCACACCACCTACTGCTCTGGATCATTAGGATTCAGCCGAATGCAAGCATTCACTCAGAGTTCTCTGAAAGATGGATTTGAGCTGCTTTGATGCATCTCCCTCTGCTGAATGCACCCATTGATTTTTTAGGTTTGAGACATGGGCCTGAGGTGAGCTTATCCCAAACCAATCAAACAAACCTACGTGCTGAGGATAAGTCTCATTATTCGGCCCGTTTTTAATGCATAGTTGTTGGATGATCATTGAGTTTTGAAAGCCATGTTCAGCTGTCTTTTTTGCTCAACATCACCAGGTGGGAGATGGTGAAGATGAAGCATTGGTTGGTGAAGCTGAGGAATGTCATGGCCCCATGGGAATGAACATGGTGCAGTGGGCTCTGGTAGTTGTGGCTATGGAACATGCATTGCTGTTGATTCAGTGTCTCCTACACTATGGCATTCCAGATCGGCCTCAGCATGTTAGGATAGCCCTGGCCAGGCAAGCCTACCGCTCCAAACAGGCTCTAAAACAACAGGTAAGTAGCTAAAATTCAGAAAAGATAGTTACTCTTGCTGCCATTTTTTCAATGTAATGAATGAATGAAGAAATCTCTCAGAATTAAATGTTAATGAGTCTACTTCGTGCAGTGCTGGAGAAGTTTGGTTGTGACTGAAAGAATCTGCCATCTGGGGAACTGTTACTTGATTTGCTTCCTTATTATCTGGATAAAAATATAAAATAATGTTTCCAGAATTATGGCCCAAAGTCTAATTTTTCGAAGCATTTGTTGGCAAATAATCACGAGAGTGACTTTAAGCAGGTGTGTTTATTGGTGTAAGAATGGATTCCTTTGAGCAAACAGAAGTTGGAACTTATAAACTTTGTTATACCAATCGCAGTGAAGGATTTTGGAAGCTTGGAAAGCTTCCCCTCCTCCTGATGCCAGCTACCTTTTGAACCATACAGTTTTAACTCCAACGCAACTTAATTTTTTACCCATTCCCCTTCTCATTCAACTCCCTAAGTAACATCTCCTTTGCATTTAATGTGCCCATTTCTCATTTCTTCCTTGTGCCATCCCTATTTACGATTACCTCAAACCTATCGTGGGGAACACATATAAGAAATATTTGTGGCAGAGCTTTGAAGAAGCTAGGATTCGTCAAGCGTATTGTGGGAAGATTCTCAGATGAAAAAGTAAAAGAGAGGTGCTATTTCGCACTCATCCGGCCACACCTTGAATATGCAGCAAGTATATGGGATCAGGTGCAGAAAGACTTAATTCGGGAACTTAATAAAATACAAAGGAAAGCTGCGCGATTCGTCAAAAACTGCTACGGGCGTACCGACAGCGTTACGCAGATGTTAAACAAATTAGGCTGGGAGCCGCTAGAGACTCGGAGACTACGCGCTAGGCTTAGATTACTTGAGCAATTGAGAATAGATATCTTTCAGAGCGACACGGAGAACATCATATTAGAACCCCACTATATTTCCAGGTCCGACAGAAACGATAAATTAAGAGAGATATTTTGCCGAACGGATAGGTATGGGAATTCGTTTTTCCCCCGAACAATAAGGGACTTTAATAAATGCAAGGCGTAATCTCATAGAGCGTTTCCTTTTTATATGTAAACGGCTGGTGTCCTAACACCCCCCGCCACACGCCTATTGAGGCGGCTTGCGGGGTAGTATGTAGATGTAGATGTTTTTGCTCTTTCGAATAAATTCGACTGTATCTGACATTATGTGGTGGAACAGCATTTCAGTAATTAAATAAAACTGCAGTAGTTGTACTGTCCACTTATATTTAATGTAAAATATTACACTGAACATGTTAAGCGTTGAAACATGTGTAGGTAGTGTAATATTTTACATTAAATATAAGTGGACAGTACAACTACTGAAGTTTTATTTAATAATAATAATAATAATAATTTTTTATTTGTTCTGTGGGATTTCTACAAATCATAGAACACGTCATAAATACATGTAATTTAAACATATTTTACATGTGCCTCAAACTCAGTCAAGGAATAATACCTCTTCTTTACCAGAAATGTGCATAGTTCTTTCTTAAATTTTATAACATTATCAATTTTCTTTATTTTGATAGGAAGATTATTGTAGACTGTTGAGAGCCTGTATGTGGGACTTTTCTTATGCTGAGCACTATTATTGGGAAATATATGCATATCACAATTTCTTCTTGTTCCATAGGAATGCACATTATCATTCTTTACAAAGCATTCAGAGTGTGTTTTTACAAATAAGGCACAATACAATACATAAATACATGGAAGAGTCAGAAAGCCATTTTCAGCAAAGACAGGCTTGCAACTAACTCTAGGTTTTAAATTGAAAATAACTCTCAGGGCACATTTTTGTAAGGCAAAAATCCGTTTAGAGAGGGTGGAATGACCCCAGAAGATAACATTGTTGCACAAATTAGTATATATCTAAAATACACCATTTTTAATGTTTTAAATGAAACAGTGTTTCTCAAGGATCTGAGAATGTATATACCACGAGAAAATTTATGCGAGATAAAGTTAATATGATCCCTCCAATCAAAAGTTTCATTTAATTTTAAGCCTAAGGAAGAGATGTAGTCAGGATGTCTGATAGTGGAGTTATTAATATAGAGGAGAGGTAACTGGTCGTGTTTAGTATAAGCTGAATGAAATATTAGAAAATTTGATTTGGTCTCATTGATTAGGAATCCATTACTGTAGGTCCATTCAGCCATAGATTGAATGGCTTCACGACTCAGGTTAATTAGCCCTTCTAGGTTTTTGTTTGAAAGTGTGTGACTTGTGTCATCTGCAAACAGAGTGACATAATATTTAATTACCTATTTTCTCTATTGTTGCAAAACCTCACCCTTACCAACATCTGCCATATGTAGTAGTAAGTAAGTTTATTACTCCATACTCAAAATACATTTCTATAGCAAATTTTGAGTAATTTTAGGTAGTCTTGAAGGTGAACCTGTTATAAGGCTACCATCAAATAATATCAGGTTATGCTTACACTTAAAAATACATAAAAATACGTATAGCTCATGTAGTGAGGCCTAGACAATAACTTAACAATGTGAGTGCGTACCTTAATAAGCTAATAACTAAGACTTATGGATTTAATTATAACACATTAACAACAATTGTTTCCCCTACCTTGCCTGCACTCCCTTCTTTTTAGTGACAGCACCCAGGTATGGTCAATACACTTGGTATTTGTACATATCCAAACCTTCCTATCCCGCCTCCAACACAGGGGTTGTCCCACTCATATCCATTAGCCCTCATCCTCAAAATCTCCCACAACTTCACTATTTTCTGTTACTTAGCAATTAATGAGTGATTTGTACAAGAAATAACAGGTTTAGACTAGGTATATCAATCATTGGTAAACAGTTTAATTGTGGTTTTATGCACAACAATGTGAAATGTATGAACAATTAGAAAAAAAATATAAATTTTCACAAATGCCATGCAAATGTATGTACTGGACGTCAATCATTAAATAAAAAATAACCCCTGGTAGTCATTTTCCTCATTATGCATGCATGAAGAATACATTTAGATTGCAGTGAAAGCTAACAAGGATAACAAAAGACATACATACTGGTGTCTTTCTGCTAGCCAGAATTAGTAGGAAGGGTGAAGTATGAAAAAATTCTTTAAAAACCAATCTTGAAAAACCGAAAGCATAACACCAATGAAGCATGTACCTACAACCTTAGAATTGACATTGCAATGCTTCATAGTAATAATCAATTTGTAGTTGCATGAGATTAGTACTCCTCAGTGAGAGTTGTGGATGCTTTACTTGCAGTAAATTCAATTTTTTTAAGAAGTCATCCATGGAGTATTGCTTCGCTCTTCAGCTTTTTTCCATGTGTATATATTGCCTATAATTCATCTCTTCTCATTCAGTGTTCAGTCAAATTTTTTCTCCAATGAAAATTATCTACATCTTTTCCTTAGCCCATCACTTTTGGCTAATTGCACATATTTTGCAATCATGTCGGCAAAGGTTAACTGCCTAAGGAATTTTAATTAGGTACCTATCCCATTCAGGACACTGTCAGGGACATTGCTGAGAATTTGAAAAACCCCCTCAATGTCACTACCTGGAAATGGCCAATATTTCTTAGAATGCTATTTGAGACAGTTCTTGCCTACCTGCTTCCTTAAAGCACAATGTTGCAGGGACATCAAAATGCTGAAATTAGACATAGATGCCAGTAAATGGATTCATGCTGAGGAATCCCTACACTTCTCCCCATGACAGTGACTCCAAGACCCATATCGTGAGTCACTCCTCCGTGGCACCCTTGACCATCTGCGGCTCCTAGAGGAGCAATTTATGTTAGAGAATAGTGTAGACCCCCTTCACTTCCATAATCGAGAAGGGTCGCTCTTAAATGAAAGTTCGCTTAGTGCTGCCTTCAAGTAACATTCCTTCAAATTATTTACAAACATGCAAGTAATGGGTAGTGCCTGTGTATATCGGCACATATACCAGTGATCCTTCTCTGTAGTTCTGAAACCCAGGTCAGCATTATAATAAAGTGTAAGGAGTTTAGTTAGTTAGTTTTAAGAAATAGTAGAATCTATCCCACAGAGTGATAGGTATTTGCTTCCATTGTAAAAACTACACTGATCCCTCCTTTAGACAGAACATAAAGGGCCAATTAGTTTGAATAGCTTAAAAAGCCTTAAGCCTTAGCATACAGCTGTATCTATCCCATGCATAACAGCTTATATTTTTAGGCAAATAGTTCGAAAAGTAGTTTGGAAGGGGCTAGTATTTTGATATTATTGAAAAATGAGTGTTATTTCTTTAAAATGAGGTGAAATTCATCAAATGTGGGTGAAGTGATATCTCACTCAAACTACCTTAAGCTAACTTCTTGATTACACCATGTTGTTTAAATGCACACTAAGAAGAATAAAAAAAGGTGGCAGACTTCATATTAAGCAGAAATACTAACAGCCAAGTGTTACCAAATTAAGCTTCATAAAAAGTGTTATCTATAACCAATTATTATCCACACCTTGGCACCTAACATTACCTGCACTAGTCTCCTTGTCAGCCTCCTCACCCATGTCTAGCTAGAGATAATTTTTTCTTGATGCAGTACTCTCGCACAGCTGGGCAGAAATAGGTCGTGAACCACTTTTCGAAGACTGCAGTGGTTACCCATGCCTTCTTATTAGCTTCCCATAGGACAGCATTGAAAATCTGATGAGGCGAATATTTTCCCTTTTCTATCATTGCCGCCAATTTAATGATAAATGTGGCAGCTGCGCTTTCATCTGCACTAGCTGACTCTCCATGAACAGATATGCTATGCAACTTATAGCAGGCTTTAAAGCAATTAAACCAGCCACGGCTGGCAGTAAATGTTTCTACACTAGAACTGGCTTTGGGGAAATCATCCTACAAATGCCTAGCTTTTGCTTTAATCGCCAACAGACTTACAGATATGTGCATTTCAACTAAATCTTCTATCCATACATTTAAAAGTCTTTCCATTTCCATAATAGTTTCACATTTATTTCTTGTTCCTATCCTGACGGCAGCCAAAGGAGTTGCTATTCTCCCATACTTCTTTAATTTATTTGCATTCTTTACGATAGTTTTTACAGTGGAACCAGCAAGAGATAAAGTCTTGCAAATTTCATGTTGCCGCTGTCCAGCATCAAGACGTCGCAAGACTTCTAACTTTACGCCAAGGGATATTGTTTTTCTTTTCTTCTTCTCCAGCTGCCTATTATCACTAATTGCCTTTTTTTACTGGGGAAAATACAATATTAGAAATTTAGAAAAGACAAAACAAAAAAAACTCCTAGTAAACATGCTCAGAGCACAGTCGAAAGGTTCATTCATCAAATAATTCCATTACGCGGTAATGACAAAAGGTGGACGAAAGCCTTGATGAAATCGTTTTTCTTCCTTTAATACACTGTACTATACAGAATATTCAGTAATGAAAGTTATTCGTTAACGATTCTCTCTTCCAGTAAAAAAAAAGCGAAGCAGAATAGTTCCGACAGACGATGGGTGTACGGGGCAAAGCAATCGCTGTGCATCGCAGGATTTTCAAGAGCGTTAATGCGGAACCGGAGAGCGGTAAACTGGGAACAGGGTCTTCAAATATTTTCAGCGCTAATACGGAACAGCGCTAATCGGAACAGTGTTAATCGGGGAGTGGGTATATTTCATTTATACCTGGGGTAGATGACTTGCTAAGTTCTGGATGCATATAGATACTTCTCTTTCATCACAGGGATATAGATAAAGGGAACTGTAGAAGTTATTAAAAGGGGATATGTCTTGAGATTTATATGAAAGATTTATTGGACTAGGTAAGTTAAGGAAGTTTTCGTTGATAGAATTGGATATGGTTTTAGGGTTCTTTATATTTCTGCCATTTCTATCACAGATTTCGGGGATGTAAAAATGGAATTTCTTACCCATTTCTTCATTAATTATTCTCTACATAGCTTTAGTTTTATTATTTAGGTACTACTTTTCGGCAGTTGTCATTATATGAGCTGTTGGCATCATTAAGCATTTTTTGGTAAATTTTTTTTAAGTTCCTTGAATTTAGCAAGAGACTCTGGACAATTGGAAGTTTTTACACTCCTTGATTCATTTATGAGATTTTGTGAAAGAGCAATTATGTCATTTGTCAGCCATTTCTTTTTATGAGACACATTATTCCTAATAAGTAAGCTGATGACATTTAGGCACTAAAAATGAAGAAATAGGCAGCCTAAATAGGCACTAAAAATTTCACAATAGGCGCTTAAAATATTATTTAATCGAAGATATGAAAACAAAAATTAAAGAAACCGATAAATCGACGAAAGTTCAATTATTAACTTTGGCCCCAAAGAGTTGGTCGATACCAGTAACAGCTGTCACTATTCTAGAAGCACCTCTAGTGGAATAATAGATTCATTAAGATGAAATTTGAAGGATCCAAGAAATGAATACATGACATCACTCACAATTTAAAAAACTCGAAGTCACTCAATGCAGAATGGCCACATGGCCACGACTTAACCCAAGTCTCTAGTATAGTCTCCTTACCCAAGTCTTAAAAAATAACCATATCAGCTTCGGCTTGGAAACTTTAGGCTTGGGAACCTAGGATAAGCTGCCTAACCTTTGACTTTGGAACCAGACAGATACCCACACAAGGATTTGAAACCTTGTCGAAGAAACCAAATTGCAGGCTCTGGATCATCAACCAAGAAACCCACCCGTAGCTGGTATTGCACGGCAATTGGGTACGACCCCTACGGCGATGGGGTTACGGGTTCAAATGCCTGAACTGGTAGTGACAATGTTACCATGGACCAACGCAATATACTAAAAATGTCTACATAAAACAAAAAACAGGACAACAAACATCATAATTATATTGCAATTATAAAATAGCGGAATGAATCCTGAAAAAAGAAACAGTCAACAACAGAATGCATTTGGTGCCACCATAGCAACGTTCTCAATGTTGTTCATATTTTTAGGGCTGTATGTGCTCGCGATGAAAAACCAAGTCTACTTTTTTAAGAGGTCTGAAGCATGCTCTTTCAAATTAAATTGATTCAAAAGAGTATCCAGAAGGTCTTTCTTTTGTAAGAGCGGGCAGAAAATAACCTATTTTTGTCGTTTTTACAAATGTCATCCTCAACGTTGTAGGGCCTAATATGTCCGCGATGAAAAACCAGATATACTTTTTTAGAGGGTTGAAATCATTCTCTTTATAATGAAAATGATCCAAAAGAAATTCCAGAGGGTCTTTTCTTGGAAAAGCGGGGAGATAATACCCTATACTTGGCGTTTTTACAAAAAGTGTCACATTTTGCTCGATTTTTAAAATAATGGAAATCACTAGGAAGATGAAATATTATATTCATAAACCATGTATTTATATGTTATCATGCTCAAAGTTTCACGTTAATTATACCTTTACTTCCTAAAATATAAAAAGCCAAAATTTTAATTTTTTTTCGATCCACAATTTTTCGGGCCAGTTTCGCCCTGAATTTTCTACAAGGAGGTTGCTTTTACAGTTATTTTTATTATGTTGTTTTATAGAGCTCAAAACTTTGTACAAGATAGCCAATTTTTGTTTCTCTTATCAAAATATCTCCTGAGTTACTATGCCTCAAAGTTACCAAAATCTCATAATCATACTGAAGAAGGGTGCGGCACGGGGTCAAACAAATTATTATACACCAGCAAGTATACCATCGGCGAACGTAAAACTTTACAAATGTTTATTGGGGATATGTGTGAATGTCCATACAAAATTTCATTCAAATCCGTGATGGTCGAGCGGGGACCACCAGACCACCACCACTTGGCATGGAATGACCCAATAGTGTACCTTTAAGTGGGTGAAAAAGACGTTCGAACTGATGTATCGGAAGGACACATTATTCCTGTCACATACCTCACGTATTTCAATAATTTTATCTGCAGAGTATAATGCAGTATTTAGCCATGTTTCCCATAATATCAATACTGGCAGTGAAGGCAGATCAACTTCAGGCATACTGCCTGAAGTTGATCTGCCTTTAAACTCTGCAATACTGAGTGGTACGTTCAAAAACAATTTTTTGGCAATTGAAACCATCGCATGTACGCATCATGTTCAATTACCATAGTTGTTTTTCTACTCTTTATATAATAATACTTTGGATGATTTTTCTTTATGCATGTTTAATGGTATTATTTCAACCTTGATAGATTAAAAAAGGAAATGAAATAACAGACAAGCTCTGCACTTAAGAGAAGTTAGGCGACGTTGAAAAGAATATTGCTTTTTTAGGCCCTTAAATTGGCAATATCAGCAGAAAAAGGCATAAACAGGTAAAATAGGTATTTTTAGGCAGTAACAAATCACTTTAATTTTGCCATAAATGATCCTAAATGAACTTATAACTTCATAAAATTGCTTTCCTGAGTAAAAGTAAAAATAGGCATTTTAGGCAATGTCCTCAGCTTACTAATAAGTAACTGTGGAATGGCACTATTGAAGAAATACTGGAATTTTTCATAAAACTTATCAAAACTTTCATTGAATGAATTCATATGGACAATGCCTATAGCCAGCTTTCATTTTCTAAATAACATATTAAAGAATTAATATTTTCCTCGGGATATACTCTTTTTGCCATAGATTGATATTTTGGTTTAGAGCAATCTAAAGGCAAGAGAATCTCAATAGCAGAATGATCTGAGACCAAAATCAATAAAATGACAGAAATGCCCTCATTTTTATATTTACGCGCAGTGAAATGAATTGCTATCTGGTTAAATTTATTACACTTAATTATTGCACTTTCCATAATTCCACCATTTCTTCTCAACATTTTGTATTACCTGTACATATAAGGTATTAATTCTGGTTATCCAGCTGCATAAACTTTTTTCTTGATGATCACTTGGTGTACCCTATGGATAATTTTTTCTTTTTCCGTGGCACAGAAATTACTTCAGTCGCGGAGGCAGCTTCGCAGACACAAGACCATTACTGTGCCAGACCTTCATAATTCATCTCAGAAGTCATCCACAGAAAGCACTACGGCCAGTTGAAAACTTTTGATTCTTCAGATAGCAGAGTAAGGAATTTTGGGTGTTGGTCCTTTGCGTATTTAAAATTTTACTTCTTGGATTATGATTTACGTTTATGTTAATTTCAAAAATCATTTTTGTGAATTTTATTTTGATGCTTATATTTAATAGTATATCACTCATATTTTTGTGCATATCATTTTTCAATTAAGTTTTTTAATACTAACCAGGAAGTACTTAAGTAGTGTACCTTAAGTTTTTGTACCTGTCCATTTTTTTAAACTTACATGCATCAAAATC
Source organism: Pyrrhosoma nymphula (assembly GCA_963573305.1). NCBI lineage: Eukaryota > Metazoa > Arthropoda > Insecta > Odonata > Coenagrionidae > Pyrrhosoma > Pyrrhosoma nymphula. The sequence goes on along the minus strand of OY754334.1, from coordinate 88,441,314 downwards.
TTATACCCACCATCGTTATTTAAAATGAAATTAGTTTGAACAAATCTCCCAGCTGTGATTCAATGACATTCAAAGACTGTTTGTTTACTTACAATAAGATGTGTAATATATTTGTGTAATTCTAGGCTGAACTGTTAAAATTTGTTGGAAATGTAATAAAATTTTACTTTATTATTGTTCATTTTGTATTAAAACACCTTTGCATAACTTTTCACGAAGTATGAATTCTTCTCAGGTTCTCCACTGGGTTTGGCTCTCCATGCTGGCTGACATTTTTACGTCTGACTTGTGCATTATCCTCAGGGCTGTTGAGGACGATACAAGTCTGGCATCAAAACGTTGGCCAGTATGGAGAGCCTAACCCTGAGAAGAATTCATACATCAAGAACACCGGGAAAGCACCAGATCTTCCATCATTTCTTTAAGTTTATTTACTGTACACCTCTACTACCAATACATCTAAAAAGTCACCCTGTAAGATCCAATTTTCCAATCTCTGGATTAATTTTTTTGTGGCATGAAAACCAAAGTTAACATGTTCTCCCACCGATAACGTTCAATTCTAAAAATCTAGTCTGATGTAATGAACAAAGCCGAAGCTTTAGGTTAACATCAAGTTAACGAAAAGGCTAAGTCATCTTAAAGTTAAAATTAATCAGATATTGTGAAACCAGACCTAATGAAATGAAACCATTCATCATAGCATATCTATTTGTCTGGTAATACAATTTTAATTTTGCCAGACTAACATAGGCCACTCCAAGTCTGTTGATACTTCACCTCGGGTCATTGAGACAATGAGGCAGTTTCAGAAGCACTCACTGACTTCTATTTTCATTGCTCATTAAAGGAGCCCTCCATTTCCAAATATGTAGTGGTAACAACAACAGATGGCCAACCACTGAAATATTAGACTGGGCATTCTCTGCTCCTGAGCATAATGGACAAAGCACCTTTGCATTGAGCACTGATACAAGCAGGAAGCATATCTGGGCTTGGCTCTGATTTGGAAGGGTGATCCTCCAATTCCTTCAATGTCCCCATCTACAAGTGGCATCTTAAGTTCAAAATGACCTTAGACATGGAAGCATGTAAAAAACTGAAGTACCTACATGCTACACCTAGTTTTTACAACACTGTCTCTCCTTCCTGTAAAAATGCTCTTGTTTAACCCAAAATTCAAATATGAAAAGCACAAAGACTTGTTGGAACACTTCTATTGTGCTAAATAAGGCATGATTGAATTTATTGCTAAAGGTGCAATAACTTTTGAAACGAAAGATGAATGAAGAGAAACCATGTGTCCATATTAGCCAACTCACCAATCTTATGACCCATCTGACAAACAGAACTTAAAGGATCTGCTAGATAAAGGCGTTAATATTGAAATCAATTCCAAAAACCAAATTTTCAATTTTGTATATTAATTAAAATTCTTGTTGAATTAAAATTTAGTCAAAAACTCCTCAACATATTTTTGGCTGAACAAAGATAGATATATATCCTCGGTATGCTACACTTAGTTTTAGAGTAAAAATTACCAAAATAAATACAGCTGGTATAGGTATCCAATTCATTCATAATTAAATTTAAAGACCATATTCCTTCAAGAAACATGATTTTGAACCCCTTAGGGGCAATGATTTATAAAAGTTATAAAAAAGCTTTAAGGAATGTCTGATAAACTGGATTAATCCTATGCATGCCACCTAAGAATTCAAAATAATAACTTATGTAGAATTAATCACATATTCTGCGTTCACAATGCAGAAAAATTAAATGATTCTTCAAAGGAGAGCAAAAAACACTCTGTAACAGGTCAGGTTTGCACAATTCAAACTTTGTGCAGAGTTAAATGCATCAAAATTTTTCACAAAAAAATTCTAGCAACTAGTCAACTTTGGCCCTGAGTTTCCAAGCTCCAAGTCTGTATCTCAACCATATTAAGAACAAGTCTTTCCCCATCTGTAACCAGCTAAGCACAGGAACGATTTTTGATCCTGAAATTGGAAAAAGTTCAATCAAATAAAATTTATTTTTAATAAAAAAGGTATTTAATATTAACAAAATTATTCTAAGCTTTTACGGCCACTGCTTACTTCGCTTTCATATCTGGTTACACGATTTCATTGATTATGAAGGCACTAATTCTAAATTTTACTGAATTCTGGATGCTATATGGAAAAAAGTATGTATGTACAAATATATTTGCAGAACCCTTTTTATCCTATTTTAGGTTAATATTTCAGTTATACCTATCTCTTAACTTGGTAGGATAAAACATTAAATTGATTACTTTTATGAAAAAAAGGTTCTACATCATGAGCATCCCAAAGAAACAATAATTTATTCTTAGGGAGCTATTAAAAATAAACTGGTCACATTAAGAGAACATTGGGGAGGCCAATTTGGTAGAGAATTTACCTGATCTCTTGGTTTAAATTTGAATATCACCCCAGCACATGCCTATTAAAAATTAAAATCCAAAGGGAGTGGATTTTCTGGATGCTAGAACATTACACAAGCAGTAAGTATTATTCCACATACCTTCAATTTCAGTCCAGTTTACAGCAATTTCCGAGATGGGAATTTTAAGACACTTGGCGATATACAGCAGCTCCACGTCAAATGCCCTGACAATATGAAAATGGGAGCAAAGTTAATCTAAAACAAAACGGTAAAATAACTCCACACAAAATGCTGAGTGAAAAAGATAGAAAGATACAATAGTCAGCTCTATTGGCCATTGGTACTCTACCATGCCATACTTTTTGGAGATGCCACCATGTACTTCCAGCCTCTCCACCATCCTACAGCTAATAAGCACTCCAAAGGCATGCATGGGAACCTTTGTTAGCAGAGCAAGGAAGAGGCCGGTGGGTAGAAGGCGAGGAAGCAGCTGTTGGAATGTGGCCTCAAGAGGCATATGGATACAAAACTTCCAGAAGAAACTGAACGAAGTTTCATCAATGGATGGTAGAAGGTTCAATCACTTTTTGAGTCATCTGGAAATTTCTACAAGCTTCAGTCAAGAGTACGACTCTGTACCAATTACAGCTGACAATGAGCCGACATCAAGAAGGTACTCCACTCCTGTGGCATTGGCACAAATGGAGATTCGCACACTGGAGACAGCGAAAATGATTATGATGAACTTTGGCCAGTGACTCTAGCGGAGGGGATGGAAGCACAGGAAACTTTTTGGCAATGCATGCACCAGATGAACATGAGTGAGGTAGTATTCAGGATGATTCACTACCTTGAAAAATACAGCCTCAGACAGTGCGAAACACCAATCAACAATTAAATCTTTTTATTTCTAAAGTTTGAATAAGATGAATGATGTAAATTGACATGCTCTCACAAGTTACATATTTTACAGAGCAGAAATTTGTAGCGCACATTGATTACATTCTCAAAGTACTTTCTGCAGTGTGTTTTTGCATTAACTTTCATCAATTTAGTTAATAATCTATTACCAGAATATGTACTTTAAAAATAATTAAAAATTCATGGAGCATTAGAGTTCTCAATGAAGAGCTTCCCTTTACATCAAACCTCCGAAGGGCAGGATTTTCCAGGCAGCAGCAGTACCACACATAGTTGCTCAGAGGGAAGCTTAAATGATTGCCAATGCGTGAGAACAACTTACAATAAGGGTAGAGGTGGTTACGTGACGGAGATGGCAAGAATTTAATTATGGAAGAGGCAAGGGACCAAAGAATATTTTGCTAGTGGGGATTTTGTATCATCCGTACTCGTTATATGCAGGATAATCAACATCCTTGACCACAGGAAAGGACCAAGGTACCAAGATCTCACCTCGTTATGGCGGTACAGTAGAAGCCCCATATAATGTGTAGGGCATATAACGAGAATCTCGAATATGCGAGGGATGGCCAAAGAACAATTTAAAATCCTATGATTTAAATGTAAAATAAATTGCTATTAGCGAGGACAACAACCAGCCTCCACTGGGGTCGTTTACTATTACGAGTGGCAAATATCTGCTTCAATCTCGGCAAACGTGCACAAACTTGTGCTCATGTCCTCTGTCATTGAAATTAAATGTCTAGCAGTATTTTTTCTGCACAATTTGACGTTCAAATGCACATTTTGGGCATTCACGGCATGCCCATATTCACACAAATAAATTCCTCGTAAGTCTGTGCATTTCATTGTTCTTTTGTCATCCTTCCGCTTTTTTATCAAGTTCAGTCCGACTGATACAACATCATGGCTGGGAAACGAAAGTTGTTGGATCTGAAAACTAAAATACCAATTATCAATTAATGCTAAAGTGGCGATGGGTCCAAAAGCGAGATAGGGAGGCGATTTAGCATACTTTCCTCAACCTTATTCGCAATTCTGAAGAATAAGGAAAAATTTCATGCCGCAGTGCTTCAAGAAGGACGTCCAAGCAGCCAGAAACATTTGCAGCTAGGAGAACATACGCAATTAGAATCTGCCCTTTTCTCGTGGTTTTGCCAGTAGAGAGCAGCCTGAATTCCGATAAATTGCCCATTGATGAAGGCAAAAGCGGAGTATCTAAGCTCGGTATTGACAAGTTTAAATGTTCCAATATAGAATACGTAAATTGTTATGAATTCGGATTCCCTATATTTTAAGTTGTCCACCTATTGTATTGTCTTTCATAATTGTTTCAAAGATTATAAATATTGAAAACAGGTCAAGGATATGATTCATTTTGATATGTGTGAAAGGTATGTACTATAAATTATACGTCTATCTCGCAGCAGGGAGTGTAGTCAGTATTCATGGTATTCATTATCAACAAGTTCCCACTAAATGTAAGTACGGCAGAAGGTATTATGTGTATTGTGATGGAATACATTTCGGAACTTAAAACCTTTGGAATTTTCTGACTCGCACTTGAAACTCACAGTAAAACACGTATATGTATGTACCATGGAATACCTAAAAAATAGTGAGCAATGAAAATATTGATGTGCCCTGCCACCTAGCGGCCGAAACGTTTGCTATCGCTTCAAAAATGAAGTATCATGATTCTGAAAAGCTGAAGTCAGCTGTTTTCTGAGGCAATCTTACAGATGTTGAAATCATCGAGGACTCCTATATTTCCTCTATTTAACTGGAGAAGATAGCAGCCCGGTGCTTGCGTGGAACAAAATCGCTGTAGGTTACATCTTGGTCATTAATTTATCAAGCATTTTTGAAAATTTCAATGAATAGAACTTTCTCCAAACCATATATCCGTTTTTATACACTTTTTAGAGAAGTAGGAGGTATGAAATTTTTTCTAGTTTCCCAAGTGTTTGCAGTTTATTGTCCGTTGCATTGCTATATTACTAGCAGCTGCTACATATTTGGCGCACCCAAAACATCGGGGCAATAACAATACAGCAATGCGCAGTACAGTACACGTATCCTGAAGTGTCACAATTCGACGTTTTATATTTCAGTGTATGAAATCTAACATGGAATTTGATGTCATCAAAAATAATTACGATCATAAGTAATTGAAGTGTTAGAAAATATGATTTTAAATAGCTATCTCAATAGAATTTTTTCGCCACTCACCAAAAATCCCACAATCATGGCTAAATTAGTGTTACAGTTACAGGAATTGGCTGTGGAGTGATTATTAATTCATCGGTATTAACGAGAGTTCCATATAGCGAGTGATTTTTCAGATCCCGAGAGCTCTCGCTATATAGGGCTTCTACTGTATTTTGTTATAGGCATGATCGTTATAAAGAGTTTTACTATAACTAAATAATTTCAATCATATGATGGTAGAAAGGCAAGTTAGACTTCTCAGGATTGATTGTGTATTACCTTTTCCCATTTGACCTAAAATTAAAAGTATATTTTCTAAAATAATCAATACATACTGATACTTTTCAAATACATACTAATGTTTCAAGGTGCAAAATAATTTCAATTTTTTATTTTTTTAATAACCCTATTTTCTAAGCCACCATAGTAAAAGTTTAATTAAAATTAAAGAACAAGCACTCCAAACCAAAGAAAGGCGAAGCTGTTAACTTTAAAATGACATGATTTTCATTAACCTAGATTAAAGTGTCTTCTTCAAAAAACAAGCAATCACTGAAAAATTGTCAGTTTTTCTGTGAGTGCCTTCAATTTAAAGCCCAACACTCAAGAAACAAATGAATGTCGAGATTGCACCTCCAGCTTGCTGTCACTACAGTCTGTGGTGAAAGTAGGGAGATGACAGCATAAAATCAGATGCATGAAAACATAGCTCTCATACCTTCAGCCCCAAGGACCAGGCGGATTTGAGAACGAATAGTAGAGTAAAAAATTTCTTTAATGGACAAGTCGGGAAAAGCAGCATGCAAAAGATTGATGTTCCTGTCAAAAAACATTATGAAGTGCTTTTTTCCAATTTCAGGTAGCCTCATCTGGATTCTCCTATTTTCTTTAAGAATCATGAATGAAAAACTTTATACATATCAAATATTTTTAAGTTAAATAAATTTTATGGGAATATATAGGTATGTTTGTTTTTCACATCACTTACCACCTCATTTGATCATAGCATCTTATATGAAGCATTACTACAGCTTTTTCAGTCGTACTGTCCACTAAAAGGAAAGTGATCAAAACACCGGAAATTTGTATCGTAACTCCGGAACCCATTGACTCCTGATAATTCTGGATTATCAATCTTCTACTATATATCCATTTATGCTACATGTAATACAAATTACTTAGAAATCCTTGCACAGAAATTCATTTAGGAATATGTATTTCTTTTCACTCAAAAACGTACACCCAATTCAAACCACAACTCTAAGACAAATCAATAAATTTAAAAAATTGACCAAAACACACAATAGTATGCCTTAATTCAACCAGAAAACATAAATATACTAACCATCTTTCAACATGAAGTGAGCGAAAGACTAGCTGGGCACATCTTCGGGTGAAAAGCTTGAACCCACACTGTGTGTCTTTGATGTCACGAACACCAAATGTTTTCACCAATAAATGGAAACCCCACATCAGAATAGTACGAAACAAGGATCGCTTGGCCACAGATTCTGCTTCTAAGTGTGCTCTTGACCCACAAACTACAGCTAAGCTTTCTGATACCTTTGAAGGATCTTTCTGGTAGTCACCTAACAAAAATAGAATAAAGAGTTTGATCTAAATGTCTAGTCATGAATGATACAAAGAAGTGACTCAATGCATCACCCTCAAGAAAGATGTGATAGAAGTTGGTTGGTTGGTTATTTGGGAGGTGACCAACAACTGATGTCATTTGCACCACTAAGGGAAGGTGTACAGGCTGATAAGGGAAGGATTATTTGGGACATGGGAGGATAGGAGGAAAGAAAGTCAACATCAACATTAGCCTACTCTTAGCAAAGGGCATCAAAAAGTACAGAGTTTTACATTCCATCTGATGGATGGAGTAGTGAGAAAGTGCTCTTCTTGAAGGACTAGAAGTTCTCTTCACATATTACTCAAACAGGATTCAGTATTCCCCTGAAAAATCTACAACAACGCCAGGATTCAAACGTAGTCCATCAGGATGGGAAGGCAGCTCTCTATTCACCACATCACCCAGATCCACCTCCCGACTTCCAGTCCTATCTGATACTCATTTACTCAGCATGACAAGGGAAATTTGTCTAAAGTAGAATATCTTGAGACTATGATATTTTCTGGTTTATCTAGTTCTCTGCAACTTAGAGAGTCAGATATTTCAAAAAAATTAATTATAAGTTCATACTACGATACTATGCATTATGTAATTGTTTGACTGAAAGTCCATTGATAAATGAAATTCATAAGAAATAACGAAAGAACAGTGTCACACGAAGTGAGTAAACTTTTTTCAATGGATCAATACATTTTTTTGCAAACTGCAAAAATATACAAGATACCCGATTTTTTTCTTTCTTTTTCATATAACATGAGCTTCTACACTATCTGTTCTCCCATTTAATAGACCTAATAATTTGGAATCACCTTTAATCAGACTAGCATGCAAAATCTCAAAAAAAGTCCTCACCATTTCTTGGCGAGATTTTTGCTTTGCGTTTTTTAGGTGAAATTTTTTCCACAGAAACCTCGGTAAAAATGGAATTACATTCAGATGTCCCAGAATTGATTATTTGCCACATTGGACAATTTCTGTGTAACATGAGATGATAATGCATGAAAACTCAATTACCCTTGCCAGGAACTAAACTTTTCAAAAATACACATTTCCATTGAGCTTGGGTTCCACATAGGCAGATTTAACTGTAATTTGACAGGAGGCAAAAATAAACTACAAAATTTTTTTTAGAAAAACCTTGATCAGCAAAGTGAGTTTTCTCAAGATATTGAAACTAAAATTATTTACTTTTGCATTTTAATCAACTTCACTGAACTGCAATACAAGTACACACGTAGAATCAGAGATTCAATTAAATAAAATCAAGAAGTCACCTTTAACCAGATTCTGTAAACTCTCTTCCAATTTTGCCAAATCAGAGAATTTGGTAGCACCATCAGCATCAGCAAACAATATTACAGCACCTCTGCAGCTCTCCACTCCCTATCAAAATTTGAAAAAGAAATTATGGAAGAAATAACAAAAATACATAAATATGCAGAAAGCTTTAAGGGTAGCTGTTCCATATGAACTAGGGGTAACTACTAAATCAATATGAAGTAGCACTGTCTTCAACGCTTATTGAAATAGTGGAAAATTCTAAAATTGAATTGATCTGAAGCCGCATTAAACTGTGCTACAAAGGAGTATATTCATTCTTTCTTTTTTTATAGGGTGGAATTTCACCTATAGCAATAGATTTAACTCAGTGCCTAACTGGTTCAACTGTGCACTGAAAATGAGAATATTGCACTGAAAATGAAAATAACGCAATCAAATTGATGAAATTGCAAGTAACGTCAAACACAGTCAAAATTCTCTTTGAGGTCAATAATTTGTAATATACATATGGGTGCATCATGACATAGCCTGTATTTCTACATTCATTAAAATACTATGGCCACCACAGTATTGTCTTCCTATCCCTCCAGACCACCGGGAGGCCGGAGGGAGATATACCCAGACCGGGAAGGTTGGAGGGAGGACACCCTCCATACCTCTACTGTAGTGCTCTTGTCCCCTGTCTGCAAGTGGCGGGCAGGTTAAATGTAGGATGGCACAATGGACCCAAAGGGGTCTAATGCCAAGAGGGCTCCAGAAGGCCCTCGTCCACCCATACAATTAATCAAATCAATCGTCTTTCTTCCCAATCTTCCCACTCGCTAATCCTCTACATAAGGCCTCCAGAAGTCTTCATTGAAATCTAGAATTTCTTAAAAAGGGGAAAATTATGCTAGACATTATATCAATTAGACTGGTTGAGCTAATTCAAAAAAATATATATTAACAGCTATCAAATGAGCAATAACCTCAACATAAACACAGGTCTACTGAGACTTCCAATCCCTCTCACCTCAATTCTAAAGATCACCACCAGATGTCAGCCACTTTGCTTACAACTCACAATTTGTTGTTCCAAAAAATTAGCATTTTCCAGATCCACAACATCACCTTTTTATGGCAAAAATAGGAAACTCTATTTAGAAACTTTTATTAGCTATGAACTCCAAATTTTGAATAGATAAATGAAAGTGTTCCCAAAACTTAGCTTCAGCTATGTAGAAAATCATATTATAAAAAAAATTTTCTAGATGTTCTGGGAAATTGCGAAAACACCACCGCTCGAAGCAGGGCCGTCCCTAGGGATAGAGGGGCCATTTGCAAACGAAATTCGGGGGCCCCCTGAACTTTGCATTCCCTTATTCACATAGAAGCATATTTTAAGAATATTTCATGGAAAGAAGAAAATTAACCGAAAAACTGGCAATTGAATTCAAGAAATATTTACATATGTACTAAGTAGTAGGTATTTTGGGTAATAGGTGGGGTTCTTCATGCCATCTGATAGAGGCAAGCCTGGGCGGGGCCCCCATAAGCGCTGGGCCCAGTGCAGTGGCACCTGTCACTCTATCCTAGGGACGGCACTGACTCAAAGAACTCTTCCGGTCTCAGACACAAGAATTCAATCGAGAAAATGGAGATTTCTTCCCACAGTGAAATACCGAGAATCACTGATTCTCCGGTTCAACCCTGGGGTAAACATCGATGGCCTTGCGCCGGGACCGGCAGAGATGAAGGTCAGCCTCCAAGTTGGCGGCATTGATTCTACATCTAAAGAAGAGCGTCGATTCTCCCAGAATCCACGTACAAGTGCATAAGGAACTTGAAAATGTTGTCTGAAGGAATAACAACGACTGAAGAGCCCAATGTGCACTGAGCAGTTGACCCGCGCTGAGAATTTCTCGGTGCTTGATTAACTTGCTGTGGGATCTTGATAACCTATGGTTTGTGTACCTAACTTGTGATACTTTACGCATAATGGAAACCTACCAATGAAGCAATGCACAAAAAAAAATTATCAAAAATAAAAAGGCAAACATTTCATATAAACCTGTAACGTTGAAATATATACTCAAGGTCAACATGGGGTCATCAATAATATCAACATTGGGGGCTGTCACTAGGGACGCCAATTTGAGATAAACAGGCAACAAAAGCAGGAACTAGGGATGTGGAGATTAACAATGACAGAAAGGAGTAAGGAGTCATAATCTATCTGCTGTTGGGAGTGGACTGATACCACGTGTGCAGAAGATGTTATAATTTACATCCTGTAAAGAGGAGTCGTAAGCTATCTGTCGTGAGGAGCAGACTGATGTTGTGTATTTGGATGCTGTAATAATTTATATCCCGTTGTGGGCAAACGAAAGTTCGTGTGGGCAAAAGGATAAGAGTCGAGTTGGGCGGCTAGTACCAGGGAATGGAGATCGCATGCCGGAAAAAGAACCAGTGAAAAGGAGAAGTGGACCGGAGATTTAAGGAGTACGAGGAGGAGACAGTAGAAGAGAGACCAGGGAAAAAGGTGCTGCGATCTTGGAAAAGAGGAAGGTGGCCCAGAGGCAGTATTGGAACTGAGAAAAAGGCCGGGGAGATAGATAAGTGGATAAAGTTTTGATGATAGTACATTGTAAGTCATTAAAAACGAAAGCAGTTTAGTCTTACTACTCATGGAAATTAAAATATTGAGGTGCATTGGTGACCTATGAATATAATTATGAGAATATAGCAGTAAATGAATAGGTACATATTTGATATGCTTTGTTCTTCTTGGTAATCGCTAGATTTCTTCTATAATTTACATGCCATTGAGCAATGTTGAAGAAATATATTAGTAATTGAAAATGGTAACATTTATTTAGCAGTTTTGATTTTAATGAATATCAGCCTAACTAAGTACAATGGATTTTCACATTTCTTTTTTATTTTTGATGATCTCAATTATAATAAACAAATTGAACCTTTTAAACAAATGGTATAGTATTTCAATTCATAATTTCTAAACCCAAGCGATAATGCAACAGGGTTCATTATCGTTTTACATGGTTTGGACTTGTAGAACAGCGTTTCCAGGTATATTTCAGAAAGAAAGTGTAAGGGTTAAGTTAACCGGAAACACAGAGAGAGGGGGAATCCCAGGCAAATGGAATATATTAGCAGGTGTTAATCAAATTATGGCCTCCAACTAATAAATATTCTAAGCATCCTTTTAATGAGAGCTTGTTACTTTTTCCTTGATTTTAATATAATATCAGAGCATTACTACCCTTTATAGATGTGAGAGTGTAATACTATGTCATTTATGAATAAATTTTTTATTAATAACTCTATTCCTTTCGCTCATAGTTTGCAAGAATACAATGTTAAAAATTACTGTTTATATATGTATCATCATAAAACATTGTGAATCGTGTAGATCGAAGGCATATTATCGATAAAAGCTATTGAAATATGCACTAATGCATGCTTTCTAGCCAGTATAAGGTACCGCAAGCCTCGGGAACAATGATAAAATTACCTAGCAACGAAAATGAAAAAAGATCGAAATTTGCATTAGTTTTGTGTTTAAACTTCATACATTTCAGTTTATCGATAGAGAGAAAAATCGGTTGCAAAAATTAAATTCTTTGATGCATTGGCCTCATTTTGGTCGAAGAATGAAACTTGTACATATATCAATTATTTTATATTTTAATGAATGAAAGAAAATTCTCTACACGTAAATTATTCGTTTTTCCCATTTAAACCCATTAAAAACCAAAATCCTATCTGGACTCGAAACCAAGTAAAAATATTGGGATTTTCGATTTTTTCCTGACTCGATACCAAATTCAAACCCTTCCCTGAAAATTTCAATCCTCTAGCTTGATTAGAAATGCCCAGGAATTCGTATCAATGAGTGAGTCAGTCAGTGAGTAAGTTTTGTAGCTTTATATATTACTAATAATAGACTTACAGGAGGTGAGAGAAAGAGATGTAGATAAAAAGGATTTGTTCTATAGATAGAAATACTATAAATACACGATGCCACAAGTGAGCGGTATTAAACATGTAAACAAAAAGGAACACTCACACATTAAATTCTGATATTTCAGTTGCAATAGTAACCTTTTTCACAGACGTAAGGTGACACACTGGTAGGGAGGCAGGGGACAAGAGGTAGGGTGAGGTAGGAGGAGAAGGAGAGAGGGATAAGAAGGGAGAGAAGAGGGGAGGGGCGGGAGGGGCAGGAGGAGGAGAGTGGGGTGTGGAGGGGGAGAAGAGGGGAAGGGGTGGGAGGGGGTCAGAAGAGGAGAGAGGGATGTGGAAGGGGAGAAGAGGGGAAGGGGTGGGAGGGGATCAAATGAGGAGAAAGGGGCGTGGAGAGGGAGAAGAGGAGAAGGGGCGGGAGGGGTCAGTGAGCTCGATTTAATCCGGGGGGATTGTAAGCTGAAAAAAGCCAGATACATGACATCTCTAAAGTCTTTAATTGAAGGGGAGAGGCAGAGGGAGGGAGGGAAGCCAAGATGCCTACTCAGAAGCATTTATCAAAACTGAGGTTGTGGGAGGAAGCATGGATCGGGACGGGGAAGGAAGCATTAGGCTAGGACGGCTTACAACTATCACGGTGGCCAGTTAATCTAACACTGAGGGCATTAGTCGTGAGTCCGATGTAGTAAGAATCGCATAAGTTGCACAGGATGTAGACAATGTTATGGGAAGTGCACGACCGAGAGGGGACATAAGGAAGTGGGTGGGAGAGGAATTTAGCGGGGAGGGGGTTGGTGATAAGGATAGGGCACGTTTTGCGTCTCTCGCGCGATGGCAGGGGTTGGGTGGGGTTTTGAAGCTGATGGTGGGTTTAGACAGCGGTTTGGTAGTTTTTAGGATGCTGGAGAGGTTGGGTGTTTCATTTAATGTGAGTGTTCCTTTCCTGTGTTTAATACCGCCTCACTTGTGGCATCGTCTATCTACATTATCACGTGTGTGATTTTTCCACGAACTTATATATACATGATAATCTAGATAAACTATGCCAAAAGTGAGGAGGTATTAAACGTAGAAACAAAAAGGAACACTCACAATTTAAATTCTGATATTTCGGTTGCAGTAGCAGCCTTTTTCACAGAAGGAAGGTGACACACTGGTAGGGAGGTAGGGGACAAGAGGTAGGGTGAGGTAGGAGGAGAAGGAAGAGAGAGGGGTAAGAAGGGGGAGAAGAGGGGAGGGGCAGGAGGGGGTCAGAGGAGGAGTGAGGGGTGTGGAGGGGGAGAAGAGAGGAAGAGGCGGGAGGGGGTCGGCGGAGAGAGGGATGTGGAAGGGGAGAAGAGGGGAAGGGGCGGGAGGGGATCAAAGGAGGAGAAATGGCATGCAGTGGGAGAAGAAGAGAAGGGGTGGGAAGGGTCAGGGAGCTCGATTTAATCCAGGGGGGATAGTAGGCTGAAAAAAGCCAGATACATGACATCTCTGAAGTCTTTTCTACATTTTGCATCTCGCGCAATGGCAAGGGTTGGGTGGGGTTTTGGATCTGATGGTGGGTTTAGACAGTGGTTTGGTAGTTTTTAGGATGCTGGAGAGGTTGGGTGTTTCATTCAATGTGAGTGTTCCTTTCCTATGTTTAATACCACCTCACTTGTGGCATCGTCTATCTACATTATCACGTGTGTGAGCACTGACTCTCTCGTGAGGAGATCCCTTCACTTAATATTCCTGGCTACAATGTTGTTGCCTCATACTGCCGCACTTTGAATAAGAATGGAGGTGTTAAAATATTGGTAAAGCAAGATATTGTTGTTAATGCTTGTGATATTGATCTAAGCCACCTGAATACTGAAATGGATTTTGAATCTGCAATCACTAATGTTATAGCTGGTGGTGTTCTTATTTTTATTGTTACTTTATACTGATCTCCTCTGGGTGATTTCCAGAACTTTTTAGATAAGCTAGATTGTGCTCTTGATATAATATTTAAATACACTGACAACCCCAACATCATACTTACTGGTGACTTTAACTGTGATTGGCCCTCGAACAGCATAAACAATACCAACCTATCTAATATTTTTAAATCACCTTCTTTTTAATAGTGTCACTGAACCCACACGATGCACAAACCACTCACAAACTTTACTTGACTATGTGGTAACTAATCTTGAACCTAGTTCAGTTAATACAAAAGTTATTATGTATCTCTGATCTATCAGATCATTATCCTGTTTTATCTACTTTTTCAACTATCACCCCTAATAATGCCAGGATAATTTCTTCTCTGTGTTTTTCTGAAGCAAACACTTTGTACTTTTTAAATCTTTTAAATCATGAAAATCGTTCAGATTTTTACAGTGCACAAGATTATAATGCTAGATTTAGTGTGTTCTATGATAAATTCTTGTATTATTCTGATGTAGCTTTTCCTGTAACTACCAGGCACGTAACCAACAAAAGGAATCTTAAATGCTGGATAACTGATGAAATCAGGCTGATGTCTATCGAATTAAAATCTCTTGCCATCTCCAGCAAGTATAGTGATGATCCTGAGCTGAAGGCTCTTTACAAATGCTATAAATCTTCTTATCTTAAAATAATTAGAGATGCCAAAAGGTCTTATATGTAATAACAACAGAGTGCTAACCTCCAATAATCGATCCAAGGAAATATGGAGCATCATTAGCAGCTCTAAAAACAAGAATTCATCCTCTTTCTATTCCACTTCTACAATCACAGATAACGTTGGTGTTCCTATCACTGATATGACCACTCTGGCTAACAATTTCAATGGCTACTTCCTCAGTCTGCCAGTTTTCTCCCAAGTGCCCCCTAAGCCTATGACCCCAAGTCTTCCCCCTCTACCAAAGTCCTTTTTTCTCTCTCCTAGTATGTACTGAGAATAAACTGATCAATGCTATCAAGAGTTTGGGATCCAAAAGGTGCTCTGGCATCGATGAGGTACCTGCCTTTTTAATATCTCGTTGCTTTAGCATAATAAAATCATTGCTTCTCTTCCTTATTAATGATTCCATCCAGCAAGGGGTGTTTCCAAATAATTTGAAAACATCCAAAGTCATCCCTTTATACAAAAGAAAAGGAAGTACATCTGACATGAACTCATATCGTCCTGTTTCAGTTCAATCTCAGTTTGCAAAACTCTTCGAAAAAGTGTTTTATATGAAACTTGTTTCTTTCGCACATTCCACTAATCCCTATCTCCATCCCTATAGCCTCACTGTATTCCATTAAGGTGTCCAGGGCAGTGCAAAGGTCTTTCGCATTAGAAGCATAAAGCTTCAGGTCATCCATGTAGAACAATTGGGTGACCTTATGCTTCCTGTCACCTGGAACACCGCACATGTATCCTCTACCTCATCGCAGCCTAAGGGACAGGGGTAGGAGGGAAATACAAAACAGTAAGGGGCTCAAGCTGTCGCCTTGCCACAGTGGTATGTTACCAACTCGGTGGAAACTGACCGCTTGCCTGAAGTCAGAATAAAGCGCGTTTTCCAGAGTGGTAACAGGCGTTGGATGCAGGACATTACATCTGGGTGAACTTTCATCAACTTCAGCAAAGCAATCAAAAGTTCATACGAAGTGGTGTCAAAGGCCTTCTTGTGGTCCACATTATTATTATTACTAGTGATGGGACGACCGGTTCCACGGTTCTTCAGTTCCATTTTGTGTATTATTAATCTTTGAAACGACCAATAACTGAAGCGTACATTAGTGCTGTTTTCTCAATCAGAAATGTGTAATCAATAACGCTGAAGATGATTTGACGATAATCACGGTAAGGGTAATGAAAATGTGCTCCATGTCAAACACCAAGTTGAGAGGGTTAATAGAGTGGATTGAAGCTAGAGCAGTCGCATCGCACAGTGAAAACATAATGCTAAAAATTGTTCTTGTTCATTATTTAAGTCCCGTCGTTAAGTCAGCCTACGGTGGAGTGTTTTTAAGTTTCCGATCAAATGCGTTGTTTTGTGTACCGTAGGCATAGTTGAAGAAATGAGGAAATACAGTGTAAACAAATACATACGACTTTTAAAGCTCTTTGACTCTCTGGTTCACTTTTGTGCCATATTGGCTACGTAAGCCATTTCGGACGTAGTCACTGTGAATGATATGAGAAATCATAAGAAATTTAGCTATGTCCGAGGTAAGTCTTCTTTCGATAGCAGCAAACAACCTTCGTTAATCGACCACTATGATATTCGATTAGTCTCTCCGAGAATGCAATTCGAGTAATCGGTGTCAGTGTTCAACAATGCTCAGTCGGTTTGTTACCAAGATGTGCTAGTTTTGCTGTGAACCCAGAAAAAGTTACCATATAAAAGACATAAAATAAATTTTCAGTGCTCCCACGGACATATTATCCTCTAGTAATTAATTAAGAGAATGATGTCCGATGTGTGGAATCACTTCCGGATAGACCATTCGGACGACAAGTTTGCAGTATGTAAACATTGCAGCACTAAAATTTCGCAGGGTATCTCAAGAAGTACTTCAAACCTGAGGAAGCATTTAAAAGCCAAACACCCTGCGGTAACACACGAGGCAATGCGTTGAAATTCCTGAACCTGAGACTGACTTGACTGAGGGGCTGGAAGTGGATATAGATGAACTGTCCATATGCAACGTTAGTGGTGAGTGGTCTCAATCAACTTGCAGTTTCAACACGGAGTGTTTCTCCGTGTGCTACTACTACATCATCTCCTTCACTATCGGCTGAAAGATTTCTTCGGTCAAGATGGCATGAATACCAGCCCACTCGAACAACATTTGTGGAGTTGAAACGCAAATTTAAACCAGGAGACTGACGAAGTAAGGATATCACACGTTTAGTTGGCGAAATGATATGTAAAGACCAGCAGCCCATCTCTGTAGTTGAGAACAGAGGTTTTTGAAAACTTATTGATCATCTTGAACCTCGCTACTCATTACCTTCTAGAAAGCATTTTGCCAAGAAAGTGATCCCTGAACTATTCGAAGAAATGAGGGCTAAAGTAAAGTGTGTTCTTCAAAATGCAGAATTTGGCTCCATCACAGCGGATATGTGGACATCGTCTGCCTGTGATGACTACTTGGGCTTAACAGTTCATTTCCTTGATGAAAGCTTTGTCCTTCACCATTATAACCTAGAAGTAATCCCATTCCCGGAAGTAAGCCACTCAGCTGTGAATTTATGCGAATTTATCACAATTCTCTAAGTGAGTGGGGTATTGCCGAAAAAGTTGTGACTGTACTATGAGATAATGGTCGAAATATTAACCACTCATTTGGGTATTTAAATTCTCGGTTTCCTACCCGCGGTGGGTATTTAATTTAGAATCGAGGCATATTTTTACCTTTTTTAATGGGAAGTTTTAAGCGGTCAAAATAATTTCTAGTTCATAAAATTTAGTCCATTTTTTACAGATTATTGAACAACAATGGATTAATTTTATAATTAATATTAATTAATTACATAAATTATTAATTTAAATTATTAAAAATATGTAAATACAGGGTGTCCGGTGAATCTCAATTTCTTTTTTCCCTGAGTTTTCCAGGTTTTCCAGGTAAATGTTTTGCATTTTCCAGGGTCTTGCTGCACATTGCTTATAACATATTTTTAATGAATTTCTAAAAAAATTGGCATAGTTTTGCCTACATGAAAAAACGAAAAATTTCGGTCCCTACTTTGAGTTAAAAACGTAAGAGTATACAAGGAATGTGGAGTATTACGGGTTTTATTTCAACCAACAAATAAACAAAAACGGTTAACTAACAACAAAATTCTGAGTCAGGTGCAATTTGAGCACAATAAAGTAGATTCAGACTAGTTTGATAAAGAACATGTAAATAAAAGAAACTGGTGTGACATTTTTCAGTGAGTGCATTTCCGATTCAATTTCAGCAACAAATTTCTCGGATTTCAAGAAATTACGTTATTTTGGTTTGCAGCTCTTAAACCTTTTGCAGTATGTACCTCTTTCTTATTCTTTTTATCTCGAGGCCTTGGTACCTTTCCTCTTCTCCCAAAAGGCTTCGCTGTACTTTACATGAACATTTCGGAAATTGTGAATTAATTGCTTTGTAATAGGTACAGATCTAACGCCCAAAAGCATTCAATTATGTAAAACAAAATTGTATTTGTTGGACAATTCACGAATTTTAATTAGGTTGGATTGACCCTGTACAGTGGCCCTGTCGACTACGAACCCGAGGGCCGTGATTTCCATACGCAGTGACCGCAAAATGTATTTCCGCTCCTTCAAAAACTATTCTGCAAACATTAAAACGAGGAGGGTGGAGATTATTTGGAAAGGATTATCAATTACATATATAAAAATACCCAATTATCCATTTAGGTTGCCGGCCGAATGGTTTTCGTATAATGCGGGAAATGCCACTGCGCATGCTCAGACGTTTAGATTTCTCGTAAATTTGGCCACACCAAGAATTCCATTCGTACGGCTCTTCGAACAGAATCTTGATTTCCGCGTGAAATTCTGTTTCCGGTGACAGATTTCGGCATCAATTCCGATTCCATTCGTAGTGGCCATTTTACATGGGAATTATTCCGTGTGGAATTTGCCTTGTTTTGCAATCGGCCCCTTAGACTGCGCATAGGGAGAGTGGGGTGGGGTGACGAACTATGAAAAGAGTATTAAATGAACAGGGAGCGGAAGGCTACTCTGAGCTGAGTATAATGCAAGCAAAGGCGCAGGTTAAACCTCTCTCTCTGCCTTAATAGAAATCGGCTGCCATGCATTTTCCAGGGTTTTTAGGAAAAATACAAAAATTCCCTGAGTTTTCCAGAACAAAATATTTCCCTGAGTTTTCCCGGTTTTCAAGGTCGCCGGACACCCTGAAGTATATATGTAATCTGATAGAATCTTTGACAATATGATATAAATACATTGTATATTAACTTGTATAGTTCATATTTGATAAACTAATAATGATTAATATAGTTAGAAGGAGTAACATTGTAGTAATACCATAAATTGTTGCTGGCTAATTTTAAATTTGTAAATATTCTACGATAATATGCAGTAATTTGTAGTAATTTCAAAATGGAATGTATGGAATAGGTAAAGACATCAATGAAGATTTATTATGATTAAAGAGATTATTTATTAGTTCAAAAAATTAATAACATTTAAAAATATTTTATTAATAATTTATCACCAAGAGTTTTTACTCTATGCTATATTTTTGAAAATTGTGGTACAGTAGGTGTTGAAAAAATATTTTTAGGGAAAAAATCATGAAAAAATACTATTTGTTGTGAAATATTTGTTGAATTGCCGGGAAAACAATGGAACCTCCACTTTCTCCTGCACGAACCCAGAGGAGGAACCCAACCTGCATATTCCCCTTCCCGGACGCCCGGCGGGCAGCAACAGCCTCGACTGCAGCTTGATGTCACCATTCACTCCCTACTAAACTTCCCTTCCTCCTCTGCCCATCACACCCAGCGTGTCACAGTACACATTGTTAGAATGTACAAGGATTACAGTAAATCATGCAATGAACACAATCACTAACCTCTATTCAAAGAAAGGAATCACACTAAAAAAAAAAAAAGGGAAGGATTATCTACGTAAAAATGAAGAAAAACATGTGCATTTCACTAAGTTTCCTAGGCAATTGAAATACTAAAATATAAAATTGAAAACTATTGTATAAGTTTATTGCATGAATTATTATGGATAAGGCCGTAACTCATGCCTACCCCACCCATGTTTTTGTTATAGCCCTGTGCTAAAACTGATTTTACCACTATTTTCCCTCTTTTCTCTACTTCACGCATATCAGTATCATGGAATGTACTTACCACTGTCACATCTCTTATTTCCTTCCCATTCATGATCTTACCACAAAATGCCACCGATATTTCTCCTTTCTTCAGTTTTACAAATTTCACGGATTGGGGAAACTTTTCTGCTGGAAACCATTGTTCCGACTACGTCAGTTTTACTTTCAACTAGTTTGTCCACCAATCTAGGGATAGTGTACCAATTATCCAGGTACAAAGTACGTTCCTTTCCCAAAAGAGCATCTGCTAAGTCGAGAATGATACAGGCACCAATATTCTCCGCTTTATATCTCTCACAGTACATAGGGTCCTTCCACGTGCAGATATGAAAATTCCATACATAGCCAGAATTACTTTCGCATACAACAAAAACTTTTACACCATATTTATTCTGCATTGAGAGTATATACTGTTTCCAGGAAATACGACCTTTCCACATATGTAGAGGTTCATCTACAACAATATCCTGGTCAGGAGAGTAAACGATTGCAAATTTATGTCTCAAAAATTGCAAAACTGGGTCTATTTTGAAAATTTTCCTATTTCTAACATTTGCATTGAACGTGTTGCTATCCGCAAAATGTAGAAACTTTAGCAAAAGGTGAAATCTCTTTTCACTGAATACTATTGAAAATAAATGAGTTGCTACGCTATCTCGTTTGCTGAAACAAATTCCATAATCTGGTTCCACAAATAGTTCGTAACACTAAAATGCTCTCCCTCTCCTCAATTTTCGAGTTCAGTCCTACGTTACCTTCAAACTCGAACTTCTCTTTCACTTCTTCGTTAGCACTCCAAACTTTGGGGTAACCAGATTGATTTGTGACGTTTTCATCCTCTGTCTCGCTGTCACTGACATCAGTATTGTCGTATTCATCGCTGTAACCACTATCTTCATCACTCTCTTCTAAAAAATGAACTAATTCTTCCTCTGTCGGTTAACTCCGTTTTCTTTTGCTTGTCGAAGCTATAATCAGAACCAAAACAAAATTATTTCAAATGAAATATTTTTTATAAAATTACCGTAAATAACAATAAAACTGCAAAAATATTCCGCATGTTACTCACACAAAGGAAAGCTCCAAAAACACCGACAACTGCTACTCCAACACTCAACAGATAACTGAGGATAACTCTACTGATTGAAGATTTTCAAAGCAGCTAATACATCTCTTATGTGTGAAACCGAGGAGACCACCCTTTGCGAAGGATTAGCAGGGTGGTTTCTTTCGGGAAAAACCTGAGCGCGAGGGTTTGCCGTCGGGAGTAATAACATGAACCTTCCTCCCGTCTTGGTACCATAAAATGTTCCATGACCAGGAAAAAGGCTGGCTTTGGGGGCAAGATATTATAAAATAGCACATACTTCACTGAAATAAATGTTTGGGAACGAATAAGCAAATATTTTTTCGTGACGACCTGAGGATAAGAAAAACAAACGGAAAATCGTAGGGGCAAGGTGAATGCAACCCGCAACACAATGACACCGTTTCAGTACTAGGCGTAGAGCTTCATAGAATAGGATGGTAGAACCCATCTAACGATGGAAGATTAAACTAAAAGGATGCCTCCAAGGCATGCAGTAGCTCTGCGGCAGAATATCACGGCATTACCTTAGCAAATTAACCGAAAATTGGCATGACGTATATATACAGCATAACCACCACCAGAGCAACCGTCCATGACGTATATATACGGCATACCCAGGTGAGTGGTTAAAGCAGCGCTGGAGATGTCTCAGTTCAGCCATATCCCTTGTTTACCTCATACATTTCAATTGGTAATAAAAGATGGGTTTATCAACAACAAGGTAATTACAAATTTAACCGGAACTTGCCGGAAATTGGTGGGACATTTTAAGCATTCATCACAAGCATGTAAAGTGTTAAAAAGTTGTCAAAATATGGCACAGGTGCCATATCATCGCCTCGTCCAAGACGAACCTACAAGATGGAATTCGACCCTGCATATGTTGAAATGCCTACGTGATCAGAAATCTGCACTTTTGCTAGCCGGTAGTGAATTTAAACTGCCAACAGAGTTGACTCCAGCTCAGTGGAACCTTATAGACAATTCTATTCCAATCCTTGATGTGTTTGACTCGGCTACATCTATTGTGAGTTCGTAAAACACAACAGCCTCTTAGATAATCCCACTTTTCCACCTCACAATTCATGATTTAGAAGGTACTGCTCCCCCTGCTTCAGGACTTCAGGGGCTAAGAAATGATTTATTGGCATCTCTGAAACTTCGGTATGCTAACTTGGAAGAAGAGAAGTTTTATGCTTTTGCAACTCTCTTGGATCCACACCTGAAGTCGCATCCCTTCAAAGATCCATTATAGTAAGCAGCTGCTAAGGAAAATCTCATAACTGAAGCAAGACATATTGTTATCAATGAAGTGCATTCCTCCGAAAAACATTACTTGGTATTAGATCAAAGGACACAACAAACTTCAACACTACAAAGCTGCAAGTGGTCCCCTTACAGTTCAATGTTCAAAGAACTTGGTGGTGAATCAAGTGAAGTGGATAGTGCAGAAAATGAGGTTAAATCTTTCCTTTCTGAAAATACATTGTCACCAAACTCCAGCACCGCTGAATATTGGAAAGGATGCAGTAAATTTCCACGTTTGCAAAAAGTCGCTAAGAAATATTTATGTATTCCTGGAGCCACTGTTTCTTCAGAAAGGCTTTTTAGTACCACTAACATAATTGTTGACAAAAAATGAAACAGGCTAGACCCAGAACATGTTAGAATGTTGCTCTTTCTGAACAAAAACTTGTGAAGTGAAATCTGAACTGTGATCCACTAACTCAAAAGTTTCCAACAGAACATCATTTATTTTTCTGTAAGTCTCATTCTCTATTTTTTATTAGGAAAAAATTCCATGTATTAAAGCAATACATCATGCTCTATTTCTGTGAAGAATGGTTACATCTGATTGGTAATAGCAATAAGTTTATGACTCCTGGTTGTTTTTCTTGCAAATTATATGTTTCTTTTATACATTTAGTCAATGAAAGAAGTTATTTCATAATAAAGCAATTTATAACTCAACAAAAAATTTCTGACTGGCATGTACTGCAAAACTTACGAGATCAGCTATTAACAACAAATCTAAATAATTTTTAATTCTACTCCCTGTCTTTTCTTGCACAGCTACGAATGTAGCCCATGTACTTGTAACTAATTAATTTGTAATTAACACTTACTCATTCAGGCTTAAATATTACAACATTTATTTTCTTTAAATAAAGTAATTAAAAACAATGGTATTTTTGTAATTAATAACATCTTATACCAAATTATATTATTCCAATTGTATTAGTGGTTTAACTATTATCAGTGATAGAGAAGTGGAGTTGAGAACCGGGAACCGGATGGAACCGGGAAAATGTGGAACCATCCCATCCCTAATTATTATTAGAACTTGAGAGTTGATTGGCAAGATGACTAATCCAAAATTTACGCATTAATCAGATAGCACAAGTAATAGTTTCGGGTAGAGAATTAGTGTGGGCAGTAACAGGTAGGGCAGTTAGATGGGGAGATGCTGTTACCCAGGCTGTTAAACGCATAATTGTGGGAAATTCACAATGAAAAAAATCATTCACCTGGACTGAGATTCCTACCCACACTTACAATGAGACATCACGTGAGTGATGTTAGGGACCCAAATGATGCTAATATTTTCTGAAAGTAGAGAGAATGCGGGAAAAGTGTCACGGCTTTTTTCCATTTGGACCCGACTTCGAGAGAAAAACGCAACTAAAGAATTTCCCTCTGTATAAATCCTTTTAAATGCAAGTGTTAGGAAACAGAAGCCGTGGCCGAGCTGTTAGAGGCGTTGGATCAACAATACCCGGACTGTGGCTCGGGTTCGAATCCCAGTACGATCAATTTTTTTTTTCTTTCGAATAATTTACGGAGTAACTGTACATTACCCATTCCCATACATTTATGGCAGTAACAACAATATTTTTTAATTTTCTACCTATTTTCTGGATTTTCAATCGTCCCCCTTGGGAGACTTTCGGAGCTAATTTTGAGATTCTTGTTTGGCCGAAAAGAGGTTTCACATGTCGAGAGGCCTAAATGTGTAGATTTTGAAAACACAAGTATATTTCTGTGAATAAGATGGGCTTCGAATGGTCGTGGCTCTTTCTCAAGGCGGTAAACAATGAACGGATTATTACTTTTTAATATACAGCAATGCATGCACATCAAATTTCCCAGTAACTGCATTCGAATAATGACTAAATTCAGGGAAGCTAACAACTGCATTGTATATTCAGTTCTTGGAAAAAGTATTAAAGCCTTATGTAGATGAAAAACATTTTCTACTAATGGTGGATTCGTGGGGAGGACAAACAAGTGGTGCAATCTACGACGAACTATTCGCAAATGAAACCGGTGAAGCTACTTGCGCGGTAAAAATAATACCACCCAGGTGCACGCCCTTATGCCAACCCTGTGATGTGTATTTTTACAGGCAAGTCAAACAATTCATTGCTAGGCTGCAAAATAGCAGTTATTTGTTAAAAGAAAAAAAGAGAACTTACATCCCGGGAGGATGGTATTAAAATACATTCATTGCTGCACCATCAGCTATCTTCGCCTGCATTCGGTGACATGATTAGATATGCATGGTATGCATCAAAACTGGATGAAGATAGGACAGTATTCAGAAATGTTCAAGAAATATGTTTCCCACATGCCCTGCGTTCACGCAAATGTAACTGCTCAGGTGGAAGCTTTATAAAATGTGCTTGGTGTAGAATTATTCTTTGTTTTATATGTTTTCACGATGAATATCACCCGAAAGTAAGCAATTCCACGCCATGAATGAAAAGTTGAATTCCTTCAATTGAAATAAACATGAGGTGGGAAAAGAAATAGTGTTATCGTTGCGTGATATTTTTTGAGCTGGAATCTAATATCTTCCTCTCCCCCACGATACAGGCTTCCCTTCAAAATAATATGTTGCTCCGCAAAAAGGTCATAGCAAATATTTTTTACATAACCTCATAAACAGTTACCATCTCTTTTCTACTTATATCATGTTCACTATTGAACGAAAAATTGAGTCACAATAGTCATTATTCGAACGCAGTTCCTGGGAAATTTGAAGAATATGCATCTCTGTTTATTAAAAAGTAATAATCCGTTCATTGTTTACCACCTTGAGAAAGAGCCACGACATTCGAAGCACATATATACAAGTATATTTCCATGAATAGGATATCGTATTCACGGAAATATACTTGTATTTTAAAAATCTACACATTTAGGCCTCTCGACATGTGAAACCTCTTTTAGGCCAAACAAGAATCCCGAAATTAGCTCCGAAAGTCTCCCAAGGGGGACGATTGAAAATCCAGAAAATAGGTAGAAAATTAAAAATTATTGTTGTTGCTGCCATAAATGTATGGGAATGGGTAATGTACAGTTACTCCGTAAAATATTCGAAAGAAAAAAAAATTGACCGTACTGGGATTCGAACCCGCACCACAGTCCAGATATTGTTGATCCAACGCCTCTAACAGCTCGGCCACGGCTTCTGTTGACTAACACTTGCATTTAAAAGGATTTATACGGAGGGAAATTCTTTATTTGCATTTTTCTCTCGAAGTCAGGTCCAAATGGAAAAAAGCCGTGACACTTTTCCCGCATTCTCTCTCTACTTTCATAAAATATTTGCGTCATTTGGGTCTCTAACATCACTCACGTGATGTCTCCTTGTTAGTAGTGCTTAGCACCCGAACATGGGCACTCTTTGGCATTAATTGTGCACAGTACCAGTGAGGACATCCCGTTCCTCAAAGCCTCTATAAAACTCACTTGAAAGAGAAGGCCTGGGAAGCTTAACTGGTTAGAGCACCCGGAGTGAAATCGAGGGGTCTGGGTTCAAATCCCAGTTCAGGTGAATGATTTTTTCACTGTGAATTTTACACAATTGTGTGACCATGAGTTCTTTGAATTGTTCAGCACATCTATAGAGAAAATAATTAGAGAGGCGTGGGAAGAACTTGGAACCAAACAGCTATCCCAAGGCCTTGGAAATTGACGTAATTGGAGAGAGTGGTAAAGTGGGATTATCAGTTGTAGTTTGGCAATGCAAAACCAAGGACACGTGAATAAAATAAAAAGGGAACAATATAACAAGGGAAGGGAAGAAAAAGAGAATCGACCGTAGGAAAAGAATGACGGAGAAGGGATACATATTGAAGACATAAACAAGTGTAACTTGCTTAGAAAAGAAAATAAAAGTGTTACAAACATTTAAGTACACTTGACAGTTCAAGGGGAGTGGATCAACTCTGTCGGATCAGCAGATGACAAAGTATTAGTTAGTAACGAATGTACTCCAGTTAGTGAAGTCTATTCGGGTTATCCACCGGGTCATACACTGCATTTCTGCCAATGACATCTCATACATCAAAACGTCTGCAGAAATCCAACGTGTGACCCGGTGGAGAACTCAAATAGACTTCACTAACATCATAGGCCAGGAAAGCATTAGATTATTCTTCACTAGGTCTTCCAGTTTTTCAATCCGGAGTATATATTCATTATACAGCACCCAAGGAAGGCAAGGACTTTCCTCAAATAATAATGAAAAATAAACACTGAATATGACACTTGGTTTCCTAAGTGATGCTGAAACAACTTTAAAGTGTATTCCCAACATACACTACTCAATACAACTTACTTAAGTCTCAGTCTTTTACTTACTAATCTAACGGCTCCACCTTTCCCACGATTCTGCTTCAAATCTAACACTCTGATGTGGGAATTTCCTGATTTACACGCAACCTGGACAGTTTTATCATGACTTCCATCGCTGACGACAATTAATTCATAAAGGAAGTTCGGTTCACGTGCAGACAGAAATTCCAAGCATTCTTCCAACATTGGAGGAACTGGAATTGATTTGTTTCAGTCAGTTATAAGAAAATTGAGAAAAATTTACCGAAATCATGTAATAAGAATCCATGCATGGAGTATAGTCATAAATAAATTAGTAAGAAAACAAATTCACTTACGTCTACACTCTTCATTATACGCAGGAATAATGACTGATAAATGAACGCTCCACTTATCATCTAATGACGGAAACTTAACACGGTTACCCGTGGCTGGATCAACAAAATATTTTTCGTCACCCAGTCTTAAAACATTTGGATAAGGAGATGAAACTTTGCAAAGTATCAAGCAGAACTAGAAGGAAAAGAGCGATGGCAAAAGCATTGATTAGTGTCAGTAAAAGCATAGTAGCAAAGTGGACATTCCGTAATAAAAATTACAAAATCGTTTACTTTTCCCTCTGACTTACAAGGCACAACAGCACAAAAACCGACACCGCAGCATACAATGCCAAGGAACACAAGTCACAGCTCATTCTCAGCGATAAGAGCACTATCTTCCTTGATGTTTGACACGAGTATCGTCAATAAGGGCTGTTTAAGGGTACTGCTACGGAATAAAACACATTAAGCTTTATTTTCACCGGCTTTGGAAGAATTGTGGCAAAACCTGTGACGAGACATCACTAACTGCCAAAACCAAATATCTAAAATATCACTAACGCCAACCAAAGACCAAATATACTTCAATGTTTAGTTACTGACCATAAGCTTAAACTAATTCAGGGATGGCATTATGCCACGTTGTTCCTTTTCAAACAAATATATCTTTCACTTTCAAATCCTTCATTTCCAAATTATGGAACTCTTGCAGGGTTGGCAGCAGTTTATCGATATATATCGAATTGCTGCATGTGGCGACTCGCGGCAAGTCAACTGCTTCTTGGGAGAGATCTTTGGCCACGTCGAAGGAGTTGGGTGTCGTAATGCCGTTATCAGCATTAATTGTTGTTGATAGTTCTTCTTCCATTCAATTGCAGTAACTGGCGATATAGGAAGTGAATAAACTTGTATGATTCTTTACACCCTCAGCATATATAGGTAGAATTGCATCGTTATGTCACAACAATTATGTATTGTTAACTGAGAATTTCATAAGGTAGAAATTAAGGGAAGAGGGAGGAATAGCATGAGTATTTCAAGCAATATGGACACTGATGGAATGTAGGCTGAGTTTTATTGAATAATATTGTAAGAGTGGGACTTAAATATCAAAATTAGTAGAAATAAGTCTATGAAAAACCAAGCCAAAAACTGATAGGTATGACATAATAATTTTACTTCCAATTAATGGTGCATTGCAGACGCAACATGAGGAGGTAAAGTGATAAATTTTGTTAGAGATAAACTATAGGTACTTTGAAATTCTCTTCCTTCCGTACAAGAATTTATTTCACGCTCTACCTGGCCTCGGTGGTGGCAGGGTAACGTCCTCGCCTGCTAACCCGAAAGTCACAGGTTCGAGTCCTGCCTGGGGAGGACTTTTCTCCTCCCAGAGCATGGTTGTCTGCGCTTGTCCATTGTTGTTAAGCTACAATGCCTGATGTAATAGGCCCATGAGGCTGTTTTTAGGATGATAATAAATAAATATTCTGTTAACTCTCCGCTTACAACTCCTCGCAAAGAGAAACACTGGAGTAACAATTGTCGACATCCTACGTCCTACCCTCATTCACTAGTCCTGAAGTCAGCTCTAGTACTACCACATCAAGCATGCTCTTTTCGGCCTCTTCCGGGATTGTTACATTTACCAGAACATATCTTCATCCTGTAAGTCTATGCATCAGGTGTACATAGAGCATTTTACTTCATTTTTGTGAGCCTTTCCTGGGCTGTACTGACGGAAATATAACCTGCCCCACCAAGGCACCTTTGACTCATCTATTGTTTCCCCAAAAGTAACAGTAGATTGAAAACACTTGCAAATACATAACATCAAGCTATGGTTTTATCTTAGTCACCCTATTTTCCATTGTAGAAACTGTGCTGTTAAAATGTTAGCACTTTTGAATCATTCCAAGCGGTCAAGTTGCATTGTCATTCCGATACAGAGAAGAATTCCGACCAAGTTGGATTGTTGGCAAATGGTTTAGTCTCATTGCCATGAGAACTGAGATGAACCTTTTCATTTCCCTACATTTCTTCATCGGATATCTTTTTGGCTCGGCAGATTCTAGGTGTTGGGCTGCATATCTATTTCTTTACAGCACTATTAGTTCTAGCACTTCATCATTCAGGAAACAACTGATTTGATTGCCTGCAAACAACTGATTTCTTTTCTATTACACGCAAGAATATATAGGAAGCTGAGAGCTAAAAATTGGCCAATGAGATGCATTCATCTAAAATATATTTTAGGGTGCTGCTTCGGGGTGTAGATCGCCACACACTGACAATAACACCCCTCCTATAAAACAAAAAGCCTTTAGAACACAGTCGATTAAAGAAATAAAATAAGTAGCAAGGAGAAATAAACACGGATTTCCCATGAGCATTCACAAAATTTATGTATAGAATGTCTCATAATATCAGCTGCAAGAGATTAAGAGTGGGAAAGAGTTATTCAAAGTGTGTTCCTTAGCTTGGAACTTGAAAGACCACTTTTTCCACTATCCTTCCTCACCTTCTTCCAATAAACACCCACAATAATTTCAACAGTTTGAGGGTAAACAGGATTGACTGAGATTCGGATTTGAATTTCAAAGTCACACCTTGGTACCGCATAGGGTTTTTTGCTTTCCTATGAAGATTATTGGAAGTTCAATGTTCCATCTAGTTTGAGTTTCTCCAATCCATCTTCTTCACAGGTTTTCCGCCTGGAGCATTGTCCTCAAATGGATTGGGATTCCCTCCCTACCAACACTTTGCAGGAGTGTCACAGCCGCAGCTGACTGCAAGCACGGCCGAACTGCATATCCCAGTCCTTACTCCTCTCACTGGGAGTTTCCATGGCTGCCAGTTCCGCCCATCCCCCAATATGCGACTTGGGATCTCCAGACCCTCACACTACCATTATCTATTGCTACCTGACTTCAGTCCCAATGCATTCATGGCTGGAATCCTCTGCGCGGCAGGGGTGATATCCGAAGGTCTCCATTGTTGTTTGCTGGACAAGACCCAGGTCATCTTCGACTTGGTCTGGAGGCCCAACCAGTGGGAATTTCAGCTATTGTTTCCCCAAAATATTACATTGCCACCACATGGATTTGTAACAAAGGACCTAAATGACCGGCGATTAGCTCTAGTGTCAACACCCTCTATTGAGTGCATAGTGAGAAAGACCGACAAGGGCCATCTGCAGATTATTCTGGTGTACTTAAGGCCTAGGATTTGAAAATTTGAGAGACTTGTAAGAAATTTTCTGCGATAATAAATAAATAAACTTAAACGATAGCTGCTGGTGAAATAATACCAAACTCCCAAAAACAACATACTTACGGAAAGATATAATGGGCACAATTG
The DNA here is from genome assembly GCA_963573305.1 of Pyrrhosoma nymphula. Taxonomy (NCBI): domain Eukaryota; kingdom Metazoa; phylum Arthropoda; class Insecta; order Odonata; family Coenagrionidae; genus Pyrrhosoma; species Pyrrhosoma nymphula. The sequence continues at coordinate 88,410,692 of OY754334.1, read as the reverse complement.
AGGCAAAGTAACATAGACAACTGTATTGCTGTCACAGCATCGCAGATGCCATGCACTGCTAGCATGCTCAACAAACACTTGGCTGGGAAAGCAGAAGGTGAAAACACTTAATAATCCTGAGAGCCTTCATACACGAAAACAAAGAGGTCAAGTGGGAGGATATTTTCCGTTTAAAGCACAAGAAAGCAACATTTTTTGTTAACCAGATTCCAAAGTTCGGCACTTGAATTTGTGCTGGGCATGGTTGCATATACCACAGGAGAAAATAATGTTAAATTCGTCCAAAGTTTTTATTTTTTTATAACTTATAGAAAGATGATTTGAGAACATACAAAAATATTACTGGTCTTGAAAAGCATGTAAAAGAAAAATTATCCTCATATAAGTCAAATTCAATGTCGTTGCATACCTACTAGGGGCATTGTTTAAAAAAGTATCATGCAACCATTTACAAATGCTTTCCACTCCCCGAAAGTATAAAAATAACCATGTTATAGCAAAGGGAAACTTTGATTATAAAAAAAAACTGAAAAATTAATTTTAATTTTTCATGAAAATTTACGTCCCTGGGAATTCTCTACATAAAAGGTCTACGTCGTGAACGTGTTAAGATTAGCACAGATGGCAAAGCAGTAAAATGGTTGGATTTCTTTTTAAGTTCACGTAATCTTCACAATGTCCTTTAAACTGGGTGTTTTCCATTACTAGATGTGGCCAATAAATCTTCAGCACTAAATTCTCCAAAAATGGAATGAGCTTCTCAAGAGAAGAACCACAGCTACAATAGATGCTGCACTGTTCATTAAGCATGGGACAGAATATTTTTCATTGTCGTTAAAATATATAACTTTCTCAAATGGCAAATTCATGGTGTATTAACACATTCAATGCAGGTCGCGAATTTAAGGGAGACGCTAGAAATGGAACCCCATTTTTTAAATGGCCTAAAGTTAAAGGACCACGTCTATTGACGTGGTCCTGCCGTTCGGCATAGACGGGACCACGTCAATAGACATGCTTCGCACTGAATGTGTAAAAGAAGGTTTTGCATATGTTTTAGCATGGTTTCATGACTGGCTTAAGAATGAAACTAGTACATTGAGCTTAGATATTTAATTTCACGTAGACAAAGATAGATACAATTCCAATACATAATACAAAATGCTCATTGACCAGCCTGCATTAGCTCCAATTGTGCAGCAGTTACTGTTTTTAAGCTGTCGTGAACATTATTCAGATTTGTTTTCCATGCAAGCAACAGTTCATGGAGTTGATGCCACTGTTGGCGACCAAATGTACGGTGCATGGTGCTGGACACAAAGACCTTCTTGGCTGCTTGATCCATCCTAGCCCGGACAAGTTTTGTCTTCAGTACTGCAAAAGGTGCGACAAGTAAAATATGATAATAAGAAAACTTTCATATTAGGTACAGTAAGTCCTCGACTTACGCGGTTAATTCATCCCAAAAATTTCCCCTTAGTCGAAATCCGCGTAAGTCGAAAGACAACAATTTGCCTATCCATTTTTGAACTCTTAGCGGTGTCACTTTTACTGCAATTGGCGACGATTACAGAAAATGCCATCTTTTGAGAGGCCGTTAAGTTAGCATGACACGAAAATTCCGAGACTTTCACAAATCTAATCTTTATCTCACTGGATATTTAAATCTAAAATAAGTATAATTACACAAAACATGAACAAATTGAAAATTTGTTACATTATCATACTCATGTGAATACCTGTTCATAATTGGAATAAGTTCATAATAAATACGTATATGCTCTGTAATTCAACTTTTACCATGTACAATTGTTCTGTTGACTCATTCATCCCATAAGCATTGGCAATTTCAACAAACTTTTCATCTTTGTCATGTCTCTTAATAATTTCCAGTTTCGTTTCCCAACTTATAGCCTTACTTTTCTTTTTGCCACACACAGAAATCTTACCACTCTTACGTTTCTCATCCATTATGAGGGTTCACATCAAAAATAAACACATAAGACTATTTTAATGATTTTACGAGAAAACTTTCTCGAACTTGATAAATAATGATCCGAATGATCAAGTCACAACGGAAACACAAGTTCATCTATCTGCTGCATGAACATGTTCTTTTTTTGCTGTGATGGACAACAGGCGTCATCTAAGAGGTAGAAAATTAACTTCGCGTCGACTTATGCGGGAAGGTCAAACTACGCCAAAAAAAGACGTTGATGCCGTGTAAGGCTGGTGACAGGCTCACATTTTGTTTGAGTTTCTTTCGCCGCAACAGATGTGCGGCAACATTAGTAAAAGATCAAACACATAGGTTCTTATGGAGCCATTAGGCCATAGACATGCTTGCGTTTCCTCCACGTTTCTGTCGCCGCGACATAAACTCTGGGTGGGGGTCTGTGACTCTGTCGCGGAGGAGGTGACGCCAAACTGTGAGTGTTCTGACCGCTCAGTCTCGTCGGCGTAATGAGTTCTGAGATGATTTACTAATCGGGCTTGCTGTTTCTTGGCATTTGAAGAAAAAGAAATATCGTTCACCAGCATTATTGTCGTGACGTGCCTAAAATGCAACATGCAGCATTTTACAATTCACCGTTAGTCACTTCACCATTAGTCGCAAGCTTGACCCGACTATTCGGGCGTTGCCGACCCCATGCTATTCTATACGTTTCACTTTCGGTGCACTATCACCGCGTATTTGTCGCAACGACAAAAACGCGGAGGTAACACAAGCATGTCCATGGCCAAAAACGGCCATGCTTGCGACCAGTGACAGATTTGAAAGCGCTGCATATCATGTGTATGGCGTGACACGACAAATAGCCGATGTACACTCCCCATACCAAGGACTGGCAAAAGTGCCACTGCTTACCGTGCCGTGGTAGTAGAGTGGGCATTCCGACGCCCGTTGTTTGGCATTAACTCTTGCATGCTTGACAATGAGTCACGGTTCGTCACCAGGTGTAATTGTCGCAGCAACAAAAACGTGGAGAAAACGCAAGCATATCACCACCCTAACTGAACATCCGCATAACTCCGGATTCGCGTAGCTTGGATCCGCTTAAGTCGAGGACTTCCTGCACAGAGGAAGGGAAGCACTGGGCTATATACTCTATAGTTATTTCCATCACCATATAGGATACGTACTTTTTAAATTACCTTATGAATCACAAATCTGGTCAGGTTTTATAGTTATGATAATTGATCAAGGCATGAAATAGGTGCCATACTCATCAACAGTAAAATCTCCACAAAAAGAAGTCATCTAGACACAAAACATGGGGTGCTTTGCACATGGAGGTTTATAGCCATTAATTTTTAAGGCTGCATAGTTTCAGGAGCAACCAAAATGTGCATGAATGATCAGGATCTTGTTTCACGAGGAATAGTGAATAAATTCAGTAAGAAGCTACAAACATGTTAAACAAAGTGATGCTTGTGACATTCTCCAAGAATGATGATACACTGAAGAAATTATCAGTAAAAAAAATTATTACTTTTAAATACATAGATAAACAGCTTCCGAGCTAGTACCTTCTTTTACCATGCCCTTTCAACCCTACTTTTTTGGGTCCACAATGAATTCTGTGAAAAAGTTCTAAGTATGAGTGAATCTTTTCATCCAACTGATTGAGAAATGACTGAACCACATATGCTGTGCACATCAGCACATGAAACAGTTTTTACAAACCGTGAATGACAAGCACTTGATGATTATGATAATATGGGCAAAATGTCATGCAGTTCCATTCCCTTAATGTCACGCATTCGCAGTCTATCTTCAAGGTTTCAGAAAAAAAATGACAGAACATCATATGTACTAACCAAGGATGCACGATAGTCATCAATAATAATTATACTTGCCATACTAGATTTCTTCATCTAAAAATATACGGATTTGTAGATTCAATTTTGCTTGTACATATTTTGTAGCACGAATTTTGTCCTTATTTGTAATATTATGCATACTTCAAACTACATATATTCATTTGTGCTAATTGGGCTTAGGCCCATAATAAATATATAAATAAATTAGGGGTCGACGGGGCCCTTTTAAATTTCGGGTCGGGTAATCGTCCTGACCCGACCTTTGGGTCGGGTCTTTTCACTCTCGGGTCAAAATCGAGTCGGGTCAAAAATTGTGAGAATTTAATACATCACAAAAAATATTTTACTTTTCTTTCTTCTAACTTCCATTGTCTTTGGCAAAATTTTAAAGCTTCTTAGGTAGTTATTTGAGATAGCACTCTCAATATGTCACATTCATTGCACTTTCACTGGGTTACTTTGTCATTTTTGCCATTTGCAGTATTTTTCACAAAAAAAGATATTAAATGGAGTGACGGAAAGCCATATTTACCTTCGGTAAGTAACGTGATTCCAGCCCATAATGGGATACTTATTGGGCCGTGGTAGCGTGTATCACCTTTGCATTTACTTTGAAAGCTTCATCTTCGTATATTATTTAAATGATTTGAAGCAACTAGTAATTGACGAAAGCAAATAGCACGAATAATATTGAATCATATCATCGACATGAACCCTAATTCCTGAATATATTTACGAACAATCTTATTTCAATTGATCAAAACATCCAAGATGGACGTCGTGCTTACGTATTCACGAGATTGTTCACGAGATTATGTGAGCAAAAATAAAACATTTTAGAATTTTGCTCGCATGATTTTTAATGTGTGGAATTTTTCGCTAAACACGATGCAGGAACATCTTCACCATCTAAAACGGCCTTTTCAGGGTTCACCAGTTTTATCCACGGGAAAACATTGAGACGAGCTTTCCCATTGGTTCTAAGAATGACGTCACCAGAAATGAAGTTTCCGTGGATTTGGTTTAAAAATGTTCACATACCCGCCTTTCGCCAAACCTCTCTCCACTTTCTATTACGTTCTTGAGAAAGCTCCCGCGAGTTAGAGAATACGGTTGGTAGCCAATTATGGTAGCTTTTTCGAAGCTACTGCATCAGTAGCTTCGAGATAGAGAATAGCCCCCCTGATCTGATCTTGTCATAGTATCTTTCTGTATTGGGTTACGGCTGGCTGGCTGTCACTGACTGGTATTCCCCCCTTCCCTTCTTGGTGCATTACTCATCCACCCCACCTCATTTGCGAAGGTTCATGTGGTGAGGATGGAGCTTAATTTTCTCTTTTTAAATCCTATCAGATTACTTTTCCGTATTGGGTGACATTCCCGGGACCCCGTGAATGGGAGGAGCTCCATTTTTCCTCTAAAATGGTTTCAAATTACCTTTCGGTATCGGATTTTATTTTGGGAGAGGCAAGTGGACGGTTATCGTAAGACTGTCCACCTGCCTGTGGACCATGTTCATTCCCGTCGGCGATAAATTTTTTCATGTTTATTTTCTTTGATTTTCCTTCGTGGAATCGGTCTCATTGGTTGGTGTTCAACCAATGAGAGCGAATTCTTATCTACTCTGTCCCCATCCCAAAGGAAAATCTGGAGTAACCTCTCTACTCTATCCAAATATTGCTATTGCCATCTTAACCTTGATGGATGTGGTCTGTTAACCGGCAAGTGGTGCGTTTCCTCGAGATCGCCCTAATATTTGCTCGATTGCTTGAGGATACCTTTTTCCCAGAAATCGCAGCCGAAAATGAGGGTGTGCCTCTTACACGAATTTTTTATCTGCCAGCCTTCGAGCCTCGGTCACGATATGAGCGGCGGGCAGCAGAGCAGTATCGCGGCAGGGCGGTAGTGGCTACGAAACGAGCAGTGATTCGACCTAAGATAAGTTTATTATATTCAGCCTAAGATATGTTTGCATGTTCATTACGTATCACTCTCCCAGTTTCCGGTTGGACTGCGCACTTTTCTCCTGACTGCTTTTGGCCTGCGCCTAGCGCCAGAAGGAGCATGCGAGGTCCTGATTTTTTCTGGGACGAGTGCTGCATGCCTGGTGTGGAATCACCCCGTGCCACACACCCTAGTGGTGGCTTGCACGGTACATCGTAGATGTAGATGAAGTTCAGAATCAGAAATGGCAGTACATACTGTCAGAAGACAGAACGTTCTCGGCCGACATTTTGCCACAGAATGAGTAGAACAGCACAAGAAAAATTTAATATCTGGGATTGGCGGCGAGCAGCACCTCCATCATGGCTGGGTTCGAGTGTGTTCCATGTCAAACATTAGGAACATAAAACTCAGCGTTGCCACTCTTACGCTCGCCTACCGCCGCGCCGCTCGTATCTTGGCTGAGGCAAGTCCCTGGAGAGCTGAGTGACCTTGGTGGTTAGCGTGAGTCATCAAGGGGAGGGTATCATTCGCTCGCTTGTTTACGGGGGACGCAGTTGCCTAATAACTTTAAAAACTTGTTGTATGACAAGGCAAGGGTGTGGGGTGCAATTGGGGGACAGCGATTGGCCGCGCGACAAGTACAAGCACTGTAATTTTCCACCCCCCTAACTTTCTCATTTTCTGTCACCGGACAACTTTGAGTGACTAAACTGTATGCACCTGCCTTAAGCTCAACTGAGAGAATTCTGTGAATATTAACATTTGTGAATGGGTCAACATAGGTCAATGTTATTCCAAAATGAACAAGGGCAAAAAGTTGTGGCCTTTCATAGTAGTTGAAAAAATTAAAGTGCTTTAAGTCTTCCAAGACACTGAGGATGTAGGAAACCGCACTGCCGGACTAAGTGCATTAGAAGATGGAGGAAGGATAAGGTTGCACTATTCCATACCAATAGGGGCAATAAGGTCTTTTCGGGGAAAATCTACGAGTTGTGACAGGACATGCGCACGCGTACCGCCGTACTGCGACGCCCGTCTCACTAGTAAGTCAGCCGTTTCTATGTAAATCATGAAATTTTTTTATTTTGTCAATCATTGAAGATTTTTGTTGGACCATATTGAAATAATAAACGCTTTAAATTCCACAGAAAGTTATGATTTCTTCCAAAGTTTGATTTTTTTTCAAGTTTTGATGTTGTATCTACGCCTTATCGTTCGTTTTTTAAGCGGCTGACGCTTGGGTATTTTGCATTTAACGTGTTTGCATTCCCACTCGTCATCGTTTACAGCAAAATATAATTTGTAAAAGTTAACCACGTTTTAAAAGGCGACTTACAGCGACTATGACTCGTGCATTTGGAAAACGGTGGGGGGATTCGGATTTTTAAATCAGAGCTCTGTGCGACTGTCCGCACTTACCAACTAAACACGAATTGTAGCGAGGTCGGATTTGTTTTATTTTAATGAATATCAATTACTCCACTCATTCCAAAGGACAATAAACAATGCAAGCATTGTAGGGCTAAGGCTACAAGTGAATACTTGCCTCCGAGGTCCATACATGCCTATGAAAAATGCCGCGTAAATTATAAGAGAATATCGCAAGCGGCTTTGATAATGGCCGAAAATTCGAAGTTAGGCCCGCAACACCTCGCAATAGGAGAAAAAAACGCCCCAAAATATTTTCTTCAACTTTGACGCATGAAAAGAGGGGTGCGCCTCTTACACGCGTTAACGGCATCGTCAAAGCATTATCATCTGAGATTGCCATTGTGACCTCAGTGAATTGCCGACTGCCACGTTTTTACTCGTGGTAACTAACTCGCCCCACCTAACTTCCATCGTCGTTTATCGATATCTAGTACAGTGTGTCCTCGTTTAACGTTGTCCCGTTTAACGTTGTTTCGCGATAACGTTGTCCAACAATTAAAACCCTTAATCGTTCAACGTCGTCAGTGCTTCGCGATAACGTTGTTCAGATTTTGCGCAACCAAAAAAAAATGAATAACGAATAGGAATTTGGCGCATCTAATGCGTAATTTCCATTTGGCGGAAAAGTGTGACGTTAACTCCTCATAGCGTGTGTCAAAAGTTCACCTGAGCGAATTATTATTGCGTTGTTTTGTTTCATAATTGTATGTTTGCTTATTATTTACTACGCTGTTATTGGGGGGCAATGCATCGGGTGATTTAAAACTCAAACCAACGTTAGTATACCATCTTGAATCGCATGGTATCAATAATACCATGTCCGAATGGTAGATTCAGGGGCAGATATCTACGGGAAAAAATACCTGAAAATCCCATGCCGCCATAAGGTAGAACTGGTGGAAGAAAAAGTTGATTTACTACTGTTTGAGGTGAATCGAAAACGTGTTTTTCGTGTTGAATTAGTGTGCAAGAGGAAATTTTCTAAACCCTCCGTGATGCAGTAAATCGTCGAGGGTGATACTGTTCCTAAAACATTGTTACGAAATAACAAAAATTTTGTACACAGCACCGAGTTTCCCTAGTTCACTCACTATTTTAATTGATATCCTACGTCTTCGCGATCGCAGCGAGCGAAATTTTTGCCCTTCACTGCATTCGCATGCGCACGCTCCCGCAGTGAGGAAAAAATTCTATTTACTCAGAGGGAAACCGGTGCTAACAGCACTAAATATCAGAAATGTAGGAGGGAAATTGTTTTAAAAATGCCTAATCAGTTTGTTTCATCTAAGATATGAAGTTCTCTGACTAGTGAAATCATCTGTTTGACTGCCAGCGTAATTAAAATACGCCGTAGTATTAGTATCATAGCGTCCAGTCTGGGAGAAAATTAATTTCACCTGCTTCCCGACCACCTTATACCACCTATTTCACTTATATTGCTACGCTACATATGCGAATTTATACTTAACTTTCGTTTGCTTCATTAATCCTTTTTCTTTCGTAAACTATTCACTTAAACCGGTGATGTGAATCTACTTCTGGACGCCATATTTGAAATACTGACCTTTTCGTCCTAGTTCCCCCAGTTGGCGCAGCGGTCGAGCAGTGTCTTCATTTTCTATACCCACCGCCCATGACTTTTCTCGCCTTCAACTTAAAACTATTTTCAGCTTTTCGACGGCTTTATCATACTCAGGAGGGACGGGTAACCACTCGGAGCTACCCTATAATCTTTGGAGGTACATTCCACTGCCTCCATACGGAACTTTCATCACTAACTCGCCTCTCGCCGTAATTTTACGCAAACCAATAACCATTGGGGTGGATTGTGTAACAACCTGCGGGCCGCCCCATTGGTTTGAAAGGGTATTCGTGAAAATAAAACATAACTATCCGCCAAATAACCTATTTTTCCGTTCAGAAATGGCCTTCTCGACGCCGCGTACTTCCCACCTTAGCAACCCTGTTTCATTCCACAGACCCGCAACGTTGTTGGGGGGGTTGGGTAAGGCCATATTTCAGATGTGAAATTAGTCCGTATCCCTCTACTGGGACTTCCAAAAATCTCGCAATATGGCGTCAAAATATCACAAAAAATACGCGAATTCGGTCATTTTCAAACTTTATTTTCTCCAAAACTAAGAATCTCACGCCTTTTTTTCTTACGTTTAATAAATGCGCATTTCTTTCACTTTCCTTTCCCATTCATCGAATACCCCTTACTTTTCTACTATTCTCACACAAGAATTTCTCCCAGACTGGACCCTATGATACCTTTACCATTGGTGAGTTAGGAACCGATTTTAATTTTTTACATTGTTTCTTATGGAAAATACTGCATCGTTTAACGTTGTTTCGCTTAACGTCTACTTTTTCAGGAACGAGTTAACAACGTTAAACGAGGACACACTGTATATTCTGGTCACGAACATAGATATTTACCGGTATTTCAATGGGATTTCAACAGTGCGTTTTATTTCGGAAGTCTAAATGGCAATATGTGCTCTTTCAAGCAAAATTGCTGCATAAAACTGCCAATTGATATTGCCTTAAATTATTGCGCTCTAAGAATAATATCGACTAGATACTCAGAAAAATTATGGAGCACTTTAAAATACGTAATCCTTAGGCATTAATTTTGGCGCTCCTTTACTTTCAGACCATAACTAAAGTAAGCGATGAGGCATAGAGCAGAATCGACGAAAAAAACAATAATTTCAATTCGAAATACACAGATTGAAAATAATGCGGTGATAGCCACGGTATTTGATGGTAAATAATAAAAATTGTTTATCATCACTCTAGGGAAGGTTTTAATGGTGAATAAAGCAAGATTGAGATATTTACTCGACTTGCATCGTAAAGCACGCGGAAAACTTGGATGCCACTGTGGAGACGCAACCCGCACACCACCTCCATACATCGAAAACCCCCTACATCGAAGGCATGATTTTTCCGGTCCCAACAAATTCGTTGTATGGGGGTTTTACTGTACTTACAACCATTTTCTCATAAAAACTGAAAATTCGCGTTTGAGGACACAATTCACTACATTTCGCGAGTTCAAAAGTCATTTCCCCAGTCAGTATGGATTATGTTGTAAATAACTACCACTCCTAGGACATTTGTGCCTAAATTCGCGAAATTTTCCTATCCCTAACTATAATTATTAAGTCATCATAAAACAACAGGGGTCTCTCTCAAAACCCCAAACTCTGCAGTATTACCCTGCTATTTCAGCTTTCCTTTTTGCAGGTTAACACAAGTATCGTTTTTTCCTAACGAGAACCATTGATGTCTTATTTGACAAATATTGTACGAAAAGAAATTAAATGTCTTCACATAGCATGTATTAGCATTCCCTAGAAGCTATCTATGGCAAAATTACTAAGGATCACATCATCATCATTCAATTTATGGCCAACATTTGGCATTAAATTAGAGTCATTCGTAAGATACACAAGATAAGCAAGAACATTTCCAAAATTTCAGTATGTAAACACCCTCCTTTTATAACAATAAACATTTAGGACAAATTATATTATCTTTGCACCTTCATGTATACATAGACTTAGAGTAGTAGTCAAGTCAAAGAGCTATTTTTTATGGAATTTCCAAACAACAGAGTTAATAAAAATATTCCATTCTCACCATCAATGATAAAAGGCTCAACTTCTTCTGGTGCAAGCTGAAGTTCACGCTGGATGGTGTCAAAAGTCATTTCCGAATTGCTTTCAGCAAGTTGCATGAATGTCAACAACCTCATTTTTTTCATATTTTGCTCATGGTTTAGTCCTGTAAAATTAATAGAAAAATGTGAAGGGCTTAAAATTAAATTCCTCCATACAAAATCCAACCTTAGCATGAGAAATCAATCATTATTCCTTTATTCTTGAGGGTGAATCATAAGAGAACAGTCAGGCAGGCCTCTTTGAAGGGCACTCATGAGGGAGACATTGTAAAAGGACATAGAATTAAAACAAAATGGCTTTCCACCCCATGCACAGTTATTCACAGTCATTTAACTTAAATGCAAAAATATTCCTTGACCAACTTTAGCAAGGATAACCCTTACTTTCAAAAACTTTTGTCCATCCAGAGAGTAATTGGGTTCAAATTTTAGCCATTTTTCTACTTTCATGTGAATAATAGCGACAGATAAAAATTCTCAATGCTGACACACTTGAATATCCTGATATATAAATATATTGTCATTTGTAATGGAATAATATTTTTAAAATATTTCTGTAGGTATTTCCTGCCTTAATATAACTCTAAATGCTTAGCTTAATGTAGGGCTGGCTTGCTTAATATCTACCAATGTCGATATAGCTAAGTATTTATGGCACAGGCTGAACCAATATTTTAAGACACATTGACCATTTTTAATAGATACATTGGCATTTAAATTTTTAGAAAGAGGCGCAGAGGCTTGGTGAATTCAGCTTTATTAGCAATGCCTTGACTATAGAGTGAATTACAATTCAGCAGTCGAATTGCTATAAAATGGAGCTTTTGAAAAAGATTAGTATCCCATTATCGGCAAGTGTACTACAGATTAGGATCAGAAAAACTGGTATCTACCCAGTTATAATTTTTAAATTTTAGGGCTAAGAGCTAGGGCAATTCTGCATTTAGCCAGCAATTGGTATTTCGTGTATACAACCAGAAATCTAAACCATGATAAAAACTGAGATTTTTCATGTTCCACAACACACATCATCAATTGTCTACAGAGACAATGCATCAGTGACTGTGGCTTTAATTTCCCCAAGAAATACATCCCTCCAAAGATAAAAATACTATTGAAGAGTTGTCAAATTCTGGGGATACCAACATCAAAGCATGAGCCTTGAATTGAAACTAACTCTCAAACGATGCATATAAGTAGGGTAACACAATTTAACATAAAGAGTATATAAGAGTCCATAATATGTATGTACTTAGCAGAAAATTGCAAGCAACAAGTGCATTTATAGCAAAGGATCATTGTAAATCTAAAGAGCCCTGTTTATCTAATTTCTTCACAAAGTTAATCCATCCAACAGCCAGACTAAATAGTGCTTTACATAGTATGGAAGATTACTTTACTCTTATTCGGTTCAATTCTGTTTCTGCCCACAATACTCTTTAATGAACTCTCTCTCATTTACCTGCACCGAAGTAAAATATTTTAATGTGAATTCACATTTTTCCAAGGTGTTTTCCCAGATTTCATGACTTTTCCTGGTTATCCAGGCTAGTGGATACCCTGGCATGAGTTAGAAAGTTTATTTAAACACATTCAAACAGGGAGTATTTTTATTGTCATTTCATGAAAATCGGATTGTTTTTTTGCACAATTCATTTGGCCTTACGCTAAAATTTAATAGAAAATTGTTAAAATAATTCCTATTATTACAAAACTAATTAATTTAATTAGGACGCGTATTTGAGTACCCCGCTCTTTTGCAAGGAACTCAAGGTATGCAATCCTGCAATACTCGCCATGGAATTTATAATTCTAGCTTTCAAGTTATCTGTTCTTTCCTTTCTCCAATTCTCCTTGAAGTTACATGGAAAATAGTTTCCCCAAATGCTGGTGTTGCTATTTGTAATGCTGGTGCGGCAACTTAGAGATGTTTAAAGGTGTTTAGAAGGCGAGTAAATTAAAAAAGACTGCTAATGGCACTTTTCTGCATTAAGGTTTGGAACGCAATATGTTGTTTTTGAAATTACACTTTGTGCGTGACATTTGTTATGCCATTGCCTGAGATCTTATTCTCGGCCATATTGTCCACTTGAGTTGGGAGAAGACCCTGTCTACGATTCTCTACCATGCTCTGATCTCGTGCCAGGTGAAACAGAACAAGTGAGAAAAAAACGATGCAGATAGTGAGTTTTGTTGACGGCTAAAGAGAAATTGGAGGATCATTGGATTGGGTAGCCACGTACTTAAGAGCAATAAAAACAAGCGAGAAGGGAATTGCGGGAGCAGTTATGAATCACCAGCAGTGAGACATGAGGGCCACTCGAGTAGTCCCCAGAGCTGAACATGTTGAAAATAAAAAAGAATGTTTGCAACAAAAGTGAATTTATATCACGTCTACATTCAGAAATACACGTGCATCACAATTATTACATACATTTACAACAAAATACAGTAAATAATATAATTATTTATACAATCAATATATATCATAAAATGTGTAAATTACAACACTAGTACTTCAATAATAATGTAATAGCACAGGTAATACTAAGGAATAAACATGAAAACCAAACGAAAAATTATTCAAATTTAGTTGACTGAAATTCAATAAAAAAGAAACAAATTTTTAATAACCATAGTACAATTGGAAGCATGGCTCTATACAAAACGCAGGTTCATCAGGACACATGGCACAATGAAAAGAAACGTCTTTCCTTATCTTATTTTGGAGGCAGAGTTTACATTTTCGTCTTTTTGTTTTCCCCCGGTGTCCCCTTTTATACATTTTGGAAAGTGAATTTTTTGTCGATTTTCTTTTAAATGTTTTTGTCACCAAAGAATCTGTTTTCATCAATATTCTAATTATACATTCTCTAAATTGCAATAGGGACAACTTACTCCCACTAAACCTGTTGTAAAGAATATATGTATTTACTAAGCACAACTCTAAGAAGTGAAGGTCAACCCTGATATTCCATCTAATTGTCCGTCTTTCGACGTAATAATAGGATAAAAGCTGGTCTGCCCTATCAATTCCACCCATGTGCTTATTGAACTGTATGACCTGCACAGGTTTTTCTTCTTCTTTCCCTCTCTTGTTGATGAATTTCAATAATTCACCACCAAATTCAGTGGATAAGGTATAAACTTCCCTTCTTTCCTTCCATTTAGTAACGCAGAGACCCTCCTTTGTATAGTGGCTAATACATTTCCCTTTTTTCAGTTTTTTTTGTTATTACATCTTTAGGAACCCCCATTCTGGATGGCCGTAATGTTCCCGTTGAAAAATATTTTAAAAAAATAATTCTGGCGACAAATTTGGACCATTGTAGAAATTGTCCATGTATACAGAGTGCCCGACACTCTTGTAGTCTGAAAGAAGTTTCTTAACTACTTTTTCAGTATGGCCAGTTCCACCTACTTTTTTGTCTCGGGATTCAGTTTAATTCAAATTATTTAAAACAAGACCATCTGGCTCTGACAACATATAGATTTAGACCCCATATTTGTGGCTTTGGCCTTGATTATACTGCCGAAAATATAATCTCCCCCTCCATACAACCATCGATTCGTTCAGGCTAAGTTCCTTCTTTCGATACTAAATGTTTTTCATGTTATTTCCGAAGGTTTTGACAATATTTCTAATCTTATACAGGGGATCTTCTGGTTTTGGCTCATCAGGAAGGGGGTTCCTACCAAAATGGAGAGCTCACAATATAACTAGAAATCTATCCCTCGACATTGCTTCCGTAAAAACAGGAAAATCAAAGAGGTCATTTTTGCTCCAATATTGGGTAATAATAGGAAGTCTCACAATTCTCATCAAGAATACAACCCCTAGAAACATGTGGAACTCTTCCAAGCTCATATCAATCCACTTCTCCTTCAATCTTATCTTCCCATAAATGTTCGTCTCTTTTAGAATTAAATTGAGCATCAATTTGTCTGCCAGAAGAGTAAAATAACCTAAGGGATTGTTGCCAGGATTGGGTACCCTCATTTCAGCATTGCCAGTAAAAGTAATATCGCTGGTGGTTTGTTGCCGGTCCATAAACCAAACAATACACTTTTCTACCTCACTTAGGATACCCGGCTATTCCTCGTCATCCAAGACGTCGTTGACGTATATGTCTAAATGATAAAGAAAACCCTCAATACCTTTTAGTCTCGAGGTTGCCAGGGAGAAAACAAAAAGAGGAAAGTTGTTGATTTGATTGTCGAATTGAAAAGGAAAGAGAAGTTCTCGATCTACTTTATGTAAAGCTTAAAAAGAAAATAAAGTTAAGAAATACAATAAATTGTAAGTAGTGGTCTGAAAATTAATTCAACCGCTGCTATACGACATCGTGAGATAAGTCCATAGGTCAATTTGCTCCAGAATTTCCTCTTCCGACGTTTCTAAATCAGAGACACTTTCCTCAATCAAAGCCTTTTCCATTTCATCCTCCCTTATAATGGCACTCATCCTCTTCTTGCGACCCACCCCAGAAGTTGATGGTTGAGGATCCATTCCAAATTGAACATATAAGCCTAAGGAAGAATATTTATTACAATCAACTTAAATAATATATACAACATGAATTACCAAAAAAATATTATGAAATCAATAACAATTAAAATATGCTACTTACAGAGTTTTAGCTGAAGAAACAGAACAAGTGTAGAAGCAGGAATCACTCGGAGAGAAGTCGAAAATATTTCAAAATGTGTAAGACACGATCTCTGCCACACGTCACTGTATGACATCTCACAGAACTGCAAATGCTGGTGAGCCACCATATGGCGTATTTCTATGTTGCTGGGCAATTATAGTAAGACACCAATTGGCTTCAAAGTAATGTTTTCATTGAATCATCAAGCGACGCTTACAATGTGAAATGTAAGATATATTTTTCTATTACATGGAGGGACAATGTATTCTTTTACGGGGGAAGCTATTAGCAAGACATTTGAGCTCGAATTTCACAAGCGTCTGCCCTTTGTCATTACGCCACCTTTTGGGATTGCAGCTTGTAATTGATAAGAGATAAAATGTTTCAGACGGTGTTGTTGGTGACATTTTTGTTTGCATATTAAATACAAAATTTTCAAATACGGTTTAGAATGCCTTAGCCACCAAATGGTGTCTCATCACATTATTAAAATTACGCAAGATGGCGACTGTGAAGGATGTGTGTAACAATTGCTCTGAAGTTTTTGATAAAAATAGCAAATTTATAGTTTGCGAGTTTAACTGCAATGCTAAATTACATGTGCATTGCACTAATCTTAATAAGGGTTGCTTGAATGCCCTAAGAAATAATAGTGAATTGACTTATCGGTGCAAAAATTGCCAAATCATGCCATCATGACTTTTGCATGACGTTAACGATATGATGACACAACTGGTGAGCAGCCATGTGGATCTCAGTTCCAGATTTGAAGTGCTGTGTAATAACCTCATTGCAATACAATGAAGTACTTAAGTGTAAGAAGAAAGAAATTGAGGAAGTAAAAGTACGTTCTCTGAAATGTTGTAGTGGTGTGCTGAAAAGTGAGCTAATACCCGAGAAGACTATCACCTGCCATTGATTCGCCTTCAAACAACGTGAAGTTCTATTCAAGAATGCTGAGTGGATTATCCTGTAAAATCTGCGATGGATAATCACCAACAAGAAATGACAGGGCAGACGCCATCACCTTGTAGCAACAGGGTGGTCATACACATCAAAACACCTCCAGTACTGATGCAATGTCCTCGCAGATTGCTACATTGCTTTTTGTAAGTAGTAATCATAAGCTAAAGGAATCGGAAGCAACGGCTGATTCGAACAGTGTGAACAATCAGCAGGTGAAAGAAAATCCTGACGATGCAGGCCTTAAGGGAATTGTGAATAAGAAGCAATGACGAAATTTGCGTGTTTGGTAAGGCAAATATCAATGCGGAATCCCCTTTCAAGGCGGTGGTGAGGAAGGGTTTTGTCCATATCTGGCGTTTAGCTCCGGAGACGAAATTCCACGAGTTAAGAAAGTAGTTAGATTCCAAATTGAAGACCTCAGTGGATGTTGAAACTTTGAACGCAAAAGGTAAATACGCATCTTTTAAGATCGCAACTGATTTTAATGTTTTGAAAAGGTTGATTGATCCCAGCCTTTGGCCTGTAAACACTGGCATTGAAAGGGTTTTTCTTAGTAAGAACTATTTAATGGGTAAATCTCAAGATAGATGTCAAGTGCGAAAGAGACTAGATGTTGACCGTAAGAGCCACTTGCTCAGATTTTTATATCTAAACATTCAGTCAATTAGAAATAAAGTGACGGATCTTGAAATACTTCTTCAAGAAAAAAAAATGTGATGTACTCCTGTTAACCGAACACTGGTTGTTTGGTGAGGAAGTTAAGTGCTATGCAATTAATGGAATGAAAATTGGCGCACATTTCTGCAAGAGTGACAATAGAGGTGGGGATATTGCAGCATACAGGCAGTCCTCGACTTTCGTACACTCGACTTTCGTACAATTCACACTTTCGTACGCTCCTAATTGATACCTTATATTTGACTTTCGGACACTAAATTCGAACTTTCGGACATTTGTCGAACAGTATTTTTGAATTTCCCGCGAACTTTTGAATTACCCACGATGGTGCATTGCGCATCACAGCATTCAATTGTTACATCTGGCATTCTTGATCGCTAGTATACACGACCGTGGGCATGCTGACTTAGAGCAAGGTATAACTTGTTTATTTACTGAATTCAATTAATATCGTATGATTAGAATGAGTGGAAAACGAAAATATGATGTGCCTGAAAAGAGAGTTGGGAATTATTAGACGTGCTGAACTGGGAGGATCTTTTGCTGCGATCGGACGATTATTGGACTTAAGCTGTTCAACTGTGTGTTCAATAGTAAAGGGGAAAGATAAAATTATAGACCATGTATGAAATGCTGTGAAGTGCATGCGAAATTCACTAAGTTTTTTTATGGCCTGTACCTACGATACGTCATTTTATTTTCTTTTGTCCGGTTTAGGAAATTGTGAAATTTTTGTTGCTTCTTTAATTGTAATAATCTAAATTACATCAAGTTTAAGGGTCCATAAATTAAATGTCGTGATGCTTCTTGTTTTGTGTCTTTATAGTTATAGTGGACGTTATCAGTGAAATGTTAATTTCTGATTGGGAAAACTTAGAAATGCGTATGTTTACTCAGTACACAACGGAATTCTTTTAGAACCGTTTATCAAGACTACGTAGTTTTTAAAGTAATTACACATTGTTTTCAATATAATTAATGTATTTTTAAACTTTTGTATTGAAAATAAAATTCCCTTACAATTGATTTGAGGTTTTACTATGTATATTTAACTCTCCAGGAACGTAGCCCCTAATTAGTATGGGACTCTATTGTTCGACTTTCGTACATTCGACTTTCGTACACGTTTTCAGGAACGCATTGTGTACGAAAGTCGGGGACTGCCTGTACTGTCAATCCGGGTTATCCATTAAACCTGTTAAGTTCAAAAATAATATCGAAAAGGTACATGAATGTGCTGCTGTTATTTTTAGGTCAAAAAGAACTCGCTTAGGTGTCCTAGATGCCTATAGATCGCCCAATAACCGTTTTAATTCTTTCAAAAATGAACTTAGTGATGTTATTCAGTTATCTTTAATAGCAAAATCGACGATCTTTTGTTATTTGGTGACTTCAATATTGACTTGTATAGTAAGTCCAAACAGTGTGATGAATTGATTAGTCTATTTAATTCCTTCAGCTTAATAATAATTAACAGCACTCCTACCAGAGTGTCATCACATTCTTTCGCTCTCATTGACTTGGTAGCATCTGACCTACCAGTTAGCATGATCTCGTGTTCTACAATATCTCATCAACTTTCTGATCATTTTGCTATTGAAGTTGAATTGAAATTAAGTGATCTAGAAACTAACAAACCTTCTTACACCACCAAACGTTTTTATAACTCAGCTAACATTGATGAATATCTGGTATACCTGGCTGAAGAAACTTAGAACGCACAGGAGGCTGTGCCTGATGTTGATATTATATTTAATAGTTTTCTTAATAAGTTCACCAGTGTATTTAACTGGGCTTTTCCATCAAAAGTAATTGCTTTCAATGGTTGACGCAGAAATATCTAATTCCCCCTGAACTTGTTAATATAAGCTCCAAAGTGAGGCATCTCCACGCACAATGAAAATACTTCGATCCATCTCTCCAAAAAGGATATAAAAAACTTCTTAAAAACTACAAAGATGATATAAATGAATTTAAGAGAAATTATTTTAATAAGCGCATTGCCACAGCAAGAAATATCAGCAAAGCAGCATGGAATGCTACAAAAGAACAAACAATTAGTGATGTCAATCACAAGGTCTTGAGGTTGTTTTTGCAACACTGCTGGATTATAGCGTGCTCCTGGATTACCGGGTTATGGGTGCTTGACTGTAATTGGACCCGCGGGGGAGTATTACTTTTTTACCTAAGTAGAAACTATGAAGAATAAAAATGGATTCTTAACCAGATATGATGAAAAATTAAAGAACTCATGGTGCTTGACTGTAACTGGACCTGCGGGGGAGTATTAATTTTTTACCTAAGTAGAAACTATGAAGAATAAAAATGGATTCTTAACCAGATATGATGAAAAATTAAAGAACTCATGATGGACAACTGAGATAATTTGCACTGCCTCGATTCCCGAGCTATAACTATGACTTAATCCTCATGCAATTTGATCTGTCTTGTACTTGTACCTGAAGTGTAATCTGACTTTTGTAATTTTGACATGTCCTATACTTGTAAAAAACTAGTCCTGGGACCAATAAATAAATAGGCAAGACACAGTGTGTGCTATTAAAACTCTGAAATTACTTAGTAGGTAGTGACTGCTGTGAGCAAATGCTTGAGGAACTGCAGAAAATTGAAAATAATGTGCATAATATTATTAATAGGGAGAGGAAGTCCAAGCAGTTGAAAATATCAAATTTCTAAAAATAATCATGCTATATTCATAAGTTTCAATGGTTGCTAATTACAAATATAATGTTAATCGCCCTGCTATCTCATCCTTTTTTAATTTTCAATTTTTCTAAGATGTTTAATGTATTTTTTTCATCAAATATAAATAAATGAGAAGTGCTAGTTCAAGGAATAAATTAGGACACTGCTCTTTTTCAGTTTATCAGTGTTTCTTATTTTTACCCTTACTCCAGTAAAAGAACATGACTGTATAAGTGAAAATTCTACTTTTCCCGCAATTTACACTTTTTTTCTAGGGTCCCTGGAAAAGTGTAATTTAGGGGTTTAACTGTAATTGTAAGTGAAGTGTTTTTTTTTTCAAAGAGGTGTGCGACTAAATGACAAGACACACATGGTACATCACAAAGTACGAGTGGTTTGGTATCTCTTCATGTACCATTCTCAAACTCGTTACGACCCATTTCCCTCCCATGTTGTGATATCTATCACTTACCAAGGGAATGTACAAACTCCTTGTGATGCTGATAGAAGTGAATGTATGCTGGTAATTTCTCCGCCACAAAGACAGAAAGAAGATCATGAATCAGCTCCCCTTCCAAGAATCTGACAGGCTTCAAAGCCAACAATGGATCCAACAGGAAAGTATTTGGATCAGCAAGTGCAGCTAGGATACAACGCTGAGCATCTTCTCTCGCTTGCGAAGCATTTTCGGCTGTGTAGGTCCCCAGCAGTTCAACCATAACCTTTGCAGCTTGCTCACTAGCAATTATTTGATAGAAAAAAATCTTAATTACAAATACAGACCAAAGTATCAATAAATCTATGACCTGGCTTACAAAAAAGTGAGCTGCAGGAACCAAAATACAGTACTTGGAAAGAAATCAATACATGAGAAACTTTATTAATGGTTAACACCATGCAAAAAGGAGACAGAGCATGATGAGGTGAATGGGCATAAAATGGGCGATGCCAACATTAACATCGAAGTACTAACATACTTGTAAATGTACAATGAGACACAAAAAAATCTGCCGTGCATAATTCCTGCATGCAATGCATAATTAGGTTTGATATTCAAAGTTTGATATTTACTGAATGCCCAAAATCAAATGCCATCTGCAGCACCTGCAATGACTGCATAAATCCACCTGCTGCTGAAGGTTAAACTTATCAAATTTCCAAAACGTCTCCCAACACAATGGCAGATAAAAAAAGAGGATAAAACAAATGAAAGGGGAAATAATTACACAGTATGGTATAAAACAAGTGAAATCAAGCCAGTTTACGGTAAAGCTATCGAAGGGCCCATGGAGGGAGAAAATCCTTAGAGAAAACATAGGGAACTGAGGGTAGAGATAAATGGCAGAGAAAAGTGAAAGAAATGAGCATTTAGGAAATGTAAGAAAGAAAGGCATGGGTTACTTACTTTTTGAGTAAATCAAGATTGAAAATGACAAAAATGGAGATATTTTCGTGACATTTTGACGCCATATTGCATATGTTTTTTGAAGTGACGGTAGAGGGATACAGACAAATTTCACGTCTGAAATATGTCATTACCCCAACAAGGTTGAAGGTGTATGGAGAGAAACAGGGGTGCTGGGGTGGGACAGTACGCAGGCAGTAAATAGCCATTTTCAAAGGCGAAGAAGTCATTTATCGGTGGTGAAAAAAATGGAAATGTAATTTTGAGAAAAAGTGAAGATGTAAAATTACATTTTTCAGTGTTGAAGAATGGGAAAAAGTGAGAAAATGGGCATAAGGATGTTAGTCGAAATGGCCATTTATTAAAAATCCCCCGAGTAGGTTGGTGATTGGAGGGTGGTGTAGATGTAGTGTGGTGAATTTATAGCGTATTTTTTTAAGAAAAAAATCCCCCGAGTGGTTTGGTGATTGGAGGGTGGTGCAGTTGTAGTGTTGTCAAAGTTGTAGCGTATTTTTTTAAAGAAAAAATCTCCGGGGTGGGTTGGTGATTGTAGGGTGTAGTTTTAGTTTGGTCAATGTTGCAGCATATTTTTAAAAAATCCTGATTGGGTTGGTGATTGGAGTGTTGTGTAGTTGTACTGTGATGAATTTGTAGCATATTTTTTAAAGAAAAAAATCCACTGAGTGGGTTGGAGATTGTAGGGTGGTGTAGTTGTAGAGTCGTCTAAGTTGTATCGTATTTTTTTAAGAAAAAAATCCCCCGAGTGGGTTGGTGATATGTTGGTGATATGATGGCGAAGTTGTAGTGTGCTCAATGCTGTATTTTTTTTAAAGAAATAAATCCCCTGAGTGGGTAGAATTTTGGAGATGGGTGTAATTTTGTCTGCAATGGAGTTAATATGAACAAGAGTGATGTGCCATTCGTGAGAAGGTGTGAAAGGTAGTAGAGGTTGTGGAAAAAGCGTTGTAAAGCGGGGATAGTTTAAGTTGAAGGCAGGAAAAGTCATGGGTGGGGATTGTAAAGCAGAGAGGAGTAACTACTCGACTGCTGCATTATATCGGGGAAGTGGGAGGAAAAGGTCAGATTTTCGAACATGGCATCCAGAAAAAAATGCAATTCACAGGTATTAGTGAATGATATTGGAAAGGAAAAGAGAAAATGAAAAAAATAAAAGGTTTGTATAAATGAGCATGTGTAGCATAACAAAATAAGTGAAATAGGTGGTTGAAGGGAAGTGGAAAGCAGGCGAATTCAAGGAATTTGCAGACTGGACGCTTTGTTAGAAATACCCAGTTTACTACAAGGATGCCTGTTGACCTAGTTTGATTGTTCTAAAAAATCTATTAATTCCACCCTAACACCGAACAGTGAATTTAAGGTAGAAAATGATCTAGGTGGTCAATAGTGATCTTTGGAAAATGCAATGATAAATTGAAACTGTTAATTGTAGTGATACAAACTAGTACAGTCCTGTTCATTAAAAAATTACCACCTCGGAGCCCTGTTCAAAAAAAAGTTACCACCTCGGAGCCGAAAAAGTTCTAAGTCCTCACTTTAGGGAAATGTGTCAACACTGCGCCCCACCCCTCACCCTGAGGGGGGGGGGCGTGAACGAGAACCCCTCCTCCCCGTAGTCGGGCAAGTAGAAAGGCCGACGGAAGGAAGACTTTGGCCCGCGAAAGGATATTTTGTGAGGGGAGGGGTAGGGTTCGGGCTTCCGTTTGCTTTATGAGAGGGCGAACCGACCGCACAAAGACCTCTCGCAGTCGACGACTGATACATGACGGAAAGCCCAACATATCCCCACGGCTCGTTTCGTTCTTTTTAAATACTTTTTTCTAACGCGAATTTATCAACGTTAAAAATGATTGACGTTTTGACGTATTTTCGTTGTAAGTCATTCATTGTGGCGCCGACATTCCTATTATTATTATTTGTTGAGTTTGTGCTTCTTCAATCCTCTCAATTATTGTGTTTAGCCTTCACCCTATTATCCAGGACCTTTGCATAGAGGCAACACCCTGACGACTCCATCCATGTTTTTCTGGGCGGGCAATAAACTGTACAGCTGTTGAGGATGGTTGAGTTAAATCAGTCTAAGCAAGTATAAGCGAGAGAGAGGAAATATAATTCTAAGTATATGCAAGAGGGAGGAAAATTTAGGTTGTCGTTACACTCACATATGTATGAAATATCGATTAGAATGTCGAAGTAGAATGTTTTCTTTGGAAAACGATGAAGGCACGACAGTCTTTATGCAACGAAAATGGTATTATGAATACCACAGAAGACTATTTAAGGAAGTGGAATAGCATATTTTCCCTTCTTTAATCAGGTAGACCGAGGAGTAAACTGTGGGATGCGGGGGAACCCCCGCCCTCACGAAACTCGGGTGAAAAGACCTACCGACCACGGGACCTCTACTTCTCTCCCACTCCCAGCAGTATACAATGTCGCCGCCTCATTCCATCCAAATTCCTTCGCAGGTCTCGCTGGGAAGTCCACCCTTTCCGACAAGCTGAGGAGGTGGAAGGGGCTTTCTTTCACTTCTGAGCATTTATTGCCCACCCGGTGTTTAAGTTGGCGAGTGTGCGAATCCAGCACAGCCAGTTGTTAGTCCACGATAGATTTACGCTCGAAATTGAGCAAAACAAGCATTGAAAAACAAATTGGTCGATTTCACCAAACGCATAGGAAGAGTGCGAAAATTCATTTTTAAATCCGCACGTCCCTCCTCTTCCTTGCTTTTATATGAAATGATTCGCAAAATAAATGTGGAAGTCCAACGACCTACCCGCGAAACTGGGACACGTATCATTTCGTATCTGCCACAGCTCTTCCCATTGCGGAGTTGGAGGAACGATGATAATTCCACATGCCATTTTGCCATCAATCGGTATGGCATAATGAACTTAGTGAGGCTAGGTAGTAACATAGTGACAAATGTGAATACCTTTTCCCTACCTTTCCCTCGTTTCACCTTTTTTTAATTCTTTACGTTTCCAAACTATACTACGCCAGGTTTATTTCCTTACCATTCTAAACTATTTCAAAACTTTGGAAACATAGTATTTCTATAATACGTTTCGTGATAGTTTCATTTTTTTATTTACAGAGAAAGTATGTATTATATGAAATACAATTGACCGTATTCATAATGGTTCCGCTGCGATGATTCGGCGTGTTTGAATGCGCTTTTGTTTCATTGCGGTTAATTAATAAGAGTCACTTGTATAGTCATTGTAAAAAAATAATAAAGACTATTTGCTACTTCTTTCAAATGCGATGTAAACAACACATAGTCCGACTGTGAAAAGCGCAAGAGTTGATATTTGAAGGGTGTCCTGGGAAATCATTTTGATAAAAGAGTCTCTGCCTCTCGACACAAGTTCAATAAAAATTATGGAGAATTAGGTTGCAGTGTAATATACGCCGGTGAGACGTAGTGGTGCCAAGCTGTTGTGAACGAGCGATATTTACCCCACTGAAATTCGCAGATATTTCCCTCTTTCTTCCTCACTCATAAGCAAAGGGAAGCCTAAAACGACCAGATCGAATGGAAGGGGCGATCAGCATAAACACCACTTCTTCCTTCCTTCGGCCTCCAGCCGAAAAAGAAGCCGCAGGCCCCTTTCAGGTCACTTTTTAGAGGGGTACAGCCTTTCCTCAAGCCAGGATGGAGGGGAGGGTTGTTTCGTTTGGAATATTTATTGCCCGCCCAGAAAAGAATGGATGGGGTCGTCAGGATCTTGCCTCTTTGCAAAGATCCTGGATAATTGAGTGAAAGCTGAACTCACTAATTGAGAGGACTGAAGAAGCATTAGAGATTTTAAGGTGAATTCATAAGAGTCACTTGCAGATTCAAGTTAAAAAAACAAAAACGAGAGAAAACATGCGATGCAAACTCCAGTAGCTAATGCTACGTTTTTCAAATGCGATGTAAGCAACACATAGTCCGACTGTCAAAAGCGCAAGGGTTGATAATTGAAGGGTGTCCTGGGTAATCATTTTGATAAGTCTCTGCCTCTCGATACAAGATCATTAGGAATTATGGAGCATTCGGTCATTAGGTCGCAGTGTAATAAAAGCCGGTGAGACGTAGTGGTGCCAAGTTTCGACATTGCATGGCAATAAGATGTGTCTGTCCGGCAACCAGTAAATTTATTCCCCAGTAATTTCTACCTCAATACAAAAACTGAGCGCAGGCATAATTCAAAGATTTAGTTGTTCGAAATTGGTGTCCAAAGCATTCGATAAGCATTAAGCTATTTTAATCATTATTTGAAGTAAATAAATCTCCTAAGTGAAAGTTTCATTACTATTCGCAGGGAAAAATATCTAATTAAATATCGAAGACGCGTAGTCGCATTATTCTAAACGCGACAAAGGAATAAGAACTGGATATGAAAGAAAAATTCATTGCTTTTTATTGAAACCATTAAGAGGATATTCCTAGCGCATTTATACATCGCCGCTAGAAACATTTTGCCCGTAATTTTCGCGAGAATAGGATGTATTACAATTCGAGCCTGACATCGTCAGCTACAGTACTGCAGAATCAAGGGATCTGGTTTCGAATCCTAGTCCAGACAATTGATTATTCTCATTAGAAATTTGACATATTCGTGAAGTAAATTGCGTCATCAAATTCCACTCATGCCGCGTATATCCATGCACCAGGCGAGATTGAAGAAGCACTTAAATGCACTATCTAAAATGTTAAACAAACTCAACAAATAATAATAATAGGAATGTAGGCACCACAATGAAATACATATAACGAAAATACATCAACACTTCAATCATTTTTGACGCTAATAATTTCGCGTAAGAAAAAAGTATGTTAAAAAACGAAACGAGCCGTAGCTTGCTGGGCCGTGTTAGGATTTCCTTCATGTAGCAGTTGTCAACTGCGAAAGATCTTTGAGCGACCGAACCAAGCCATTGCCCTTTCATTCTCGCCCAGTCATAAAGCAAACGGAAGCCCGGACCCTACCCCTCCCCTCACAAAATATCCTTTCGCGGGCCAAAATCTTCCTTCCGTCGGCCTTTCTACTTGCCCGACTACGGGGAGGAGGGGTTCTCGTTCTCGCCCCCCCCCCCTCACGGAGGGGGGGGGGCGCAGTGTTGACACATTTCCCCAAAGTGCGGACTTGGAACTTTTTCGGCTCCGAGGTGGTAACTTTTTTTTGAACAGGGCTCCGAGGTGGTAATTTTTTAATGAACAGGACTGTACATCTTCCACAAGAAATTTGTAAATGGCTATTGGGAAATTATATTCTTTAGAAACATATTACTGGAAAGAACCTCACACTTGGGTAGGCTAACATGGATAGTACCCGATAGCAGTGTGAAACTGAGTTAATTCCATAAATTCATACTCCAAAACAAACCTCTGATGAGAGCCGAGAAGAACTTCATGAAGAAGACGAAGGAGTTTCTGCATCTGTTCATTTGAAGGAGGGCAGGCAGCAAATTGCTGCTTAAGAAGGTCAACGTCTCTAAATACTGCTCGAACATGGTCTACTTGTCGAGCCACTTGCACCAAATGATAGTAAACATGATAGCGAATCGGCGACCTTTCTTCAACTGACTGGAATAGCAGCCACAAACTGTAAAATAAATGGTGTTGTAAGAAAATCACACAATTACCTATTACAAGCGTTAGACTACTGTGGCATCTAAACCGGATATTTACAGAGGTAGGCGTACTTACACTCGTAAAGTAACTATTCCAAGCTTATAGCCGGGAGCCTTTATAAGCTTCTCACAAAATGCTAATATTAAATTTTCTGATCGCTCGACCGGTATCTGCAACAAGACGAAATTGAGAAAATTATAGTTCTAGTACAGGAATTCTTTCAATCATTTAACCCATACCCCGCCTTACCAATACTAGCATTGAAACGATTCCATTAAGAACAGTTTCTATTTCCATTTCACTGCCCTCCTTGAAGCATGCATCACATACACCAATTATCTTATGCAGATCGTCCTCAATGCCCTTCGGCGACTTTTCTTCCGATATTTCAGCACCAAGACTTTTAAGGTAGCCTCTAAATTCAATCGCCTGCAACCCATTAGGCAAATTATTACAAACAATATTGAAGCACAATCATGAGACATGGTAACATGTATGTAGGTGTCCACAATTTCCATTTGATTAGACTTAACGCTAATTTACCTGCTCTTCGATGTTAAGATCACTGTACACTGGTGCACTCGGCTGAGATGTTGGAATATTCATGTTGGAGGGCTAAAAATTCTTCAGATTGTCAAGAACTTACGACATGGCCAGCACACGGAACTCGACACGAAGCCGACACCACCGAAACCGCCGACACCTTGACATACCGCGTAAAAATTGTTAAAATGCTGTAAACTACAAATTTAATTATTGAGTTAAATTTCAACCCAATGAAACTGTATATATGTCTGGTTTAAGAAGAAAACTACATTTTATCAAATTTCCTGGGGTTGAGACTATAAAAAACAACCTCAAAAAATAGACAAAGGAAAAACGAAATTCAAATTATCTGCAACGTGAGTAATTTTGAAATGAAGCGTTAATTCGTCAGTATATTGATACATATCAATTTCTCCTCGCTGAATGCATGTAATTTCTTAATAATGGATTGATTTCGTATAATCTTACTTTATATTTGAGTAGAGAAAAAAGAAATGGAATTGAATTACCTTGGTTGTAAGCAGTTTAAAAGTTACTGAATATACTGAGTAAAGCCTTCATTGACTTTTTCAGACACAGCTGAAAGGAGAAATGAAGAAGTTAAAGCCGGAAGAATATCCTTCCTGAATGTTTTCTGGATTCTAGTTAAATAGCATGAGTTCAGTGTGAGACTAGTATATTTTTTTCGAACTCTCGAAATTTTTATTTACTGCAGAGGGTTCAGTTGTGCTTAGCCTAAGCAAAGTGGGGAGAAGCAGCATGGCTAAATTTCCAGGATGGCCAGACGGTGTTGGAATCCTGGCATTAGAACTCATATTCCCATCCCTGTACGTGGATCAAACGGAGTTAGAAGTGTTTGACGGTGTTTCTGAGGGAAAGTATACAGTGGGTCTTGGACAATCGAAAATGGGGTTTTGCACCGACCGCGATGATATAAACTCCCTTTGTCTCACTGTAGTTACTCGCCTAATTGAGCGTAACAGTATTGACCATGCATCGATTGGGCGATTAGAAGTTGGAACAGAAACTATTATTGACAAATCGAAGAGTGTGAAATCAGTACTGATGAAAATATTTGAGGAACATGGCAACTTTAGTATAGAGGGTATTGACACAACTAATGCTTGTTATGGGGGTACTGCTGCATTATTTAATACTATCTCATGGATCGAGTCAAGTGCATGGGATGGTCGCTTAGCTATTGTAGTGGCAGCCGACATAGCTTTATACGCTAAGGGGAATGCCCGACCGACAGGAGGTGCTGGGGCCGTGGCTATGCTGATCGGACCAGATGCTCCCTTGATTTTTGAACGAGGACTCCGCTCAACATATATGCGACATGTGTACGACTTTTACAAGCCCAACTTAGATTCCGAGTACCCTGTCGTTGATGGGAAGTTATCAATTCAATGCTATTTAAGTGCCCTCGACAACTGCTACCATATGTACTGTGATAAAGCAGATAAGATTTTGCCGGAGGAAAATCAGTTACATTGGAATGTTAACAGTTTTGACTCAATTTTATTTCATTCGCCTTACTGTAAACTTGTTCAAAAGAGCCTTGGTCGACTGGTGCTAAATGATTTTGTCAGGGCTCAGAAATTCGGATCAAAAGAATCATTTACTGGGCTGGAGAGATTTTCAGATGTTAAATTAGAGGACTCTTATTTCGACAAAGATATTGAGAAGGAATTTTTGGGATTCAGCAAGGAATGCTTTAAAGCAAAGACAGAGCCTAGCCTATTTCTGGCTAATCAAATTGGGAACATGTACACTCCTTCTCTGTATGGGGGATTGGTGTCCTTGTTGATCATGAAACCTGTGAACTTATTAGCTGGTACAAGAATAGGCCTATTTTCTTATGGCTCTGGGCTTGCTTCGTCATTTTATTCAATAAAGGTGTCAGCTGATTCATCTATTGGCTCCAAGCTCGATGCTTTAGTGAAGAGTGTATCGCATGTACAAGGGCAGCTAAATTTGCGGAAAAAGGTGTCACCTGAAGATTTCTCCAAAATCTTAGAGGACCGTGAGAAGAATCATCATGTGGTTCCTTTTACTCCATCTGCTCCAGTTCATGACATATTTCCTGGCACTTGGTACCTGAAATATGTGGATGAGAAGCATCGAAGATATTATGAAAAAGTGCCTTTATCATAATAGTTTATATTTATTTTGGAACTCAATGCCATTATGCATCAAAATTAATTTGAAATCTTAAGTTTAGAAATGAGGTTAAATTGCAATATAGGTGTTAGTCTTGGTGATTATTTTATTGCTTTTAGTGAAAAGCTTGTGCATAAAATATCATTTGTTACTCTCTATGTGTTGAGTGCCTACATGTTAGCTCAGCTTTTATTGGATTGTGAGTTGTCTTGAAATCTTATAATGATATTTTTTCAACTCAAAATTTTATTAAATCATGAAGTTTCATATTAGTCTTGAGTTAAATTTTGATCCATGTCTTGTCTTTACCTTAGAACCTTCTGTTCACTGTATGCGTAGAAGATATCAGTAATTTCAGCTACATCTATAACTCAAGGACTACATCTCGGTGATTTAAATTGGAGGAATTGATGTGATACCTCCTCCTGGTCATCTTTTGCAGATACATACACATGTAGCAGTGCCTCAATCAAACAGAACATTTTCAATCCTTAGGTGCTTAATCATTAAATTGTTGATAATGTTCCTTTGCATCAAATAGACTTAAGCGTTCATGAAGTTTTCTTGTTTTTGGAAATCGTTTTGCAAATGAAATATTGCTCCACATATTTGTAAAAAGAATGTCACAGCTGGTGATGTTAAATTTCCACCTCTCTACTGGGAAAAACTGGAAATTTTGGGGAAAATACTCCTAGTAATTGTTGCTAAAAGAAGGAAATCCTGATAAAAGTCTTGCTTAAATTGCTATTGACAATAAAGGCCTCTCGGTGGAGTATGTATATACATATTCTGTAACAGATTGCGGTGATTAGGGATACTATACTGGCCTCGAGTACCTTGAAATGTCAAGAGAATTAAAAGTGATGGGAAATAATATTTA
Organism: Pyrrhosoma nymphula; assembly: GCA_963573305.1. NCBI lineage: Eukaryota > Metazoa > Arthropoda > Insecta > Odonata > Coenagrionidae > Pyrrhosoma > Pyrrhosoma nymphula. Next base: position 88,380,161 of record OY754334.1, on the reverse strand, counting down.
TTAGACATAAAACAAGATACAACTTGCATTAGTCTTCGTCATTAATATACAGAATTACAATAGTTTTATTACAAATACAGAAAAAATTATAAATATTATTAAGTAGTACAAATACAGAAGATGTTAAATTACAAGAAAATCATATCATCCTTGTTGCTATCGATGAATTCCTCAATGGAGTAAAAGGCCTTTTTTATGAGCCAGGCATACACAACTCTTTTAAATTTTTCAAGACTGACAAGTTTGGCTTCGGCAGGTAAACTATTATACAGGTGCAGCTTAATTATGTGGAATGATTTACAAGTTTTTGATAGTCGGCAATAGGGAACATTAAGGATATCTCGGTTTCTTGTGAAATGGTTGTGCACATTTCCTCTTGTCTCCAAGGAGTTAAGATTTGCCTTTACGTCACAAAGACACTTCATTATATACATACAGTACAGGGTCAAAATGCCGAGCTTGGTGAAGAGTGGCTTACAGTGATCCCTGGGCTGGGCACAAGAAACTACTCTAACTGCCTTTTTTTGGATTTTAAATAGGCTTAAGGAGGATGAAGAATGGCCCCATAGCTCGATGCCATAGTTTATATGGCAGTGAAATAAGGCAAAATATGCTGGGGTAATGTATTCTTTTGGGATCAGTGCTTTAATTTTGCGTAGCATGTACACTGCCTTTGATAGTTTACCTAAAGTGGTTAATACATGAGGTTCCCAGCTTAATTTGTGGTCCAGTTCAAAGCCGAGCAGCTTGATAGTATCATTTGAGCATGCTGTATTACATAAGGAGAAAGCAAGTGATTGGGTTTTGTCATTGTTTAAAGCAAGGCCATTGGCAGAGAACCATTTAGTTGCTTCAGACATAATTAACTTTGATGCGGTGCTGGTGTTGAGCAGAGTATTTGAATTATAGATGAAAGTGGTGTCGTCAGCATAGAGTAACGATTTACAAGAAATATTTGATGGTAGGTCATTTATCAAGATGAGAAATAAAAGAGGCCCAAGAATTGAGCCTTGGGGGACACCATAACTAATGCTTAGGGGTGACGATAGATTACCATTGATGTAAACACATTGACAGCGATCTGAAAGATATGACTCCATGAGTTGAAGCTCAAGATTACTGACATCATAATAGTGTAGTTTTTGTAGAAGAATTGGATGTGAGACACAATCGAAAGCTTTGGAAAGATCACAGGCAGTTATGGCAATAGGTGATTTTCCCTGGAATGCGTCTAGTATTAATTTAACGGCAGACTCTACTGCTGAAGTGGTGGAATGGCCTTTACGGAAACCAAATTGGGAAGAAGAAAATAAATTATGAGTTTCAAAATGATTGTACAACATGAGAAATTAACCTCGAAATTTGCTTTTCAAAGCCAAAATCTGATTGTTTTAAAAAAGTGAGATCCATTTGAGGTGCTGTGTGTTAGTGTGTGGGCATAAGATTTTTAATACCTTGCCTGAAAGAGGCTGAAGCTTGTATTTCATGTTATGCAATTAATAATGCCCTTAAATGTGGTGAGAATGAGAGGGGTAAATCGAGCATTTCAAGTGAATTTGAGATTATTGAATCTGCCTCTGTTTGCCAGCTTGATTAATGCTCGTGGCAGGCAAGCAGCCAGTAATCAGGCACAGACTTGGACAATGAGCCCACCACTGCTTTATTTGAATTCCCCCCCCAAGAGAAAGTGGTTGAACTCCATTTGTTGGGAAACTTTGCTCTCCTGTAGGACATGCATTAAGAGCAAATATTTTCACCTGGAACAAATGAAAATGTTGGCCAGGAAAAGTCCTGGAGTTTTATAGTCTCTGGTCTGTAGCAACCTTGAGTAATGCAAAAAAGACTTAATATAAGTTCAGTTAAACCAACTGAGCAATCCTCAAAAACTTTGCAAATTTCACCATTTAGTATTTTACTTATGACCCGGGTTTCGACAGTTTGTCATCTTCAGGTGCAAAATACTGAGTTATACTGAGTATTCTTCTGTCTTGTCTTTAGAGTTACACCTAAGCCATACAACATGTGCAATGGACATGGGCCACTTTTCATAATTACTTAATTTATCAGACAACACCGAAATAGCTGGCAAATATAATGGGAACAAGCAAGCATCAAAAACTGGAAACCTCTTAAGATAATGACCAAAGCAAGCATTGGGCAAAAGTATTTTCTTGGGAAGAATGGTATTTGGTTAATACATACATGCATACATATTATATCTTTGAGAAAAAGAAATGTTTCGGTTTGAAAATGCTTGAGGGGACTAGAATTGATCTACAGACTTTTGGCTATATGTGGCTCTGCAGTGCAATTGAAGGACCATAGCAGCACATGGCAGTTAGTTCCTGTTAATTATCCTACATTTCATTATCATTTGGGAATCAAGTGGCCAACACAGGAAACCATGAGGTCCATATAGTTTGATTCATCATCCGTCATCAATTCAAAGATTGATTGGCTACAACTCTCAACGAGCTGCTTTGCTCCTATGTAAGTTTATACTCGACATCCTTCATAATTAGCCTGGTATTTTTCATCCTTGGTAATTTTTCCCATTCATTTCTAATTCCATTATTGTTTTCTACAGGCTATTGTGTTGCAAATTGTGTCCAATAAGTTTCTCTCCTCTTCTTTTCTGAGTTTTCATTGTGTATGTACTTCTTTCCTCTCGAGCTTTGAGGCATATCTAGAATTTGGCTCTTGGGGAGGGGGTCCAGAATATTTTTGATAGGTGTTGTACTGGCAGGTCTGGACCCAGCCTATTGGGGGCCCCTCCCCCTGAAAATTTTAGCAACAAAACTGCATTTTCTAGCCCTTTTAAGATATTTTTTTTTCTTAATACTGATACCCTTAACAAAGTTGCTTCTGGGAGTGGGGGGTCCTGTCATGTCCCCACCTTCCCTCTTCTCTACCCCCAGTAAATACTGCACCCATGCTCGAACTCTTCACAGAAATATTTCTTGGATGCTTCTCACCATCCGTTTCATCTTCATCATTCTTCAATACCCACATCCCCATGTCTTCCATGTACATTTAAGGTCTGCTATGCTATCTAAAATATTTTTCCAAAACAATCTGCAGGAGTTAGGGGGAGGGGGACTATAATCGAAGAGAGAACAATATTTGGAGAAATATGGATATAAAGTACCTATTTCACTAATTCTAAATCAGTAAGACTAGACATCGATTCAGAGAACTTACTGGCGGCTAAGGTCTGAAGAGATTTCTCACAAATATAGGCTGTGACTCAATACCTCCTGGAAAATAGTAGAACCATGAAAGACAGTTTTATGGGTTTGGTTTACCCGATTTTTTTAATTTTTCCCCCATATAAAACATTAAAATTGTTGTAAATATATCTTAAAGAATTCCTTTGCTTTTTCAGGATACTTCACAATTAAGACGTTGGCTGGTAATCATCATTGGACAGCTTAAATAATGTTTTGTTTAATTATTTCATTAGATTTTCTTGTATGCTTTGTTTTATGTGTAATAAGTAATTTCAGCTCCAAGTCCCCGATATTCTTTCATTTCAATTTCCTATGGAATTTCCCAGGGTATTCCATCTGAATCTTATAATGTGGAAATGATCTGTAGGTAACTGTGCTAACAGTGTTATTGTTGGTCTTTAACAGGACTTAACATGCCTATATTTGAAACAGAGGAAGGGAAATGGTTAGGATTCTGGGTCTGTAGGTAATATGTATTGAAGCATTATTGATCTACAACTCATAAGGACTCTGGACTGTAACTGCACTGCAGTATTTGATGATCAAAAACTGCAATGCAATATTTGATGTTCTGAAACTACTGTGCAATATTTGATGGACTGTAACTTCTCTGCAATACTTGATGGTAGGTGCACTAAATGTTAGGATTCTGGTCTGCAAGAGAGCTGTCATACTCAATGATCTGCATGAAAGTCAGCATTTGGCCTTGATTGCACTTCAAATTTTAGGTTTATTTGCTGTAGAACAAACGCATTTGTTTGGGCATCATCATAGCAAATATGCACAATAAATTGAATATGGAAATTGGACAGAAAACATAAATTTTACCAAAACTTGTTTTCACAATACATATTATAGACTTAACAAATTAAAAAAATTATAAACACAGAGTTAACGCAAGGTTTACATAACAGATTTCACTGCCCTGTTCCTTTCTACCTATAATTCTTGGCTGGTTTAAAAGGAGTTTTATGCAAAGCTTAGAGTCCCTTAAAATTTAGAAACTCCTTTTTGGTAATGGTCATTATAGAAATTGTATTTATTCCTTGTGTATGTGTGGACATTATTTTTTATCTGAAAGGAATTTATGTAGTAGGCACATAGAATCTTATGCATACGTATCAGTGTTGGCCCTAGGGTAGTACGTGCGATTCTGTGCAACCACTCAGGGGTGCAGGAAGCAGTCCCTGAACAATTTTTTTGTTTACTCAAATTTTTTTCTTACAAAATTATGTGTTTAAGCTGAGAAATAAAAATGGAATTTGAAGGTTCTAAATCATTTACACTTGAAAACTTAAAAAAATAAAGGAATTAATGAACAAGGTGTATGAGATGGAAGGGGCCACTGCCAAAATATTGCACAGGGCACCAGGATGGCTAATGACGGCACTATAATATATATGCAGGGGATGGTCATTATATTTTATGACATTTGAAATATTTTCTGCAAGACTTTTTAGTCTTTAATTTAAAAGTTGTATATATAGTTCTCAAATGCTAATTAATTTAGTTGATCCTTCCACCCCTTCCCATCCTCTTCCCTCCATGAACCGTTATATAAACCCCACAACTTGACATCCTCATTCCCTAAGATAAAGTGATCAGCAACGTCTGTGAAACGTCGGGTAACAACACACCTGAATATAAGTACGCCGGGTACATACCTGAACAACAAGAGCAATATACAGCTACCATATTTTGCTTTTTTAATGTAGGTAATGCACAGATACTAGAAAAAATAATGGCTATATTGGAGCATAATGTTTAATTCTCATGCAGCATAGTACTCATGATTAAAGATAATATACTTAGTACATTTTCTACAAAATTATATAGAAAAAATAAAAATATTGAAATTATTATAAAATAATAATTTTTAACATTATGATAAATAATATTCATATTTAATAGTAAAAATTTTGCCAACAATTACTTCATATGTACTGTTTTTGTTTTCCAAAAAAATACGTGAGCTGCAGCAATGCCCATATATATGGCCATGAATAATAGAATTATATATTATTATTATATATTATATATAGACTCCTTGTATATGGCATTCAGTAATAGTCCACGACCACTCTGGATTCTTACTGATAGGGCTGAGATTATAAAATACTGTAGGCGTAGTTTGCAGCTGCAATATTTCAAGCTATGTAATATTGCAGGTATATTTATATAGGTATTTTATATGCTTAGGTTTCAACAGCACTGTCATTCTCAAGACATGAGTAGCAATATTTGCCGAGTGTTATCATTTTGTTTTACTATTTGCAGAGTTGTATTATTTATTATATTTCAGAGTTATTTTTTTATTACACGGAGTGATCTCGAAGCCGACCTTAATTTCTTTACCACGCAACAACATTACCACAGAGAATATGACAGTGCGCTTCAAATTCAAACTTTCGCGCCATTCTTCAATTAGAGAACGCGAATGCGATAGGCGAAAAGAGGCTGTTATACACGTTGCCGTAATTTGTTTTACTCGTAGCAAAGCATGGTATAATTTTCGGGGATAAGTAATCAATTTAATCGTTTACCGTTATTGTTTCAAGTGCAAATATTCCGTCAGTTCCTTCAATACGCTGATGAATAGTGTAACATTTTATGGAATTACATCATTGGACCTCGGTAAGCCGGCAATATTTCCCAAAATTTGCTGATTAAAAGCATTTTGATGTAAACGTGTAATCACGAATCGAAAGTGTTTCAGGTGGGCCAACTATAATCTTTAAAAGCAGATAGAATGGGCTTTTTCTCTCAATTTGGTGCTTTTTTGTGAGTTCATAAACAATGTGTGTTTGTTTACAGTAGGCGGCTTGCACACGTCGACTCCTCGTTTGGGACCGTTGGAACATTCTGTTATAAGAAAGCATCATGGCCAAACGAGCCCAACCGAAGTGGATATCTCCGAACGATTCTACTAGAATCCCGTTGAAATTGTACAATAGTATGACGCGACAAAAAGAAGTGTTCACTCCTAAGCAAAGAAATCAAGTGAAGTGGTACAGTTGTGGACCGACTGTTTATGATGCTTCACACATGGGCCATGCAAGGTATTTTATCTTCATTGCTTCGTAATCGTAAAAGTAATATAGGAGAAGAAGGCGATATTTTTGTCTTAAATCGTCACTAGTTACTTGTAAATTGGATCTTTTCTTTTCAAAAACCCTGTTCATATGTGCCATTGCTGTCTTATTTTAAAGTTTCTCCTTCACTGGAACTTTTCAGTGGTGAATTATTTTGTGCCCCTCTCGTCTGGAGATGAGAGGGGAACATGTTAACTCCTGGTAACTTAACATTGTGTTATCATGTGCTAATACTTGCTTTGATATCAGTTTTGCTGAATGGCAATTAATGAAATATGTGAAATGTATCGTCGGACTGTCTCTATTCGTCAAACACCACTTATTTTCCGTGTTTTATTAGGTAAAGCTTCTATTTGTTACATAACAGCTCTTCCAGCTTCCAGTCTCTTTCATTCCCTCAATCCAATAACCTTTTTCGTCAACAACCCCTTAAAAACCAAAACATTTCATCAGTCAATAATACATTTCCACACTCAAATAATTTAAAACTTTTAAACAAAATTTGCACCAAATTAAAACAATAAATAAAGTAAAAATTCATACGTTAACAGAAACCCCACGTTTCATTTGGAGTATTGTCTTGATGTCATTTATCCTCGGGTATTGTTTCATCCCGTACATGCAGATACATTTTTGTATCCATAGGTGCATACACTCCATATTCTTGCTGTAACACAACACTAAAGCTCGTTTTGTTTCTCTAACGATTGAAAAAAATGTACACCCTTTCATGAAGCATAAAATTCTTTGTTGAGAATCGTACTTCCCTGGAAACTGGAAAATATATAAGAAATCAGGAGCCTCAACTTTGCTAATACACCGGGGATGTGAAAATGTTTTGCTCAAGGTGAACTTTCTTTTCTAAAATAATTATTAATGCGTACCTATTCAGATTCTTAGTCTCCTCAAAGAGTGTGCCTTTTACCTTCAGTTTCACCTTGATCTGCTGAAATATAGACCCTCCCAAGTCCTTGCCACTTGAAAATCCCTCAGTCCATGCTGAACTTTAAGTGCTCAACTCTTAACATGTTCACTACCCCTGCATTTAGTTTTTTACTATCTGACATACCTATGATCGTTTTTTTATTATTATTTATTATGAAATATATAATTAAAACAATTTTTTTTAAAACCCAAACACTTTCCTTGTTGGATATATCCCTACTCTGTGCCCCTTCAACAGAAAAACAGTGTAGCATTGTGCCCTGCTCTAAAGAAGGAAATGACATCAGCGGCGAATATAGGTTATAACTTTGGGGGGGCCGACCGGCTGGCTAGCGGCGACCGGCTGTAGTGTAGGTATCCGCGCATGCGCCGAGCGCCCCTTGCCGCGGCCATGCAGCTCTATTTCGGGGGGGGCCCGGGCCCCCTGGCCCCCCCCATATATTCGCCCCTGAATGCCATAATGAAGGAGAGAGAATGCACAGGATGTGTTGTGGGCACAGGGCAAAATATATAGCTATAACAGCACCGGGTGTGTTTTGAGCAGTGAACATGTTAAGAATTGTGAATAAGCTTTGCGATCAAGTATATATTGCAGTCATTCACATTGATGGTGGAAATTCAGTTATAATCATTCATGTTGATAACACCTGAAGGAAGCATTTGTTGCAAATCCCATTACATAGTTCAAAAACTCTGGAAACCGTCCTTACTATATGGGGGTAAAAATAGTTACATAAATGTATCAGTTAAAAAAAGAATTTTAAGGGCTAGTATAGAAAATTATTATACCCAAAGTTAAAGCCATGGCAATGAACAAATTTATGTAACGTACAGGCATTGAGGAATCGGTTAATAAAAACATCAGCAAACTGCGTTATGCGAGAGGAACACATTGACTGCCACGACCCAGCCGGTTTCCCAGACTGCCTCGTACATCCAGGGTCTTGATACCCGAGGAAGTGGCGCGAATTTTAGCCAATCATATTTATTCATTTTTCATACATTACATCTCCTCCATCAAAAATTTTTTTTAACAAGTTCTGGATCTTCACACAAATATCTGATACATGAAAAACACACCTGGATGAAAAAAATCACAAGTTATTCATATTGCAATCATAAGATGTGGATCAACTCAATAAGAAAACAAACAAGAACTCTTTCTTTAAATAACATTTCTATCCTCACAACAAAACGAAATAATACACTCAATCATAATATACAAAAAAAATCACAAACATTTTTACTTATAAGTTTAATCTCTCTACTGGTTTTCTTGTACGAGTAGGATAACGATTTCTGACAGGGGAAGGTGGTGGCAGAGACGGACTAGGTGTGGGTAAAGGCATAGCACTATTTTGAGGAGGTGGGTGTAGAGGGGTAGTCAGACTGTCGGGTGATTTCATGACATGGGAATTGCCAACCTTGATTGGAGTAGCAGGGACACATGCCTTGGCAACAACAGGCTCATGTGGTCGTGAGGACAGCTGACTCTTGTTAACAATATTACTGTCAAGGGCAATCAGCTGATCAATATGCCTGTTCCAAATTTGCCCTGATTTGACCATAACAGAAAATATAACGCTACTCAGTTGTTGCAGAACGACACCCTCGATCCACTTGTTTTTACTACGGTAATCCCTCACCAACACAGGTTGATTTGTATGGAGAATTCTACCCTTTTTCCCACCAAAATACTCCTGTTTTTCCTGTTTAAGTTGTATGGTTCTGGCTACTTTGGGTCTCAAAAGATCCAGGCTAGACCTTAATGGTCTGTTGAGCATCAATTTTGCCGGTGACTCGTTTGTTGTAGAATGAATTGAGTTTCTATAATCGAAAAGCATTCTATTTAAGGCTACTTTTATATCTAAATTTTCCTGGAAAGCTAGTCTAATTTTACGCTTCGCATATTTTACTGAATTCTCAGCTTGTCCGTTGGACTGAGGATGATAAGCAGGTGAAAATGTATGTCTAATACCATTTTGATACATAAAGTTCTTAAATTCCAATGATGTGAATGGAGGTCCATTATCACTATGAACTGTGACTGGTAGTCCAAATCTAGAAAATAGCTCTCTCAGCTTCTCAACAGCTAACTTAGCACTAGTAGAGCTTACTTCAAACACTTCTAACCACTTAGTATATGCATCAGCAATTACTAAGTACATCTTGCCATGCAAAGGTCCCAAATAATCTAAATGCAGTCTTTCCCAAGGCATAGATGGATAGTGCCAAACATGTAAATGACTTTTACTTGGGTTAGATCTCTCCATGAGGCAAGAAGAACAACTATTTGCTAATGACTCAATATTTTCATCTATATTTGGCCACCAAATATATGATCTTGCAATGGACTTCATTTTCACTATTCCTAAGTGACTTGCATGCAACTCATTCAACACATAGCTACGCATTTTTCTGGGTACAACAACTTTATATCCCCACATTATGACTCCAAGCTCTACCGTGAGCTCATCCTTCCTTTGGAAGTATGGCAGTAACTCACCATTCTCTTCCGACATAAAATTTGGCCAACCATGCATGACATAGTTATACACTTTCTTCAAGATAGGATCATTTTGGGTTTCAGTTTGAACATTTTCAAAAGTTAAAGGAACAGAACTTTCAGCAATGCAATGTAAATAGGTACCCTTCCATTATGGATCATTGTTACTATACATATGTTTAGTTGTTAATGGCAAACGTGACAAAGCATCTGCATTTCCATGCTTTTCTGACTTTACATACTGAACATCAAAAGTATATCCAGACAGAAACAGGGCATATCTTTGAAGTCTACTTGCAGCAAAAATGGGTAACCCTTTCTTTGGCCCAAAAATGCTAAGTAAAGGTTTGTGATCCGTGCATATTGTGAACTTACGACCATACAAATATTGGTTGAATTTTTTTACACCATACACAACTGCTAAGGCTTCTTTGTCTATCTGTGAGTATTTACATTCTGCCTGAGATAGCGTTCTGGAGTGGAATGCAACCGGTTTTTCCACACCTTCATTGGTCATGATGCTTAATACACAACCGACACCCATAGAGCTTGCGTCAACAGCTAGTTTTATAGGTAAACTAGGATCATAATGTGCTAAAACAGGGGCTCTAGTTAACACTTCCTTGACATGGTTAAAAGATGTTATACACTCTTCATCAAATTTAAATGTCACACCCTTTCTTAACAAATTATATAATGGTCTCAAGATTGTTGACATGTTACTGATGAACTTTCCATAATAATTAATTAAACCAATAAATGCTTTGACTTCAGTGACAGTCTTAGGAATAGGTGCATTAACTATGGCTGATATTTTAGACTGAGAGGTGTGCAGTCCCTCTTTGTCTATGATAAACCCTAGGTATTCTACCTGGTCCGCAAAAAACGTGCATTTGTCTTTTCTGACTGAATAGCCTTTTTCATTAAAGCGCTTGCATACTTCTTGCAATCTACGAAAATGAGTTTCGTTATCAGGAGCAGTGATAAGAACATCATCCATGAATACTGAGATACCTTCTAAGTTTTGCAAGGCTTGCTCAATTACCCTCTGGAATATTCCAGGGGCTGACGAGATTCCATAGGGCCTTCGGCAATAAGAAAAATGACCCTTATGCGTACTGATTGTACATAGTTTTTGAGAGTTTTCATCTAACTGTAATTGCATATAAGCTTGGCTCAAATCTAATTTGCTAAAACTTACTCCCTGCTGTAAATTAGCAAATAAATCTTCAATTCTAGGGATAGGGTATTTATCTATTTCCAAATACTGATTTAAAGTAACCTTAAAATCACCACATATCCTTATGTCGCCATTCTTTTTTAAAACAGGCACAATTGGTGTTCCCCACTCAGAACTATTTACAGGGATTAGAATGTGTTCATCTATTAAGCGTTGGAGCTCTTTTTCGACTTTACCTTTTAAAGAAAAGGGTATTGGTCGTGGTTTGAAGTACCTTGGCCTAGCGTTTTCCTTCAGGTTAAGCCTTACAGGTTCTCCCTTATACTGCCCTAATTTTTCAGTAAATACTTCAGGAAATTGACTGAATAACTCTGATTTCCTTAAATCAACATTAGTGTCATTACTGATAGGTTTATCAATAGCACACAAGTTACTCTTAAATGAAATGTCAACTCCAAGTATCTTGAGCCACTCGCGACCCATTAATGGATGTGAGCCTCCCTTAATAACATAGAAATCCAAATTTCTATAATGCATATTTTCATAGCAAACATCGACCGTTACCTTTCCTACAGGTAAAATAGGCTCATTAGTGTATGAACGCAGAGTGAGATCACGAGGCAACAATGTACAAGTACTGAAATTATTTTTGTAAAAATGGTCACTACAAACAGTGACACTGGCTCCCGTGTCAACTTCAAAAGTTGTTTCCCGACCTTGAACTAAAACCTTAATTTTAATAGGGCCAACCTTAGTTCCTTCTGTCACTCTTGCACACACATTGAATAAATGCTGTACATCTTCAACATAATTTTCGAAGTGGTCGTTACCCGAGATATTTTTGGAATTACTCACATTAGAGTGGTCATCACTCACAAAATTGTGTTGCCCATTATTTGCATACCTTTTATTCTGAAATTTAGACTGATTAGGCCCATTTTTCTTAAACTTAGAACACTGATAGTCTGGTGTCTTACCAGATTCTACTGACTTACACACTTTAGAAATGTGATTTCTTTTACCACATTTATGGCACACAACACCAAACAACTTGCACTGCTTTCTATAATGGCCATACTGCCCACAGCACAAACACTGCACTCTCTCAAATCTTGAGCTCCGGCTTACGCCGCACCCATCCTTCGTCTGTGGACGTTGTTGCACTGCCATCCGCTGGACTTGGCCGCTGCTGCCGTTGACCGTCAGCGTCGCTGCATCTTTCTCCGCTGCCTCCACCGAGCAGACGATTTTCACTGCCTGGTCGTAGGTTAGGGCTGCCTCTCCCAGTAATCTCTGCTTGGTTGATTCGCTTCTGATACCGCTCACCAATCGGTCTCTGAGGTAGTCATTAAGAGCCGCGCCAAACTCGCAGTAGGTGGATAACTTTTTGAGGCTGGCGATGTACTCTGCTACGGATTCACCATCATGCTGATTCCTCTTACTAAACTTATATCGCTCGGCAATGAACGATGGCTTAGGATACAAGTGTTCCTGAATCAACTTCACTAACTCGTTAAAAGTTTTTGAAGACGGTTTTGCAGGCGCACACAAATCCCACAATAAACTATAGGTTTTCACACCTACGACAGTTAGTAGTGTGCTCACTTTTTTCCCATCTGCTACATTATTGCAGTCCACGAATAGTTCAAAACGCTCAATATGAGAGTCCCAACTTTCCACGCAGTTATCGAATTCACCGATTCCGCCAATAATACCTGACATAATTGCTCCATTTTCTTAATGAATAACGGCCTAATATTCACCGTTTCATGTTCAGACATCAAAATGTTCAGATTTTGAGTCCAACACGTGGCGCATGGTAATGGACATACAACTTCCTTCCGTTCTAATTTTCGTAAAAAAAACTAACTGCGTACAATCGAACTGGTTGCATTGCACACACGGATTGAAATTACTTTAAGGTAGGCTACGAAAATACACACCTCGTTGCCAATTGTAACGTACAGGCATTGAGGAATCGGTTAATAAAAACATCAGCGAACTGCATTATGTGAGAGGAACACATTGACTGCCACGACCCAGCCGGTTTCTCAGACTGCCTCGTACATCCAGGGTCTTGATACCCGAGGAAGTGGCGCGAATTTTAGCCAATCATATTTATTCATTTTTCATACATTACAAGTCAGTATCATAGTCTTTGGAGGATCAGAAAGTAGATACATACCTATATCATCATTAGTCATTCAATCATCTGATTGGTAGAGTTTGTGAGTCCAATCCCTAACTTCCCCACTTCTGGGCCACATTTTCACTTTACCACATATTACATGCTTTCCATCAGATCTAGCGAGTTCCTCATACCTACTGCATCTCCTTGTCATCCATAATTCCTATCCTCTTCCTTCATCTTCCATGTTTCCTCAGCGTTATCCCCTCTCACTCTCCCTCCACTCACTCTCCTGCCTATCACCTCCCACCTGCCCTCACCTCTCAAGATACCCTCTATCCATTTTTCTGCATTCTCCAAATCTCAACCACCAACTTCCTTCCCTCTCCCACTGAGTGCAATACCTCCTTGTTTGTTTTCCTTGCCACCCTACTCACAATCTCCATTATTCTCCAAACGCACATCTCAAATGTATACTCTCTTCACACATCCTCTTTCTCCTTGTAATTACCAAGTTTCCAAACCATTCAATGTCATGATCATGAAGTCTTTCTTTATGTCTCTCCTCAGACACTCCCTCGTCAAATCTTTTCTCTTCAAAAATTATTCATTGGCCACCTTAAAATTTGAAAATTAGGGGTAAGCTGATTACCTTATTTTTTTGGATAACCTATACCTCATTATTTGTTCCAAAATTAACAATGCTTTTAGAATTATTTCATTCATTTGGGTAGTCTACCAGCTGATTGGTAGGTTTTTGGACAGTCATTATCCTTACATTCCAAAATCTGGGAATCATCTTACTTTCCCTCCTACTGATGGATTGGATCAAATCTCTCGTAAATTCCTCATATCGTCTTACTCTTCTTATTTCGTCCAAAATTCCTATCATCTTCCACTCTTCCCCAGCATTCTCCCCTCTATCACCCTCTTCAACATGCCCTCTCCTTTCAAAACGTCCTCCATCCATTCCTTTTGCTTTCTCTGAACATCCACCACCAGCTTCCTCTCCTCTCTCACCATATCAAATACCTCGTGGTTTGTCTTCCTTGCCACCCAGCTTACCCTCTCCATTCTTCTCCAAACACACATCTCAAATGCCTCAAGTCTACATACATTCTCCCTTCATAATGATCTAGTTTTCAACCCATTCAGAATTATTACATGTCATTAAAAAGTTTTAGACAAAAGAAGATGCTAATTTTGCTGAGCGAAAAAACCTTTATGATGCTATAGTTCCTGATGGTGCAGCTAAAAATACTTTGGATAGTCCTGAAAGGTGCTCATATTTTTTAGAATAATTCGAGTAACTATGAGTGTGATAAATATTCACTCCAAAAATGTACCGTGTTTTGAGAAAGTTAAAATTTGGCTGCCACCAATAACTTCATTAAAATTTGATTAAATTGTGGGATTTTGCTGCACCCTTGCCATACAAATAACTGAATTTATCTGTATTTATATATGTAACTATTTATATCCAAATTTATTATTCGTTCTGCCCTAATGAAAACAAACTTTGACAGTGAATAATGATGAACAATAAGCTCTGAAGGTGATGATCACTCAAACATGAAAACATTATCAGAACAAAAGCTATAGAAGAAAAGTTTTTACTTCCATTTATTTCAATTGAAATACAACAGCAAATAAGGTTACTTTTTACCCTCATTCATCTTTTGGCGAATGGTTCTATGGACTTTTCTAAGCATAGGTTTCCCTGCTAGGGTACTGTTCGGCTGTTGATCCAAACAGAGCAGTAGGAGTTTCAGCCGTAGAAGTTCTCATAGAAATACTCTCCTCACCACAAATAGAGTTATGTAATCCGATGAAATATATCTGTTACTGTGTTTTTAACCTATGCTCTCTGCTTGTGGAACTGCATAGTAGACATCACACAAACCAGATCAGGTACCATATTCAGGAAGACCATCTTAATTTTCAGACCTCGATGCTAATGGAATTTTGATGTCACTACCTCAGAAAATTCAAATAATGCCATTTAAAAGTTGAGATTTGCCGTGATTGTGACGTCACCAAAAATTCATTTTCTAAGTCAAGTCCTTCCTGAGTAGGACTCAGCTTTTGTTCCTGAGATTTTGATTATTCCCCTTGATAGTCTTTTAAGCCTTGCTAAAATGAATTTTAGTAAATATGTATTAATTGAAATTTTACTATATTTAAATGATCTAGGGAGTAGATGGCAGAATTAAATGCTTTGCGACTCAAAATTCAACTCGCTCTGGACTCTTTTATGGCTTAGTCTGAAGATGAAAAACTGAGAATATATTTTGCCTAAATTACAAGCATGCTAAAATGAATTTATATATTTTTTCATAATGTTTTGTTAAAAAATTTTCAAATCCTATTTTCTCAAATAAACTTTACCTCTATAAATAAAGTTTATTTCAAATTTGTGGCATTAAATGTGTTTGTGAAGCATAAATAAGCTTTGGATGGCCAGTTTAAAAGGAAACCAATTTTTATTATTCTATTTGTTTATGTCACTCTATTTTTGTAACATCATTTAATGTCATATTTTTCAGGTCCTACATTTCATTTGATATTCTTAGGAGGGTGTTGTCTGATTACTTTGGGTATGATGTTATGTACGTAATGAATGTGACTGATATTGATGATAAAATCATCAAAAGAGCTAGGCAAAACCACTTGTTTTCCGAATACCTGCGAAAGGATCATAGCCTGAACCGGATAATAGAAGATGCTAATAAAGTTCTGGAAGTAAGTAGCCTAAATTTTCTCTATCATATGGGTAAAAAGAGGCATGCATTTAAAGCTGACCCAAGGTCAAAGTTGATTTGCCCTAGTAGATTATTAGAATGAATCTATATGATCCTGATGGGTTTTTCATTTTCTTGACTAAGGAAAGTTGACTTCCTTTCGGATGTCAGTTTTCACTTGGTGTAGGATATTTTATGTTATATGACCCATAAAAATTGATAAGATGTAGTAGCATGTGTTGCTATTGGTGGGGAAGATCTTCTGGAACAAAAATTGTCTGCTTCTGCTTAACTATTTCCATATTTTTTGGGGTTAATATAATCTCTTTTCCTCTTATTAGTTTAGATTTTAATCCTTCATTGTTTTCCCACTGACTCGTGTCTTTTGAAATGGATCTATCATTCTTGAAGGTGTAAATATGTACTGTCATTAAGTTATAACTGGAAAACACACTGCCATAGGACTGGAATATTGTAAGTAGAACCAGAGAAGATATTGGCTAGATGTGGAAAAAGAATTAAGAAAATATGAAACCCTCTAACGTACTCCCCTCTATCATGGCCTTCAGCATTCCCTCGGCTGTCATTACTTGTTTCAACATCTACTCTGCCTTCTCCTCATTTCCTCAACAATTTTCCTCTCCTCACCCATCATGCTGAGCACATCCTTGTTTGTTTTCCTTTCCGTCGATTGTACTTTCTCCATTGTCCTCCACACCCATATTTCAAAGGATGCAACTTATTCTCAACCTCTTCCCTCAAGCCCATTTTACATGGGGCATGTAATTGCACTATCTGATGTACCTATGAACGTGCAATTCAAATTGCATCGCGTAAAGCCGTGAATTGCAAGAACGCATGCGGGAATGCATGAACGCGAGATGGCAAAATAGCCCCTGGTCTAATTCGAAAATGAATGCACGCCCGATTGAGAAAAAAATGCAGTTTGAAGTTGTGCAATTTCATGCCCTGTGTAAAACTGTCTTCAGAGTTCATATTTCTGGGCCATGCACCATCCTCCATAGTTAACTCATCACTTGTTTTTCCTTTACATTCTAACTCTAGGACCCTATCATTAATTCTCTCTTTTTTGCAAACACTTCCTTTGCTAACGCCATTTACCTCCTAATATCCCTGATACTAAGCCCATTTTCCTCCATTGTAAGACCCAAGTAATTACATAAAATGTTTCTTGCTCTATTTGGTGGCCTTCTGATTTTATCACCAGCTTTGCTTTTTTGATGGAGGAAATGCCATTACTTTCATTTTCTTACTATTCAACTTCATTCACTATTTCCCACTCTGATTTTCGTATGCATCTACCAATACTTGCAATCCTTTTAACGACTGACTAACCAATGCCTGGTCGTCAGCAAACGTAACTGATATTATCAACTGTCCTACCTTTATTCCTACATCCAGCTTTTTTGGTGCTTCTCTTACCATTTCCTCAACAGAAATGTCAGAAGCCATTGGCGACAATGGGTAATCTTTTACCCCATGATCTTTAACTTCCCACCTTGATTCTCCTTCAGCCACCTTGTCCTGTGCCCCCTATCAACTGTCCTAACTTTATTCCTACATCCAGCTTTTTTGGTGCTTCTCTTACCATTTCCTCAACAGAAATGTCAGAAGCCATTGGCGACAATGGGTAATCTTTTACCCCATGATCTTTAACTTCCCACCTTGATTCTCCTTCAGCCACCTTGTCCTGTGCCCCCTAGGTCGTTTAAGTTTCGAATAAGTCTCCTATCTCTGTATATACTCCTAATTTCATGAGTATCTCTGTTAGTTTTTCCCAATTCAATCTTTCAAATGCCTTTTCAAAATCCACAACACCAGCAAAAACATATTGATTTTAAGTGTTCTAATTACCTCAATTGCATCCTGAGTTGCCTTCCCCTTCCTAAACCTGAATTGACCATCTCTGAAGTCCTCATTTGCTATTGTCTTCAGCCTTCTGTTAGTTATTTTTAGCACAATCTTTTCCATGTATGAAGCTAAACTAATTGTGCTATAGCCCTTGCCCCTCTGATGATTTCTTCTTCTTTGAGATAGGGAGCAAAATTCTTTTCACAAAGTCCTCCATCTGTACTTCCTCCTCGTAGATCCAAGGACTTATTGTTAGTTTGAAAAATCTTCACCTTCCATTATTTCCCAAATTCTTTTTCACTCTGAAGGGATATTATTATCTCCCATAAGTTTACTGGCCTTCATTTCCCATAGTGCCTTCTCTATGTCTCTGTCTAGTGTCCCTGGTTCAAGTTTATCCCTTTCTAATGTGCTTTCCTTCTCTGTATCTAAGTTCTCAGCCCATTGTCTATGTCATATAGATGTCAGATGATACTTATTGAATCTCTTCCCATTCAGTAAGTATCATCTCTGCCTTGCCCTTCATTTTTTGTATCGTTTTCCCTCTCTGATCACATGACAGTTTCCTCACCATAGTATGTAATGCTTTAGCTATTCTAAATTGTCGTGATGCCTTCTTCACCAATTTTCCTTCACTCTATTAGTTTCTCATTGAGGTTTATTAGTTATCTTCTGATACCTCCTCCTGCCTGTTCCAATGTATTGCATCACTACCTTCAATCTAGGACTCTCTGCCTGTCAAATTTTGTCAACATCTGAGACCTGGCTATTGGATGCTCCCCTTTTAGTTCAATAACAGGCATGAAACTGACAGTAGTTGTACCTCAAATATAAATCTGAATGTAAAATAGTGTTTCATGGTGTGTTTTTTCTCAGTAAAAATAATATTGCAATTTTTCTTTTAAAAATGCACTGTAACTAATGTGTTATTACAATAGTTGGCACGGAGGAAATGAAATGAAACATATACTCAACTTTGCCTATAGTTTTGGTTTAAAAAATGGTAAAAATATCATGCTGTTTTTTCCCTTAAATTCTCTCTTAGCACTAATTATGGAAAACAGTAAATAATCCTTCAAAAATAGAATAAAATATTATCTTTAAGATAATGTTTTGAATGGTTATACTTAATACCTGTCAACTAACCAGCCAATCTGCATATTTTCCTGGGAATAAATGTTCAAAGTTAGGATTGTGCTTTATTCAAGGTTGTGTTGATGTCCTGTCTCATTATATGTGTAAATGTACTACTTTTCCTGCAAAATTTTGCAGCAAACATTTTTCAGTTCACTGAATATATAGTTTTCAACCCTTCAGTACATCCAGTGTTCTGTGACTCAAGGAAAAATATTTTTAATATTAACTTTTACTTTATATGCCTACATGCAGTGCAATATTCAATTTAATATGTCACTTAAGTGCCACAGACATTAGAGTTGGTGTGGAATGACCCCACTCCAAAGGATATACATATATTCAAAATATGATACTTTACTTGCTTAATATCATTAACACTTGCCCTGGCCCAAATGTAATTAACTTGGGGTGCTTGATTACACGCAAAATCCCTAGCTTGAGCTACATGTGAGCCATAAGGTTTGAACATTTACATACTTTTTTGTGAGCTTTTTTTCTCATGCATTGGGTACAAAGACTGTTGCCAGTGGCGTACGGACAGGGGGAGTTTTAGGATTTAAACCCCCCCCCCCCAAAAAACATATTCGTTAGTTCAGAATTTGTTTTTGTTCGTTTTCCTGAACTAGCGTTTAGAATTTTGCTTATTGGGCTGAAAAAATAGTTGAATTGTCTTCACGAAACGAGAATGTTAATTTAATAATTGTTTTAGTGAATAATAATCTAAATATGTATCATTTTATGATGATACACATATATTTTTATGAAACCCTCCCCAGAAGTCAATCCTGCATATCCCACTGACTGTTGCATAGGCCGAGCTTGATTGAAGTCTCATTTTTGGAATGTTGCTGCCACCTCTAGTCTAATAGGAGAGCTCTTGTCTTGAGGGAGTCTGACCTTGAAGCCAGTTCTATAAAGAAACTCATAGAGAATGAACCATTAATTTTAGTTAATATTCAGTTTTCCTCAGCAATGCCCATTTTACATGCTGTATGTTCTCCCTCTATGCCCTGAATCTGGAACAGGTTCAAGAATTAATGAGTCATTTGATCAATCTGTGCAAAAATTTAAGTTAAGCTGTGTTTGTATTAACTTTGCAATCCTCCTTCACTACTCTCTTGACAGCTGTTTAGGGAAAAACTTGGTAACACCACTGATCCAGACAAGAAAGCTATGTTGTCCAATATGTTATCAAAAGTTTCAGAGGCAATTACAAAGCTGATGGATGCTGTGACTGAGAATGATCGAGCGAAAGTGAGAGATGCCAAAAAGGTATTTTTAAAACTTCATCGAGATTGTACCAAGTGGTATTGTCATGTTTTTAATTAATTAGCTGCATCATTTTCTTATAATTTTTTAATGATTGAAATCTTACTTATGGATGTCTTGGCCTTATCTGATTTCAGGGATTCATGGAGGAATCGAAAGACTTGTTTTCTGAGTGGCTGGATCATATGTATGGGTCAACTGTCGACGATAATTCTATATTTGCCAAGCTTCCTCGTTATTGGGAATCAGAATTTTTTAAAGACATGGAGGCTCTGAATGTGAGTTCAATGAATCTTAGTTAACATTATTATATTTATTTAATTAATTGCTCACATACAGCAGTTCTGCCAATTTAAAGTGACACAGTAACAGACTTAAAATAAAAACAAAAACAATCAATGAAAACAATTTGTATGCTGTGAAAATAATATAAAATACAAATAAAACGTGGGTAGGAAGGGAGGTAAATGGGAGAGGTATTATTTATTCATGGAAAAGTGGCACATAGCGAGATTGATAAATGATTCTGAAGAGAGAAAAAATGGATGTATATTATTAGGCAAAGAATTCAGTAGGGAGGAGAGGCAGTAGTGAAGTGAGCGCTTGACAAGGGATAGTCTGGGGATAGGCATATGGAGTAAGGAATGCGTACGTGTGGATCGACAAGGTACTCTGAAGTTTATGGAGGAAAGCAATTCAGGACAATCGATGAATGAGTTTAGAATATTGTAAATAAATTTTAAATCGGTTTTAATTCTTTGATGGGAGAGATCAGGGATTGACAGAGAAGATAGGATTGAACAAGTAGGCATGTTGCGGCAGTCTGCAACCCTGTGTTTTAAAATTCTGGCGAAGAAGCTAGTGATACTGTTAAGATAGGCGAGATTAGTTGGAGCTTCGACAGACCATATGGGAGAGCAATATCCAGTGATTGGAAGGACAAATTCTGTGAAGTATGATATCAGAGCTTGGGGATCAGTTGTTTCCGTGTAGCGGTAGAGGAGGCCTAATAGAGAGATGGCTTGGCTCTTGACTGAATTAATGTGGTCCGAGAAGTTATGTTTACTGTCTGTTAAGACACCTAAATCCTTCATAGCCGAAACATGTCGAAGGGGCTCAGAATTAATAGAATAGTCAAATTTGATGGGGGATTTTTTGAGAGAGATGGAAATGAATTGCATTTCCTGGAATTCAAGTTGAGCTTCCAGGTATTGCACCATTTAGCAGTCAAATCTAGGGCATTCTGAAGGTCTTGGCAGTCCGAGGTAGCGTGAATTTGCTTAAAAATTTTGCAGTCATCAGCATAAAGTAGAGTATTAGCTTGAGAGGGAGAAACAAGGGAGGATAGGTCGTCAATGAAGAGGTTAAATAGATATGGCCCCAAGACACTACCCTGAGGAACACCAGATGTTACCGGGGACCATTGAGAAGAGGTGCCTGAAAGTATAACTCACTGCGTTCTATCAGTAAGAAAGGATTTGATGAGCTTAAGAAAACTTCCGTGAACGTTGAACCATTGACTAACAAGCTTGTGAAAGAGGAGGGTATGGTGGAGAGAATCAAAAGCTTTAGAGAAATCGAGAAAGATGGCATCAAGTTACGTATTTTTTGCTATTGAGTTGACAGCGTGGTGCTGAAAGGCATCTTATCTTTAAATGGCAAGATGTCAAGCTTGGCTTCATTTGACTCGTATTGTAAATTAAAAACTTCATATTTATTTCAACTTGGGCGTGTGAAACCCATTCAACCAAATGAGCAATGCCTAAATGGTTACTTTTGGTATCATTTGTATAAAAAGTGTACCTAATTGATTTTGATCAACCAATTCACCAAATTCATTAAACTAACCGACCATTGCTGTGAGTTTACTGATGGCATAATTTTGTGCCAGTCTGCGGCTTATTCGGTTTACTTTAATTATAATTACTGAATGCTGCTTGGCAAATTTAATCATTTTTAAACATGTATTACCAAATGTAGTAATTCTATTTTCTTTGTGAATTGATGACTTTAATGAGCAATATTTTTATCAGCTATTCTCTGTTGATGGAAGAGAAATGGGGAGAGACGTGAAATGAGGGAATTCAAAGAAATCTTGTTATTCCTAGGCATTACGGCATTCAAAGCAAGTTGTTTACCTACCATTCATTTTTGTAGAATTTCTTTTCTATGATGGTTTCTTATTCAAATTAAATGTCATGTAATTGTGTGGAGATCAATCAAAAAAACTGGGGGTATATATAATGCAGCAGTGTGAGGTGACATAATGTGTGAAGCAGTCAACGCCATGACAAATACTGAAGTAACTTATGGGATTTACCCTATACAACCTCTTGGTGTTAAAAGATTCACACCAGAATAATTCTTGCATATTGGTGAATCAAGTTAGGGTTTATCATGTGTTTGTTCTATTTTTTTATATGGGAGAAAAATGTAAATGTCCTGGGTATAAGTAAGACAGTATAATCCCTGGAAGAACTGGTCTCTGCTACATGCTAAGCATGTGTCCTGATTTTATGGTGAACTTCCTGGAATGTTTACATAATTTTGTCACTCCTCGGATGAGTCGTGAGTTTTTCTGACCATAAAATAGAAAGCCAGATGTCAAACGTGCACATCTGGTGTCTTTTGGCGGCATACGTGGTGAATCACTGGTGATAGTGGAGAATTTGCCACGTCCCCATCTGTGAGCACAGCTTGAAGCTTAACTTTCCTGGTTCTATGTATTTTGTATTATTTTTTGTGTTTACTCTTATAATGTTGCCATTTGTGTATTAAAATATTCCATCTTTGTTGTCTAGTTTTGCACCATATTCCATCAAAAGACTCTTGCTGTTCTGATGATAGTTATGATTGCTGTCAATTATCATAAAATTGTGTGATTGGTATTATTTTCATTCCTCGGATAGTCATTTGTATAAGATTGAGACTATCATTTGGAGGTATGCCAGGTGCCATTTTGACAAATAGGGCCACTCAATTGCTATTTGCAATTCTTAAATTATGTTATTGCTAGGTCATAGTGATGGTGGCACAGTCACTATTTGAATTTCTCATTGCCCCCATCCCCTTTGCTGGATTTGTTAATTGTGTATGAATGAACTGATGAACTGTTTCTTAAAATTCACCCATTCTCAATGGGTGAAGGTGGTGAATATTTTATGCTTGAAGGAAAGGATTAAAATTTTGTGATTAGGTAATAGTTATCTACAAAATGGGAGAGGATGAATTAATATGAGGATTTGTATTGCTGATTTACTTAATGTGATTGATCTTATTTTTATGCTTTTACTATATTTTCTTACCTATGCAGGTTCTCCCTCCTAATGTGCTGACTAGGGTGAGTGAATATGTGCCTGAGATAGTAAAGTATACTGAAAGAATTCTTGAAAACGGTCTGGCGTATGTATCAAATGGCTCGGTGTACTTTGATGTTCTCAAGTTTGATCAGAAAAGTAACCACTTTTATGCTAAGCTTGTTCCTGAAGCATATGGAGATTCTAAATCATTAGAAGAAGGTGAAGGTAAGTCAAGCAACATGAAGGCTTTATAAATGGAAAATATTCGATTTCATTCATAATTAATAATTTGGGTTAATATATGCAAGACTCCCACTTTACGAAGTTAATCCGTTTTGAAGGACCGTTCGTATAGTGAACTTCATCGTAAAGTGAACCAACTCAGGTGCCACCAAACATTTTTCATGTGCATATGCCATTGTATACAATAGTTATTTGGGCATAAAGTGCTCTGGATAATGGATGACAGGTTATATAAATTAACTAACACGCTTATTTTAACAATATGATGGAAAACTGATAGGGTGTTTTTCCTACATTTTATCTGCTTTTATAACCCTATACCAAATTTGAGCTGCTGAGAATGTGATGAGGATGGCAAAATGAAGTCAATCCAACTTTGATACAGGAACAGAAAGCATTAGCTTGTAGAGACTATAAAGGAAAGAGATGAATGGGTGTGATATCAGTCTGGAATAGGTTGGATGGAATTATGATTTATTTTTTCAGATATGTGTACTTCGTCCCTCTGTCCAAACTGAAGTCATTCTTTGTCAATTTTCCACAAAAAAATGACCTTGATGGAAATCACTTTATATTTTGACAGAACGTAGTGTGACAAAACCCTTCACCAAATGATGTAATAACAACATTTTATTTGTCTGAATCTAATAGATTTTACTTACAGCCTCCCAAACTTCAAGAATAATGAGGATATCTCTAACTTCAATAGTTCTCTCTTATTCTTCTCTCGTCTCTGCTGCTATTCAAGGATATCATGTGCTTATGTGGAACCTTACCTTTCCTGCCTTCAGGTACTTCACTTGCCCTATTTAGCCAAATAACACAATGCCACAGTTAGGCAGATTTTTGGGTTTCGTCCGCGTTGGCATCATTCTTGATGGTGACGTTTCACCTACTGTGCTGTAGGCATCCTCAGGCCAGGCTGAAATGGAGAATGCTTTGGAAATGCTGGTATTTATTTTGTTCATCTGGGATGTCTACGTGCCAGTTCTTCTCTGATTGGTTCATCCCCAGGGGTCCGATCCACAGAATGCAAGATCCAAATGGGGCGAAGGTCCTTTTTGGGACATGGAAGATGGGGACAAACACGGACAAAACCCAAAAACCTGCCTAACCACGAACCTGAATGCCATGAAAACCTATGTCAGAAACTCACACAATGCCACATTTTAATTGGCTATTTCATTAGTCCATAATAGGTTTGCTGTAGAGAAAATTAATTTCGGTGTTTTCCAATGCCTTCATCACAAGTTTATTAAAAGTGACACCTTTATTATGATGGCCTATCACAATGTGGAAATAATAATACATACCTTGGTCTATATGCACTCTAGGCAAATCAGTCTCTCACGCCTCTCTTGTTCATTGGTTATTAGTGTTGGTGTCTGTCAACTGAAGTCATTTGCATTATTAATGATTGGTGAGGGGGCTAGTAAGGGTATAGTTATTATTAAATGGAAGGAGGAAAGATGAAGAGAAACCCAGCATTGGCATTAGCCTGTTCTTTATAAACGATTCCAAGGTGACCATTATTTAACGTCCCTTCCAGTGGATAGATTACTGCTCTTGATGCGGTCCACATAACACCTAAGTAGAGATTGGAATTTCATGGAAATATCTCCACCACTGCCAGGATTCAAATTCGGATCTTTAGGGATGGGAAACCAATACTCTAGCCACCACACCAACCTGAATCCTCAACCTTTCTCTCTCATCATTTTTGGGTGTGGTTCACTGCCAGAATGATCAGATAAAAATGGCAGGTTTTTCAGGAAACTTTTATCTTAAAATAAATCGTTGACAAGCTAGCTTTGTGGAAATTATCCAAAGCAAAAAGAAGAATCCTCCCCCTCGTCAATCACCTTTCCATGATCATAATCTTGGTAACTCTCATAGTTCATAATGACCTGTGTAACATCCCTCTTTATCTTACCACCAGCCTTGACCATTATTTATTCTGTTGATTGAATAAATAACAGACTAACTGCTTCTTGGTTTAGTTGCCTCTTGAAAATGACCTGCTGGTTGAGGTAAAATGAAAAGTATGAAAAATTGCAAAGTAACTACGTAGTTTTATTACTAAAAATATTGTTTTGACTGATTCTCCATTGTCCAATCTATGGGGAAATTTCCCTCATTTTACATGTTTGATGGACTCATCCAAATCTTCGAGGGAACATATTATTTTGACTATTTAACAATAAATGGGAATCAATTACCAAAAAAGTTGAGCATTTTGAAAAATTGAATACCTTCTGGGCCATGCTTTCCTCTCCCATGAGACATACTGCAAAACAGGTGTGTATAGTAAGAGCGGAAAAGAAAACAATAGGGACAGTAAAAATGGGGAGGGTAAAGAAGCAGTGAGTTATGGAAGAAATCATTAGGAGAATGGGGGAGAAAAGGATGTGCAAAAATGTCAACACTGACTGAGGCATGAGGAAGTACAGTAAACCCCCATTAATTCCAACCCCTTTATAAGAAATATCGAATAATTTGAAGTTGTGAGCAGTCCCCGGCAAATGGAATAGGAAATTGCGTACTTGATGGTATAGATAATTTGAATTACGCTTAATATGTAACTTTAAGTCGAATTTCGTCCCGTGATGCCCCCAAGTATCGTTTATTTTTAAACAATTCACTGGGCAGCACACTTTAATGGTTAGTTAGTGCTTGTTTCAAAGTCATTGTGATTTTGGTATCACTTTCTTGAGCATAAGTTAATTTTAAGAGTTGCCAAGCTATTTTGAACATTGGTTATGCTTATGGTGTGCCGCTCGCCAGCAGCTGTTTATCCCCAATCAAATATCCCTCGAGTGCATACACTTCTTGGACGCTCCGTCCTTAGCTTTTTTTGGGGCTTTTGCCCTGTGACTAATGCCTTCCCCTCTCTCCCTTCCGAGCCTCCCCTCCTTGAGTGATGACTGTAGGATCGTCAGACATGGTAGAGTAGTACCTACTTTCCAGATGGTATGATATCCTTCACCGATTTTCCTGCATGAGCATTTCATTATTTGGTAGCCGCTCCTCCCATCTCGCTTTGCGTGCTTCCCCAGATTCTTTTGTTAGCCTCAAATCGCTGACGAGCCATGGTTCTCAGCTTTGTTTACACTTTTCCTATCTACTCTTGTCCCATCTCCCCAAACTCGAATGTCAATCACAAGGTAAGGAAGGCAGAAGATATAGGGATTACTTCTGGGTGGTGTCTGTCCAACACTGTGTCAGCAATTTTTTTCTTGAGTTCCCTCGAGCTTCTTTCGGAGGGCGATTTTGGGTTCGTCGCTGACCTTGACGTGATACCGGTGATTCTCCATCCCTACCCTTCTCTCCCATCTCCCAATTGGAAGCCACCTGAGATGGGCGTGGGGAAGTGATGAGTGAAATGTGACACTTCTGGTTCGCAGTGGTAACTGATAAGTAGACTTCTGTGAAAGTGGTTTTATTTTTTGCTAAAATTCGTTTTAAAACTATGAGACTTTGGTGTTATAGAAAATCTTGGCGGTGTTATTATAATTTAACTTTTTCTTGCACATTTATAGGTGTTTTATTATTTTTTGGTACACGTTCTGTGAATGGATATACTTTTATTAAGCATTATACATAACATATTTAATAAAATGTTGATTGTACTAAATTTCTGATAAAACCAAATGAACGAAATGGTTCAAGTTACGTTATATTATAGAATGAGCAATAAAATGTGCCAATCGAAGGTGGGTTGCAAATAGATGCAACAAAATCGTTTAGTATTGATTACAGCTGTTGCCAATCGTAATTGGTCAAGAAAAGCAGTGAAAGAGGCACGCATAACTAAACACAATCGGAAACAACGAAACTTGACCTGGGGGTGTGTTGAAATGTTTTTTTTTGCATTGAAGTACAGTGGAGCGCCGAATAACCGACGATCCGTCCGCTAGAAAAAAAATAATAAGTAGCATCCCCTCTCCTCCTATCCTTTTCTGTTCCTCCACCCCCCCCCTTCCCCCAACTGCTAGCGCTTCCGTTCCCAGCTAGTGGCCGTGTTTAAGTCTAC
Organism: Pyrrhosoma nymphula; assembly: GCA_963573305.1. Classification (NCBI taxonomy): domain Eukaryota; kingdom Metazoa; phylum Arthropoda; class Insecta; order Odonata; family Coenagrionidae; genus Pyrrhosoma; species Pyrrhosoma nymphula. The sequence goes on along the minus strand of OY754334.1, from coordinate 88,352,486 downwards.
AAAATTGCTATGCCCAATATCCGACGATCCGTTCGCTAGAAAAGAAATAGACCTGTTTCGCATGGATGCGGACGATCCGCGTTCATGTAAAACTTCCATTGCTGCCAATTGTGCCAATGGAACTTACTATAGGCACAAAAAAAAGGTAGAACGCTGAACTTTAAGCATTTGCATGAAATTCCGCCGGATTTCCATAGAGTCGTGTAATATATTGTTTTACTCCTTGTTTATTTGACTATAAAATTCATTCATTGAAATTTGTTTAAATGTAAATGCTTTCCTTCTACGGTCGAAAGAATGAAGAAAAACATGCGAAAAACTGGGAGAACGGCGAAACGGTCGTCTTCTTTATCTCGTCACGGCCAAAATATTTGATTGGTGAACTTTATTGTTTTATACGAAGAGAACGACATCTCCGCATTACAATATTCTTATAAAATTAAACCGCTTAAGCCTAGTAATTTAATTTTTAGTAGTCCGCGCGCGTAGTGCGGAGCGCGGATCGTCCGCGTCCATGTGAATCGCGACCAATGTGGTTTTCCTGGGACAAGTTATTCAATGAAGCTGTCTACTGCATTACGGTGAGTCACCGCAATTACTGCTCCGCATCGACGCGTTCCGGGTGCGTGAGCTTATATTTCCGCTGTTCCGTGGCTGTGTTATTTTTGTTAAATTTCTTTCAGCGCATCATGGATTCAGAATATCCAATTCTTCAGGAGGGAAAGCGCGTCATTCTAGATATTTACAAGAATGTGAGGATTGATAAATGGGAATCGAAGAGAGAGTCCGTAGCTAATTTTACGGCGAATTCTGGCGGAGATATCATGTCGAGGGGGGAATGGCAGCGCCGAAGGCGCAAAGATCGCTAATTCACGTAAAATTCGCGAGAAAAGCACAATTTCGTTTTATTTACTGATTTTGCGATATTTTACATTATTTCGCGTTATTTCGCGATATCGTGTCTCGAGAATTTCACGGATCTCTACTGATAAGGGAATTTCGGCGGGCTAGGATGATGATGCAGCATCGTAGAAAAGTCTTGGGGGAAATGGGCTGAAAGCAGGCCAGTATATTTAAAGGTCAATGGCAAAAATTTTGGTGTCCTGGATAATACCCCTGGTATTACTGGACACACCCGAAATCATTTGTTTTGTTATTATTTTCCGTGTGTTTGCATCTGATGGCATACTTCTCCAAATTTAACTTGAATCTGATAAATGTGAAGAAATCTGTCCATTAACTCTTCATTTAGTGCATATTATTTGACTTTTTATCAAAAAAATATAGCAGTACAGTGATTATCTCGGAAAATACGGGATCTTTTTCGTTAATTTTTGGAAAGTACATTTAGTTTGAACCTGGATAATTTGAAGTCCAATTTTTTTGTCCTTTGAATTTAAAATTAATGAGGTTTTACTGTACAAGGATAATACTCTCCGGTGAGTGACCAATCGGTCAATTGAAAACTGGTGGAAGGGACAATGCGAGGAAATGGAAAAGCTGCAGGAAGAGAGGGGAAGTGGGTGCTTTATGCACTAAAGAAGAAATGGTATCGGTTGGTAAGAGAGGACAAATGGTACCAAAGGTTAAGGATAAAACAGGGAAGGTATTAATCGAACAGTAAGATATCCAGGATAGGTGAAGAGAATACGTGGAGGAGCTATATGACAGCAATAATGTACCTGTGAATCTAGATATAGGGGAGGAAAAAACAATAGATAAGGATAACCTCAGACTAGAATTAGACATAGAACTAGACAGTGAAATAGAGAGGGTATTCAGAGAGATGAAGGCAAGAAAACCCATGGTAGCAGATAACTTACCTTTGGAGTTACTGATGAATTAAGGAAGTATGGGAAGACAATCCTTTTTCGAAGTTAGTCGTCGGAGCTATGAAGAAGGAGTATGGCCAGAGGATTTGGTGAAAACAGTATTAATACCTATCCTGAAGAAGGAGAAAGCATCAGCATGTGAGGAGTATAGTACAATTAGTTTAATTTTGCACACTGCAAAAGTTTTGCTTAGAATATTAAATAAAAGGTTGGAAATAAGAGCAAATTACTATTTAGGCAATAACAAGTTTGAGTTCAGGAAGGGGAGGGCAACTCAGGATGCAATTGCAGTAATGAGGACTTTTATAGATATAAACATTAAGTATGATGAGGATGTTTTTGCTTGCTTTACGGATTTATAAAAGGCATTTGACAGAGTAAACTGTGAAAAAGTAATCCATTTACTCAGGAAAATAGGACTGTATTGCATGATAGGAGACTCATCCAAAACTTATGTGTGGGCCAGTGGGCACAGGTGAAGGTAGCTGATGGTAAATTAGGGTGGGCAGTCATAAGTCGTGGAGTAAGGCAAGGGTGCCGGTTGTCACCTTTACTTTTTAACATTCATGCTGAGGAAATGGTAATAAATAGAGGAATCATAGTAAGAGGCCAGCTGATGAAGTCATTTAGATTTGTGGATGACCAGGTGTTGGTTAGCCGATCATGGAAGGAATTGAAAGCTTGAGTAGATGCATTGGAAAAGCAGTGCAGGAAATACGGAATGAAGATAAATTATAAGATAACAAAAGTAATGAGATTGTTTTGGACTAAGATAGTGAAGCTGGTCATAAAAGCAGGAGGGCACAAACTGGAGCAAGTAGAACATTTTAATTACTTGGGTAGTACGCTAGAAGAAAATCGGCATAGTAGCAAAGACAATAGGAGGAGAATAGCACTAGCAAAGGAAGCATTCAGTAATAGATGGGAGCCAATGATGGGGATCTTAAGTAAGGATGTAAAGATGAAGCTGGTGAGGGGCTTGATATGGAGTGTGGCATTGTATGGGGCAGAAACGTGGTCTCTGAGAAAGGACAAAAATAGGATGCAGGCGTTCGAGATATAGGAGTGGAGGAGGATGGAGAAGGTGCAATGAATGGAAAGGAAGACAAATGAGGAATTGCTTGACATCATTGGTGAGGAGAGGAAACTTTTGGATGAGATTAGGGGGAGGCAGGGTAGGTGGCTGGAAGTGGTAATGAGGGGCAATCGTTTGCTGAAGGCCGTGATAGAGGGAAGGATCTTGGGCAAACAGGGAAGGGGAAGGAAGAGAATAGGTTTGATGGATGGGATGAAGAAGGGTAGGACTTTTGCTGAGATGAAGAGAAAATGCTAGAGCTAGATAGGGCCCAGCACGTGTAACAATCTGTAGGATTTTCTCTGACTTTCATCATTACCTACCTTTAACTGGTAGATTATTCTAATGAATGAATGAAGACCTCCTTCCTCTCTCCAGGCTGATTTCATTCTCCCTTTGGGGTGATCTCGTCTTCTTCCCTCCCTGGATAATGTCCTTCTCTTCCACACCTTATTGACCTCCCCTGATACTGGTTTGGCAGATGTCTTATTTTTTTCTCAATGCCAATGAAACATGGATTACAATATTCATAAATATACTCAAGAAATGATAGTAATTGACAAATCTATTATCATCAGTGAAATCTTTGAAAGAGTGGAAGTGTGAAAACCAAATACAAGACTCAATGGCTGTTTATAAATGCACCTCAAATTAAGTCCTCAAATGTAATGAAAACAAAGGCCTCTAATTTTCCATGGTTTGCAGAGAATGAATGAAATAATGTAGGGAAACACATTACTCGAAATCATTAATTAAATTCAGTATTCTTTAAGTGTGAAGTTACTCTTTTATGGATTGCCAAGTAGCAGCATCCCTGAGTATGCAACGAGTTCTTTTTTGGTTTAATCTGTTATTCCTTCCCCTGTTTTCAGGTGATCTCTCTATCTCAGTTGATCAGTTGAAAGAAAAGAGGTCTCCAAATGACTTCGCCCTCTGGAAGGCTTCTAAAGCTGGGGAACCATCGTGGGAGTCACCATGGGGTATGGGCCGACCTGGATGGCACATAGAATGCTCTGTCATGGCTTCAGCTATCTGTGGGGACACATTGGATATTCACACTGGTGGGGTGGACCTCAAATTCCCCCATCACGACAATGAGTTGGCTCAAGCTGAGGTTTGTAAAATTTAAGCTTTTTATGCATATGCAGTGTATAGATGCATGAAGTCTTTTGTTAGCTACATGCAGTTAGGGACTTAGGGACATACCCAGTAATGATCAGCATTTACTTCACCTGATTATTTTAATGATTCACGTTACCTTCTAAAAGCTGGAAGTGTCCGAAGTGTCTTCCAAAGGAGCCTAAATCAGATACTGATGTCAGCATAGTTTAAACCAGATGTGAAACTCAGCATTGCTCATTACGAATATAGAAAACTTCAAATTAAAACTGTGTTTCTCAGAGGACCAACTACAGCCTCTCCATCAGAAAACTTCCACTCCCAGAGAAGCTGTCTTCTCTGTAGAATGTGATAGGTTGAAGTCTCCCCGTCGTCTCAGTTCTCTCCTGTTGCTGGATGCCTCTTTCACTAATACAATGCTCCTTCTCATGGCCATTTTCCTTCCAGCATTACTCTAGTAATTTCTAATGCATCTAATAATGCCTGCAATCCTTTGGTATGGTTTCAAAGAAAAAATGTAGAAATCAACTTCCATTAACGTTAAAAATTTGTCAGCAGAAAATGGGATTTTTTAATTTCCTGTCTGAAGATGATGCACACCATCAAAACCATGGTACATAGTTTAAGTATGCACATTTATTTTTGTGGAATTTGATATGTTTACTTTACCCTCATCATGAAGGAATTCCACTTGGTAAAGCCAGAGACTGTCACCTTAAAAAAAGTTGTATCGTATGGACCAGGATATACAGTATATGGTAGAGTTATGTCCTATCCTTGTAATGTGGGATCACCTGATGTCCTTGTGTTTCAGGCTTATTTTGACTGTGAGCAGTGGGTTCAGTACTTCCTACATTCAGGCCACCTGACGATTGCAGGTTGCAAAATGTCCAAGTCCCTCAAGAACTTTGTTACAATCAAGGAAGCATTAAAAAAGAACTCAGCAAGGCAGCTGAGACTTGCTTTTCTTCTTCACTCTTGGAAAGATACTTTGGATTACAGCCAAAACACCATGGACATGGCAGTCCAGTATGAAAAGACCTTAAATGTATGCATTTTTTTCATCCAACTACTTAAAAATGAAATACCATACCGCCAAGCATTTAATTCTGGGGCTGATCTTGAATTACTGTTTGTATCATTGACTGTACTTTTGGAAATGAAAATTTTGCAATGGGGTTTTCAAACATCTATTTACGCTTTGCTTTTTTCATTCCCCAGGAATTTTTCCTAACTGTAAAGGACCTCACGCGAAACCTGAATATTTCTCAGCCTGAGTCCATGCAAAAGTGGGATGAACAAGAAATGGCATTGAATTCTAAATTCCATGAAACTATATCATCTGTGCACTTAGCTCTCTGTGGTGAGTTCTACTAAGTTATTGAATGCACTATTGTCAAATTTTTAAGAAAGACATTTTAACTTTCACGTACTACTCACCTGCTCTGTATTTTTTATCTCCAAATTTAATCACTTAGCTCAAAGTTTTGTGACCAAATGTGGAACAAAAAATTTACCATTGCCATGTTGGTGGAGTTCCCTCATCTAGGTCATAAACCACTTAGACTTGTTAGTCCATTGTGCCATTTACCTTATTGAATGTTTACCCCTGGAGCTATATAGCCTTACTGAAGGCCATGCTGTTTCCAATTGGCAAATTCCTGATGCCCTAGAGTTCCAGAATGGGAGTACCACAGAAATGATTTCAAGTCTTAGCAATGGCTGGGCATTTGCATAGTCAAAGGGTTGCGGTTTCTTCATCATCTTTGCACCATCTACATCTTGGTGTATCTTCAATTCCCACGTTGTGAAGGAGCTTCTTCACTCCTTGAAAGTAGTGGTCAGTTGGCAACCCTACCCCGGTTTTCAGTGTGCTTCTATATAATGATGTGAGCTTTTTTAAATAACTGGAAGTTTGTCCATCCATGAGCCTCTTTGCATGCTTCAGGCACAATGTCCCAAATATACCACAAAAAAGTCATTGGCTTGGACTAATGTTCCAATCCCAATCGAGGTGAATGATTTTTTCAGGTCAGATTTCATGTATTCTTGTTTCCCTGGTTATCACATAGAGTATTTTCATATAGTCATTCATATCTGTAAACAGTTGAACAATTAGGTCATTCATCACTGGTTCTTGGCTCTCTTTTTTGCATTTCATTCACCGATTCTCATTTCATTTTTATAGCAGCTGTTGCTCATCTTGACACCTCAGAGTCTGGAGAACTGAATTACAACTACAGTAAACTCTCGATTATTCGTGTTCTGATTATCCTGTTTGCGGATTATCCATGCTACTTTCTCCCTACACCTCAAAATTTTGATAATACATATTCCAATTATAAAGAAAAAAATGACAAATAAATCCCTTTTAAACTTCAATTTACTTTAAAAATAAATAATTTTGCCAATACACCTCTATTTTCTAAAGTTTTTTTATTTTGATCGCAAAATCAAGGAAATTATTCTAAACAGTATTTTTAAGTTAGTCATATTGAGCACTTACTCCTGTGGCCATGGGAAACCTAAATGGTCTCACCAACCACATGCCTCCATGCCCTTCTGTCTTCTGCTGTGTCGAGTTGAGCTCCAATTTTTCTCAGGTCCTTCTTCACTTTGTCGCTCCAGCACATTCTTGGTCTCCCTGGTGCTCTGGTGCCTTCCAGTTTTCCTTTCCATATCATTTTTACCATTGTATTGTCACTTCTTCTGTGGACATGGCCCAGCCATCTAAGTCATCTGTTTCTGACTATCCCCACAATGTCTGGTTCTTTGTACAGTTCCCTCAACTCTTTTTTTTTCCTTGTTCTCCATGTCTCTCCCTCTTTAATGGGGCCGAATATTCGTATCAACGCTTTATTTTCAAACGCTATGAGTTTTTTCTGTGATCTTTTTGTTAGCGACCATATTTCGGAACCATACAGTAGTACTGGTTGGACAATTGCTTTATAGATACGAATTTTAGTGTTTCGTGACAGGAGTTTGCTTTTCAAAAGTTTTACTAGGCCCCAGTAGGTTCTATCAGCTGCTGCAAGTTGGCTGAGAATTTCGGTCTCCTCTTTGTTGTTACTTGTTATTGTTACCCCTAGGTACTTAAATAAATGTTTTTTTGAACTTATAATTGAGTATTTCTAAATATTCCTCTTCCTCTTCATGCCTGCTTATTTCCATGCACTTGGTTTTGCCTTTGCATACTTGTAGGCCCACTTTCTTGGCTTCCATTAAATGTACTGTAGTTAGTTCTTTAAGCTCTTCTTTATTTTCGGCCACAATCACTACATCATCTACAAAGACCAGCAGATCAATTTTTTCTGGAAATCTGGCTCCTCCTGGACCATTTCTGGTCCTCTTTAGCGCCTCTTCCAATGCTATGTTAAAGAGGAGGGGTGACAGGCTATCAATGTCTCACTCCTGTGCATATTTCAAACGTATCAGTATACTCTTTTCCAACCTTGACTTTTCCTTTAACACTTTCAGCCCGAAGTTTAAAATTTTAAATTTGCCAAAATCCGAAACTTTTTTTTTCGTGATCTGGAATTCAAAGTGTTATATTATGCCAATGGTGACCAAAATAAGTCTTTACTTTGAACATTTTATTGATTTTTTGTGATTTTTATTTGCCGCCATCTATAGATGGCGCTCGGATCCTGGCGAAGTCAAAGGGTCCTGGCACGTGCAAATATTTTACGAATACTATGTACGGCAACTTTTTCAACCAGATTTTACTAAAGAATCGTAATTGCAACATTCTGGAGATAGTTTTTTATTTGAATCGCAATAAATTTAAATAAATTTAACTTAGAATTATTTAAATAATAATTCTTTATTTTTCAAATTTTTTAGTAAAGCTCGTTTTTTCTTCTTTATCAATAATTTTACCAAGTTCTAATAATAGAAAGCTAATATTAAAGCTTTTATGTAAAGTTGTATCGATGATTATAAAACACCTGCGTTTACACGAGTTGACAGATAAGCACTTGAGTTCCACCCTCCCAAAAGCGAGCTTCAAGTGCGTGCGCGGAGGTTAGGGAGGTCTCAGGTTAGTTGCTGCGGGTGGTCTGAATCATGGTGCCTCTAACAGTAACGAAATGACGTTTGAGAATTCGTTTGAGAACGAAAAACAGGTAACATTATGAGCACGTGCCAAACGTGCCTCCCCACCCCGAAACACTTGACCGCATCCACATGCCTCCCATCATGCACTTATCACTTCCAAGCTGCCGGGAACTGCATCCTTTCATGTTGAAAAGAGTTAGTGAACTGTCCACGATAAGCTTCCAACCTAAGGACGGCTGCTGGGGCACTTTCGGCGCAGGAGGGGACCTATTGTTATGCCAGCAGCGGAAGAACAAGGCGAAGCCGCTCGGAGTTTCCGCCCCTTCCCCTCTCCATTCTTTCCGGCGAGGGTGCTTTCCTCTTTGACCAACCGACGAAGCATACTCAAACATCCAACTTTTACGAATAACAGAAATCCAAGGAATATTTTCCGAAATATTTATGTCCTAATACATTCATAGTTTATTCTATTGCTATCAAAAATATCTGAAACTAAAAAAGTCAGCAGTAATGTAGAAAAATTAAATAAGTTAGGAAAACAATTTACAAATTATTAGTAATATATTTACACATATTTATGTGCACGTACATAATTGCGGACATAAATGTAAATATACAACAATTGTATGCAATAATTATAATATTTAAAATATTTATTTTTTCAAATGTTTATAATATTTACACATATTTATGTACACGTATATAATTGCATTCATAAATGAAAATTTTCAACTTAGTATGCAATATTTATAACATTTACAATATTTATATTTTCAAATATTTATAATATTTACAAAATTTATAATATATTTTTATATTTTCGGCAGTAGAGAGGGGATTACCGATGGAAGTCTTGGAAGCATTTTTCCAAGCAGGGGCCAGGTTCTTCAGGGCAATCAGGGCAACCGCAGACTCCTTACCCAGATTGGAACACTGCCTGCACTGTTTCTGGATCCTTCTGTCATTCCTCTTTTCACAGTACTTTGGAAAATGAGAATCTATGGATATCATGGAAGGGCCCCATGAAACGGGTAAACTCTCTCTCGTTTGGCCTTTGGCAAGGGCATCTATGACGGGTACCGTTAGAAGGGCTTCCCTTCCCCAAAAGGGAAGGGCTGCAGGCAGGCAAGCATCCTCAGAAAAGGCAAGGGGTGTCTGGAGAGGGAGGGTGGGAAGAGAGGAAGAGGGCGGTGGGGTGGGTGCATGGGAAGTGGAAGGAATAGAGGATGAGGGTGGAGGAATCTCCTCTGAGAGGTGGGGAGCAGGGGTTGGGCCTCTACCTGGAGTTATTGCTTCGTCCGACTCCCTGTCGTCAAACTCCACCCCACTGCCGAAATCGCTCCACGACTCTGAAGACGAGTCTTCGCCCAAGGAATCATCTTCCAAAATCTTTTCTATTTCTCCCTCCGTTATTCATGCTGGAGCTCCTTTGTGGCCTCTCTTTCTTTTGGCTGCCACCTCTGGAATAATGAAAGCAAATAAAACATAATGAAAATTTATTGCAAATAAGACAATAATATAGGTATTATACTAAATAGTTATGCCAAAAATTAAATTACCCAAATATTCTGGAGAAATACTCCTTTGCCGCAAGGTTGAGGGTTGAGAGGTGTTGGATCGCTCCATTCTAAAATAAAAAGGAAGCTGAAAATCACATCCCACAGAAATGGAAACATTTTTATTTACAATGAAAAAAATTAGCGTAAAAGTTTGAACCTGGGACCTTTCCGTCAGTATCCCAGCATTCTACCCACTAGGCCACCTACAACTTATCATAATAACATTTCTGTAAATATAATGTATATGACTACAGTAAAAATTAATTAAAAAAGCAAAATAATCGAACTTACAAGTCTCTTTCAATTCCTTTACAAATTATTGAAAAACAGTTTTTTTTTTAATAAAAGGTTTTTTCAAAATCTTATCTCCACCTATTGGAACAAAGAACAAGAAAAAAGTCTTTGTAAATAAGAAGAAATATAAAAAGGCAGGGGAAAAGATATTTTTAAACACAATGAGAATATTTATAAAAAAATACCTTGTCGTAGTTTGCGCAATAGCTTGTAAAACACGAGGAGTCGCAGCAGAATCCGAAGCGTACCCTGCTGTGGCTAAGGCTGAAGTGTGATGCCTGTGAAGATCCGAGACTGCCAAGCGAAGGGAAATGGAAGAATGAGGCTCTTGAGTTTATGACTGCTGAGCGCTGCGGCCCGTCCTCTATAGATGGCGCTCGGTCCTAGGCGGAGTCCGCCGCGCCTTCTATTGATGGCGCTCTGTCTCAAAGTGTTAAACTAACTCACACATCGAGCACTTAGCAACTTTATTACCTCCTAAATTCACTAAGATTTTATAACTAAAGCTTAATTTATTGTCCAGTATGCAACTATGCACAATGAATGCATGATCATTTGTTTCTTTATAAGATTGTATTTATTTAAAAGTAGCAATAAGTATTTAATGTTTTAATCTAAACATTTTGTAAAATCTATACCTACCTGTTATTGTTTCCCTTGCATCCATTATCCTGAACAATTCTATATTCTACCTCATGTAGGATGAGCAAATATTTATACGGGTAATATAAATAAATTGAGTTTTATGATGCACAAAACAAGGTGACATGCCTTATATCTCCTACATATCTAATGAAATATGATCTTCAGGCAAATAAATTATTATTATTATTAAGTTACTAATTGTCTACACAGCATTATTTTTATGAATATCAATTGGTGAATATGGAACAGTATCAGCATGCTTTTGTTGATATTCATCCTTCGCATATCAGTTGTTTTTTCCCAGGACTTATCACTAAATGAATTTTTTGGCAATCTAGCTATACATTCTGCTATATACGTGTTACTTGTGCTGTGTAATTTCACCCCTATAAAAACTAAAGAATATTGTAATTTCCATTTCTAAAAAACTTGAATTGATTTCGTGGAATAAAAAAGAAGAGTTTCCTCATAGATTTGTTAAAGAATATGATTTTGGAATGCTAACTGTTCGTGATGTAATTTTTAAAAAGATGGCAAAATTTGATGCAACTTAGGACCGTTTCGACTGGCTTTGGTCCCTCAAACCATGAAACTATAATTATTCCAGAATTTGAATTCTGCTATGCTTCTGTGGTTGAATTGAAAATGAGAAAGTAGAATACCTCTTTGTTCCCATGTCTGGTCCCATGTGTACATAGCAGGCGTATATTTTTATGAATATCTAGGATTAGAGGTTATTTTAAAGCTTCATCTGGGTGGCTTATGACTCAAACAGTGATATGGGTTTCGCAATGCAACCTACTAGCAGGCCATCAAACGTTTCGCCTCTGCTCATCACTCCATTCATCGTCGTTTGTGTGCACTAAAGTTTGCTAATGTGTTCCAATAGTGGCCCGTTCAAGGTGTTGAATGGAAAGCTCCCTAAATATTCTAACAGCACTCTATTTTGTCATTTATTTGTTCCCTTGCCAAACTAGCAGGAGTCTATAGTTGTTTGAAATAGTTTTTTTAATGTGAATTTAATTGAATCATTCATTTATGCCACGTATTCCGCGTTAATGGTTATCCGTGTATTTTTTTATTATCCGTGTTTCATCATGCTTCCATTAGCTTTGATAATCGAGAGTTTACTGTACTGATTTCCCAATCTTTTTGCCCTCTTTGCAGATCTCTGTATTCTGTTGCAAAAGCTTTGTAAATCTCCTTTGCTGATGATTATCAATTGTTTGCTGTGATTTAAGTTTATTTTTTAATCAAATTAGATGTTTAAGTGTGTTTCTTTTTTCTATTTTCTCCTTTGGTTTATTTTTTTTTCTTTTACAGATAATATAGATACAAGGACTGCATTGGATGCTGTGAGGGATCTTATCTCTGCATGTAATGTGTACCTTATGGAGAATCAGAAGAAATCAAGAGAACCAAATTTGCTCTTTCTCTTGGACACAGCAAAATATGTGACAAACCTTTTTAAAATATTTGGAGTTACCCCAACTGACAACTCTGTTGGATTTCCCATATCCTCTGATAAGGCGGAAAATGTAAGTCTGTGTCAGAGGCTGAGGGTAGGAGGCAGTTGGCTGCCATGAAGATTTGCCCTGATATTAATAAGTATTGAGTAGGTGCACTATAATAGGTATCATAATTTTGAAATAAACATTTATTTCAATATTGGTGCAGATGAAGTTGCAGGAAGGCTGTCACTATTGTTGGGCAATTTATATAGATTACTGTGGCCATTAAGTTTCCCTCTCTGAAAATTCTCTCAGTAATCATTTGCTTGTGATTCCTTTTTTTTGTACTCACATTAGTGCCATCATTTCACCTTTATGGCTACAAAATGACTTGAAATTTGAGTGTTTAGAAAATTTGGATTTTGTTCCCTAACTTTATTGTCTGTGCACTATCTCATCATCAGCATGTAAAAACATTACTTAAGTCAGTGACTTCCATTTTTTCTCTCGCAAATAATGATGCTGCAATATCTTAAACATTCCAACCCCATGATTTCCAGCATACTAAAGCAGGCTATGAAAATAGTGAGCCACAATCCTCCATGCTAATTAAAACAAAAAAGTGTGCACACATGCATAAAAAATACGGAATTTAGGAGCTTTGAATCTTGATTGTTGATTCAAATTAAGGAAAACATTTTCGGATTTGCCTCCCTTTTTTGTTTCTGAATCTGAAATTAAAAATATGACTTTTTTTGACCATTTTTGTAAAAAAACCAATCAGGGAAGTGGTTAAATAGCCCCCATTTGGCGGTGGTGTTAAATACTACCTTTTCAGAAAGTTACAATTCACCAGGGCTCGCTTTCGACTCATGGTCGAACCTGAAGATTCCTATTAATGCCCATGTGAAGGGAGAACCCACTCCATTTCGTGGCTTGCGGACATCGACACGGTTTTATTCTTCTTGAGTAACCCGACTCCCAGTTTCATTGGCTTGACAAGGTTCTCAATTACGAGGCATACCACCTCCAACTCTGCTTCTTCTATCCTAAATATTAGCATGACCTGTTTGGTGATATGTTTAGATTTCCTCCCGTCTGCGCTCGTATGATGGGTAACCCTGGTATTTTTATTTGGGTGGTTTGCGATCGCCCGATTACGTCACTCGAGATGGCACCGACCTTGCCCCTCGCATCAATTAACACCTTCCTTCTGCTTCCAGACACCACCCTCGACTTCCAGGTATTTCTTCCTTCCCATCCTCGTCTCTCCTTCCTCCTTTGGCCTCACGGTCGGGTTGGAACCATCGGGCCCTCCCGTCTCCCTCCTCCTCTCCTTCTCTTTCATCGCCTTTCTTAGCTTCCCGTGGTGGCTGGCCGCCGATCTAATGCATCCACCGCCTGTGCTATTTGCCCCTCCCGAGCGGGCCCCCGACTCCCCCATTCACCGATGTCGTCCCCCTGCCGTTGTCTGCCCCCACCTTCAGCTGCGTCTCGTGTTGGGTGTGGATCCTTGGTTGGGTTAGGCCGGGTGCAACTTTCATTTCTTCCATTTTCCCCATATCTTCTCCCTTCCACTGTTTCCGCCCCCCTACTTCCTTCGATCCCTCGTTGCGGTGCCAGTGCTCGAGTCATCCGTTCTCTCTCTGCTCTCTCCTCTGCATTGGTCTGGTCATATCTTCCTACTAATTTCAAGAATCCTTCCGTGACCTCTATTCTGATACTTTTTAGCCTGTTTTGAATATAAGGATGGAACTGCCGAGTTAATAGGTGTACCATCTCTCCTTCGGTTCCAGGTGGATTACTCATCCTAATAAGCATGACTTTCTCTGTATCATGATCTCGCATGCTAAGCTCTCTGTCTCTACGATTCGATCCCGTCGTTACTCTCGTTCTGAAGTTATATTGAGTTTTCCTATCCCACTAACGATGAGTAAAATATTCCTTGAACTCACTGATGTCATAAGGATATCGAGCAAGAGAATTGGTCCATATCTTCGGGCCTCCTTCTAACACCTGATAAAATAGCATTGATTGCTGTTTTGGGGGAACCCCATACAGCGTGCGGCGTCTCGAGTTGCCTGAGGAATGTAACGGGATGCTCATGTGCCCTTCCTCGGAATGATAAGCGAATAGGTGCTTTTGGTACCATCTTCACACTTTCCAGCTCGTCTTTCGGCAACCATGCCTCTTGAGTTATGCTCGTCCATTACTCTTCCCCTTCTTGTTCCGTGACTGCTATCACTCTCCTCGCTACTTTTTCTTCCATTCCTCCCACTCTGCATTCTCTTTCCCTCATATTACTTTCCATAGCCTCCTTCATTCCCGATGTGGCCTCGTCTGGTGACTTCTCCGCTTCTTCCTTTACTCGTTGAATTTCCCCACTAACCTCTAACAATGCGTGTTTAGTTTCTAATCTTTCCTCTTCGATCGCTCGGTTTACTTTTTCTTGCAACTCACTCCTAACTTCCCTAATCTTATTTTTAAAGTCGCCCATTCTTCTTCCTATCCTTTCCCACTCCTTTTGATCCCTTAATATGTATGACCGCCATAATACTCGTCAATGTCGGCTCCTGCGTTTCCGGTGTGTGAACCTGCTCATTTTCGTTCTTTTCCCCCTTGGGATCCAACCCCCACCTATCCTTGATGGTTGATAACCCTACTGCTAAATTTTCTTCTTCACCATCCTCCGATGGTGGCTTACTCCGGTTGTCTATAAATGAGGCCTTTTCGTCTTCTCTCCCCTTTTGACTCATGTTGGTTTGCCTGTCGCCTCTTCCTCTCGAGTGGCCCGGCATTGGGCGCCAAATATGACTTTCCCACTTTGGTCCATGAAATGAGACGATCCCCCCTCTCTCGCTGGGCGTGCCCAGCTAACGGAATTTGAGACCTCCCTCAAAATGGGGGTGTATGGGGTTCTCCCCGGGCTCTCCTCTCCACAGGCTTGAGCAAAGTCCCCTCCCGGCTCTCCTGTGGTGTCTTGCCTGCTCTCCACTCTGCTGTATCCCCAGATGCCATGGCCACCTGTCTGCCAGAGTTTTTGCTCCCTTAATCCTTGTTTTTGCACTTGGGGTTTCCCCTTAAATAGCCCCCCATTTGGCGGTGGCGTTAAATGCTACCTTTTCACAAAGTTACAATTCACCACGGCTTGCATTCAATCCGTGGTCGAACCTTCAAAATACCCCACGAAATTCGAAACGATTAGCGGTAGATACATGAGAGGAGGTGGTTTTCCGCCACGGTATGTAATTTTAAAATTCCCTCTCGGAATTGAATTTCCATTTTCCTTTCGTTCGGGTGGGCTGACATGTAGGGGAAATTGGTTGGAACTACTTACTCATGGGATTTTTGGGGTTTGCCATGCTTTGCCGTAGGTAAACAAATGTAATTTGTTTTCTCCATTGCCATAAAGGGACGGAAACCATGAAAAATCTCGTAAGAGCATTCACCATCCTTGTCTTCTTATAAAGACTCAAATAAAGCCACAGCTTTTGTGCAAATCACTGCCTGTAAAAGAGGGATATCATTTGACCCTTTATGGTCAATCCATGTAATTAGAAATTTTTCCAATTTTTCCAGTAATGAACTTCGTTAGCATGTTAGTTGGTGTGACTGATGACACTGACGCTTTAACTTTGTCTTTATTCAAAATGATGGTACAAACTGTGGATGTCGTGAGCTTAAACTTATGTGCAATATCGCTCTGACGCTCGCCATCTTCAAAGCATTCGATCACTTTCAGCTTCTGCTCCAGGTGAATTCTTTTCCTAGATAGCTTTTTTATGTCACTCACTACCTTCCTCTTTTCAGTCATAGTTCACTTGGCTTTTACAACTTCTGGCACTGTCACAATCACCTACTAGTTTAACAACTGGCGCACTGTATTTCTTAGGATGTATAATACCTCTGTGGTGTGACAAACCACATAGGCAAACTAACAGTAAGACATATGAGGTTGGAATCCAAGGGACCTGAGATACAATAAAGGCCAAGAACTGCTGTGAGGGAATCAAGCAAATGTGTTTGGGGCCCTCTCTCTCTCGGACCCCTTTATGTGTTGGCGCCGTACACAATACAGGCACTGCCAGCAGTTGCTTCACTAGTCCACGCTAGTCACCAATGGCGTTGATGGCTGTAACGAGGACCATTGTAGTGGAATCACAAATTTTATTATTATTACTAAATATAAAGCTGCACAACTGGCTGATTGACTCATTAATACAAAGTCCTGGACATTTCTAATCAAGATAAAGTTTTGAAAACTTCGGGGGAGGTTTCTATTCGTCTGGTGATCTATGACTGAAGCTTTTGCTGCTCCAGCGGTTTTGCTTCAACAAAACTTTATTCCACCACTATGTAGAATCATTTACTGGTCTGCATTCATGGCTTGTCATACAATTTAGGAGACAAGATAAATTACTTCTGCTAAGGTGATGAGCATTTTGCTCTAATTTACAGGTTGAAGAATTGGTCCTGCCATATTTGACCATTTTGGCTGATTTTCGTCAAAATGTACGCCAGCATGCACGGACAGTGAAGGCCACTGCCATTTTGGAAGAATGTGATAAACTTAGGGATGAAACACTTCCTAATTTTGGAGTGCGGCTGGAAGACCATGAAGGTGAGATTTTGTGTTTTTTGGTGAAAATTAAAGCATTTCTTGGAGTCATGTTTTAATTTTCCTTAGTACTTTGTAACAGTGGGCCCCTGGTTTTGCATTTCCTCCTGCTTTTTCGTGCATAAAGTTAGCTGTTTCAGGAGACATGAGCCTAGTAACAGAGATGAAATTGGCTTCAATACGTATTTCTTGATATATTGTGGCCACACAATGAGTTCTCAGTATGGTGAATTAACCGCACATTAACCCTAAAGAGGGCTCATGATTCTAGATGGAGAATATTTATTTTTTGGTGCATGTCATATACAATTTTATAGCTCCTTTAATGGTCTTTTGTCATCCTTGATATTGCATTCCATGCCTGAAAAAACTTTACAGCTATATTATTCACCTGTACAAACTCTGAACATAAAATAGTTATTGTTACCTATTACATAGCTGTGCATTTTATGCAAATGTCTTTGTGACCATTGGCCCTTAGTTGGTGGTCTTGAGGGATATCTCAGGAAGTGTGACTCTGTCCAGTGTCCATCTATAAATTACACACAGGTAAATTGTTTAGAAAAGGTTATTGCCAAGTTTCACGAAACCGCTTAAGGTGCTCGGGGTCACGAAGTAAACTTGGAGGACATGACAAAACATGGGTAATTGAATATGAGGAATATAAATTGTGCTTGGAAATTGTTAAATTGAAACTTAGAAATCTGGAAAAGTCATTAGACATGTCATGGGACATGGAAAAGTCATGGGTTAAACACAACTCATGTTTTTTAAAAAGTTTTTTGTCCTTAGAAGTCACTACTCAGCACTTATGGGGAGGTATTGCCATGCAAGTACTTATTTTATCCAGTGCAATTGGCATTTGCCAGGAAAGCACAAAAAAAACGGTGACATATTCTTATTGAAGAGATGTGAAGATTGTCTCAGTGGTGTGCATATACACATAGTTCTTTCATTGTTGTCACTGATGAACACTAAAGAGAGTGACGTTCACCAAGAAAAAATCATTTGACTTGACCGGTACTTGGATCTCCCTATTGCCGGTGTGGTGTGTCATGCCAGTTACACTACCAAGACATCAGAATTCAAGGTGTATTCCAGCTGGGGTTTTACGGACAAGAAATTCTCGTTTCCAGTCCACATTGTAGCACCTGTAAGAGTTCGTTGGATATTCTCTGACTTTCATCACAACCTACCTCTAACCGGTAGACTACTGCAATGAGACATGGTAATGCCAGGTATGCCATAGTTAAAGAGGATAGTCCCAACATTGTCACTTTATAGCAACTAACTTCTGACAAATTTCCAATCATTGTGATTACACAAATTATGAGGTGTGTTTTCACATGCACTGGTGCAAAGTAAAACATCAAAGTGTGTGAAATTAGCCATGAAAAAAAATCATTACTTGACTTGGATCCAAATACCGGTCAAGTCAAATAATTTTTTCATGGAGAATTCCACCCACTTTGGTGTATATCTTTCCACCCCTGCACGTGACTTTGTACCACATTATTGTTGCAATAGCAACAATTAGAAATTTGTTGTCACTGATGTTTATGGTACCTTATTTTCAACTTAGCCCCCACATATTCGTGGAAGTTCTGTATTTTCATGGCAGCTGAATGATATGCTGGATAAAATATTTGCATTGTCATATCTATGTAAATAAGTAGATATGACCCCTTGTTCATCTCTCAAAAAATGCTTGATATCACTTCCCAAATCACCTAGTGAAGTTCAAAGATTCCTTCTGAAATACCGAATATTCATTGAGCTCTTGTCTTTCTTGTACTAGGTCGTGGAGCAGTTGTGAAGTTGGTAGATAAAGAGACACTGATGAGAGAACGAGAGGCTAAGAGAGCAGCCGAGGATGAGAAGTTGGCTGAGAAAGAGAGGAAGAAGTCAGAACAGGCTCTGCTGCAGGCACAAAAGGATGCACAGAGGAAAATTCCTCCCACTGAAATGTTTCTAACCCAAAAAGAATCATATTCCAAATTTGACGAGAAGGTTAGATATGCATATATATTTGATATTTGCATTAATTCTTCTCGGAATTTCCACGGGTTTAAATTGGTAAAAAGTACCGATATTTTGATGGACGACTTGTCCATCATCTTCAGGATAAATGTCATTGAATTAAAGCATGGCAAGCTTATAAATTAATCAAGCTTAAAAATCTTTTAATCAATTTAACACGGTGGAAATCCCGAGAAGAATTTATGCGAAACATTCACCGGGACAGCATGAAATCTCTTTTTTTCAACATTTTATATTTATTCTTTTGATTTGCTGCTTCTAAGGTAATTTAAAACATAAATTTTGGATTTATTGATATTTACATGATTTATGGATTAAATCATGTAAATATCAATGTATTACCACTGTTTTTATTTCTTCTGGATATATAGGTCTAAATAGGGTTGGGTCGGTATGGTTCTTCACTTCTTGTTTCCACCGGTTCTTGAGCTTAGAACAGGAACTGAAGTAAAAAAGAATCGGTACCGAAATAATTGGTGCAAACACTAGTTTGAAACCTGTTCACTCTCTGAAAGTGAAGGCTTTGCATTAAAACCTGGTGAAATATGGTGCTTACATGCTTTTTTAATACTCACGAATTAATGAGATTCACACGTAAATAGGACTATTGAATTTCATTACACTCAACTTTAGTAAGTGATGAAATACCACATTATTTAGATTTTTTTGATTGATATATGTCTTAGGTTACCTCCACCTTTTGTGGAAGTGAGTCTCTACGTATTGTTTTCGTAAATTATATCACAATATAATTCAGAAAATTTCATTTGTGCGTTGGACATTTCTTTCCTTAATTCTGCTTACACGCAAATTACTCATTCTCAGATTCATTTTTACTCTAACACTAACGTTGCTCAATAAAGAGAAGCTTTCTTTCATGCTTGAGGGGCTCTATTCGGGTCCGCCTTGCAGTAAGCAGTGCCTGATGACAGTTGGCTATTTTGAAAAATAGAAAGTACTTTAGTGAAAACATATCCAAAAATGGAAGGCACCCGCAATATGCTGTCTATTAGTACTATTTTTATGTTGATTTTCTTTCCATGATACTAAGGCCATCATTGTTGGATTAACTAGTTAATTTCAATCTTAAAAATACTTGTGTATGGCAAATTGAAGGAAAAACTCTTGGTTTGCAGGTTTTACAACTGACATATAAACGACGGCTTATGTGACGGTGACAAAACCTGATATCGGTATTATGTATCTTCCAATGTGTGAGGGTACCTGTTAGTATATTTACAGTAGCATACGAATGTACGTATTTTATTTTATGAGAAACATGTTAGTAATAACGAAGACGTTGGCCTAAAGTACGAAATCGGTTTCTCTTACGTGGATTTTACTTAACCCTAAGTAATGGATGATTGTACAGTGTGTCCTCGTTTAACGTTGCCCCGTTTAACGTTGTTTCGCGATAACGTTGTCCAACAATTAAAACCCTAAATCGTTCAACGTCGTCAGTGCTTCGCGATAACGTTGTTCAAATTTTGCGCAACCAAAAAAAAATGAATAACGAATAGGAATTTGGCGCATCTGATGCGCAATTTCCATTCGTCGGAAAAGTTTGACGTTAACTCCTCATAGCGTGTGTCAAAAGTTCACCTGAGCGAATAATTATTACGTTATTTTGTTTCATAACTATATGTTTGCTTATTATTTACTACGCTGTAATTGGGGGGAAATGCATCGGGTGATTTAAAACTCAAACCAACGTTAGTGTGCCATCTTCAATCGCATGGTATTAATAATACCATGTCCGAATGGTAGATACAGGGGCAGATATCTACGGGGAAAAATACCTTAAAATCCCATGCCGCCATAAGGTAGATTTACTGCTGTTTGAGGTGTATCGAAAACGTCTTTTTCGTGTTGAATTAGTGTATTCTGAACCCTCCATGATACAGTACATCGTCGAGGGTGATACTTTTCCTAAAACTTTGTTACGAAATAACAAAAAATTTGTACACAGCACCGAGTTTCCCTAGTTCACTCACTATTTTAATTCTACGTCTTCGCGATCGCAGCGAGCGAAATCTTTGCCCTTCACTGCATTCGCATGCGAACGCTCCCACAGTGAAGGACAAAAATTTCTATTTACTCCGAGGGAAGCCGGTGCTAACAGCACTAAATATCAGAAATATAGGAGGGAAACCTGGTGCTTATTCTTTTAAAAATGCCTTTTCAGTTTGTTTCATCTAAGATATGAAGATCTCTGACTAGTGAAATCATCTGTTCCACTGTCCGCGTAATTAAAATACGCCGTGGTATTTGTATCATAGCGTCCAGTCTGGGAGAAAATTAATTTCACCTGCTTCCCGATCACCTTATACCACCTATTTCACTTACATTGTTACGCTACATATGCGCATTTACCTTTCGTTTGCTTCATAAATCCTTTTTCTTTCGTAAACTATTCACTTAAACCTGTGATGTAAATCTACTTCTGGACGCCATATTGGAAATACTGACCTTTTACTCCTAGTTCCCCCAGATGGTGCAGCGGTCAAGCAGTGTCTTCATTTTCTATACCCACCGCCCATGACCTTTCCCGCCTTCAACTTAAAAGTATTCCCGCTCTTCGACGGCTTTATTACACTCAGGAGGGACGGGTAACCTCTCGGAGCTACCTTATAATCTTTGGAGGTACTTCATTCCACTGCCTCCATACGGAACTTTCATCACCAACTCGCCTCTCGCCGTACTTTTACGCAAACCAATCACCATTGGGGTGGGTTGGTTTAAAAGGGTATTAGTGAAAATAAATCGTAACTATCCGCCAAATAACCTATTTTCCGTTCAGAAATGGCCTTCTCGACGCCGCGTACTGTCCCACCTTAGCACCCCTGTCACCCCTGCCCCTGTTTCATTCCACAGACACGCAACGTAGTTGGGGGGGGGGGGGGGTTGGGTAAGGCCATATTTCAGACGTGATATTAGTCCGTAACCCTCTATCGGGATTTCCAAAAATCTCGCAATATGGCGTCAAAATATCACAAAAAATACGCGAATTTGGTCATTTTTAAACTTTATTTTCACCAAAACTAAGAATCTCACGCCTTTTATTCTTACATTTAATAAATGCGCATTCCTTTCACTTTCCTTTACCATTCATCTAATACCCCTTACTTTTCTACTATTCTCACACAAGAAATCGTTATTGTTATGAAATGAAGAATTGGTGAGTTTGGAACCGATTTTAAATTTTTACATTGTTTCTTATGGAAAATACTGCTTCGTTTAACGTTGTTTCGCTTAACGTCTACTTTTTCAGGAACGAGTTAACAACGTTAAACGAGGACACACTGTATAACGTCTTGGAGAGAATGAGTTGTTGTTGCATAACATTATGATTTGGTACGAAGGCTTCCGCGGTGATTTGATGAGTTTCTTTTATTTGGGTTTCTCCCATGTTGATTCATTTTATGGACAACCGTTTCACTTGCATTCCAGCTAGCATCATCAGGTCCTGAATGATATGACTATTATGATTTTATAAAAGCATGTAGAACCTTATGTTCACAGTTTTTATAGTCAATTAATCAGGTAGTTTCATGTAGTAGCTGTGTTTACCGTGAAATAGCTGCGATCCTGTTTTCCTTATGTGTTTAATAGATTGTATACAAAAAATTGGGTGTGCTTAGGACCACACACTGGAAGTGAAAACTTCTTTGACCAATTTATATTCCCAAATAAATTGAATAAAAAAGGAGAATAAGGTACAATAATTTTTAAAAATGAATATTCCATTTATGTAAATTTTATTTTTTGTTGACAAAATAGGTATTTATCTGAAAAATAGGTATTTTACATGCGTCTGAATAATATAACACTCATTTATATCTCTTATATGTTAATTATATTTATATTCTAATTACTCTAATTAACAATTCTCATCATCATTGGTTACATCTTCAAACTTTATCCAATATTATTTATACTTTTACTACATTCCACTTCAATATTCATACTCTTAATAGTCTTGTGTTTACCTGTATAAAAATTCTTGCGAATACAGCGGTTAGTTTCTAAGTTATTAATGTATGAAGTGGTGCTTCTGTTTTGTACTGGCAAAAAGTGTGCCTTTTTTCATACAAGCTCACATAAAAAATATTTAAACAGTACTAAAATATCAGAAAGTAGAGCAATTTGACGGACATATAAATTACTTTTGATATGCGGTTTACTGTGTTGCAATAGGTTTATTGATGAACGATATATAACATCTCAAACTCGGGTATCTCGACTTTTTGCATGGACAGTAGATACGTATAATAATCAAACAGAAAAATATCCCTTGCTATTAAAAATCGAGCAATGCAAAGTACTAAATTAAGAATTGAAACTGAAAACTGGAACCGAGAATGAAGCTAAGAGCCTAACTGGAACCTAAAAACAGTGGAACCGACCCATCCCTAGTCTAAATAGATATGGACCTACATCTCCTAAAGAAATAAAGATAATAATTGTATAAAAATAACAGAGCATGAAAAGAAATCATCTGGATATACATATTATTTGACTTCTGAAGTGATGTTTTAAAGAGAAAAAGAAACCCTACACCTTGGAAAACTTTGTCATTCCTTTTTGTTATAACTACTGATACTCTATATGAGTGATTAATTGGTGTGAATTACAGTTTGTTCACTCCTTAATAACATGTAATAATAAATTGCTCTAAGTTTAGTTTGTAGATCATAAAATAGTTCTAAATGTCAAAGTTTTAAGTGCAGGAAGTTATTTAATTGATTATTTTAGGGTTCATTCTTGTGCTTATTTGCATGTAATTTCATATTTTAGCAAATTTTCTCTCCTGCTACCAAAGAGTTTGTTGTATCAACGGCAATGAATTTGATCCTTGTTTCAGGGAATTCCAACTCATGATGCTCAGGGCAACGAGTTGAGTAAAGGCCAAATGAAGAAATTACAGAAATTACAACAAGCCCAAGAGAAGAAGTATGCTGAATATTTATCATCTTTGAAGGAAAACATTACTCAGTAAAATAATGAACGATGCTGATGTTAACTGAGCTGTGAGAGTATTCACTTCGATTGCTGCTGTTTAAATGAAAACAAGTGGATTTATTCGGAGTCAGTTTTGATGCCAAACTACATCTTTTTATATAGAATGCCATCTCTTCCTAGGGATGGTCTCTTGAAAACTACATGACTACCATACCTTTGGCTGGGAGAAGCAGGATACGACTTCCAAGTTATTCAAACCATGGATGTGCCAGAAATTTGAAATTGTGCGTTTTTACTCTTCAAAAGAACATTATAGCGATCTTAATGGCATCTTCAGTTGCTAACCAAAACTTCTCTCACAATTCTCATTTCTTCGTTGGGGACATGTTCATTGTGATTTGGGGGATGGATTAAAGGGAAAAATTTTGTACGGTTTTTTAGAGCGATTCAATCTCCATATTCAGTGATGTTTTTGAACAAGTATTTTCATAAATGTTTACTACATTGATTATGTAACCATGGTAAATTATTCATACGAATCTATAATTATTCATTTAGTTACTATTTGCGCTCCAGTTTCCTTTCCATTCATATCCTGTAATGTATGCACAATTGTGTTCTAACACAATTTGAAATGTGTAGAACACAATGGCGCATGTTCAGAATGCATGAAGAGGACAGAAATGGAAATGAAACCAGAGTGTGTAAATAGTGACTTATTTGACATATGCTGCCCTGTGTACTTCATAAAAAAGGTGCTACGACTCTTCTGCCCATTGTATGAGAGTTTTAACTTGCTGTGATAAGCAATAATTACTCCACATTTGCAAGGTGTTTTGGCTTTGTGTGAAGTACCATTGTTGGAACTTTTATATGCACCAAGCATTTTATTGTAAAATTAATTTAACTTTATGTTCACATGACATGAAGTCACTTGAAAACTTTAACTTCCATATTTGACCAACATCAATTATAGAAATACATATTATTTATAATATATGATTTTACTCCTTTTTTTTCCAAAAATCCATGAGAAAATTTGGGTGCTTTGTATGTTGAGATATTGAAAAATATGTAGGTACTTCAAAATAGTGTTTTTGAACTTCGCTATGCTACTCTTTTGATAATGTGATATAATTAGCAAGCCTTCGTTGCAATACATTTATCAAGCATATGAGTTTCATCATCAAGAAGAGCAGGGAAAGTCTTTTAAGCACCATGTTCACTTTCACTGGACAAATGACTTTCCCTTGAGTTTCTACTGAGGCAAATATAATTATTACGCCAAGACTCCCTTATTACACATCTGATTTCATTCATACCAAGCACTCCCAAGGAATTATCATTCAACTCACAATCGTGCTTCCACTAGTATCGGAACCAGTTACCCAAAGATAAGTTTGAAGTACATAAGAGTTGTGCATATTTTTCTGTAAATTAATAATGCATTCATAAGCATTTAAGCATTAAGCATTCCTGAGAAAGCAGGTTTTTCTTTGCATAAGTTTTCATCTTAATATTCCCTGCTTTACCCTCTTCTGTTTATGTAGTAATTTAACAGTTCTATTAATATAATGTGATTGAGTTAATTTTTTATGTAGGGTACATACATCCCTGGCGAAACTATCGTATAAAGGGGGCATCAACGAAGCTCCTATCAGCAAGTGAATGAAGAGTTGCTCAAGCGCCAAGGGAGGGTGAACTAAGAGTCAGAGGAGCATGAGGTGGAATATCAGAGGGTAAACGAAGCATCTTCTTGGTGAGTAGATGGATGCGGGGAGATATTTAAGGAGTGTATATGGAGGTTCTGTCTCTGTCACTTGCATTTAAATCAGTCTTTACCAAAGAGGGATAATACAAAATGCGACAAATTATCAAGTTTAATTAAGCATTGAAATAAAGGAAAATAAAACAAGTATATGCTATAAATATACCTTTTCAAAAACAGGGATTGAATTTTGAAAAATAAATGTTACTTTTGATTTTTGGAATGTGAAGCATTGTGAAAATATTTAGGCCTTATGTCCTTATGATGGCAATTTGGAAAATTTGAGAGCAAAGATTTTGATAGGCATATGGCTATTCCCATTAGAGAGATGATTCCGATGCATTCCAATGAAAAGACAACCTCCAACCGACTTATGATGTTGAGTTTTTTTAGTTAGGTACACCTAGAATCTTCTTATCCACTGCCTACGTGACTTTTATCTTTTGCATTTTTATTGCGTGTATACCTATGTTTTGTCAGTACATGTCAATCTTTGCTTTTAAAATCAAATAATGCAAGGTGAGAAAGTGTTACATATATACCTGGACACTCCTGTACGTCAATGTAACTGCGAGAACTAATTTTTATATCTAAATGTTGTGATAGTTTGAGGAAAAACCATCCCATTACGATAACTGTGTTCTGGCATTAATTAATTGAAACCTATGTTGCCTCATAGGATGAATATAGTCAATATTACTGAGAATAAACAAGATTTTCCCAATTCTCACACTTTAGTTTACATTTCAATCAAGATGTAAATTACTTGTGGAAATGTTACGACTGCGAAAAGGAGAAAGCTGCTGATTGTACCAATAAACACATAAAAACGGTCTATTGTTCACCAGAAATTAATTACTCAAAGCTATGAATGAAGTAACTGTGTCCTGTGAGATGTAGTAGAAGGATATCATAATTAAACACAAAATTTGATAGCACTATTCCACAGATTTAATAAAAGGTACAACACGTTTCAGCTGTAAAGTCATCATCAGTTATAGCTGAAACGTATTGTAACTTTTATTCAATCTGTGGAATAGTGCTATCAAATTTTGTGTTTAATTATGAATGAAGTGTTTACTGGCTGATCCAAAGTCTCTCCAATACGTTTACAATCAACCCATTTTCGCCAAAATTTTGGGCAAAAGATGAACCATGGGCTTAACACTTTGCAATGTATTCATGAAAAATAAAAACAAAGGATATGCACAGTATATATTTATAGAATGACATGAAGTGGAAGACTATATTCTTACTCTTCATTAACTCGTTTGAACTGACATAAGACTAATCGTCCCCATTAATACTACCCAGTTACTTCCCCATTACTACTACTACTACCCTATCACCATTACCAACTGTGCAAATTGGTAGTGTGCATTGCTGCAGGGTGATTTCCTCCTTTGTGGTTTAATTTAAGTAAGAGGAAGAATATCAACATTTCCTTACATGAAAAGTTTTGCAATATTTTTTCCATAAAGCATACGTAACTTCGATATTGATAACCTTTCTACATCTCGGAAATTGAAATCTAGCTTTCGACCATTTGAAAAATCGAAGAATGGGTAAAATTTAATTTAAAAAAATAGTTGTAATGCGAAGATGTCGTTCTCTTCATAGAAAAATAATGAAGTGTACTAATCAAATATTTTGTCAGTGACGAGATGAAGAAGACGACCGTTTCGCCTTTCTCCTAGTTTTTTGCATGTTTTTCTTCACTCTTTCAACCGTAGAAGCTAAACATTCACATTTAAACACTTTTCAATGAATGCATTTTGTAGTCAAGTAAACAAGGAGTAAAACGGTATATCACTCGACCCTATGGAGCTCCGTTGGAATTTCATACATGTGCTTAAAGTTCAGCATTCTACCATTTTTGCATCGATAGTAGAATGTTTCAGGTGCACAGCACAATAAATAAATAAGAAAATGTACCTACTTTCCACTTGACAACTGACTCAGCTATGCATTATGACGTTGAAAACCTTAATATTCCTCTGGGAAGCCAGGAATACATACACATTTTGAAGGAAGATGTGGCCCCTGTGAAATTGCAATATGTATGTACATATGTACTTATAAGAAAATGTAGAATAGGGTTTGCTTGGTTTTTTTTCACTAATCATTGGTTGTAGGAGTGAAGAAGAGTAATTTTTAAGCTAAATGCTGAGAAGTTCAGCGAAGAAAGGATAATTGAATGATGTTATTCTCCATTTCTTTTTTCTGTAAGTTTCGGATCCAGCTCATACAAGTTAATACAGAGAGGAAATGTTTTAATCCATCAAACCAGTATAAGTCAAGAAAAAATAAGTTTTGTCCAAAGATCACATTTTTACATGATATAAGACACGTCGAGAAGATGTATACACAATCAAACACAAAGACAAAGAAAAACCAATAAAAAAAATGATAAAGAAGTTAGGCACAATGAGCACAATGCAGATATGTATATTCTAGCCGCTGACGGCTCGCTTCGCTCACCGCAGCAGCTAGCCCCCCATGCCGGTAGTTTCGTCCCCAGACCCCCACCAGAATTAAAAAAAAAACAGAGTTATGCTGATCTGCCCGAGTCAGGTCTAGGTTGGGTAGGACATTATTTTCTCGCATTCGCTCGAGTGTCTGCCTGTCCAGTGGCGCCTGGGCCTGAGAGACTGGGCGCTTGTCCCTGCGTCCGCTTGCCTCCAACTCAACCGCCTCAGTCCCGTGTACCCGCGCTTATATACCCCTCGGCCGGCCAATATGGCCGACCTAGGCATGTAATTACGGGAGCACGGTCCTGGAAGGACGGTCGGCGAGGTTGGCGGCCGTAGGGACAAACCTCCAGGACGCCACATGCATCGGGTTCTTTATTAGGTTAATCAACAAGGTACAATACAGGTTATCATTAAACATTAATCCTTTTCCCTTTCGGACTGCCGCCAGCACAGCCTGGTTGTCAATATGGCGCCGCTCAGGTAGGCATAGGTCTGCATTTTCGTAATTTTCACTTTCATGAAAATCTGCCCAAATTGCACATGCCCTCAAAATGCCCGACGTGCATTGCAATGCCTCTTTTTCTTTCTAAGTATGCACACATGTACAAAGCAGACCAATTTACATGTACAAAATAAATGAAAGACAATGATTTTGTGTGTCTTTAATTAAAAGTTAAAAAATGCATTCAAGAGCTTTGGGACGTACAATATTTTTGGTTTTACCGCCCTCTGTAAAAACAATTGAAGTTTTTGGCTGTCCCACTCGTGAGCATACAACATATAATTTACCATATTAAAAGCATAGATTTTCCAGATTTTATCCACACACCACTGAAGATTTTGATCTTGTGTCTTGTTGATTGTCATTGAGAAGGAAAGGCAAACGAGGAACTGTAGTTGTTTCAGTACAACTATACCCCCGGGACCAGTCTTCACACGGGAAGCTGTGAAGTAATTGCACCGATAATGCATTAAAGGACTCATCTTATCTTGAGCATTTTACATTTCCCTGGCTAAAATGAAATTAATACATGACATGAAATTTGAGGTTTAATTTAGAAAATATTTTAAATAGCATATTTTATAGATATTTCATAAGAGAAAAACAAATGGTACAAAACGAAATGTAGTACAATTTTCAAACTTTAAGGATTATAAAATGTCTTCTATGCACATATAACTGACAACTTTTCATGTAACTCATGATCTCCTGTTCGATCTCTTATCGTTAGGGATAAGAATTTTTCGGTGGTTTGAGAGGGAGAAAAGCGGTACTTTGAAATTAGGAATTCGGTACTTTCAACAAGACATTTCGGTGTTTTCACAGTGACCACAAATTTATATATATACACATAAAATACCGATTATTTTTACGTCTAGAAAAGGGTCACTTATACTATAGTTTAACCCAATATGATCTGGGTTATTATGCGACACTTCCCCTTCTAGCCATGTTATGACTGAAGACAATCACCTCGGTGGCGGAACCTGGAGAAGTGGCACTAAATTTAAAAATAAAATTTAATACATTTCGTGTATTGACATGTGTCTTTAGAGATTTTCCATCCTTGTGAAAGTTTGTTGCAGTTATTTGCTTCGAAGATTTTAAATTTTTCCAATTGAGTCTTTCCCAAGCAACCTGACAGTTGTAGAGTATGTACATGACCGTACTTTTATCGATACATTCAAATCCATCTTTTTGATACTGGAAAGCCCGGTCTCTTGCGCTTAATTTTGCATTCGGCATCTCAATAACTCATCAAAATCACTTGAAAGCATAGAAGCCAGGAATAAAACTAGGATACTTAACAGTTGTCACTGGAAAAAAACATTCATTTGACGGAAATAGCCAAAAACTAGAGATTCAAACAATAAAATCAATCTTGGTGCCACGCAATAAATAAATATATCGACAATTATATTGGTCGTAGTTGGCCTTGATTGGTGCTTTAAAGCTAGCTATGCAACCATTGCAATGGAACAACCCCATTGCAATAAGGTCTATGATGCAAAATTGCAATTTAATTCACGAATTCGGTAGATGGATTGGAAAATATATTTTCGGTGGACACAAAATTCTTCTATATTCAGCCACTCACTCTTAAATCAAAAACAAAAATTCGCGAAACTTGCCACCCACTCAAAAAGTTCGTGACAACATCAGAGATCCGGTTCAGTTTTTAATTCGCTCGCTGGAAAGCGAGGGAAGGGTAATGCTGCATAGCACCCAGCATGATTGGACGGAGCAGTGAGTGACTTCAAAACTTTTCTAGCTGGTTCTTTTGCGTGAAAGGGTTAAGAACCCCGATTTTTCACCGCCGATAATTCGAAAAGCAGGCGACGGATCAAAAAATGGAAAAATACGTCTCTCTTTATTTTTCAAACTCTATCAGAATTGGCATTTTAAAAACTCTTGGCGAACAAGCCCATTGAAATGAAACAGCTCAAAGCGGCTATTCACACATGCACAGTCTGTCTCGTCTTCAAATCTGTAGCACAGGAATTCCCAAACTATGTTCCACGGAAGGCTAATGGGTGTTCAGAGTAACCTATAATGGCTTTATATGCTGCTACCTAAACGCAATGGTTTAATATATGTGAAGTCCACAAGGTGTTCCGTTAAAATTTCAGGATTTACGAAGTGTTCCATCGCAGGAAAAGTTTGGGAAACCCTGCTGTAGCAGATTACTTAGAATAAATGCGCATATTGCTTTTCCTTTGTTCGACTCACCTTGGAGCGGAGATCCACCGATCATAGATGCTGATAGATGGTTTTTCCACTAATTGTAAATAGAAAGCACCACGGCGTGACGAGCTGTGTATTGCCGGTTAGTGCCGTAAATCGAAAGCACCCTATGTCATCCTCCCGCGATTGTTATCGTAACACCGGTTATGCTAAAATGAAAAGCAAACTTCCGCATACCTCAGGAATATTTGCACGTGAGTTTGTTTAAATCGAATTGAGAACATTTTCTTTCAATTTTAATGTTTTTCTTGTCGTTGAAATGTACTTCCAACCATTTTCTCATAAAAAATGAAAATTCGCATTTTGGGGCACAATTCGCGACATTTCGCGAGTTCAAAAGCCATTTCCCCGGTCAGTATGGAGTATGCTGTAACTAACTACCACTCCTAGGACATTTTTCCTAAATTCGCGAAATTCGCGTTCGCAAAATTTTCCTATCCCTACTTATTGTTCGTTTTCCGTGGAAAAATAAATGTTCCTATGCATCATGATTTTAAGTTCAAATTCTCAGAATATTTTTGATTGTATACATTTTCTATATTAATTCCAGAAGCAGAAAAATACCAAGTATACTACTTGGTATTGTGATTTCATACTGCGGCCATAAATAATGCTAATAAGGGCAAGATGAGGATGCCCGTTAAAATTCAGCACGAGAGAGAAAACATGAAAGCCGTTGTATGTGACTAAAAGAATCATTGTGATGTGCTAAATGCTGATACTATGTAAAAGCCATTAAACGCAAATAGTGAGGTTGGGGTCAACACTATAAAATTAGTCGCTGAACCTGGCCTTTAAATGCAGCAGACGTGAATGGCCATTCATGATATTGCTATTAAATGGATATTCACGCCTGGTTGACAAGGAAATTTCTATTGTTGAAAAGGAAGAAAAATTGATGAATTTAAAGCTAAAAATGCAATACTTGGACAAAAACAAAGCGTATAAAAAAATTGAATGAAAAAATTAAACACTGCATTCTTTTAGGTGTTCTATAATACAAATTTCCATCCAATATCTTGAGTCTAAGTAATTTAAAAAAGCAAATAAAAAAACCTCTGCACAGAATTCAATGCTTTTCTCATGGGTGTAAAAGTTAAAATTAATGGGGTAAAAACAACCCCAAAAATTGTTTATTTCAAAAATACTTTCGTAGTGCGCCTATACTCCATGGTACGGATATATCCTTAAAATTTTGCAGTCCTATCACCAGTAGTTTGGGCTGTGCGTTGATGAATCTGTCAGTCAGTCAGGACTTCTTCTTTTTTATATATATGTATATATATATATATATATATATATATATATATATATATATATATATATATATATATATATACATATATATATATATAAAATATAACAGGTAATTAGTCATGTAAATATTCATTTACGGAGTAAAACAATTTCTCCAGAAGGAAACTTTGAACATTATGTTTAAAAGCACTCAATGAAGTAATGTTCTTTATCCAATTTGGTAGTTTATTAACACATTCAATGCGGGTCGCGAATTTAAGGGAGACACTAGAAACGGAACCCATTTCTTAAAGGGCCTAAAGTTAAAGGATCGGCCCATAGATCTGCATAGACGGGACCACGTCAATAGATGTGCTCTGCACTGAATGTGTTAAATAGTTTGATACCCAATTACTTAGGACCAGAGCAGGATGCACTAGTCCTAACACTACCTTGATGGAGGTATTTTGATCTTAGAGTCTCATACGGATGAAAATCCACATTCATGGGGAATGTGAACAGGTTTTATCGAACATATATCACTGAAAACATGATGTAACCCTAGGGAAAGGAATAATGCTCAATTTTGCAAAGATGGGTCTCACAGAGCTAAGTTTTTTTCAAGAGAGTGTCAATATGAAGTTCCCAAGAGAGTTTGTCACTGAGGTGCACTCCAAGGAATTATGTATATTTTACCTGCTCTATAATATTATTGTTGAACTTAATTAGAAAGTTATTTTCAATTTTATAATGAGAAAATATAACTAATTTAGAAATAACATTGGCATTATCAATCAATGTAGAGTATGTAGATGAGGAGAGAAGGAAGTTTTTGGCATCAGCATAAAGAAGTGAATTTGAACTAGTGTTGTCAGTGACATAATGAGCCATATCATTTATATAGGTTAAGAACAGTGTTGGACCAAGTGTAGAACCTTGAGGGACCCCTAGAGAGCTGTCAGCTACATTTGAGTGGTAGTATGCACTATTGGCAAAGAGTGATACAAAATGAGTTCAATTAAGAAGGTAAGATTCTTGCCATTTGTATTGTTTACCTCTAACACCCAGAGTATGCACTTTTTTTAAAGATTTGATTAACCATGTAAAAAGCCTTAGACGTCATGATTACCCATGAATTTAGGGACATGCAAAAGGTGGGGTTATTTTCTAGCCAAAAGTGGTGATATTTTTTTACAAAAGTGGTGTTATTTTACCCTGAAATCTGTTATTTTAACGACAAAATAATTGATGTTGATTGAGTGCCACACTTTTAGTGTGCCCACCTGTTGCCCTGACTTTTGGATGATATTGACTAAGGATAATTTAAGCAATAATAAACATGGAGTGTTGACTGAATTCACATTATGTATATTTTATTCTTCACATATTCATGTATTCAACTTACATAAAGAGACAAATTTATATTAAACTTCTGTATTTTCAAATGAAAAAATTGCCATTGTGGCCAAATTGTCTTCTTTTAGATTTGTTCTCCTAGCTGTTAACACAGTGCTATAGCAGGAAAGAAATATTTCTGAGTCCACGTTTGCACAGGGGGTCCAAATTGCTTCCAGGCACTTAAATGCAAACGATGTCTCAGACAATTTGAGCACCTGCATGGCATTAATTATATACACTGAACCCTGGGAATTTTTCTTTTGTAGTAATTGCTGTAATTCTCCAAACCCCAACATCAACTTCTCTGTCTCCATTGACTCAAGGCCATTAATTTTTTTTAATTTTGTAATTAAGTTAGGGTTCACCTCTGTAGTCAGAACTTCTTGGGGATCAAAAACTGAGAGATTTTCAAATATTTTTCTGCTTGGGTCTTCTACCATAAGAGAACTAAGTTTGGTTGATGCCTTTGAAGCCATCTGCATTAGTATTGACTTTACAGCAGCTGCTTTAGATGTTGTCATGGTTTGTAGGTAATTAGTGGTTTTATCAAAAAAAATACCCTTTTGAATATTCTCGAGACTCATTTTTAACTTCCTTAACTCTCTATGTAATGTGTGTGCATTAGGATAGTTTGAACCCTCCAATAATTTGATTAAGTCAACCAGCTGTTTCCCATGCTCCATAACTAGAGACCTGCAAAAGGTGGGGTTATTTTATAGCCAAAAGTGGTGTTAGTTTTTTGCAAAAGCGGTGTTATTTTACCCTGAAATCGGTGTTATTTTCATGACAAAATATTTGGTGTAAATTAAGAGCTCTCCTCCCAGCAGGCCCACCTGTTGGCAAGAAATGTTTGATTAGGGAGAATTTAAACAATTAATACCATGCTGTATTCACATTTTATATTTTTTTACATTTCACGTACCTAACCAATTTACATAAAAAGGCAAATTACAGTTAAATGTCCGTATTTTCAAATGCAAAAATTGCAAGTGTGGCTAAAATTTCTTCATTTAGATTTGTTCTCCTATTTGTTAGCAGTGTTGTAGGAGGAAAGAAATCTCTCCGAGTCCACATTTGCACAGGGGGTCCAAATCGCTTCAAGGCACTTAAATGCAAAAGATTGTTCAAACAACTATAGTACCTGAATTGCTTTCATTATATCCACTGAACACTGGAAATTTTGTTGCTGTAATATTCACCGTTTTTCCCCAAACCCCAACATCAACTTTACCATCTCAATTGACTCAAGGCTATGAACTTTTTTTCAATTTCGTATTTTTGGCAGGGCTCATCTCCATTGTGAGAACTACTTGAGGGTCAAAAGCTGTTTTCAAATCTAACTCTACTTGGGTCTTCTACTACAAGAGAGCAAAGTTTTATTGATGTCTTTGATGCTATCTGCACTAGTATCGACTTTACAGCTTCTGATTTAGAAGTTGTCATACCTTGAAAGGAATTAGTAGTTTTGTAAAAAAAATACCACTCTGAATATTACTGTGGATGCTTGCCATTTAATTCCACTCCCACCGGCAGAATTTTTTTCAACACTAGCCTTATGTTTTTCACTCAATATGTGTTTCGTGCAGCTGTCCTTCCTTTTCCACAAGATATTTGTTTTGTAAAAACGGCAAAGAATTATTTTGTTATCAGCACAATATAATCCATATAGTAGAAATTCTGCCTAACGCTGCTTTACCGTCACTGTCCACTTAGGCATTATAAGTTTTGTTGAATGTGATAAAACTGTCACAAAAGAAAATCACTATGCTGATGCTATGACACGCGCCCCTTGAAAGTATGCAACCCCTCTTTGCATCCCGTAACTTCCGTAATTTTCGTCGTTTTGAGTAAGGTTCCCACTTAGGTAAGTACATATTATGTAAGTCGAGGCTTATGTAACTCGGGGACTGCCTGTATAGCAAACTTTTGGCATGCATTTTTCACTCCTTTTGTTCATGTTCACCAAACTTGATTGAAATATTATATCCGAGTAACATTTCTAAATTAAGTTGTACCGGAAAGGCATTTTCCATATGTACTGCCCAACTAAATGTTTACAGTCGCAATTTTAATTACAGAGGCCGCGAAAATGAGGAAATTCGCGATTTAAATGTTGAAATTCGCGATTTAAATGTTGAAATTCGCAACAAAAACGAAATTCGCGTTTTCGCGGAAAAACCCCAGAATTCGCGCAAAAATTCGCGTTGTCGCATTTGCGAGTTTTGCATGTCCCTATCCATAACTAATATTGCCTGGCATTGAATAGAATCTATGGTATCATTATTTAAAGTACAAAAATATCCTACACCGGAATTTTTCTCAAAGCATTTGAGCATGGGGTAGGTCATCACCCCCTGGGTATTGTAGATATAAAATAAAAGGAGAATGAATCCTAATGCTTAAAACAAAGAAATTGCAGAATTCATAAAATTTGATCAATTTTTATGGGAACCTATTATGTTCACATGCATTATGGAATAACTAGGTGTATGAAAAACATAAAATTTTCACTT
Organism: Pyrrhosoma nymphula; assembly: GCA_963573305.1. Lineage (NCBI taxonomy): Eukaryota > Metazoa > Arthropoda > Insecta > Odonata > Coenagrionidae > Pyrrhosoma > Pyrrhosoma nymphula. The sequence goes on along the minus strand of OY754334.1, from coordinate 88,316,700 downwards.
ATTAATGGTCTAGTGCAGCTACTTAAGTACATAATTTAACACTAACCTTCCTTGTATTTGTTTAACCATCTTCTAATTTTTGGATCATCCACCTTCTCAAGCGGAATGTTGGCTTTTATGAAGGCCTCTGTTGTGTCTTTTGCAAATTCATAGGAGCCATCTCTCTTCTTGGTCGTTTGGAGCAATTTTGTAATTGATGCCTGCCAAATAGTTGTACTTCCACTTGCAGAATTTTTTTCTACACTAGACTTGTGTTTTTCACTCACGATATGCTTCATGCAGCTGTCCTTCCTTTCCCACGAAACAGTTGTATTGCAAAAACGACAAAATAATGTCATCAGCACAATATGATCCGTGGTCCCGAAATTCTGCTTCGCTTTGTTTTGCGGTCACTGCCCACTTCGGCATTATACTTTTTTTTAATGCAACGAAATGAAATAAATTCACGATGCCGAAGTCTCAAACGACGGTAAGCTACTTTTAACCCACTTTACTTTTCGAGCCTTCCCGGGATGAAAACGGAGCACCGGTAGTGGCGATAAGAAATACTTAATGGTATTTCGGCTGCTTTGTAGACATCGCATGAATGCGTTCACAAAATAGCCAAAACCGTAGCTGCAAAGTAGCCACACATGGTTTAGACATCCTCTTGACAAACAAGTCATATTTTTTCCTCGAATGTGTTACTTTGTGGACATCATTTGTTACTTTGAGGACATCAGGAAGGCACCTTTATTTTAACAAATTCCCGAGAATTTTTAACCGTATTTGATGCTTAGATGTCATCTTTCGACAAGAAAGGCATTTTTCAAAAACTTTCTTGTGCATATTATTATCATATAATATACTGAGTTTCATTATGAATTCATTATGAATATATCAGATTAGTTACTAGTTTTCTTTCGTTATTAATCATTCATCCTCTCCGGGAATATTTTAATCCAATGAATTAGAGCCGCGTCATAATTTTATACTGTTGGTGAAAACATTACGCAGTGATTTCTCACTGACAACTCATTCACGATCGTCAATTCCTATAGTGTAGTACTGTTATTCTACCACATATTATTGTAAGTTAGCCAAGAAAGCTATCCAAACCCTCAGTTTATCGGAGCAATGTGCCATAAACATACGCCTCGAAAAAACTTTCATGGGAGAAGCATGAGCAGAAGAATAAAATGATGAAAATCGCGTTTGAATTGGTGAAATTCGCGATTAACACGAAATTCGCGTATTCGCGGGAAAACCCCAGAATTCGCAGTAAAATTCACGTTATCGCATTTGCGACTTTTGCATGTCCCTACGCCCATGATTTTACAGGATTAAGTGTATGGTAGCATATCAACTCTTATTTATTCTCCATACTCTTAGGTGGGAATCATAGACGTGCGCATACCTTTTTATTAGGTGGTAGTTTTATTAGCCAAAGAACCAATACAGGCAAGTAAATGGTATAGGCTTCGTCAATAGAATGATAATGAGTGATACAGATTATCATATAACATTCACATAAAAGGTATAGACATTTTCGAAATCAATTACCTAGTCACAGAACAAAATTTCAATGTACAAACAATGCTCAATGAATAAGTTTACATATGTAACTATTTTCTTTACAATAATTGATATATTCATCAACACTATACAAGGTTTTTTTTAACCAGATATCTTTTGAGATTCACTTTGAAAGGTTCTATTGAGGACAGATTTCTCAATTGTTCTGGTAAAAGGTTGTAAAGTTTTGTACCCGTATGAAGAGGACCTTCACTACTCCTTTTTGTCTTTCTAGGAAGAACATGCAAGTAGTCCTTGGTTCTTGTTATGTGCGAATGGTAGTCTGCATTTTTTGGTAGAGAATTTATACGTTTCTTTATGAATAGCATTAAATTCAGAATATAGAGGGATGATACAGTTAAGATTTTGTGTGCCTCAAAGTGAGGTTGACAAGATTCTCTATATTTTAAGTTTAGCATAATTCTTAAAACTTTCTTTTGTAAAATAAATACCTCAGTGCTATTGCAACTCACCCCAGAAAATAATACCATAAGAGATTAAAGATTGAAAGTTAGCATAGTACACATATTTTAAAACACTCAAAGAAACACTTGATCGTAAATGGCACAGTTGATACATAATACGTGACAATTTGGTGGTTAAGATTTCGATATGCCTAGACCACTTCAAAGATTTGTCTAATGTGAATCCAAGGAAAGATATATTATTTACATGAGTGATTTCAGAGTTGAATAATTCCACTTTTGGTGGCAGTTTAAAATTGAAATTCACACAAACAGTTTTTTCCAGGTTGATAGCCAGCATACTATTTCTCAGCCATAATTGAATATGTGGAACAGTAAAGTTAATCTTTTTTTGCAGTTCTTGAGAGGTTGGGGCTTGAATTAATATACTTGTGTCATCGGCAAATAAAGTTGTTTTTACATCCTGGAGATATTCAGGAAGGTCATTTATGTATAAGGTGAACAGTAATGGCCCTAGGATTGAGCCTTGGGGTACTCCGTATTTAACTTTTTTCACGGTTGAGGAGAAACTATTTATATATTTTGTATTTGAGTCCTAATAAGATATTTGGGCAACTTGTTACCTGTTTGTTAGATAAGATTTTAACCAAGAATATGCTACTCCTGTAATACCATTATTTGAAAGGCACCGCAACATTATGTCGTGGCTAACAGTATCGAAAGCTTTTCTGAGATCGATAAACAACCCCACAGTTAGATTATTTTTGTCGAGAGCATCAGTTGCATCATTAATAAATTCAAACAAAGCGTCAGTTGTTGACCTACTGTGTCGGAAACCAAATTGGTTCTTGGATAAACTTGCATTTTTATTTAGGAAACCTAAAAGGCGATTGTACATGACCTTTTCAAATATCTTGGAAAAACCTGAAAGTAAGCTTATGAGCCTATAGTTATTACAATCCTTTTTATCTCCTCTTTTGAAGAGGGGGTAGACTTTACACATCTTTAGCTGCTGAGGGAAGATACCTTCTGATATTGATAAATTACACTGATAGGTAAGTGGGATGACAATAAAAGGTATAGAGTATTTAATGATCTTATCCGGAATGCCATCAAAGCCTGATGACATTTTGTTTTTGAGGGAGAGGCCGATTTGTAAAATTTCCCTTGGGGTGGCAGGGTAAAAGAAAGGTGCATTGTTATGTTTAGAGGTACCTGGAGTTGTTTTGACTATCAAAACTAGTGGTTAACAATGGTATTAAAGAAATTTGGAACACGTTTGCAAATACATATCAATAATAAAAGTTGAACAAACGACATTAAGGTAATAAAAAATAAAATGTTGTTTATGTAGATACATACGTATGTTTCACAAAGAAATGTATTATCTTAAAATTGTTGTAAGTATGAAACAAAACACACTATCAATCTTTACCTAATTTCTATAAATTCAAACTTAATAAACTTACTTTGGAGCAACATTCTCATCTCACCAGGAATGAAAACTTAAAACTCTTCAATGGCATCCATATAGTTAACATTTATTGCAGTTTCTCACTCAATGAACGGTTTTTTTTAGGCACTCAAGGCGATCTTGAGACATTGTCGTTCTTAGTTTACTCTTGACAATTGAATGTTTGGAAAAACGCCTTTCACTACTGGCACTGGTTACAGGTATTATTGAGAACATTTTCAAAGCACATTGGAACTCACTGAACAATTTTGATCTGTTGTCAAGGAGTAACCACTCCAAAAACATATTTAAAGCGGTTCTTGTAGCACCTAATAATATAAGCGAGGAATAATCTTATTCTGCTTCATTAAGGTATAGTCTATGTCAATGTTTATTAAATAATTAATCCTTAACACGCCACAGCGAATGCACTCCTCAGTTGTTTACTTGTGTGCACGCTTGGTACAATGTACGAAATGCAAAACTTAATTTGCACTGTCAGTCAACCAGCTACAGTGAATTTTACACGCTGGTTGTCAATAAGACAGAGAGAAAAAACACTAAGTATTTGATTAATTTACCAGTTTATGGTTCATCTAATTCTCTTGCAAAATTATAAACATTCACACTATCATTTTTACAAATTTCTAGGTTATTTAATTACGGTAGAGCATCAATAATTCAGAAGTCAAAAATCTGGACCATCGATAATCCAGATTCACATCCGGCGAAAAATAAGTTGAATTGAATACAATTTACATGTTTGTCAATAGCATTGATGCATGACTCGGCGGGGTTGTCGACCTCTACAAAGTGGCGGTAATGGTTTTATTTATTTGCTCTAATTATTTAACTACTGTACTAAAGTGAATTACTGTTTTTAGCTAAGTTTCTTTATGTTTAAGGCATCAAACAGCTTTTTTTTGGTTCTGTTTTGAAAATCCAGACTTTTAGATAATGCGGACTGGGTCTGGGATAACAATTGATCCGGGTTATTGATGCTCTACTGTAATTATTTCACCGTTAGGTGGTGCCGGTACACCACCGGCACCATCCGTGCACACGCCTATGGTGGGAATGATGACGGATGCCATTGCACATGAATTTTGAATTAAAGACTATTGTTAAGATTTGAAATAGTGGAGTAGGCTTTATTGAGATGTCTTCTCAGGATCAGTAGTTTAAGGGAAAATAATAGCCACCAGTTCAATGCCAAAAGGAGAAATAATATGGCATGGTCCAAAATAAAAGTACGTACAAATAAAAGGTATCAATAAACTTTATTTTATAAAAATCAAGTAAATCAATTAAAAATACCTCAATGATATTTGATTTTCCAGCATGAAGTACTTATACAACAAAACAACTTCCACGAAACATTTTTTGTATGAAATTAATAAAATTTGAAAATTTAAAAACATATAGCAATAAAACTTGAAGTCAAATTTACAAAATTATTCCAAAGGTTAAATAATCATATAGTTAGGTACAATATTTTAACAATAATTCATATTGAAATGTGCAGCTTAGTAAAGTAAGTTAATTATTATTTTTTCTGTAATATACTATGATGTGATTTCATTACATCATATTAATTAATGTTGGCTGAAAAGTAGGAATCGATTGGCTTCAACTCAGCAAAAAGTTTGCAGAATCTTAATAAAACTCATTCTTTATCAAACTTAATAAAAATATTCAATTTAAATTAAAGCATTGAAGAAAATTAAAAATGATCATGAAGTTACCTCAAAAACATACATAGGTGCGTACTCATGCTAATAGGAACACATTGTTGTTCAAGAGGTACATACTCCTTTATTGAGAGTTATAAATATATCACTGAAGGGTTCACTTTGCTGCGTTTTGACCATTGTTTTTGCTTCAAGGTCTGCAAAAGAAATTTTCCCCTGTAATGGATTAGGATCAAGCACTAACTACATACTACTTACAAGCAGGGCTGGGCAGCATTTAAAATACATTGTGATATACTTTTAGTTTTTTGTCTTTGTAATACGAGGGGGTACTCAATAGTAACCGGAATAGCATTGTGGCAGTCAGAGTTTCCATGGGACAAGGTTTTCCCGCTAAGAGATTGTCAAGTTTTAGTCTGCCAAATGGCATAATTAGGGAATGTTGTTCATGGCTTCTGTGATTTTTCCATGAATGCTGTTTTGTCCGCTCCTCATTTTTTGCTATGGCAGACATGAATTAACAACACATGGCTGCAAAGTACACCGCAGAAACTCTTTTGATGTTGAAAACAGCTAACAAGGATATGGCTATTGAAAAAACTTGAGTGTAGGAGCTTTGCATTTAAAAAGTGGTGAAATGTCGATTGATGACCGACCTCAATCGAAAATGAAGACAATGCTCATTTGTTTTTTCAATGTGTGTGGGTGGTGCATTCTGAATACAGTGGAAGCCCGGTTTAACGAGTGCTCATAATCCTTCGGAAATCACTCACTAAATCGAGCGCTCGTTGTATCCGAAAGTGTTGAATAAAGCCACCTAATTCTCATAGTCGTTGGTATTTACCGTTTTTCTTTTGTTTCCATGGTATTTGACGAAGGTAAAGAGCAAAAAAAGTCGTTTCAGGCACAATCTGGTGGAATATGAACTAACTTTAAGAAAGAAACAGGACATTTTCCATTACATAAAATATTAATTCCTCCAGTTTCGGTGTTTTTCTTCCAGTTCTTCTAGTTTTCGATCGCCGAAGAAAGCTGTAAAGACACCGTAACTAATCGGAATTAAAATATTAGGTATACTGTAGTTTTTGGATAATTTTGCGAAGATGTCATGACGATAATATCAACTTTGTCGAGTTTTCGAATGTTAACCAGTACGTCCATCAGTTGGGAAAATTGGCCTGAAGGTTCACTGAAATAGGGCATGTACTGGTGGTCGAAGATATTTCTCGCATAGTCACCTATTTATAGCAGTTTCTATGATTCAAATTCAATTATCTACTACAAATTAGTGTCATCGAGTATTTATTTACACTAGAAAAGAAAATACCTCAGTCAATTGGCTAGCACATCATGTTTTGTGCAAGTGTAGTCAGCTTTCGCCTTTAACATCGGACCGTTTATGGGAAGTCCTGCAGACCTTTGCTGACAAAACCACTTGAATAGTGCAGATTCCATTTGAGGATGTTCCCCATGCCGCAAATGCTTTTGGCTGCTAGGTCGTCCTAGTTCGGTCACTGCTGCACGAATTTTATCTTTGCTTTTTTAATATTGTGAACAACGTAGATGACGACACACCAAACCACCTCCCGATATCAGTCTTTGAAGACCTGTTACTTTCGCACTTGTCTATAATTTTAATTTTGGTTTTAAGGTCCAAAGATTTACGTTTTGCGGACATGATGCTGCCGCACAAACCACATGAGACAACTCCGCCCCTCCGACCGAGAAAACTCCGCCCCTCCGACCGAGTAAACTCCGCCCCTCCGACCGAGTAAACTCCGCCCCTCTGACCGAGTAAACTCCACCCCTCTGACCGAGTAAATTCCGCCCCTCCGACCGAGTGAACTCCACCCCTCCGACCGAGTAAACTCCACCCCTCCGACCGAGTAAACTCAGCCCCTTACCTACATCACAACTCTCTGCTGCCGTGTGATTGGGCGCATCGAGTTGACGGAATGGTTTGAGTTTTTCAATCGCTCCGACAGATCGCTCTCATTCTGCTGAATGTTCCCTTTTCTACTCTCAACTTGCTTGTCGTCCGCCCACTCCCCTATCACTGATGACTGGGCCTAACAAAAGAAGAACATAAAATGGGAGCGCGCACAGCATACTCAAGGCCGTAAATCACTAATGTTTGGACATAGCTGGCTTTAGGTGTTGCAGATATGGCTCACATCTTGAATATTTAGTTTAATTAACAGATAATACAAAACAAAATATGTAGTTAATTTTTGCTAGGTGGTGCATCGCCCTCGAGAGATATCTGTCGTAATACCGAGCGTATACCGTGGAAGGAACTGTTTGGCCTCGCTATATCCACTTTATTTTACATGTAAAACTGAAGCCTTTTGGCGGTACAAAGACAATCACTCGCTAAAACGGGATTCTCGCAATAAGCCATACTCACTATACAGGGCTTCCACTGTATGTTCCACCAGGTTAGACTGTTAACCAGCGTTTCTTCTTGGAGGTTCTGAAAATATTCTGAAGAAAAGTTCCAAAAGAAAGGTAAAACGGCTTGAATTTTTTAGAAGACAGGCGACTGGTGGTTTCCACCATGACAATGCACCTGTTCACACAACTATCTCTATGCATCAATTTTTAGCTAAACTTGGCATGACTCTCTTGCCTTACCCTCTAATTCACCTGATTTAGCTCTTTATTTTCCTGTTTTATTTTCCCAAAAATGGAGTGGGACCTGAAAGGAAAGCTTTTTGCCAATGTGAATGAGGTGAAGAATAATATGAGGGAGGTGCTGTCAGGCATCAAAAAAGATAAATAAAAAAATGTTTTGTACACTGGAATAAAATATTGGACAAATGCATCAGCTGTAATGGAGAGTACTTTGAAGGGGATTGAAGGTATTTTGTAAAAAAAAATTAAAAGATTAATTAAAAAAACAATTCCGGCTATGTTTGGGTTCCCCTACTCAAAATACCACTGAGAAATATATACTGCAGCCCAAAATCTAGTTCGTGAATTTTTCAACAAGTGCTGCTCAGTGAATTGATATTAATTTTGAATGATGGCATGATGTAATTTTAGACCTTTCACATGAAAACAAAAACATTTGTCACAAATGGGCAGACACAGCCTCCTCCATATTGTCACAGTCTGCGCTGAGGCAGAACTCTAGATAAAGAGTAGCATATTCTTTTAAAATTGAGGCAAACATCTAACAAGTGCCCCTTTTGTGTTCAGCATTTTGCCTGTTTTATCAATGCCTCGACTGTTCATCAGCCAATAGAATTTCAAATATAAGTTTTGCGAGAATTGCTGAGTGGAATTGCTGGTGTTTCTGAATGAATACTGAGGGAGAACTTGCCAAATCTCTTTTCAACACACAAGAGAAATTCAGATAACTCTAAGGGTATTCCTGGAAATCGTCATGTCTTTCACAGGTGCACTATTAATAAAATATGAAAAACTAATATGTGCATAGTAACTGCATTTTGTGAACCTATGAATCCCAAACCCTTACATTTAACACACCATTTTTTAATCCAAAAGACATGTTTATGTTATTATTACATAGTACTACTAATTGTAAGTGCTGCAAAGTGCCTCATAAAATTAAATTGGTGTGGGGTGGATTGGTGAGGGGGGGGGTGACCGTGGATTTCAGGAAAGGAGGGAGGGTTGAGTAATTGAGCCCCTGGGGGGTACACCACTAGTCCTACTGATGTTTGTGATAGCGCAAGTGTGCAAATACGCTCTATTGGCATTAATAATAGCAAAGAATAGTTTTTTTAACTGAAAACATATGCCTAATGCCTGTTTTACCTAGGAAATAATAATTTTTGAAATGGAAATGAATAATATTATGAGTTTCATGTTCAGGCGACCTCTTACATCGATCGCTAATTGACACAGCTGGGAAATCAAGAAGGGAGAGAATTGATGCATTTTGAAAAAAAATTGTAAATTACATTATCCAGTAGTTGTAACTACATAAGGTTTAAGTAATTTCCCAATGAGAGTAGAGGAGGAGGAGCTTGGACCAGTAACGTCTAGGTCTGAAGTGAGATTAAGAGGGTTTTCGGAATGAGAGTAGGTTGTGTGTGACTTGGAACTTCGAGGCAATCTTACATTTCATGAGAGAGAATATGAAAATGAATATTTCTGTTGCTGGGTTCCTGATTATATTTTTGAGACTAAGCTTTTTCCAGTTGTAAATATTTAGTATCAGCCTAAATATACTGGGTGACTGGGTGACATTTTTTTATGACATACTTTTTCTTTTCAAGTTTTGGAAGTAGTTCCTTTGGAGATAAAAGAGGATGCTCTACCCTATAAGTACATAGTAGGAGCATTCTAGTCTCATATTGAATAATGTCAAATAAATTTACTTACTGTTTATTTAAAATGATTTGATTCGTAGAGATGGCTCCAAAAACTCATTTAACGCATGATCCCATTTTCAAATATTAAATATACATACATTGTAGGTAGTGTTCTTATGTTTATTATTTACATTCTGATCTCTTTAGGATTTTTATTCTGATAGGAATGTATTTTAATATTTTGAGTATTTTTCCCAGCCCTACTAACAAGCAACCACACAGTTATGTACAAGTTCCACTAGTGTTTTTTCCGAAGTTTTTCTTGTAACTTGCATAGCACGAGTACAACTCATCACAGTCAACTCAACTAACTCTGACACCTGTGCCTACCTGATTATGAAGTAGTAGGTACTTCGTAACCAGGATCGTAATAAAAATTGTTCTTTTTTGAGGAAAACTGCATATCTTTTTATCCATCCATAGTGTTTCAATTCCATGTACTTTTGCCTGAATCTTCTGGGCCATATAAATACTTAGTAGAATTTGTTATGCATCTCCCACCTCTTTCCCCTCAGTCCCCTCTTTGGACATGTTTCCCTCAGCAGACTTTACCCTACTTGCCCGATGCATGTCTGACATGTCCTAATGACATAGAGAATTGTAGCACCTAAGTCACTCAGATCATGGCACAGGGGTAAACATTCTGCATTGTGTAGGTATATACAAAAGCCAGTTCCTAATACACCAATTGAAAGCTTCTGTCACACCTGTTCCACTATTTCTTCCCCTCCTGGGGCTACCAATTGCCAATATCCTGAGCTAACCCAATTCACCTCGACCTTGCTAAAAAACCCACATCCATTGACCATTCCAGCCATTGTCAAGGCGGACAGAGGCAACGTCTCGCAGTGCACATCATGCCAACTCTTAGCTATTTTTCTCTGAGAGTTGCCAAGAGCAGCCAAAACATATTACGTGCCACTGCAGGTAATAAAAGAAAACTATATGAAAGGCATCTAAAACATCTCTATAACTGGGTAATAACTTTATTAAAAGGTAGCTACTTACTCAGGAGGGAAGTGAAAAGACAAGCAGCTCTCAGTTTGGTGGTAGATGCTGGAGGTGCCAACATAGCAAATGTCACCGCACCATCGTGTTGAGCTACAGCACCCTTGATTACCAACAGAAGATTGTCCTCTAGTCTACAAACAAAATGTACAGTAAATGAAAATTAGAAAATTTTAAATAAAGGGCTCATTCAATCAGACTGATAAACACCCTTTCCATTGACCACAACCCAGAGCATAAAATACCATACAAAGTAGGCAACACCAGTGTCACCTAGTGCGGATCCAATGTCTTGCTGGGGATGGTAGGCGGCAATAAAATTAATAAAAATGGGAAAAACAAAAATGTAATTAAAAATTTACTAACCACTGTAAAAATTAGCCTTTCACAAATTTTTAAGAGTAAAGAATAGTAATTAAGCTTCATCAGCTGAATATAATTTTAGCTCGCAGACATAAAAACAGGTGATTTATTTGCATCTAAGTTGACTCTGTGACTCATGAGGTGATAAGAGTGGAGACTGAGCAGACACTGAGTGTAAGAGTAGTGGGGTGGCAGGACGTGTGTGGCTAGAGATGGGCCACTCTGAAAATTACCTTGGTAATTTTCGTAAATTACAGCGGTATTTTTCATAATTTACCGCGCCCCTTGAAAATTACCATAAGTTTCTAGATAATTCACCTATGTTTGAGATAATTTTTCATACAGATAAATTCCCAACATGTTCTTTTAACCCAAGTTCACATTTCCTACATGTTTAATAATAAATTGAGGCATGTACAACTCATTTTTGGAATATTTTACTTAAGTTATACATTATAAGAATAATGCATTAGAATATTCTTCTTGAAAATTTCTCATACTTTGACAAAAGAAAGCCAGATTGCGTGTTGCTTCCGTAGTTCTTTTTACAATTTTAAAAATTTCTAATATATTAATGTTGCATTAGGTATGGTTTAAACATCGTTATTCCCTTCCTTTTGCTATTGGCTTTCTTATTTAACTATACATTTGCTGTTAAATGCTTAACCCTTTCGAGACAGTGGAATTCTCTCTTTAGCATGACTGCTACGCGGAGCCCCAAGAGACTTTTTCGTACCCTCTGTACGGAGCATTTTTGCGAGGCATCCGTTAAGAAGGGTCTCGCAGGTAATCACACACCCCCAGAACCCAACCTTTTTCAACCCGTCTCAGCAGGGACTCCGCATTATCTCGAACTCTGAGGGTAGTTGGGCTACCTCCTTTCCGGGTTTAAAACCCTCCCTGCGGCATTGTTTCGCGGTCAACTTATGATTTGTTTATATGTATTAGCTACATGCATAATTGTTGCTTGCTCTTAAATTGCAGACTTTAGACTGAATTCCTAGTTTTTTTCTGTGCATTGTCAAATTTTAAACGAAGCTCTACGGTCAATATTAACGGATTTAATGCAACAATCATTTCCAATCCGATAATAAATTTTAATGGATGTTAACTCATTCGACAAAATATTGAAATAAACTATTCCGGGTATGCATTATCAAGTTTTGGTATCATACTGTAATTGAGATTTCAGTTAATATTTATCGCAGAATTTCATTTAAAAATTGTAAACGCTCATCAAAAGACAGAGAATTCAATTCTTAGTTTATAATTTCTGAAATAAAAAAAACAAATTTTGCAAAATGACTGAATAAACAATCATATGACCCTTTCCACAAAGAGGAGTAATATACGACGATGGGTACAGGTACCTGCTCACGGATTTCGTGGGTGAGGCCTAACCCCAGCTGCGTTGGGTCCCGAAACTAAGCCTTCGCGTACCCGCGACCGTCATAAAAGGGGGGGAGCAAGAAGCCGAATATATTCGGCATTCGTTCCCTTGGTCAGGAAAATCTCCGACGAATATATTCGGCCTTCGTCTCCCTTCGTCTCCATAGCTCCTTTGGCTTTTACAGAACTGAAAATAACTCTAATCGGAGTTACGAATTGGAGTTTTACCCTAGACCCATCCTTATAACTCCAATTGGTAACTCCGATTGGAGTTATTTTCAGTTCTGTAAAAATTAAAGGAGCTATGGCAGCCATTATAACTCCTTACTCTCCGTAATTTTGGATTTTTGAGTTACATAATAGGCCTCATAATGTCTCTAACACTGACTGCTGGAGAAAAATAATTCCAGAGAGAGGATTTTATACTACTGGTGGAGATTTAAAGTAGGGATGTGCGGTATATATCGATATACCGGTATATCCAGTATATTTTTGCCGATATACCAATATATACCGGTATATTTTTTAAAGTTGATATACCGGTACATATATTTGGTGTTATTTTCTAAATAATGGTACCTAATATATTGCTGAAAATGAAAATTTTCATACCTATATGTTAAGTAATTAAGTTAGGGAATTATTTTAGAGAGTGGGGTTGTTGAAAATCTTCTATAGCAAAGGAAAATGGGAGGTAAAATTTCATGGTTTTTCCCGTTTTACATCGATTTTTAAAAAGCATGAACTCTTTTTACCTTGGTTTTGAATACTCTCAATGAAGTGTTACTCCTATTCGGCGCTGCTACTACATATTCTGTAAAGTGCTGTGCCTTAAAAATAGGCCATGAGACGGCTTTGCTTGGAACCGGATGTAAATTTTCTTTACAGAATTCAATCCGAATTTGGTGGAACAAAATTAATGTTCCCAAATCTAATAAAAAAATTATCACAGTCATGAAAAAAATGTTACGCACTGTTTTTCCCTTGCATATACTAATTATATCTAGGATGATGACCTCCGTTTTATACCATCCATTAAGACGATCCGCGGCATTCTGCACATAATGCAGTTTGCAAGGAAAACAGATACTTATCCTAATTTTTATTTCTTCCAAAATGAATTTGTAGAACACACTTATGAAACGTCATAGCCTAACCCATGGAATATTTGAAGATACTGCAGTCATGGAGGTTGCTATGGCTATCCTTTCAAGCTCCCATCATTGGCACCACGTGTCTTATCAAAAGTGATACCGTTTTTTGTATTGTCGTAATCCAACAATAACTTTAAATGTGATTGCATGTGAGTATGAATGATTCTTCCTATTCAATTTTAAAATATTATGTAGACTGATTTGATATCGTAGTTTTTTCTAGTCGTTGCTCTTGCTCAGATAAAATAATCACTTTTCACTAAAAAAAGATTGCCTTTCGCTTCAACCTCAAAATGTTGCTTTGCTGTGAACTAATTGCTGTGAAAACAACGCTTGGGGTGTTAATAGCTCACGTGTAAACGCTAGCAATGAACACAATTAAAACTTTTATATCACGATTCTGTATCACGACGTGATATTATTCATCTTGCTTCTGTGGGAGAGCCTTATTGAAGCTTTTCACGAGCGGTCCTGTGTACAACCGTTTATCTCACTCAGATTTATCCTTGATTATTAATCATATTTCTCATTCCAGAATCATATTTCCTTGACATTCATTCGAGGAAAATGTATTCACAGAATAAAAATATATTATACTCATTTTTACATCCCTTCAGTTGTATCTAACACCATAGCTGACATAAGTATAAAAGGAAACGCTGACCTTCATCACCTTGGTCAAATCTCATCACCCCACAGGGTCTTCATGAAAACCCAGTTATAAGTGATGACGAAGCCTTTACATCCATTTCGGCTAATCATTATGAAATAGCTCGGGTAATAGGACGAGAGCGAATATAGCACATCACATTTGATACCGAGTGAGCTGCAATTATATCTCTGCCAGGCATTAGCACTCAGAGCAATGAACCCTGTGAAGTTTTGGCAGAACAGTAGAACGGCTTTCCCTGCTTTAGCCGGAGTGGCCCTTAAATTCATGGTTGCTTAGTACCATCTTAGCGCACCATCTCATTGGTCAACTATGTTGCATCTGATGATCGGAGCAGATTGACTGGTGATCATATTAACCAGCTGGTGTTTATGGGATCAATTAGAAAAAAAGATTGGTTTCCGCAATTGCCATTTGAGATCAATCGCATTTGCCTTGTCACTTCATCATCAGCCAAGCTAGGAATGTGTTAAGTCTCTGGAAATATTCCATCAATGCATGGCATATTTTAATTCTGAATAATTTGTTGAGACTTGTGCACTGTATGTCTTTACCTTCATAACATCTGATATATTCATAATCTGTCATAATACAATGATGAAGTTGTTTTAGACTTATTCCTTAGCCTATTTTTGTGTTCTTTTTATAGAAGCTATCGCGCATGGAAAACTATACCATAACTAAGAATGATGAAAATACCATTTGGTAATTATCAGACTATGTGCTTTCTGCATAAAAATATCTTTAAAAAATTGTACTTATCTGATAAAAGCATGTTTAGAATATACCAGTTGTGCATTTATTCCGCATATTCTTGGAATGGAAACCACAATGAATCGAACAAAAATATTGGAAAACGTTTGCTCGGAAATATTCTCTAATAAATATATATTTTAATAAAAAAGTAAATTACCTATTTATTGCTCGTTTCCTCAATATCCTTAATAGCTAACAAAATTCTACTTTGCTTTCTAGTATTCTGAGAAATAAATAAGTTCAGCAAAAGATTGTAGGTAGGTAGGTACAAGTAGATTGCAAATTCCAGCAAAAATAGTAGCATAATTATATCTTATATAAATGGTACCGATATACCAGTACACCTGTATATTTTTTTAATTATATACCTATCGGCTAATCGGTACTTTTTAAAAATATCGGATTCCTATATATTGGTATATTTTTATATACTGCACATCCCTAATTCAAAGGCACCCATGGAAGTTATTTTCATTGGCACTGCATTTAGCACTTTCATTAACAATAAATGTCTTGTGTACAAGACACTTAAAAGACTTTTGAAATGTAATGTGTATATAGCCATAGAGTAAGTATTTAGTAGGACGACCTTGAAGCGAGGACTCTCTTGTCTCTCGCTCGTGACTCCGGGGCCATCTATCATGCCCTTTGAGAATTAAAACTGTCGATACCATTTCTGCCTATACCGTGAGCCCTCTAGATGTACTTACTCTATGATATAGCTTATACAACATTAATTCCTCGAGTTTCATGATAGATGGAAGTATTCCTACCTCCATGACGGTGAAAAAACGGGCACGTTTCACTGCTCCCACTGTAAAAGTACAAACTAGTTCAAAGTTTTTCAACTTTACTTTTCAATCACTAAATGGGGTAAATGGCAAGCTTGGTGCTATAATAGCATAAAATCAGTCAGGGTGTTTTCATTGTAGAAGAGTGCAAACTCAAGTACATACAATCAATAAAAAATCTAACATTAGATTTCATACCTAAGGCATGTTGTTGTCAATTTCATCGATTTGGAGGGAGAAGCCTCTTCTTCCTCTCTCCTCCTTTTGGCCACCACTTCCTCTTCCAATATTGTGGCCAAATCTTGAGGCAGCCATGGAACTGAAAATTCACCATCCTCTACTTGAGGTATAACTTCTGAAGAAAGAAGACCAGAAATTCAAAAAAATTATGATCTCATTGGTTAATAAACTCTCAGTAGACATACAATTCATAAAAAGGCTAATTATCTGTTGGCTAATGTTAACCAGGCATTACAAAACCGGGGCTGCAAATGGAATGAAGGAATTTCCCTTACCAAATTATTTCTTTCCAAACCTGTATCAATTCCTGATTACATATGTAGATTGTTTCAAGCTGTATCACTAACTTCAAATTGCAAATGTTGAGGTCACTGCGAGATCACAAAAATATAACTTGGGATGAGGAGTTACCAAACAATTTTGCTCAGGGGAAAAATATTTATCTATTTAATATTTTTGTTGCCTTATGGCATTCAGGGATCATGTGGTGGTGTTGTAAGGAAGCGATATTCTGAGTGTGATAGCTTAACTGGTACACATTTTATGCTAAATAATGCAATTCAGTTTCATTGTTAGTTTTTTACTCTTTAGGAGAACTCTCGGAGGTCTATGAGAATATTTTTCGTAAGATCTGACTACATACTAATTATGTGATTTTCCAATAGTCTGTGACAATATTTCGTGTGAGAAAATTTCTCATAAGATCTCATTGCCAAATTATTGAGAAATTTTCTAATGAGATCTTATGAGAAATTTCCAATAGGGCTGAGTTTACAAGAGGGGAAGTGGACATATGTACCAATTTCTTACTCCTTACTTGCTGTGCCGCCAAAGTGGTGACAGGGGTATAAAAGGCAGCTTACTCAGACTCAGAGGTTCTTTAAGTTGAGTGCTCACTGGGCCTTCCCAAACCCTACCTCTACAAATGAGAAACCTCAGAGATGATGAATGAACTTATCCTTAGGACAACGCTAAAAATATTGTGCACTCAACAGGGTGGGTAACATATTTCATATCCTCATCAATATCTTACCTGAAATTGTGGCTAAGTTTTCAGGTACCTCCATCACCCTGAAATGATAGAAGTATATTCAATATCGTTAAAAGCGAGAAGTTTTGGCAACAAGTGAGGTGATGCAAAATTTTAGTTCATTCACAAAATTACATGGTGTTTGCCAAAACAGTTACTTTTTGCATAATATGAACATCTATGCAATTTAAATGAATGGCAATGGTGTTTTGGAGAAATCTTGTTTTTTTTTAAAT
Source organism: Pyrrhosoma nymphula (assembly GCA_963573305.1). Classification (NCBI taxonomy): domain Eukaryota; kingdom Metazoa; phylum Arthropoda; class Insecta; order Odonata; family Coenagrionidae; genus Pyrrhosoma; species Pyrrhosoma nymphula. The sequence continues at coordinate 88,299,597 of OY754334.1, read as the reverse complement.
TGAAGTTTACTTTCATCTCTTTTTTCATCATTAAATTTCATCTCTTATTGATGCCAAATTCTCTCTTGTGTGTTCTGATTTCGGAGGTACTATCCCAACAAGGAGTGTTGAAGCAGTTTTTTCAGCCTTCCGTCAATGCATTTGGTTGCATCATTGCTTTCAAAATGAATATGTTTACTTAAAAACCCTATTCTTAGGGCCTGAAAGATAATGCTGACTACTATGTTGTATGGCTTAAGATTGGGAGGACCACAAAGCTGCTTCAGAGAAAAAAACATGGGCCATTTGGCCCTTGCCATAAAGCCTTAATCTTAGGTACCAAATTTTCACAATGAAATATGCACTGAAATTATTCAACCTTTGAGAGAAAATTTCAGGTTGGAGGAATTCTGGGTTCCACTGCATTTTTTCATCATTGTGGTGATGATGTCCAATCCAAAGTAAGTCAGCTCTACAAAAGCCTCATGCAGAAATATGAGATAAAACTTACTGAAAGGTAGGACTCTTCGGAGAAACACCACGCTGACTTTTTCTTTCTGCTACAGGGGTCGGAGAACCAATGGAAACACCAATGGAGTTATTATGTGTTTCTGATAGGGATCTCCTCATCAAAGATCTTCTCCCTTCCATCTCAGGTCTCTTAATCTACATGACGATGCAGTTAACAAAATTTTTAATCATCATAGGTCTTTCTGTCGCATGAGATATTATTAAAATAGCAAAAAAAAATTTGTCATGACAGAAAAAATATTTATTACAAAAGAAATAAATAAAAGGAAAGGAAAGACAAAAAAATTTACATTTCCATTGCATTTTTACAATTGTTTGGAGGTTAAGTTCAGTTTGAATCATTTCATTAATTTATAGTACCTTATATATATTTGAACAAGTCCGATCGAGCATTATAAGATAAAAGTGATAATAAATATTTTTAAATATTAAATTGCAATACAGTGATATTTATTTTGACTCCAGCTAGTAATTACATCATGTGGCACTGTAACTGAAGTTAGTAATTATTAGTGTTAACACATTCAGCTCCACTAAAGTCATTATGTACCAACCTGTAAGGCCAAATGTAATGAAATCTTGTGAAGAACTTATTTAATATTACCTTTTGCTATGTTTTAAAATTTTTATGATATAAATAACAACATTATAGCGTTAATTAATTTGCATCGACAGAATGTCGACATTGGGTCCTTAGTTTCGCTTTTGAATGATCGGATTAATTACTTTTGTTTTAAAGTGAAATATCAGGTTGAATTCGGCTTTTTATATCAATGCCATATTTTAGTTGAAAGATAACAGCCCAATTACTCGAGAATGTAAGTATACGCCTTAGTATAATGTATTCCAGTGTTACATATATTGGCATTTTTGCGGAAATAATTGAAAAACTATGTACGTCTGCTTTGTTTCCTCAAAAAATTTTTTTTTCTTATTAATCATCAAACTAATAAATTTCCCCAAGCCAGCTAGATTTTCACTTCTTTAAACAAAATATCTCGCTGTACAGCATCATTCCTATGCGGAATGCAGAAGCTTGCTTTTTTGTGGCCCGTGCGAAGAAACCCTTTTTTGACCTGTACGAGTCTATTTCCGCAAAGGCTCCCGCCAGGGGTTTTGGAGGAAGTCACCATTCCTCATCGGTAAGGGAGAGGTTTGCCTTCCCCTCCTACGTTCCTCCCCCAAACTTACCCTCCCCTCCACTTGCCACCGTTCCGTGCATTTAGGGGCCACGAGCTTTCAAAGGAGCAGTACATAGACATGAGACCTTCTATTTTCTCAAATAACCCCCACCTCTCAGGGTAAGAATCCCCAAGGTTGTAGGAAGTGGCTTCAAACCGACCATTTTCACACCAGGAAAACCCTTGGCTTTCAAAGGACCCGGCCCGACCCTGTGGTACGACCATCTAATTCCATAACAAAGACCTACCACCGAGGACAACTGTTTCCGGATGAGTGTGCAACCCAAACAAGGTAGTGGCTGATTTCGAATAAGGATAAGTGGTGAAGGCATTTTTACGATGAGGTGGCAAAAAGCACGTGCACTCATCTTTTTATGAAGGAAATTTTTCTATGATGGAAAATCCAGAAATTTCGAAGTTATGTCCAGTAAGCTCCAACTTCACGCATATTTCATTCACATACACATTCACACTCATACAAATAATTGACACAAACAGTGAAGTTTTTAAATAATTTTAGCAGAATTTATTATTTTACGTGAAACTTTCGAAAACATACTTCCACACAAAGCCCTGACTCTCCATCACACTCCTTACAAAAGTACAATGATTCCATTCTTCTCCCTTCGTCAGCACACATCCTACATCTACGGTGTAAAAATCTCTGTTTGTTATTTTTTGGAACCTTACATGACAAATGCACAATTTTTGCAGTTTTTTTAGGTGCTTGCATAGGGAGATTTCTAGAACTCAGAAGAGATCTAATTACTTTAAACCTAAAATCGTAAAGACTAATTTTTGTACAATATTTTTCATACAAGATAAATGAATTCGTCAACGTAATCTGAAAAATATGAATCCCCACTTTTTTATACCATCTCAGGGTTTTTCTTTCGCAGGGGTAATACGAGAGCAATTGATCTTGCATGTCGACCCTTGCCATAAATTCATTGTACTTCGACACGGGTAGGGGTAATCTTTTTTTAAATCCTCTCCTGTTTGTTACTTCCACCATTTCACACTTGAACTCACTCGAAATGAAAAGTACTTCTCTCTTGTCTTTCCATTTTGTGACACAAACACCATTTCCACTGTATCTAGAAACAACCTCATATTTTTTTCAGTTTTTAGTAATTACGGCAGAAGGATTTTTTTCCTGGTTTCGTCAGAGGGTGCCTGTACAGTAGGTACGTTCTTTTAACAAGTTTAGCGCAAGTTTAATGCTGTTGTAGTAGTTATCTATGAATATGCTGTGCCCAACTCCCAATTTACCCTCCATCAGCTTCATTACCACACTTTGATAATGGTCATTGCCAACTTCTGTAAGAGTTCCCTTTCCAGAATATACAATGCATTGATGTACAAGGCCACTAGGTTCTGTCAACAAGTACAATTTATGCCATATTTATGTCTCTTTCCCTTTATGTACTGCCGTAACAGTAATCTACCCCTCCACAAAACCATCGATTCATCCAAGGATAGTTCCCTATTTGGATAACAAATGGAATCCATTGTCTTATACAAATGGTTGATGAGAGACCTTAATTTTTTAAGGCCAAACCAGTGGCTCGGCTGCGTTTCCATTCTCTGAGAAATGGAGTGAGCAAAAAATGGAAAGAAACCTATTTCTGCTCTTGAGACTGGTAAAACAAGGGAGTTGAAACAGTTCGTCCGTTTTCCAATAATCTTGCAGTCTACTCATTCTTATTGTTCCTGTATGGAACAGCAGTCCAATAAAAATCTTAAATTCAGCTTCTGCAATTGATTTCAACTGCCTGCCCATAAAAATTCTCTCACCGTATAGATTTGTAGTTTTTAAAAATCAATTCATAAAATTTCCTATTCGCCAGCAAATTGAAATAGTCTATTGGCTCAGTGCCAAAGTCACTCTCTTTTAAACATGCTTCACCAGGGAAACCAAATCGCAAATTCTCATTTGGATGCTCCATCCATTCTCCCTTGACCTCTCCTGGTACTGGGCCTGATTTCTTCTCCCTCTGAGAGGACGCAGACTTTTTGGCCACTATGGGAACGATTTCCTCTGGTTCCTCCTCTTCATCTGCAGTATAACCTTCTCCTAAATCGGGTTCGCTCAAGCTGGAATCCCCCACATCAGTCGACGAAAATTCTTCTGAGGGATTATCCCCGGAAAATCGTTCCACTTTCCTCTTGCGTGATTGAAGTCCTGAGGACCCAGGTTGCGCTTCTACCATTTCCTAAATTATTCCAAGAAATTCTATTATTTGTCGAAAATTATGTAAGCTCATTCACTAGTAATATATATTTAAAAATTATTTATTTTATTTATCTTTGATTATTTATTTTTACGTCATATTACAACCATGCATAAATAAAATTAAATGTTTAGTGATAGAATATTTATAGTTACGTAAGTGTTTAGATGAATATAAACCTTACCCTCTGCCACTTTCAGCACTCTGGTAAAACTCTTCCAAAAGAGAAATCATAAATATGTACTCCTGTAGAATAAGGAGCCTGCAAGGGAGGTAGCTGCATTCGCAAACTAGGAAACTCACCAAATATATAACCAACCTTTGTGCGCACTCGTTGCAAGCAAACTGAGGAGTTGCTGTCTCTTGAAAGTTTAGAGAGACCCTGCATAATGGCACATTTTTTGTCGGGTGGCATGAGCATTGACGGGGGTTGCTGCTAATTGTTGGTGGGATGGGTAAATGCACCGAGTGCCGGAGATACCAGGGCACCACACAAGGAAAAATAATTGGAAAAAGCTTAAAAATTTTAGAGGCATCTCTATGGTCAGAAAAAAGTGGCACTAAAACCCATATTTAATGTTTGATGTAAATGCTTGAAAATTAATTATGGCATGCATGTGAAAAATAGGGCCGTTACGTTTTTTCGTCCAGTACCAAATATTTTTTCGGCCATGGCCTCACCCATGATAGTAATTCTAAATCCTGTAACAAAGACGTACGTCTAAACCAAGGAGCCGTCAGCTTGGCCTAAAGATACACAGAAAGCCGGCTCGCAAGAGGACTCGTATATCCGAGCGGCACACGTGTCGACTATGCGTCGATGCCGGCCACCGGTGCTCGGTAGCCTCTGTTGACCCATTGTCGACAGCAGCACTGAATGGGTTATACAAAACTGTCATTTTCCAAGTATTTTACAACATGATAAAAAAAACTATTGTATCACTTCACTGAATTTACTAGCACTGTATAACCAATTATGCACATAGAAAACAGCCCATGATCATTCATAAACAACTTATAATCCTTGGATTTAAACACTAGAATTGATCGTACATTTCATATTTCAGATAGCAGCCAATTTCACAATCTGGCAGCTGTCACCATGAAAGATTTATTGAAGTGAGGGTTAGTGTGTTTTGGGATGTGAATATCAACCGAGTGGCTGCTGGTAAGACGGATCACCCAGATTAAGGAGGGTCAGCCCCCTGCATCTTCCTAAGCCAGAAAATCATGTGCCACTTACTGTGCGTTAAGTTCATATGCTTACCATCAGGCACCACTTACCTCTCGTCTGGGTCTTTTCGTAGCTCCATGCAGTTATTTGGTTGATTTACGGTGTCAGGTATGTTTTTAGAGTGGTTTGTCATTTATACTGTGATAAGCTTGCACCTTTAATCACATTGTTGCTTAATTTAAATATGTTTGGTCCACTTCCTAGATACTTTTTTCATGAGTATCTTCGTTAGTTTTTCCCAATTTTGGTCAGTTGCTATTTTTTTAAGTAAACGAAGCAATCAAAAACATTCTAGTTATGGTCTAGGTTCCTGTCTTTAGGTGTTCTGTTACTGCAATTTCATCCTGTTGTCTTCCCCATCCTTCCTAACTGCTCATAACCTTCATAGAATTTGGCTCTATTCTCCAATCTTTTATTATTGATTCTTTGTGCAATTTTTTCCATGTGTGAAATTAAACTAATTGCTCTATAGTCTTTGCATACCGACCCTTTTTTTATTTTTGAGGTAGGGATGACAACTGTTATCTACTCTTACAACTTTACTTGCCTTCATCTGTATTGATGCTTAAAAACTCATGGCTCTCTTTTGCACCCTAATTTGATGAGTTGTTCTCGGGTTTCCCACCGGGTTAGGCTTTCCATGATTTCCGACATTTTGGCAGGAGACTTTCATCCACAGCCTTGAAAATGGCAGGAAAGTCTTCTGCCGAAACGTCAGCAATCATGGAGAGCCTAACCCGGTGGGAAACCCGAGAACAACTCATCAGCATCATTCTCCAGGAAAGCATAAAATCATACATCACCCTAATTTAAATTATTTTTGTTTTCTCTGTTACGTGAACATTTGTTTTATATTGCATGAAAGCCAATGTTTTTTAACCTACAATCAATTATAGGTATCCTCCACAAAAAACTATTTGTCATTTCCTTGCTCACAACATGGTGAAGAAGTCATTGCATTTATAATCTCTTGACGTCCCCTGGTTGAACTAAATGGACATTATAAGGCCACAGTTGCAAGGGAAGATGCAGGGGGCTGACAAGGGTCTACTGTACGTGTTTACAATAATTAAATGTTTGCACTTTACATGCCTTTTTTACATTAATAAAATAACTTTGAGATTTTAACTGAAATTTTTACCTGTATAAATGGAAACAGTTTTCTGTGAAGTTTTGGTACTTCTAGAGCAGGTTCATCTGGAACTGGAAATACTCTCAGAACATGAGAAACAGGTAGATCTGTTTGGTCCTTCTTGTATCCTTGCTTTTCCCATCTAACTTCCTATGAGAAAGAGGAGAAAAAATTAACAAAGAAAAAATTAAAGAGGGATAACAGAAAATGTTCTCTAATGGTTAAGCTACCATGCCTTCCCACAATTATCCTAGTTATTTGATTTAAATTTTTAGATTCAAAGAGACATACCTAATGCAGACATTTTTTACTTAGTGGATGAAATAATCATACCAACTAGAAAAGCACTGATCAAATTTACTCTGCTATACATTACAGCTGTTATCATGAATTTAATGATCAAGTTCCGCATTAATGCTATAACAAACTTAGCAGCCTTCTTCTCTATCTCTATAGAAGCTATCATAGCACTTTGCCAGCTGTACTTATACTTACTTAATATGTATGTACCTACATATCACTTTTATTAATTACTGGGAATAGTATTCTTTAAAGAAAGCAGATAGCTAGGAAGACAAGGACAACTTTCTCCTGAGGCTTATTTCAATTCAAGAAAAATAGCAAATGTGCAAATGGACATGTTAACCAATAAAAAACAACACAAATACATATTTTAAGCATCTGCTCTCCTGATTTATAGTTTTTGTACTATCATATCTTATCCCCCCCCTGAAATAAGGCTGTGGCGAGAGGTGCATGAGTGCAGGATACCTGAATTACTGCCGGTCGCCGCTAGCTAGCCAGTCTTGGCCCCCCCGAAGTTATAACCTATTTTCACTGCCTCCTCTTGTAATTCATGGATTCCCATTCTCTATTTTTCTCCTTCCTGCTTTTTCTTCGGCTGCTTTAAGAATTCCTTATTTCATCTTTTGCCATCTCTTGGTTGGTCCTGTATTATTCGTATCCTCTTCGGATTTGTCTAGAGAACTTTAATCGGCCAATCTGAGTTTTGTTTTCTTCAGTATTTCCACCAGCTAGGTGTTCTTCATTAACCTTTTAATTCTTTAAACTTAAGGTGACACTTTATCATGACCAAATTGTGATCACTATCAATATCTGCACTATGGTAGTTCCTGTAGTCTTATACTTGATTTATAAATTACTGTTTCACAAATATATAACCAATTTGAAATCTTCTTCCGTCCACTGGCACAATTGCCTTGTGCCTTCTTTGCGGGTGGTAGCCAAAAAATGTTTGTGACCTGAAGGCCGTTTAGTACACAAAACTCAAGAAGTCCCTTTCCTATCATTCCGTTTTACCAAACCATACTTTCCCTGTATCTTACCTTCTCTGCTTTTTCCTACAACTGCACTCCAGTCTCCAAGAATGATCAAGTTTTCATCTCCTTTCATATTCCTTATCACTTCTTGTTTCCTCTGTACATGTCTTCTACTACATTATCTTCATAATCTCATGTGGGTATGTACACCTGCACTGCAACTTAGTCCTTAAGGTTTTCTTTCTAATTTAAGGATAATTATCCTTTCATTGCATTGAGGACAGCTTTTCACTTACATTCTGCTACATTTCCTAAGTATTTGTTCCATATCTACCTGCATTTTCATTTGTAGATTAAGGGTAGATAATCTGGTAGCCGCCTCTCCAGAAGTTCCCTTCTTCAGGCCATTTCATTTTGCTGGTATTATGTTTCTGGTACCAATCCTAAAATGCCGCTGGTCGCACATGACAAGTATCGAGTAGTTTTGACCTACTATCTCAAGTAGTTTTCCAGCAAGATCCTAAAGGAGGACTGAACAATTTAAGAGTTTGACATCTCCCAATCTAGAGGAGGTGGAAATATTGCCAAACCAGAAAGCCGTAGCTAAATACAATTAATCTCAAGGGGAGCATTGTTAATTTTGATCAAACGATGTCTTGTTCCCAATTGAAAGAAAGACAAGTGGTGCAAAAAATTAAGCATCCATATCTTTCACCTCTTATCGCTAAAATAGTACTTTTATCATCATAACTCTCCTTATAACAACTGCTTCTCTATTACAAAATCCTTGATACAACCTGCTCATTTAGATTCAATTCAACCTCCTGCTCCTTATCCATCCCACCCTCCAGAAATTAAGGCTCGTTGAGGCATTTTCCCGAATATTATGGCGTAGACAAAAAAGGATGCAGAAGAGCCTATTAGGGCTCAACTCTTACTACTGATTGTGAGCTCTAGGACCTTGGTATGGCTTCAAAGGTTTTGCATACATATTTTCAACATTGTAAAAAATTTGAGTATAGCAATAATCTATGACCTCCAAAGGGCTCACTTTGAGGTCTGAGGGGCCTGGTGGCCTTCTATATACATCCTATTATGCCTTTAAGGTAATTAGGAACGTGTAATAAATGTTGCTCGATCTGCCAAGGGGTTTGTAAGTGTATAGTGCTCAAACAAACAGAATTTCAATTTTATACAATCAAATAGGCATAATTCTTTGCTGTAAAGTGATTAAAACGAGTGCAAGGTAAAAGGAGAATTTTTAAAATTAGTTAAACACTTGAAATTATGAATTTAACAGCAGGATATGTAAGGAATCCCATAAAATCATGTAAAATCAAGTATTGGGAATTTGATGCAATGCAGGCAACCCACGTAACACAGTCTTGCTGGTGGCTCATGGCATTCAGGAATGTCAAGAGTTTCAACCGTAATAAATACCATAAATATACTTAAAAAATAAAAATGTTTTGTCAGATACATACATCTTTTTTTCATCATGCTAAATTAGTACACGTCAAAAACTGAAATTCATCACCAGGAGAGTTCAACAATTTTTCCCTTCGCATTAAAAGGGTTAAAGGAGTTACATATTAGGATCTAAACATGGATCAAATAAAAAAATGGGTAAAATTATACTGAGCTAAGAGTTAGAAATAAATATTTACTCAGCCAAAAATTAACTGATTGAAATTGGTCAAAGTTAGGTTGTTGTCCCCTAATCACGAAAAGGTAATTACATACATTTGAAATTCAACTTTCAGATCCACATTTATCAGAGTCACAGTTTGAACAGTATTGGAGCTGTGTTGAGCCATTTAGCCTAAGTTAAGATATTCAAATCACCCTTTCATCTGCATTTATGAGTATTTAAAGCTTATATTTTGCAAAATGTGTATTTAAATCATGATTTATCATGATGATAACAATTGTATCATGATTTTCTCATGCGCCAAAAATCATGACGATCAAAGCTGGTTGAGCCATTAGCGAAAGGTCATTTGGCTAACTTTGCATGGAGTTGCTCAGTAGTGAAATTAGGTATTACTTTACAGAGAACAATACCAATTGATAAATTCCAGAAATAAATCATTTGTGGCAATACTACATTCCATGGCAGGGGTTTTAAAGCCACCATCACAGGGTGGAAGTATGTATAACATTTTTTTATTTCATCCCAGGAAGCCTGAAAATTAACCCAATAAGATGCACTGAGAGGTTTTGAAAAGCGTTGTTAGAAAACACCTTTGCACTGTTCCAGCAATGGTATTTCTAAACACAGCCTTTTGGCTGATAAAAAAAGAATCAGATTATATCCTGACAGGGAAAGAATGCTCCTTTTCTTAACACATTCACTGTCCCTGAATTTGATTTTTTACTATCTCAGATGCCTCATCATTATATTTGTAAAAGTTTTTTCAATTATTAAATATATAATAAAATACTTTTTCTAAACAAAACACTTGCCTCATTAGATATATCCCTCCTCTCTGCCCCTTCAACAGAAAAAGTGTAGCTGTGTGCCCTGCTCTACAGGAGATAGCATAACGAAGGAGAGTGAACGCACTGGGCAAAATAGACATTCATAACTACGCCAGATGTATTGTGGGCAGTGAACCTGTTACGCAAAAATTAATAAGTTACTCTCGTTCACTTAGAATCTTAATTTAAGAATTACCTTACATATATAATCGACGATAAGTCGAGAAATTTCTTCCTTTTTTGGTCAATGAAAACCTACATACCTTCGATTTATACTCAAGTCACTAAATGAGGTGACTTTTTCAGGTAAATATCTCTGCATATCGACTGTCTCTCTACTGTCTATGTCTACTACTGATAAATCATGGATAATATTTCCTGAGACATGCTTTATATGTATTTACAGTCTTAAGTTTTGTATTAGGACCTATCACCTATATATATAATAAATTATAAATTTGGTCCTTCCACTTTGCGATATTAATGCATTCCATATGGCCAAATGCAATGGACACATATTGCATAACCACCCCAAAATACTTGGATTTCCTGATTGCCAACGGGTGACACTGGTTCCGTGAATTTCCGTAAATATGCTGATCGATATGATACACATATTTTTACATGCCATTGGTGAAAATAACTCTGAGCAAAATTATATAGAATATACTGAATATTGAACTCAATAATGAGATTAAATGAAAGCATGTTGACTTGTCATCAGGAAATTGGGAATCACCCGCTTCTATGCTTCCTGATACACCACGCACACTGACAACTAGTTAAGTCGGTTAAGACTCGCTGCCATGGTATTTAGTAATACCATGTTCGCTGCTAGCTTCATGGGTCCCGTTTCATACCTTTCTGTCTGAGTCCTGAGTATTTGTAAATGCCCTTCTCCTCTCTGCAATATACCAACTGTGCTGATGGTAAATCTTTCTTGAAGTCTAACCAGCATCTTATCAGAGTCCGGGATTCAAAAAAATTCCATAACATCACTAATACATTCTCCTTCCCATCTACCGTGGCTCTCTTTATCATCTTGGGTAGGCATTAGGATATCTGATCATACACAAAATTACTCTCTGGAGTTAATACTTCATTTCATGGCAATATTTTATACCAGAAGCATAGATATCATATATATATATTGTAGTTTCATAATGTATTATTTGCTGGGTGTGATTTATTTTGTTTTTTATGTAATCTTTTGGACGGGTCCTATATATGTATGTATATGCATATCCTCTGTGGCCAATAAATTTATTTATTTATTTATCTCTTGCCACCAATCTATTATTTTTCCTCCAGCACTACCTACTGTCAAGCTGTCAACACTATAGGTGCAATAGCCATGGCGGATAATGTGTAAGATGATGGCGATGACGTAACTACTTCATGACATACTCAGAAAATTGCATCGAATGGCACTGCAGATATTTGTTAAAACTAATGAATTATATTTGACCTTGAGGGAAAACCTAGAACTACTTATGGATTCATAAACTTAAAAGAAAGGCATTGATTTAAAAAAAATATGCATTGGACATGAAAAGAAACTGGGATTCATAATTTGTTGAAAACAGGATTCGATTCAGTATTGGAGATTTTAAAAAACTCTGATTCAGGATTAGGATTTGAACCATCAACTGAAAAATGAAAGAGAACCAAGACATACCCTCAATGTCTTCAGATACATTAGAGTTTGATCTCTTGGTTTCCTGCAATTAGAATGGGTCACTTTATCTTTTTTCAAACGACTCTGCTTTCCACGTTGTGTTGCTGTGGGAGCCTTTGCCGTCTGAGTCTCTTGCTGCAGGAGTTTGGCTTCTGGTGCTAACTTGGGAGGTATCTCTGGTGCTATCTGAGGAGGTTCTTCTGTTGCTGTCACTGAGGAATGTGCCATGACTGGGGCTTGTTCCAGTATTACTTCTGGGGGCTCATCTTGTGCTGTTACTGTGGCTTGCTCTGTTGCTGCTGCCAGAGGTTGCTCTATAGCTACATCAGGGGGTTGTTCTGGTGCTTGATCTAGAGGTTGCTGTAATAATAATTATTTATTTGTCCAAGGATCATTATACATGATATATAGGACACATCATTTATACACATTATGAACATTTGAACACTGTAATATACAATCATAAGTCCTTATCTATGAGGTATTCGTTGACTGAGTAGTACAATTTTTTCGGTAGCATTTCTTTAATTTTACACTCAAAAATGACAATTTTTTCAGTGCCTTTGTACTTTGTTGGGAGTTTATTCTAAAGGTGAATCCCCATAGGTCTAGGACCAAGGGAAGTGTTACTTGTCCTTACACATGGAATATGTAAGTTATTCCTCAGTCTTGTTGAGTAATTATGTGCATTTGAGTTATTTTCAAATTCAAGAATATTAGTCTGCACATACATTAAAACATAAAATATATACAGTGGACCCCCACTTTACAATCAATTCACTTTACTATTTGCATGCTAGGAATTTCAAAGCATGCTGATTTTGCGCGTGCCCTTTAAAATTTCCCATTTTGACAATTTTTGCACCCATAATTTGTTATTCATTCAGTATTCTAAGCCGTATACGTTAACGGACTGCATTTTTTTATTATAGCAACATATACATATTTAATGATACATGTTATTTATTATGAGCTGTTCATGTGATTACAGCAAATCGAGCAAATGTGGTGATTAGCGCTGTCACTAATCAGCGCCATCAAGATAATGCAACATTCCTTACGTAGTCAGGACCACATCTATAATAATTCAAATTAAGGCTTTAATTAGCCATTTTAGAGATATCATTTCGTTTATCAACTTGTAAGTATATGAGAACTTACGCCAAAGAGTAACTTATTGCAAGAGTGCATTACCTACCAACAAAGTGATATGATTCCTTAGTGGATACAGCTGGTACATGATAATAAATCACATCAATGAAATGAGCTAAATTATATCATAACATTTCTTGGTGAATGATAGTGACTGTCCTAACTGTAATCAATCATAAGAGTCCACATTTCTGCTCATACAACACTACACTCTGTATCAAGCTCTTCACCATACTCATCTTTATATCCTTTCCCAAGGTCGCCTTCTTCAGCTCCCTTTTATTACTACATAAATTCTTCCTTCATTAACACTGTCCTCCCCCTGATGTCTTTGCTATTATGCCCATTTTCTTCTAGCGTACTACCCAAGTAATTAAACTGCCTTACTTGCTCCAGATTGTGTCCTCCTACTTTTATGACCAGCCTCGCTTTATTTGTCCTAGAGAATCTCATTACTTTTGTTTTCTTATGATTTATCTTCATTCCGTATTTCCTGCCCTCTCTTACCACCTGATAGCATTTTCACTTTAGTGTAGAGCGCACCTACTTACCCCTCATACTGTAGCTTTTCCATTTCCTTGTATTGTCTTTTCACCAGTTTTCCCTCACCTGATTCGTTACTCACCGGAGTTTATAATTTAATTACTTATATTTCCTCTTGTGTAAATTGGTGTTGATGTATTTCCACATCCTTCTCTCCTCCATTTTCCTAATTATTTCTTCCATAACCATTCTTTACCTTCCTCGTTTCCACTGATACTAGGTAATGCTTTCTCTGCAATTCTTACTATGCCTGTTTTTGCAATCTCCCATCTACCCTTCATTGTTCCCTTTTGCTTTGCTTCATCTATCTTATTTTGCACTAGCTCCTGGTATTCCCTCTTTTTTAAATCTTTCAATGCTTCCACATTCCACCTCTTCATTCTCCTACTTTTACAAAGCCTTTTGAAAATAACGTAACTAAATTATGACCTGAGTCCACATCTGCTCCCAGATAGCTTCATGAGTTTTTTTTACACTGTTTGTAAACCTATATTACCATGATACAATCAATTTGATATCTCCCGGTATCACCCAGTATTTTCCATCTGTGCCAATGCCTGGGTACTACCCAAGAACCAACTGTTTTGTGTCCAGTGTTCACCAAAGTGATATTTGAACCAAATGTGTTTTTACTGCTAAATAATTTCTCCAAAAAAACTTTACTCCCTTCTCACCATGGTCAATTCTTGTACCTAGTCTACCCCCCACTTCAAATCTATATTACTTACTCTATCTATATTACTTACTATAACTTTACTTTCTGGTACCTCCCCACTTCAAATCCATACCCCCCTTCCCCCACCACTTCATTCCAGTTGCCCATAGCTATCAGGTTTTTCTTGTCAGGGACATCTCTAATTATCTCTTCTATTTGCTCACACACTCCATCCACCTCTTCCTCCCTATGGTAACAAGTAGGCATGTACACCTGTACCAAAACAAAGTTCGTTGAGCGAGCCTTTCTTTCAACTATTTCCTCTCGCTCACCTGTTCAATCTTTTCTACCCTCTTCCCCAGTTTTGAATTCAAAACCTCAGCTACCCCATGTTGACTCTTATCTCCTCCAGGGTAGATTTCCCTGTAACTATCACCCCAATAGTTGCCGCTATCTCTCCATCTCACCTTGCACAGCCTTGAAGCATCTATGTACTTACCCTTCCTCCCTTTCCTATTTAATATTTATGTACTAGCTTCCCAGCCATCATTATTTTCCAGGTTTCTATTTTAACTGCTGCTTTTCTCCTCTTTTTTTTCTCTCTCATATTCCTCATATCCTCTGATCACATTATTGTGCAAGGATTTTGTGCTATGACAACCACGGAAGTCTTGCCTCCCCCACTGCCTGGCATGACACCCAACCTTGTGGGTGGCATCCTGTAGTTGCCAGGATTAAATTCTCAATGATTGACTTTCATATTCTGGGTAATTGATAGGTAGTTGGGAGGGCTTCCAAAGGCTTATGACATGACACCATCATGTGAACTACCTTGAAAAATTGACCACGAAAAAGTCACCTCATTCAGTGACTCAAGTATAAGTTGAAGGTATGTTTTCATTCTCTGAAAAAAAATTTCTCGACTCATACTCGAGTACATATATATAGTAGTTTCTTTGGTCAAACAAGATATTTTGGTTTACAATCTCTCAGCTTTTTCACCTGGTCAGGTTCTCCCTTTCTTCCAACATACAGCTCACCCACTGTCTTTCCAGATCCTGGGAAGCAAGTCTGTAACGTTTGTCGCCAATCGTCTCCTTTGTGGTCCTATTCGACATTGGTGAGTCTATAAACCTTTTGACAACATGGCAGCTGCTGCTGAGCTCACCTCACAGATTTACGATTATTTTTGCACAATGAGAATGGACACCTTTTACAATTTCTTACTATGGAAATGTGGACCTAGATATAACAAAATTACCTGGACCTGGAATCCATTAGATTTTTGCCTTCAAAACATTGGAAGAAATGGAGATCCTGATCTGGTTAAAAACCCAAGACTTTTTCAACCTGAAGATTTATCGGGAAAGCTTGAAATCATACACCAAATATTATTCTCAAATTTCCTCAAACCACTCACTAAGGAAACAATACGATGGTTATTTATTCATGCCAAAAGGCATACTTTCCTACCATTGGAGTTACTTCAGGGGGAACAGCAGTTGATGCTGCAGGGACTGTTGAAGGTTGCACACCAGTTAGAATATCCTGAAGCTCAGGTAGCATGCTTTCAATGCCACTAAACTGTGAATTTTAAGGAAAAAATGGAAAATTTGTTATTCACTTGAATCCATCACCATTATGAGCTAACGTAATAATAATGGCAGAGGAAAAGAATCCTAAATACAATTGACAATGATCCATTGAACATTGCAACATTTACTAATAAAAAAAGTGAATTTGAGAGCACCATAGAAAATTAAAAACATTAGATTTTCAAAATAAGTGGATGATTTGCAATTATACAACACATAGTAATGCACTCACTACCGAAGCTCATAAAAAAAACAAGAATACATATGTAGTTCTATACTTAAGAGCAACCTGCAAAACAAATCAAGTTTTCTCTGCAATGGTTCTACATCACTGATTTTGATGGTAGTGTATAACTTTACTTACTCCCCCCTGCAGCACATCTATCGACAGTTGTGGTTCCATATCTCTCAAGGTTATTTCTGCAGGATCAGCAACATGGATTCCATCAGCTTGTCTCAATATATTGGCTAGTTCCTCATGTGTGAGCACAGGGAGATCATATTCATTTTCACCCCTTTTTCTTTTTTCTGAGGGCCAGAACAAAAGTAAGGTTAGTTATCAATTCAGGAACTGAAAAACATTCCAGACAATCAATACTACACGATATATGTTTTTTATTAATTTTTATGGGTAACATTGCAAAAACTCATGGGAGAAAACAATAAATGGGTGACTACATCATTATTATTTTGAAATGAGAAATTGGTATGTTAACTCTCTGTCTATCATGGGTGAATTTAATGTCATTTGTTTTATCTTTAGCATTTGTTCAATGGCCCTTTTATTTGGTCTCTTAAAATGTAGCTATGGTGGCGAGCAGATCAGAGGATTTAAGTTTGTTCATTGTTGTACAAAGTTGATATATTTATCATGCACTACAGAATATAACCATTCCAAGCATTCTGCGCTGTTGTACACAGCTGTGTCACTTTCAGAGTCAAGAAATTGTGCTCATCAATCACCCATCTTGAATGTTATAATGAAAGAAATTACACCTTGTTGTAGTTGGTTTCACAACCAATTGTGCTGCGTTAAACTATCCATTAGAGCCTGCAATTGGCATGGCAACAATATAAAGTCTTCAGCAACAGCAATGAAGGTCAACACCATCTCTTTACTGACTGTAAACACATTTGATTCAAACTATGTGCAAAATTATTCATGGGGATTACCATGTACCACAACAGTTCTGTCAGGATTTTACAATTCTGCATAGCAACTAAATGCATTCAGGCTCTGGATATGTGATACTATTTTGTAGTATAGATAAAACATAAATGCATGCTATCTTTTAAGCTGTAAAGACTTGCAAATGCTTTCATGAATGTTTAACTCTCATAAATTGGATTGACTCATCCTGAAAAAAATTGAGATGGCTCACAAACATTTCTTATAGTTTTAGAGTATATTTATATTTCTCTACTACAAGTACTATTCACATTACCTATATAAAATGCAAATTTATAATCAGAGTAAAATGTCTGGCCTTGTACAAGGTATCACATTTGCTAAGTCACAGAAGACCTCCCCTACACGAGGCTATGAAGTAGGAAGTCTCCTGACCTCATAGTGACTTTAAAGGCTCGAGTCAAAAAGATGTCTGCTGTATGCAGGGGCAGATTAAGGTGATTGTTTTGGGGAGAGGGCAGATTGCTTATTTCTGGGGGTCTAAGGGGTATGGAATACCTTTTGACCACCATTTTTCCTTTTTTACAAGGAATTACAGGGGGCAGCCATTTCCCCCTCCCACACCCCCCTCATTCCACCCCAGCATGTATGACTTCTAGAAAGAACTCATGTCAAAATGTATACTTATGCATACTCACAAACATACACCATAGTTATACGCATGCTAAACTTGATCAGATATACTCACACTACATGAGTAACAAAAAAACAATCAGAAACACAAGTGAAACTTGCACAGCACTGAATGGGTTGCGTTGTCTATACATACAGTCTTGGAAAATTAAAAATGAATGTTATAAAAATGAAAAGGATAAAAAAATGAATGTGGGAAAGGAACTAGCCCACCAGTCATCAAGGATTTCCCTAATACAATATCTGCAATAATTATGAAATAACCTCTGCATAGAATTTACTTTTTGGTGGCTGATTAGGCTCCGAGATAGGTCTGGTAACTCTTTCTTCAATGACATCCTTCACTTCTAAGCGCTTGAAGTGTTTCCTGAAAAATATTTCAATATTCTAATATTAGTAACAAATAGACAAACTGCCATAAAATTTGCTTGTTCACCATGACATTTTCCAAAAAAATTAATAACTCTCTTGTAGAAGAACATCTTTTAAATACAAATAAAACAATGGATGAAAATATATACATATTTACATTTCATCTGAAATGAACATCAAAAAGCATTCATTTCAATAATGTACCACTTCAATTAACATGGCACTGCCGCGAAGTGAATTAATGATATTAAGTCTGAACCCCAGTGAAATTTTAGTGCGCATTAACTGTAAACAAAGTGTGCAAAAAATGTGTGCTCTATCATTTGCACACTGTTGGCATGCTTTTTTCTTATGCTAAGTCTGGGCACACTTCTTGTACATTTTTCATTCACACTTCACTTTTTGCACACTTTGGTCACTTATGGACGGCATACATAACAGAGCATTGCAAGCTTGAATACTCAAGGCTATCAGTCTTTCTACTGACATTGAGGCAGCTGGGTGAACATGGCTTTGGAAAAGGATTAATGCATGCTGGTATGATGTAATGAGCTTCCCCAGTAAAATAGATCATTTTAAGCCTGCCCACATTCGAGTTTTCACTGAGGCTCGAAAATAGTAGTCTAAAAATCTAGTTTTTTCCAAGCATTACCACATGAACTTGGGGTGTTCTGAGTGAGCCAGTCACACTCAGTCTGGTGGTTAAGACAACCTAGGAATTATGAGCTATAAAACATATAGCCAGAATCAGTATTGTGAAACTCACAATTCTTTGGAATCCAGTACTCGCCGCAACCGAGCAACTTCACCCCATCGTACAAAGACACGTGCTGCATCATCTGAGAATAAGGGTGGCCGAACCAGTTAAAAAAAATAATTATGTCATTTAATAATTGTTTTAATGTCATGGATAACTTAACATTCCTAAGAATTTAAATTTAATTAAATAATTAATTTTAATTTCAAATTTTGATTTAAAAGAATGAAATGTTAAGTGAGTAATGAAATTTTAAGCATAAGCGTGATTCTCATATCACATATGAATGCAAAAATCCCCAGCACTACAACTGTGGTTATAATGTAGTCAACATTATGAGGGAACTACGCATAGGACTCAAAGTACATAGAGATGATAGAGGGGTCGTGTCTTACATAGAAGTGAATGGTCTGGGTATTACCTTGGTAGTAATGTCAGGCTATACTAAAACTGGGAAAAAACATGAATATACAGTTGTCTCTTTAGAGTAAAATTGAAGGGACCTAAAAATTTACCATTTCACCATTCATTTTTATTTAAGTATTCCACCAGCTGATTGGCAGGTTTTTGGACAGTCCTTATCCTATCATTCGATTTCTGGGACATCATCTGTTTCCCTCTGATTGATGGCTCACCGTCAGGTCTCTCCAATTTAATTCTTAACATACCCTCTAGGTACCTCTCCATACAAAATTCCTATCCCCTTCAGAGCTTCCCTGGCATTCTGCCTCTATCACCCTCTATAACATGCACTTACCTCTCCACATGTCCTTCATCCATCTTTTTTGCCTTCTCCAAACTTTTGCCACCAACTTCCTTTCCTCTCCCACCATTTATTCCTCGTTCATCTTTCTCACCACCCTCTTCAATCTTCTCCAAACCCACATTTCTAATGCCTCCAGTCAATGTACACCCTCTCTCTGCAATGACTAAGTTTCCAACCTAGGTATACAGTATTAAAGCCTTCACCTTCAAAAGTCTTTTCATTACATTCCATCTGTTTTTATATTTAGTTTTCTTTATCCCTTCTAAGACCCCCCCCCCCTCTCATCAACTACATTCCCTTTGAAAATACTTCTTTGACCAGGGCAATTTTACATCTGACACTAACACTAAAACTATTATCCTCCAAAATTCAACCTAGGTATGTAAATTTCTCAACTTGCTCTAATTTATGTCCTCCCACCTTTACATTCAGCCTTACCTATTTTATTCTCAAAATTAGAATTACCTTCATCTTCTTATGATTTATATTCATCCCATACCTTCATCTTCTTATGATTTATATTCATCCCATACCTGTCTAACTGCATCTCTTAAGTATTCAACATTGACTGTAGCCCCTTGGGTGACTGAAAAACCAGTGCTTGATCATCTGTAAATCTCACTGACTTTATCAGATACCCTCCTACCTTTAATCCCACCTCCTTCTCCCCCATGCCTCCCTTACCATTTCTTCTGAATACACATTAAACAGTGGAGATAGCAATGGAGATAGTGGACTTCTCTGCCTTACTCCCAGTCCCATCCGGATTCTCCATCGGCTACCCTAACCTGCGCTGTCTGGTTCGTATAGAGATTCCAAATGAGACGTCTGTCCCTCCAATCAGTTTATTCAGCTTCTTACTCAGAGCTACCCAAAGAAGAATACACTGTCTTTATCAAATCATGAAGAAAGTATATCTTAAATTCCACTTTATATACATATTCTCCTGATTCAAAGAAAAATAACTTGGGACACCAATTGGTGTGTCACCATTGGAAGTCAGCAACATAAGCAAGATGCCATAATGGGTCTCACTACCTACCGAGTATTTGAAGTCACATGAGGCACCTTATGGAGGCGACTGACAGGGAACATGTTTAGAGCCAAAATTCTGGACAAGTATGGATGTCTACTTTCAGACTACGTGAAATTCTCAGGAAAAAATGAGGTCATGTCTGGGGAAATGAGAATGGTTTTGTAGTCCTACCCCACACCCAAACTGACTCCTCTCAATTCCATTTTGATTCCTTCTACATCAACCACTTTGGAGACCCCTGAATTAGTCATAAAGATAAAATAACAAGGTGAGTAAACATGGAATTGTATGTTTAATGAAAAATTCATGAAAAATAAACAATTTCAGCAAGTATATCCCACAAGTGCAAGACAATGACTGCATCCCTCCCACCAGCAGGAAAATGGTGAACAGATAGGAAAGGGGTTCCCTACCTGGTGTTCCCTTTTTGCGGGCACTAGAGAGGGAGAATCCTTCCCTTTATTTTCTCTTGTGCATAGCAGTAGCAAACAAACGAGGCTGCTGCAGCTGAAGGGCAAGGAAACATAAATGTGGAACAATTGATGACAGAACAACCAAAAACTACATTACCATAGTTCTGCATGCTTCACTCATAGAGGCTAATGAGGAGATTATTTGTGATGATGTATCTTAACCAAGTTCTGTAGTCAACTCTAGAATTTGGAAGAATTTGATGGATTTGGTAACAAATTAAACTTTGCACAAATACAAGGCTACTAATTTTAAGGGACCTTGGATCAGCTGTTTTGCATAACTTTTTGGATAAGGGTATTTTACATTGTATGCCACTTTCAAACGAGTAGCAGAACTCAGTGTTAAATATTTTAGAAGAGTTAAAAGACTTTAGTATCAAGAATAATGACTCATAAACCCTTGCCTGCCTCCCCAGGGAATATGATGTTAGTATGCTAGCCTAAGTCGCCATTCCTCTCCAATACTTAACCCATTTCAACTATTTGGTTGGTTGGATCGGTAATGGTGAAGCTCATCATGCACTGTGCACAACAGCCTGTGAAAGTCACATATTATGGTTTATAATCTTTGGCCAGTGCCTTCTTCTGTGCCCCCGTAGTGGTTTCCCAGGAGTTCTGATACTCTGACAATTACTCAGCCACGGGTAGGCTAGATGGGCCGACAGGCCCAACCGGGTCCTCCTATCAATAATCCAACGCTACTCTAATTTACAAACGTTCTCTTCCCTATTTAGCTATCTGCCCTTAAAACTTTAAATAATACACATTATGAAAACCAATAAAACTTAAACACTGAAGATACAGATAAGTAACAAAATTCCTCGTCAAAATCACCCTGGTGAAAAAAAACCATAACAGAAGCGTGAACACAGTGTGCTTAGAATGTGACAAGAGTGTGATTAGTGTGAATACAGTGTGACGGTACAGTGAATGAACATTGTGCGCACTGTGTTCGTACACTGTGCACAGTGTGAGGGATGTGAGGACACTGTGCGCACAGTGTGCTATACTCTGTGACTAATGCCCTCGTACAGTGTGCACCTCATTGTGGCCACTTTTTTTTAGCGTGGGCGGTGGGGTCGTCTCCTTCTTCTTCCGCTTCTTTACTTTCGGGCGTGTTTCAGTCTCGGAGGAGGAAGAGGGGAAAGAAGCGTTAAAGGTGGGGTGAGACGAGAAGTGTGGCGGTTGGTTTGGGGTGATGAGGGAGACGATTTCGTCGTCAGCGTGTTGACAGGAGGACGAGAAAATGACTTCAGTCAGTGCGGCGGCTTGATCGGCTGGCTCCGAGGAGCACGTCTCGGCAGGAGTTGGTAGAGGAGGGGAGGGAGTGGGGAGAGGAGAGGCGGGAGAGGCCGTGCTGCCGAGAGACGGCCCGGCGACGGCAGGGAGGGCCTGCGGGGAGTGTGGTAGTGGAGTGGAGGGTTGGAGAGGGTGGTCTGGGGAAACTCTTCTTGGACGTCGGCCGCGCGAGTATTGTCCAATAAGCCACCCGCTTCGCTTTCAAGGGGTTGATCGCGTGAGGGGCAAACGGCGGCTTAATGGCCAGTGCGCTTGCACAGGTTGCAAATCGCGTCGTCGAAGTTCAGGAAGATGCGTAAAGGTTTCTCGTCTAAAGTGACGAGAAAAGAATCGGGCAAGATCGTATACAGTTTGTGGAGTATGTAAACTTGACGGCGGAAACTCTTGATGTCGTTGTAACCTTCGCGGTTTGCCGAGATGTAGAGAGTAGTAATGCGGCTCACGGGTTTTGCCGCGAAGGATATTAACGATTCTAAATCCTCGTTCTTCACGTCAGGGGGGACATTGCTAAATACTAACACTGTCCGTCACGAGTGTGCGTACACTGTGACTAATACCCTTACACAGTGCGCAGCATATTGTTGTCACACTGTCTGTGACGGTGTATTTTCAACAAGGCCCACTAGGTTTTTCACGTTTTATGAAATAAATGCGTGATCTCGATTTTATCCTTCAAACTCACCGAATGTTAATTCTGACTTCTTCTTAAATACTTTGCATAATCCACCAACCAAAGTCGACGTCACATAGAGGTTCATCCTTGGGCAGTTCTCTCGACCTTCGATCGCATACCTCAAAATGTCATCACTGAAAGATGTGACAGAGTTCAAATCATTTTTCCAAACTGTTACCACAATACTACCTACATGAAACATAACGCTAGAATTCAAACAGGTTGGTATTGAACGAGCCATAATAATAAATTAAGTGAGCTTCACGATCATTATACCTACCAGCATTTTGCAACATCGTAAATTCTAACCAAAGCAACCGTGCTCCGTTTCTTAAATTCCGCATGATCGAAGGCCGCGAGCCATACAAGGCCAAATTGGCCTCTCCTCTGCAGAATATCCAAATAATAGTACATTATGATAGATACAGCAGCGACCCCAATGACCAACGACCTTCACACGGACAATGATGAAGACAAACGCGCAAAATGTATCTCCTCTCGCGCAATTGTCGTGCCGAATCCACGCGCCAAAGTGCAGTTATAATGGGCATTAATTAATTGATTGTCACAATAAATCAAAATTACATTTTTCTTTGTCGGCTTTTTGTCGACAAAGAGGATATGTGGCGATCGCTTCGTAAGTCTGTTGGTTTGTGCATAATCATCTATACTTCGGTAATAATACCAATAATACAACGAATTTATTATTCACCAAATACATAATGCTAGATTCTTATATCTATAAATCTAATTGTAATATGATTTTTAATGAGCCAATGGACGCATGAAGCAATTAATGCTCGTCAGCACTCCCTGCAGCTTGGACTGAACTCGCTCCCTAACAAAAGCTATTACTTTAGCTTTTTTAAACAAAATGGGAAAAGCAAAAATATTGTAACTCCAAATATTGGAAACCAAGACAAGAGGCATATTTCACTCACCTATCTCTCTATTAGATGATTAGGACG
Source organism: Pyrrhosoma nymphula (assembly GCA_963573305.1). Lineage (NCBI taxonomy): Eukaryota > Metazoa > Arthropoda > Insecta > Odonata > Coenagrionidae > Pyrrhosoma > Pyrrhosoma nymphula. The sequence continues at coordinate 88,275,756 of OY754334.1, read as the reverse complement.
CCATTTGAAATCTGATGCACCTCAAGCAGTCTTCGAAACAAGTAAATTTGATCTTAGTCCTTCAAAGTTTTACTGCGCGAAATGATTTCGCAGCAGATCGTGATTTCACCCATTTTCACCTCAAAACAACAATTTAAATTTGAGTCTTCGCGCCATTTTTCAATTTGAAATCACACACGTGACGTAGCACGTGATAGACGAAAAGCGCGAAAAGAGACACATGTAAACAAAGTTGACGTAATCCATCTTACTTCATTTAATTTCATGGCAAAATGCAAATTTTGATGGGGATAAGGTTATCTAATTCATAGACAGAGGGAAAACAGCAAATTTAAATATATTCCGCTTGTTCATTAAATCTGAGCGCACAATTTTGTGAATTACATCTTTGGGTTATGGTAAGGGCAATGTTTTCCAAAATTTGATAATTTTATTGTTATAATATAGACGTGAAATGATGAATCGATAGTATTTCGGGATGTGCATCTATGATCGCAAGATGGAGTTAGAGCCATGGGCGTAGCTAGGGGGGTCCCAGGGGGGGCCCGGCCCCCCCCAGAAAGCTCGTGGCCCCCCCAGAAAAATTTGACAAATCGAAATTGTGGCGGCCACGCTTCACACAGCGCTGGCAACCGTGCGCCTGCTGACGAGCCACAGCACGGTGGCGCGGTCCTTTTGGTCCCGTTCACACATTTCCGGGGAAAAAACACCCCCTATTGCAGTGGGGGGACCCCCCGGAGGGTGGGATGTCCCATGGCCCCCCCCAGCCAAATTCCCTGGCTACGCCCATGGTTAGAGCGAGCGTTTTCTCTTTAAATAGGTATTTTTTCTGTGAGTATGTAAACTGACTTTTTTTTTACAGAAGGCGTCTTGCATGCTCGTCGTCTCTCCGTAAAGAGATTCCGTTAAAAGAAGGCATCATGGCCATGCGAGTAAAACCTAAGTGGATATCGACCTATGTACTATTCTACTAGAATTCCATTAATTTACACCACAGTCTGACACGACGAAAAGGCTCCTAAAGTTCACTCCCAAGCATAGAAATAGTGCTGCTGTGGAGTGACAGCATATGATGCTTCGCACATGGGCTATCCAAGGTATTTTCTGGGTCCATTGCTCATAATTGGTCAATGACCCATGTGGGTCCTTAACGTTACATTAATAGAATTATACTTGTGGTCCTCCAGCCTTCTTGCGGGGTACATGGAACTGGCTTGTCTGGCTATTGGTGGACATCTCCGTGTAGGGTTAACTAACCTTCACGCAGTTTAACGTATAGTTTATAAAGACACTGCGAAAGTAACTCACAACCGTCTCCTCTCAGACATTGGTCCTGGAAGAATTGGACCTGGCAATGATGAAAACAATCTAAGGAGGAAGCTTATATGGACTCTAAGAGGGCCTGAAGGGTGACCTGCTTGCAACCTATGCTGCCAGCGAGCCAAATAACCTAGGATACATGGCAAATAGGTACACTTTGTGGCTTGGAATGAATGAAGAACACCACCAAGGCAACTCCCCACCAACTGCAAAGTCAGAGTAACATACCACCAGCCAAGCCTCTCTGCCCGAGAGAGACAGCTGCTCCACCTGCTGTGTGGATGCCACAACCAAGTCGGCATCTCACTCACATGGGAAGGAAGTAGTTTAGGTTGACTCTGAACTTCGAATGTGTATATTATGCCCACTAACATAATTGATGAGGGAGAATCTAGGAAAAGAGACATCCATGCCTGCATGAATTGCCATAACAACAATATCCTAACAGAGACCGCAGACCTCTCAAGACGGTTAATTGTATTGCCTACGCTGCAGCCAAAATAAATGGCTCACTCTCAGAAGAAAATAATTGGATAAACCAGTGAAAATGTTGGAAAACTTGGGTGGCCAAGATCATACTTGCATGACGACAGGCATGAAGGGTTTAGTGTGTGATGGAAAATCTAACATCTGGATTAATGTTTACATTATTAAGGGATTGCACAAACTTCAGATACCACCTTCAGTTGCTGTTAAAAAATGTGCTACTTATTATTTGGTGGCATGAGGTGGATCAAATATGGCGGTCACTCACTATGGACAAGAAAAAAAGAGACAAGATGATTGGGGGTGTGAGGGAGAATGTTACCTTTCTCTTCCAGCCAACCTATCTCTTTCAACCTCCTTTGCCTGCCATCAAATCTCCACCAACTGTCCAATAGTTCAAATGTTTCTCGAATGATGTCTATGAAATGTTGAAACTATTCAAGTGAAAGATTACAACCGTATCCCTCTTTAATGAGTTCTGTGACTGCCACCTACTAAATGTGAATGGACCTCTATAAGTCTTGGAAAGCAACTTGAAAAGTACATTCTTTAGCCAAAAGAAATTCTCAGCTCCAGGAATGGATTCTGTGAGCAATAAAACAAAACATTGAACTGGTGGATTGGGTTTAAAAAAACAAGGTTTTTCTCTACCCTGGTCATTACCCACTCGACTTATTGTGGGACGAGGGAAACTCTTCTTGGATCCACCTGAAATTAATTCGATGCTACCCTGTGCTTGGCTAATAAGAAACAAAATATAGTACAAAGTATAGGAAACAAATTTAGTGGATCCTTTCAAAGGAATAAAAGCCCCCATATAAAAGTTAATGGAAGGAGAAATAGCTATATGTAAAAAATATACAGAGGATGAGAATGGCTGGAACACACCATAGAAAATTGCGAAAGGTATTAAAATAAGGAATTGTGTGAAAAAAGGGGTGGAGAGCTGAAGCAAACTAATTTTCACATTGATGACTGCTGATGATTCTATGTATGTTCTATATATATTAATTGATTGATTGTTTGTCAGGGGGGGCCTTCGACAGGAGCCCAGGCACTTAGACCTTTCTTGGTCCATTGTGCCAATGCCATGTCTGTCTGCCACTTGCAGACAGGGCACAAGAGTACCACGGTAGATATATAGAGAAGTGGCCTCCACCCTCCCCAGTACAGGTATAGAGGGTGTCCTCCCTCTAACCTTCCCGGTCTGGGTATATCTCCCTCCAGCCTCCCGGTGGTCTGAGGGAGTATCGCCTCTCCATCCACGCCTGGTCGAGGTGTGGAGGAGGGTCACCCATCCAACCCCATCCGGGCCCAACATTGCAAAACTTCGGTGTTCTGACGGGAACTGGTGTTAATGTTCTATATATACGTTCACAAAATTCTATACATATATGTGCCTATTTATATATACTTCGAAATTTTAGTAGATATATCAGTTCAAAGAACTGGTTTTATTGGTGGTAAGGTGATTTAGACCAAGAGCATTATCATATTTCTGAATGAATTTTCTAGAATGGGTTTCCAAACTCTTCGCCACGAGGGCCACATTGGGTAGTTCAGCACTTTTAAGCTGGCCGTAGTAAAAAAAAGAGATAAATAAGTAACTCTAGGTATGAGTTGTATCAAAATCAGTGAATTTCATGAACTAGTTACGAAGTATGTGAAATTGAATTATCATATATTATTGACAGCAAGCACTACCAGCAAATGCTCATATTTTCATCTAAAATTATAACAAAGCCATTCATATGAATGTTGTAACTGTGTTTGTGCTTTTAAAATCTAATTAAACAGGCTCAAATTTGAAACTCTAATTACTAGTAGCAAACATACAATCAAAAATTATGTGGTGCATTTATGAGAAATTCTTGCTTGCATAGTTCTTCCATGGTCCGGATAAAATAAAATTGCGAGCCAAATATGGGCTATGGGCTGTACTTTGGAGACCCCTTGCAATGCAAGCCCGTGAAACTTGACGTCGCGAGTGAATTGACTGCGAAATGGTGGGTGTCACGAGAGAGAAAATGAAAACAACCTTAGCTAGTTTGAATACCTTCAATAACAGCATTTATATAATTACAATTATTACAGTAAGAAGCAAGCCCGTTGGCTAAATACCGTTAACTTTTGTCTATGCAAGACGATCACAAGTGGCACCAAGCCGATACGTCCTTCTCCAGCCGCGGTCAGTTTCAAAGAGGGCTGGTATGTTCGCGGTGCACTTTGTCAGCGCAGGAGGGGAAACAGCTGGCCAGTGGAGGAGTGGGGAGAGGAGTAGAGGTGCTATCACACTTTGGATTGGTGGGAATGTTCACAGGTCGGCTTGCAAGTTGAAAAAGATGTCAGCACCAGTGCAGACCGAATAAAAGGAGTGTACTTGCTGGAATCGCGATGACCTGAGCATTCGTGTTGACCAGAGCAGAACGCAGCACTTGTCTCATCGCTCTCTGGCATTTTGTGAGATGCGAAATCTCCTGCGGTTTAGAGTCTCCGAGGATTTTCGAGTGTCGAGGTTTTGAGGGGGGGGGGGGAAATTGGCACACCCTCTTCTAGAACATTCATGTAGTATGCAAGCATTTTATTTATATATCTCACAACCAAAAACGGCACAATGGCTAATTACATTGGTCGATGCAACAAAATAAATAAACATAGAACAACAATAACGAAAAACATGAAGAATGAAATAAAAAATAAAAAAATCAACACAAAAACAAAATTAAATCAAATTTTGGGGTTCCATACCGAAGTGCCGTTTGATGAATGAATTGAACATGTTGGGCGAGGAGAAGAGGTCAAGGGACGGATGCGCTGAGGACAATATGTTAAATTTGGAGGGGATTTGGTAAAACAGGGACCGCTGTGAAAGGGAAAGCTGGAATTTCGGGATGTGTAGGAGATTGAAGTTTCGTGTGGGGCGAGGAGGGACACGAATTGGAAAGAGAGAGAGATGGTCGCAGGAACAAAGCTATCCATTATACTGTGTAAAAATTTCAGGTCAGATAGTGCACGGCGATAGGAGAGCAGAGGAATTCCTAGGAAGGGCAAAATGGATTCACGGGTTGAATTCTTGAGGGAGGGAATGCGATGACGGGCAATGGCTAGGAAAAAATTGAATGGATGATTTAGAAGTTTCAGAGTGGATGGGCAAGCCGTTGACCAAATTGGTGAGCAGTATTCTAAGATTGGAAGGACACAACCAAAGAATACTGTTCTGAGGGCAAGGGGATCTTGAATGTCTGTGTGACGGTACAGTAGGCCAACCACCGTCATCGCCTTGCCCACAATTCTTTTTATGTGGTCTTGGAAATGCAGCTATCGTCAAATACGACACCCAGGTCGCCATGGGATCTCACTGCTGGAATAAGACTATTTTGGAATGTGTAAGAATGATCAGCAGGTCTACGTCAAGAATGATCGGCGGGTTTATAAATGCAGAAGTGTTTCATGTTGAGGTAAAGTGGCACAAGATGGATTAAAACAAATCAAGGTGCTGTGAAACTCCAAGGGTAGGTATAATTTCAATATGCTCCTTTAATATACATACATATCATGTGTACAAAAAATATTTTAATTTCATGGCAATTTAAAATTATGAAATCATTCCATGTATTGATGTACTGCTGTGTTCAGCACATATATACCTTTACAGACCTGTGCTTTAACATGTCACAACATAATATACTGAAAAAATTTAGACATTAATTTATGTGCTTAAAATGTGCAACGAGCACATTGTGCTGTACTGCAGAACTTCCTGTAGAATTCATTTGCCACCTGAATGCATCTTCCTTCATTTTCAAAATCTTCTACTCCATGACTGGGGTGACAAACTGAACTAAACATGAGTGACATCTCTATTTCAGGAGAATTAGAGTATTTGAGGAGCTGCTGTCATCATAGTATGGGTTTGATGATCTTTCAGTTTGATGGAACTAAGTACTTAATTTGAATGGCTGCTCACTTTGCTGCAATGAGTGTCATGAAGCTACATTTAACATGGGACAAGGTTGATCAGTCCATTGTCAATTCAGTACTGTACGGAAAAATTCATTTAGGGAACTTTTGGCATTCCAGGTGAAGACATGAATTTGTTGAAATGTGAACATACATTAGTAATGAAATATATTATTCACAAAATGCTTGATAGAATTAAGAATAAGTATTGCTCAACCAGCAAAATTGTCTCTTTATGGGGCTACATCATTTTGTGGAAAAATTTTCATCCTCTTGTTTGGAAGCGTACTTCAAAAGCTTTAGGAACCACAGTTAATCCTCCTTCGACTTCATCTGATGGTTTTGGATGGCCTTCTGGCACACTGATATAATATTTCTGTGCAAGGCCGGAGAAGAAAAGGAATAGGTTATTCCTAGCTAAGGCTTCTCCTAGACACTGTCGTTTTCCTGAAATATGTAGTTGTTACAAAAATGTCAGTGGAAGTTTAAATGTAGGCTATTTATGTAAATTCAATCTGGAAAAACCTCATAATTTTACCCATTACATTATTTCAGAGAAAACATAACAGGCTTCGATTCAGAATTTATGGAATGAAAAGTGGATAAAATGTTTACTTCACCTGCTCCAAATGGTATAAATGCATCATGTTTAACGACTTTTCCATTTTCATCCAGAAACCTCTCTGGTCGAAAGTTCTGTGGATCTCCCCATATATTTGGGTCATGGTGCACAGCATGCAAATTGAGAATCACTCTGGAATTCTGTTTAAAAAATCAAATACTATACTCAAATACTGTTGCTTCACATATGCAGAGCACTTAGGAGGTTAATTTAACATGCCATAATACCTTAAGCTAGGGTAAGACTGAGAACGTTAAGTAATTTTATTTGTTTAAACCAGGGTTTCCCAAACTATGTTCCGTGGAACACTTGTGTTCCACGGAAAGCTAATGAGTGTTCCGGAAAACCTAGAATGGTTTTATATGCTAACTGTACGTATTGGTTTAATATTTACAAAGTAAACAAGGTGTTCCGTAAAAATGTCAGGATTTACAAAGTGTTCTATCGCAGGAAAAGTTTGGGAAAGCCTGGTCTAAACTTTCTATTTAAATTCCTGGCAAATGAGAAGAATGAGTGTTCTTAAAGCTTGTTTTATGTAGACTCCGTTTGTACTTACTCAGGACATGGCAACCAACTGCGTCATAATAAAGGAAACTAAAGAAGGTCATAAACTGTGTGGATATGAAAAATTAAGCCACTGATGTGACCAACTCACATGTACAGACACTAAATCTATTTTAACGCCTCCCCTTGTTGGACACATGCTAAAAAGATAAAATCAAATTTCCACATGTACCAGGGAAGCCTTGGAAGTTAACACAAGCAATTATACAATGCAAAAAAATGGAAATAAACTAATCATACATTAACATCATAAAATTAATGGCAAATCTAATTCGGCAACCAATACAAATTAACACTCAATTCAATGGCACTAAAATTTAAGTATAAGACACTAATACTAATATAGGGCACTAAGGAATAGGTAAATGTCACAGTTTACTTATGTCCTAGGATTTGGCACTAGTATTTGTTCAACTTAGAGTTAAAAACTTTGGTAAAAATGCGATATTCTCCAGAGGAAAAATCATTTGCCTTGACCGGGATTCAAACCCGGAGCCCTTGATTTTGCGCCGAGTGCTTTAACTAGTTAGGCTACCGAGGCATCCTTCTCCCCTGTGGATTATTTTGGTTTGGTTTGGTAAAAATGTCTGCACAATTTGGTTTGGAATTTACATGCATGTACAAAATGTATGTTTTACATATACATGTATGTACAAAATTTGGAATTTACATGCATCAGGGTTATGGAATAATTTTTGATCAGTTCTTGGACATGATGTAATGTATTTGATGTCTATGTGTTTGGACCTCTTGGATACACTGCAGTTCTCAGCAACGGCAATAGCCCGCTGGTTGTCCACATGGAAGGTGATGGGTTTGGCCACCAGATGTTCAAAACTAGGGTCACAAAGTAGTCCACAGATCCAGGTCACCTCTCTCGACACGTCACTCAGGGCAATGTACTCTGCCTCCATGGTAGACAGACTCACGGAGGTCTACTTCTTAGGTAGTTTCAAGGTGAATACACTCCTCTGTTTCCTCTCTTTAGAACTTGGGGCCTGTCTATTTTGGTCATTATCCCAATGCTCATCTCTGAATGATTCTTGCAAGATGGAATCTTCAATTCCCCACTCTATCTCTTCTTGTGATTTTATTCTGGTCACCCCCTGCAGTTTCGGGTGGTAATTTTGATTTTCCGAGAACAATCCTTCTCGGCCCACCTGCTCCCTATGTGGCTACCGTGAGGCCACACTGTTGCCACTACCTTCCACCTCAATCCTCGGCTCAGCGCTGCCCCCTGCCGCCGAGGCACCCTCCTCACTCCCTGGCACCCCAGCCTCTGACACCTCTACTGGCTGCTTTCAGGCGCATCTCTCAGCCTCCAACTGCCACCACAGTAGGACTACCTGCTTGCGGGCCTTTGCCACCTCCAACTTCACTGCTCACCTGATGGCCGCTTCCTGAGCTGCACTCCTGGAGCACACATCATCCGGCACCCTCTGGTGGTACGATTGAATTCCCTGGAGTCATGCCTCTGCTCTCTTGGCCTGCTCCTGGTCGAGCGGGGGAGGCAAAACTGCCTCCAGATGCCATCCCCGCACGCTCCCTGGTTCGTGAGGAACTCATAGTCCTCAGCCGGCCTCTGCCTCTCCTTCAGCAGTTCCTCCTCCCACTCCCACAAGTGCCGCTCTTTCGTCGTATACTGGCCCTCAGCTTCCTCTTGCTTTCGGACAAAGTCTTCCCATAACTTATTCATAGCTTCCTTGTGCTCTTGTTTCAATATCGTAATTTCCTTTGAGTATTCCTCAGCCTTCCCTTCCACTTTCAGCGTATGGTGCTGTTTTTCTTCCAGCTCATCGGTCAGGCATTCGATTTCATGCTTATGCTTCTGCTCCTCGTGCAACTCTTCTTTGCGCTGGGAAATCTGTAGTTCCTCCCTCAACTCTGTGTTCTCTCCCTTTAATAGTACAACTTTCTCCAGGAATGACTAGGTTTCCTTCTTGAGGTCTTCTTTGAGTTCCAATATTCTCAGTTTCAAAATTTGCATGAGGGTGACTTCTCAATTAACTCTCAAATTTGCAGACCGAAGTTGTTCGTGTAGATCAGTAACCTTCATTCCCAAACCGTGCCTATCTATCGAATAAGTTTTCTCTATTGATTCTGAATGTTTTTCCGCCAGAGGCAACTGGTTCAATAGGTCATTGCATGGTTTGGTCAGTTCCTTGCATGTGGCTTTTTCAGTTTTGTATTCATCAAGGAAGTCTTCGCTGTTATACTTTCTGGATTTTAAAGATTCGTTTGTTTGTTTCAACTGTAATGCAATGTTTACCTTTTCAATCAAATCGTCATTCAAGCTTTTAATTATTCGTTCCTTTTTCAAAACCTCTGACATGGGTTGCTTCACTTCACAAATTTCAGGTAAGTTATTCATGTGTCCAAACCTGTCATGCCACAATTCAACTCTTGAACATTTTGCTGCAACTATTTTCTCTTCCTGCTTCTGGTTTGCTTTCAAGTCCATCTTTTCACCATTTGCTAAGAAATGATCACACTTCAGTTCATACATTTTGGCTTTCTTGCTCCAAAGACCGGTCATGAACAGTTCCTTGCCATCATAGATTTTCTTCTCTCCTTTTTCAGTCACAATCTTGAATACTCTCTCTTTCTGTTCTCCTTTCTGATATAAGAGTGCAGTCAAGTTCTGAGACTAAATACACTTTCTGCAGAATTATTTGGCAACCCACATACTTCTTTGCAAGCTGTGCAATCATATAACCTCTTCCAGTTACCTTTAACAATCCCCACTGGCTGTTTTCACCTTCCCTCCATAAATCTGTCCAGTTCTTGAATCAGCTCCTCATTTGGTGTTAAATGATCATTTGCTCCTCCATCAATGAAAATTGAATGGGACTTAGAACTCTTAACTGGTGTACTCATAACTGCCATGAGGGCTTTTGACTTAATGGTTTTCATGGACGCTTTCTTCGCCACACCTTTCATTTTTTTAGGTGTTTCCTCTTCTATTGCTCTGTCATTCGCATCAGTTGAACTCAAGTCTGAGTCAAGATCAGAAGATCTTGCAGCCTTTTTCCGATGTATTGATTGTGATTGATACTTCCTATCATTTTCTCTGATACATCGTATATTTTCTTCCTGTTGTCTCTTCTTGATTTTTCTTTCTCCTCAAAGTATGGATACTCATGAGCTATATGTCCAAGCTCTTTGTAAGCAGATCATACAAATCTCCTCTCCTTCAATGTATCGTTGTTACTGCCTCCCCTGGAATAATTTCTCCAGCCTCCCCTGCTTTCAAAGTTGGCAATTCTCTCAAACCTCGAAGCTAGGGCAGTGACATCACCTGAATCTTTGTCCGTTTTATTTGATGACTTGTGGTTCTCTCTTCTAGCATTCTTTGGCCATTAGTCTAGCCATAACTTCCTCCAAATCGGTTTGTTCTCCTTGGTCCATAGCGGTAATGAGCACCTCATACTTGTCAATCGGGAGACCACCAATGATAAATCTTGCTATTTCCTTGTCATCAAAATTAGCCTTTGTTGCCTTCAATCTTCTGTTTGAATTAAATAATCTTGCAAAGTAGGTAATCTTCCATAGGTTCATTCTATTCTTTCTTGATAGATATCAGTTCACAAAGCAGCAACATTTGGTTTATAGGTCCAGCTTTGGTGTACAGCTTTTCAGGCTTGTTCCACATAAACTGTGCAACCTTTATAGTGCCGACAAAATCTATGGTCCTCAAATTCAATGTCAACAATATGAGGGACACTGCTCTATCATTTTTCCTCGCCTCTTCAGCCAAGAATGTGTCTGTTTCATCAGCATCGCCTACTTGGAGAAAACCAAGGTAGACGGCATCCCAGCAACCCGTTTGATGCAGTAGAGCTTTTGTGGTCAACGACCACAAGAAGTACATACATAGTTGTTCTTGTCTAGTTTCAAGTACCTTTTCACTGCTTCGTCTTCTGCCATTTTGACTTCTCTGTTTTCTCCTTGTCTTGATCACAGATGCAGTTGTTGGTAGGCGTCACTAACCGACTCGTTCGAATATTAGCTTCTTAACTTTTCTAACTTTCTTCCTTGAGTCCTTAGCACATACGTCTTAAAATCTGTTAAGCCAATTAATTTTATTTGTCTAAACTTTCTATTTTATTTCCTGTCAAATGAGAAGAACGAGTGTTCTTAAAGCTTGTTTTATTTAGACTCTGTTTGTACTTACTCAAGACATGGCAACCAACCACGTCATAATAAAGGAAACAAAAGTAGCTCATAAACTGTGTGGATATGAAAAATTAAGCCACTGATGTGATCACACATAAACAGACACTGAATCTATTTTAACAATTTACTTGCTAGCAAAATTTAAGGATCTTTAGTTTTTTGTCATTTTTCCAAATATTTTGCGTGGAAATCATTTTAAGTCTTGGCTCCATTTTTATCATCACAAGAGAAATATTTACAAGCCTAGTTTTTTGTTTAAGTTTACCTTTGGAATAATGTAGCCAAGCAATTCAGCATCTTTTTCAGCATACCAAGGAGAATGAGGAACTGCTAAAGGAGCAACAGAACTCAGTCGTAGAACCTCATTAATTGTCGCTTCTACATATGGTAGGCTGAAAAGGGGAAAATATCTTTTAAATACTCAGCTCTTCAATTTATAACTCTTGATTTACATGCTGTTGATGCACCGTATTAGCCCAAAGAGAATCCATCTCCCAGAAAATTTCCAATAGTTCAATGAAAATAGTAATAATTTTGTGGATAATCATTGATTGTTGTACCTTATTTATTATATTATAAAATAAAATCGTCCATCAAGTTTTTTCCATAACCATAATTCAAACAATTTAAATAGAGGCTGCTACCCATAAATGTTACTTAATTACAACTTCTCAAGAGCTCAAATTTAAGGAAATAGTTCAGTTCATTGAGGTAAAATTTTACAAAAACACAGCTTATACCTTTTCATAATAATGCAGTCAAATAATGTGATATATTATGCTCTAATGGTTCCAATGATTTAAGTGATGATGGGCCAGATGCACAATTCTGGTAACAACCTTGGTTACTACTGGAATTCCAGTCGTACATAAGACTCTTAGCCTGACTGTGCAACTGGCCCTCACTCTGATAATAGAGTCATTACATATTTACATTACTCTGTTATGTACGTGAAAATTTTATTAGTATATATGTAAGACCTTGAAAGGCCTTCATTTGGCTATTGTTATTTAAGTCAGGCCTACCTTTTTTTTTGTAAGTATGTAATGAACAATCATTTTTTTTGTTATTGCCATCACATTAAAGTATTACATTTACTGATAAATACCTATTTAGGTACTTTAATTCTTTAATTTAATTCTTTAATTCTTTAAATACTTTATAATCTGTTATTAAATATGGAACTAATTCATATTCAGTTGAAGAACGCCAATCCGGAATTATAAATTACGGAAGTACCTATATGAACGGCAGAACAATTATTGAAGATTTTTCAAACTTGTGCTGTTGAAATATTTAATTGAATACTGGATTTGTTGTTAACAAAATATTTTAGGGTTGAATCTATTGAATCATGTATTTCTGTTGTTCCAAACATGTTATGCTTTCTATTTTCAGGGTAAAATAACTTAACTGCTTAATATATTTTTTAGATATAATTTATTATTAAACTGAGCAGCATGGGTATTTTAGTTTTGGATAAAATATTATTATTTGAGATTTAAAGAATTAATTCCTCACAATACGTACTTCCCTCCCAATGTGCATAGTGTATAGTACTTGGGAATGTTTCAAATAATCATTGTGCTAGATTTTAAAGATGTGCTGTGTAAAAACTGATAATAGTGTCTATATGTTCTGGAAGAGGTAAGGTCGTGAGCATTCCAAATTAGCGATCTTTTAACATATTTTACTTGAAAATCACCTGGGTCTGTCTTCAAGAGATGGAAGTCTGTCCTTTCCAACAATCCTGTCCAGCTCCTCTTGGACTTTAGTTTGCACCTCTGGGTAAAGTATCATGTACAGCATTGAAAATGTTAAAGAGTTGAAGGTTGTGTCACTCCCAGCCATAAATAAGTCAACACAGATCTGCACCAGCTGCTTTTCTGAGAAGAGTTAAATTCCATATTATTCAATTTGTTTCTTGGGGAACTAAATTGAGTAAATGTGTCCTTGATCCCCAAATATTACTCATTATATTGTTATAAATTCTAGTATTGGTTAATTAAGCAAATATAATAATACTAAATCGTAAAAGATTATGATTTTAACATTAAATTCTTAAGTTTAAAGCAATTAAAATTGGAGAGCACTTAAACTTTGTGGAGTGATAATGACTTATTGTGTACGGGTGGAGAGGAGGATGGGAAGGAAGAATTAGGTGCATATTATTAGTTGGATTCACTTCTCCTCTTGAATCTTCTAGTTGATTGTTGTGGCTCACAATCAGTAGCATTTCTGTGAGCAATTGAAATTTATTTCAAGGAAAATTGGACAAGCTGTAGATGATGGGATATAGTGCATAGTGGACAAACTAGTTTTCTTTGCATGCTGGCAGCTGCATGAATGTGGATTAACAGGGTGGCAAATGTCAGGGAAAACCTGGAATTGTCAGGGAATTTATGGAAAAGTCAGGGAATTCTCAGGGAATTCTCGTAATAGTCAGGGATAAACTGGCATAAGAAATTCTCGTTATTTTTCTATCATTACGTTTATCGGCCAGTCATTCCCGCCATTTTTTCACCAAAACATTCCACCAACTAAAACTAATGTCCGTCACTGATGTGCATGGAATAAGCCCCATCAATTCGTGGGACATTCCGTGGTGAATCTTAATTATTTAGTTGTGAATCAGACATAAAATGTATCCCTTTTGTATATCCGTATTGCGATATTTGCCTAGTAATGTTAAAATTCATGTTCACAATGTATTACGCTCATCACAAGGAATCCGAGGCTATGTTGTTCAGAAAATTTTATCTCGCGTTTTTTTAACTTCCAAAACTCAGGTCGAGAGGTGTCTGGAGCACACTAGCTCGTAGTAAATAATAGCTTGCAGTTCTAAAAATACGAGACGATGATTATTAAAATGGTAACAAAAGTACGATCTCATGTGTAAATTAAGTCTTACGCAAGATCATCTTCGTTTCTTATACCTCCCTTTGTGAGACAGTAAGAAGAGCCCTCCTCCCATCCTCACCTTTTACGCTCTGCGTTATTATTGAATGGCCCCCTTAAGTTCCCTCTCGAAGCAATTTAGTCATGTCACAAACCCCCTCAAATGTGTTATTCGTGAACATGATGCTACTAATTGTCTCCTGTTGTCCTCGCTCTCAGTGGCGGGCTTACGTGTTTTAACCAAGTAATTTTACATTTTCTGTTCCCTGATTCACGTTAATCAAATTGTTATTTGCTTCTGAAGGTCACTCGCGCCATCCGATTTTGATCCAGTCCAACAACTTTGCTTAGTTGTTATTTTTCGCGCACCTTAGTGATACCTGTGCTGGAGTCCGCCAGTAAATTGGCCATTAACTTTCCCATCGATGCCTTTTCAGTAATTGTCAACTTCCCAGAACTACTACGACGCGCTACATCTTTCTTGAAGAATTAGACATTGTCAATTTGTAATTTTACTGAAGGAAACATACACGGCCACAGAAATACAATAGCCGCTGATACGCAGAAGGAATATAGCTCGCTCGTCTGGGTCGCCCCAATGCTCCCAATGGTTCAGGGGACTCACCATAATGCAAAACTGTTGTATGCATAATTCAATAACCTGCTGTAGGAAAACCTTGTGTGTAGGGAAATGTTGCAATTTTGTAGACGATATAACGGCCGCTTCGACGGCACACAGTGGTCGGAAATTGAAAAAAGCCGGACAAAATCCCAATTTGCTTTTTTTTCAAATAAATGCTTGAAACATGGCATTTATACTCACGAATGATTACTTATTATGAAATAGTAAGTCATTTTTCTTAGGTCCTACCCATTACTTGTATACGGAGATTCAAACATAACCAACATTCCAAAAAAATACCCATTTTGATTTTTCTTTGAAAATTTTAAAAGTTAAGCACATGGTATAGTTGTAGAAGGATTTTAATGAAATAAAAAACAACACCATTTGTGATAATGGTACTTTTGCTGTCCTATGCACAAGTTTAAAAGATTATGGTCGATATTTGGGTGCTATTACCTCACTAAATGGTGGACATTTTTTTCAGGCAAAATTGCATATGAAGTAATCATTTTAATTGGTTTCACGAATATTTCCACCGAGATATTTGTACAGAGTTTTAATTGGAGACTTCTTAAGATTATTCTGAAAAAATCTTCGAAAAATGTCAGCATCTTTGGGGTAGCGGGTGGGGTAGGATAGTAGTGACCTTCGCCTTGCCAGAGCACTTGGGGGTATGAATGGACCCTCCTTGGTGTGTTTTTTCATTAGGTTGTACTTTGTAGCTTTTTATATACTGATTTCAGTTTTGTACATTTTCTGAGTTTTGATGAAAATTTAATTCAGCAGAAATAGGTGACCTTTTGCTTATTTCAAAGTCATTGTGATTTTGGTATCGCTTTCTTGAGCATAAGTTAATTTTAAGAGTTGCCTAGCTATTTTGAACATTTGGTTATGCTTATGGTGTGCCGCTCGCCAGCAGCTGTTTATCCCCAATCAAATATCCCTCAAGTGCATTCACATCTCGGTTGCTCCGGCCGTAGCTTTTTTCAGGGCTTTCGCGCCATGACTAATGCCTTCCCCTCTCTTCCTTCCGAGCCTCCCTTCCTCGAGTGATGACCGTAGGATCGCCAGGCATGGTAGAGTAGTAATTTCCAGATGGTATGATATCCTTTACCCATTTTCCCTCCATGAGCACTTTCATTGTTTGGTAGCCGCTCCTCCCATCTCGCTTTGTGTGCTTCCCCAGATTCTTTTGTTAGCCCCGAATCGATGATGAGCCATGGTTCTCAGCTTTGTTTACACTTTTCCTATCTACTCTTGTCCCATCTCCCAAAACTTGAATGTCAATCACAAGGTAAGGAAGGCAAAAAATATAGGGACTACTTCTGGGTGGTGTCTGTTCAACACTGCGTCAGCAATTTTTTTCTTGAGTTCCCTCGAGCTTCTTTCGGAGGGCGATTTTAGGTTCGTCGCCAACCTTGACGTGATACTAGTGATACTCAAACCCTACTCTTCTCTCCCCTCTCCCAAGCCCCTCCCCTATTGGAAGCCACCTGAGAAGGGTGTGGGGAAGTGATGAGTGAAATGTGATACTTTTGGTTCGCGGTCGCAACTAATAAGGGACTTCGGGCGGACTGGGATGATGATGTAGCACTTCCACATCGTAAAAAGGTCTTGAGGGAGATGGGCTGAAAGCAGGCCAGTAAAATTAAAGGTCAACGACGAAGAAGTTTGGTGTCCTGGATAATACACCTGGTATTACTGGACACGCCCGAAATCATTTGTTTTGTTATTATTTTCCGTGTGATCGTGTCTGATAGCATACTTCTCCAACTTGAACTTGAATCTAATAAATGTGAAGAAAACCATCCATTAACTCTTCATTTAGTGCATATTCTTTGTCTTTTTATAAAAAAATAGCAGTACAGTGATTATCTCAGAAAATATGGGATCTTTTTCGTTATTTTTCGGAAAGTACGTTTAGTTCGAACCCGGATAATTCGAAGTCCAATTTTTTGGTCCCTTGAACTATGAATTGACGAGGTTTTACTGTATTCTGTTGACATCCAAGTTGTTTGAGCATCAAACCATGGGTCAGTCCCAAAGAAATCATGCAGAAGAAAAATAAATGTTGCTCAATATGTTTTATTTTCCTGATGTTTTGCCAGTTTATCAGTGTGTCAGTCGTTCAAAACTAAGTATGAAAAAGTTTTCAACTCCTTAGATTTATTTTGGTGGTGATGGCCGATTTTAAAGAAGCATCACATGTATTTTTTGACGAAAATAATGTTTTGCAGAAGGCCTTATAACTTTTTATTTTCCAAAAATAATTAAAAAACCATTGGACTACTCAGATTAAAATTCCATTACTTAGATTAATTATCTAAAAACGGACAGTCAAAATTCTGAAATTTTCACTAAATAATCTCATCATATAGTCTAAAAAGTGGGTTAAAACTTATATATTTCATTATCTAAATCTAAAATATATTCATTTATGTAATATGCAGTATATTTTCTGTCGGCAATTAGTTCAAAAGAAACTAGGTTCATTGCCATTTTAGCCCAATTTTCTTTTAGGGTTATTTTTTGCAACACAAGTGGGATACAATAAGCTTTACCCATGTTTGCTTTGCTGTACCCATGCTGTAAGCCACCCATGTTTGCTTTGATCTCTTGGGAGTTCATGAAAAATTCTCGTCATAATAAAGAATTATATTATTCTCATATCTGTGCAACAGGGAGGAAAAGGGGAGAGGAAGCTCTATGGTACGTGACTAGAGAATTTCCAATGATACGTGGGTGTGCGGAGGGTAGTCTCCAAAAATATCAGTTTCCTTGAAGCCCCAGTCGGGTACACTTTGTCCTCCTGTGTGCTGTGTTGCCAAAAGTCACTCCCTCGCTCTCACTCTATCTGTGCAGTAAATTATGCCACATCTTCTTGAAGCCCCCTCCACTCTAAGGACCTCCCCAGCCCAACTAGCAAAGATGCTCGGACTGTCACGAATGCAGACAAAGCTCAGTCGCAAAGTTATTTTAATTCTAGTATAGTGGTACAGTCATCGCGAAAGCTTATGGCATTGCGCAGTAGACGATTTTGGGACTGGAAGGGTCTATTTTCTAAAAACCGGTTGCCGCGGGTGGAAGGGTGGCACCGGTGGGCTAATGTTTACGATTTTCGTTGCCAACATTGAAATTTGTCATATGCCTTCAATGAATTTGAATGCCCCCAGCTATTCGGCACAGTGGGTTATGGAGTGGGCATCGTCCCTTTGTACCTGAGTGCGCGCCAGGGGGTCACGGCCTGGGGATCTCAGGCTGATGGATGGATTTGGACTTGTAGTTGCAACAAGTATTAACTATTTTCTACAATATTACACAAAAACAAATATCACATTCGTATTTCTTGCGATTTTCTTTCTTTAATAAATTACGGAAATTATCCAATTTATTTTTGCATGAAATATATATATATATATATATGTTGTCCTTCTCTCTAGAATATATATTCTTATATTTCCACTCTTTTGTGTCCTCAATGTCCCTTTTATTCATCGAATATACATGTACATAGTGCCAATTTTTGACATTATCTGTTCAAGTACTTTTTATTTTCTTATTTCAGTGACTAAAACTTTAGCTAGTGGTATTCAAAGTCCAATTCCATTCATTGTATTAGCTAAGTAAAAGAAGAATTTAGAATGCACTGTTATTTCGTAATTTTATGTTGTATGTCTTAAATCTCGATGACATAATTTCATGCGGCTGAAAATTTTAGCAACGAAACTAAAAAACAACGGATTTGCACTAAGTTTGGTGTCTACTCAATCAGCGTTTATGCGGAATCACGATTATATTTGTTATTTTATGTTAATGTTGAAAAAATGTTAATTCGTTTAAAGTAATTGAAATGCCCAGCTATGAGTCATCGCGTAATATCCTCCATTCCAGAGCCCCGGCGGCTGAACGGAGGTGTGGCGGGGAAGGGTTGGCTACCTGCTCTATGCTCCGCGACGAGCTGAATTGTCCAATACGGTTTGGAATTACATTTCTACGCTGAGACACTATGTTGGCCATTCTGTCTGCCACGCGCTCACTTTCCCCTCCGTTCCTTTCCTTTACCCCTCCGACACATTTCACCCCCTCTGTTCTGCGCATTTAAAGGCCATAAACTCTCGCGAGGACTGTATCTATCTGGAAATTTTTAACCAGTTGGGCTTCTTAGATCTCTCAGCGAGGCTCAGAGAATATAGAGAGCTATACGTAGGATATCTTCTCATGAAAATGAATAGTTTTCTCTCAGTGCCCTCATGGGAAACCATCCAGCATTGAGGAGAGATGTGGAAGAAGTATGTAGTATAAGGAAAATGTGACAATATCCTGAGTTATTATGCAACACACAAAACGTTGATGTTTGCTATTTGCATAAACGTTCAGGATATAGGGAGAACATGCCCAAAAGATATGACTGCCACAATGCTCACTTGAAAAATGAGGTTTTCCCTGGGAAAGGAAGGACTTAGAATGTCTGCCTTGCATTATCAGTGAAGGCCCGGACAGGGGTTGGATGGGTGGCCCTCCTCTGTACCTCCACCGGGCATGGATGGAGAGGCTCCCTCAGACCACCGGGAGGCCGGAGGGAGATATACCCAGACCGGGAGAGTTAGAGGGAGGGCACCCTCCATACCTGTACCGGGGAGTGGGGGGGACACCCTCCATACCTCTACCGTGGTGCTCTTGTCCCATCTGCATGTGGCAGACAGGCATGGGGTTGGCACAATGGACCAAGAAAGGTCTAAGTGCCCGGGCTCCTGTCGAAGGCCCCCTAAAAACAATCAACATATGTACTTCTCTTGAAGTGCACAACATATGTACTTCTCATATTTCATCAAAGTAGGCATAAATATTTCCATTGAAAAATCTCCACTGCTGGGATTCAAACTCAGACCCTTGGGATAAGAAGTCAGTGGTCTAGACACCCCACCCACCTGATCCCCACTTATGAAGTCATTTATGAAGTTCTGCTGGAGCAGGCAAAACCAGTGGAATTGATCAAGAAACCAATTGTTCATTTTTATCAGCCAAAGCAGATTAATTCCATAAATCATTGTATGAAACAGTTGATGCTGTTATTATAAATTTATCTTACCTTCATACCATGTTGCTTTATCGTTTTTATTTTTATCCACTTCAGAAATGTACATGTCAATGAAATCTCTTGGATTGTCTCCATCAAAAGATTCCTTATGCTTTTCAATCTCTTCCTATTTTGAGAAAAACATGAATGCAGAAAATGGATTAGGTATATCAACTTCAAAGCTGCTATTTAAGAACAATCAATTTTAGTCTGAAAAAAAACTTAATAGGAACATTCATGGCACTTCTAAAATGCAGCCAGTTGTTATAGGTACAAAGAAGGAGGGCTCATAAAAGTCATACTTCATTATTCCTTTTACTTAGATATTTTCTAAAATATCCGCTCATGATGGCTGATTTTGTGGAAAGGGGTTAATATACAAACATTCTAAACCTAGGAACTGAATATATATAGCTCAATGGAATTCCAAGAAATTGCTGAAAGAAACATCCATTTGGATAGGGTATCAAATTATGAACACTGAATAACTGGGTCAAAATAAGATAGGCTTCATAATTTTTTAGGGGATTTTAGGGAACAAGATGTCTTACTCTTTTGGTTCATCTTAAAAGGGAAAAGAGTACATCAAACAAGCCCCTACGACAAGGATAAATCCAATTTTATCATTTTGTTATGACAAATAAGTGGTGGTGCCTCTGCCAAAAATAAGGTCCTGAAATATCCAGAATGTGTGGTGAAAAAAAGTCTACCTGTACCTGGAATCAAACAGTAGAAATTTGATAAACTCGATGGCTTCAGGCTTCACTTTGTGAAAATCCATTCTAAAGAATTCAAAAAGATATGGTACTTTTTTCACAGATATTTATTTCAAGTCGACCGGTTTCGTCGCATAGGCGACATCATCAGGTACATGAATATGGCAAGTGGCAGAATATATACAATTTTTTTTTTTAAGAGAAGGGGGGATGAGGAGGGAGAGGGGGGGTGGTAGAGGCAGTGATAAGGGGTGGGGGTTGGTGTGTGAGGGAACGTGGATGACTCGATGGGAGGGGGGAGGGGTGGTGGATGTAGGCTAAGTGGACGCTTGGTCAGGTACGCTGTTCACAGCGGGGGTTGGGGCGTCAGGCATTGAGAGTCAGGGGAATATCCAAGAGGGGGAATGGCTCACAAAAATGTTTTCGTTAGCAATTTTTCCTGCCTTGTATATATGCTTTTCTGCCTTGTATATATTCTGCCACTTGCCATATTCATGTACCTGATGATGTCGCCTATGCGACGAAACCGGTTGACTTGAAATAAATATCTGTGAAAAAAGTACCATATCTTTTTGAATTCTTTAGTAGAAATTTGGCATCCAAGGCCAAAGATAGGTGAAGGTTTACAGCTACATTATTTTACTCTTTATCATTGAGAGCATATTTGGAAGATATTACACTCTGCTGAATTTCTAATTAAACACCACTCCATTTTAATGCTAGTTTTTCTAGTAACATTAAATAAAGAAATTTCTCCACTAATGTATTTTATTCCGTGAAGTGTTACGTACGTATTTGGATTGGGCTGGAAAGTCTAGTTGCACAATATCCTCTCATGGCATTATTGAGTGCTAAAGTCATGGCAATACAGAAGTTTATATGCTCAACTGTGTCTACAGCTGTAAGCAGCACCTTATCCAGTCATTGTGTAATCAGCCTTAATGTAACCATTTCAGCTTTATGCCCTAATATTACAGAATTGCTTACAAATAAGTCTTTTCCTCTGCAAAGTAAATTCCTACTTATTAAATATCTTACCTTTATGAAATTTTGCAAACTCTCGCGTAGTTTCAAAATTTTTTGTAGATTTGAGAGAAAGGGTAGTATCTTGGTGAGGATGGGGAAAGCTGTGGCTGGACCACCACTTGGTTCCGTCATTTTGATCAGTAGCTTCACATTGTTCATTAATTTGTTGAGATAAGGATCAGTGTGACTGTACCTATTGCCCGCTATAATATGCCACAGTACATTGATGCCTGCAGTTCCCAGGATGTCATGAACGGGGACCTAAAAATAAAACATTATTCATATAGTTCTGGCAACAAAAAGCCAAAATTATGAACAAATTCTGGTGGTCTAGTAAGAGCAATGGTTTTAACTTGGTGCTATATCAAGGGATCTGGGTTCGAGTCCTGGTCAAGGCAAATGATCTTTCCTCTGAGTAATTCTTTCACCAGGCACATAAGAGAATGGTTACTGATACATGAGAGTTTGAAAGCTTTTTTTAATCTCTTGCTGGGAAAAATTTGTTTTTATTTAATTGCCAGGAAACAATATTACTAACAAACTGCTTCTGATATGCTATTTATTTAGAATCTTGCTTGGAATTTTAGTGATAGCTTTCCTCCATTTTTTTATATTTTGCTTGTTAAGAAAGTATTCTCCAAGTTGTTAAGATAATTTTTATGACCAGACATTCTGTTAAATGATGGCTTCCCAAATAAGGGCAGTCCTAGTTAGGTACCTAAAGCTCCAGGATCTATTATTTTTATTTGTTTTAACCCTTTATAAGGCAGAAGTTCCTAGAGCTTTTTTATTACCTTTTTAAATTAATACATTTTATAAGGCATCTAGCTAATAGTTTTATGTAATTAATTTACAACAACAATATTCGTCTATGTCATAAATGGGTGGTTGCCTAATCGACCACTCTCCATTCCACGCAACAGTTCTCAGATCTTAAGGACAATAGTGAGAATGGACAGAGGTCATTTGAGCGATCACCACGTGGAATGACACAGCACACTACACGCTCAGCGGTCGACTGTATGACCACTTACATGAGTAACACCTATAACAAGTTAGCCGTAATGAAATAAAACAAAACTTTGTGGAATGTGACTGAATAGATACTAATGAAGAGGATAATTACACTATCTCACCCAGAAAAAACCCAGTCCAGCTGAAAAACACTATAACGTAATAACAGTCCACTTCTAAGCGTGGATTCACTTGGGTCACTATATGCTCAGCAGTCGCCTGAGCGATCACTTTCCCAAGAAAAAGTGTCTCGTATTACTAGAAGGAACCTAACCTGGCATCTATCGGTCATCAATACAACATGTTAAAACGTATGCTACAGAAAACTCACACAAAAAATCGACCGCCAGGATCAAGGTGGTCGCTCATGCGACCAGCAAGCTATAAAGGGTTAAGTTGTCCTTTTTATTCCATTATAGTCCATTTTCTATTATCTGTACTGAAATTGCGATGCTGTTTAATTTATGAAATGTTTCTTATTGTAATATCAGAATTGAAGAAGTAAATATTCTTTCATTCTTAAGTATGGGTCTGTCTGTGCAATGCCACCAGATAATGTTTCTCAAATTTGTTCTTAAAATGTTTCTTGAATATCTACTGTTCACCAAGTATCAATATTCATGTTGATGTAATGAATAAAACTGAAATGGATTAATTTTAGTAAAAGTAGTCTCTCTAATAGGTAGAAACATGAATAAATTTTGTTGAGCATATGAAATAATAGGTTTCCAACTATGAATTATTCATCAGAATGGTTTTAAATTAATACTTTTTTTCAATTGGCCTATATTTTGACTTACAATAATCTCTATAAACAACCATTACCTCCATTGATTATAAAACAAACATACATATTTATAACTTCACTGTAATAGGTATATAAGTTGATAGATAAGTATCTCGACACGAAATTATTGCACTGGTAAAAAGTTTCCCAGTAAAAGTTAAGTCCCAAGACGAAATACATGGTGTATGACTAATGTCTCAGATATAAAATTGACTGGGAAGTAAAATTTCATTCTCTGGACTGTACAGTAGGACACTGTATAAATTGCATCTCAATTGGAAATGTAACAGAATTTAAATATTTGGGAGTAATCCTAGACAATAAACTAAAATGGAAACATCACATCAATAGCCTATCTACTACACTTTGGCTCTGCCTCTCAAAGTTTTATTTCTTACGGAACAAATGTCCATTGAATTTCCTAAAAATCATCTATTTGGCACTTGTACAGTCTAAACTAAGCTATGGTTTAAATTGCTGGGGAGGAGCCTATAGAAATGCAATAAACCCTGAACTATTTCTGCAAAAGAGGATAGTATGTGTCATAATGCATAAAAACCGTTTCACCCATGCATTCCCATTGTTCTTGGAACTGAATATATTGCCTCTCAGATACTTGTTTTTTTATAAAGTATTAAAAACTTATTATTTAAGAAGTGGTGACGAAGAAAATTTGTTACCTTTGTCACACATCATCAGTTTACATCAAAGAAATGATGTTTCCTTACCAAAAGCCAATCTGACGTTGTACCAAAGATGTTTTTTATATATCTCAAGAAAAATATTTAATGTTCTTCCGACATACATCAAGGAAGAAAAAAACATCCAAAAGTTTCTTTTTGAAATAAGAGGTCTTTTTCTGTAATATTCATGTAATAAAAACTGAATTAATTATAAAAAAATGAAAGCTTTTGAAATGATTTTGTTTCTGTTCTTGTTAATGTTCTACAACAGCAAATCATGTATGTATCCGTCTAACTCATAACCACTGTTATCGGTGTTTTATCGTTGTGTCAATTCCCCTATTATTGTCATAATTTTCACAGGATTCTATTAATATTTGTTTGTATACAATTCTACTTATGTATATTTTGTTTGCAGTTTTGCATGGATAACATGATATTAGCCCCAATACAGGTGTATTCATTAGGGATTACCCAATTATTGTTTTTGTAATAATAGATTGAAATAAAAATTCTATTCTATTCTAGATATGTATTGTCCTTAAAACATGTATGTTGTGAGTTTTTTCTCATGAAGTGTCCGGTCATGAGAGAGCATGAAATTGGTATCCTAGATGGGATAATGATATTTGAGTCCTTGATCAATTTTCTGGGTAAATTCAGGATCATAATGTCTTTTCTGAGAATTCTCGAACTATGATCGCAAAAGCTCCATGCCAATTGCAGTATTTGAGCTCACAATTTTGGGTCACCCTAGTAACTCTGCATGATAAAGAACATGTGTGATATAAGTGAAATTACATCTGAGTGATTTATTGTATGAATCCTGATACAAATCCTGTCACTTCTCAAATAAATATAGTTTTTTGAGCAGAAAAAAGTTTTGTCATCACAATCCAGCATTATTTACTTGAAGAATCATCCTAAAACATTACATTTATTCATAGAGTTTAAGGAGACTTACAGGATAACGCCATCCTTCCTTTCGGCCCCCGGAAATTTTTTCAATTTCGGCAAACACAGCTTCTAATTCCTCATGAGCAATTCCCTCAAGACTTCGCTTCCCAAAACCAAGGTCCTTCAAATTACGGAGAGTGAAGCGGCGTTGGTCCTTCCATTTTTCTCCAGATATCCACAAAACTCCTGAAAATAGGAAGTGGTTATACTCCATCAAGCCAAAGCAAGCAAAATCATGATCAAGGCATATATGTTGATATTTGGTTGTGCATATAGGTAGGAAAACTACTAATAACTGTTGCCATCTTCTTAATCAAAGCATGCCAGCATACAGACTTGTAGTGTTTTCTTTCTTAGATTAAAACACCAACTTCCAATGAGTATACTATTTTATTTCTCCGAGAATACAAGTGGTAGAGTTCCGAGGTGCCGTGTTGCGAGCATGTTGACTACTCCCCGCGCCGTGCCGAAGATCGCCCTTTTATATTACTCCGTCGACCTTGGGGAACTCTCTCGAGGGAATCGGGGAATCTTCTCGAACCCTCGACTGGCACATGGTACTGAAACACCGTCAGGCGACCTCGGGAACTTTCTCGAAGCCATCGCCGGCATATGACAATACAATACCCTTTCTTCTCTGAAAAGAAAGAAAAATTTAGTGCATATTCTCTCTCTCTCACAAATACAAGTTGTTTTTCTTATCTGCCGGCCACTCCTTGTCGTTACACCCTCTTGGAGATCCGTTGAACTGGACTCGCTCCTCTGCACCGCCGGTGGGGCCGCTGCTAGGAATGCTCGATTCCGTCGTACCACGCCTCCGTCTATTTCCACGTCGTATGACCGGGGTTCGCTGCGTCGGTTGACTATCTCCCCGTAGCAATATTTATCATTGACCCACACGCGGTCCTGGGGTTTTAACTCGGGTAGCTCCCGAGCTCTGTATCTTCGGTTATAATTTCCCGACGCCTTCTCTTTCTTTGTCTTCATCTTCTGCTGGTGGTCTCGAAGGTCCGGCCACGATGGTTTTAACGAGGCCGGTAAAACAGGCAAGTTCGTTCTCAGTCTCCTTCCCATTAGAAGCTCTGCTGGACTGTAGCCCGTCTCCAGTGGAGTTGACCTATAAACGAGTAGCCCTAAATTTGGGTCCTTCTCTTTCTCCAAGATATTTCGTACTATTTTAACTGCTGCCTCTGCTTGCCCGTTACTTCTCGCCAGTTTTGGACTGCTCGTGATTAGTCGGAAACCGTATTCTTTAGCGAATTCAAACATTTCCCTTCGGAATTGTGGCCCATTATCCGATTTAACCACCTCCGGAATTCCAAACCTTGCGAAAATAGCTTTAGTTTTTCCAATGACTGCAGCCGCGGTGGTCGTTGTTAGTCGCGTCACCTCTGGATATCTTGAAAAGTAATCGACGATAACTAAAAAGCTTTGGTTTCGGATAGTCACGAGATCCATCCCTACCTCCTTCCATGGTCGTTCGGGGGTTGTTGTCGGCATCAAAGGTTCCACCGGCTGTGAACGCCGCTCCAGACATTCTTCGCATTTTTCGACAGTGTTTTTAACGTCCGTCGATATCCCTGGCCACCAGATAGTTTCTCGTGCTCGTTCTCTGCATTTTACAATGCCCAAGTGCCCCCGATGTATCATTGAAAGCATCTCTCGCCTCAAAATTTTTGGAATAACAACTCTGCGTCCATGCATGAGTAACCCTTCGGCCTCATTGAGATGCCCTCTCTCTTCGAAGTATCTCCGTAGATGTGGTTCTAAGCTCACCTTGTGTGCCGGCCACCCATGCCTGACGTATTCCCTTATTTCTGTTAGGACGTCGTCTTGTTCCTGCATTTCTCGGATTTCTTCCAATCTTCTGTCCGTCATTGGGAGTGCTTTGACAACTTCTCCCACCATCGCAGCGTCTTCTTCTGCCGACATCACGTCCTTATCCTGTGGTCTTCTATGCAGTGGAGCTCTAGAAAGCATATCGGGAGTATATATTTCCATTTGCTTCAGTTCTTGTCTTACTTTTTCCCATTGTTGAATTGGTACTCTTCTAGGCGTAGTCACTGCATATGGCTTAGCATTTTTCTCCAACCGAATCTCGTACGGCTTTTCCATTTTTCACAATCCATTAAATAACTCTGGAAATGTTTTCTCTGGCGCCTCGGAGCCCAATGATGTCACGCCAACCCAATTCAATATTCCTAACTTATGGATCGCAGGCCTTCCTAGCAACACCTCTCTGCCTCCAGGAGTTACATAAATTATTTCCTCACACGTTTTTCCTTTCCACTGCAAGTCTGCTTAGAAGAATCCCTTTGCGCAGAAGTTCGTTCCTCCTAGGCCTGCCAATCGCTTAGCCGTAGGAGTTAATTTAATCCCAGGTAATTCCTCTTCCACCACGAGGGATCCTAGCACTGTTACATCGTCACCTGTGTCGATTTTAAATTGAATATCTACACCATTCAGTTTAACATTGGCCATCCATGGCTCGAGATTAGTTTCGACCGTCCCTAGGTAATAAATACCGTCGTCGTCTTCTTCTCGAACAACGACTGATCCCACGGCCTTCTGCGATCTGCACATTTTTCTCCAATGTCCCTTTTTGCTGCAAGCGTGACACGTTGATTGTCTCGCAGGGCATGTTGAAAATGCGTGTTGCGGACTCTGCCCGCACCGGCTGCATCTCCGGGGTGATTGCTGCTGCTGACGCTGTCGGCTTCCTCCCCCTCGTGATGTCCTCTGGCCGGTAGTCCTTTCTCTGTTTGTAGTCGGTTTCGTCCTTTTCTGCACTTCGCTAACATCATAATCTGACATCACTCCGCGATGCGCCGTCCCATGGGTGCCTCTCACTACGTCCTGCTGGCGCTGAACCTCCTCCGACTGTCGTGCTTTTCTTAGAGCCACCTCCAGTGTCAATTCAGGATCCATCTGCAACGCTTGTGACAGCTTCGCATCGTAGACCCCAACCACAATGCGATCTCGGAGGAGATCATCCTGGAGTGACCCATATTCGTAATTTAAAGTAAGTACGGAAAATAGGTAATCAGGAGACAGTAATTTAAAATAACTTGCTGAGGCATTTAATGCTGAATCTGCTAGACAGAGCCAGACAGGATGATTACAGATGGGTGTCATTTCCCCCCTCCCACAGAACGTAAATCCTGGCTACGCCCATGCATTTATTTACCAGAAAAGACAAAGTCACCAATTGAAGCTTATGTATCTCTTTTTTTTAATGTATAACAAAGATTCATCAATCATTTAAAGCAGGATGGAGGTGCTCTAGTTGGCCTATGAAAGTTAACAATCTAGCTGAATGGCCACTGCCATTTATACGGATACATCCTCTTCACGGAAAAAGCTCATTTCACATGAGACAGTGTAAATAACAGTCACAACTCCCATTTTTGGTCCAAGGATAACCTGCATGCTACTGTGGAAAGTAATTTTCATCATGGAATTTGTGTAGTTTGTAATCCTATTCAATGAGCTAATAGGTCTGTTTATTTTTAGAGGCGTCTAACTGGAGAAGTGTACCTTCAGTTCCTACAAAGTGATCTGCCTAAACTCCTAGCAGAGGTGCCATTGACTACGAGACAACAGATGTACTTTCATTATGATGGAGCCCTTCCTCATCATTCTCGCTCTGTTGTTAACTACCTGCATGAAAAGTTCTCTGGACTTTCAATTGGATGTGGTTGTCCACAGAGTTGGCCACCAAGATCTCCAGTTTTGAATCCATTAGATTTTTGCTTGTGGGGCTGGATGAAGGACAAATATACCGAAAGAAAGTTCAAACAAAGGATGATCTACAAGTCCAGGTACTAAATGCTGCAGCCTACATTAAAGGTAACCCTAATTAACTAATTGTAACAAAAGCTTTACAGTGGCAGAGCAGTTGTTTGGCTTGAATCCTTTTTCCATCCACAAACTAGACATACATATTATGTATTATATATTTTAATTTTTCTTTTTTTTATATTTTGTATATTGAAGGGAAGTATAGGAATAAGCGTTTTGGCCTTTTATCTAGTGTTGCACATCCAATGTGGCATAAACTTTCTTCAGACAGCCATGTGATTTAATCCCTTTAAACCCTGTTAAATGGGTTAAGTTTTCCATCTAGTTCTTGGAAAAAAATTATGGAAGGAAAAAGTTGTGAGGTCTATCATCAGGTCAGGGGTTATGGAAATAGCAAGTCCAAAGTAGGATTAATGCTGATGTAGGCACATGGTCGAATTCATTTACATTAGCAGTGATTTTTCTGAAAATACTGTAATATCCTAGATAGATATAAAGGATAATTAAATTATTACCTACCAAATGCTCCTTTGTCTATGTGCTCCATTAGTTTGGACCTTGGTCTTGCAGAAAAATCTTCCCTTGATGATACTTCTTTGATGGCCTCTAAGCTTGATACTAGGACAATTGGAATTTTTCCTGAGAAAAGACCAACAACATCACCGTAGCGGCGGGCTGCCTCTCCCATGGCAAGGTGAGGTAGGGAACCCCAACTCTTTAGTTGCAGCCGGTTGCCAATAATGGGCCATTTTGGAGGACCTGTGGATGAAAAGTAAGGGATGAAGAAGACTATATGGCAAATATACCCTGAGATTAGGGAATTGAGGAGGCTTCATTGCAACTATCTGAGTCAAAACAAAGGGTAATGGCACATTTACCTTCATATCTTAAAATTTCTAGAGAAAAATGAGTGTCCTGGACTAGGAATCAACCCACTGATAGTTTGCTTTCCATACAAATGAGCAGACCAATACTCCACCCAGGATTCCCAATTTTTAATGAATATAGTGGACCCTTGCAAATTCGGATTGTATGGGGATGGGGGTTGTCTGGATTATCAGGATATTTCCCAGTCACCGATGACTTCTAATCATTTTCCCTGTGGTAGGGAGCATGATTAAAAATACACTTTTTAATATGACATTAATGCATAAATAATGTATTACGTGATATTATCGGCAAGTAAAGGCAAATATTTTATTTTCAAATATCTGGTAAAAATGGTTACGTATGAAGATACTCATATCTGCTGAAAATAGGACAATGGAATACATAGAATTTTCCATGGGAAAAAAATTGAACTGGACCGGGAAAGGAACTATGGGCCTTAGACTAAGGACATTCGACTTCGACGGGGCCGCATTATTGGGTGATCTCACTTCCCGTAATTGGTAGCATTTAAATTGGATTGACGGTAAACTTTTGCTTAATTCTATTGAAATTTAAATATATTACGAGTCAGTCAGTAGACAATTTTGTGTTAGTAGTGCATCAAAGTAGTAGGTACAGTCCCCGCGAGAGTTTAAGGCCTTTAGATGCGCAGAACATAGGGGGTGAAATGTGTGGGAGGGGTAAAGGAAAGGAACGGAGGGGAAAGTGAGCGCGTGGCATGCAGAATGACCAACATAGCGTATCAGCGTAAAAATGTAATTCCGAGCTGTATTGGACAATTCGACTCGTCGCGGAGAATGGAGCAGGTAGCCGACCCTTCCAGAAAAAGAAAAGATCCCAAGAAAGCCGATCAAGAAAAGATCCCATTCCCAAACTATACCGCCTCCCACTCTCAAAATTTTGACGATTGTTTCTCCCTAGAGATCATAGAAGCCCTTCCTGAATCCGCCGGTAATGTTGACGTGAAAATTCGTGAATACGCCCATATTTGGGTGACAAGGGCATTCGAAAAGCCCGGGCTAAACCTAGCCCATTGAATTAATAGCACAATAGCCACCTCTCTCTCCCCACCACTATCCATTCGCACTTACCCCCCCTCCTTCCTCTCTGCCCTTTCCTTCCCAAGGGAACAGAGCGGACTCATCATGGGGTGGGGAAAGAAAAGTAAGAAGATAGAAGACTTACTTGGACGTTTCGGGCATGCAGGCCCTTCTTCAGCTTTAGAAAAAGTATAGAAAAACTTTAGAAAAAGTCTATTTCTAAAGCTGAAGAAGGGCCTGCATGCCCGAAACGTCCCAGTAAGTCTTCTATCTTTTTACTTTTCTTTCCCCACCCCCTGTCAAGTGTTTTTATTATATATATATAATATAGTTTTAATATATATATAAAACAAAATATAGTTTTGTATATATATATATATATATATATATATATATATATATATATATATATATATATATATATATATATATATAATGCAAAAATAAATTGAATAATTTCCGTAATTTATTAAAAAAAGAAAATCGCAAGAAATACGTATGTGGTATTTGTTTTTTTGTAATATAGTAGGAAATAGTTAATACTTGTTGCAACTACAAGTCCACATCCAAGCCATCGGCCTGTGGTCCCCAGGCCGTGACCCCCTGGCGCGCGCTCAGGTCCAAAGGGACGACGCCCACTCCATAACCCACTGCGCCGAATAGCTGGGGGCATTCAAATTCATTGAAGGCATTTTAAAAATTTCAAAGTTGGCAACGAAAATCGTAAACATTAGCCCGCCGGTGCTACCTTTCCACCCGCGGCAACTGGTTTTTAGAAAATAGACTCTTCCAGTACCAAAATCGTCTACTGAGGAACGCCATAGCTTTCGCGACGACTGTAGCACTGTAAGGTTGGCTGCTGGCACACCGCAGCTGGCAGTGTCAGACACCGCCTCACGAAGAAAATTCGATGAAGGTAGTTTTTGGTATTACCTACGGTTGCAACATTTTCTTCGGATTCACACTCTGAAGTCTTTGTGGTAAATCTTGATATTTATCCAAATTTTTCTTGAACCTGCCAATAAATGATCAACCTTACTGCTTAAAGTAAACAAATTGGCATTAAAGAGACCGCCATATTGTTATATATATCAGATGACTACTTAACCATACCCAAGATGGTGAAAAACCTTCCAGCGGAATTCAGACCTGCAACCGAAGTTAAGGAGGCAGGGACTTAACCGCATGACCATGGAGGACAGGAAAACCTTTATCTTTGGTGATTGTAGTAACAGATAATTCTTAAAAACTATGATAAAATTGTACCATCATTCCATTGCCATTTTATTTACTGATAAATTTTGATTTTGCAGCCAAATGACATTTTTAATAATAATTATTTATATGCTTCACTCACTTTGGCTATGAGCCCTGGAGGATGATGCCAATTTTAATTTGAGGGAAAAAGTGTGAAAATATATAATTTTCTTTGCGTCAAATGTAGGATATTTTTTCTATAAACACAGATATGGAAAATAACATAAACTTCTATAAACGATGAAACTTCCATTTTAACAATTTCTTCCTGAAATTTATGTTCTTATGATTTTATTGTGAGTGATTATCTGATGATAGCTGGGCAAGTTGTTTTACTGTTGTGCAATTCACCTGACTGATAAGTCAAATGTTGCTGTTTTGAGTTTTGCCTTTGTTATCGTTTAACATTGAGTATTCTGTTCAGTGACTGCTGAAAAAGTTGCTTATCATGATATAAATGGCACAGGAAATGCAAATGCCAAGTGTCCTGCCAGCAGAAAAAACGTACCCGGTGGAAATTTGTCCGGCTTCCTGGTTAGAAGATACCAGATGAGTGAAGCAGTCACCAGGAAAAGAACTAACTCAGCTATCATCTTTCAGGTCTTTGCTTGTGCTTCCAGGCTGCCACAAAAATTTTATTTTCTGCAATAAGTAAAATTACTCCATTATTATTAAAATAATTTATAGGCATACAGGTATAAACTTTAAGTGTCTGTAAGGCAAGTAATGGCTCCTAAGAGCTACACAAATTTGTCCTTTGAGCTATTTCACCCAAGATTAACCTTGGGTGAAATAGATTGATGAAGGAGTTAATTAAGGGCAAGGGAATGCTGAAGGCCGTTACAAAGGGTAGGATGTTCGGTAATTGGGTAAGTGAAATAGGCTTTAAGAATGGGATGAAGAGAGGTGGTACCTAACGCCGAACAAAAGAATAAAACCGTGCTAAGAGGTAGTTGACTGTGCTTATAAAATACTGGCAGAGGTAACCCTTTTCCATCTAAGCCTACTTTAACTGGTAGATCACCTCTAATAATAATAATTAGTTGTCTAGCTCTAAGTATTTAGGCTTTTGGATATCATAAACCACGTAGCACAATGTCCCCTACTGCGAAGATTTAAGAAAAAGAGAACAGCTAGAGTACTGATAAAATTAATCTTTTTAACTGTGTATTTTAGTTACTGGAATCTCTCTTGATGAAGTGTATAATGATTTCAAATGTCAAAGTTCATAAATATCGAAGAACTGGGAGACAAAGTTCATAAATGAAATATGCGAAAGTTTGCCAGTGCATTTTGGTACGTAGTTTTCTGGAAATATTATTTCCTAGTCATGAAAAGAAATATTTTAAATTAACAGTCCCTAATGGTGTATTACAATGCAGAGAACAGGGTAAAATGGTTTAAACCATGAACTCAGTAAAAAATGTGGCCCCCATATATACGCCACTGCCTATAGGTCTAGGTCTAGAATGCTTTCAAAGGAGGTCCAGCGTGCACACTGAGGTAAGGAGTATAATCAGTATGTATTTAGCAAATAATGCCTACATGAGGCCCAAAGAGGGAAGATCTCCAAGTTTATCACCTCTTAATTCCTTCCAACTCATTCTACACTCAAGACTCACGATGGATAAGCTCAGTGATGTACACCGATGGCTTACTGAGTATGCAGGTTGCCTTCCAAAACACTTTGAAAAACACATGCCCCTTGGCGGAAGGGTACACGGCAGAACCTGACACAAATTCTAGGGATTCTAACGCGTGTAAACCAACTCCTCGAAATAGATAATTGCTCTTCTAAAAACAGCAACCCTCATTAGTAGGGATCTACATTTTGGCATTTTCGATAACGCGATTTTCGCAAGTTTTTACGCGAACTTTAATGGTGTTTAATCATAATAATACGATTTTTAACTATTTTCGCCATTTTTTATTGAGCGCCATGCTATAGTCTTGATATACTTATGCCTAAAATAAGATGGAAAATCATCAGGTGACTGTAACGGAAGCCACAATTTAATAAGGCTCAGCCTTTAGGCTTTTTAGCCATCTGGCCAAATCTTCGTAGCTAAATAAATATATTGCGGATGTGCGTCTTGCGGACCTGAGTACGCCCACTTACTCTATGTAGCACCGCCACTCCTTCAAACCTTTCAAGCGCACTTCGCGCAGTATTTCGATTTGAACAGGCGATGGAACGTTGATTAAGAGAGAGAGATGTGTGTGAGCGGAAGGAAGTCCAGACGCAAGGGGACCTCCCTTTTCAGGGGACGGCATAATTTCTTTAAGAAAACCGTTTCAAAGCGTGGTAAAAAACGTTTTCTGAAAAACCTTTTTTTTCGGAGAATGCAGTACTACTTCAAAACGTTACATTTTAGTTTTTATTGGATTTCTGAAACTAAAAATAGTTTTTGCTCAAAATGAAACAATTTTTGCCAAAAAACGTTTCTCTGGTTCTCGTCCTGTGCGATGAGTGGCAATGCCAACTTCTTCAACATATGTTCTTTGGTTCATATTTGCATTATAATCATTATAGAGATGGAGGACCATTACGTTCACACCGGCATTTACCATGTAAAATGTTCTCACCTCATTCATTATAACAATAATTATGCCATATCTTATCTCGCTTTCCTATCATAATTTAATCTATCCATCTTCCTGCACTGCGATCTTGTGGTTTTATGATCAAAACAAAGTGCTGATGGCAGAGTGTAGATCCAAACTCAGTTGACCTCAGTTCATACACATTAGTGTTGCGCGTCTCCTGCACCCGAGAAAAATACGCAAGTCCAAAAAATGCCTCCATCTCCCAGTGTATAAATCACTTTTAAACGACTGGGGAACTGCTATCTCTAAATTTCCTCATTTGTGTGCAGAAGTATTTCATTTCGCAAAGCGTTATCAAACAACTGCCGATTGCCTGCCTGCAACAACGTTGGGGCGCTGCTCCTTTTGGTCTGGACAGTTTCGAAACCAAGGTTCTTTGTCTCATTCTCCCTCGTACAAAAGAAGGAAAAATAAAGAATAGATATTACCAGTAATCTTCATTTCACTTGAGCAAACTACCAGTGCCTAAAAAATCATAGGACGCAATTTCTTAATCCTTACTCACGAGCAAACAATCACTGCATGATAATTTTACCGCGCATACTGTTTAAGTGTCAATAACTGAATGGAAGTTCATGATAAAATGATGAAGGCTATTTTTACTGGCGGTATTTGACCACTTTTAATGGACCATTTGCGCAATTTCTTGAACGTGTGGATAAAAATCTTTCGATATAAGTTCACTCGCGTAAAACGGTTTTAAGTACGGGAAACATTAGGTGGGGCATAGTACCGCGTCTTTCGGGCTCTATCGTAAGCCAGCAGTTACTTTCTTTTCCTCACCGGTAGGTTGTCTTTCTGCCTCTTTTCGACTGGCTGCCTGTCTGTGGTTTTGCCGTTGCTACACTTCCTTCTTCCTTAGGCTCTCCGTTACTTCTACTGTGTCTGTCTGCATCAGCGACATCTTTTTCACTAGCCGACTCCTGTACGGGATACACAGCACTGCCTGACAAATCGCCTCCCATCCCATCAATCCTACTCCAATAATGCATGACGAATATCTTCATCGCGCCTGGTGTTGAATCGCGACGGAGAAGACATTTCTAATGTAGCGCCGATTCGCCGGAGAAGTGTGCACGCGAACAACTTGTTTCGATCTAGAGCGAACGACAAGTGCCTTATTCTCCCTTTTTTTACAGCTTTTTCGCAGATGCTGCGGGTCGCAAACCCCTATTTCTGCGAAATTTCCGTTTTCGCTCCTTCTAGGAATTTAGAGGATCCTCCCCTCCTTAGAAATTCCCGGGACCCTCTTTGCAAATTCCCTGGTACACTTCGAGGCGTCTATTTATTTCCCCTTTGAGTCAGGCTCAAGCCCCAAAAGGGTTACGGTTTGTGCAATGTATACAACCCCGACCCTATAATTTCCAAATAATGTTGATTGTCTAAGTGTGAGTCATAAATTAGGCTGCTGAAAACCAAGAAAAAAAACTACGATACTGTTACTCTACACCCTCTGCACGTACGTAGGTATTCATAAGCACTTGTCAGGAGGGGAAAAAAGAAATGAGAAAAGTAAAACTTCACGTGGGACGTTTCGGGCTTGTTGGCCCTTTTTCAGAAATAGCATGATCACTCTATTGCTTAAGAAGGGCCAACAAGCCCGAAACATCCCACGTAAGCTTATATTTTTTTTCCTTTTTTCCTCTCTTTCCAAGTATTTATTTTATTTGTGGCCAATTGGTGAACCTTTCTTTGTGTGTGTGATTATATATTTATTTATTTGTGTACACACAAAATGTTGCTCCTAAAAACGAGTGCGTTCTTGACGCCGGAAAATACGGTAAAACTGCCCACTCTGATACTCCATCGGCCTAATATAATTATTAAGTCGTATGAAACATATGCAGTTTCGAATAAGTCTTCGCGATCGCATCCTTAATATAGGCAATATATCTTTCGACCAGCGTTCTCATCACCACTATGGCATCCGAAACCAGTACTGATCCTCGCAAAGAAGGCTCTTTTTTCCTGCCTGTCAATTTTTTATATGTCGGGGGCAGGGTAACGTCCTCGTATGCCAACATACAGGGCGGTGTTTATCTAAATATATACATAAAATTCATATCATTTGTCCTAAGCTGTGATCATTGTATTTATTATTATTAGTTTATTACTGATGATTGCTCGTACTATACCTTTGCCTAGTGGAACATTAAAAAATCGTTTATTTAACGTGATAACTAAAGCCTGGAGCAAAAATCCTGTATTCGAGTGAAATGGGTCTTTTACCAATTTAACTAATGGGTCAGTAGTCTTTGTGTTGAGACATCATCGATGATCTTCTTTTTCGGTATTGGGTTCAAAAAACTTCACAAGGTCTTCCGACCTACTTCAGTCCTCATAGGTCCTGGGAATTATAGTTTGAAAAGCCATTGTCTCCCACTGTTTCCTAGCATCATGTCTTACTCTGATGGGTTGTTATCTATTCTTGCTGCTCTTATTGGCTTCGTATCTCGTAGCGCTTTCTCTATATCGTGGTCTCGTGTTCATGAACCGAGGTTATTTACGATGTTTTTCATTTCCATATCTAAGTTTGCAGGCCCATCATCTCTGTCATATACTTCATCTACGTACCTTTTTTACTTCCCCTATCCTGAATGTATTCTGGTTTGATTGATAACTTACCTGCTTTTTCCTTTATTGTTGGTATCGTTTTCCCTCTCTTACCACCCAATAACATTTTCATCCTCTGGAAAATGTATCCCTTCGAAATATGCTCGTGGACTAATCTAGGTATTAAGTGTCATTTTGTTCATTCCATTAGCAGATGCATGTCATCAGCAGTGAATACAAAATTTGATTATACGATACAAGCGAGAATGTGGGACTTCTCAATGATTTTTTACTCATGTGGTCGATACCACATTAAGATGGAAACGAAAACTTCAGAAGAATGAGGGAGTATATATATATATATATATACATATATATATATATATATATATATATATATATATACTCCCTCATTCTTCTGAAGTTTTCGTTTCCATCTTAATGTGGTATCGACCACATGAGTAAAAAATCATTGAGAAGTCCCACATTCTCAGTCCCTATATATATATATATATATATATATATATATATATATATATATATACTCCCTCATTCTTCTGAAGTTTTCGTTATATATATATATATATATATATATATATATATATATATATATATATATATATATAATAGGTGAACAGAAGGTGAAAGAAAGAGATAGGAAACATATAATTAAAATTGGCCGAAGACACTGGTGATGTGGAAGATGGTAAAGCCGAGAAATCAGAGGGTAAAAATGTGCCGTGGCCGGGACTCGAACCCGGAACCTCCCGATGTCGCGCCGAGTGCTCTACCAGTTGAGCTACCAGGACACTTAGATTTACCGTGATTTCGGCTGGGGCTTATAGCAAAGAATACCCCTTCAAGCTTGAGCCCGTAGCCGTGGCCTCTGGATGGCACACAAGGGCAGCTATTCCATCACCAAGAGAGGAGAATTAGACATGGACACAAGAAGAAAGCAAAGATGAGTTCATTCACACAGACAGTCGGACAGAGATAGGAACATGAACTGAAGACGAAAAGAGCCGGTTCGGCCATACATTTCGTTCACTCACTCACACACCGCCTTTAGGCGAATAAATATATAATGGTACATATATATATATATATATATATATATATATGGTGGTACATACATATATATATATATATGTACCACCAGCAACATCATCTACCGCCTTTCCTGCAATTTCTGCCCTGCCTTCTATGTGGGAAAATGTACCACCCCCCTCAATATCCGTATGAACAATCACCGCCATGCCACCAAAACTCCACCTTTTCTTGATCCCATTCCCAAACATACCGCCTCCCACTCTCAAAATTTTGACGATTGTTTCTCCCTAGAGATCATAGAAGTCCTTCCTGAATCCGCCGGTAATGTTGACGTGAAAATTCATGAATACGCCCATATTTGGGTGGCAAGAGCATTCGAAAAGCCCGGGCTAAACCTAGCCCATTGAATTAAAAGCCCAATAGCCACCTCTCTCTCCCCACCACTATCCATTCGCACTTACCCCCCTTCCTTCCTCTCTGCCCTTTCCTTCCCAAGGGAACAGAGCGGACTCATCATTCCTCTACCGCTGACGATGGCGTCCTGACGCCGAAACGTACAAGTTTTCTTTTGTGAGTGTCCTTTTTGCGTGTTTCTGTGTTTGTTTAGTGTATCACTGTTTTATTTATGCATATATATATATATCAGCATAAGCGATTATCCCACGTGAGGGATTATCAGCGGTCCTCGACGAAAATAAACGTGAACGAAAGCGAAGGAAGGTGGAAAGACCTAAAGAATACCTTGTTTGACAAATGGCGTTGTAAATCAATCCTAGCAGAGCAGACGCCAAGCAGGATAACTAAGCAGATAAGGGAGCCGAAGTAAAGAAGAAGGTGATAAATAGCGATAAACAAATGTGGAGTGAGGAATCACAAAAAGTTTCGGTGTTGTACCACCACCTCCTCGACCTTTCAGCCTCCCCAATAATTCAGGTATATTATGCTTAATGTAAATTAATATTTAGACATTCTTCAGATAAACACCTCATCCTACGATCACTTAATACTTGAGGGTCGCGCCCAAACATCCTGGTATAGTGTGAACGATTTTATGTCATTTGTACTTTATTATCTTCGATAATATCGATTGAAATGGCGCTTGTTCTCCGTAGTATGTTGTATTTGATGCCAGGTAAGATAAATACAAGGAGTCTATCCCTGGATAAATACTTAACAATTTGCGTTCTACTCGATTCTTTTGTTTTCTGTCGAGTAATATTTGACCGTTTACAAAGGTTTTAGCCGGTTTAGTTTAGAATGTTATTTTGATCAAAAACAGTGTATACGATGTTTTTTATTTTGATTTAGCTGTTTTCTTGACTTTCTATTGCATATATGCTCTCCTCTCGCGTGTCACCGTAAGAGGCAGGCAGAGTTACTGAAGAACGCAGGTGCTGTTATTATTAGAGCGCGGAAAAAAGTCTCAACTTTTTTAAAATTGGGACTTATGTGTTTTTAACGACTAGTCTTCACTAATTTCGTTAAATAGGACATTTTTAAATAATTTTTGAAAAGTCTTTCTGACTCTTTTTTACTTTGACTTTTCCCCACCAGGCCTGATTATCAGTGCGTGATCGAAGCAAGAGAATGATAAAACGACCGTCATGAACGCCTTTGTTCAAATGGGTGTAGTCTACTTCAATGTTCCTCAACAGGTGCTCCACAGAGCCCTATAGTGATCCAAAAATAAGTTTGGTTCTTCTCAAAAATTTATGTACACACGTACCGGACAATTGTTTGAGGGAAAATTAATAAATCAATTTACTACGAGGTTCACGCCAACTACGCAGATGCCAGCTGTCTCAGAGCCAACATTGTCCTCGGCAAGCAATTCTTAGTACTTGACGAAAATGCCTTGGTCTTTTTAAAGATTTTTTCAAATTATTTGCGACTTTTTTTCGTAAAATTGAGAATTATTTCTCCGCACTTTAGTTATCATCATCATACTAATATATAAAAATTGAATGGTGTTTGTCTGTCTGTTGCTCAATCACGCAAACACTACCGAACCGATTGAGCTGACATTTTGTATGTAGTTAGAAAATGTATCGGGATGTAACATAGGCTATATTAAAAATCCATCAGGGCCCCCAAAGGCCCCCCCTGGGGGTCCCTTGTGGTCCATGCTAAGCATTGGGTTCGGTTCAGTGGTTTTATTTTATGCTTTTTAAAATTACTTTCACTCAAGATAGAGGGCTGGGATTTTTTTTAACGGATGCCTGAACAAATGAAGTTTCTAATTCTTTCAATCGATTTTCTTGTATGCTTCCTAATTGTCTGAATATCATCTTTTTTGCTGAAAATTCTCACATTTTTCTCTGAAATCAACAATAGCATATTTCCTTGACAACAAGAGATTTTATTTTCAAAGTATATTGACGCCTCTAGCATTTAAGATTTCCTGCAGGTCCATGATACCACGTAGATAGAAAATCTTTATAAGAAGGGCCCAGAGTCCCAAGGGTCCCATGATAGATTGCTCCGGGGGGTAATCGATTAATTCAATGTATATTTACAACAAGGAAACTCTTCAATGTTTATTCTCAAAGTAGCTCTCATTAGGGCCCAGTATGTTTATGAGAGAACGCTTACGTAGTAAACAATACACATCAAGGAATTACATGTGCAAGAATATTTACGTGCAGCAAAAAGTAATGGTATTAATACCTGGACAAATTTCATCCAAACCCAACCTATAGAACTGGTTCAAATATAGACCCATCTGTTCCAAAACTTCCTTCTGTTTTAAGATGGCGGAAATTATAATGAATTCACTACATGCTTTTTACCCAAAAGAAGAACGGAAATTCCGCGCAAGGCACGTTGTCCTTACACGAAAATCGGTAAGTGCACTAAGAATCACTACAGATTTTTTATTTAGTAAACCGAAACCAATAATTATGGCTACCCTTTATGCCGAAGGCACAATCCGGGTAATGTAGGATTCATAGGTCAATTAAACATGGCTGCTGCTGAAAATGCTACTTTTAACGTTTTCAAGCGCTGGATTTTACCATACTCTTCGATCCGAATTAAGGTACTCGACGCTCATGTCAACGTTGAATAGTGCAACTGAATTAAGTCATTGAATGAAAATAAATGTTTGTACACAAGAGAAGTGATCAAGCTGTTAATCACTCAGAAGACGCCTCAAGAGAACTGGAGGGACGAGGTGACCATCTATCAACCTGGGTGCTATTTAAGTAGTAATGAATGAGTCAGCGTGGTCCATTTTTGGGTCTCCCGTGCATAAAAGTGGTCCAACAGTCACTCGTCACTCCGTGCAACTGGAAAACGGTCATCGAGTCTACTACA
Organism: Pyrrhosoma nymphula; assembly: GCA_963573305.1. Taxonomy (NCBI): domain Eukaryota; kingdom Metazoa; phylum Arthropoda; class Insecta; order Odonata; family Coenagrionidae; genus Pyrrhosoma; species Pyrrhosoma nymphula. The sequence continues at coordinate 88,234,331 of OY754334.1, read as the reverse complement.
ACGAACCCAACATACAGGATAGGTTACGAACTACTCAAATGACCGCACTGACAGTATTCTTCGGGCATTGTGGTTTTATTATAAAATAAGCTCAATTTTTTAACACCCGTTGAATTTCAACGGGTACCTCCCGCTAGTACATACTAATATATAAAAATTGAATGGTGTCTGTCTTTCTGTCTGTTGCTCAATCACGCAAACACTACTGAACCGATTGAGCTGAAATTTTGTATGTAGTTAGAAAATGTACCGGGATGAAACATAGGCTACATTAAAAATCTGTCAGGGCCCCCAAAGGCCCCCCTGGGGGTCCCTTGTGGTCCATGCTAAGCATTGTAGCGCATTTACACATTCGCGCTCGTTGTTCGCCTAGTCACTCGCCGACATTCGCGAGTGGCATTCGTGCGTTCGTCCCCACAACGCGAATGACCGTTTACACACTCGCCGATTGTTCGCCTCGTCCCCACAAGTCTTTGACTCGTCCCCAAAGACCGCTTCCAGCGCGAGCGCTACGAGCGGCGAGGCGAGCGGCGAGGCGAATGACGAGTGAACCGACTACACATTCGCCTCGCCACTCGCCTCGCGATTCGCCTCGCCACTCGTGCGAATGTGTAAACGCGGTATTGGGTTTGGTACAGTGGTTTTATTTTTTGCTTTTAAAAATTACTTTCACTCAAGATAGAGGGCTGGAATTTTTTTTATCGGATGGTTGAATAAATGAAGTTTCTAATACTTTCAATCGATTTTCTTTTACGCTTCGTAATTCTCTGAAGATTATGTTTATTGCTGAAAAATCTCACATTTTTCTCTGAAATCAACAATAGCATATTTCCTTGACAACCAGAGATTTGAATTGCAAAGGATATTCACGCATATGGCATTTAAGTTTTCCTGCCGGCCCATGATAGCACGTAGAAAGAAAATTTGTATAAGAAGGGCCCAGAGTCCCAAGGGCCCCATGATAGATTGCTTCGGGGGTAATCGATAATTTCAATGCATATTTACAGGTATACTCTTCAATGTCTATTCTCAAAGTAGCTCTCATAAGGGAACTGCATACGAGAGAACACTTATGTATAAAACGATACACATAAAGGAATTAAACGTGGAAGAATATTTACGTGCAGCGAATAATAATGTTAATAATGCCTCTGTTGCTACAACAAATACGGCGTCGTTTATTATAGTTTAATACTCAGATGAATTACACGTAGTGGAACCGTCTGCCTCTCATTATGATTGCGAATTGTTTTTTAGACCAATTCCCACATAAACTTTATGAGTTATTTATATATACTTAAACGTGTTAAAACGCAGTTTACTTACGTTGACTCAATCATCGAGTTGCCTATTCGAGTCTCTCACTTGCCTCTGTGTTTCCCCTCCTTGGACTTAAAAATATATCCATAAACATGCCTTATAGAATAAAGGGTAACCTTTTGAAAAAATCTTCTAAAGGATGAGGAATGTCTTCTTTGCGAGAAAATGAGTCCTTGCATGAAAAACGATATAGGTTAGCCTTGGATGCTCAAAGACATGCCTACCAGCAATCTCATGATAATCTCCCCGTGGTGTTTCTCGGATTACGCTAAGAACCGCACAAATTTCATCCTAACCAAACCTACCGACGGGTAACCAGCTAAAACTCTGGTTCAAATATTGAGCCATCTGTTTCGAAACTTCAATCTGTTTTAAGATGGCGAAAATTGTAATTGCGTAACTACATGCTTCTTACCCATAAGAAGAACGGATATTCTGCGCAATGGACGTCATCGGTGCATGAAAATTGGCAAGTGCACTAAGACTGATCACCATAGATTTTTAATTTTGTAACCAATGATTATGATTTAGGAAACAATGAATATAGCCACCCTTTATGCCAAAGGTATAGTCCGGGTATTGAAGGATTCATAGGACAAATAAACATCGCTGCTATTGAAAATGCTCCTTTTGACCTTGTCAACCGCTGGATTATACTCTACTCTCCTATCCTGATTAAGATACTCAACGCACATATCAACGGTGAATGGCGGAACTCAATTAAGTCATTTAATGCAAATATATTTATGTACAAAAGGTAATTGCACAAGCTGTTATTCAACCAGAAGACGGCTCAAGAGAACTTGAGGGACGAGGTCACCATCTATCAACCTAGGTGCTATTTATTTTAGGTGCTAGGTCTTCGTGGCCCATTATTGGGTTTCCCGTGCATTAAAGAGGACAAAAAATCACTCAACTCTCCGTGCACGAAAGGGAAAACGAACGAATCACAACAAACAAGATAAGATACGAACACCTCAAATGATCACGCTGACAGTATTCTTCAGGTTTTGTGGTTTTCTTATAAAATAAGTTCAATGTTTTTCACATCCGTTGAAGTTCAACGGGTACCTTCAGCTAGTTATTAATAAAGAGATAGATTTAATGGTTATAAAAGTGACTGTCGCAATAAGGTGTCAGTTTTTTTTGCTTCGACAACGAATAATGGCTGGTTGAAGGTTGCGGAAAATTAATTTGGCGTCACCGAAGTACTTATTTAAATACATATCCCATGAAAACGTATTTTTAAATTTATTTTCATTAAATTTGTTTAAATTTAAATAGGAATCACTACAAACATTGTTTTGCAAGAGTATACGTCAACCTTAGGTAATTTTTTATGAATACTGCGGAAATCGAGGCCGCAATTCGCCAAAAGTAAATAAAATACAAAGGAAAGCCTCACGCTTTTTAAAAAACTACTACGAATGAATAGAACGTGTCACGCAGCTGAGGGAAGTATTAGGTTGGGAACAGTTTGAGACTCAGAGGTTACACGCTAACCTTAGATCACTTGAAAAACTCTGAGCAGACGAATTCCAGTACGACACGGGGAATAGTTTCATCCTCGCGCTATATCTCTAGAACGGATAGGAGTAGCAAAATAAGAGAGATACTCTATGGGTAATAAGATTCCTTCTTTCCAAGCACGGTTAGAGATCACAACAAAAACAGCTTGACAATGTCTTTACACACATCGTCAACACACTATTCACCTGTGTACTCTCAACCAGTGGCGTACGGAGGGGGAGGAGGATAAGGTTTAAACCCCCCCACAAAACATGTTTACCCGAATTCGTTTTCGTTCGTTTACCTGAACTAGCGTTTAGAATTTTGCTTATTGGGGTGAAAAATATAGTTGAATTATCTTCACGAAAAGAGAATGTTAATTTAATTATTGTTTTAGTGAATAATAATCTAAATATCATTTTATGATGATGCACATAAGTATTAATTAACCCCCTCCCCAGAAGTCAATCCTGCGTACGCCACTGCTCTCAACTCTCATTTTCCCTATTCCCCCCTATTTCCCCATGACAGGTGTCCTAACACCCCCTGTCACACAGCTCTGCGGCGGCTCGCAGGGTAGCATGTAGATAGATAGATAGTTGCTTGCATGGGGAGATGACCAGAAATGCCTCAAGGAACCAAGGCTTTACGTCCCATCCGACGGGCTTGGAAGTGCTCTCCGAATGGCACCCCATGGCGCCATGGGATACCACTGAAACATCTCCGCCACCGACGAGTTTCGAACCTGGGTTCTCGAGATGGGATGCCAGTACCTGATAGTATTGCGAAAGCTGGGGAGAAAAGTTCATCATCATCAGTCGTCATCAATCCGAAGTTTGGTTTTCAGCAGCTCTTCATTGAACTCTCCTCTCTGCCTTCCGCTTTAGTATGAAATAGCAGAGAAATAGGTAGTATGAAAGCTGCTTCTCCTCGGGATAATTAAGCTGGTGGTTTCCCGTTACCTTCCACCTCGCAGTACTAGAGCCGTTTAGGTAAGTACCTTATCGTGCCTTTAGTGTAATGAGTGTCGCTGTACCGTCCCACGCGGTCTCCACCTTCACCCATATGAAGGAGGGCAGCTGCCCCCTCCTCCGGATTACTGGCTGCCTATTAGTTGACGGCAGCCATTCGCCAAGTCACGGCATATTCACGGATTTTCGTAGCATTTTTATGCCGTCTTACCCCCGGATGGCCCCCTACTCCCTCTAGGTATATACCGCCGCTTTTTGTCCTCGACTGCTATTATAATTCGTCGAGTAACCTCGCTTATTTCGCAGCTAACCTCTATATATAAAAGTAGGCCCACCATCCACACCCCGGTGGACCCACTCGGTAGCGGCAAGCTAACCCCTGTTAGTTACTTGACTTTCAAAGTTATTTGATGAAAACTTGATGGACACATTCTAATAATTAACAGCCTTTAGAAAACAATAATGGAAGGAGAAGTGAACGGGAAGAAGTTCCATGGAAGATCAAATATGAAATTATTGGAGAAAATTATGAAGGATATCAAAATGAAGGAATTTAGATGAAAATATAACGTAGTGGAGAGCTGCAGTAAGCCAGCATCATGATCATGACTATTGATGATGATTGCTAGTTAACGAATGCACTATCGGGACCAATAGCGCCTGGGTAACCTCGGAGACCGTTGTTTACACTCACCGGGTACGGGAGATGCTGAGAGCCGGGTGCAAGACGCGATCCGTGCGGCGACTGACGTTCGAATGCCGGCTTTATTGCGCCAGCAGCCCGCGCTGACGCTGAGCATGACGAGGCAATTCGACGACCGTGAAGCTTGGCAGAGGGCGCTCTCATCTCCCGCCCATGACGTAACGTTGATCACTGTAATATGCGGTTTCGATTGTGGTTTTATACGGGGCCCAACAACAGCGTCTGCGGTGTGGAGACTGGATCCCGTGAGCCAAAAAGCCTCACACGGAAAGGACATGATATACCGACGCGATGATCTTCTCCGAATGTGTAAGTGACATCGGCAAATGGGGAGAAAACGATTCCCGGTATCCTCAGTAAAATCCAATGGCATATGTCTTTGCAATTAGTGTGTAATACAAAATGTTCTGAGCTATGCGGAGATGAAGAAAGAAATATTAGAGGTAGGTAGGGTCCCGCACGTGTAAAAATCTGGAGGATTTTCTCTGAATTTCAATGAAACCTACCTTTAACCGGTCGATTACTTAATGATGACAGTGATAATAGTGACAGGACTATGCTTTTGACGTCATTTTCATGGACTAAAATGCTGACAAGTCCAGTACAAGTTCTTTTAAAATGAGTACACTCACTGTACCTCATTTTAAAATACTAAGGATGATGTAACAATTGCCCATCATTTGGTCATTTACTCGATGAAAGATTTATTGTGGTAGGTATAATTTAGAAATATAGGCTGAAAGAAATCAGGAAAATTATTAGAATTAGGTGATATCCTAAAGACGGTGACTACTATTTCCACTATGGTAAACGATAATAATTATAAAAAGGTAATACGAAGCATTTTAAACTAGGTGTCAGACCCCTTTTTGCATTTTTAGTAACTTTAGTTCACCAGTAACAATTGTTACTGGTGAACTTATAAGATTCAGCTCTGCGATTGTACTCCGTTAAATATCGCCTGCATTATCTTCTTTGCCAATAATAGGCAGGGGTGTCTTAATTAAAACGGTGACCTCTGGGAAAAATAATGCACCTTGCTTCCGTCATACCTTTTTGACATGCATATACATATATTTCCATTAGCTATAGCGAAGTGGGCCCCCGAGCACTTTGAGGCCCGGGAAGTGCCCAGACGGGCCGAGGCGTTAGGACGGCTTCGCCGGTCTCAATGGGGAAGGACTAAAAATCTTCAACCTCTTTAAATATGTAGGTTGTTGCGTCACTGTCTCGGCAAGTGAAATATTGTCAATCCTGCGAAAGGGATTTGTCGACGCGGTGACATCGAAATTTCGCCGGTGTCTAATGCTGATAGACTAACACCACTATAGCTGAACACCGGGATCCATTTGCTTTAATCGACCGGAACATTCTGAAAATGATCATTATTATTAATTTACCGGTTAAGGTAGGTTTAAATGAAAAAGCACGATTCCTCTAGATTTTTACAAGAGCAGGGCCGTATCTATCAGTAATATTTATTTTTATCTCAATATACGTCCTACCCTTCTTCATCCCGTCCATAAAATCTATTATCTTTCTTCCCCTTCCCCGCTTACCCAAAATACTCCCCTCTATTATGGACTTCCGCATCCCTTTGCCTCTCATTACCTTTCCATTCAGTAAAAAAGCGAGGAAAGCTTGAAAAACGATAGTGATTGTCACTGTACATTCATTTCAATTAAGAAATACGCAGATATCGTCGGGGTTGTTCTGTTCCTCAAAAGAAAATTTAATTTTTTTCCAGTAAGTCAATGTCAAGTCAATAAAGCAAGTTGGGCCGCAGGCATGTGATATGTGAGTGTGGAGGAGAATAGAGAAGCTGTGGTGGACGAAGAGGAAGACAAGCAAGGAAGTGCGTGGTATGGTGGGTGAGGAGAGGAAACTTCTGGAGAAGATAAGGAAAAGGCAGAATAGGTGGTTGGAAGAGGTCAGGGGTGAAGGGGTGCTGAAGACCGTGATGGACGGGAGGATGTTTGGTAAGGGTGCCGGGGATATAAAGACTATGTTCTATGGACGGGACGAAGAGAAGTGGGACGTATGCTGAGATTAAGAAAGACATTTTTAAGGAGGTTGGAGCCTACGCCTACAAAAACCTGGAGAGTTCTTCCATTTGCACCTACTTTAACCGGTAGATTACCATAATCAATCAATTAAAGCAAGTTTGGAGGCTTTTGGATATCACAATAAAGTTCGACGGTCTTAACTTACACTCGTAAGGCTCAGACATCGTAGACATTTTCATAAATATGTTCAACAAGGTACTAATTTTGAGTTTTATGCGAACTATTGAATAATATGTGAACGATAATATCAGTATCCCACCGCTAAACAAAGAAATATTAGCATATATTTTATTCATGACAGAAAATTGTTGTGGTGCATCAGTTGAGAGTAAGTAATGTGACAAGGGAAAGATTTTCATTCCCAAAGTAGAGGATTGATAAGGGTAATGCATTAATAAAGTGTAATTCTAAAATTGGAATTTTAACTATTTCGCCTATGTTATTAATATTTTAGACGGAAATATATCTGGTACCTACTTATTGTTAGTGTATCAGGAGAACTACGTGAGCGTTGAATTAGGTTGGTGTGTTGGCAAGAGATCTGGCTTTTATTTGCGAATGTCTGGGATCGAATTGAAGTAATTTTTGGAGAAACCCGATCCCTACTTGGGTGCCATGGGCAATTAACTTTAAGCACAGTACTCCATATGTATGGGACGTCAAACTGTATATTCCTTGGCGCTATTCGTTACGATGAATCGTACGCTAACGCTGGTTTTCTCTCCACCCTTCCTACATACGCGCTGAAGGCATGTACTTCTACCTTCAGGGTGTTTTTCTTACAATACACACTAAAATGTTTCTAGTGCAAGAGGAAAATGTAAACAAAAAACCTCAATTTCCAATAACAAATTTTAAGATTTTAGAAGGATTTTATTTTGAGAATCTGAAGAATGTGTTGGTAGAGGTTGGTGCTATACGATCGAGAGTGTGCCAAAGTTCCTCCTAAATCCACGACATTGTTACGCTGCTGAGTGGGAGGTCCTATTGTAAGTATGTATAGGTATCCCATGTTACCAGGGGCGGATTAAGGTCGATGTTTTGGGCGAAAAGTCGTGATGTTCACGACTTTTCGCGGCGCCTGGGGGGTATGCAATACCTCTCAACGAAACGGGGGCCGGGTGGACCCTCCCGTGGAAAATTAAAAGAAATGAAGCGCTTGGATCGTAGTTTAGGTGTGGCTATATTATGTATAGTAGATGTGATAAACTATTGAGTAAATCTCTCTAATCAAATTTGAAAAACGTAAACAAACGATGCCAAAAATGCTATTATTGTGAAGATACAGGTCTACCGGGTTATACACCGCGTTGGCCCATGTTTCCTCGGACGACAGTTTCGGCGGCGTTTCAGTCGGCTTCTTTAAGTCAGTGAAGTGAAGGTGCACCCATTCGTAGTCTTATATATCTCACCCGTTGGAGTCAGGTCTAACGCTTGAGATATATAAGACGACCAATGACTGCACTTTCACTCTACCGACCAGAAGAAGCCGACTACAACGCCGACGAAACTGTCGTCCAAAGAAACATAGACAAACGCGGTGTAAAACGCGGAAGACCTGCATCTTCACATCAATCAACCCCTTTCTTCTTTAATGCCGTACAAAATGAAAATTGGTTGGAATCAGCGGCGCAACAACACCCCGAATCTTGTGGGGGGCAAACTCCTTGAAAAATCTGTATAAGCTAGCTAAGGGGGGAGAAGAGAGACTGCAAATAAATGTTCACCCAGATCGTAAAAAAATTGCTCAGTGTTCAAAATCAGAGAGGAGTCGCTTGGGATGAAGGCGCAAATAATTTTGCGAAACAGGCAATGTCCATTAAAAAGTGAACCACGACCTCTGATTTTTGGGGGGGGGGGGCTAGCCCCCCCCACAATCGTACTTGGGGAAATGGGCCCCCCCCCAGCCTCCTGATTGGAATGAAATAAAAAAATAAGTATTCAGAAAATACTATTTTCCTTTCATATTTTTATTTTATCAGCAAAAGTCAAAATGATAGCATTCAAAGAACTGCCAGGCTGTAGAATACATTCATAATAGTTTTAACAGCAAATAAAACAAGTAGGCCCTACTTAATATTAAAATAAATGAAATAAACTAAGTACTTATAGGCTTTTGCTTGGAGGTAATGTAGTCACCCTCACAAATACAGATATACGGGCTGACGTAGATTAAGAAAATATTATTTAGTTGTAATGTTTTGAGCTCCAACTTTAATGCAAATAGCCTAGGTCTTGACAGTAGTTATAAGACTTATGTATACATATTACAACAGCAAATTTTGCTTTCTTGTTTCTTTTTGCTCAGCAAACCGGTTTAATACATTATTATCGTGGCCTACATGCATATTTCGGTGGATGTAGTACAACATAGCAATGCCATTTAAGCGACTTTCACCGCATCTTGATCGCACGTAATTTCTCAGAAGGCGTAGAGCAGAAGTTACAGTCATTCGTCAACGGCTCTTCCAATGATAAATGCACTGTCGTCCCGATGACCACTGAATGGTATGTTCTGACGGCCAAAAAAAATTACAATTTTTAGTATCAACTTCCGGTTTTCTCTATTTTCCTTGATTTTCTCCCTTCTGTAGCAGTCCAGTCGGCTTGCGATTTGATTTTATGGTCTTTTGTATTTTTCCAGAAAATTCAGGGCCAACAGCACTGCACCTTTGTGATAGACTGTGTGTTGGTGGTTTTCCAGATCAGCTTGTTTCCCTAGAAGATTTGAAAAATTCTTTAACGGCTCTGTAACGAGGGATTTTAACTGCAAATTTTTAAGGCAAGCTGCCGTTCATTGGACAAAAAAAGGGCAGTATGTACCTAAAAAAATGTCCATTTATTGAGGGAGAAATCACAATCCAAGAATACTTTTCAAGATGTTCCCTCCTCACGTAACGACGCTCTTCCGCGGTTCCCTTCCTATGAGTAGAAAAGGGATACTTGTTGTCGCTTGTGGGTGTCCAAGGGCTTTCCAAAAGTTCTGCTATTTTCCTATCATCAGGTCTTTCCTTTCCTGGTACAATGAAGAGACTTATGACACAGTTTAAATTTTCAGCCAAAGGAAGTGAAGAAATTGGAGCTTCAGTCGATGTTTCGTGATTTTCTGTTTGAATACAGTCGAATTCAATTTGGATTCAGTTTGAATACAGATTTTGGCGAAAAACACCTGTTTGAATAGAGTTTGAAATGTAGTTGACTGGGAAAATTTTTATTGGGATACGTGGAGGTGATTGTAAAAGTACCATGGGCTCAGCTCGAGTCTCATTGTCAGTTGTGCAACATTGTTTGTACAAAAAATTGTATATTTCCTCCTGCTTCTTCTAGCGTCTTTTGTTTTTGGACCCAAAAATAATCTTCGAAAGTCCGCAGAGGCACAGTTAGTTTCCCGCTTTGTACCAGGCCTACTAGAAGAGGACGCCTGTAAACAAAAGTAAGCCTTAGCTATTCCTTCTGCGACGAGTTGCAAGAAAAATTATAAGCATGTCTTTTTCTCACCCTCTAGCGTAATACTTGAAAATTATTTGGCTTTACTTAGAGAGTCCTCAATTTAACAGCTATCAAAAGGACAGGGGTCAAAACTATGGGGCCTCTTACAACATTTCTATGGTAGCACAATGAAAATGAAAGTCCAATAAATAGTTGGGTGTTCAATTTATTGATCAAATAGCAAGAGAAGCTAATGTGGGCCCGAGCCTAACGTCTGACCCTAATGGCGAGCGCGAGAAGGCGCAAATAAGTTATGCCGTTATAATTTATCGATTGAACCTACCATCTCTGGCAGAAAGGTTGATTTTCACGTCAGGTATATAACATAGAATAAAGTAAAAAGGACGCAGGGTCCTAAACATGTGACGAACTCTTGCACTTGTCACTCACTACAACTGAAATAATACACTCGATAGAGCCGGGCAACTGACATGTCACGACGAGCACGAGAGGGGAGGGTGTGGCATACTAGGCAGTGCAGAAGAAGGGCGTGGAGACTGTATTCCCCTCTCGCAGACGCACTACGGCTCAACTGCCCAAGCACGCGGCACGATTCTCTGCATACATAAAGTATACCTTATAATTTTTCCGTGGCGGCATCAAAGCTTTCACAACAAGAGGCCTACAAAAGTACAATTGCTAACATCGAGGATACTGTGATTATTTATACAAGTACATGTATTCTAAAGCAATAGTTTTTAGATATTTTCCATTTATCTTTAAACATTGTATATTGAGCTGGTGAAATAAAAACTTGCATTGGAGAACCATCTTAATGATTACCATCTTTTCTATTTTCCCAGGAATTACAGGGGGGCGGCCGCCCACCCCCCCCTTAATCCGCCCATGGTAAATTACCCCTACCTCCCCCTCCCATCCTCCACCTATCTCTTCCCCCTTCTTTATCTAGAATATTTTCCTTCACTCTAACCCTTTCTTTTTGGAGACAGCGTCTCTAAAAAGAAAGGGTTAGAGTGAGTTACTACAGCATCAGATACTACAGCACCGCTCAGCACACAACACCGACTGCGGTTTTTCACTTATGACGCAATTGGAACGGTCCGCTAAAGTGAGCTAGAAGTGGTCCATCAATGGCTAAAAACGATCAATTTATGTCGTATCTATTGCTTGGTTACTGCGTGTAGGATTTATATCCATAATGTGGATACAAACATTTATTTCTTAGACTTTCGGAACACGAAAATAACATTGCTACCCAACATGAGTTTGAACGTAATTACATCGAATATTCGGTAAAATATTGTCTAAAAGGAAGGAATAAAACGAAAACAGCAGACGGAAAATGAATTAATCAATTCAAATAAAGTACTTTATTATGCAAAAAACATGTACGTATTATGGTGAAAAATTTGTCTTTCAGAGTGTTTGGAAGAGAAAAAAGGCGACTCTCGGAAAAAGGCAGTTGTCATACTTTGGATATTTTCCATTTCTTTATGGTTATTTACCATTCCATTACTTGAAAACTTTAAATTGAACTAATGGCGTTGTGTTACACCATTTTTGTAGAGGAATCGCTCGTTCTTTGGCAAAAAAGCCTTCACCCTCGAAAATAATTTAAATTTATTTACATAAACAATAATTAAACTTTGATTTAAAATATTGTTATATTTACTATCCCTATAAAATCAAGTCACATGAAAGCCCTGTAAAAACTCTATAAAGTACTTTTTATTTTATTGTGATACAACAAATACTTTTCTTGTAATAATTTTTTTTCTAAAACACTACGTTTTAGTGGCAGAAAGTTTAAAAAACCTCGGTAGTCTCGTAAGATAAAGGTTAGCCACGCTTTTGGGTCCTAACTCCATTCTTTCGTAGGTTTTCTCGCTCAAAAAACGCATAAACCACGGAAATCATACGTGAGGGGAGTAAACGAAGAAATCGAAATGAAATTTGTGGTCATACTCCAATACGTCACGGCAATATTTAAGCAAATATTCCCGGGTATGTATTGGAAATACGCTTTCTTCTTTCGGAATTCTGATGAACATTTATGTGGAGCAGACATCGCATCATCGCATTAATTTATTACGATGTCCCCTTTAAATTTTTCAGCTATTCCCCGCGATATCTAACATTATTGGAGACTTTAGTAGGGGGGAGTGTTGAAAAAATAAGATCTCATGATGGAAGTCTTGCAATCAATTGCCAATGAATTCAATTCACACTTTGGTAGGGTAACTGATTCTCCTAGGAATTCCACCAACTTTAATTATGATCCAGCTGAGCAGGAAGATTGGTTTCCTAAGATTTATACTAGAGAGTCTTTCTTTCTATCTCCTGTGGATAAGAGAGAAGTAAATAGCATAATAAAAGGTCTTCAACCTAAGAGGTCTAAAGGGATAGATGAAGTAGCCGCTATTACAGTTAAAAAAGTCGGAGAGGAAGTTTCTCCCGTATTTGCATATATAGCAAATTTAAGTATGGAAACAGGAATTTTTCCGGAACAGTTCAAAACGGCTATTGTAGTACCTATTCACAAGAAAGGAGACAAACTAGACTTAAATAACTACAGACCAATATCCCTACTACCTGTATTCTCAAAAATTTTGGAAAAGATTGTCAAAACCAGGTTGTTAAGTTTTTTAAATAGCCAAGGGTTCTTCAGTAACCATCAATTTGGTTTTTTAAAAGGAAAATGCTCGGAAGATGCCCTACTTAATTTTTGCTCAAATCTTTATGAGGGACTTAACAAAGGCAATAAAGTAGCAGGACTTTTTATTGATATAACAAAAGCTTTTGATACTGTCGATCATAAAATTTTACTGGAAAGACTACAACAAGCTGGTGTCAGGGGTATCGCACTTAATTGGTTCCGGAGTTATCTTAGCGATAGATGTCAATATGTACTACATATTAAAAACTGTAGTAGTAAGAAGATACATATTACACGTGGGGTCCCACAAGGCTCAATTTTGGGACCAATACTCTTTCTAGTTTTTGTAAATAATTTGTGTAACGGAAAGTTTCATGGTAAACTTACTTCATTTGCCGATGACACTGCTCTTTGCTACTCCGACAGCTGTATGCATGAATTACAAACGCATATGCAAAGTGATTTAGACAAACTTAAGTATTGGTTTTCCATTAACTCTATGGTGCTAAGTAGTAAAACAAAATATATATTATTTAATCTAAAAAATGTAACTACACCAGTCAACAGTGTGTTATATTATAGATGTATGAATTGTATTAAGGATAATGCCTTGTTTTGTAATCAGTGTATATTGATTGACAGAGTGAGTTACATTAAATATCTGGGAATTTGTATCGACGAACATTGCAACTGGAAACAACACATTAACAAACTAAAATCGGAGTTACTTTACGTGATTAGAAAATTTTACCTGTTACAATTTATCTGCCCAGCTTCTGTTCTTAGAATGGTATATTATGCATTAGTGAATTCAAGATTGGAATATGGTATTGTGTGTTGGGGAGGAGCATATTTAACTAATTTGCAACCTCTTTTGGTAGCTCAAAAAAAGATAATACGGGCAATGGTACGAGCACCAGGAACCGCACACTCCTATCCACTGTTTATAAGGATGAACATCCTACCTCTTAGACATCTTTTTATTTTTAAGGTCTTAAGAATTTTTTATAATCGAGGAGGTGAAAGAGAAAAACCGAGAGGTTATGACTTAAGAGGAAACCCTGGTGTACATGTACCAAGACCTAAAAATGAACTGTTTAGACAGAGTTATCTATATCTAGGGCCTAAAATTTTTTCATCTCTGCCTGAAGAAATAGTTAAAATTAAAAATGAAAAGGGGTTTGCACTACGCTTAAGGAAATGGTTATTTGGATTTAAAGATGCTAAGCACTTACTTGCAAAAGTTATCTAAGAATTATTATTTTAAATGTTTATGTGCAAAATTAAAAAAGATTTCTACTTTTCTGTCGATTAAAATTTATTCTATTTGTACAATTAGTTAACAAACATAAAAATTATAAGAAACTGGTGCAGAATACATCCCTAGATGTTTTTATTAATCGATTATATAATTTTTCTTGTATGTAATTCAAAATGAGTGTATGTCAATAACAACAAAAGCAAATGTCTTATACATTTTTTGTTGTACCTTTTTATAATGACTATGTAAATAACAGTTTAATTGTTGTTAGTGTTGTAAAGTACTTATTTTTGAAGAATGTTTAATAATTAAATTAAAAAAGCTATAATGATTAATACATGTTTTCACTGTTCCTTTTATATTAAATTGTATTCTTTTCGCAGTGTTAACTAACATAGAAGTGTAAAAAAATAACTACTGCAGACTACGGCCAAAGGTGTTTATGTTATAAAAAGCTCAAAATTCTCTGTTAGCTCAAACAAGCCTTTAATCGATTGTATCTTAATGCTTTGTTTTTACTTCACATGTCAAACCATGGGTTATTTACTAAATTATCCAGCACCAATGATAGCATCTATGTGATTGTAGTTGCAACACACTTATTCTATGTTTTTGTCTTTGTATTTCATCTGTGATGGTCGAGTCGGTGACCCCAAAACGGAGATACTGTCCAATGGGGCACCTATATTCCAGACAAATCATTGTATAAATAATAATTGTATTTATCTAACCTGGAATAAAAACCATTATTATTATTATTACTTCAATGCCAGAATTATAAATTGTGGGCTAATATAGTTGAAAATAGATGTAGTGCTGGTAATGTATTTTGGAAAAATAACTTTCTGTATGTCCAAGAAGAATGCATCGCACTTCAATGATCTACCAAGAATGTTTTCACAGCAACGAAGTTACTTGTGGTGTGCCCTGAAGGCAAGCACTTATTCTTCGGATTAGCTGATTAGCCCATTTTATTCGTTGGTGTTATGTATCAATGGATAAATCACTAACTATGAATTCCATCTTTGGTACTTATTACTCGCACAAAAGTATCATAATCGTGCTGTTTTTTCAAGTACTCCATATAAGACTATGATTTCTAAGGGAGAGTCTTCAGTGCTGCCACCTCGCGGCTACGGACAATAAGGGCAACAGCCGATTACAGTCAGCATAAAGATAAAGAAATATTTATTGTTCTTGGACCCTTGGTCCACTAAGAACATACAAAGGTATACATTAGTATCAGAGCTCGAGTACACAGTAAATTGGATACATACAATAAATGATATAATAATGGTAACAAAAAATACAAGCATATTGAAAAATTAAATTTTTTCCTGTAATAGCATTTTATTGAACAGTATGTTTTTGAAAGCAATCAGCGATTTGGAGTTTTTGATTAGTTCGGGAGTACTATTCCATATCATTGTCCCAACAACAGAAAAGGATTTATTAAATGTAGTGGTTCGGTGTAGTGGGACAATTAAAAAATCTGGTGACATTCGAGTTGCAACATATCGATTTTTCTCTTTAGACTGAAAAAATTGCATGATATATTCAGGCTGTTGACAATTGAAAAGTTTATATAAAAAGGAGGCAAGCATGTATTCCCTCCTTGTTTTAGCTTTAAGCCATTCTAACTTTGAAAAATAAGGGGATATATGATCATCTTTTTTAAGATCATAAATGAACCTGACACACATATTTAATTGTCGTTGAATCATGGTGTTAATCTCTTCAGTTAGGTCATGATAAACAAGGCAGCAGTAATCAATATGGGGGAATATTAGCGAGGATACCAGTTGCTTGCGGGTATGAGAGGGCAAAAGGTTTTTATGAATTTTTAGCTGAAACAGGATCATGTTAATCTTATTGCTGATGGCTTGAACATGGTTTTGCCAAGACAAATTGGGCATCAATATGACCCCAAGATTTTTAACGGAGTTTGCATATGATATTTCCGCCTCACCAACAATAATCTTTGGCAAAACATCAAAGTCAACATGTTTGAGTAGTTTTGAGGTACCGAGTAACATAGACTTTGTTTTTCTGGGGTTAAGCACAAAGTTATTGTCTACAGCCCATGAATTGATGGCTTGAACATCCTGATTGACTTTGGAAATTGCATCATTCAGCTCATGTAAATGGCAGTGATGATAAATCTGTAAGTCGTCAGCATATAAAAGGTATTTACAATTTATAATACACTTGGGCAGATCAAGGACATACAAGGAAAATAGGAGAGGACCAAGAACTGACCCTTGCGGGACACCACAATGGACGGTGGTCCATTGCGATGTATTCCCATTCGCGTCCTTGACTGTCTGTTGGCGATCTTTTAGATCAGCATAGGGGAAGTTCATGGGCTTGCTCGCGATATACTCAATATTTGGGAAAATGATTTTGTACACATACTAATACACGAACAGGAAACATACGTACCAATTTTTGTGGAAATCGGAGATGGTCGGGGCAAAACTTCCAGTTTTACCATTTTTGACATGTATAATGAAGAAAATATCAATAGAAAATTTAAGTGGGCCTATAGGAAATATTATTATGGTGAAGGAAATTATTGAGAATGATTTCATTTTGAAATTATGAGTTTAATACTTTCCGGAAAAAATATTCCATAAAATTTTGGGAGTTTTAGGTTTCATTTTCAAAAACTGGCCGATGCACTTAAGATAGCATAAATACCTTGGGGTCCTATTCACAGAAAGTGGAGACCCTATGATGAAGGCATAAAAAATGATGCATTCAAGGAAAAAATAATTTATCCTCCGATTAGTTTATATTGGGAACAGACTATTTCAAGATAAAATAAATATGACATTTATAACACTTCCAAAAATGCATAGTAACTGACAGCTGTGTAGTTCAGTTGCTGAAAGTCAAATGCAAAAGAATACTATTAACCACATAAATGAACTTTTGCAGAAGGGCAGGAGGAAAATCAATAGACAGAGTTAGAGAAATTATGTATGTAGATAGCTGCTTGGTAGATGGTACAAAAATAATTTTGATGGGATAGGGTTGGTGTAGTGCGTAGAGCATTGGCTTCCCATCCCAAGGGCCATTTGTCAGAATCTCAGTGGCAGTGGACATTTTTCTACAGAACTCCAATCCCTAATTAGGTGTACTGTGAAGAACAATTCAAGTGTAGTATCCTGTCAGTCAAATGGGGCATTAAACTGTGGTTTTCTTGGCATCTTTTGTTCTGTCATAGCCTTCAGCATTCCTTCACTCCTTCCAACAACCTACAATGGCTTCTCCTAAACACTTCCAGGAGTACTAAAGGAGAGTACATTGTAGCCATAGCAGCAAACAATTAAATAATAGAAGGGGGACCAGTACTTAGGCATGGGCGATATTGATAATTCAATATCAGGATACGATAATTTTAGCATATCGTCAGGTGGCGATATCGATAACTCATATCGTGACGATAAATATCGTCTTATCATGCCCCTATAAAATATCGGGGCACGATAAATATCGCGATAAAATATCATGATATCGCATCCCGATAAAATATCACGATATCGCTCCCCAATAAAATATCACGATATATTATCACGATAAAAGATCGTGATATTGCGCTCGATCAAATATCGCGTAAACGCGCCCGATGAATTATCGTGATATTGCGCCGGTTTATCGTGTCGGAAAAAGACAGCCGTTGGGTTGTCCTTCGTTTAGGCTGGAGCAAGTATGTTTGAAAACTTACTATTCTGCTATCTGCTAATTCAAATTCTCAGCAGTTCTCTCTCGCTCTCTTTCAATTTCAGTGGTCCGATAGTTTATAGGTGACGTCTTGTTCAAATTTTGGAAGGAACAGAAAACAACTGTTTTTATGTACAATTAGTGTATATATTGTCTGAGAATTTGAATTAGGAGATAGCAGAATCGTAAGTTTTCAAACATACTTGCTCCAGCTTAAGCGAAGGCCAACCCAACGGCTGTCTTTTTCCGACACGATAAACCGGCGAAATATCACGATAATTCATCGGGCGCGATTACGCGATATTTGAAGGAGAGCAATATCACGATCTTTTATCGTGAAATTTATCGTGATATTTTATCGGGAGGCGATGACATGATATTTTAACGCGATATTTATCGCGATATTTACCGTTCCCCGATATTTTATCGTGCCCGATAAAATATCGGGGCACGATAAGGCGATATTTATCGAGCAACGATATATCGTCAATTTTTAAAACTCAAAATCGGATTAACGATATATTAAAATATCGCGATATTTTACGATATATCGATATATCGCCCAGGCCTACCAGTCTTTGGAATGATTGTGAGCAGGGCCGGACCTATAACCTGTGAAACCCTATAATGCAGAGGGTCTGCATAAGGGGCCAAATGGTGCCAGAGGCCTTAGCTTTTGTTACTTGTGTTTTTTTATCATAGACTTGTACTTACTTCAAATATATCATTTGGGTTTCAACAGTTTTGCAGTTCCGTTTTTTCACTTTTGTCTCTTACATAAAGAGGGGCCCAAAGATTTCTATACTACACAATTTCTAGCAGGGGGGCCCAAAATATGTGGATCTAGTCCTGGTTGTGAAGAATAGATATTAGGCTTTGAGATACACCACAGCGCATTATAACCCAGAATACATGAATAGTGTTCGCATTATTCCACGATTGTCTCTTTAAGTGCAAATATGTCCAAAGAACTCATAGAATGTAAATCAAAATATATATTATCTGGAATTTTATGAGCATCATAGTAATAAATTGACAAATTTTCTAAAAAAATGTTTTATTAAGGTCATGCTAAGCATATTTTACCACATCAATACATCAGTCTTTAAGGTGTTTATGTATGACTATGGACAAAAGGACACACTATCAAAATGTTGTATGCTCACAAACATTAATGTAATGATTTCAACAATGTAGGCAGGTGTAAGCACTTTTATAAATGCAAGGCAAAACTCCCTCATTTATGAATGCTTTTTTTTTCTTATGTTAAAAATAAAAATTAATACAAATGTGATATTTTAAACATAAGTAATACAAGCAATTTGCAATCTCATGTAAAGTCAATACTTAAAGCACACAGATACCCTATGATAATGGTTGGCAACAACAGGAAAAACCTGTTCTGTAACTGCATAAATACTAATATGCAATAATTTCTGATTTTCATGACACAAGAAAGTGTAAATATAAGGCAAGTATTCATAAAAAATTAAATAAATTAATAAAAAATAACTTATAAGATTTAGAATAGGATGTTTGTAAATTATGTGCGTAAGCACTTTTCTTTGTGTCAATAATCCAGGATTGAAGCCTAGTGCAAAAAATATCAAAACATTAGATAGTATTTTTTACATGAAAATCATGAATACTCTTTGAGGGAAGAGTTTGCCAAAATATCTGTTGATGTTAATGGCAGGTCCTCATTTACTGATAGCAATCAGAAATGAATTTAGCATCAGCTGTTAAAAAGGGAAGAACACACAGCAATTCAATCTTTCTTGAAGTATGAGTGTTGTACTGTAGCTTCTTTATCTCGACTCACATTTTTCCCATTGACAACCATGAACACAGGCCTTTCCACACGAATAGAATCAAAACAATACTCCTGCAAAAGAAAACCTTATATCACCCTTAAGAATCTTAGAACCAGCTGGCATAGTCAAATAAATGGCATTCAATGTGAGAGGGTGACTGTTTGAGGTGTGCTTTGCGGAAAATATTGAGGCTCATTTCCATTGCATTTCAGTGAGCTCCATCGTCAACTTTCAAAAAGTCTTTTGTAAAGTGAAAGGATTACCAACCTACAATATCTTCCTAGCAGAACATAACTTGTAAGCCACACTCACACCATCAAGTTGCTGAGATAGCTTATGATCAATGATAACTCCACATTATTTCATTATGTCAAGTAAGAGCATAAAGGCAAAAAGTTGTATGAATGGATCCTTACTTTTCCTTTGTGTTTCACATGAACTCTTGTTAAAAATGGCTCAGGAATTGCTACAGAATCACCAATGAGAACACCTTGGCCCTTGCCCAAGTTGTAAAGTGTGACTGCAATGCATGATTCCATCTTGTCCACCAAGCAAAAGGTGCTGGAAAAAGTCATCAAAATGAAAAAGGCACCAATACAGAATTATAAATCATCAGGCAAAAATTCAATCCACATGAACACCAAGTACATTAAGCTAAAAAAAATCATAACCCAGTTGGCATAACCTGGCCAATCAACAGATAGGAAATTACTTGTAGCATAAGCCAGGCTTAAGATAAAGTGCTTAGAACTAAATTTCAACATATGAAAAGGCAAATTGGTAACATCAGCATTGGCGCATATACGTATTCAAATTCAGCAATGATGAAATTACTGCTTGAGCAAAATATAATTAATCATTTCAATGATTAAATACCTTTATGTATCACTGACAACGTGATTCAATAAATTTGTAACTTAGGAATTTTCCATATGAAGTTGGGTGACAGCCGGACATTTTGTGACCCTTTGAAGGTAATTTCTCCCAGGGGGATATAATGCAGACTTTTATAGATATAATGCAGGCTAGTGCACCTACTACATATGTATTTTGATAGATGGATTTATGAGAAAGAGGTAGACAACACTTCTCTTTATGCTATCTAAAATTCCTATTCTTTTTCTTTCTCATGCACACTAATTCAACATTCTCCCCTCAATCACCCTGTCATTATTCATCCCGTTACTTCTCAATGCATCTCTGTCTTCAGGCTACCTCATTTGTCTTTCAAGGTACATTAATTATTTCACACCAAAGCCTTGCAATGTGAAATGCTTTCCCCTTTCGTGAGCACCATGAGCATGTTACTCTACTCCTCTGTATAGAGCTCTCTAGTGGTAAGGTATCACACAGTTATACCTTTCATCCATTTTGGGACCCAAGTTCTCAGAACACCAAACCCTTTCCTTGGGTGGTGAGTGGAGGTAATCTTGACCCTTCACCTCAGTCCCTGCCCATATTCACAGTCAACTATGTTTATTCAATGGGTTGACAAAGAAACAGTTGTTCCATACTCAGAAAATATAGACTCAGAAGTGTACCACTTATGTTTTGCTGTGCATTTACAAATTTTAAATGGAACTCTACAACAATTACTAACAAAGTTCTTTGTTAAGGATTCTCTCAAAATTTTTGCTAAAATTAATGTTAAATTTCTATTAAAATTTTTTAAATCATTAGTTGAACATAAGGAATGCATCTCAGAACCTATATTTTCAGAGTAAGCAACAAATAGTTTTTTTTAGCGTATCCACTCTGAAAACAAATATGTAGTAAACCATGGCTACATGCCCAGAGTGTTGCTGAGATAAAGGGTAGATATAATCCCGGCCAAAAGGCTGAGGACAGGGTACCGTGTCCAGCAGGGTGGGGTCCCTAATGACACCTGGGACCTTCTTTATTACATGCATCTTCCTTGGCTGCAGGGCTGTGTTAACATGGCATTCATTCTCTTGAGTAGAAAATTTATGCCATTTTAAGAATGGCATGAGATGAAAAATCGGTGTTGTGTTAACAAGGCGTTCTTAGCAAAAGGGTTAAAATCAAAGAACTTAAAGTTTAGGTGACATAAATTGTAACCTTAATAGATTTCTCCCTATAAATTATAATTATGTATTACGTTTGAATTTCACAACAGCCAAATGAAGACGATACTAAGCTATATTAAAAGTTTGAGTAATTAGTACATAAGTATGAAATAAGTTATCCAGTAGGTGAATGAAACTATCTGAGTGGATCCGCCAATTATTTGCCTCGGGGAGAACAATTATGACCTTCAAAAATATGTAGTTACCAGCCTATTGCATTACCATAAACTAAACATCTATTAATTCTTCATAATGATGTAAAGACCACAATTAATTTTACTTACAAAGGTACTTCATCCTCTGACACAACACTGCACACAACCTTCCCCAATATTACTTTCCCAGGGTTGACACCAGGGTTAAGCTCAGATAATTGAACATAATCTACTTTTACAGTTTGATTGCCAGAAGACAAAAATGTTCCACTTTGATATGGTCCCAAATTTTTTACATCTATGGCCTGCAATTTGGGAGTGAACAAAAAAAATTAAAATATGAGAATGTAAATTGAATGTTTTCCATATCATTAGCAATATTGACTACAGAGACAACCAATTATCAGAAATAAGCTTTAATAAATTTTTAAAAAACCATTACCTGAATTAAGCTTTGCAATTTTTTTCCTTTTAACTTCCCTTTACTTGAAATTAATTCCTGGACATTAGAAAGGTAACTGCACAATTCTTCCTCTTTATGCCTGGCAGTGTCCCATGTAGGATCCAGTGAAATTGCTTTTGAAAAGGATTCCAAAGCTAGTTGGTATCCTTCTTCATATTTGAGGGCCTAGGAGAGGACAGTTGAGCAGGTCAAAACAAAAGCAATTTGATGACATTAAAATTGAATCACAAACTGCCCTAAAATAACTCACCATTGCTTTGTTGTAGTACAAATCAGGTTTTGTTCGGGCACAGGGATCCTTTTCCTGTGAAAAGAACATTACAGAATATTTATTTTTTTCAGAGTGGGAGGATGACTCACTGAATTCAGCAAACTCAACTTGAAAAATATTTCCACTCATGAGAATGAAAATACAGGAGACATTTATTCCACAGCATTAAGTTGGAACTATGTTCAATGTTTTCATATGAAAGAAATCAATATATATAATAGGAATATGCACAAAATGGCTATGGGGTTCCAGTTATGTTATACCCTTCAGGAACAATTACAAGAGTAAACTCTGGCAGTAAACTACACATTCTAATCACACACAGCAATTCATGAAGGGCAAGGTGTGATGTAGGTGTTAAGTAGTAAATGTATTGGCATTATATATCAAAAGGAGAGATCCCCAATCGCTAACCTTATTGGTTAGGAATTGGGGGATTCACCTTTTATATGGGAATTAAAAAATTACATACTGTGTAACTTTTATAGCCAGTTCGCTGATATATTGGCTCTCACAGCTTAGAGGTGCCACTGCCCAACATGTGCATGCATCTGATAGCATTATTTTAAAGAGAACTAAAAAGTTTGTAAGCTTCCACAGCATTCAAAGCAAAATCCATATTTTCAACATCTAATTCCCATATTTAGCCTTAAACTTAAAACAAAAAACTTTAGGACAAGAAATAAATCATCATCAGGTGCCTACAATTTCACCAAGAGTCTTCTCACAAGCTCCACAAACGTTTCTTATCACTTACCCTATGCTAACCTCGTATTTCCAACCAGAGTTCAGCATCTGCTACCCTCACTTTCTCTTCTCTCAATGAGTTTGTAATGTACTTGTACTCACATATAAGCAAACTCGCACATAGAAAAACATTAATGTATATTTTTGAAACCCCGGCAGCCAAATTGTACAGGTGACGCAGATTATTCTATAATATTAATTTTTCATAATTAGAACGCCAATATCTCAATTTCAGACCTATTTATTCATATACAAAGAGTTACAATATTGCACATTCTTCCATAATGAACTCCACGTGACAGGATTTAACGACCACGTGAAAATTAGAACAATACGTAAGAACTGGAACCACGCTAGTCTTTAGAACATTCCAGATAAACGGAAGTACGTCAGTAGCAAAGCTTCTAGAAGGATGACAATGCATCAGCGATCAGGTATAAAAGCAGACGCACGTTAACAGTCAAGGCTGCCTCAAAAATCCAGGTGTTGCCGGTCCTAATTCTTCCATAATGAACACCACGTGGCAGGATTTAACGACCACGTGAAAATTACAACAATACCTAAGAACCGGAACAACGCTAGTTTTTAGAACATTCCAGATAAATGGAAGTACGTCAGTAGCGAAGCTTCTAGAAGGACGACAATGCATCAGCGATCAGGTATAAAAGCCGACGCACGTTAACAGTCAAGGCTGCCTCAAAAATCCAGGTGCTGCCGGTCCTAATACTGGAGAGCGGACTCACATTAATACTGTACGATTTTCATGACCGAACGCAGTCCTAACCAACAAGAATCCTGAACTTAGCTTCGAAAGTCTCCCAAGGGGGTTGATTGAAAATCCAGAAAATAGCCAGAAAATTAAAAAAGTATTGTTGTTACTGCCATAAAGTATGGGATTGGGCAATATAGAGTGACTCCGTAAAATATTCGAAAGAAAAAACATGACCGAACTGGGATTCGAACCCGCGCCACATTACGGGGATAATTGGCCCACAGCCTCTAACCGCTCGGCCACGGCTTCTGTTGATGAGCGAGCTTACTGCTAAGGATTTATATGGAGGGAAATTCTTTAGTTGCGCTTTTCTCGAGAATCCGGGTCCAAATGGAAGAAAGCCGTGACACTTTTCCGGCATTCTCTCTATAGTTTCAGAAAATAATTGCGTCATTTGGATCCCGAACATCAGTTACGTGATGTCTCCTTGCAAGCCCATACGGTTAAAGAAGAAGTTTACCTTACGTAATTGGTGCGACATAAAGACAGAGGGAGTTAATAATATTGTGAAACATGAGAAGCGAGATCCGGAAGTTCGAGCCTTGACGTCAACCAGGAGCAGCTGGGAGAAGCCAAGGTTATTTTCGCTAGAGAGACGTGGTAAAGGAAGGAACCAAGCATTGGATGTGGTGTCGGGGATAAAGACGAGACCATATAACTTACGACACCTGAAGCGAGATATTTTGAAGGGAGCAATTATCCCGACATTGTAAAGGATTTGATTTATGTTGTGTTGGGGGGAGGAGGAGGTAGGAATAAAGGTAGGAGGGGAGCTGATAAAATCAGTGAGATTTGCAGATGATCAAGCATTGGTTAGTCAGTCGGCCAAGGGGTTACAGTCAATGGTGAATGCATTAGAGGTGCAGTGCGAAAAGTATGGGATGAAGATCAATCACAAGAAAACGAAAGTAATGAGATTTTCTAGAAGTAAGAAGGCGGGGCTGAATATAAGGGTGGGAGGGCAGAAGATAAAGCATGTCGAGCAGTTTACGTATCTGGGTAGTATTTTGGAGGCAAATGGGTTTAGTGGTAAGGACATCAGATGCAGAATTGCGCTCGCTAAAGAAGCATTTTCGAAGAGAAGGGAATTGATGAGGGGGGTCTGAGAAGAGACGTAAAGAAGAGACTGGTGAAAACTTTAATATGGAGCGTTGCGCTATATGGGTCGGAAACTTGGTCAATTCGAAGGGAGGATGTGCGTAGACTTGAGGCGTTTGAGATGTGGGTTTGGAGAAGGATGGAGAAGGTTAGCTGGATGGCGAGAAAGACGAACGAGGAGGTACTGGATATGGTCAGAGAGGAGAGGAAGCTTGTGGCAGAAGTTCAGAGAAGGCAGAAGAGATGGATGGAGGAGGTTTTGAGAGGAGAGGGCATGTTGAAGAGAGTGATAGAGGGGAGAACACTGGGGAAGCGTGGAAGAGGAAGGAGGAGGATAGGAATTCTGGACGAAATAAAAGGAGGTAGAAAATATGAAGAATTGAAGAGGGATGTAATAACGGGCCATCCTTAGGAGGGAAAGCGAGACAATTTCTATTAGATTGGGATACAGAATGGGGACTGTCCAAGAACCTACCAATCAGCTGGTAGAATACTTGAATGAATGAATGCCCATATTGAGTGTTTTTATGTGTTGGGCAAGTGATTGATTCATGAGTGAAAAGCATATGCAAGGAAGTTAATCTATGTTGGTGAGGAATGATTTATATGTGCTATTTGAGTGAAGTGTTTATTAATTTGTTTGTGGGGTAAAATACAGTGTATTCACATGTGCAGTCAGGGCAACAAAAAATAAATAGATCTTTTAATAGCAAGCATGATTGTTAAAATTATATTTAGTAGGGCTACCTAAAATTTCCCATAGCGCAGCAGATTCTGTGAAAGAAAAGGTTAGTGACATTATTGTGTTAAAGGGTGATGTTACAAGTTTTGAATCCACTTCAAACCCCTTCCATCAATTTAATTCCTTTCCCATCAACCCTTATTCAATTTAATTGTTTCTTATGGGGAAATTTAACTTTAACGTCAACACACCAAGAATTTAACTCATGGAATGGATTTTGCCATCTTATATTACTTGAGGAATTCAGATCAGGAGAGTTTCAATGCAACACAGAGGATATTATTTCGACCATGTATTATATCTCCAGAACTGAGAGAAGCGACAAAATAAGAGACACAGCCGAATGGATAGGTACAAAAATTCCTTTCCATGCACCATTAATAATAATAACAAAAACTGTATGACACTGACATAAGACATTGTTTACGCACAATTCACCCCTGTCCTCTTCCCCCAACGTTTCCCCATTCCCTCCCCTTTCATGGCTGGTGCCCTAACACCCTCTGCCACATGCCTCTGTGGCAGCTTGCAGGGTTGCATGTAAATGTAGATGGTTGTGTGTATTCGTCTAATTAAGCATATTAAATTGCCATAATTGTCACAAGCTGTGATTGAGAGAGAGAAATTATTATTATTTTACTTGACTTCTGAGGGTCCACAGTACTCCCGAACTCACTTCTCTCTTCAATTCTGCATAATTCCTACTTTTTTTTCACAATACCCAATTAACCTATCCATCAACCCCCTAGCATTCTACTTTACAAGATGACATTCAGAACACCACTCCCTCCTTTTTTAATTTTTTCCGACGAAATTTTCCTCTCCCCTATCATACCAAAAACGTTATTGTCTACTTTTTTCTAATCATACTTTCTCCAGCCTCTTCACATTCTCTCTCATCAGGTCCCTAGTTTTATTATCATTTAGTGCTAAGCTCTAAATCTGGACACTCTCAATACAAATATGAACCTTTTGCCAATGTAAACCTGGTCTAAGTAGACCCCTAAAAATAATAATTTAATTTGAGTATTCTACCATCTGATTGGTCGGATTTTGGACAGTCCTTATCCTACAGCCCAATTTCTGAAACATTGTCTTGTTTCCCCCCAAAAGTTGTCCTGACATTAGAACCCTCTTAAATTCCTCAGATCTTCTACCTTTTCTTAATTCGTCCAGAATTCCTATCCTCTTCCACGCTTCCCGAGTGTCTCTCCCCTCTTCAACATGCCCTCTCCTCTCAAGTCACCCTCAGGTCAAGGATGCTGAGAAGAAATATAAGCCATCTCAGAGCATGCATGGAGTGAACCTGGTCACATTATGAAATTCAAAGATGCCAAAATAATTGCAAAGGAGAATGGATATTTTCCAAGGATAGTCAGGGATTCCATAGAAATAAAAAAACACCCATGAATTTAAACAGGGAAGATGGATATTCTCTACACGGTGAATGAAAAAGAATAGCATGTATTCCACGCAACAAGAAGACAACACCAATATACGGTGCAGAACTGGCCAATCATAGTGCAGCATCCAGCCAGCTCAGGCCAATAAAGGTAACAAGTACTTTGTAAACATGACAAAATGTATATTTGTATACTGTACCATGTTTTGTAAATACATACTCTCAATGGCAAATAAAACATTGATTGACTTGATTAAGTCTCAACATCTTTGACCTGAGAATACTAATAGGATAGCAGGCGAAACTATTGTTTATTATAAAACATACATGGTCAGAAACCCTAAAATGTTGGAATTATGACAGTTGCTGTAGATATTGTGGTAGGGAATAAAATAAAGGGGAAAATACAAAATACTCATTGAGTGACCTGAACATAATATGTACCTACTCATTTATTAAGTGATCTGAACACTCCTTCTATTTTCAGAGAGGAGATATTGAAACCGTTTGCTCCCATGGCAATATTCTTTTTCACTCTCTGAGAGCTCATGGCTATTTTTTTTGGCAACTTCCAACTATTTATTAAAATATATTTTTAGTGTCTTCTGAGTAACCTAGTTCTCATGTCTCATTTTTTTTAGATGTTTATAATAAAATGCTGTTAAAATAAGTAAGCAACATGAGTTGAAGTATAATTATTTTTTATAAAACAAAGTTTGAACAAAAGAACGTTTTGAGTGTTGATATATATTTGAGTGAGCCAACTTATTCCTAGCACTTACCGCTTGACTGTAGGCAGATAGAGAGAGCTTTAATGTTTTTGGGTTGTACGATATGGTGAAGAATGATGATAAATGAGCATTTCCTAGAATAGTCCAAGAAATTCCATCATTTGGATCTAACTGGACTGCTTCCTTGGCCTTCAGCAAACTTTCTTCAATGTTACTTATTTTATCAGATAATGATTTAGTAGGGATCTGTCTCAGTACCATAGAGAGATTCCTGAGGGAAACTTTGTTCTTTTGCTGAAATCAGAAGTCATATGGGCAAGGTATAGTTCAATACATGCTTATTTCATTATCGGCTCAATAATTAGAAAAATGTAATGAGAATCATACAATGTATACATCAAATACAGTATTCTGTTCTATTAATATTTAACAATATCCACAATCTCCTCTCACTCGGAGCATTACTCCGTCATAAGATCTCATACATCATTTTCATCGCTCAAATGCAATTGTACTGAATTGCTTGTCAGCAGGATATTTTGAGAGCATGACACTGACCAAAGATTTACCTGTTTCCTTGAACTTTGTCATTCACTATCCTCAACTGTCAGCTGGAGAAAACTTCACAAATGAAAAAGTAACTTGGTGGTGTAAGAATCTAGAAAACACCCGTGAAGGACATGTAAGTGTGTGGGAGAGGGGGGGTTTGTTGGTTGGGGGGTGGGGTGGGTGGGTTTCTTAGGTGTAGTTCTTCCTCAAGGGTTAGGGATTAAGGAAGAGGTGGGTTATCAGCAGGTGAGGTGAGAGGGTCAGGTGTTTGTTTTTCCGTGAGGGATAGAGAGACTTATAGGAGGGGGAATGTTTTTCAAAAAGGATGTTGTTGAGTAAAAGACATTTCTTCATGTTCATTCTTATTTCCAGCTCCCCCCTTGTGTCCATCTTCCTTCCTTTTTTCTCTCGGTGTAATATCTCAGGTATAAAGTCGCTGTTATGGTTTTCTTCCCATAGATGTCTGGCGAAGTGGGACTGCGATAGGTTACATTTCCGGAAACATCTCTTATGTTCTTCTATTCTTGTGTGGAAAGTGCATCCTGTCTGTCCCACATATGCAGCACTGCAGTCCTTACACTTTAATTTATATATATATATATATATATATATATATATATATATATATATATATAATCATTGGAAGCTTTCACGAACGTGAACACAAATATATAAAAACTTTGTCACAAGTGTGACTAAAATGAAAACACATAAAAAAGACACTCAGACGGGTTGTAAATTTTTCGGTGGATCGCCGCCACCTTCTTCAGCGAAAGGTATAGGAAAACCTAAGCGAAAGGTATAGGAAGATTCTTCCTATACCTTTCGCTGAAGAAGGTGGCGGCGATCCACCGAAAAATTTACAACCCGTGTGAGTGTCTTTTATGTGTTTTCATTTTAGTCACACTTGTGACAAAGTTTATATATATATATTTCGTTCACTCACTCACACACCACCTTTTAGGCGAATAAATATATAATAATTTGAACAGAAGGT
This sequence comes from Pyrrhosoma nymphula, assembly GCA_963573305.1. Taxonomy (NCBI): domain Eukaryota; kingdom Metazoa; phylum Arthropoda; class Insecta; order Odonata; family Coenagrionidae; genus Pyrrhosoma; species Pyrrhosoma nymphula. The sequence continues at coordinate 88,204,841 of OY754334.1, read as the reverse complement.
GAAAGAAAGAGATAGGAAACATGTAACTAAAATTGGACGAAGACACTGGTGATTTGGAAGATGGTACCATCTTCCAAATCACCAGTGTCTTCGTCCAATTTTAGTTACATGTTTCCTATCTCTTTCTTTCACCTTCTGTTCAAATTATTATATATATATATATATATATATATATATAAAAATAAACTTTGCCACAGGTGGGGCGGAAATAAATATAGAAACACAAAAAAGAAGAACACTCACACACTATACGTTCTGTATCCTTCATTCTGTGAGAAAGGCTGCTCGGCTGCCGAAATATCAGAACGTATAGTGTGTGAGTGTTCTTCTTTTTTGTGTTTCTATATTTATTTCCGCCCCACCTGTGGCAAAGTTTATTTTTATTTAAATTATCGCGTGTGTGATTTTCCACGAACTTGTATATATATATATATATATACTCCTCCTCCAAATACCTGCTAGTGTCATTTGCTGTGGAGAACCTGTTTACAAGTATCCCAGCATTGGATGCAGTGAAGGTAGCGGAAAAAAGTTTTGGAAAACGCGGGAACAGAAGCAACCCCCATCAGGAACTTCGTGTATTTATTAAAAGTGTGTGTGGAACAGAATTATTTTAAATTCAATGGTGAATATTACAAACCAAGTGAAGGATTAGCAATGGGTTCCCCTTTATCGCCACTCTTAGCCGAACTGTTTATGAACAGCTTTGAGGAAAAATTGTTCAGTTGTAGCTCAGTGTGCACCAAGAATATTGCTGGTTCCGCTACGTTGATGTTGTGCTTATAGTATGGACTGGCACGAATAGACAATTTTCTGACAATTCTAAATAACCAGCACAAAAGGATACGGTTTACTTGTGAGAAAGAAAAAGAGGGTAAACTGAATTTCCTGGAAGTGACAGTGTCAAAAATGGAGAAGCAATTTGATTTTGTTATTTTCCGCAAAGCCACCACCACAGACCACATCATCCTTTCTGACTCTCGACATCACATATCGCAAAAGCTGTCTGTTTTTCACTTCCTTTTAAACAGACTAATGGATATCCCTCTCTCTAAAAATGCATTCAACCAGGAATTAGAAACTATTATATCAATAGCCATCTCAAATGGTTACAACAATCACATTATTGACAAAATTAAAAAAATGCTTCATCAGGGCTCAACAACTACTCTTCACGCCAGGGAAAACGGAGAGAGAAAAAATTTGGTGGTGTAAATTGCCATATTACGGGATGATTTCAAAAAAATAGGCAACCTCTTCCCAAAGCACCGGTTTAGAATAGCATTTTATAACAATAACAATCTTAAAAAATTCCTGAAAAACACAAAAGACAAAGTTCAACCATTAGAAAATAGTGGAATTTATAAATTAAAGTGCAACGACTGCAGTGCTGCATATGTGGGACAGAGAGGATGCACTTTCCACACAAGAATAGAAGAATATAAGAGATGTTTCCGGAAATGTAACCTATCGCAGTCCCACTTCGCCAGACATCTATGGGAAGAAAACCATAACAGCGACTTTATACCTGAGATATTACACTGAGAGAAAAAAGGAAGGAAGATGGACAAAAGGGAGGAGCTGAAAATAAGAAGGAACATGAAGAAATTGTCTTTAACTCAACGACATCCTTTTTGAAAAACATTTCCCCCTCCTATAAGTCTCTCTATCCCTCACGGAAAAACAAACCCCTGACCCTCCCACCTCACCTGCTGATAACCCACCGCTTCCTTAATACCTAACCTTCGAGGAAGAACTACACCTAAGAAACCCACCCCCCAACCAACAAACACCCCCTCTCCCACACACTTACATGTCCTTCACGGGTGTTTTCTAGATTCCTACACCACCCCTAACCTCTTCTCTGGTATTTTTCACCTCCTCAACACACCCTTCCCCCCTCTCCTGCCTTCCACCAAGTCCCTTAAGAGTATTTATACCTCTGGCATATTGTTAAAATTTTGTACCTGATGATGACACTGCTGTGTCGAAACATGTTGTACCAGGAAAATAAATCTGTGGAAGAAAACCAAGTTACTTTTTCATTTGTGAAATTCAACTTCCACATAGTTGAGCTTTAAACCATGGAACGTACGGAGAAACCTAAAATTGTGGGTTGATTTAGGAGGCTAATAAAATGTCGGAGGATATTTGAGCTGAATGAAGTTTATATTTTTAAAGATTGGTTTAAGGCACTCTTTTCAAATCAATCCAAAATATAAGTGATGGATGGATCTAGTCCCAATAAAAAATCATCAATCTTCTATTTTATTAGCTGAGAAGGTGATGGCAAGCAATAAGAGGGTAGAATATACATAATGTAACCACAAGTGATGAAAAAAAATCATGAGGAAGAGTTTTTCCAAAGACCAACTGATACGCAAGACTTTTACCCATCATTAAATATCTTTTCCTTTATTAATAGCAATTTGAGTATAAAAATTGGTAAGCATAAAGCAACTCAACATTTATACCTAATGAAAACTCCTTCGCTATATTTCACTGATATTCGAGAAACATTGTACCCTCAGGTTGGTAAATAGACGTATGTGACGATACATGTAAAATGTGCCTCACATGATGTGAGGTACACTTCACAATACTATAGGAAAGAAAGCCCAAAGGTTGGCGAATTGAAACACCAGGTTAGGGGAGAAGTTCCTTTCCTTGAGTCGCTTGTGATTCTCCAATGATCAAAACAATCACACAACTTGGTTAACGCAAGGAGCGCCAAATGGGTCTTTATCGGCAAATGAGCCAAGGATTTTCTGATGAAGCCTACAGTGCGATCACGCCTAGCGAAATTTGATAGAAATATGCGCATTTACTGTTTTTGAAACAGCCCTGGATCACTATTTCAATAAAGCAACAGGAACTGGGGCAGCGATTGGGATTCAAATGGTAACATCACAGCATACTCACATGACCCAAGGCACTGATGAAACAATTCTTCGCCCCAATGATATCATCTTTCTTCCAATAGCATTCTCCTAGTTCATTCCAAGCATCTACGAGCTTTGGATCGAATTTCACGGCTTTAGACAAAGCCTCCTCCGCTTTTGAATCATGATTGTTCTTCACATTGAGCGCTTTCCCCTTCAGATAGAAGAATATGGCTCTATTGCTCTGCTGCCCTAGATCTAATGAATGAAATTCCGCGGTAAGTTTCTAAATATTCATATGCTATAAGAGCCATTCCTAAGTATCTTCGTATCCTTACCTTTAAACTGCTCAAAATTACTTAAAGTTTTCCTGAGTTCTTCTTCTACATTTTTATTCTTATTGCAAGCGTCTTCATCCGATGTGTTTTTTTCGAAGTAATTGTCTCTGTATAGGTAGAGATGATTCACCTTCTCCTTAAATCAAGGAATTGCTTTAATGGTTAGTTAAGAGGTCGAGAAGGGAAGGGATCAACAAAGAAAATACCTTACTGTAAGCAATTTTATCACATCATTTTCAGCGTTGTCCTTATTCGGCGGCTCATCTGACAGTTGTAATGACATAAGGAGAGAGGAATGGCAATATATAACGAGAATATTAGCAGGAATGTCACTCAAAATCTACAGCTGCAGGGTGTAGAGGTTTTAGCAGGGCACATCCCACACAAAAACTTGACGCTAGGAAACCTCAACATGGATGAACCAAAAAGACAGAAAATCAAGCTGTCTTTTCCTGAAGTAGCACATTAGTTAATTTCTTGAGTCACACTTAACAATATCCCCGGGTGGGATAATTCATTGGAATAAAGAAATTATAAATTTACAACATTCACAGTCACTTGTCACTGTTATATCCCATTGAACGTGATTGGCCACTGCAGCTGCACAAGAATGGGCTTTCGTATTTCATGTGAGAAGTCCATCTCTCCTCCAGCAGGTGGCAGAGGAGTACACATTCGTTGAATTTCCCATGATCCTTCTCGAGGTGCAGTACGAGAAGTCGCCATTTTCACTGTTTGGATGATAGTGGTGGCTGACCGCAGCGGGGCTGGAAGTGACTTCATTGTATGTACAGTGATCTGTGCCCGTTAAGTGTTATCAGAACGTTATGGCCTGTTTTCTAAGTGTTAATTCAGGGCATTTAGGCTTCAAAATCGAGGAATAATGGCGTAACAACAAGAAAGAGCTAGTGTTATTGAATGTTGCTCATTTACTGTCTGCTGTCACCAGCTGCTTGGTGCTACAGGAGAAATCATATTCCTGGATAATTATCATCTGTATTCGCGCTCGTGGAGGAAACACATCCCAATCTACAAGAATGAGTTCCAGAAATATACCATCGGATAAGGTAAGACAACATATTCAGCCGCACCCCACTTTGTTGTTTTGGTTATTCGTAGAAATGATTTTTGTGTGCTGCATGGAGGGTAACAATGGATTCAGGGACGATTTTAATGACAATAGAAGAATGAATCCCCGTGGCTTCCGAAAGTTAGTAAATTATCTTGTCAAATGAGGTTTTTTGGTGGTTTTATTCGTAGAATTCACTCACTTATCCGTCTGTCTTCGTGGGTAATAAGTCGCCCAGTTACGACAACTCATCCTTAGTTTCAGGTCCACAAAGTAGTTTAGATTTTGACTGGCAGAGAATGTTGTCTATCGTGCTCAATATGCGAAGTGTCTACCTTTAACTATAATTTATAGATATTACAAAAACTAGTTATTTGCTTTCTTTTTTGTTTGCACGTACTTTCAGGAATATTTGGGAGTTGTCGTTTATTTCTTTGTGCGATTCTATTTGTTTATAAATTTACATTTGCGAGAATTGTTGATTAATTTTGCCATTAAGGCTACCTACGACCCTATGAACGAGGAGATATACGAATAGATTCTGCGAGTGTATACTAGACTAGTGACAAAATTACATAGTTGAATATGGTAATGTTCTTATTCAGAATAACCTTATTTAGTTGCTTTTTCCAGTGTTTTTGTTACGGAGTGGAATCGACGAAACTAATAGTCGATAAAGTCACCGTTTGCACGGAAAAAATCGTTCATCATTCTGGTAGTGTTCGCTCTTTCTTTGTCCTGTAATCGGACTAAGGTTGGACTTTATGCTTGTGTATTTCGTTGGTATTAGTGATATCAAACTTGCCGACGTGATACATTCCTTAACTTTTAGAATACCCTTACGTTTAGTTTTCTCTGATTAACTTCGATAATAAAACTAAATGGCAAATTTCGTAAAGTTAAATGCTGATCCCACCAAGGCTTGTAGGAGGAAGGTAGATTGTTCCGATTGTCCCTTAGGTAGTTTTCTCGGGGATGACTCCTGTGACAGGTAGGTCTGCGTTCTGGTTGGCGCCTGTATGCTTTCACCGTGGTGGATGGGTGAAGTCGGTGCGTTATTTTGCTGGAGAAAGGTGGCGCCAAGATTTTTTTGTGGACGAGGCAATATGTACGAGATTCTGAGAGGTCGGTGAGAAGTGGAAAATGCCATCACTTGCCGCAATTGTTAGGATGCGTTCGTTTTAAGCAGTTATAAGCTATTTGATCCCTATTATTCAGCAAGAGACACGGAATGGTGGATAGGTATCAGGTGTACTCTCTGCGTTCTGTCTTCGAAGTGTTCTACCACCCCTTGAACACCCCTTATCTTTGAACTTAATCGACGGATTTCATTCCGAATGGAGTGGATTGTTCCTTTTCTCCCTCGCTATCAACGTTTGCTTTTTACTACAGAAATAGAGAACAAATGTTGCCGTCTCATTCATTTCAAAAAGTAAGATTACTACGTGTCTCTTATTCATTTTGACTGATTTATCGTTCGAAGCGTATAGGTGGGCCTTACCAAGTGTAAGTCGGGTGTTATGATTTGGGAATTTGTGTCATTGGTGTCATTATGATCGTGCGTGTGGGTAAATAATTGGAACGATCCTTTCTGTGACTTTCAATGTTCAAGAATGTAGCTGTGAGTTCGGGAAATCTTTTTCATCGCAACACAGTGCCATGTTCTGCGGAACTTAAGTTAAAACCGCGTTACGTCTGTGAAAGACCATGGCCGAGCAAACATCCGGCCGAGTGTGTTTACCTGGGGTGTCAGCGTGTGTTCGGTGAAGCGTATGTTCCCGTCGATAGTGCGTCTAACGCAGTGATTCGTTTTTGTTGTGCGTCAGACCTCTTTTGAAGAGATCGTTCCTTATTATTACTACGGCTAATTAGCCAAGAATGAATTTCAATTCAGATTTCGAAGAGTGTTATGTGACGATAAATATGAAATGTTCCAATGATATAAATCTTTACATGGAGTGGTACCTCGATCAGTCGGGAATCATTCTTTCTGTGCCTTGGATTGTATTTATTTGACATTATCCTAAAAACAGTCTTAAGGGTCTTTACTTAAGGCATTTCAATTTTGTTAATGCTAATATTACCCTAGCGGGATTATTTTTTTATTTGGTATGTTATTAGTAAAATTAATACTTTTACAACACACATGGTCATTTCATTTTCCTTTCTTTGATCAGTCGGGATTTACGGGTTGTTCTAAGAGAGTGCAAAATAAATAGGTACTCGGATAGTATTGAAACTCATAACACAATACTCACTAATGATTTCATTAAGATTCGAACCCCGGCCGATATGCTGGGTCTAATTTTGATGTACCAAATGAGAAATTATAGTAATAAGTTGCTTTTGGGGCGATATTTTATTCATGAATCGATTTCAGCATCAAGCTTTTTTAAAGCTATTAAACGGAACTTGTTGTTACATACATAATTTTATATCGAGATAATTGCTCCGTAGGTCGTTATTGTACATGCGCAGCTATGTCACGAAGTAGTTAAAAAAAGTATATGTGGGGAAAACATCGATATACCTATGTTGTACATAAACATCGATGGGGGAAACTTAAGGATTTTGCTTAGATCCTTGGCGATAGTACCCACTAAAGGAACGCACGGGATGTGAAGAGCCTGCGAAAATCTACTGATTGAAAAAATAATGTTTTGTTGCAACAAAAAATTAAATGACTCCATGAAGGAAGGAAGAAAATGGAAAATTTGTGGTAATTAGGCGATGAAGTAGATTAATGATGAAGGCCAATCTGTTTGTTTTGTGGATAAGAAGACTGATGTTACTGGTGGCGTGGACATTCGAAAAATTGATATAATTGCAATTATGTGAATGACGACGTGTATTGCCATCATAAACTCTGTAACGCCGTACTTAAATCTAGATTGATCTCTATTATTTCATAATTGTGGATCTTAGGTGCAGGCCATGCATGTGAATGTAACAGGTAATGGGTGATATTAGATAATCAGTTTTAGAACTTCCCACCATCTTTTTAGATCTTTCTACGCTTCCACCCATAGCTCCCTATAAGTCGTCCCTAAGTGTACGTCAACATCGCACGTTAATCTCTTCAAAGACTAACGTCAGGTTTTGCGTGCTTACGGCACCACACAGGAAATGTTTGAATCAAAGCACGGTCGACGGCCCGTTTGTTCTTTCCATTTGGGGAAAACCTGGTGCCACAATTACCGAACGCGGATATTACTGAAAGATAAACCGGTACCGAACACGTAACATTATTCGACATGCATTTTGTGTCCAGCCTAAGCCGATCGAGACCCATCAAGCGTAACCTCTAAAAGTATAATTTTTTCTGAATCCAATAATCATTCCACGTCGACGAACTCAAATGCCACTGTTTTATTAAAAAGTACCAAAGAATTACGTAGCTTTAATTTTTTCTTACATGTTTAAGTTTTGAAAAAGTGAACAATTATGACCGGATACTAATGTGTGAGTAGTCTCGAGAATTCGAACGGCGTATCACCCTGAAACACTAGTCCATTACCACTAGTGACATTAAGTACATCCATGCTGTACTTAATGGTAATAGTGTTTAGTTGTCCCAAAAAACTGACGACTAATGAAATTTCATTCAGTGTGTATGTAAACCGCATAGGAGGGGTGCGTCGCATTGAGCTAATGAAAAAGTAGCTGGTTTTAAATTCCTCTAGCTCCTACAAGCATAAGGGTGCTTATTAGTAGTTTGTTACGATGTCTTACGTATTTTTTGTGACCTGGTAGCCGAGCTGAACTTGTGACCCATCATCTTTGACGGGACTTAATAAGACCCATAAATACCCTCGTGTCCTGTATTGGCACCGATGGGTAACGTTTGTATGTTTTTGATAAATCACGGCGGAGAGAATATTGGAATAAAAGTAGACCCAATTTGATGTATTATAAAGCTGTTCCCGTTTCTATGAACATCTTTAGACGCCTCCTTAATGAAATAGTACGTAAAATTTATATCAAACATGAATAATCACGCCGAATTTTTTCTGTTGTGTTGTAAAATTTTTGTTCTTGGAAGGCTGTGGGCGAGGGACCCTTATTTTAGGCCTTTTCTCATTTGCAGAAGCCAATTCCTGTGGGTGAAACTTGTGTTGAATGGTTACCCTCAAGGTAGCACTGCAAGCGATTGTGTTGTTTCGTCCCAATTCTGACGGGGCACATAGTGCACACGGGGCTTACCGCCAGCATGCGTCCAAAATTGTACTGCATGCCGCTGTGTTTAACTGTATTGTAGTTAAGACTTACTAGAGAACCCTTGCGTGGCTGTTTATTGGTTTTGATTTTTAGATACGTTGTGGTTTTTATCGGATAAATTTTCTTTGGCAATTTTAACTTTTAATTTTAACTGTGTAAATTAGGCTTGACTTACCTTCATTGATGCCATAACCTTCTAGAAGCCTTCCGTTGTCTTAAAATTACATTTACTTGCGTTTCATTGTATTTTAATGCGGATATTTTCTGTGGGAAATGTGATGTTCGTATCCGTTATGTGCTTTTAATTTATATTCATTTTGCGATACATATTACATTTTTAAGTTTCTCGGTTTACGAGTAATCCTTGTGGTTTTTTCTTCGGGGACGCTTTAGAATTGGTTTTAATGAAAGCGAAGTCACATTTTTAGCAAATAAGTCCGGCGTCCACACTACCTACACTTCAAATGAAATTGATATAACCTATTTTGGAAAACTTTCGTTGATTTCGGCGCATCTGAAATGTTAAACCATGTTTAATTCAGAATTATCACTTGATATAATTGCGCTTAAGATTGATAAATTTAAGTGGTGCTAAAAAATTATTTGCAATGTGTATTCGCCTCACCATTTATTTTTTGCGTACCGTTTCATTATTTTTTCCTTCGCTGGAATTGTGATGATCGTAACTTCTAATGGCTAAGTTTCACGATTGGCCCTGGAATTAGAAATATTGCACTTCAATATTATTTCTTATTCGTTTTGTTTGTTTGAGTATTCCAGTCTAGTATTTGGGTGCTTATTGGTGCTCAAATTATCGAGGCGTTTTGAAGTTCCAAATAATCGATTTACCTTGGCCTTTTTTGCGACTTGCTAGGTGATATTGGGAGGGGCTTGGTGGTTTCCAAAGTCCATGAATATGAAGAGAGTTTTTTTCCTAATCGGTGCTGAAAGTAAAGCCAAGGTCGGAGCCTTCAAAGTGATAGCTCGAGTACACCGACAATGTGGGAGTTTTGGTGAATGCGTGTACGGGAAATGATTAGATAAGCATTGACTTAGGTCAGTTACCCGTCGCAGCGCCAGTCACTGCCCATTAGCGGTTATTCGTCGTAAATGTATTTATTTTAAAAGGCGAATCTACAGCTGTATATTACCCTGCGAGCTATATTTTTACCGGAGCATGCACTACGAAAGTTGTGGTCACTACATGGGTTAATACATGAGAATATCTGTCCATGAGTATACGAATGAAGGAATGCCATTGTGTAGCGGGAGTTCGGGACGTGCTCTTAGCACTGGTCAGCATATTAATAAAATGTCTTTGTACAGCGACTAAACTGACTGTGCTATCCACCAACCGACATATGTATCCTGTCTCGTTAACAGCTATTATGGACTCATATCGTCCGCGAAAATAATCACACCATAAACTTTTCGTTTGAACCCTCGTATTATGTTTATGACCTAATAAAAATCTGGTGTCAGTGACGTATCTACTGGTGTCCATGCTGAGTTTAGGTAGGCAGGGGGTCGGGGGGAACCATTTTGAAAATCAAGAAGCCAAACTGTGTTTAGGCATTTTCGACTGCAGTGTACCAGCCGATTTTTCTTTATATTTTGCTGTGCCAATTTATGATAGAGTACAATACCCTCATTTTGGTTTGAAAATTATAAACACATTAATTGAAAATGTTATTAAAAATATAAAATAAATGTAACTAACATTCTCAGCAGAAAACAAATGTAATTTTCTCCTTCAGTGCCTTTCAAAAATATACATTAGTATTGAAGGGGGACAGGGGGGTCCGGACTCCGTAGACCCCTCCGGCTACGTCACTGGATGGGGTTCGTAACATGATTTTTACGTCGAAAAAAAGTGGTCCACTTAAAACGTAAAGGCAAAGATTCTCAGCCAGGTTGCTCGAGTAGGCTTATGGCACTTTGGCCCGGCTTAATAATGCGGTAAACGTGGTTAACGTTAGCTACAAGATAACTTAGCATTTTCGTTAGGTTGATGCCAACTGAGTGTCTAGATTCTGTGTTTTACATCAGACTGTGCTAGTTGCCGTGAGCGTTGGCGATTGGAGAACGTTTTAATTCATGTTTTCATTCCAAGAAAATATTTAAATAGAGATTATACAACTGTACCTAAATGAGTTATTGTAACGGCCTTTTGCATATGTTGTCTATCTTTGCTTTCCACGCTTTAAATCGGTAACAACTTGGATACCAATGTTTGCTGATTATTATGTATAAGTATAAATGAAAACTTTAACTTTATGGTTCCACAATGATACTTTTATTAGTACCACCCGGGTTTCGACGTATGTACTATAACGTCGTCTTCAGGTGAACACTCTACAAAACACTCATGGTTATATACTGCACTCAGGTGGGGGAGGGTTGGAGGGAAGGAAGGTAGGGGGGGAGGAGTTTGGGATCGGGTCAGGGAGGTATCGCGTGCTTGAGGAATAGGGGGGGGGGAAGGATTGTTTTCAAGCATAAAAACATTTGCTTGAGGGAGGTGGTGGGGGCACCATACGGCCGTGAGTGTGCCAATACTCTTGCCCCGCCTACCTAAATTCGCAACGTTGTTACGTATATACGTATCCCTCGCTATGGTGTAAGTGCTTCAGACAGTTACCTACCTCACCATGATACCAAGTTGAATTGTCCTTCGGGTGTATCATTCGGATATAATGTCCTTTCTTTGAATCGCGCCTTTGTCTTGATCAGGTGTGCTGCGGTGATCCACTTCAGTGGGGTTTTGCAGGATGTATAGTGGTAGGGTGGGACACGGGGGTGAAGGGATTACAGGATGACAGCTTTCGAGGTGACAATTGATCGTTACCCGACCGTATATTTATAGGTAAACGCCCTCGCCAAAGATGGAAGTTGGGTCATTTATCAAGTTCAAGGGATTTATCATGGGAACCGCTTCTGTTCCTATAGGTTTGCCGCAATATCCTCAAATCCCTTCAGCTGTGCTCGCACTCCGTTACCCAAGTTTCGTCTCATTGAAATTTCGTCAACCCCTATCTTGCCGCTGATTTGTGTGGTGGTGTTTCTGAATGAATGCCTTTTTTGTATTCTCTCTCCACCTGTAAGTACGGTACGTTTTGCACATTAGTGTAGTGTATAATTTGTTCGAGAGAATTTGTGTGTTTTCGTCACTGCTCTTATTCCTTAGTATATTCTGTATTTTTGGAGAAATGAGAAATCGTTCTATGTAGTGTTCCACCTTTTACCTTCAGCCCTTGGTTTTGCCAGACTTAAATATTATTCATGGTGAATCCAAGACCTGGGAGAAGGATAGGAATATTAGACGTTTTGAAGAGAGGCAATCAATATGAGGTGCTTGACATAGGTTACGTATTGAAAAATACATAGTTTTGTGATGGACATGTGAGACAGCATCCAGTGGTCGGGAAACGTATGGGACCGTGGACCCGTCATTCATGGAGGGGGTATCTATGATGACGATGAAGGATCGCAAAACTCGTAAATGCCTATTATTTGTTTCGTCATCACTCCTTGCGCCTCCACGTCGACTGCCTTCACTTCCCCCCCAGTCATTGCTTCGGGGGAATCGCGGTTCTTGCTCCCACCAGCCGAGGACGGCCTCGAGCCTGTGGGTAATTCGTTTACAAATGCCACTTTCATTCGTCGTGTAAGTAACCGCACCGCATCTCTGGCCGAGAAGCGCCTTTCTGTTTTTGAAATAGCCATACGGCGTTCCGGTTCATGAAATCGGCGAAGGCAGCTTTCTTGGAGGTAAACGTGTGTTTCGCGACACCCCTCTTGTCCTGGAACGTTGCAGTTTCTCAATCCCTGCTTGACGCGAAGAGATTCGCTATCTTGTTTTCCTACCGTAAAAGCGTGCTCTTCCACTTGCATAGATTTCCTGCTGGGAACCGCCAAGGCTGGTCTGATACCGTCATTTTCTGGTTTTCGTTTTAAGCAATCTGGAGGTTGATAAGGATTGTGTAAAAACTGCATTGCAGCATCTGGGATTGAACGGCTTATAGTTTTTTTGTCCCAGGAGGCTGCGAATGACCTTGATTTTCTGTTTCCTTATTTTGCTTTTGCAGTTCGTCTGTTCTTGCCGAGAACCTGTAAGAAAACCTGCCTCTTAAAGTGAAAGGAGATCTCTCAGTATGCATGATGAATTTATTAAAACTAGGAATCGGTCCTTAGTGCTGTGGTGTGGTTTTAATCGCATCTATGGAATTCGTTTTACTTATTGATAATTACGTGTTAGGAAAAAAACCTTTTTCCACACCCTAGCAATGCGACGTTTGCTTTGTTATGCTTCTATGGTCATTTTTACGGATTAACTGAAGTTTCTCAGTAACTGCCTGTATGCTTACTTGAGGCTTGTCTTCATTTCGGCCTGCTTATGTAAACTCGGCTCATATAATCTACTTATTCCTTCAATAGTTATAATCTCTCGTCTCGGAGCATTTTTCCCCCGGAGTGCCGTATTTTTTTATTTCTCGGTAATCCACCCTATAATCTTTATTTGAATCATTTCAATTTTTCCACGGAAGTTATTTCCTGGTGATGCAAAGCATTTTTAAGCTTTCTCATTAACCTATCTAGTTCCCCTATTGGCACAATTTGTTTCACCTCGTGATGCTTATTGGTGGAATTATTAAGAGGCGTTGGATAACTACTCATTTTGGAATTTATGTTCTTTATAATTAGACTTATGCTTGATATTTCTCGGAATTTTTCATGATTTTGATTTTATCGGATTGGTACTAACTTAAGGATAAATGTAACGCAAAATCGTATATTATTTACCCAGTCTGTTCTCTGTCTCAATTCGCAAATTTTGCTTTAATTTAACTTTGAAGTGTTTTTGCACCTCAGTGTGCTATAACGTTCGCTAAGCTACCAGCATATTTTAATAGCTCACCAAGAAGTGGGGGTTTGTTAAAGAGGGTGAGAAAGGGGAGTACGATTTTTAGGTACGGAAGAGAAAGGAAGAGGACGGTAATACTGAACGACTTAATGAGAGGTTTTGGGTTGAAGATTTGCGGAATTTGCTTGGGGAATTACACGTGGGTAAGTCATGGCTATCGGGACTAGTTAGCGTGTTATAAAATCCTTTTGTGAGGGCACGAAATCGTTGGTGAAGAGTCTAAAATGCAGAAAAGCATTCTACGGCGTAAATTCTTTGAGGAAACAGGATTGGCAACGTTACTACCGAGGCCTAAAACTGATGTGATACGAAAATGATAAAGATATAAAATGTGCAGTACCGGCCTTTGCTATTTTTCAAATGTAGGCAAAATATTGGCCGCCCTTAAATGATAATTTATAAACCGATGGCTATTTCTTAAATCGCAAGTTAATATGAGGGATATGTAGTGGTTTCAGAACGACTCTCTCTGCATTCTGTCAGTGATTTTTACAATATACTAAAGAAGGTCATTTTGGATAGAAATATATGCTGGAAGTTGTGTTATTTTCCGATTTTCATACTTTCTGCCCCCTTTTTACATTCATCAGTAAGTCGCAGACTGGCCGCCCTGATGACTACGAATTGCTTAGAACGGTGGGTGTGTAGAGGAGGATGCTTAGGAGGCAAAGCGGTCGGTTAGTAGAGGTAGTGGGGGGGGGGGCGAAGGGTTGCTGAATGCCGTGATAAAGGGGAGGATGTCAGATCAGCGGGGACGAATGGGAATTAATTTTGCTGATGGAATGCACCGCAGTCGGATGTATGGACGAGCTGAAGACTGAAATCGTGTTAGGAGGTATTGTCCTGTGGTTATGACGTCTATCATTTGGGGGGCAATGTCACCCCAAAACTATCATGATAGGTTGACCACCCAAATCGCATGTCTCTGCGTGGGCATGCCGTCCACAGCAGTCCGTGGCGTACTCGTCTTCACGGGAGCCTCGGGGATGTCCTGCCGGGGGCGGGCAGGTGTCTCTCGGCCTCGGCGGATGAGGGGCGAGGTGGTGGCCGCCCCAGACCGACGAGGGGAACAGGAAACCGCCGTTACAACTCATCCTCCGGGCACGGTGTGGGAAGAGAGGGGAGTGGTGGTTTCTTGCGGGGGAGGACAACGGGGGGTGGGGGTGGAAGGCGAACCTGATTTCCCGGTTTCTTGGTCTCCCGCCTCCATTCGCGCGCGGCAACCCTTTGGGTTTCTTTAGGCGCGACTGTGTCCGATCCCTGGATCAAGTTCCCTTCCTCGCCTTAGGTCTTCGAGGCCGCTCCCCCTCCCCCACCCCCGTAGTGCCTACAGGGTTCGGCCACCTGCGGCCCGGCGGGTATTGGACTTTGCCTCCTTGGATTAATAGTTCGGCGCTCTTTTTCTGCTCGTGGTAAGCTGGTTACAGGGAAATGCGGCTCTTCAGGTCTGCCGAGAACTAGGCAGTCTGGTACAAGACGGTTAAGGTCGCCGACCTACGCCCTACGTCATAATTTGCAAATCCTCCCTTCTGGGATAGGACGTCACTGTGGTAGTTTACGATTGAAGAAGTGGTGGTTTTAAGCATCGCTTACGGTCTGTACTTACTGTCAGGAAACGAGAATCTGTAAATTTAGTTTTTACTAGTATCAGTAGATGTGTTACATTGCAAGTCTTTTTCCACGGCCTAGACAAAAACCACTGTCATGTTGAGAGCTTCGATTCGTTGACATGGTTCGTTTAGCATTGCCATTTCTCTAAGCGAGGTAGGTTTTGAGGGATCGGCTCTTCTCTGCAATAACCATTCTCCCACGCTATTTCTTTTCGTTGTTGTTTTATTAATGTTAGCACACTTTCTGACTATATTCATTCCGTCTAAAATCCATGCTAACGGAATTGCATACGTAATAAACTGCCCCAAAATGCCGCATATTCTGTCCTCCCTGACCTGGTTGAACGTATTCCTGTTCTCTGCGCTGTAATACTTACGAATAGATCGGTATGAGTCAATGTCAAAGAATTTTCCGTTAATTAACGGTCCTTAACCGGTAGATTACTTAAATTAATGGTTGAATCAACGGTGGCCTACTCATTTCACGGAACATCGTAACCGATTCTTTTCTTGAGAACTCGATATCCACCATAGAGTTGCGGAAGTCAACTTGCTACATGACGCGTACACTTACTTCCTTCTCTATGCATTTGCAAAGAATTGACGCATACTAATTTATCCCCTGGTACAAAATTGACTTGTGTTGTCTCCCCACTAACTGTTTAGTGAGTGGAAATAGTGCATACTGCATATTAACGCTGTACTAGGGATATATGGTGAGATATCTGAAGACACTTATTTAAATAGCTAAGCGTTTACTTGCAGGAATTTCCTTATTTTATTTTATGCGATCGTAATTGTCATCCTTTGTGGTTGAGTGCGTTCTTTTTTTAAGAAAAAAGTATTTATATATTCCCTGGAAGATTTATTGGTGAAATCGTCCTCTGGACGGGGGACTCGAGTTTGGTGACGTTCGAAGGTCAATCGAATCGAAGTTACACTATTGATCTTTCGAATCTGTGGAAGATCTCCTTTTGCGTCATTGGTTTTCTATTTGTTTATCGACCTAACGAGTGACCTCGTGAACGTGCTCTGGTTCCAATTTTGGTGGCTTGAAATCACAAAAGATATTGCGATCGCTCTTCTTTGCTACTGGCAAAACTGAATGCACAGGGCCATGTTTTCGAATCGAATGAAAAACTGTTTCGCCTTCAAACACTACTTGTTATCTGATCTCATGTGTGGAAAAAATACTTATTTTTCAATTCGATGGAAGAGCTCTTACAGACTATCTTGATTCTTTTACGTTTCAGGTTGAATTATTATTGTATAAGTAAGAGTATTTGAATAAATTAGGCACAATTTTCTACGTTTCCAATGCACTAACTAATTTCCTGTCGGAAGAATGTGCAACCTATAAGTAATAGGAGGGATGAATTGATATAAACAGTTTTAGTGCGCTTTGAAAATTCTGATATTGATAATGTCATTTAAGCCTTAAACGTAATGTTGTGCTTTGTGGTGAGTGTGCATAGATATATTTGTTATCTCAAAACTTGTAAATACAGACAGTTATGGAGAGAACGCACCAGATATTTAGATACTTTTAGTGAGTCTAAAGGTGAATTGAAAGGGGGTTTTATGAAGGCGAATGATTTTCCTCTCCGTAGTACTATGTGCGTAAGTTTAACGCTCCGAGGTGAGTTGATATGTTCACGGCAGTGTTATTCATTTGCAGAATGCAGGCTAGAATGCGTCATATTTGTATTCTATAAGGGGAATTAGTGGTGAACAATGGTGGCATTTCGATACAAAGCGCTGGACTTCGGCTTTGGTCTTTATTTAAATATGTTTTTGCATTCAATTTTATTCTTTGGGCTCACAATCAATGTAATTGGGGGTGGCTAATTCTTAATTTAATTTTGGCTAATTTTTTACCCTACAATAAATGTTTGGCGGGGAGAATTATTTAGTTATTCATGGCTTGACCTATCTAGTAGCGCCTGACTGGTGCACCTTTGGTTGGGGTATATTATTTAAATTCTATTTTCGTCCCGTCTTAGCGATATGAATGGAAGGAAGTTGCGTGGTGGATTGCCAATGTGAGTCGTGGGCCATAAAGCTCGACGGTGGCCGCAGACGAATGAATGTTGCCGGAAAGTAGGCGCAGGTGTTCGCCTGTTTGGCTTCCCATCTCGAATTCTCTCCCCTTGGTCACAACTATCTTCAGGGATAGCCCTACCTGCCTATTTTAAAGTTGGTTTCAACTGCTTCAGTTCAACGATCTTTTATTATTTTTCAATATTGGGCGCGCTGAATGTGTGAACACTGAGGTGATTTTTGTCGAAGTTGTGACTCAGGTCCATACTTTCAAAGCCCTACAGATGTCAGCCCTACCCCTGCCACACACCCCTGAGGTGGCTTGCAGGGTATTTTGTAGATGTAGATATACATAACGAGTGTCAAAAGTTTTTGCCACTCATTATGTATTATTGCACGAAAAAGTATTCATGGAATTATTTTTATGAATGTGCTTTGTCTTGTTATCTACAATTTTTTATGATAGTAGATAAAAGGAGATTTGTTTGTTCACGATATACTTCATTTACTTAAAGAATGCTGCCCACTTTTTTAAGTTTCTCTGCAGCTATGACCCATTCATTTTAGTTCCAGCATAACAGGTACAAAACGTATGGATGCTCTGGTGAGGTGCTATTGAAATAGAAAAATTGAATTTTTTACTTTTTTTGGCTGCGCTTTCTCATAGAAATTCTTCTTAAATTCATTGGAATGATTTCTAGGGCTATTTTTTTAAATTGGCGGGACAGTTAACATTAATGCAGTCAAATTAAACCATTATTGAATAGTCGGGCGTCAACAGTCACGTCGGTGACTGCGTTGGATAGTGAATGAAGCTTTGCGTTCAGTCGTTCAAGAAATCAACTCACTTGCGATTTTATTCTCTTATTTCTCAAATGTACTTGGACTCAATTTGAGTGCTCTTTTTTGCCTGTCCACTGAGATTTTTTTGCATTGCTTGCCTGTGGGGTTTCATTCCATCCGGTGAAATTCTAGCTGCGTGGCCTCAAGGTATATCACCTGTTGTAAGTATGCCGTCTACTTTCCGATTTCAAGGGTTGCATTCTTCCAAAGCCAAATTTCAAACTGACGTTAGTAAAACAAGTATTTTTTTCCACTATTCAGTTTTCTATAGTAGATACTTGTTCATCCGCGTCGTATGCTCAATATTGATTTGTCGTGTCGAAGATCGTTCGGTGCAACAGTTAATCAAAGGAAATCTTTCATATGTTCATGTAGAGATTGCTTTATTTCGTTCTCCGAGTTATTAGTTAGTAGCGGTGAAACGATTTATGTTCTTTCCGTTTCTTGTGATCCCATCTCGCCGGTATCTGAGTAGTTGTGTATTATTGCGTATTTTTTTTCTGACAACTATAATCTTTTTTCCTGCACACAAATAAGCATTTGCAGCATTAGGGAAGGCGGCCCTCGGCTGATGTCATTTGCACCTTGAGAAATAAGTGGTAGTGGTGGTAAGGGAAGTATTATTTCTTCAGTGGAGGAAGTGCGGAGAGAAATGAATCGTCGGAATTAGTCTTCTATAAGTCCTTTTTAAGTCCCTTCCGATGGAATAATTACTATTCTTAATACGATATAACTTCCATGGAAATATCGGTCTAATAGACCTATATATTCAGAGAAGATGGTATTAATAAGTAGAAAGGTCGAAAACTGATATCATGTGGATATTACTGTTCTTAGAGATGTTCCAGATTTGGATTGATGTTGAAATCGGACTTCCACTGAATTCAATTCCGGGCGCTCAGGATGGGAATCCAATAGTATAACCACTTAACCAACCTGACGTGTGAAAATATCATCCTTAAATGTGTGTTTACTTCACCGGGATTTGGAGTTATAAGTCTCAATTTCCGATCAAGTGGCATCCTTGCACACACACCTGCCGCGGTCCTCTTTCGCGTTTTCCGAAGAATTTTATTTTTAATATCTTGAGTGTGACAAAGCAAATGCAATTAGCTTCCGAGATCGATGCTCAAAATACTATGCTTTGTAGATTTTTTCGTGAATGAGGGCCAATCAATTCCCTCGAAGGTTCTAGCGTTTGGCGCCCAAGCGTTATCAATATATTCTCCTGTGCTTGCTGAGCTATTTTTAGTGCCCTCGAACCTTGGTTTCTCTCAAGGCCTGTGCATATCTTCAACTCCTTAGCTTGTACCTTGACGGTTTCACGATTTAGTGTGGGGACAGACCTTGTCGGTGTCCAATTGAGGATTCTGGGAAAAGTTTATATTCTTTCTTATTTGTATAACTTTTGTGCCGAATACGTTATCATTTGAAATTAACGTTTGTTTGAAATTCCAGCCGGTCTTGTAAAAAATCGTGTCATTGGCGCCATACTTTGTCAATTGTCGGAATATCCATTCTCCGACAGGCATTCCTATATATTGGAGAATTTTTTCATGTTAAAAGTTTAAGACTTACAATTAGTGTTTTCTTGTGACGTTTGATGGTTGACCTTGGCGGTTCCGATTAGCGAGCATTCTATCAGAGCTTTGAAGTTTGGAATGAGCTTCCCATCCCGTGTGGCGTTCGAAGTCAAAGATTTGCTTTGAAAGTGGTTCTGCTTCACAACGACAAAGCCACGTGATCGTTTTCTCAATAATCGCATTTCAATTCCTGGTTTCATGGAGCAATCACATTGTCAAGTTTTTTTAATTACCGTGTTCACTGGAAGCAGATATATCCATTCATTTTCTGTTTCGTAACTAGATTAATTCACTCAAATCGAATCAGCGCAGAAGTCATACCATCGAAAGAATTCAGCAGCCAGAAACAGTGCTATCGCACCGCCTCCCATAAATCTGTGTGTTGGCTTATTAACCTATTCCTATTTTATAACAATTTTTACGCACACCATGGTTTAATGTAAATGCTTTTTACATTTATGCCTTTTTCAATTTTTAAGGTTTATTGTCGCTGGGTTATTTCAGTTAATTTTCTGCGAGAAAAATTTGTTGAAGTACAAAGTACTCATAACAAATGTTACACCACATCAGCTGACGAGATTAAACTTAGGATGTTGTGGTTTATTTGTCCGTGCTTTTATAGTTTAACTGCAATTTCAACTGTTTCCTTTGGCTTTGAAGTTAAGGGAGATTGTGATAAGGCCTTTAAATGGTGGAGGACTGAGATAACAGGGATGTATCACATTATGTCAACAGGAAATTGTCTCACGGATGTGGTCGGTATCATTGTGGGTAGTGATGGGGATCGACGCTAGTTTGTATTCGAGTTTTGTAGTGAGTATCCCTTTGAGGTGCTATCAAAGGTCGCATTCCATTCATCCATTACTTATCGTCATCGTATAGATGCAGACTGTTGGAAGTTCCGTTGTGATATGAAGTTAATGCCATTTTCTTCAATTTCGTGTTTTTTAGGAAAACATTTTCTCTATCTGATAGAGTCAACTAAATACTACTTTTGTTGATTTTTTTCAAGAATTGAAGTTGAAATTATGCTGGCGTAAGGTAGTTTGAGCGAAAAATCTCTTCACCTAGAATTTGATGAATTTGGCCTCATTTTAAAGAAAAAACTCGTATTTCCAATGATATCAAAATATCAACCCCTTGCCGAAATACTTTTCGAGCAATTTGCCTGAAAGTGTAAGCTGTTTTATAAGAGATAGATTAGATAGATGGCTGTGCGCTCCAGAGGTAGAATATTTAAAAAATAGGAATTTCTTGCACCTAGATTTCGTCAAAAAACTAACGGTGTGTAGATTACATGTTTTCTCTACTATTAAAAAAAATAATCTATTACTCACCGCAATAATTTTTACAGAATCGCAAAAAAACCGGCTCTTTTGAAGGGTTTTCAGCCGTACGGCGGGAAAAAAAGAGTCTAGTTAGAGACTTATGTACCTTAATTTATTTAGTTACTGAGAATTTTGGTCATCTATAGCTATATCTTTGCACCATTAATATTAAAATATTTATTTCATACTTCTTACAGACGCTGAAATAAAAAAATAAAATTTGGATATGGTCTCCATTATGACTAGGGAACTATCTCGCTCAAACCACCTTAAAAGCAAGAAGGAGCGAAACGGGAAAAATTGGCATTTTTATGTTTTATACTAATGTCATTTTCGTGAAATACTGATAGGATAAGTGACTTTTTTCTGGAAAGGAAACCATAAATAAATGAAGTACCAACCCTTAGGTTAAAAAAAACTTAAATGCGAATAACTATTATAATTGAAATAGAATGCGCCAATTTAATGTAAATTGTTTTGCGATGACCTCTTCTGGCAGAAAAAGTGCTCTTTATGAAATATGCTCACTGACTTGTGTGCATACTTAAGAGCCTAGTTTCTTTAACTGGTTGCTAATATTAGCTATCCGGTAGCTAGCTAAGATCCGCTAGGTAAGCTTAGCTAAGAGATAAGAAGGTAGCAATGGAAATAGTATATTTTAAACGACACTAAATTGAGATATCGGGTTGGTGTGGTGGCTAGAGTACTGGATTCCCACCACAAGAGTTCGGGTTCAAATCCCGGCTACGGCGGTACATTTGCAGGGGAATCAAGATCCCTTGTGGTGTGCTATCTGGTGTGTGCTAATGCAGTAGGCAGTCCGTCGGATAGGACGTTCACTATGGATCTCTGGGCGCTTTTATTTACTAGGAGACTGATGCCTACACTAGGTCTCTCTCCATTCGCCGAATAATCCTTCCCTTATCATCCTACCCACCTATTGTGTCTATGGCTCAAATGATTTCAGTTATCGTTCACCACCCCAAAATAATCTAACAACGAAAATAATAAATATCACTTTTGTTTTGACTGAAGCAGTTACCAGGGAACCTCATTAATTGAAGATATCTGAGCAAAGTGAGCACCTTTATTGCTCCTTGGCACTAGCTTCTGGCCGAGTTTGGTCCCAGTGCATCAAGGACACTCCTCTCTGCGACTTCCGTCTGCTACATCAGTGGCCGTGGCTCTCTCCCTTTCTTTTGAATTTTCGGACGATTGGTCGACCAGGTAGAGCTCATGCTTAGGTCGCAGAGACTCGTGACGGCGCGGTCCTTGGGCAATCATCCGGGTACAGTTGTGTCAGTGTTGGGCTGAGCGCATTGCCTCTGCTGACGGACGGATAGAGTCCCTCCTTCCGTCCTCGGTTTGAGGAACAGGCGGACCTTATTACAATTTTATCGTCGTGTAAAAGGGCCCTGGCGTAGCAGCTTTAGTAGTTAATACCTACCAGTCATTCTGTGGATTCCGCAAATTTCTTTGTGTCTTCAGCGGTTGACAGCTACACAGTTTAACTGCTTTTTATTTAACGTATGATCGGTAGACCTCAGAATCGGTTACTTATTAGGTGTTCTATTAATGGGGGGGGGTCTCATATGACGTAATGGTTATTAAGGACTAAATGAGTCTTTCCCTTGTAATGTTATTCTTTTCCTCTTTTAAGGGCTGCTCATTTTAGTGGTAATGCTCCGTCACTGCTATTGATGCATCCATTTTTTATTGTTTGAGAAGACACCCTTAATTGAGCTTCTTCTAGGGTTATGGAAGTATGTGTTCTTGGCTTACCTTATCTATCACCACCATAGTGGCGGAAGTTGAGGTTTTCTAGTTTGCGTCAACACTCTCACCACCTTTCTTTATCTTTAGCGCTTGCTTTTAAATGTCAGTTAAAGCCTCTAATTAGTTGCGTGATTTTTCACGTTCATTTTGGTGCGCATCCTGCTCTAGTCTCTTATTGATTTACGCGTAATCCGAAATCGATTTTGGTGTGTTTGTCATTTGCTCTGTTACCTCGCTCATGTTTATGTATTGATGCTTCTATTACAATGACCCCGACAACTTCAATGTGGAGATGGTTCCATGCCTGTTTATAGAAATCATATTTGAAAATATTCTCAATGGTATAATCAACCCCACTATAGAAAATGCTTCGTCTCAAAATTGCTAACAATTTTTTTGAGTAATTTCAGCAGTCGTCATCATCCATTGGGATGGCTGTAAATGACATGATGTACCTGACCCTTCTCGAATACCCTATGCATATCCGCGTCCTACCCTCGATCAGGACCCTCAGCATCCCTTCGCCCTTAATTATAGGTACCTGCTCCATCTATCTGCTCTGCCTTCTCTTAATTTTCTCCAGTAGCTTCTTCTCTTCGCCCACCATGGTGAGCACTTCCTCGTTCTTCCTTCTTTCCGTCCATCCTACTTCCTCCATTCTCCGATGTTGGTAAACTCTGGTGACACATAGTCTTTTCATTTCGCTGTCCTTGTCTCTTTGTTTGCAATATGCAGCGTGAAGATGAACGCAAAATTGTCCGTCACTTCTCTCCTCGGTGACGAATAAAACCCTTCATCAAAGGCGTTCTTTATTCCTCAGCCGTCCCGGTTACGAAAGCTCCACCGTGCTCGGCCTAAGCAAGCAATTTCCATTAGGCGAGGTGTCCGTCGTCCCCCCTTGTTCGCTATCTGTCGTCGATGATCGGTCCACGACCGCAGTGTACGCACCGCCGCCAATTGGAGAAGTGACTCGTCCACTCCGTCTTACAATTAGTGCTGCATCGCATCCTGAGTTAACCACGATACCATTTGCAAATGAGATTATTCTATATAGCGTCACTCGAACATAATACCCTTTGACTATAGAACATCAACATGTGAAAATAAACGTTCAACCCGTAGGCTTGCCGCCAATTTTTCCGATATTTTTTAAGTTTTGTTGACATCGACGAAGAGTTAAGTCCAAGGAGCCTGGAACATTTGGGAATCTCAAATGAGTCATTTTTCTGGGATCCATTTACTGTACTTCATCACTCTGTATACACGCGGTGAGAGGTTGGAGATGCTTATGACAAGAAATGCACGTAAATATGTTCCATTGTTTTCATCATACTTTAAGGAATTAATCATATCTTTCGCCCTAAGTGATGAATTACGAGAGCAAATATATCAGGTATGAGCCAAAAGAAATGCATACCAAGAAAGTCAACGCCAAAAAAATTTTGATGCCCTTGTCCAGTCGAGCATCGTAGACTGGTAACCGCTCGCTATATCTGGTATTTCAAGCCATGATATCATCTACATCCGCTCACCACTCTGCGAGCCACCGCTTGGCTTGTGGCAGGAGGTGTTTAGATACCAGCCATGAAAAAAGGGATGGAGCAGGGAAAATGAATTGGAAGAGAGAAAGAACGAAACGTGGAATGAGTGTTCTCAGGGTATCATAGTGTCTCGCTCTTTTTGGCAGTCAATAGTGGTGCGTGTGTAGATGGAATTGATGTATGTATGTACCTATCTCTTCGGCAGTATCATTATTTTGTCGCATCTACACATACGTAGTGCGGGGTTGCAATAATATTCATTGTCACCCGCAAACACGCATGATTTGAATTTTACGGGTAGTCCTAGCCTAGCGGGTAGCCTCCGATTCTTTAGTGACTCCCAAAATAGTCCTTCCATCCACTGCGCTATATACACGCACTGTTTTCTGGTAACAGTTTCAAATAATATCGTTTCGCAAAGCTCGATACTCAATACTTCTGTAGTGTAGTAGTGCATGCTTGTGAGGCTTCGCCTCGTGACTAGCATTAGCGATTTATGCTAATGCATAATTAGTCGTCGTTACACTAACTTTAGGGTGTAATGTAATGCATGTTGGTGAATACTCACTCCCTGCCACACACCCCTGAGGTGGCTTGCAGGGTATTTTGTAGATGTACTACTACGTCTCGTTGTAAGTTTTACTCCGCCCTCGCATTCCTCGCGGTTTCCCATCATGCACTGCAGTGTGCGTGCACCCTGAGCTTGGGTGCGCGTGAAGATCCGCCGTCTGAATAATAAAGGGATGCGAGTCATATGAAGACACACCGTCGACCGCAGTCCGAGGCCTCCGGTTGGCCCGCGTCCACGGTTTCACCTCCCGTCCGCCTCCCCATCTCTCGCATTCCGCCCTGCCTTTCCCACGCGACATCCAGATGCAATCCCGCCCATTACAGGAGAATCAAAACTTGCTGGCACTCGCTTGTGAAGAGCATGACGCCAGGAAGAGGAGGATGATACAAGAGAGGTGGGACGAAGAGGCCGAGGGTGCCTCCCGAGGTTCTCGGAGGACGCTTTCGGTACATGTACCCGCTCTTCAACACTTGATTCACTCTAACTGGCGTTTTAACTCTTTGCTGGCCAGTGCCACCAAGTTTCGCTCTTTCTATACTCGATTCAGCCTACCGTTTTTCCAAACCACCCCTTTCTTTTATATCTACTTGTTTTTAATGTCCTGACGTCTTTGTGGTTATTTGTTTTGAGTTTTTGGTTTATTGCATAAATGTGATATTAACCGTTCGTCTACCGTTATATTTTGTAAGTGTAGTCATTTCAAAGAAAGTATCGTAATAAATATCTGCATATCAAACCATTACATCGTTTCTGGGTTGGCCGTAAATGATCGCATTATAATGTAGAGGGAATAAAACGGGTTGCAGAAGGGAGAATGAAGGGCAGAGCTGCATCAAACCAACCTTAGAATTAAGGGATGCTGTGGAAGGTATTTGAAAACACCTCGAATTTTTGTAGTCAGGTGTATCGCTAGGAAGACTTTTCGAGGATATCATTTGCGTAATCTGATTTTATCTTTAATGTGTGGCGCTAGTTGGATAACAACATTTTTATTGTATTCGCGCGTCAATAAATGCGAGTTATAGTCTCAAAACGTATGAGTGGAAGTTTAAAAGGTTATGGTAGTATATCCAACTCAAAGTGTTATCATGATTGATTGGCATAGGCTTTGGAGTAACTACAAAGCATGTTTTTTTATTGCAAAACATCAATGAAATGGAGCTGTGCGGAAGTACTTTTGTAAATATTTATGCAATCGTCTTCTGATTCATCATGTATTTGCCATCATGGTATTTTATTCGTCTCTCAGTAATTTTTCTTGATATCGTACTTCAGGTGATATTAATGCTTTATACTTCTAATTCTGTCTCTCCTTAGTTTCATGTATCGTCGCAAAATTCCTGACTCGCTACATGATTTCTGCAAGTTTTTTCTTCATTAAAACTGTGAGAGGGCATATCAAAGATGGTAATAAATGGGGGAACACGGGAAGAGTGGAAGAGGATAGGAATTCTGGACGAAATAAGAAGAGTTAAGCCGTGTCCAAACTCGCCAGTTAGGTACTTAAATCCGGAAATTTAGGGAGGACGCCATCTTGAAGTGTGTCCAAACTCGTTAGGCAGCATAAGGGACCGGATTTGGGCAGCCAAATCGCTCGCCAGATTTAGGGTACAAAAAGTCCTTCCTAAATCAGCCACGATTTTGAATTTCCCATGATTCAAAGTGGTAAAAGTGTGAAAAGTATTGGAATTGCAGTAAATATGGCGGGGAGGTAATTTGTTTTGAATGGAAAGGCGTGAGTTCTTTTGAATATATTTAATGAATGATAAATGTTAATTGATTTATGTTATAAATTTCATCTTCGGAAGCAACGAGCAGACAGAGACCTTCATATCAAGGAGTGAGACAATATATAAGTTTCATAGCGGGGAAGTATTTTGAGTGTTTACGAATCAGATTTTTTTATATTTTCTTGCGCATGTTTGATATTTTTTAAATTAAAATTTCGTTTTTGGGAGTGACGAATCAATCAACCGAACAGTTAGTTATAGCTAGAAAGAAGAAGGCGAATCTAAATTGAAAATATAAACACAAAAAACGAACCCTACGCGTCTAAATAAAGTCTACAATGTTGCAAGTTTTTTACAGAACTATAAAGTAACTAACAATACAAAAGAAACACTCAAAAAACGGCAAGCTATAATAGTTCTTCCCCACAACAGTTAGTCTTTAAACCCCATTTACTTACAAAAAAAACCTTAAACTTCAATTATAGTAAGCAAAAGATAGTTGTATGACTGTAGGCGAAGCTCCTGTACCATTGGGAAATTGTTCATAGTTGTAATTAATATTATTCATTTATTTTACACCTTGTCCATTGGACATTATTTCGTGGCCTCCATATATGGATGTCACTGCACGACCTTATAGGATCTCATCCTATGAACATCCAAAGGATGTCCAATACTAAATATACATCATGCAGTGGCTGGTTATCACCCTAAACGGACGTATTCATAATGCACGCAAAATGAAAGAACAGTACTGGGATAATATAAAATTCGAATTGAAGCTATTACATACGCGACCACAAATGCAATTGCTCAGTCTAACACGAATCGTCTGCCATCGCGGCGAAAGTTAATACAAGCACAATGAAAAAAACTAAAAATGCGTGCTTTATACTGCTAAAAGACATTGATAAAAACACAATCACAATTTAATAAACTGCTGTCTAATTCGAATCGCTATCTACCAAAAGAAATCATTGATACAAACCACGAACTCAGAAGGACCCAAACACATAGAACAAAAGCTTTAAGTACGTACTTTATACTGCTAAACGACACGGATAAATGCACAATCACAAAGTTAATATACTGCTCAGTACAACACGAACCAAAAGGAAACATGGAATCAAACCACGGACTTGAAAAATACAAACACATTGATCAAAAGCTCTAAGTAAGTACGTGCTATACTGTACTCTGTAAGTCACGGATCCTAACTATATAAATATCAATGTTACGAATTAACCATAATATTGCGAAACTACAAAAATAATGAGGAAATGTATTATAATCGCAATCCAATTTCAAACAGCACTAATCATGAGGGTCATTTGTTCAAAACATTATCGTATTCCGTATTTCACTTGTCCTTCGTTTGCTTCAGGCTCAGCAGATGGCGACACTTGCGAAGGGTGTCCAAACTCAAGCTCCCTTTCTGTTAGCTGCCCAAAATTTAGGTAGCCAAATCCATGCTCCCTCATGTCTAACGAGTTTGGACACGGCTTTAGACGATATGAAGAATTTAAGTGGGTTCTGATGGCGAGACACCTATGGGGGGGGGGGGGGGGGAAGCGAGACAGTGTACCATAATTTGTGACGTTAGGATAAGGACTGTCCAAAAACCTTCCAATCATCTGGTAGAATTTGCAAATGTAATGAATATCTGTTTTTCAGGTGTTATCATTTATTTACATTTGAGTTGGTATAACTGGTAGTTTCAGGCGTTACTTGGTGGTACTTATTCATTGTATAAATGGAAAACTTAGAAGTATCATTGTGGTTCCACAATGATACTTCTATTAGCACGACTCGGGTTTTGACGTACTATAACGTCATCTTCATTT
The DNA here is from genome assembly GCA_963573305.1 of Pyrrhosoma nymphula. Taxonomy (NCBI): domain Eukaryota; kingdom Metazoa; phylum Arthropoda; class Insecta; order Odonata; family Coenagrionidae; genus Pyrrhosoma; species Pyrrhosoma nymphula. Next base: position 88,176,544 of record OY754334.1, on the reverse strand, counting down.
CTAGATTTGAGTTATATCCGATGTAGGTGGTCAGAAAGGCGTATGAGGTACAGCGGGCGTCATTTTGCGATCCGCCTCGCGAAATGCCAACGCAGGTCCCGAGAATTCCATTGAACAGTCTAATGCACAGCTATAAATGCTGGCCCGGGTTGACACCAATCGCAGAAGAGCGCCAAAAATTTGTATCCGGGCATCTTCGACGTCCCTTGACCGAGTCCGCTCGGAGTTTTAAGACTCCTATCTCCGGTTGCGTTTTCGCGAGCGCAGTTGTGGCCCCGAGATGCCTTCCCTCCTCCCCCTCGCGTGGTTACTAATGTAGCCGCTACTTATTCACCTTTTGCGCGAACTCCAACTCGGCCTGCTTCTGCCAACTTTTGCTTTTCTTCCTCGTTTGGCCTTGGTCCTCTGAGGAAACGATCTAAGCGCGGCCCAGATAATTTGCGATATCATTTATCCCGCCGTTTAGATTCTGCCTTCGGAAACGTTATCATTCTCATACAAAGCTTTTCGATATTTTACCGTGCCGACCATAAGCATGCCAGGTTACCCCAGGTTCGGGCCGCCGCGCCGCTGCTTGTTCACAATATTTTCAGCTGGTTTTTTTTATGATTTTGTATAAGTTCAGAATCAAAGAAAAAAAATCAAAGAATCAGAATTGCCTATTTAGTCAATAGTTTATTTTGTGTACATTTTTAATACCCCACAGACCAATATTTTCATGGTGTAGGTAATGTATTCCCTGAAGCCCAGAGTAAGTAAATGAAAAATCAATTGGAAAATCAATTATGAACTTTCTAACACGAGGAAACGTAATTTTTCGATTTGAAGTTAATGACGTGTGCGGAATGTTGTTCTGCTGTAAAATATTGGTTATAATATTAATGCGTTCATACCCTACTTAGGCAGCAGTCAGTGACTAAGTGTATTTGTATTAATTTGCCTCTAAATACCTCTAAAAATTACAGCTCTTTACAATTACCTCTTTACAATTGATGTGGATGAGCATTTGGTACTGTAATTGGAATGTGCTACCCAGGTGCATTATTAATTAAATATTTCAATACATCTTTCGTCGTAACTTATACACTATAAACAACTTATTATACTTCGTTTTAAAAGTTAATGCTCGAAATAAATTAGTTTCCAGTCATAGGGGGCCTATCCCTATTGATCATTTTTCTGCTGTGGATTGGCTTTGTCGTCGAATTTTACCCTCAGGTCCTGCCATGCCACCGTCATCTTCTCTCATGAATATCTATTTCTTTCTGACATTCTCACTAATGCTCCTTTGTCCTTCCTCTGTTCCTTTAATTTTCCTTCCCTTCTTCTCCAATACATGCCCTTATAGTGGTTTTCGCTTAGGAACCATTCGTCCACGTATCGTCGCATCTTGACTACGCGTAAGTATACACATACGGTTTGTTTCCTTTTATGGTTATTTTTGGGATTGATGGCTTAGGTGTGCTAACATTTTACTTTTTGAATACTCGGCGAACTATTGACTGTTATTTAGGTAAGATATTCTGTTTCCCGCATTTTTCCCCACGGTGTCAAAAAAATAGGAGTACGGCAGCGGAAAACCCTGAAAGTAGGATAACCATCCTGGGCTAATTGGTGTAACGGCATTGTGATACCCAAGTAACATTTAAGCTTTCCTCGTCTGCTTTTCTCTAATGAAGAAAGTTAGAAATATACAGTTTTCTTCCGGAGAAAATGCTTTTGCCAGGCATTGTATTCTAATATACATGGATAATAATGTATATGGGGTTTTGTATTGACCACGTTTCATTGAAATAATTTTGACTGTTTAGCAGTGGATTCACCTCCGTGCCTGGCCTGTGGCCTGTAGCTCTCTTCATTCACTAACAGTTGGAAAGTTTTTGGTGGTGAAATTGTGTCGAGGGTAGTCCTTGTCATGTGACTACCAGAGAAACAGCTTTCGTGGGACTGAATTCTTAACATTGGCAGGCAGTTAAATCTTAAGTTAACCTTAAGATTTTTCCCGTTTCGTGAAATAACTGGAATCAGACGACTTTGATTACGAATTTGGCGCAACAGAGGTAATTCGCCGAGCAATGATCGATTGAGGGCTCAGAAGCTTAGTGGTTACAAATGAATAAATCGAAATCCATTGACCGAACGGGACTCTTCTTGTGTTGAATCTGTGTTTCACGTCACTCCATTAAAAGTGTTCTTCTTCTGAGGTGAAACTTAATTGTCCGTCGAAAAATTGTTTTGTTTCAATGCGAAACGCCTATAGTAAATGTTGTAATTTCGCTCCATGCTTGAACTAAATACTTAGTTTCATTTTGGTTCTCACCCCTGCTGTAGACTTCTACTTGCCTGGACTAAAAAATATTATATGAAAAAATATGATATGATATGGTATTCATTTTGCAAAGAATAGATGACAAAGATTTTGTCGTTGAATCATACATTCCTATTGTTGGCCTTTAAGTCGTAGAACAACTCACATGCGCGCCAAAATGCACACACCTATTGAAAAAAATTTGAACATCCTACAAATGACCAAATGGCAAATGGATAATTTTACAAGGTCGTGGTCATGCACACTTCCAAAGGGAGGAATATATTTTATGTATGTTCCACAAATGCTGTGGCTGTATGTCGTTGTGACTTGCCACTTGTCGGCCAAGTTCCGAGTGCTGCCCTCCAGATTGAACAGACACCGTTGCCGCGGTCGTCACGTCTGCGCGTAGCGTACGCGCCATACGCCGCTGCCCGCCAAGGTCACTCCCGTCTAAAAGATCTTTCTAAAATTCTCCGCGTTTATTTATAAGCTCGAGCGTGAGTGTCGCTCTGGCGCTGTCAACTAGCCCTCCGTGACCCCATTAAAATAACTGCCCTTTCCAACAGATCTCACGGATCAGGATTATCGCATTCCCTTGGCAGATTTTTTTAAAGGGGGCGTTTCAATTTCCATGCAAAATTCGGATGCGAAAGTCCTGATAAGGTCTGCATAGATATTGGGTCATATTCCCGCAGACTTTGCACTTATGGTGAATTGATGTCTCATGAAGTATGCGACACCTTAACTGTTTTCAGGGGGCACGCCCTCTCGTGTATGTTAGTTCTTAGAAATGGGATGTCTTATTAAGGGGATTTCTAGCCCACCGTTAGTGATATTCCAGCCATTCACTACTACATATAATCTCTGCAATTCAACTCCAGGGCACGTGTTTTACGAATGGATTTCCGGGCGAAATATGTGAACATTTTGAAATATGTTAATGCTTCTTAACCTTCGTTACCACTCCCCAAGTAATGATCCCAAAGGTTGGTTTGGTTAGTGAGATTTGACTTCAACTAGAGTAGATTCCGCCAAGGCTGGTGACTGACGGATGCGCACATCCCTACTAAATACATCATCCCTACATCCCTACTAGTAAGCCATGGAGTTAACCGTGGAGATAGGGAGTTAACCCAGCGGAAGTAGTGGTGAGAAAGGCCGGAGGGGTAGCTGAGGAGTGGAAGTTACTCTGAGTTTGATTTTCTCTGTAGTTAGGTTAATAGACACATAATATGCAGGGTATTCAATGGTAAGTAAAGGCACACAGCTACTACCCATTTATCTGCAGTGCCCTGTTTTTGGAAATGGACATTTCTAGTCGCACAATCAACCATCTATTTCGGGCTTTTGTGAGGGCTGTTCCTTGCTCCTTGGCGTTCGATGTTTCCGCGGGGATAAGGGGACATTCCCAATCCCTCCGGAAACCTTACTTTTCCTCAATGAATTTTATTTATACAGGTTATCATACTGCGAGAATTGTTGGAATGAGTGTGCGTAGAGGCTTCGCCCAAATTTGAACCCAGGACCTTCCTGTCCGTAGCCGAATGATAGCTACTTGGCTACGACACTTCCGACGTTCGTGCAAACACTGCTAAATATTGCGTGACTGGCTGACGAACTCTTGTGTCCGGGAAATAAAATGTTTTCTGTTATTACCTAGGTGATTGTTCGTGCGTCATCCGCCTGTTTATTTTTAGAGCATACGTTACGTTCTGCCTTTGTTCCAATTTTAGGACGGGAAGAATAAGTGGGGAGAGGCAGATTTAATTGGGTGGCTAGAGAGAAAAAAATAAAATAAACCCCGTTACCCTTTCTTCCTGAATATAGAGTCAAGGAAGATTGAATGGATCCTTTTTTATTTAAGATACGCCATCTCTGGGTCCCTGTCATTGTCCAAAATTCGCTCAGCTTGATGCCCGGTCACCGGGGTGAATCCTCCCGGAAAAGCTTAGTTTCATTTGGTCCCGGAATACCAAAGGCAGGGCGAAGCAGCGATCCAACCTGGCGATTTAAGAAAATGATTATTTTAAGGTCGGCTTGAAACTGTCCGCCGGAGCAATTATTTCGTATGGCGTAGGCCGAATCGCCTTGACAACTGGTCTTCTCAAGGTATAATTGGTTGGTGATCCTGATATTTGGCGATACAAGCATGCCCATGAGTGTAGAAAGTAATTGGATTCGAGTTAACGCAGACGGTTTTTCATGGTTTTGGGCTTTTACGAGTAGCTTGTCTTACTTAACGAAACGCAGGTTTGACAAAATTTGCGAACCGGATCGAATCTTTTTATAATTATGGTTTTAATGATTTCTGTTTTTTTTTCTTCCTACTTGTTGAATGTCTCACAAGTTGCTGGGTATGAATTATCTTTAAGAGGAAAATGAGACAACACTGAGAACAAAGCGGTTATTGTCGCTGAAGATAAATTGCCCAACCACCTTTGCTCGAGTAGTGCTCACTGTTATCTTCGATGAATCATTAACTCGTCAAATATCGTCTGCATTCGCTTATACGTTTTCGAAGTCAACGTTTTACATGAGCCATGAGCCCAGTGGCATTAGGGTGACTCATGTCCAGGAAAGTCGCTAAGATGAATTCCAAAATGATATTTTTAAGGCCGGTAATAGTTTCAAAGGTTTTTCATTTGTATTAAAATTCTAAATGGCGTGTACCCTGCTTGTGTTTCGACCGTTTCCATCGCTGTGAAATCATATAATTTTCTTTGTTTGAAAGGGAATGCGCTGAGGAACTTATTTTTTTTACTTACTGGTGAAGTCTTGCCGCTTACCGGCCTGGAATACATACTTTTTCTGTATTAACTTAGTCTGTTCCTTGGTTCTAGCCCAAGGAGCCTCGCTTTGGTTTCATCTCCATGTACTTTCTTTGTAGTACTCTGCATGAGGATATATCAGGGTTTCACTGAGTAATAGTATCCCTTTGTTACGCGGTGAATATTATTTTGTGATGTATGTGTTCTTACTGGGCATAGATTACATGATTTCGTATATTTTGCTGTGTTGATGTTTGACCGAGTAGCCATGGACTCGATCACTGACTGAAGGCTTCTTGGTTCAAATCCGGTTTACTCCTGTGGACTACGCCAACTTAATCACTGGGCATATATTACATGATCTTCCTTGCCTTATTTTATTCTTGTCTTCTACGCCTCTCTGCCCAATGGATATTCTTTATTCCACCGTTTTACCCTGAAGTCTTGCGCCTTTATGTCCTTCCACCTAATGTTGGGCTTTCATCTATTTTTCTACCCATCAACTCTTTTTTTATGGAAAACGTTGGTTTCGTAGCTTTTTTCTTCATAGTCTTCCCTCCTCTGCGCATGTCCGTAGCATCTCAGCCCAATTTACTACATCTTCCAACGTTAACTGTTCCTCTTAGGCTGTCGTTTCTTATCCTATCTTTGCTTGATACACCACTCATCCAACGCTGCATCCTTATCTCCAGGAGAGGTGTTCTTTAAGATGCGGATATTTTATGAGATGTAAACGGAAACTTTGTGAGAAATGCTACTCCAGATCATTTAGTGTGTATGTGTGAATATTAAACGGCATGAAGTTTTTCGGCGTGTTTTTCGGTGAGGAAGGTGGCAATAGAAGAATTGTCAGGGCATTAAAGGAGTGGATGTGTAGGTATCTAATTGCTCCCGCCGGGTCGATGAAATCTCGCAAGTGGCGATGGCCTAACCCAACTATTTCGGTACCCGTACTCTCATCCTTTGGCACCAGTCGGATTGACCAACGAAAAGCTCTTAATCATAGGGGAGTACACAACCTTTCAGGTTCCCTCTGCTCCGCGAGTCTCGCGGGAAGGGCCAGAATTATGATTCTAAATAATTATTGTGCCTTGATTTAACTCTAATCGGATACATTTTATCTTACTGCATTGGTATTAAAATTAACGATCAGTATCTTAATAATGTTAGCAGATCTTTTATCTGGAAATCTTGAGTGGCCTTTCCCCAAAAAATATCCATTAGTCGTACTTAGTAGAGTTGGGTCGATCAGTCACGAGTCGTTCAAATGTAAGAGTCACTGAGGTGAGTGTGATGACTCGAGTCAATGGGTCTGGGAGAAACAACTCTTTAGTGAACGTTTGGGCCGGCTGAGCCGCTGAGTGCAGCGCTGATTCATAAAGGAGAAAATCGCAGAGTCCCCATGATTCCCGTGATTATCAAAGATTCAAAGAACTCGAAAGACTCGCTGACTCGAAGGACTCGCACACCCAAAGGACCACAAAGGACACACTGACTCGGAGACGTGAGGGCGTGACTGACTGAATTGCTGACTCAAAAGACTTCCCCGTTCATTGAATCCCAGCGACTCGTTGAGTGGCAAGACTGACTATTCTTTAATGACTGTAAAAAAAGAGTCTTACCATAAGATCAGCAACTTTGCTAGATTTAAGTAGTAAATTAAGTCCTTCTTTCAGCATCACATAAATTATATGATGACTTTCAACTTAAATCGCTGGTTCACTAAAAATCTCTTAATTGTTGCTGGAAATCCACCGTTTAATACACTGTATTAGCAGTTCGGGAACTCTAATTTTACCCTCATATGAATATTGAAGGCAGTTATTTCTTTGACAAATTAACAATACTCATAGGTGGTATCCGGTAAATGTCTTTTGCATTTATTAACAGTTTACAAAGAGTTAACACATATTGGAATCATGATCAGTTAATCGGAGGTAATGACCAATATAATATGAAACAACAATTATTTTACACCGATAAAACTTGAAGCGAATTATTTAAAAATGCAGAAACTCTAAACTAAACTACTTTATAACAAAAAAATACATTTAACCTTCCCAATTATGATTTAAGAAAATCATCATTGATAGTTTGCTCGGGCCCAGTCAACTTCTTTTTTCAGTAAGAAACTGGCCTCCCTTCGAAAAAACACGCTCACAAGGCACTGAAGTGGCCATCACACACAACCTTCTTTTCATAGTGTATAGAGCCTAGGGAAGACCTGTTTCCTGCTCTTCCACCAAACAAGTGGGTCAGAGGTCCTCTCCAAGTATTACTCCTGTAGGTACTTTTCCACTTCGACAATTGCAGCAGATTTTGGAGTTCCTTTCTTCTGAATAGCAACGGTGGAATTAAACTCCTCCCACATAGGAGAAGTTGACAGTTTGGTGGGTTACTCTTTCTACCCTGCCGACAACCCGCTGTCACAGGCTCTTTGAAAGAGCGAGCAGTATAGTATATTATATGTAATTACTGTTATTTAAAGGTACTGTTACTAGTGAATCATATGGGATGGCTGTTTTAAATAGTGTAATCGGCCCTTAGCTTCAGAAAAGTGGAAATGTAGAGTTGGTATTATAGAGGCCACCGTTAATTTAAAAGGAAAGACTTACGATCAGTGAATAACGACAAAAAGTTAATTAGTGTTAAAGAAGTAAGTAATTTTGTACATTATATGATTTTGGTGTTTAAACTCTCGGCTTTATTATTTTGATTTGACAGCACTAATTGTACAATGCTTGACGTAGAGTGTGTCTTTCCTAAGAACGAATAACATAACCGCACATTTAGAGATATCAACGAGATTATTGTTTTTTTCCTCTGTCATCGTGCATAAAGTTAATTTAAAGATCTGATTCTGGGTAGAGTGACCTTGGTCTCATTTATCAAAGATAATAAGTTTTCCCGTTTATTCTAGAAATGTTTAAAGCCATCATTATTCGTTCGCAATTCAGCTTTACAGTTATGTATGCCTCGTAATTTACGTACCCCGCAGTACCCCAAAGTGATTCAAAACACTCACTCAAGTGAACGAGTCATTGAAGTGACGTGATCCAAACGACTCGAGTCAATAAAAAGAATCAATTGGCCCACCTGTAGTACATAGGCCCCTCTTCAACTCATCTTCTCCAATTCTAGTCCAACCATGTTACTGAGTTACTCTTTGAGTTGCAATCAATCGGGTCGATCTTGTTTGGACTTCTGTTTATTTTCATAATCAATTCCTTCTCTCATGGGTCCTTTCTATTTTCCCCACCTTCTTATTTCTCATATCCTTGTCGCGTGTCCTCGCGACAAGGATACGAGAAAGAAGAAGGTGCAGAAAGAAGTCCTTGCCTTATTTTATTCTTGTCTTCTACGCCTCTCTGCCCAATGGATATTCTTTATTCCACCGTTTTACCCTGAAGTCTTGCGCCTTTATGTCCTTCCACCTAATGTTGGGCTTTCATCTATTTTTCTACCCATCAACTCTTTTTTTATGGAAAACGTTGGTTTCGTAGCTTTTTTCTTCATAGTCTTCCCTCCTCTGCGCATGTCCGTAGCATCTCAGCCCAATTTACTACATCTTCCAACGTTAACTGTTCCTCTTAGGCTGTCGTTTCTTATCCTATCTTTGCTTGATACACCACTCATCCAACGCTGCATCCTTATTTCAGCCACATCCAGCTACCTTTCCAGAGTTTTTTTTACTATGGCTGCGCACCGTACGGCACTGCAGGCTTGTTTACACACTCCTTATTCGATGTCAATATCAAATTGTGTCGTACCTGGCCGCCCTCTAGATCCTGCCTGCACCTTTCATTACTCCTCCTTCCCACGATTATTCTCATCTTTGGCCGGTTCGGCGCTCTGCCGGCCATCTGGTCGTCACAAGTGCTCAGTGATGCGTTTCCTAGCGTCTGATCAATTCAACGATCAATTAGTTATCATTAGGGCGCAGTTATTATGTCCACTCTAATTTGAGGATTTTTATAAAAAACACACTATGGTTGATTTATAAAAGAAATGCATAATTTTTTGGTTGCTCGATTTCCATAATGACGTTCCTGTTGTTGGAAAATGAGTGGTGGAATTATATTTCTTAGTGGTTGAGGGATTATATTTGTCTTCGCTAGGAATGAAATTGCTTTAGGTACTCAAAAACAATTTTTGATGACCCATTCTCGTTGTCATGAATAATGTAATGAAAAAAAGTTGTATAAGATTGTGGAAAAACCTTTGAGTTCAAAGTCAATATATTATGCTTCATATTGGAATAAATCGTAATTTTTTTCTTTTTATATTTGGCTTAATGCTGGAATTTAGGCATGACTTCTTTACCGACAGTAATGAGACCACGGCATTAAGAGATGGAATATCTTTTATGTATACCAAAATTCCTCTCGTTTTTTGTCTCATTTCCGTTTTGATTCTCGTCACCATTTTTCACGTCTGTTCGCCTCTTCTCCCTGCCGAGTGCCGCTCAAGGGCAATCAATGGAAATGGGTGTGTCTTACACCTTACTCTCCTCTTAGTGTGTTATGCCCTCGTACTAGCTCCCCGCGGAATCCCCTCCTCGGTGTGGGCTCACGTCAATAATCGGGTCCGGCCGACCGTGAGTCGCGTCGTCCGGCCGGATGCGGGCCCTACACGAGACGATTCGCCGCACTTCCTCGTCCCCGCCTCGTTTTCGTCTCGACGAACGGCCTGCGCTTGTGTTTTGTTTAGCCGGTGTGTGGGGGGGGAGCGAAGGCCAGCCAAAGGGGCGACAGAGGCATAAGCCCAATGCGTATAGGTTTCTGTACATCAGCGCCACGACCCCGGCATCGACACGGGGCCGTTCGTCTGTCGCGAGGTTTAAATTGTGATACTTGCGCGGGGTTTGAATCGCTAGTTCAGGATTACCCGTATTCAATGGATTGTAAACCAATATTTGAAATTCAGTCTTGAAAATGTAATTTTAATGAGTACTGCAAGAAAATGAAAAAAAATAGTATTCATTCGTATTAACTTGATGATATTCCCGATTGCTCAATAAATAATCATGGGAAACTTCTTGATCTCGTGTCGCATAATGTGCTTTTTATAATCAGTTATTATTGCTCATGCTTGATGTATGTGCGCAAGGGAGTTTGCAATCAAATTTTGCAATTGTTAGAAAATTAACTGACGTATGCAGTACTCGAATATGGAAATAAGATTTTATTTGGTAATTTATTGTAGTATATTCTGATATTCTCTTCATTTCTAGCAGTTTACCTCCATAGGTAGCAATTTTTAAAATGGTTTTTGTTGTCTCGTATCAAACTACAGTATAATGAATTCAGTGATAATATATCGTTCGTTATTAACACTTTTGGAGTTATCAAATTTCACTCTCTGAAAAAGAATAAAAATATATATCCTTCAGTAGCTTCTTTGGAGAGCCGAAGGTAATTTATAATTTGTGATTAGCATAATATCGGGTCGCCCATGGCTCATTGTCCGTGAAATTAGCCATGTGAGACCCGTTGTAATGTATGCGTGTCGTCTAAATTCCGGGGCCATGTCTGGAAATAGCGTCCGAAATGGTAACGCCCACAATTTATCTCCTTGTCATCGTGCGAGTGCGTATTCACCAAGAAGTAATGAGCGTATGGCCTTGATCAGAAATAGAGCGAAATAATACGGACGTTCTGCTATTTTGCCAATTAATTGTTCGATTTCGCTGCTGGATCTGTTTTTTAATTTCGATAAAAATAGATGCTCCTCTGTGTGCTTGGATTTCCGTGAACTCTAAATTATAAGTTCTCTCGATGTCGGTGGTTTATGCATTCCCTGCGTGGTAAATATTTTTAAAATATCGGGAGGGCAGTACATGTCTCATTTAAAATAGTCAACTAACAAGTTGAATGATTATTGGTCATCGGTGTAGGCCGAGATTGCCTGGACCAATTTCAAGGTTTAATTGCATTATCTTTTTTGCTTGTTGTCAAAACCAACCAAATATTGAGCTAATATCTTGCAAATTCCCTTTAGGAGTCGATGTCGTTAATGTTTTCGGTGCGAATCATAATTAGATCCATCCAGTCGATATAATACAATATTGCGTTGTAATTATTTGCCTTCAGTGGCGATGGGGTAACGTTCTCGACTGCCAACTCGTAAGTCGCGGGTTCGAATCCCTCCTGGGTGGTTTTTCTACATTCAGAGAGTGGTGGTGTGTGTTCGCCTAAATATCTACCTATAATAATTTTGTCTTAATTGGCGAAAACCGTGATCATTACCTCTACACTATTTATTATTTTAAAGATATTATCAATTTCTCCACGAGTCAGAAGGAATTTCTTATTATAATCCCCCCTCATAAGTTAAAAGTTTTGGTGTTAGTCCTCACAGAAACTCTCTCCTAGTACCTAATATACTTCACTGATGAGTTGCTATTTACATTCGATAGATTGATTTGATTGCAGTCATTCAATTATCGTCGACATTGATCCCTGTTAACAATTCCTGCTGCCTCGTGTTTCACATCGAGGGTCGCCAATGGAAGTGGATTATCATTCTCGCCCAGTTGGAGAATTCACATGCTTGTCATTCCTCCGGATGATGTAGTCTCCAAGTCGGCTGACGCTTCCCGCCCCGTCACCGGCACGCCGCGGCCATCGCTTTGTGTGGCCCGCGCTTCCACCGCACCGGGAGCCTGGCGTCGCTCCAGCGGTGTCTCCTTCCTCTTTACCCCGGCGCGTTTCCCATCTCCACTCCTGTGTTACGGCTCAAGTGGCCGCTCTGATTAGGGTTTCTCTCGCTGCGATTTTCCAAGCGTACCATGAATCCCAATTCCCACGTCCATAGACCCTTGGTCGAGTTGACGGCCAGACCCTCAACATGACGGCCGAGGAGGGTGGGAGTAGTACTCGAGGGGTTGCGAATTTCCCTGTCTGCCCAGGGATGGTATATGAGTCGTATCACATCCGTGACGGGAGTGATTCATGCTATTTTCCCCTCTTGATTGTGGTTATACTGGTCAGTATGTAATGCTTCCTGCGTCCAGAGAAACTTCGGGTTTGTCATCTTAGCATAATCAACTGGTTTTATGCTTGAAACTATGTTTCATCCTGATCAAACTATAACTTATTTTTAAAAAGGTTTCTTCTTTAATAAGCTGGTTAAGTTTTTTGTGATTGTCTTTACCTTTTTGACCAGGGCTTAATGGAAAATTGTTTAATAAGTGATTTCATAGTAGTACTAAGTATTTAGTTTGGATACGTAAGGCTGTATAAAAATTTGTATTTTACTTAAGTGAAGATATTAGTTATTTGATGCTTAAGACACCGTTTAAAATACGTCAATATGGAAAATTTGCCCCAGATGAAGTTCAGCTGCTGTTTTGCTCAATTCATCAGCTTGCCTGTTGATTTTTCGAATATAATTACCTTCGCCTTGCGTCTGACAATAGTAGTCATAATTTTGACCATATGTGTCCATACGCCCTATTTCACGGCATGTTTTTTGCTAGCCCTTCAAGCCATTTGTGAAAATGACTTTATTCGAAAACGATTGATTTTTCATTATTTTTTGGTTAGGCATTTGATTTCGTCAGAAAGTCTTCATGTCCGTATTCGTGGAAACGTACTCTTCTGAGATGTTCTTAGGTTAGGAAACCATTGTTTTGTTTTTCTACCGTGGGAAATAATGGCAAAACTTAATTTTACACTAATTGTTGCTCAGTTATGACTTGGAGATGAAGCTTGATGGCGCATTCTTCGCTTTCTACCGCACCGGGACTGGGTGCAAAAAATAGATGATGGAATTCTCCCTATTTTTCTTTTATGAGAAAGAATTTCTGTTCGTGTGAATTGGTCGTAAGAGCGGGTGCGCTAATGGGATGAAGTATGTTGACGCAAGGTCAGCACAACTGGAGGGCAAGCCACACACTTGCGCGAACCTTCTTGCTTGATAAACATTCCTTCATACAGGAGACTCGTGTTAGTAACAGTTATGTGTATGTTATTGTCCAAGCTCCACCAAGCTGTACAGGCCATATGCCGCACGGTATCGATTCCACATTCTTGTGTCCCTTGAAGACTTATGAGGAAGCTTATTATATGAATTCTATTCGATTTGGAAATCGATGGTGGTTGTTATTTGTCTTTATTACGTTGTGTAAACGGCTTTATCGAGTAATACTGCGGATTGTCTCATAATTGACTGGATAGGCAATTCTTGCGTTGCCTAATGAAGTTTTTATGCAATTCAGCCTTCTTATTTTGAGTTATATGCTTTTATTAATGTTTCCAGGTGTGCTGTCCTTGCCTCTTGATGCGGAACAGTTTTTCGTGCTAATGAGTTGGAAACTTGTCCCAGTCTATGGTATAATTTAACCAGACCAGTTATCCAATTCGGCCCGGTCAGCATATCTCTTCTTCTTTCGCCGAAGCAATCATATCCGACCGCCAAATTAAAGCTTACACTGATGGAGACCTAAGTGGAAAATGGTCGAGAGGCCTTCATCAAGTGCTTTATGTTCTTTATACCCCTTTACGCTATTACAACGCCATCCCCGGTACTCTGGATGATAGCGCGCCGTCCATTCATCTGTAAGGTCGCGGTGTCGAATTCCTTCTAGAATTGGTGTTACGCTTGTCTTAGTATTCAGAAGGTTCGCTTGTGTAAGCGTGAGTCGTAATATATGTTTGTTTTTGAGGCATTAAGGGAATTGTACTTTTACGGTCACTGGTAATATGCGTGAGTTTTTAAAAAGTAGGAGGAGAGCATTACAAATTCCGGTCATCCTCGAGTCTTTTTACTAGCGATCGCGCATTCCAGCCCAAGGAGCCAAATACAGATCAATTTCAACTGAAGCAATGCATTTTTGCCTTCGAAAAATTGCTGCAATTTGCTAATTACTGGAAGGCTAAAATGAATTGATGCCTTCAGTGTATTATAATTTTAAAAACCTGAAAATGTACTTATTTCGCCTGTTTTTCGCCAAGATGAAATGTGACTATTACAGAAAAAAGTTATTTTTCGTGTTTGTCTCCCATTTTCGCCTTTAGCCCATTAAAATTTCAAGTTTTATTGGTGTAATCGACGGTGCGAGAAGGCAATCTCCTGTCGACGCAACCAGGTAGCGGAAATTGTTCTACAAAATATAGATACGATGATAGAAAAAATATGACAAACTTCATTTTACGGTGGATATTTCCAAAAAAGGCCGTGATTATTATCGTATGATAAATATGTTATCGCATGGTTTCTTTGATTCAGTATTCTGAAGTTGTTACATTCTGTCCGCATGCGACAATTATCCCAGGGTAAATATCGAGTGAATGTGTAAAATGAGATAATTCAAAGAAACTGCGAAATCTCTTATTTTCACTTTCGATAATTTGCTCTGAGTTTCGTGAGTCGGCACCCTGGGCAGTAGGAGAACTCTACTCCTACAGATTCGTGTGTGTTGAACCTTAGGCTCTCTCAACCAGCATTTAACCCATGGGTTGCTGCATGATGATCACTCCCTGCTTGCCTCCTCCACCTGGCTTTGCGGTTTGCTCGGGTCTCACCTGCCCAATGGACGGATTGTCCCGAAAGATCCGATCTAGCTTCTGCATAAATACCTACTGTAGGAACCGCGAGAGGCTATCTGCCTGCGTGTGTGTGTTGCCGTAACTGGGTCATCCTTTCGCCAATCCCCCTCTCCCCCCTCTCGAACACTCTCCCCCACCTCCGTCCGCACCGACCGATGTTTTCCTCATACTTACCGTACCGTAACCTACTGCCCTGCTCCTCCATTGGCCAAACGCTCGGCGTGTGTGACTTGTTTTGAGCCTTCGATATCTTTTATTTTTTTCTCTTCTTCACCTCGTTCGTGTGACGTTTATACTCTGTTGTATATGATGGGGAACTTCCTTGCTCATCGGCCGGTTTAATACACAAATGGATTAACGATAAATTAACGTAAGCTATTTACGTAAAATCGACGCAGCGACTCAAAGGGCGTTCATGAGTGACATTAGCGCGGACTGGACGCCATCTGCAACTTAATATTGTGGTTTCCTATCTTTTACGTTTTTCTCCAGGGATGAACTCGAACAAAACCAAGTTATGTCTCGATAATTCGACTGAGTTCTTCTTAATATTTTCATAAATTTAACAAGGAGTTTTAAGTTATTCTTCATACCCTTATTATTATTCTTCAAGTTAAGTCGATATTTTCTTCAGACACCTCCATTTTCGTCAAAGCTCTGGAAACTTATATTACAGCTACGCTGACGTTAATATGACTTGGTTTTTTTCTGTAAATTGGGCTGTACGTGGCGTAGGCGTTGGGTCGTAGGTAATACATTATTTTAAATATTTCTCCGAGATTGTTGCATTCACACCTCTGGCATTTTGTCTCGAGATATCAGCTGATAAAATCGCCGTAGCAAGGTTGTGGAGTGCTTGAGTTGCAGCCAGTTTCGCATTTCGTTATGGAGCTACCGATTGTTCGTGGGTTCATCTGTGGGTGTGGACTGCATATTGCCGGCGTGACTGTATGATTTATATTGCAGGCGTAATCTCAATAAAGAGCGACATCCAGAAGTTCCTTGCAATTCTCAACGTTTTGTTGGAGCTTCTGTAAAGCTCTTGAATGATTTGGTGAACGTAATTATATATGTTGTTCCTCCCATTTCGCAAAACATTTCCTCTGCCCGTCGTATCATGTCAAATTGTATACTGGGTGAATAAAAAATTTTCAATTATGAGACAGAATTTGAAGTTTTTGCCCGAAGTGGTTGCGCGATCCGAATATATACGTGTGCTTTCTTTGTCTTTTGATATCCGGCCATTCTATAGCAATGAGAAAACCCCTAACTATTCTAAATTTAGCAGTTACTCAATTCTCCAGAGATAAAATTGAATTTTTAGGAGTTCATTTGCCGGTGATTTTGTATCGAATAACCCGATACCTACGAGAACAATCGTCAACCAATTCCTATCCGCTTGGAAAGGGAGTTCAAGTACTTCAATATTTACCCTGTTGCTTTAATTACTGTGCTCCGCGTTTATTACGTGCTCTTTTAATTGAGGGAATTCCCCACCGGTAAGGCTAAATTATCCTCTGAGTTGATAAACGTCGTTGATTGAAATAGTCCGCCTCAATAAGTTCGATAATTTTGTCTCAATGTGCATGCTTGTAAATAACTCTAAGGGCCTAGTAGGTATCGTTACTACTTCCTGTTTCCATTGAATATTGAGTGACTACGCCGGCAGTAATAATTATATTTCTTTGCTGCGCCCTTAATGAGTCAAAACTATCGTTCACTGATAATGAATGAATTTCCTTGTTGACGAAGGCTGTCTCTTGAGGGAATGCAACCGACTACTCTTTTTCAACTTTCTAGGAGAAGATATGTATTCATTCTATCGCTTTAACTACTTCTGCGTTCACTGGACTAAGGAAGATTCAAGTACCCTGCCCTTTCGTTCTTTCTACACATTTTTTACACGATGCTCGTTTTATATGTTATAGTATTTTCAAAGTTTAAACGCCGTTTTTATGTCCACAAGCTGTTTCATTTACCGATCGACACTCGTGGTGAATAGCTTTACTAATTGAGTTAGAGATTTTGGAAATTTATACCCATTTTTGGAAGTTATAGCTTGCCTTCAGCAAGAGAATACCTATTGCATACAGCAATACTTGATTACAACAAGACTAATTGGTGATGGAGCATGTCTTGCAGGTCTGAACACACTATGGAATGAAATCTAATTAAAATGGATACAGTGTGTTCATGTTTTCTCTTTCGATTACTTTAGCTATCGTTCACTGCTCCTGTGTTACCGTCTTGCTCTTGAGCGAGTTGATGATAAAATTGTTGGGGATGGTGATATAATTGTTGGGAAGTTTTGTTGGTTCTCTGATCAACAAGAAAGGTGCTTAAATTGGAAAATTTCGCAGAGCCTCAATGCCTTGGCGCATCATTAGTCTGATTTCCTTTATCTGTATGATTAACCCGAATTAAACGGTTGTACAATGGGCGTGGTTGTACATTGGTGTTCACAGTCTATTCTATGCTAAAATCATTGGAGATTTTTCATAGTTGTGCTGCGTGTACGCATGACCGTAGCAGTGAGATATCTTGATATGTGTGGAATTTGTTGGGAAACTGACCTTCATGAAGTCAACGGTGTGTAACATTTGGCGCGCGAAAGGTGTTGTTCACTGCATATTCCTCTCTTGTAACGTTCTGTTGCTAATCTACCGTGCGCACACTGCGCCTTTATAATATACCCCACGTATCCTTTCAGCTCTTTTGGACAAAATTATCGTTCGTTCAAAAATTCGTCCCAGCATGTGATAGATTTGATTCTTGCACCAAGGCGAAAACGATGCAAAATGTTTCAACAAAATCAAAATTACCTAAATTTCTTGTGAGAAATACGCTTTTGTAATAGTAACTAGTGGCTCAAAAATAGAAGGCAGCGTTCATGTTACGACTTTAGTTCGTTATCTGATTACAAGGAAGTCTATCCATTGGCTTGGCCTAGTATGAGAGTAATTTGTCATGAGTCTCTGAGCCGTAATCAAATGCTGTCTAACCTGGAAGATAATTTTACCGCCTTCCGTTAGGCATGCTCTTCATATTCTATGAATAACATTTTAACTCAGTTTTGTTATAGTGGATGCAAGTTTTGAATGGACAAAAGCTCTTGTTTACGAATTAAAAAAATATGTATTGGTTTATATCAGGGTGGATTTCCTTATGTCGTTTTTCGCTCACGGCGTGTCGTCAGTTATCTTCGTAAAAATATCGAGTCCTGCAAATGTATCAGATTGTACAGAGTATGAATGGAGGACATGTTATTTTAAGACCACCATTGCTTGGTTGTGAAATAGCGATAGCGAGTTAAATAAATAGAAAGTAAATTTTTATTAGTGTAGTATTGGTGTGATTCTACGATACAGTTGCTATCATTTACTCTGTCGAATGTCTAACTAATGTATAGGGAAACCCGAAAGTGGGTTATGGGTGGGTCTATTAGCTCGTGAGAATTCGGGAAGGAAATTTTTAATGTGGCGCTGGCGCCACGGAGGCGCGCGCGTGCATCTTCACAACTCTTCTTCGCTTCAACCAGTGAAAGATGGATTCCTCTGCAGTGATAAATGGAGAGCAATGTAGGTTAAGGTCTTGCGTTACCTCATCCGCGAGAGCTGGCTCCCTGGGAAGGCGTGCTACCCATCTCACTCTGGTCCCTTTCTTTCCAACCGGCGAGAGGTTAGTGGTGGTTAGCTTGTCTGTCGAGTGGTAAATGGGGAAAGCTCTCGCGGAGGCCGCTGGGAGCTTTCTCTTTCTTTCATTTCCATACGGCGCTATTTTATTTTCTTGCAGCCGACTTGGCTTTATCCATCCGCGATGCTCGTGTCCCATATGGACCGTGACGTAAAGCGGCCGATTGGGCGTGTTAAGCCTGAGAATTATGGATTTTGCTGTTGTCTTACCCCTTGAGGAAACGGGGGATTGGCTTATTTTCCGTCCTGATGAATGGTTGGATAATAAAAGACGCTCTTTGAAGTGAGCTGTTGTGTAAATTATCCATTGAGGATTAGCGACTTTTTGATTTTCGATAAGAATCGGATTTTTGCTAAAAGGTAGTACAAGCAATTGATACCGATAATCAGTTAGTTATTTATTCTGCCGTTCCATTGAATGAACGTTGAGCACGTGGGATTGATCTGAAGGAAACAGTTAAACGTCTCAATTGATATCGGGGACTTAGTATTTATTAATGATTTTTGCTGTATAAAATTTAAATTACACGATCCATGTGTATTTATCTTGATAGCATTTATTGATAATTTTCGTTATATACATTAAAATGACATAAAATTACGTTTAATGATTATTCCTTTAGTTTGGTAGCTTTTGATCGTTGGAAATTGAGAGCAAAGTGAGAATTATGTCATTACTTCAAATATTTGGTGGCTGTTGCTCTGTGAATGTTGGATTTACGTAATAATTCTGTTACTGATTATTCGGAATAATAATAATTATATATTTATTGCTCCATCAAGTTGTGCATAATATATAACAATAATCACAGACTGGAGCTTTAGGTGATCCTTAAGGCATTTGCCTGTTGGTGGGGTCACCTTCAAAATATTATTGTAATACTAGAACAATTTTTTTCTTATAAAAATGTCTCCAGTTGGAAAGAGGAACTCCTTGTAACAGAAAAATAATATACAAAGTAAAAAACAAAGGAATGGAAATATAATACAAAATAGTACAAAACAAAGGATATTTATAGCAAATAATCTCTATAATAGATCCCTAATCATATTTCCACTAGTAAATAGCCAGAGTTTTACCTGCTTTAGGAAAGTTTTGATGCTAGAACTGACTTGGATACTCTGTGGCAAGCTATTAAAAATATTTGGCCCCAATAAAGAAAGGATCGTTTGAAAAGGGTTTGCAATCTGGTTGGGGCAAAACATACGAAACATTTGTCCGCAGATTGTATGAATGAGGATTATCCAAGACTTTAGGGTTGTTTCCGCTACGAAGGTAGAATAGTCTTAGCACCTTTTTTTTGTATAAGTGCCTTAAAGGGAGGGAGTATCTGCAGTTTTTCGAATATTGGAAATGAAGGTGAACAATGACCTACTCTGGCTATAGTACGAACTATTGCTTTTAGAGCTGTTTCTGCACGTTTGAATGACTTCTTAAAAGCACTACCCCAGCTTATAATACCATAATTTTCCCCAGAATATACAAAGGCATAATATACCTTATATATAAAAGTTAAAGAACACATTTCGAATTAAATAGAAAGAATTTTACAATTTTTCAAACTATTTGTGACACTTTTAATATGTTGCTCCCACTTTAGTTGTTCATCAATTGTTACACCTATGTATTTGTATTCTTTAACTCGTTCCAGTGTAAAACAGTCACTGCAACTCGTATAAGTACACTTTGAAGAATGGTACACAACTTTGAAATCAATAGAGAAACGATTACAAATATTAAAACATATTACTTTTGTTTTCTCACTTAATTTTAGTTTGTTGGTTGCAAACCATTTGCTGATTTGATTTTCATCAGATTGCATGTTCTGCTGTACCTCCTCCCAGTTCAGGCAGTTAATCTGCATCTGCAAAGGCAGTTAATTTACCTCTTAAAGTTAGGCTACATAGATCATTAATATATATTAAGAATAATATAGGACCTAATACTGATCCTTGGGGCACTCCAGAACAAATATTTTCAGAACTACTTCGGCTATTGCAGACCTTCACATACTGAGAGCGTGAAGTCAAATAGCTTTGAAATCAATTCAGAGCAATGCCACGTATTCCTGCGTCTTAATTTTTTCCAATTTCACCGTATGATTTATTGTATCGAATGCTTTTTGGATATCTATAAAAACAGCAGTAATTTTTTTGTTACTGTTAACCGACTGAAAAATCTAGGTCATAAAGTTTTCCAAAGCGTTCTCTGTACTTTTACCGACTCTAAAGCCGTATTGCTTTTCACTAAAATATTTCTTTTTATCCAGAAAATTTACTAGTCTCTTTTTTAAAAGTTTTTCAAGTATATTAGAAAAAATTGAGAGCAAAGAAATCGGCCGGTAATTGTTTACATCACGCAGATCGCCTTTTTTGTGTTCGGGAACAACAATTGCTTTCTTTAAAGATGCAGGGAATTCCCCATTTTCTAAACTTCGATTGAACAAATAGCATAGTACGTCTAGGATGTCTGCTATGATAGCTTTTAACTAGCCTGCATTTATTCTATCTGGCCCGGCGGATTTTTGAGAGGAGAGGCCGTTGACTATTTTTAATATTTCAGGCGAGGTGACTGGTTTAAAAAGGAATGAGTTAGGGCTGAAATTATTTCCATTATTTGATAAGATACCAATCAGTGAATCATTTTTTACATTAGGACTTGTTTTGGTTGACTCAAATATGCTTATGAAATATTTGTTGAACTCATTTGCGATTCGCTCTGGGTCAGTTATGGTTCGATTTTCTATTATTAGTTCATGCTTCTGAATATTTTTCTGCCTTGCTCCCGTTAATTCGCTGAAGATATTCCACTGTTTCTTTGTATTACGATTTGCCTTTTCAAATTGTTCCATATAATAGGAGTTCGCTGCGTTACGGATACAATTACGCAATTTGTTTCTGAATGTTATGAACGCGTTTCTCAAGCCTTCGTTGGATGGGTGATGACGAAGCTTATTAAATAGATAACTTTTACGTTTAATTTTGTTCATCAAGGAATCAGTCATCCAGGGTTTTAATTTAACTGCATGTTCATTCCTAATCCTTCGAATTTCTGACTAGGCATGTTTCTAATTTATTTAGAAATACTGCAAAAGATTTAGAAATGTCCTTTTCTTTGGACAAAGCATTCCAAGATTGTTGCTGAATATTTTCCTTGAATAATCTATGACAGAAGTACTTTATCTTGACACAATTTGATCGTTTACCTTCGTCCGCTTCGCGTGCAGATCGATTGGAGACAGTGAGTTGGACTGCAGGGTGATCCGCTATAGCTAAAATGCATGACCTTGGCTTGGAGATCTACCTTGTATGAATTGAAGAACCTGGAGAATACATGATCTAAACAGGTGGCTGATTGTTTAGTGATTCGGGTTGGCTCATTTACTAAGCTGGTCAATCAACATGAACTCAGGAGATTAGTATGTTTCTCGGAGTCACTGTTGGATATTAGTAAGTTAACATTCATATCACCGACAATTACTAAATTTTGAGATGTACTACTTAACAAGGATTCATATTCCAAAACAAATTGATTAACATAAATGTTTTGATCCCTGTAGACAACGAGGAGGTTAAATACCCAAAATGTGCACGTAATATTGATTAACAAGCAATCAGCAGAGCTTATATTACAAGGATATCATGTCTTATAAACACTAGTATACCTCTTTCTCTTTCAGAAGCGTTACAGTTGGCATAGGAATAATACCCACTTATTGTATATAAATTAAGTTCCTCTCATTTTATCCAGATTTCAGTTAGGGCTATAATGTCAGGTAGCTGTGACATGGTATTTAAGTGTGAGAGCAGTAAATTAAAATTGCATCTAGCACTTTGTATATTTTGGTGTAAGAGCAATAGAGAATTTTTTCACCAAAAGTTAGTTATTAGCTACATTAGTACCCATTCTAGTGATTTATAGATTAGCAATAACTTTCAAACAATTTGTAACACAAACTTGCTATTTTTCGGCTTCTCTAATTAATATTTTACCCCCTCTTACCCACAAGTATTTGTAGTTCTTGCTTTTCTTTGCTTCTTTCGCTGCAGTAAACAGCTTCCTTCTCCCTGGGCAGAGCGCCTCGTTGATGTACACCGGCCTGTTAGGAGTGTCCAGGTGCAGATGACGAGTGGAGAAATTATGTTTTACGCGACGCTTTGCCAAGAAGTCGTCCTTGGTGCGTCTCCTCGTAAATTTTACATGGATTCCTCCCCCTGACTTACTGCTTTTCGGTTTAAACTGGTAACAGCTGTCAATGTCGTCGGCGCTCACTTCCACTCCTAATTCTCTCCCCATTTGAGGCACAAAATCAGTTAGGTTATTTGAAATGGGTGGAACTCAATTTGTGAGTGAGCGCTGTTCTAGCTCATCTAGGCGATCACTCTGCACTATAAGTTGTTTTTTTATTGAGATATTTTTGTTTTGGAGACACTCCACTTTGTTATTGCATTCTTCCAGACGTTGACCCAGAGATTTTATGATTTTAACAGATTCGTCAAGGCTTTCTTACAATTTGTTTATGGGATCACCCAAGTTTGCTTCCGTTGCTTTGAGATCTTTTTTTAGCTCCTTAAACGTATGTAATATCTCGTCACATTGAGGAACACTTGGGGAATCACTTTGGGCAACACTGTCACTGACAAATTTCAAGCTTGACCTTCTTGCCGTACTGCAGTCACTGCACCTCCACCTTTGATTGCTGGCGGAAATCGCTTCTATTTCTTCTTTATCCAGTGAGTTATCCAAGCACTGTCCGTGGAATTTGCTTTTACAATCCACGCAGGACACGCAGATGGAGTTTCGTACAGATTTCTTGCAAATGCTGCACAGCGACATTCTGTTATAGCACAGGTTAGAAGAGCAAAAAAAAAACGGTAGTGCACAGTATTACAAAACAACGGCCTTGGCCAGGATCGGAGCTGAACTAGTCCGAACGCTTCGAGAGACCAGACAAGACAGGTATTAAACCAATGCATTCACCTAGAAAGAGGCGGAAGGTTCTAGGGACGGGCCCTAACAAAGACTGCGACGGTCAAGTTTTACACGTGAAATTTGACTAGTTAATTATTTATTTTTTGAATCGTTACGAATATTTACCAATGAACTATGTGGAAAGCTGAATAATTTGTGTGACAATTTTAATGGTGAAATCGATGAATCATTATCGAGCAATGGTGACAGCTTTATAGCGTCGAGGAATTCAGGGGGTATAATTTGACCCCGGTGGCGACGGGGTAACGTCCTCGCCTGCCAATCCGAGGGTCGCGGGTTCAAGTCCCGCCTGGGTGGATTTTTCTCTTCACCAAGGGCATGGGTGTTTGTATAATGTAATTTATAGGGTTAAATGTTAGAGAGGGCTGCATAGCCCTAATTTCGCTCTAAATAAAAGCATTAAATAAAATAAGTTATACCTAATGCCCCATGTCTTGGACTACAACCTTGTCGTGGTTGAAGGGCTTGCGTGCTCCGATGACCCCTAGAGCTGCACTGGCGGGAGCATTGCTCCTGGTAGGGTCACCCATGCCAGATTGGTCGAAGGTTAGGAGACTGACGAATGGTAGTCCGCGCAGCGTCTGTACCTCAGTGAGGCGGCTGCAAAAGGCGTCTGACCCCAGTGGGGCGGCCTCTGAAGTGATGGTGTCACGTAAAAAACACTATTGAGTAAGGCCACGGAATACTATCTCAATTAAAACAAAGACCTTGAAATTATGGACAGTTCTCAAATGATAATGAATCCTGGCAACTACGGGACTCGGCCAAGAGGGCCAGGTGTCGTGCCCGGCAGCGATGGGAGCAAGGCCCCTGCGGTCGTCATCACACGAAATCCTTGCTCAGAGGTAGCAGCAGCAGAGGAAAAGAAGATAAAGAAGAGGAACGAAACTATTAGAATAGGCACGTGGAATGTTTGGACTATGCTGAGGGCGGGGAAGCTAGAGAATATAAAGCAAGAAATGGAGAGTGGGTGTAGACATCATGGGTCTGGGAGAAGCAAGAAATGGAGAGGGTGGGTGTAGACATCATGGGTCTGGGAGAAGTAAGATGGAAGGATGACGGAGATTACTGGAGCGGAGACTATAGAGTAATTTATAGTGGAGGAAAGTCAGCGCGGGGTTGCATTCGTAATGAATAGGAAACTCGGTAGAAAAGTAGTGTGTGCAGAACAGGTGAAGGATAGGATAATAGTCGTGGAACTAAAAGCAGAACCAACGAATTTAGTTATAATCCAGGTTTATATGCCTACCTCTAATCATAAAGAGGAGGAGGTAGATGGGGTGTACGATCAGCTAGAGGAAATAATTGGTAGGATACCAGGAAGTAAGCACCTGGTAGTAATGGGGGATTGGAACGCGGTGGTGGGTGAAGGAAGAGATGGGCGGGAGGTGGGCGATTATGGGCTAGGAAGGAGAAACGACCGGGGTGAGAAAGCTGTGGAGTTTTGTCGGAGAAATAACCTAGTGATTACAAATACATGGTTCAGACATCATCCTCGACGTAGGTACACTTGGAAGAAGCCGGGAGACACAGGTTCCAGATAGATTATATAATGGTACGTCACAGATACAGGAATAGTGTTAAAAACTCGCATACTTATCCAGGAGCTAATGCAGACACAGACCACAACTTATTAGTCATGAAATGTCGGGTAAAACTGAAAAAGATAAGAATTGGGAGGAGGGTACGAAAGTGGAATACGGAGGCATTAACTGGGGCAATGAGGAAGAAGTATCGAGAGAAGGTGGATGAGATAATGGGTGAGGATCATGGAGTTAGAGCAGTGGAAGATGAATGGGGAAATTTGAAAAATGGAATTATAGAAGCGGCGAAAGCAACGGTAGGCGTAGTGAGTGCAACTAAAATTAGAAAACCGTGGATCACGAAGGAGATGATCAGGGAGATGGAGGAGAGAAGGAAATGGAAGAGCGTAAACTCAGAGCTAGGTCAGAGAAAATACCGAGAATATAATAACAGGCTTAGAAGTGAAACAAAGAAAGCAAGAGAGGCGTGGTGGAGAGAACAGATCGACGCGTTAGAGAAATACCAAAAAGAGGGAAGAGCAGATGCATTATATCGGAAAGTAAAGGAACTGACGGGTGGTAATAAGGGAAGGGGATTTACAACGATAACAGACAAGACGGGAAAGGTGATCGTAGAACCGAGAGAGATCCAGGAGAGGTGGAAGGAGTATGTTGAAGAGCTGTATGGTAAAGAGCTGTATGGTAAAGAAATAAGGCCCAATAGGTTTGATATAGAAAAGGAAGAAGATATCGACAGAGATGGCATCGGACCAAGTATCCTAGATAGTGAAATCGAAAGAGCTCTACGAGACATGAAAAGAAATAAGGCGGTGGGAATAGATGACATACCCGCAGAGTTTTTAAAGAGGATAGGGAATAACGGAAGAGGAAAACTTTTTGCGCTTATTCGTAGGATTTATGAGGATGGAGTGTGGCCGGAAGACTTCGCGAAGACTGTACTAATTCCTATACCAAAGAAGAGTAAGGCAAAAGTGTGCCAAGACTATAGGACAATAAGCTTAATATCCCACGCGGCTAAGTAGTTCTGAGAATTCTAAACAGAAGGCTAGAGAAGAAGGCAAATGAATACCTGGGTGACGACCAGTTCGGGTTTAGGAGAGGGACGGGAACGCGAGACGCTATAGCGGTGATGAGGAGGCTAGTAGAAAGAAACCTACAGTATGGGCAGGATGTTTTTGCATGCTTCGTAGATTTCGAGAAGGCGTTTGATCGGGTGGAATGGACGAAATTAATGGGAGTGTTGAAGAAATTAGGAGTCGATTGGAGGGACAGGCGTCTGATTCGGAATTTGTATATGAACCAGACGGCGCAGGTTAGGGTAGCCAATGGAGAATCGGGATGGGCCACGATAGGACGGGGAGTGCGGCAAGGGTGCCCACTATCGCCGTTGCTTTTTAACGTGTATTCAGAAGAAATGGTAAGGGAGGCATGGAGGGAGGAGGAGGTAGGAATAAATGTAGGAGGGGAGCTGATAAAATCAGTGAGATTTGCAGATGATCAAGCATTGGTTAGTCAGTCGGCCAAGGGGTTACAGTCAATGGTGAATGCATTGGAGGTGCAGTGCGAAAAGTATGGGATGAAGATCAATCACAAGAAAACGAAAGTAATGAGATTTTCTAGAAGTAAGAAGGCGGGGCTGAATATAAGGGTGGGAGAGCAGAAGATAGAGCAGGTCGAGCAGTTTACGTATTTGGGTAGTATTTTGGAGGCGAATGGGTTTAGTGGTAAGGACATCAGATGCAGAATTACGCTAGCTAAAGAAGCATTTTCGAAGAGAAGGGAATTGATGAGGGGGGGTCTGAGAAGAGACGTAAAGAAGAGACTGGTGAAAACTTTAATATGGAGCGTTGCGCTATATGGGTCGGAAACTTGGTCATTGCGAAGGGAGGATGTGCGTAGACTTGAGGCGTTTGAGATGTGGGTTTGGAGAAGGATGGGGAAGGTTAGCTGGATGGCGAGTTAGGTTGGATGGCGAGAAAGACGAACGAGGAGGTATTGGATATGGTCGGAGAGGAGAGGAAGCTTGTGGAAGAGGTTCGGAGAAGGCAGAAGATATGGATGGAGGAGGTTTTGAGTGGAGAGGGCATGTTGAAGAGAGTGATAGAGGGCAGTACACTGGGGAAGCGTGAAAGAGGAAGGAGGAGGATAGGAATTCTGGACGAAATAAGAGGAGGTAGAAGATATGAAGAATTGAAGAGGGATCTATTAACGGGCCATCCTTAGGAGGGAAAGCGAGACAATTTCTATTAGGTTGGGATACAGAATGGGGACTGTCCAATAACCTACCAATCAGCTGGTAGAATACTTGAATGAATATCTAATACTCTAAAATACTGTCCAGGCCTACAAACTTCTGCGAACTTCAATTTTGTGGTCTATACATTTTTTAAAATTATTTTTCAGCAGCAAGACTTATTTGGACGAGATATATTTAATTTATTAAAAAAGACGTATAGGTTTACTTCATTCCTTATCCGTGCGAATTCTCTAGATCTGCATCGACGTAGGTTCTACTGAAAAAAAAAATTCAGATCTTGGCAGTCTCGGTAATTGATCAGCTACTTATGCTAACTGGAAGTTAGTGTTTTGAGTGAACTCAAAAATAGAGCTTAAGACCGCTGGTTATCTAAGGTATTGACATTACGTTTTTCTTTCCCTATTCGGCCTCGTGGAAAGTCCGTATTTGTTGCTCGTGTATTTTACTTCATCAAACCATTGAATTTATTTTTAAGGGCTTTACTAAACGGCACCTGTATGCCCTTTTTGTGACGTTCGTGCTAAATTTCCTGAGGCTTTCTGGTTGGTTCCTGCAGCAGGGAGAATCTGCTGCTGATTTTGCCGTTAGGTCTGCAGTCTGGAAATAACTTAAAATTCACGTAGCTCGCTGGCATTGAGTGACATTAAACCCAGTAATAACCATGCCAAAGTAGTCTGCGGAATGGAGGTCGACCCGAAGACAGCCTACCCGCGCAATACTTGACCCGGTGGCAAAACCGTGAAGACCTCACATAATACTCCGTGGAAAAACTCCAGTCTTCATCAGTCTTTACCTGACAAGTTTATCACTTAATCTCATTCTTCAATATCCCATCACCCCTCAATTCGTCCTACAGTAAATTTTCTTCCTCTTTCCAGACATCCCACAATGTTCTTCTCATTCTGTTCTTGCCTAACATTTCTTTGTTCGGCTTGCTATCTATTAATGTTACTTTATCCATTTTTTTGTGTGGAAAACGTACAGTACAAAGTCTTCACGAATTGTAAATATTGTTGATATGAGTGGGCCTCAGCAGTCGTCCGGGAAAGATAGAAGGGTGTTAAATTCGAACTTAAGGAAATTCCCTCTGCGTTAGTTACGCAATTAGAATCTCGCGGGATGGCTCTGCTTCCATTCCTTACGTGCGTGCCTTGCAAGAGGTTCCTCGTCTCTCGAGACTCGGGGAAGGGTTAGAAAGGGCAAGGGGAGCGGAGTCGGGGTGAATTTCAACCCTTTGATTAGGGAAGAGGCCCACAGAGTCGGCAATTTAAGTTGGCACGTAAGTATTAAGTTCGCGCCCGCCTCTCTTGGGAACGTCTGATATCGCGGTTCCCCAGCAACCTTCCCCCTTGATGATCCCTTCGGCTTCGAAAGGTTGAAAGGGCGGGAGAAGCAAGGGTATAAGAGTGTTAAGCCCTGGCGATTCGGATACCCTTGCAGCTGTGGGGGAAGGAGAATCCAGGTTACATTGAAGGTTTCGTGGGTGGGATTGGAATGTGTATGGGAGCAGTGTTGCCGCTTTAGAGCTCTTCGTGTTGGAGTTAATGCGCCTCAGGTACGATTAGCACATTTATGCCGTTTCTGGTGGCCGAGGTGAAATGATATGTCCGCTAATCGACTCTATTTTGGTTCCTATCGTTCAGTGTATTCCAAAGTTTAGACTTAACCTTTGTAATTCCATTTCAAACAATTAAAAAAGTAAACCCTACATCCTGAGCAGCATTTAAATATATTGCTCACTCCAAGTTTCTAGTTTCATTAGTATTTTTTCGACCTTTTATAGGTAGTACTTCGCAATTCAAATTGTCGACGTTTTTGTGTCATTCATCCAGAATTGAACAGGGAGGTATAAATTATGTTGACACGTCGATTGGAAAGGAGAGAAGGATGTCCATTGTGTGATTTCAGATAACTATTCCAACTTGATTGCGTAGAAAATAATACCCACTCATTTTGGTATGAAGATATTCCCAATCTCTTTTATCGATAAAAATGATCCTTTTGGGTTTTGCTGCGTTTTGTCTATTTCTAAGAAACTCAAGTATTCCGCTCCTCGTACTGTGAGCGTCATCGTTCTCCGGACGACGCTCACAGTACGAGGAGGGAAACGTTGAGTTTCTTAGAAATGTAAAACACGCATAGCACCCGAAAGGATCACTTTTTAAATTAATACCCACTCACACTCTTCGTCTGAAATCCTTCCGCTTTTTCCTTTTTCTAACACCGTTTCGTGCCGGTCGTCCCTTCAGCAGTTTGGCCACTCTGATTCCGCCGGATTTCGAAATTTTCAGGCGGCAGCACTGCGTGGGAACGGAGGGTGGTCAGGGTAGTGGATGTATGAGCCCGGGAGCCTTCAAGTGGGAATGGGAGGGTCGAGGGAGGGGGGCGTGTCTGGACGAGCCGGGAGGGATGCGGAGGAGTGAGGTTTGAGGTCCTTCTACCGTCGCATAATTAGCTGACGGGAAAGCAGCGTGCTTTTGAACTGCCGCGCCTCGCACCCCCTTCAACCACATCCCTCTCTCTTTCCATCACCCGCTCGTCACCTCTTCCCGGCGAAGATCGACCAGGTTGCCTCTCACTTGCCCGCACTCTCCATATCATCCTTACATCCTCCTCCTACCTTTGCTTTCTCCTCTCTCTGTATCCCTCCCTCTGCCAATGTCTAAAATATCGACGGAATTGAGCGAATTGGGTCCAGCCTTGCGGGTTTTCAGGCTGGCCATCCCTCCTTGGAAGTCGGGAAAACTCCTTGAATTGGTTACCTCCTTGAAAGCTTCGTCCATTGGGCGGGTGGAACGACAACGTCACGTGAACGCAATGGTTGTGGGAAAAATCAACAAATAGCTGTTCGCTAGTGCCAGAAGAGACTAAGTGTGAGCTCATTTGAGCGTTGAAATTGTGATCGTCGAGTTAATATCAAAGGTATAATGAAATGTGTACATTTTTTTGAAGATGCAATCATTTGTGTTTCCTTCACGTCAACTGTGATTGTGGAGGGCATTGTTTCCCTCAGGGGAGCAGAGCAAACTTGCGGAAATTGGTTGAACCACCTTTTCCCTGTGGTTACCCATAATCCAAGGTTTAAAAGTGAGGACTTTACTTTTTCTTTATGTACTGGTTTTATATTTAGTTATAAGATTGGTCATTGGGGCTCAATTAGTTTTTGCATTATAGTCTCTCGAAGAAGTAGTGTACATATATAATGTTATTTTATTAAGAGTCGATGAAGAGAATTCCGCTCGTTAGTTATGGATAGAATAACCCAGAAAATTGGCTGATAGTTTCCTTTGTTCTTTATAGTAGTGCGGTATTTTCTTCGTTCTTCTTTTCAAAACTATGAAATGCTGCCTTTTTCTTTTCTTCTTAAGGCCGTTTTACACGGGGCACGAAATTACACAACTTCAAACTGCATTTTTTTCCTAATCAGGCGTGCAATCATTTTCGAATTAGAGCAAGGGTTATTTTGTCATCTCGCGTTCATGCATTCGCGCATGTGTTCTCGCAATTCACGGTTTTACACGATGCAATTTGAAATGCACTTTCGTGCGTACATCAGATTGTGCAATTACCTGCCCCGTGTAAAACGGGCTTTACAAATGGAATTGCTCTTCTTTGCCGTTCCCGGAGAGTGTTGGTGAGACCGTTGTGTTCCGGTCGTGACGGTAGCATTCATTAGCAACGGAAAAATCTGCAGCAGCGTACATATCTCAGTGTTTCCTTGGCCGGGCTGTTTTTAATTCTATCTGCATGAATATTCATGGAGTCGCTCTGGATTTAAAAAGTGAAATTTGACGATTCGGCCAAGAAAACACAAGGAAATCCCATTGAAGAAGTACGAGGGAAATGAATTCGACTGCATTCCCACAAGTACGCGGGGATTCCTCGTTTTTTTTTTAGTTTCCTGGGTGAGTGTCCTTTTAGACTTCAACTTACAGCGGCACAGTTCCCTTCCGCTTTCACGTGAAACCTGAAGTTAGTAAAAATTTTGGAATGCGTGACAATATAATGTATTTGTTCTTAATATGCTGTTTCCTGTTCCGCATTTACGACATTGTTTATGGTGCTCCGACAAATAGGCAAATAGATAATTCCTTACGCCGTATTGCGTAGATTCTCAAAACAGGAGATTCCAAAATCTCTGGTTGGTGAGGAGACATGTGACGAAATTATGTAGCTCCTATTTCATCGACCCATTAACATATTGGCTCCTTAAAAATGGATTATATGTTCTGTTGAAGAAATCGCATATTGAACGTCTTATCATCTAATGCTCTTAGTGGGTTCTGTTTCTGGGCGCTGGCGTGTAAGTAGTTTGCTGACATGTTTGTGACGTTATCTCCTAGGGAGAAATATTTTATTTAGGATTTTAGGTAAATAAAGTATTCGGTTACCATCCAGATGCGCGTTTTTGTGCAGTTATCCGTTATGGAATAACATAAGTGCTGACACTTAACACCTTGAGGGATTGATACAGTAGCAAAAGTATAGAAAGCGAATGGATTGAATGTT
The DNA here is from genome assembly GCA_963573305.1 of Pyrrhosoma nymphula. Classification (NCBI taxonomy): domain Eukaryota; kingdom Metazoa; phylum Arthropoda; class Insecta; order Odonata; family Coenagrionidae; genus Pyrrhosoma; species Pyrrhosoma nymphula. Next base: position 88,144,919 of record OY754334.1, on the reverse strand, counting down.
ACATTGATGGTATCAGACCAGCTTAGTGTGTTGATCGTGCGGTATATATGACTTTGGGATAGGAAGCATATAGGTTCAAGTCTATGTATCTTTTGGAGATATGCGTACCACTAACAGTTAGGTGCCTAGTAATGGTAAGCTTTAATATTCACCCCGTGCTATACGAATGTGTCTCGCTCCTGATTGTCTTAGTTGTTATTTCCATTCCAGTTGTTAACGGGAGTTAAAAAGAAATGAAAGCATACGTGTGTACTCCCGTGAACATTTCTACTGAAACTCCTCATTTTGCTACCTCTCGAATGTTTTTAATTTTGGACTTAATGTGTGATCATTGGAACGTATTTTTTGGTGTTAAATAGCTTGTAGATGGGAACAAGGGAGCACTTAAAAAAACTGAAACTTTCCCCTCAGAGTTAACCAACCAACTAAATCTCGCCCATTTCGTTAAGTTATTTGTATCTCAACTGTTTCAACCCGGTTCTCCTCTCCCTAATAAACGGCTCAGGTGCCGGCTAATTAACGAGGGACTTCCCAGAACATATTCATTTCACGAGTTTCCGACGCACATCAATTGGAGTGCTTGCTTTAAACACCTCTTCCTTCACATTTCCTCCACAAAAGGCGTCTCCACGGGTCCTTGATGCGAATGCGTTCGTCGTTATAGTGATGCTCGTCGCCGCTCTTGGTTTCCCAGTGGGAGTGGGCGAATGTGTAGCGTCGCAAGTTTGCAGTTTCTCGGTTGTTTTCCCTTCTCTTATCAAAACAGAGGATAAACAGGAAAGTAGGATGCTAAGAGTCGTGGTTTAGGGAAAGAAAAACCGGCTGCGGGACGATGATGAAGTAAAAAGTAAGTATGGAGCGGAGGGCGTGATTTTTGTATTTTTCCCCTGCCTTTTACTATTTCGGGGAATGGCCTGAGTGCTCTTCGCTCATCATGGCTTTGTCGTGGTTCATTTACAGCATCAAACCTCGATCAAAAAAGCGACGATGTACTAGAGCTTTGGTAACTATTGAATATGAATAGTAATAAATGTGGAAGTGGTGTAGACGATATAGGCGGTGGACTTTCAAATGAGGCATCAAGAGTGAATAGAGGACATATTAAGAGGGATCGGCATATGGTGGGTGGTGATAGAGGGAGGAATGTGGGGCGAGCGTGGTAGAGGGAGGAGAAGAATAGGAATCTTGAGCAGTATGAAGGGTCTCTTTTTTAAATTCTAAAGTGAATTTTATCGTCATTAGGTATATCACCAGCGGATTGGTAGGTTTTTGACAGTCCTTACCCTGATTTTCCTAATTCTTGGACATATTTTCACTGACTTGAACATAAATGGCTTGCCATCATGTCTCTCGTAAGCTTCTCGTTCCTTCTGCGTCACCTTAAGTCTTCTAATATTACCTTCCTTCCTCGTACAAACTTCCCCAGTTTTCTCGTCTCTATCGCCCTGTTTAACATGCCCTCACCTCGAAACAGGCCTCCATCCATTTTTTCTGCCCTCTGCTAACCTCCGCCACCAACTTTCATTTTTCTCTCACCATATCCAACACTCCATGTTCATCTTCCTCGCTACCTAGCTCACCATCTTCATACTTTTCGAAACCAACATCTCAGAGCATTATCCGTCTCTATGTTTAGTAATAACTTCAATATAGAATGAAATAATATTAAAAGTATCAAGGAGACTGATAGTTGTCATTGTAAATTAGTTGATAAAATCTTACAGTGTCAACAATTGAAAATTGCTCTCCAACCAACTAACAGCTTTCCCATACCCCAGCAAGACAGTAGAAAAAAGATGGCGTCAAATTCCGTTAATTGGCAAATTTCATACCAAGTAGTTAATAGCATACCGAGAGACAAATTCAAGGTTTAATTTTACAATCCAAATTGCTTGGGTAATTTGCTGTTTAATTCTAAGGTTAAATTGGATGTGTTGGAGAAAAGTGGTGTATACTTGCTGAGTTGTAAAGGTGCCCATTGTTCAGCGGTCTATGTTGGTAAAACGGGACGCGCTATCCGTATCCGGGTAAAAGAACACGTGTTGTTTGATTAATGGTAATGTAAGCTACCAAAATGCCAAGCATCTGATGGAAGAAGACCACCGAAGTGACTTCATTCCAAAAGTCATTCACTTCCCTTCCTATTCTTTCCCTCTCCATATTCTGATCAGTGCTTCCTACTCCCCCGTACTCCACTTTGTATATAAGGGGCTCGTGCTGTGATATTGTCACCTTGATAATAACTTTGTGATAATCGAAACCCTGGGTCGGAAGAAATAAAACTTTCTGTGGGATATTACAAAGTGTAATTACTTCCAAATTATCAAATGCCTCCAGTCTCCAGTTACGTTCATCCTCTCTCCACTATGACCGAGTTTAAGACCATTCCAGATCTACCCTCATTGTTAGAGTTTTCGCAAATCATTATGAGTGATGTAATGCTGGAATTGAATATCAGAGGAGGGAATGTAGGAAATTGAGGAATCTTCCCGCGGATGGAAAATAGTAGTCAAGACTACTCTTGGATCTGCAATTTATCTGGTAGAATAACTGTGATGACGTCGGCGTTTAGTAATGTGCCCATTCTACCATGGTGTGTCAGGGTATACCGAGGGCCAGGCTTCCGAACCGAAAGTATGGTGCGGCAGAGTAGCCTCGAGTGTGTGGGTGCGGGGCGTGGGATGGTTTTAAAATCTCCGCGGGAGCCCAGAGGATCAGTAGCCACCCGTCCACTTTCCTCTGGCGCCCTATCCCGCCCCCATCTCTTGTACTCCCAGCATGCCCCGCGTGGGTGTTTTCCCGCGCTGGGGCTTCACCTGGATTAGCGAACCTGGTCGTCGTTTTAAGATGGCGGGAGTGGGGGCTTAATCCCTCGTGCCTGATGGGGGTTTTCACCTCAATGCTTGGGAGGACAAGTTTCGCCTCCAGGTTGAGGATTCGACTGTTTGCCCCTGACCCATAGCCATTATGTTTTATTTATAGTGTCTGCAAATTTGTGGCGCAATCTATTTTATCCAGCGAAAAGGCGAGCAATAAGTGGACAGAGCGTCAAAATGAATATATCACTTAGTCGCAACCGTCGCAGAGGACTTACACGTAAGCGTCTGTGCAAAAGTCATAGTGAAAATATCATTTGCTGGAATGGGCTTCGAACCCAGATTCCTCGAATCCGTCCCGTTTTCTGCTTTTTCTGCATAAACTAATCAGGCGTCTTCTTCCATTGTGAATTTCGTGGAGGGTTTAAGGTAATTCCGCGGGGAGAAAAACGCAATTCGCGCTATATAGGATAGTTGGGTTGAATGGCATATGTTCGGGATTAGATGGTGGAGAGAAACCTGCGTCGGCATTGGCGTACTGTTAACGGTAGGCGCCAAGGGGTCCACAGTTAAGAATTACATCCGACAGACGGAGCACTGCACTTGAAGTAATCCCCACATTGAACCCGAGTAAGTGATCTTCAAGATCCTTATGAAAAATCTTTCGAACCGGGGCCCTCGGGGTGGGAAGCCAGTGGTCCAGCCACCAGACCAATTCAATTCCTAATTTGATGTTTGCTCGTTGGATTGTTTATACAATCTTCCCAGTATGTTGTGCCGTGTCGTGCGCACATTTCTCGAAATCGTGCTTACCTCTGGCAAATGAGAAGCCCTGTAAATTTAACGTAAGTCACCCGACGAGATGATATTTTTCTTTGTGAATTTTGCTCGTTAGTGCATCCAGCGTGTGACTCCGGGTGAAGTTACAGTGCATTGACAGCTCGTAGAAATTGGATGGGAATGGATGCATCTTGAGACGAAATACCATCCGGGTCTTATCAATTTGATGAGTGCTTTGGAAATCTGTTAAATATTATGTGACCGGAGAGAAAAAGCAGATGCTTGATCGTTATCCTTGTTGATATTTTTTTTTCTCTGATAGAAGTCCTATCCGCATTAGAACGTCAGTTGAGAGTTGCATGAAAGGTCTTTTTCTAGTGTTGAGAGTTGAAGCCCCAAAATAAAGAAATAGAACCTCTCGGATTTCTCCCTGAATATTCTACTGATCGATGGATTAATGCTGCTCATTTTGACTCCATGTTTTCAATATTTTTATGGTAACTGTTTTATGATTTTTGGAGTGGATGAGGAAGGCTCAAAGGAGAGGTGCAAAGGAAAGATAGGTGAAAATTCTGCTATAGAGCATGGTGCTGTATGGGTGGGACACTTGTTCTTGGCAAAAAGAGGACGTGCGTGGCCTGGAGGCATTTGAATTGTGGGTTTGGAAAAGAATGGTGAGAGTGAGCTGGGGAGCGAGGAAGACGAATAAGGAAGTTTTGGATATGGTGGAAAAGAAGAGGAAGTTGGTGGCGGAGATTCGGAAAACGCAGAAAAGATAAGTTATTACACGTTGAGAGGTGAGGGAATGTGTTGGTGAATTGCATGATGTACATACAATGAATTGATAAGTTGGTGAATGAATGGTAATGGAGGTAATAACGCTGGGGAAGGATGGAAGAGGAAGGAATAGGATAGGAATTTTCTACATACGGAGGAGTCGGGGTCTTCGGGAATTTAAAAGATTGGCGAGCGGTTCATGTTCAGGAATGTGAAAAGATATCTCAGAATTGGTTAAGTTAGTGTATGACGTGTCTAAAAACCTAGCAATCAGTAGAATACCTAGATACATGATAAATGAATGAATGGTAATGTGGAATTCATGGACTACAAAGTAAAGATGTTTTTGGCCCTTCCCGTATTAATTTCCGCGGGTTTATTCTTTTTCAGATGTGACTGTACATTTCCATCTAGTCATTCTCTAGTGTCTTTCCTCATTTTTTTATAGCTGTCCTCTCGGAGGCCTTACGCATCTCTGCATCATTCAATCGTGAATTCTTCCATTTTTCGCCTCCCTGTCCGTTTCTTCCAATCGCCTCGTCATCACACGTCCAATTTCCTCGCTCTGGTGTTTGCCGTTTCCTTCAATTTCCACTCATTCTCTGTCCCTTTCCTTTGAGTCTTGTTTTCCTCGTGATCCTTCGGAAATATTTTTTTACCTCATTCTCCCGGTGGCCTTTCAAGCGGTGAAGGATAGAGTGGTAATCACATTCCTCATCCAATCTCGAAATTCATTTCCTCTTTTGTTCGGCCCTTTTTCATCAGCAGTAGGTACATTCCGTTTTACTGGGTCATTCCTTGACCCACGTGAAGTATTCTTTTACGTGTTGAATTGACTCTTTCTGGTGCATTGGCGTATTGATTCCGAATCAATATCATCGCCCTTGGAAGGTTAAATGGGGAAAAGTACTTTGCCATTATATACTCCTTTATGGTAGCGATAGTAACACTAGATTTGAAATAGCTTAGTTTAAGGTATACTACATTTTTTGCATTCATTTTCTTAAAATAATCTCTGCCACTCAATATTCAAATCTCAGGAGCCATGAAGATGACGAACGAGTTGCTTATCGAAGCGTCGGCGGAACTCGAGGATCTAATTTTCATTTTTAAATGTCTTTGTCAGTGAGCCGTTGTATGTCTCGATATACTTGTTGCTCTTCAGTTTATTAGAAAGATTTGATTCCAGGCGTAACTTCTTTGAAAGGTCAGTAATTACATTAATTGCGATTTACAAAATACATTGATTTCATAATGTATTTTTTAACGCAAAAACTTTTGCTATTTTGCAACAATAATTTCGTTAAACGACTGTATTTTCGGCATTGGCCATCGTAGTCAGTCTAATCCTCATACTTAACGTTTCATTTTGTCTGGGCATTCAAAGAATTTATGTTGAATGTGGATAAGTACCCGGAGTGGTGGTTTACATCCCTCTCCTTACATGTACTTTCGTCGCAGTGGACTCGTGTTGTTCTTTTCATTCTTACCTAGGAATTTTTTTCTCCAAGTTACATGAAAATAGAAGAGCCAATTTTGCTTCGTGATTATAGTACATGTATGTGATAACAATTTTAATGATGAAAAAAAAGTTCGCTGAGAAGGTGCGGAGAGCGGAAAGGAAGACAAGCGAGGAAGTGCTTGGTATCGTGGGTGAGGAAAGGAAACTTCTGTATCTGATCAGGGTGAGGCAGGGTAGGTGGCTGGAAGAGGTAATGAGGGGCGATGGGTTGCTGTAATAGAGGGAAGGGTGTTGGGCAAGCGGGGAAGGGGAAGAAACAGAGTTTGTTTTATGGACGGGATGAAGAAGGGTAGGACAGACGCGGAGACGAAGAAAGAAATAGTGGAACTATAGGCAGATTGGGCCCTACGCGAGTATAAATCTGGAGGATTTTTATGTATTTCAGTAAGACTTACATTTAACTGGTAGATTAATTAATAATAAAATTAATTTACCTCTTTCATTCTGTTTAATTGAAGTCCCAGCGCAGCATTTTTTTATCATTCATCTTTTCCTATGGGGCAGTCATGAACTATGAGATTTTATCTCGGTGTCTTCTTTTCCCATCTTGTTGTTATTGCGCTGACCTCATCAGGGATAAATGGTCTGTTAATCATTTTATATCGAAAGGTTAGATGGGATCCCACCGATAGGAATCAAGGTGGTGACTGTACCAAATCAAATCATATGTTTAATGGAATAGTAGATGGTGATGCTGATTGTCACCATTTACCCTCCCTCAAAACAAAGAACATCTAGGTCTTATTACGCATTTCATTACGTAAATGTATTCAGATATTATCCGCCCCCTCCTCTCCCCCCCGGGCCATGTTCCCCCCCAGTCATCCGTTATGACAGGCGTGCTTGCTTCTCTCCTGCTCGGCGGTTGCGTTTACGGGGAGCCCCTCACTCGCCGGCCGTTTTCTCTCTCCGTCTTTATGAATTCCGTCGCCGTCCCCGCTGTCTCTCCCAGTCTCTGGAATTTTTTTCCGCTTCCCCAACTGCGGCGCGTTGAGACCCGTCTCGCACGACTCCTTCGTCATATCCTGTTAACCGGGGCACCCTTCTCTTTATCGCTCGCTCCTTTCTACGGGGGAAGAGGTCTTGCTCTCAAACCCCTCCCACTCCTTCCTTCACCAAGCAACCCCTCTCCCGTACCACGTTCTCCATCTTGCCCCCTCAACACTCCCACCCAGGCAGTGGGGCCAGGCTGCCGAGTCCAGAATGTGCTACAAAATAGAGTGAAACATGCTACATCGCGCCACAGCCAACGCCTTTTGATACATATGCATGTAACTAGGCGTCTCTGCAATGGAAAAATAGTTTTTGGCGTATATGATATATGTGGGTAGATTATATATTTTTTTCTTTCAGGATATATAGGTCCATTAATTTTTTAATTAGTTTATTTCTCTTTACGTACGTTTCGCATTTTTATTTATGCTTCTTCAGGGCTCAGAGGGAGTTCCTACTGAATCTCTCTGACAATGAGTCCTGAAGAAGCATATATAAAAATACGAAACGCCGGTAAAGTGAAATAAATAAGGTAATTTAAAAATTTATGGACCTATGTCTCCTGAAAGAAAAAAAATAATTACATAATAAGAGGTCATGAAGAGGAACCGTCTAAATATACATTATTGTATATAATTTCTTGCTCTTTTATTTTTATTTCCATAAGTCGCCTGCCAATTTAGCTAGGTTTGGAGCGATGAAGTACTGCCATCTGCTCATTTTTTTATTCGGAAGAAAGCAACTTCTTCAAACTATCCGCTTCTTCAGCTCTGTTTACTTTTCCCTTAAATCAGCCTGGAAGCCTTCTCTCTCTCCCTCTATTTACCCAAAATTTTCGTCTTCATCACTATCTTTAGTTTTCTCTCGCTCCTCATAACTCATTCCATCTACAAACTCTGCTTCCTTCAAATTTCCTCCAAAAGATTCCTCTCCATGCTCCTTATGCCGAAAATTTCCTTTTTAGTCTTCATTTTTGCCCATAGACAAATGGAGAAAGAGCCTTGGATGGCTCTTTCTCCATTTTCCTCAACACCCACATCTCAACGCGTGAAACCTATTCTCATCGTCTTTTCTCAGGGTCCTCGTTTCTGCACCATGCAATGCTTTACTCTATATTTAACTCTTCGCCTGCATTTTATTTACATCATTACACAAGATACTCGTCATCTGCTCCTTCCTATTGATGCTCGTTCCTTACGCTTGCGCAATTCTCCTTCTAAAGCATCTACTTCTATGCCCATTTTCGTCCGATCCATGTACAAACATACAACCAAGGTATATATTTCCGTTGTTCGGCGTTTTGTCACTTCCCGCTCGGTCAGCGATGGGCTAAGCCACGACCACAGAGATATCTCAATGTATCTCGGTGGTCGAACCTAGGCTCGAAATCGGAGGGAGATCCTCCCATTCGTTCCGAATGCCGTCCCGCTGTCTGCAAGTGGCCAACACTGATTGAGAAATGACCTTGGCTATTGAAGTACGTTAAAATTTTAAGTACTACTACGAAATAATGGGAAATTAACATTTAAGGTGCTGAAGTTTGCGTAGATCGGAACACATCGACGCACTTCAGCGCACACGAACGACGTTGAGTGGCACTGTATGCGCTCTCGAAACGTTTGATAACCTTTCGGTAGGTAGGTAGGATTTTATAGGCGCGCAACGTTCACGGCCGAATGTTTTGTATAAAATTATTGGATTCGTTCGAAATAAGTATCTTAAAATGTAAGCTTTTACCACAATGTAATTTAAAAATTTACATTATACAGTTCCACGCCTTTACTGGCAATAAACACGAAAACAGCAATCGCGGATGCGATTATCGAAGTTCTTATGTTGTTTAGCGCGCATCGACTATGCTCCCAATCTGTTTTGAATTGCGCTGCCTGGAGTACCTCTAGTACGCTGGGTCTGAAACGAACGGAAAGCAAGTGTGCTGTTCTGTTGCGAAGTGAGCAGCGCATTAGAGGGAGTGGAAAGCTCCCGATATAAATTGGTTTGCCTAAAATGCTCTACCTACAATGTACGTCTTCTACTTTTTCGCGAATAACAGTGCTTCCGAGTTCAAGACGCGCTACTTTATCACGATCGTGCCCAATGTGGCCGCACTGCTTCCCACTCCTCTTTTAGTAGTCCTTCCCTCTCCCGTCTTGTGGCCCGAATATTATGTAAATTTGACGCTATTCGTCTTCCCCTGCCGCGTGTTCCGACTCCTGCCCCCCCCCTCTGTGTACGCTCTCCGCTACCCGTAGCATCATCTTTCTCTTTCCTTTCAGTCGCCATTACGTCACTTCCTCCCCCTCTTTCCCTTCGTTTCGTCTCTCCTTCCAACCGTTGTGCATCCCGGTTTTTTTCCTCTCTTTCCCTTTCCACTCCGCAGTTTTAATCGCTTTATCTTTATCCATTCCCGCGTTACGATGTTTTGCCGTGTCTTAGAGTGTTGCCTTACCACTTGTGAGGTAAAGGGCACTTCATTAGAAAACGACGCTTTGCTCGGAATACTTAGAATCGTTCGAATGGTGTGGAAATGGAATAAAAGGTGGGTCGGATATGCATTTATTGGCAATCAACCAAGTTGTACAAGGTTAATGGGATATGCTAGTTAGAACAGAGAAAGGATGGGAATAAATCAATGAATTTTGATTACATCAAAGTCGAAAATTTGAGGTAACAGATTTCTCATTTTGGTATTGGCCTAATGTATCATGTTTTCAGATTATTATTTTTTTAAATTTTCAAAACGTTATGAATTCCCACAACCTTGTTCAGTTTTACTGATAGTAAAAGCTTTAACATTTAACTCGTCTCTCTGTCATCTTACTATGCAGATTATTTCGGAAACTTTCTTATAAAAATGTTGTCAAATTAGTTTTATTTATTTAGTGTTAAAGTTCAGTTTTCAAGGAGGAGTCCCATCAACACCTTTTTATCGCAAATCTCTCAACAATTTTCCTTTTCAGAAAACCCCTCGCAACCAATAATCAAAGCTATAATTAATGAAAAAATTAAATAAAACTGCAAACACGAATTTAGTGTTCAATATGAAAAGTAACTAGAATAAGGTAAAAAGTATTACAATGGAAGTCTTTAAAACACACACACGTTACGAGTTATACCATTTTTACGAGTTTAAACGGTCGTCAATTTCATTTCGTAGGAAATGTTCAAAGGATTTGATGTAGAGGAGTGTCATATTTCAGGATTGAATGAATATTCCAATTTTCCTCCTTTCTGGTTATTATTCTGGTAGTGAAACTGTGTCGATACGACCAACTTTTTCCCGTCAGCAAAGAGAAATAATCTAACCTAGTGTATTTCTCCGGATGTATCAAAACGTCAGCCTCTCAGATTTTTTCATTGCTTAGCAGTACTTTCTCTGAATATTTACTCCACCTCCTCCCGGTTTCTTTAGTCGTTTATGAAAGAGTCTCATTGTATGGTCTTCATTTTCGTTCCCTTAGCTCTCCGACTACTATCGATTTTACGCCGGAAGCAGATGTAAGTTTCTGATTAAATGGCTTTCGAAGTACGCTTTGAGAGCTTGTCTCTGTGTGTTTATTTTTCAACAACGTTTTCCTCACTTGCTCGGTGTTTTTGAGTTTTGTGGACTTGGAGGATTTTCCTCGTAATTACTTCAGTCTTAAGTCTCCATGTAAGCTCATTCACTCCAACTGCTTACCGAGAGTTTTAAGGGCATTTGGATTATTCTTGCTTCGAATGTCGTTCAGTTTTCATGTGGCGAGACTATGGTCCTCGACTACGGGTCGCCACATGAAAATCGCCGCATAAACTACATGCCGCATTCCAGAATGCAGCTTTTATTCAATTATTTATTCAAACTTTTTGTGTATTTTTTCTCGTTGATTTTTTATTCTGCAAGTATAGATTAATGAAATGTTCCGCCCTCTAGTCTTTTTCCAAATATGTATGTACCTCTCATCATTTTTTCTAGCAAACGAGCTAGGCTAGTTTTTAGTATGACATTAATTTGTGTCGCTTTTCGTCAATATCAAACCTATAATTCTGTTTTAATAAAAGCAAACTACTAAATTCAACCCAGAATTAATGCCAAAAATTCACTCTTTGGTCTTCAGTTGGTAGCTTCCCTTATTCTTACACTTGCTTTGTTAAAGCCCTCTTACCATTTGCGTATTTTATTTTTATTTTACATCCTTGAGTATAAATTCAGGGACTGCGATGTGATTCAAAGCTTGAAATTATCATACTTATTTTAGTTTTGCAAGTCCTCATCTTCCTGCTATAGATAATTTCATTTCATACTCAGCTTTATATGTTTCTTTTTCCCAAGTTAATTTACCGTTACCAGTTTCATCTGATAGTAATATTCGTATCTTTTTTGTTTGAAAAATCTCCACCCTAAAATTATTCTATTCCAGGTAATGGTGCTTCCGAAATAGTGAATGGTAACTTCAAATTATGACTTAACCTATCCATATTTCACTTAAAAATATTTCTTCCAGACTGCTAAAACAGCAATTTTTCTCCTTTCGTATATTCAGTTTGCTTCAGGTTTTATATTTTCATAATAGAATTTTTTCTGAAAGTAATAATTCGAGTCGAATATTTCTCTAAGCCTTCCAACTTTTAGTTTGGTGACAGTGTATTCGAATAAACAATTAATACTCAGTTCCCCTCCAGTTTTTTCTAGGCTGGTGTTCCCATGTATCTTCTGCATTGTGAGATACAAACAAATTCCATCTACTTTCAGTGCAATCTTGAATAGTCGTCTTCACTGCTTGAATTCTTAGAATTTTGCTGATGTTTCGAGCGTTAATAGTAATTTTTTGCTGGTTTTATTTTAAGACTATCCTCGCGACATTTTTATGAACGGGCTGACAAAAGATCAGCATGCCGCTGCTCGCGAAACTTGAAATCTCATATTAGTCTTATTGCTACCCTCTTCAAGTCTCGTCAGCGCATCCTCTGGAGTCACTTTAGCTCGGCTGGCGCGAGTAAACGGTGGTGGAATGTAATGCCCACCGTTCTTGAATTCGAAAAGCCGTCTCCTGCCGAGAGCTCGCGTTTTGTCTGCCGTTAATTCGCGGAGATGGCTGTCGCAGACTGCTGCCGCTGCACTCTTCTGCCTCGGGCCACATTTCACACGGCGCATTCAACCGGGGCAGAGGCGCGAATTGAGCTCGCGCCGCCTACCACGTCGCATTCTTTTGTGGATTCGAAGCGACACTTTTTTATCCTGCGGAGGGGGGAAGAATTTTTCCTTTCCCACTTCGACACGCATCTCCCACAACTTCCTCTTCACTTGGCTTTGAGCGCCGTATTCCTTAAAAGGTCACTTCCTTCTCCTCCTCATTCGGTCTTCGGCTCCAGTTCTTATTCCAACCTTCGCGTAGTTAGGCTGGCGTGACACGTAAGGTTACCAACTCTCCCGGTTGGAATATTCTTCCCATTACTAACGTAAGCTGAGATTGTGATTGTGTTTGTTCGTACGTTAATCGCCGCTAATGTCACAGTAAACAGTAAATGTATATTACAGTACCACAGTAAATGTATCTGAGCATTTATTGCTTTAAGTTGTTGGTACATACATAACTGTACATGACATAACTTATTTATTGAAAATACTTATTGAACGGTTGTCCTAATCATCCTTATTACTTTATCTCTCGAAGTTTTATACGCTTCTAACGTACTTCACTTGCCCTTCCTGCGTCGGGGCAGGCGTTCTACTGTGTGTAAAGCTAAAAGTGTAAACGCAGCTCTTCTTTATAGCCATCTGTCAGCTCCTGCCTTAGAAATTTTGTCCAACTAGTGAAACTACAAGCAACCATATTCATTTTATTTATAGTCTAGTTGCAGTAAAAATTAAGATGTTTGCTGTTGCTCTTATCTCGCTCTTCATTTAAAGTATTGCTTATGTCTACGCTGTCTGGAATTCCCGCATCACGTGACAAGAGTAGGGACTCGAGATTAAACCTTGCTTCTGCGGAAGAAGGAAAGAATTGCATCGTTTCCACCTCGGGAAAACGCAGGATTTCTTTGCACTGGGATGCGCAGCTGATCCTGAGACACGCTAGGCGCAACACAGTGAAAAACGCCGGGAAAAACCTCCTTTATGATACCAGCCTTAAATTCTTGCCCTGACCTCGTGTTCTTCCATGTGTATCGTGTCCACTACGAACGTACTGACTATCATAGGCAAAAAATCTCTATAGTAATTCATGCTCGAGCATGCTTAACTTGTTCGTAACGGTGTCAACTTAGTAGTTAGAGAATGCGTCACGGGGGAATCCGGAAATTATGAAAACGCTAATGAAGTAGGGAAAAAATGGACAAGGGTAGACTGTTATTTTGACAAATAAACGAAGAGGAGTGTCATGTGCTTAATTAAATTATTTCCAAAATTGCAAACCGTCACGGGATGCATGGATTCTAATGCCGATTTATATTAGCTGCTTGCTTTTCCCCTTTTCGTTGCGAATCCTGGAGATGGTAGCTAGCTCTATTAGTAGTGGAAGTGTATGTTTGACTGGTTACCTACTATATGGTGCGTGCGTCGGTGGTGTAATCCGGGCATTGTCCTGTACTCATATTCTAGCTCATCGTTCTTCAAGTGTGCCTCTTCCTTCCCCACCATCCTCCTTTGCGCTCCTCTCTTCGTCCCCTGTAGTCGTCCTATCCCGTCCAAAATTCCCACCTGCTCCTCCGCCTACGTCTAAAGGCCCGAAAGGCACTCCAGCCGACCACCTATTCTTCCTTTTGTCAACCATTTCCGCGCTTGTGAAACCGCGCCAGGGTCTTCTCTTGGGCCTTGGAATTTTTCCTCCCCAGCCTTCCTCGCCTCCGCTATTTTTCCTCGTGATTTTAGGCTTCCCTCTCGCCCGTCGGCACCAACCTCATCCACCCACTCGCCACCCTCCACGCTTGTTTATATTCTTCCTTTTCGTCTTTCAGGGGCGTCCCCCCGCCTTACCTCTTAGCCTCGCTCCGTGCAAAAAGGTTCTTCCTCCACCTTCTCGTCTACGCTCCTCTTTCTTCTCCCGACGTTGTTCGCCACAATTTAGGACATTTTTTCATGTGACGCCGCATCCGTAGCCTTTCTCCTTTGTGTGCCGGGAGTGGAGTTAGGCTCACGGGGATGTTACCAATTCATCCGGTCGAGGAAAGGGATGCCTAGAGCATAGTAGCTGGCACCGTGTGCTATCTATTGTAGGGTAAATGGTGTGGTAACGTTAGGAGCCGTATTTTTCCTCATTTCTTCCATGATTTAAGTCCGCCTTCTCCTAAATGTGTTTCGGAATCCGGTTTCAAACCAAGTTAGAGCTTAAGAGCGAATGATATTTCGTCATTCCTTGTGTAGCAGTAGCTTAGCGGCACGACTTTCTATCACGTCGTTCGTTCGTTTGCGTCGAAAAATTTACGCCGTTCTATCACGTCGTTCGTAGTGAAAGGGTTAAATTACTTTTTTTTATCTATCTATAAAACACTTTTGATCTTCCATTAGTCGATACCCTGCCCTAAAGTATGAAGACCTTTTAAGAATGATGGAGTTCTAGGTTTTGCTATAGGATTGGTACGTCTTCGAAAGGTATGTCGATTTTATAAATATAAAAATAAAATGAATCTTGTCTTTATGGTATTCATTCTGTTGATAATTTGAGAATAGAGGAAATTTTAATCCATTCTTTAATGATAGAGTACATTTCTGATGCGTCTGTAAACATTCCTTTGAATACACGGTCCATATCATTTTACAGTTGTAGAAATTACTAACGTGACTGTAAAAATTACCGAAATCAATCAAGAATGATTTTGTTAAAGAAGTATGAAAAAACTGAATAACTGTCAAGTAACGCTTTAAGAATTGTTAAATTTATTACCTTTTAGGTTACATTTTCTGTAATAAAGTGCGGAGTGGCACGGTGTAAGTGAGCTAAGGTGTCGATACACCTTCAACCATAATTATGCTGCGATTACTCCGGTGTTAATTATCTAATAAATAACTTGTCATAGTTTCTATTTTAAATTTGTTGGACCTGTCGTCCCTTCTCAATTGCTTCAACTCTGTTTTTCTCTTCATTATAAAGTTATGATTTCAAGAGAGCGTGTACATTTGGGCATCTGTGCGCTTTGAAAATTGTATTTATTACCGCTTCAAAGTAGAAAAGGGTTAGAATTTGAGTCAGTGTGTGTGCTATCCTCGTGGAGTAATTAGAGATTGACTTCAAAGTACTCTGTAATTAACCTGATGACTCTGCGTGCAAATTTATTAATTGGGTGATAGTGTAGATGCAGTATGAAAGGTCATCCCTTGATTTTCTCATTTCCGAGACTTAAGGTAGGTAATCATGGAAAAGGTGATCTCTAGCTCAGGTGTCTTTCATCTTTCATCGGTCGGTAATCCAACTCTCTCATACTCTTATATGTCTTTTTTATCCCCGGTCTTTATTCTTTATCCTGTGCATAATGCTGTATATCTTACTTATTTCAAATTTATCCAATGAGTAGTGCGGTGCCACAGTGGTTCGGATTATTAACGGCCATGAACTTGATATCAGAGAACATCCTCCTTTCATTGGCTCATATGATTATAAAGTTCTCAAAAGGCTCGTTATGTTCTGAAGCTCACTATATATGAAGTATGGACGTTTTCCAATTCGCTATTATTTGCCATTTCTGTATGTATATTTTGATCGTCAACTTCCTGGAGTGAAGTCAGATAAGGGACAGCCAGGTCAATGAGGACGCATAGGAACGAAAGGGAAGTGATCAAAGGACCAAAGATGCTCCCACGCCCATTTGCACCGCTCTTGGGCTTTGCTGCTCGTTGTTGTTATTAGTTATTTGTATTTCCGTGTACACTGCATTGCGCTAATTGACCGTTTTAGGATGAGGAGAGAAGAAAGGTGAAAGGGAACGAGGGAGGATGTATTTTATACGCTAATTGGAAAACGCTCTAGATTTCCATCATACATGCTGCTGGGGCTTTAAGCAAGCAAGGTTGATCTATTTTATGACTTCATTCTTATTGTCTTTTTTGATCCCTTTCAGGATATTCGATGGCTGAGGAATTCATTTGCAGCATGTTTTTGTAGATATCGTGTTTAAAAAGGGGTCATTTTTTTCATCAAAGCATTTTATTTTCGATGATTTTATAGGTATAAATTTGTTTATTGGTGCTTGTAAGGCGTATTAGCGTGAATGGGATTTGAGTAAAACAAATTCGTAACAGAAATACCTCCGATGTCTGTTTTCTTTTGTGCGGTCGACCACGTTGAGTAAGGAAGCATATCCCTTCGATGCATTGGATTAGCAGTTATCCTTGGAGAAATGGTTGCGACTTAAGATCCCCCCTAAATTATTCTTCCGAATGCCAATATAATAATCAAATTCGTGGCCTTTCTCCACAAATAAAGTTCCTTAATTTGATTAGTTATTTTCCTAATCATGTATTATTGCTTTCTGCCTCCTTTTATTCTGTCCAAAACCTTTTATTAATCCCAACCTATTCCTCGCTAGACTTCCCGCTGCAAGAGCCTTGAGGATATATTTATCAGTCTTCAGTATATCCTTATTCTTTTATTACATTGCGAGTAATCCCGCAATTTCCTTGCTCATTTCTATCCATAAACATCACAACTGTGTTCCCTGAGTTCGACTTATGTTCGCTGTAATTTCCGCATCGTTATCAGTGACTGTTATCCATCCAAGGATCGGTTTGATTCAACTCTCTTCACTATTCTCCATTCGGCTAACCGCTGTATACGTCATAATTCATTATTTTGACACCCCTAATAATTCGCTTGACGTTTTCCACCCTTTGTTACCGTTAATAATTATACCCATTCATTCCACATTTTTTCCAGGAGGATTTTATGACAACACCTATCCAATAAGTTTCTTTATTTGGCTTTGCAAAAATTCATCTATGCCCGGTTTTATATCTGGTTACGTTAACCGCAAGATGACGTAGCCTTTTCGTTAGCTTGATGTGCACTGAGATTTTGGGATTTGTATTTAACACTCCGACTATCAGTTCGTTGACGTGGGCGTTATCGATGAGAGAAACTATTAACTTTTCTTTTCATGCTGAGAAAATATTCAACCCTAGATTATAAAACCGGGCCCTAATGTCGTTCCTCCCCATCTCTTGGTAGGAATTCTTCATTTTCGATTCTCAATCGTTCTTTGATAACACCATTCCCATTGCTTCCATTCTTTATCGCTCTGCTGATATCGCTGCTATACAAGAGAATTCTCCATACATCCTTGTATGTTAAAATGTAGTGCTTCATACCTCCAAGCTTGTGATGCTGGTTCAAAGATTCCTCTTTCCTTTTTTTAATTTAACATATTCATCGAATCCAGTGTTCTCTGTTATGCTTCTGTTTCTACCACTCTGATTACTCGCGGAAAAACCCCTTCAATCGACTCTCATCCCAGTATCAATCCCTAGAAAATCGAGAATTCTAGACAGCTTGGCGTTGAGCGTGGAGGACTGCGGTGGCCCTTTCTTGTGGGGCCCTTGAGAGAGCCATAACTCATGAAGCACGGGAGCGGAGCGCCGAAACTCAAATTCTATCCTTAGGGGTCTTCTACCCGTCCTCCTGCATGAGTTTCAGCCGTCCCCTCTGCTCCTCCGGGGGTTAATATGATGGAGGGAGGTAGGTGTACCGCGGCAAGATGGATATCAGTCCGACATCGGTGTGGGATCGAGGGAGCCTACGTGACAGCAAGGGATTAATCCTGAGCGTGCGTTTTCAAGCGTGGGATATGTGTAATTCCATTTATTTTTCACTTTCCACATTATTGATGAGGCTCGCTTCCATATTTTCCTTTTGTTTGTTTTCGCTACTGTCACCCCGGGCAATAAATTTTGTATTTGTACCCTATGTGTCGAATAGGTTATGAGGTGGAAATTATCGCTGTCATCCCACCGATGTATGTCGATCTACTGTGAGACATTGTAATGGGTAGGTCAAGGTTATCATGTTCCGTCTCAGCCATCCCCTTTTTGATACTTTGGTGAGAATGCACTATTCGTTACGAGACATCGCTTTTTGTTTTAACGCTCCTTATGATTATTAAGTAGAAAACAATTATTCGACCCAATTATTCATTCAAGGAAAAGCATTTTTTGCTTGAGCAGATTCTCCTTGAAACCTCCTTTCATGTTCCTTCTCCTTTCCCCCCTCCTGTCGTGCTCAATATTTAGACCATAGCTTATTAAAATATGTATGTCGTTGATGGCATTCACACTACATAATTTCCATGCATGATTTGACTCTTTCAGTAAGTACTGAAACCATTTTTCATACGACGCCGAGAAGATTCGGGAAGGTTTTTCTTATGGTGAAGTTTTATCATTCCGACTCAACATTGATGGTAGTGAATCAATCTATAGTAGTCCTTAGAGCACTACCGAGTATTTTCTAGTGTTTAAAATACATGCTGAGTTCGCCTGCTTACCGCAACAGCCCGCATTCATGGAAATACCGACCACCTCGAGCGGTGCGACTCTCAGTGGCGACGTGATGTTCCTCCCTTCCTGTAGTTTTATCTGAGGGGTAATCGCACGGAACAAGCCGCGACTCGCCGTGTTGAGGCGGATAACATTTGAGTTAACTCACGCCTTCCCTTCCCCGAAGAGAGAGACCCCTCTACCCCCATTTCGCACTTCATTTTCCCAAAAATCCCAACTCCCTCGTCTCGGGAAACTTCGCTCTCTTTCCATCTCTCCGAAGGAGTTTCAAGAGAGTTAGCTGGTAGTGCGCTTCAGCGAGTAGTGTTTTTCGGGGTCGGATTATGATAGCGACCAGAGTATTGGCTTCCCATACGTGGGATCCGGATTCTGGTTTGTGGTGGTGGAAAAATTCTGCGATGATCCGATCCTTTCAAACAACCGATATTAGGAAGAGGCAAAGTAGGCGGTTAGAGGGGGTGATGAGGGGCGAAGAGTTATTTGGATCGTGAGTTGGAGGGGAGGATGTTGGGTAAGCGGGGAAGGGGAAGAAATTGATAAGTTTTATGGACGGCATGAAGAATGATTGGACGTACGCTGAGATGAAGAAAGAAATATTGTAGGTAGGTACGTTCCTGCACATGTATAAATACGGAGGAGTTTTACCCACTTCCATTCAAACCTACCGTGACCGGTAGGTCATCTTAATAATAATTTTCCATTCCCAAATAATCCTTTCCTTGCCAACCTAACCACCTTTATTTCAGTGCCGCAAACGATCTCTGTTGTCGGTCGCCTCCCCAAATAACCGAAATCTCACCAAATTTTCCCATAAGTGCTCACTCCCATCTCTTGGAACCTTTCCTCTTTCCATTTCGCCGATGGGGGTTAAAGGGAGTTGGCTTGAGTGAGTGGTATCTTTCGTAGCTGGCGGGGTGGCGGTGTGAAGTAGGGTTTTTGCTCTGGCTGCTCCTGCCTGTTGGCGATCTCCCAGCGATCCATACAAGCCTCCCGTCCCAGGGCGTTGTGTTGGGGACTCGGGGGAGGGTTGGGAGTTTTTGGGGAGAGTGGTGCCGGAGGAGAGGGGAGCGTTTGGTTCATGGGCGGAGCCTCGGGAAACTAACGGAGCCTGCCTCCTTTCTGCGCGTCCTCCCTTCTCCCACCCCAACCTCGCCACGTGGAGGCGCATGGTCGTTCGTCCTGCTCCTCTCGGAAGGGGGGTGGAGTGTGGGGGCAGAGGAAGGTCGGAGGTTCTGCGGTGCTCCACTCCTGCTCTTGGCTCTCTCCTCTGCGAAGCGGTGCCTCGAACTCGCACTCATTCACGACCCTCCTGGTGAGGTGTGTGTTATGAGTTTGGTGCCATTCGAGATGATCTCTTTCCATCTGCAGTTGGATCCAGGGGTTCTTTTTCAGAGTGGCCACCCCTCCTTGAAATGTTGGAAATCGGGAAAACTCTTTGAAATTGTTAGCCTGTTGAAAAACCGGAGAAATGTTCCTTTAATTTATCATAATTAGGTAGTCTCTCCTTGATTTTCCGGATTTTTTATGGAGCGAAATATTTCTGTAGTAATTAAGCGAAATGACGGACTTGGCCCGATTGTGTTTGAGGGCATAACACTGTTGCACATTAAAATTTAAAGTCATTACTTAGATCGTCATTTGATCACCAGTCCTTAGAACGGATTTGTTTTTTTGTTATTAAACCAGGCCCCAAAGGAGAACATCAAGCGGCGGCGCGACATTGTCGCAGAACGAAAATGAAGGCTGTAGAAAAATATGGAAGATATATTACTAAAACGCCCGCACTCGCAGAAAGGTTTTCGTCTTAGCATCAACCGTTACAGAAAGATAAAGCACATTCTGCTTTGGGGAAACCAGGTTTCGTTTAGTTTTCATTTATGCTTACATTACAGCTGCTGGTTAGATATTTTTTTTTCTGTTTTCAGTAGTCATCATGCCACAACAATATGCATAATTTCCAAGGCAGTGGTATTATGAAAACTTCTTTGGTTGTCTGAGTTAATGTTTTATTGGGCCATCTTTTCTCTCGTATTCTGCATTGGAATTGTACTGGATTAGAACTCCGTGGCTAGGATGTTTCAGATTCGTAGAAAAAAAATAGAAAATTAGATATTTGGCTGCAGACGTTCGGGATGTGGGTGAGGAGGAGAATGGAAGAAGTGCGGTGCGGTGGACGGAAAGGAAGACAAACGGGGAAGTGCTTACTAGTAGAAGTGGCAGGATATTTCTGTCTAGATTTCAGCTGTCGGCGGAATGAGAGGTGTACATACAGTGTAAGTTATGATGGTGTGTATATTAATCTTACACCATTTATTCAGTAATATTGGTCATTGATAGCGTGTGCCACTTAAGTCAACTTAATGTCCTGTGTGGATGGCATTCCTTCAGATATCAATGAATTTATTTTAGTCGTATGCGGCGGTTATAATGATACCACTCCGTATTTGCTTGCAATCAATCTGACAAATTGCCTATTTCCGTATCAGATTTGTGCTCCTAATTAAACGCCTCATTTAAATTAACCGAAGACGAATTGCAAGCACGGCTAGAAAGCGCTTTTGGAGAGTAGGATTAGTACGCAAGCCTTTGGGGGCGATGAGGAAATCCCCGATATCCTTCCTCTGTGCCGTCGTGATACCCCTGCTGGATTAACCATTACTGCGTAAAAATCCTTTCTAATGATTTTAGATGTTAGGCTTCAATTCAAGTCGTGTTTTTCGTCGTGTGTTTTAAAGTGGGATCCATTTCATCACTCTCTTTTGGAGAAACGGGGAAGGAATGTTTCATGCGTAACAAAATAAAGTTAGAACGATGACGTGAAAGTATGTCTACAGCTTTAATACGGCATGCCGACTTTAACTGTAGCCATGTGCTTCCGAGTAGAGGATTAAGGGATCAATTGCCCACGAGTTTAGCGTGTTTCCAATCTCCTGTGCTGTATTTCTCCATGTTGGCAAAAATGTGTTTTAATTTAGATTCACAGCTACTGCATTAAACTTATTTACAATTTTACGTCGAGTTCATTCCTTATCCAATTTATTTCATTTTGGTTGACATTGCTTTGTGCCTTGGGTGCATTAACCTTTTCATCCCACCTCATTCAAGTCTGCTTAGCAGGAATGGACACTTCAAACTGGGAGAAAACGGTTGGAATTGGGTTGAGGATGGTAGATCAAGGGAGAACCAAGGCTGACCCCTACTCTTATGAGCGAATCTAGATGCAAATGTAGCTTGTGGGATTAGATGTTAGTTTTGATGTTGGGGACTCTAGGTTTATGTTCGCACTTTTGGTGTAATTACGCGTGAACCTGTGTTGTATGCGTCCAACATTTCTCTTATTGGTTGAAATATGAGGGGAGATGGAATTGGTTGAGGGAAATAGTAATGTATTGTTTATTTCAAGAATGGTTACGGATGACAATACGGTTAGTTGAGCTAGCTAGCGACTGTACTACAACTTCACCAGTTTTGGTAGAACACCATAAATTATCGATTGAGATGACGAAATGTATACGGTCCGGTCGTGGTTACTGTACTTATCCAGTTTCGTTGCATTAAATCCAGGAGAATCAACACCGTGGAGAGTTCGTAGTCGATTTTCCTCTGATGTCTTCCTTTTTCACGAAAATTCACATAGAAATTGTGTTGCTGCTTATTCCAATGGGGTCAAGTTACGTAATGCATACGTATACACAACTCTTAGTCATTTCGAGAAGATTTTTTTTCTACTGTATGATTTCAAGTATTAGCGTTACCATTCGGCGGATTAATAGCTCAGTGAGTAGATTTTTTGGCTGCTTAGGAGAGTATTTAGGACTTAAATCCGGTTGAAACATGTCCAGCTAAACCCAAGCTGTGTAGTGTTCTGAGCTTAACTCTTATTGTGAACCCTCTGACGGGACAAGGAAACATAACACATACCTGCTCTATTATTTTTTATAGGAATTACGCACTTTTTCAAGCTTAATACGCGGTGACATGCAGTTCTTTCATAGGGACCTTCGGGCAAAAGACTTTATTTAGCCAATTTACGCTTCAGGTTCTGGTATTTGCAAGGTTCTGTGCAAATGTTTGATGCTTCCATATGGTTTCATACGATATGCGATATTTTCCCGAGTTTTAAGTTATTCATTCCATTCTTTCTGGAATGACATTACTCTTCCTCGAAAGCAGCTAACTGCTAACCTAGTGTATGGTTTTTCCTTACAGTGTGTAGTTCATTTCACGCCTGTAATCGACCGCAAAGCCCTAAAACCTTATCTCCACATCCTGTTATTTCAAGTAACGACACTGTGCTTTTTTTTTTAAAGTCATTCATATGTATGCCTTTAACCGTCGTTCTCTCGAGTCCCTGTCTCTCGAAAGTTCCTCCGGGTCTATCCGGCCCATAATGCATTACTGATGAAATCTCGTGAATTAATACCGTTGATTGCTCTCCTCACCGCCTTAAAGATACCATTCTGTCGCACGTCCACCCCCAGCTCTTCCATCTCGAGTTTCCCTTGGCTCATTCACCTTCTCATGCGATTTGCGGGAAGCGGAGATGGAAGCTTGGTGCCAAAGATCGCTAATACGTCGAAGTTACCGGTTCATATCCATCAGCAAATGCAAGGCTGTTCGGTTGAAAAAATGTATGGGTCTATATGGGATGAGTGGCAAAGACATTAGAAGGAGAATAGCGCTGGCGAAAGAAGCGTTCAGTAATAGAAGGGGGCTGATTACGGGGACCTTGGGTAAGGTTGTAAAGAAGAGGCTGGTGAAGAGATTGATATGGAGTGTAGCGTTGTATGGGACAGAAACGTGGACTCTGAGAAAGGAGGGCAATAATAGGCTGCAGACGTCGGAGAAGTGGGTGTGGAGGAGGATGGAGTAGTTGCGATGGACGGAAAGGAAGACAGACACGGAAGTGCAAGCATATGGTCGGTGAGGAAAGGAAGCTTCTGGATGAGATTGGGAAGAGGCAGAGTAGGTGGCTGGAAGAGGTAATGAGGGGCGAAGAGTTACTTAAGGCAGTATTAGGGGGAAGGATGTTCAGAAAGCGGTAAAGGCGAAGAAAGATAATGTTTTATGGACGGGATGAAGGACATACGTTGAGATGAAGAAAGAAATACTAGAGGTAGGTAGGGCCCTGCACATGTAAACTTCTAGAGGATTTTTACTGACATCCATTTCAACCTTTAACCTGTAGACTACTTAAATTAATGAATGAATGAATCGGTATCTTTTACGTAGAGTCGCTCGTATAATCGTAGAGTCGCTCGTCCTTGATGTATAATGCCACGAGATGCCATGTACTTATTTAATATTTGATGTGCAAAAATATGAGATTGTCTCTTTGTGTCCTGGTGGTCGATGCTGTTAATTTTAGTTTTGCGTGGCTAATTGATAGTCTGCCAATTGTTTCTGAACAGTGATGTTGAGTATAAGGAAAGCTGCTTTTTATTTATCGTTGTAGATGAGCTACACTACCTGTGACATGAAAATGTATCTTATCGCACAGTTCATTTTGAACTATATAAGTAGAGTTATTTGATTAGTGAATGAGTGAAAAATGTCTGCATCTCCCATCGTGCTGGTATCGAAATTAGTCAGTTATTCATGTGCTCTTTCAGTAAGAGTATAATGTGTGTGAGTGCGTTTTTTTAGCGTGTACTACCTTTGTTCACGATCATGGACATGGTTTTAGATGGTTTTCAAGGCTTGGATGTTGAAGCGCGCTGGTAGTTTTTTCTTCCAGTAACACATACCATTTCGTAAAATTGTCACGCTTTGAAATGAGCTCAATTAGTGGGAGCAGCCAGCCATATCCTGCGATCGGAAATGAGTTCGACGATCGCGATTGCCTGGTTTGGTTTTTGATGCAGTTTTGCGCTCTTCGTTTTGGCTGGCAATCGGATTTCGAGTTTGTGACGCTCACAGTGATTGCGTCCCGCTGTTTTGTGATGCCGGTCGAATTAGCAGCAATTACAAACTGCTGACTATGCCTTTTTTGTCCAGTGTCGACAACAGTGGCATTATTGCGTCGCATGTTCATACGAAATCGATCGTTTTAATATAGTAAATCTACTCAATGTGTTCTTCCTTGTCGTTCTTTTGTGGTTTCACTGCATTTCGCACTCATGGTGGTTAAAGATTTGCGACAATCGACAATCACTGTAGGTCGTAACTGGAATATCCAAGCGTGTTTTTCGTCGGCGTTGCTTCTCTTCGCTCAACACGTGTGAAGTAACGCAGTGATGATACATTTATATCTTACTTTAGGACAAGTTTTTACATTTTACGTTGGTGTCTAGTTTTCACTTTCGTGAATTCATTTTTAATCTTGTATATCGTTACTAAAGAAATAATAGAGGTAGATACGGCTTTACACGTGTAAAAATCTGGAGAGTTTTCTCTGACTTTCAGTAAAACCTACCTTCTACCGGTAGATTACTTTAATGAATGAATATCGTCAATATGCTCGTGAGTTTCAGTTTTTCCATTTTTCTGCAAGCACGTTACGGTATTTAATAAGAATATTTTGATGTACTTCACCAAAAAACCATTCACATAAAAGAGTGGAGAATTTATAATGTGGAATAATTAAATATTAAAGACGTAATGAAAGCGATTAAGACTTGATCAATGGAAATGTATCGATACATTTTTATAGAATTGCCTGCTGGCAAACATTTTCACCTGAAACACTATAATTTGTTAGAAAAAAAGGAGTTTTTTTCTTCGTTTATTTTATGACGTGTTACTCTGTTTACTTACTTTGAGAAAAGGATATGTTAGCATGACCTAAGTCGGAAACCTTAATGTTTTTCTTACCGGTAACATTGGAGGCAAAGATTTATACTTAACAAGACAAAGGGTTTTACTTACGGTAAAAGTGCTTCAGAAGAGCTCGATGATGAATAATGAATTGTGTAGATTCTACCGAAAGCGATATTTGCAACGTTGTAGCTAAAATTCTCGATCTCTGGTTGCATTCTTGGCCCAATCCTACTTTTCGTATCTAACTCGTTATTTACTCAATAGACTTTTGATTCTCGTGTAAAATTTTCATTTTTAACCGCTCAGGCTTTCCCGATCGATAACAATAGATTTTCCTTTTATTCAATTATCAGATTTTTGCCGTCGGCGAAAAATCACGTCACGATCTCTTTTATTGCAATGTCTGGTAGTGAAAAGTCTCATTTCACAGCCTGCGCACTTTTCGCTACGTGTACAATTTACAAAGAGACGCCAAACCTTTCCCCATGAATGTTTTTTACGACAAAGGAGCCAGACACACTGACACAGCGCCGGTCACATACGCTGCCAGTCAGGAAAGCGGAAAAATGTCCGCGTTTGCGAATCATCGCTCGTTTCGGTTTACAATTGAGAAAAAAATCTATACATATATATCTGTGTTTGTGGGTGTGGGGAGGATACAGAAGTGTTTTCTGGGCAAAGGGACGGGGCAGTGCCTCCCTTTCTTTGCATTCCCATTGTAGTCGTTTGCGTACCCGTCCGCTAGTGACCTTAAAAACCAACAATTCGGAAGTATTTTCTTTTTTTATTTCATTTTTATCGCGAGCCGGGGCGCCAAATCGTTTTCCAAATTGTCTGTCAGCGAGAAGCCTGGAATTCAATTCCATAGAGTTGTTTTCTTTGGTTTGAGTACTTTTCTGGCCTTCCTCTCTTTCGTTTTCTCTCCCTTAGTCTCCCCGGCTCGTCGTGTTGACAAATATTTATGTTGCTACGCGCATCGCGGAAACAAAACAATAACGAAATTTTCCTCTTTCACTGGTTTCTCTCTCTTCCACATAGCTCCCCTTGCTTTCTCGTTGCTCCATTTTTTATGACCGCTGATGTTCCTTCGTGTCCGCATACGCTTCACCCCAGCTCCCCCGGTCACGCTTTGTAAGATTTCCGGGGAAGGGATCCGCCTTTACCTGGCCCGCGCGCTTGCCCCATCTTTATCCGTCTTTAATCTCGGCCTCCTAGGTCATCTCATATTCGAAAACTCTCTCCTGTCTTTGCGCCTTTCCCTTTCGGGTCTCTCTTCATGCGGTTACTCCCTTCACTTAGGGCTGTCGGGTAACCGGCGCGCACCGGTTGGTTTGCCTCGCTTCGTCCTGTCGCATTATGCAGTCGGCACAAGGGTATTTTTATCTTTCGCTCGCCTAGCCTCTGCCTACCTACATTCCCATCTCTATTTCTTCTTCGTAGACCTTGCCTTTCTCCTTCGGTCCTTCTTTAGCCAGTTAAAACCCTCTCTTCCTCCTTCGTATTCTGGCCTTTCGCAGTTATTTGTCATCGCAGGCCAGGCCAATTTATATGTGGAATTTCATTGCGCATTCTGATGCATGGAAAAATTTGCAAGATTGGGTGGTGTATACAGTAGAGAATTGCTTTGACGACTGCGCGAATACATTGCATAATATCCTGCTAGTCACCTTAAGGGTGTGTTTAAGGGGGTGAATTTTTACTTGCAGCCACTACATTTTATTCCACAAATTTGGTAGAAACTGCGAGTATTAGTACATCAGCAAAAGCCTGAAAATATGTGGGAGGGGGGGACATGCATGGCTTTATATGCTACTAATGTTGTAAATACCTTGAGTAATAATGAATTTCGCAACTGCATAAATGCTCAGAATGTAATTTTATATTTTAATAAAATGAACCCAGAGTGCGGTGATATGTATTTCTTCTTCAATCCATTCTCTGAATGAATCATTGTATGTAGGGATATCCTTTCCTTGTACAGTATGATTTTCAAAAATACCAACGGCTGGATGCGGTCACAGTTGAAGAAATGTAGGTGAGGCTGGCTCCATTCTTTTTATCCGGCCCTCATCCTTTTTCTAACTCCCTAACCTCCCCCTCCGTCCCGGCAGTATCCCGAAAGGCGGCCACCCCTCTCCTCATCCATTCCATTCTTCTCCCTCCCTTCTTTCATGGCGGTCCAATGGTTGGTCGAAGGTGGGTGGCTGCTCTTGCGGACGGGGAGAGCGGAGAGGGAAGTCCGGAGTCTCTTGAATGACTTCTGGCGAAGAATGGCACTGGGGAGGGAAGGAAATGTTGCCAGGAAAAATAGAATGGGCGAAAGGGGATTGAAGAAAAGGACAGAAGATGAGGGAAGTGTTTTTTGTGAACAGTGCTCTGTCCCCACACCGGAGCGAGGAACCTGCGCATTGAAAATGTAGGAGGGAAAGAGTATGCACCGTTGTAGTAATGTCCCATTGTGATTCACGTGGTTTTTGTTCGGTGTAGTTGATAGATAAACGGATTTATTCGGGCTATATTTCGTATCTAAGAACCTTCGTTCTGTTTACCTCATACTGTGTCTAAGAAATAATTCAAGAAAGTAGTATTAGTTCCTTTTGCCCTACATTTGGCTCTTCTTCACTTCGCTTTTTCTTCGTCGTAGGTTAACTCCTTATAATAGATATAATTTAGGGTTACCATACGTCCTCATTTATGCTGACATGCCCGTATTTTCGACTTTTAATGAATCGTTCGCGTACATTTTTACGATTTCTGCTAATGTCCGCATTTTTAATTTTTGGGAAGTAAGATCTTTTTATTTTTGTTTTATCTCGTATGGCCAACAAGTTAAATATATTTTTATATAGATTATTGAATTACACCGTTAGCGATCTGTTAGGTTGCTTTCGATATAGTGCTATCGACGGCGATCGCCACGTCGCGGTGCTTTCGATTTATCTAAATCCAGGGGCTGGCATCATTTATGGAGCTTGATCGTGGTTTGCTATTTTCTCTGTACAAAAACTTAAATTGCTGATAAATGGCACTACTGGTCTACCATGCGTTGGAAATAGTTCATAGTTAGGATCGCTCTGAGACACGAGGCAGGGGTTGGGGTGATTACGGCTGGGGGGGGGGGGTAGGGGTGCGCCGTGGAGGTCGGGGGTGAGGGTGTCCTCATTTTGGGGTTCCTAAATATGGTAACCCTAATATAATGTCACATCGCTAAAGCTAGGTTTTATGATATAATTCTACTTGGTTTTTCCATCTGGAAAATGTTATTCACGTGGGGCAAATCAGTAAAACTCTTGCTAATATTTTAATATTAATAAAGTGTAAGTGTGCTTTTGATTTGATTTCATTGTTTGTAGCAAATATTCTATAGATGATCTGGTGGGACATTTATAAGTGGAATATTATATTTTTTCGTCTATCAGTGTTTTTACGTTCTTAATATCGAGATATTCACAGTTGGTATGTAAAAAGTTTTGAATCTCAAATTTTAATTAAGGTCTCCCCTGACATTATTATATTCGCTTCTACCCCATTAATGCGCTGGCTTCACCTAATTTCTTATACACAATGATCGTTTTGATGGGTTAACTTCTGTCCATCGGTAAAATAGGTTAAGGTTTTCCTAAGGTTCTCATTGCGCACTTTATTTGTTGCCATACCTGGAACCAGGTGATCCGTTAAGAGTGGGACACCGTGGCTTTGTTGACTCACATCGGCAGAAGTAGACGTGCAGTCGGCGTGCAGTGACACCGGCGCTGAGTTTGTAGCTAGAGCGGGAGTTGTGAGCACGAACAGGGGAGGCCGGGTGCTTCGCCCTAGGGGAGACACTTCAGTCCCCGTGATTGGCCCCCTACCTTACCCACCCACAACAGACAAGGCTTGGGACTCGGGTCGTGGCATGTCGCGGGCTCTTTCGATGCCGATAAAACCTGTGAGCGCCGCGGCGCGCAGGTCTGGCCATGCATTGTGCTCATCGCAGTGTCAACAGCTGGGTACATGCATCGACTGTTGTGCTGGAAGCATTCCGTGTTCATTATTATCGCGGTTAGGGGCTCGTTCTGTGGGTAAACGGTTACATACCCACCTCGCTTGGCATCAATGTTGATATTCCTTTTTACCTGAATGTTTTATTTGGCATTTTTTAAATGAAGACTAGGCCGTTGAAATTTCAAGTATCTGACGCTGTGTCTAATTCATGGCATGGGGATGTATTTAGAATGTTCAAAGTGCATTGCGTTACCATACCTAACTCGGGTATCAAGTTGTAGTATCAAGAATTAGGTACTTGCTCCATCCACCTGCTCCGCCCCCTCTAAATCTCCACCCAGTGGATTCGTTCTCGAAAAGCATTTAAAATGAAGAAAAAGATCTATCTCATCCTTTATCCCCTAGCTGCAGGTTTCGGAACTATATAACTACATGCTGCTCATGCAACTCCAGGCCGAAATATCCTCGGCATCTTTGCTCATGGTCCTCTAATATTTTATTTCGAGCTATGTCGTGACTTCTCCCGACGTAATTTTAATTCATTCCATGACACGCCCATTTTCATGTGAATAAGTAAATAAATGGCTTTATTGGGGTCGTAGGCAGTCAATTCTTGCATCTTAACTCTTGGGTATGAGGGGAAAATCTGTGAATTAATCAGTTCGACAGTCTCTAACATTGCTAGATGTAGTGATGGGCAAATCTTCCTGATGCGATGAGTCGCTTAGATGTCTTTGCTGTAGCGCGGAGTTATTTCTTCTCTAGGGACGAGGGAGGTCGCAAATAACTTTTTCTAGTAATCTGGTGATACTGTACTTGTGCTCATGCATTGCAATTTCTTTTCCTAAGCCAGCTCCTTCCCTCAAGTTCTCACTGACGAGAAAACGGCTCAAAATGAGCAGGCCCCGCTAGCAACATTCTTACGCGGGAGGTGGCGACATTTGTAAACATGTCCTTACACGTTTTTGCATTGGATTTTTTCGCCCAAGCTTAGAGAAAGGGAAGCCTGCACATTTCTGTGGCAGTGCGGGGTAACGATTTTCTCGGAAGCGCACTTTGACCACTTGGAGAAAGAAGTTTTCTTTTTCTCTTTCCCCACTTCCCTTAGGCAAAGACCCGTGGAAGGGAAGAAGAATGGAAGCAAAGGGGCTCCAGACCCTTTTCCTGAGGAGCACGCGTGAAAAGACCTGTTTAGAAAGGGCTCGAGGAAGGAGGGTGACCCGAGTCCCAGGATGATGGTCCGGCAGGAGTTATTCATTCGAGGGGGGAGTTGTGCAGTTAGAGTGTACAAACGGGGTTTTTTTTTTTGGAAGAATGGGAGGGGTACCTAGAGGATGATGGAGGGTGAAAGCATCTTCTGAAATGGGAGTGACCGGGAGGGAGGGGGGGAGTGAAGCACGTTTGAGGACGATACTGAAAGTGCCGTCGGTAACGTCAATACATTACCGATGACCAACGAGAAAAGTTGCGGAGATATTGCTTTACTAACACCGTAGTCAAACTCAGTGCGACGCCTCTGAATGATATAAGTGCATTCCTTTTCCAATACATATGTAGATTAATATTGTTGCCTGAGTAACACATTGGTAAATGAAGATAGTACCGTTTTCACGGTTGCTACTGCGAAGGTTAGTGAAGAGTTTGATATGGAGTGTAGCTTTGTATGATACGGAGACGTGGACTCGGAGAAAGGAAGACGAGAATAAGTTGCAGGTGAGATGTGGGTGAGGAGGAGGATGGAGAAGGTGCGGTGGACAGAGAGGAAGACACAAGGAAGTGGTCTGTATGGTGGGTGAGGATAGAAACTTCTGGAGGATATTAGGCGTAAGCAGAGTAGGTGGTTGTTGGAAGTAGTGAGGGGCTAAGGGATGCCGAAAGCCGTAATAGAGGGGAGGATTTTGGGTAAACGGGGAAGGGAAAGGAAGAGAATTCGTTTTATGGACGGAATGAAGAGAAGCAGGACGCATGCTGAGATGAAGAAAGAGTTTGTGTCGGTAGATAGGCATGTTCGCCTGTAAAAATCTAGAATATTTTACTCTCCTCCATTATTTACTTACAGCCTTAACCTATAGATTACCCTAATAATAAAAACAAGTACTTGTACTTATCTATTGGTACCGATTTGACTTAACGATGATAACGCTACCGTATCCTGTTTTCTAAAGTAGCGCGTTATAGGTTGCACTACCAACAAAAACAGGTTGCTGGTATCGCGCAACTCCCCAACTCCGTGCTCGTGAGCCGTGAGGGGGAATCGGTTGGTCTTCTCGGCAGGGGGTTTTAATTGGCGTTTTCTCGTGGCTCCCCTTGTCCACGAAAGCCCTTTGGAGAGTTCGGGCGGTGCCTCCAACTCATCCACGTTGTGAGCCAGGCACGAGTATCTCCTCAGATCGGGCCGCCCAAGTGGCGTAAGCCTTCTCTCGTGATGTTGGAAACAAAGATCGTGGGGGTTGGTGGGGAGGGTGCGAGGGTGGCATCGCCCTGGTCTACTTTCACCCGGGTCTTATAAACACGAGCGCTGTTTCATTGCCCCACATTCAAAGAGAGGTTGCTTATTGCTGGGGCTTGGCTTTCGTGCGCATCCATACTCCCTTTCACACGGATTAGTCATGAGTGTGCTAATTTGTGCATCATATATGCATTGTACTCGTACCTACGAAGTGGCTTTACGTATTATTTGACATAATGCAAATTTAATTGTTAAATAATGAAAGGCGGTGGGGTGTAGAAGGATAGGATGAAGTGTAGGAGGAAAGAGATAAAATTAAAGAGTTTTGAATGATGTGATGCACGCCCTACGAAAGACATAAAAAAATTGCTTAGGAAACTATCTATCTATTTGTATATCTTAGCGTTTTGAAATATTTTGAAACCCATTATGTCTACGTGGCAAGGCATTCATAAAATAATTTCTTTTTACTTGTGAAGTTAGATATCGGAGAGAATCCAAAGTAACAATTCCAATTCTGTAGTTGAATATATTCAAAATTTGTGTACGAGGACAAATTATTTTTTGTTTATTGTAACTCATTTGTAAATGGTGAAAATTTGTCGTAGATGTGCCACTAATGTTACCTTTATGCTACTAACCTAGGCCAGGGACTTCTACTCCTAAATGACACTCCTCCCAAACCTCCTTGTTCTTTTACTGTCAAAGTTCACAATGAAAATCGAATATTTTGTACCTTTTGAGTTATTAGCTGATTTAAATAGCCCTGAAATGAATCTTCTTCGCGCTATCATATATGCATGGGTTCATTGATTCCATCCATTGTAGCGAACCATGCCCTTTTACGAGCTTTAAAGACTTTCGTTGCAGGGAATTTTTTAAAAGGATTTTTTTTAACTTTGATTCTTTCAAGGAAAATTTAAGTCCTCACCACTCCAAAGCCTCCCCATTAGCGATGGTTATATCGCCTCTTCATTGCATGGTGGAAAGAAATGGATGTCAACTTATTAAAAATAAGTTCAGATTTGTTACATAATCGTGAATTAAAATGGAAACGAGAGGCCCTTTCATAAGCCAAATAAAATGCTGAGTGATTGAATCATGATCTGGATCTTCTATGGTGTAACGTTTTCCTCCTTGTCCGGCGTTTTCCGTGTTATTGCTAAGTTATACCGAGGTTAGTTTTCTTGAATGATCCTTCATTTGCTTTCGTCCCTGTGTTTCCCAGAGGTTTCCGTGTTCATACGTTTTCTCAATCCTGCAACGACCTCAGGTGACGGCTGTCTTGGGGCTTAAAACGATCCGTTCTCCGTCTCCTGCACTCTCCAATTCTGCATCTGCCGAGGCGCAAATATATCTCATTTTCAGATTTATGTGGGGATCAGTGACGCATGTGCTTGCGTGTTTTGAAACACGTCATTTTTAGCGTCGAAAAGCGCATGGAAATTCGCCAGTGTTTTGTTTTGCCTTTCCCTTTTGTTGCTGCAAATCCTTTGCATTCGATGGTGCTCAGCTTTTACTAATTGCTTCATGACCATCTGAATCCGTGGCGTGACATTAATCACATTAAACCACCTACTTAATTTGATTTACGCTTTCACGCTCTCGTTTTTCTCTGTTTCAGTGATGTAAAGTGGCTTTCGTAAGGTGGCAAATAACGCCCCTTGATTGTGTGTTACTGTATTGTGGTATGAAAGCGTTAAAAAACTGGTATTTAGAAGTCAAGAGGTACACATATTTAAAAAAAAATTAGAATAGATTCGGCTTTTAGTAGCGCCATTTCTATTATGGTTTAAGTCGAAAAATGAGGAGTGTGTGATTTCGCCCTGAACATTTTACTACCTCAGTAGCTTTTTGCAAGGCAAAATAATTAGGTCTATTAATATAATTCCTAAGAAGAAACTTAATTGGGGCCAAGTAAATCGCTGAGCGTAAGAAAGCTTATACATTAACCCTAAGTGGGGAAGTATAGATAGGCACTGTCCAAAAACCTACCTTTAATTACATAAAATTGCTAGTGATAATGAATGTCTTATGTAATTTCCATTGTGATTCCGATTTTATTTAGTCTCAAACTCTTTGTAGGCTTTTTTTGTTTGTTTTTGGGATTACTAAAATAAATTCAAATAAAAGTACAATATTTCTTAAAATTTTTCAAGAATTATTTGATAGTTTTACCTCTATTTTGGTTTTTCCCGGGGAAGCCGAGAATCAGAAAAAGCTCTAAAACAGTGAACTGAACAGCTACCTTGAATAAACGTTCTATACGGTGACTGCTACTTTACATTTATTTATGTTTTGAACTTTCACGCTCAGGAATCGCCTCGAAGGAGAGAACGCGTGACCGCCTCAGTGGTTCACACCGAACAAGTCGAGCTTGGAGGAAGCTCGTCGCAACCATTTAGCCGTTCCTCGGAGACGAGGCGAGAGATCACACTTCAGCATTCTTCGGAATAGCATTGCCTTGTCCTTGAAGTGTTTTCATTGTGGCAGTGCTGTAAATCCTTCGCTAGAGTCAGTCGGCTATACCTTTTCCGACGGGGTCAGCGTGAAGTGAAAACGACGTTAGCACCGGATGCCGATTTTCCTCGACCGTAATTGTCACTGCATTATAATTTATTGCATATTTTGCTTAATGCTGAGCAGTTGTGTCCAGTTATGTCTTGTTTGTTATTGGAATCTAATGTCGCGTTGCAATGTCAAAGTCCGGTCATCATAGATTCTGCCTATAACATTCGTAATCTTTATGCAGTGAGATGGAGAAGGTGGCAACGCATCGAAGCAGCGAGAAGCAAGGTTAAATTATTGCAATGGTTACCCCAAGAATTGAGAACTTAGTACTCGAGTTCATGTATGCCTATTCCATTCACTCTTTGGTGCAAGCTGGCTGTATTTCTAAAATATTCTTGGACTGATTGTTGGGATATTGAATTGCCTTTCTCAGTGACTTTTAGGAATATCCAAGCTTCAAAACGCCCATCGTGTTCCAGATAGCGATTTAGATTTGAACCCTGTGTAGGCGGAACTAATGACTTTAAAAGGATAGAGTTGATGAGTGATGGGTCATTTATCAAACCCGCAGGATTTGGGCACTAACTATTAAAAATATTTGTTAAGTAGTCACGAAGCGTAGTATTGTTTGTTGTAGGTCTCTGGATTCTAAGGAAAGAGGATGGCAATATATGGGTGGCTTTCGAGGTGTGGGGGGTGGCGGCGGATCGAGTAGGTGCACTGGATGGAAAAGGAGACAAACGATGAAGTTCTTAGTAAAATTGATTACGATAGGACGATGCTGGAGGAAATAAAAATAAGGCAATCTAGGTGATAAAGCGGGAACGTTTACATGCCATTGAAAGGTGGAAAACAGCTTGTAGGCCATTGAACATAGCTACGTTTTCATGTGGCTGTTTTTGCGTTGTTGCGTCGCTGCGTTCTGCGTCACGAAATTGCCCCGTTTTCATGTTTGCTTCAGCATCCGTACGGAAGCTATTCAGCATCGTATGTTATGCTATTGTTTAATACAGATGTAACGGTTTACTGTAATAAATACGCCTCTCAACATATTATCTCCATTTTGCTTTGAATTGAGAAATGCGTTTGTAGGCTGTATGTGGCATATTATGGTCGAAATTAAAAATTAATATTCCTAGCGACGAAAGGAAAACAAGGGAAATCCGTCACTTCTTATTTTATAAATATCTTTCAATCGGGCTTGATTGATGATTTGAGCATTCCAGTAAGTCATTGATACCGTGCTTGATAATTATCTAACGCCAATTATTCGCATAATAAGAGCTTAATGTACAAATTTCCCTCACAAACTTCCCAGGCGAAGAGGACACTGAAACACGTTCCAAGTATTTATCATAATATACGATTTCTGTGTCAGTGTCCTCCAAAATTATGAAACCTGACTTGATATATGCAAACAAATAGTATACAAAGTTTTCACGTATGTAAGACCCTCGGAAACATTATGAAGAAAATATTCGCAAAAAATAACTTAAATCGGAGGCAACTATGTCGAGGCCGTTATGTTTTTCAAGAGACTATTAGGTCTCAGAATGTGTCCAATATAATTGCCTCTTTCACTTGTTCAGGCGTGACTGACGTACTTAGTTGCCTTTTTCTCTCGCCTAGTTTCACCCTCCTGTACAACGTTCGTTCGTGTAGTACTCCCTCATCTGCCGCTTTCATTTTTCGACGTCTATACCTTGTTGCCCGCTGGATTACCTTGGTCCAAGGCGGCGGGAGGAGGAGGAGGGTATTCTGAGGCCGCGAAGTTATATCTCGCCCGCCCATCTCTCCAAAGAGCCTTCTCTCCCAGAGAGCATCATCCCCCTGTGAATGAATGTATACATGCCACGAGAACGCCTTATGTATGTGTACGCTCGCTGCGCGGTCGGTCCTCCGGTGAAAGTTGCCAGTCCGCCTTCCACTCCCGCCGCATACCGGCCGTACCATCCTTCTCGGTCTTCGTTTTGTTGCGCGCCGGACAAGGAGACTGATTATGTGGCCGAGGGGAAGGGAGTTGCTTCACCTTGAGGTGTCGCGGGAAAGATCTGAAGCCCCCCCTTCACCCAACCCCCATCGTGTGGGCCAACCTCTCCTCCTCTTGCCTCGGTCCCGAACTACTCCCGCCTATCCCTCAGCGTCGCAGCCCTCGTATCGTCATCACGGTCGCTACCATTCGAGGAACGGTCCAGGATTTGATCGTCATTGCTTGGAAATTGGGAAAGTCGGGGAAATTCCATGAGTTATCGAGAAGTTAGTGAGATCCTGTGGTTTCAGACTTCGGGTCATCGTCATTTGTCTGCATAGATAGGATCGAACCTTGGTCGTTTCCACAGTGTTCATTATTCAAGTGGCACGGCGCACGTTCTGAACGAAAAATACAAAATATTTAAATATTTAATAAACAAACTTTTACAAACCACACAATTTAAAAAAATGTTGTTTGTAAAAGTTTATTTATTCAATGTTGAATATGGAATACCACAAAGTTACGAGAGAAAGTCTT
Source organism: Pyrrhosoma nymphula (assembly GCA_963573305.1). Taxonomy (NCBI): domain Eukaryota; kingdom Metazoa; phylum Arthropoda; class Insecta; order Odonata; family Coenagrionidae; genus Pyrrhosoma; species Pyrrhosoma nymphula. The sequence continues at coordinate 88,108,358 of OY754334.1, read as the reverse complement.
TTATTCTTTCGAAATATACTTTGTAAAAAACTGAGATTGTTCTTTTTAGCATGGGCATAAGTTTCCTTTATTTTTTTATTAAGAGGTTGTCTACATATTAAGGCTGGTTAAGATGGAGTTAAGATTTACTCTATAAATCTTTCAAATGACCGCTGGTCCCCAACTCATTCCCCTCTATCACGGCCTTTTTTCCCCTCCCGATATTCTGAGCACTTCCTCTTTTGTCTTCCTTTACATCCACCGAATCTTCTCCATTCTCCCCCACACCCACACGTGAAACGTCTGCAGCCTGCTCTGTCCCTCTTTCCTTAAGAGTCGCCGTCTTTGCATCAGTAAAATGATACGCTCCGTATTATACTTTTCATCATTCTTTTCCTAATATCCTTTTCCAGCATGCCAAGCCTTCGCGGTGTTGAAGCGGTGCGATAAATTTTCTCGTTAACAGTAAATTGTGTGTGGGAATTGTTTAATTACGAGCCTATGTCATAGAGCGTTTTAATACCCAAACCAAATGTCTTCGAGGCGAACTTGCTATTTGTATGTTCAAATAGGAAGTGATTTTTTCGCCGAACTAATGCTTTGCAATATAAGAATGAGGTTTATTGGCCAATTAACTCGTATATTCGATATCCTCGCATTCGTGCTCTTCTTCTTAACTATCAATAAATTATATCTCTTTGAAAGTAGGTATCGGAATGCATACATTTTGAAGTTATTACGATGAAAGAAAGAAAATTGAATGCAGTTATGTGAGAAAGGGAGGCAATTTTTAAAAATTAATTTCGCCCGTTAACCTATATTACGGCGATGAATTTGTGTCTATCGGTATAATTATTTATTGTCTGTGCGATGAAGTAACAAAAGAGTGAATTTAATGCATATTATGGCTATGGGAAGTGGCCTAATAAATTGATCCATTGGAGGGTCTGTCATTTGCAGATGGAACTCTGCATTATTCTTCTCACGACGCAGTCGTTAATCCACTCCCCCCTTCTCGCAATTCATGTTTCCGGCTCCCGGAGCCCCGTTACGCCTCGCCTCTTGTTCTGTGTAGCCGGCCGCTCCTCTTTCAATCCGTTTTCCCTGCCCGACCGCAGTTGCGATAATGCCAATACATCCTTCCTTATCCCTCGACTTTGAATGAAAAGACCTCTTGTATTCTCTTTTCGTGTCCCCTTGTCACTAGCTTAATGCCGGGGCTTCCCAGCTTCAATTCTTTCTCTCAAACCCGCCTCTAACGTTTTGTCACATGCGACTTGCTTTCATTGCTTTATCGATCCTTTGCGGATAATATTAATTTTCGTTTTACGATGCATGGAATGACTTAGTGTGGCCGTGAGAGAATCTGACCTGCGAGCCAATAAAATGTGAAATATTTTTATTTATTTCATTGCCTTTTGATATAATCTATGTTGGGTAAGCCTTGAAGAATAAGGAAAAGTATAGATGTATTGGACGGTACCTACCGATGGAGGCGAATGATATGAAGGGATTCAATTTTGGAAGAGTTTTATGCACGAAACTCGGGGGAAAAAAACCCCCTTGCTCGTTGATATCCTAGACAGGGCTGTTCATGGATTTGCCATTCATTTGATGGAATACTAGTGATGGCCAATGAGGAATATTTTTACCTCCTAGATGTTGGGTGTTATTTTATTCTTGGGTAATTCAGTGAAATATATCTCCTATACTACTCCCACTGGCTTTTTCTAACAGTAAACGACTTTTTTCAGGTACAATGTTGTGGCTTTGTTTGAAAAAAAGTTTGATTTACACACGGTGGTGCACTTGCAGATTGTAGCTTGTATGTGGAAATCATGAAGTCTATAAAAAAAATTATATAGACTCCATGGTGGAAATACATGCTTCGATGTAAGTATCGATACTGGAATTGATTGAACGTAGTCGACTGAATATAATCGGCCCTGATTCGTGATATTAGCGTAATGCAAGGTCATCATCTAATCAACTGATACGCGTTGATATATTAATATGCTATATACTGCGCGGCGTTGACACGATTCTGGGTAGCAGCTTCGATGTGCCTTATGTACCTCGCCATCCCTTTTAGATATTAGAAATTACTCCTAAGAAACGCGTAAGACCGTCGACAATTTTGAATTCCAATATTGAGTTATCTTAGTAGAATTTAAGAATCCCAGAGTATGGTACGAAGTGGTTTCTTTATTTTCTTGGACTATTTCAAAATTTACGGTATTTCCATTCATTTCTTTGAATCTTAACATGAGGAGAAGTTATACAGGTCGGTACTAATGCCCGCTAATTGCATGTTTCATCAATTTAGACGGGATTTATCCGTCCTGGTAGACCTGAATTTCTCTCTTCGTCGTTTGATGATCTATAATGAAATCTTAATACCTTGTTAGCTTGATCTTAATGTTCCTTGACGATTTGGCTTTTGGTAACATTATATTTTATTAAATTTTAGCATGAGTGAGCCCACCTGCTTGACAAAGTTGCGTTTTATAAAGTTGCCCTACTCAGTTCGCGCCTTGTTTCCAAAAGCTTGCTGTTCATGGTACCGTGATTTAATCGTCTATGCCGCAGGGCATTGCTGTCTTAATCCGCTCTCTGACGTGATGAAATGATCTCCTCTCGTTCAGCCTTGCAATTGAAAAATTACGATTTATGGTCTGAATTATTTTTTCTTTTTTCTTTCCTGCAACTCAGCGATTCTCTTATCGTGGGCACGTCACTACTAGACTTAATTTTCCTCGTTAGAAATATCAACCCAGCCGCATACGTCTATATTAGCGCGGGGTGAGATTGAAACCGGGAAGTAAACATCACAGATTCCGCACTAGCGTCAGTCTCAGGTAACGTGTTTTTACTCGGAACCTTGGCGTTCGTTTGGAATATAAGTTCCTTTCTTTGTCATTTGTTTTATTTTTCTCAAGATCAGTTTGTTATTTATTCTCGTTGGAAGAAAAGGTGCCACTTAAATTATTTTTCGCCATTGCTTTGTTGTTTCTATAGCACCATAATTTATTTTTTTACTGTGGATTAAGTCTTAAAAAAGTTGCGAGTAGTTGAGTAACATTAATGATGAAATTTCATTTCCATCCCGATAAATAAATCTGGAAATTTCCCTGGGAAGTTCAAGTGAAGGTATGTACCAAGTTATTTTTGAGTTTTGGACCATCAAAGCGATCATATGTCAGCTTACTTATATAGTATCAATTCGCATTTGTTGAAAGAAGACTCATTTTGTGGAATAGCCAACGTCTTATTTGGAGTTAATTTCATTATATTTTTTAATGAAAGACTACCGTGCCATAATGAAGTTTAATGGTTTTCAGCAAACCGCAAGATAACAAGCATCTTCCTTGCGTAGTGATATTAATATTTAGTTGCTCCTGCATTGAGAACGAAATTAGAGCTACTTTTTTCTCTCTTTAATGTAGCCTAATTCTTTTCACAACCTTATAAAATTTTCATGTGTGGTGATGAACCTACTCAAACGGTACTCGAACCCGCGGCCGAAAGGTCAGCAGAAAACTTTACCAACCACCATTGAAGCCGAATCAGAGAACGGATATTCATGAGTTAATCATCGTTTGTCGGTGAATATTTTCTTTAATCCGATGAACGCTCATAATTAGGTCTCCATTGAATACTAATCGTGAGTATAAAGATATCTGGTAATTTATGTAGCCTTCAAAGCAGTGCATGGATCTTTTCTCTCATCCATCACGCTCATCTGTACGGTATTGTCTGCGGCCTGCGGGGAAGAGTATGGGGAGAGGATGCATTTGATCATCATCAAAAGATCTTTACGACCAGGCTCTCGTCGAGTTTCCTTCTCTTTGCAAATAACGACTCTTGTGCTGCCGTTTCTGCCCCCGTTTTTTCCGCGCTACGCGGAGTCGACCGCCAAACTCTTCATGTGTTTTTTGCTCATCACGTCTCATCCGGACCACGAAACCAACCCAGACCCACTTCTTTTTCTCCCGTCTCCTTTTTTCAGTATGCGAGTCGTTTGCAAAAAACTGTTTACTTTCTTCTTTCACTCTTACACTCTCGCCTTCCTATGCTCGGTGTAGGCCTCAGAAATTCCTCCCGCGCTTCCCCACACCCCCTTCTGCCATCCCCATCTCCTCCAAGGGCATGTCGCTCCGGGCCTCCGGATACTCCGGCGCGGTGGAATAATAATTTCTTGCTTGCCATCCATCACTTCGTTGCGAGCCTACCCCTTTCTTTTCCCACCACGTAGACCTCCCCCCTGGTCGGTTTATCTGCCCATCTCCCGGGCAGCTCTTCATCCTCTATGTGCTATCCCCATCCCCACTTCTTGTCCCTTACACTTTCTCCCTTTATCACCTTCTCTTTCTTCTTCCTTTCCAGTCGCAGAATCTCACGGCGATTCGTCGCCGTTTCCCTTTGCATTAGGGATCATTCTTCGCTTTTTCTTTCGTCTGTGTGGAAGTGCCACAGTAGGGGTGTGAAACGGTGTATATTTCTTTCTCGGAGACTGTTTTTGGCCACCGTAATTGCCATGTTCGATTGAATTTTCCTCAAGTTTCCTATCAGTTATATTTTTTATCACAAAAGGGAGTAACTTTTTTTTAAACATTACACGCTTTTTTCTTGCGCAAAGTTATTGATAAATGCACCGAAAATTGGTCTTCGATTTCATCCTTACAATTGAGCGAAAGTTTTCCAGTTGTTACTGATCAAACAGAGCACACGAACCACCATTGCGAAGTTATTCTCTTATCTGTATCACCTCAATTCCGCTAGTTAGTTCGCCAACTATTACTTAAACGTTTTTCACTTTTTCCACCAATATTTCTTGGAGCCGAATTAGGTTAGTGTATTTAACCGTTATTATTTTTGGTGTTTTCCCTGCCAAGGTTAGGTTTTAATGAATGGTTACGACTCTCTTATTATCATCTCTATGGTTTAACTTCTTAAAATGGCTATGATATCACCTCAATTCAGGTCAGAATCCTTCCAACCCCTCTTCGTAGCATCCAAAATGTCCAACCTTCTCCTCCATCTTCCCTTATTTCTCATTATTCTACCTTCCATAGCGGTCTTCAGAATCTTATACCCCTGTATCACTTGATACATCCCCCTACCATGCCTGACACTGCTTCGTTTGTCCTCCTCACTTATATTATCCGTTACGTAATTAATTTTTAATCTTAAAAATATTTTGAAAAAGAGGGTAACAAAATGTTCTCTTAGTACATCACGAATCAGTGCGCTTTCAGGGAATCTCGTAATTAAAATCCCACTTGAGACTTTCTTTGGATACGTGCGTCGGTTCCTTCGAACTTGTAACTCGGATACGGCGTTTCATTTCTTTCGTTGATTTTTTGGTCTCATTTTACGATCAAAGCTCTCTCTTTTGGTTTCTGTTTAAATCTCCCTTGATATTTTAAAAAACAGTCAATTTTGAATCTAGGGAGTCGCATTTGAATCCTGTGATCACATTACATGCGAGTTTCGAGATTCTTTTCTCTCACGCTGAATTCAAATTCCCGCTTCGTCTTGAGTTCGGTCGAATCATCTGCGAGGTTCTTATGGTTACCAAATGGACCATTTATTTCGGATTTGAAGGGAGCCGTTGTATGAAATCAAGAGGCGTCACTACCCCTTCTATCGCCGTTTCTATACCTTTCCGCCATCTCCACCTCTTCCATCCTCTCTTTGACCCTTCGCTCGTTTACACAAAGCTTTCTCAGAGGAAGCATCTAATCTCGCATCCCATCCTCTTCTCTCTCCGCTTAAATATTCCTCTCGCCTCTTCTTCCTCCTCCGCCCCTCCATCGGATCCTCCCCCTCCATCGGATCCCCCCCCCCCCTACAGGCCCATTCCTCGGCCCATATCCAACTCCCGAATCGCCTCCACCAGGTCCCATCCTCAGCCCTCCCCTGCGCCCCACACAAGACTCTAGAACCCCAAACCAGTTACCAAGGATTTTATTTTCACTTCAACGTCAGACAGCCAGCTCTTGCTCGTGCGGCAGTGGTGGGGAGTGATCAGGATGGATATTTCGGAAGGGCGTGGGTATCTTGCCGTCGAGTGAGGAAATCGCGCCCGTGGTACAACTCGTTCCAAAAAGCGCCCCCGACAGTAAACTGGTGCGTGTGATTCCGCTGCCTGAGAATCATTATGTCGTAATTCCGGTCGTAATTTTTTGGTATGCTCCTCTGTTATCTGGTTGTCCCCTTGGTTTTATTCTTGGCGGTCGGTCGACTAGACCCGACGGATTGTGTATCAATGAGGTCCAGCCATTGATCTTGGGTTTGCAATTTCGTATTTTGACGTGCAGTGTCCTGATTCGAGCATTCAAGACAAAAGAGCGTTTTCTCTCCCGCGACCAGTTCCGCACGTGGTTGGGGATCATGTGCTCTGACTTGCGGAACTGGTCGCAGGAGTCGGGAAGCAAGTTGACTACTGTTTATGCTGTTGGTAGTTCGCGCCGCGTGAGCTGTGCTACCTCAGCTTCTCAAAATTGTATTTCCTAATTTACATGATGAGAGCGTGTACAGCGTGCAGCCTCGTGTCCTTAACTTTTCGCTTTCTTGGTGCAAGTTTGCATTTCGCCGCGTTGTAACGTAGTTCACTTTTTGGAAGAACATTGCTTTTTGTATTCTAAAGCGATGGAAGAATCTTTTACTTACTTCATTTGCTTTTTTCTTGCGTATTTTGTTTTACTTTTCCAGTGGTAACTACAAAAATGCGATTCGTTTAAACGGTAGTGACAAAAATAATTATACTTTTCTTTAAAGAATACGTATTTGTGGAAAAAAATTCTGTATAAAGTGATCCACAGGGATTCTCTTTGGTGTTACGAATGCTATTGTGAAGCTCTAATACTATTCAGCTATTACTCCGAAGGTCATGCGCATGAAAGGAGACATGATGACTTCCTCGGCTGTTTGCCTTTTCTGATTCCCATCATGGTGAGTCTTTCTGCACGGTCACAGTGCTATTGTGAATGTTTATTAACATAAAAATTATGCGGCTGTTATCTCAAGCTTTAATTATTTTCAATGTGTCCGGTATACAGATGGCTATGGTGAAATATTTGCTGCAGATTTATTTTGTGATATATTTATTATACCCTTTCTTCATTCACAAACAAAGTTTTTGTGTAACCAAGAGGAGCCAGTCCGTAGCAGTTCGTTTTGAAAAGCGTTATCATTAGAAGGGAGAATGTTGAGTAAGTAGAGGGAGAACAAGGATTTATACAAAAAGGTTTTCATTTTATATGTATTACACAGTTTATATTTCCAGTTTAAACACAACTTTTCCTGTCAAGCTTTCTCTTAATCGGTTGGCTATCGTTGAAAAAATAGTTCGACTACAAATCATGTTCTTGTGGCTGATGTTCTTTCTTTGTAAGCAATCAATCACGGTTCATTTCATAGGCTCACAGTCTATGAATTGAATTCTTTGAGATCGGCTTGGTCCCGCAATCGTAACGTCTTTTTTCCCCTCCTTGGCCGTGTCGTTAATGTGGTAAGGATTCACTTGTTTCGCATGGGATACGAATACTCGGATACTCGGAGGCTAAGGAGGCGAAAATCACTCCTCGCCTTGAAGGCCCGTGAATGGTCGTTCTGTGCGCCGCCTCTCCCCGTCCAGCGGCCGCGGCGTCGCGAAATGAACCGCGGCGCTGATGAACGATGACAGTTTGCTCGTGCGGTGCCGATGATTCGGAGAGTACGGTGCGGGATTCGTTTGCGGTCTGGTCCCGTTCCGTTAAACCGCGCCCATCCTCAAATCCCCTCTTAACCAATTCGTCTTTGTCTTTCACTAGTCCCCCAGTCCCAACCGTTCCATGAGCCCCTGTGATGATTAAATAGTGATTACCCTAGAATTGATGGAATCTGGGCTGATTTTGTGGAAACGATGGATATCCATATTGAAAGAACTAACTTTGTAGTTTCCACAAAGTTTTTTGTTGCTGGCACTACGCGTGTTTCGCCACACTAGGACATAGTCTAGTGCATTTGAGTGATTAGTCTTGCGTATATAGTCCTACCCACCTAACATTTTAAATTGCGCATGACCATGCCATAGTGTGGCAAAAGGCGCATCGTGCCAGTAAAATATAATTTTCGGAAACAACGAATTTTTTTGTTTCAATATGGAGTGATTCCTGTGATTATAGGTTCTAAGAATTTTGCGGTAGTTTTTATTTTGTGTAGAATTTAAAGGCTGCATTATGGTGTTTCCACCACGTGTTATAGATTGCCAGCGTTGCAGCTTACGTCTTCGGCTCGAATCGGAAGTGATGACGCCGAGTTTTTGGCCGTTCTCATATCTGGCAGTTGAGGATGCGGATCTCCGATAAGTAGGCTACCGGAATGATCTTTTCCCCTCGTTGTGAAGTTGATTGTCATCTTCTCGGTTGAAATTGTCTGGCTGTTTTGCAATTTCAGTTGTATGTGAGGCCATTTAACGCAGTAGCGCGTGAATAAAATGGTTTTAGTTTCATGTCGGAAGTGCGATATTCCATAAAGGAAAAATCTGGCGCTTTGCGCACGATTTGGACTGCTAATGGCATCTTATGTCTAGCAGTTCTGACCACCATGCTCCTATAAAGCCACCAAATAATCCACAGGGGAGAAGGACTCCTCGATAGCTTAACTGGTTCAAGCACTCGGCGCGAAATCGAGGGATCCGGGTTCGAATCCCTTTCAAGGCGAATGATTTTTCCTATGTGGAATATCGCACTTATGTGCACTTGCGGGAGACTCCGTAAAGGTAACTACTCCCGGTATCCTCAAAATTATTCCTGTTGGAATGCTAATATTTATGATTGCTGATATATTCCGGTGTTTTTAGGAAGAGATTCATGATAGAGCGAATGGTGTTTGGTTGCAGTACTGGCCATAAGTTTAGAATATTCTATGCTATATTCTGTGCTACGTTAAGATTTCACTATACATATTCTCAATTGTAGCTACTCGAAAATATATTTGGATGTATTCGATATTTGATGAGGAATTATCGTGGCGTAATGGGCTCTTTTCTCTTTGCCTTAACTTCACACTTGACCAAGGGTGTAGGCAAAGTGCATATCCGTATTATAATGGACGATGCTTTCGTAAAACCTTTCCACGTTACTTTTCGAATATATATTTTTACCTCTTTTGTTTTATCCATGCGCTCTTTTTGCGCTGCAGATGAGAGTGCTTTCATGACATTTATTTGGTGAAAGAGACTTTTGCCTTTTATATTAGCTTGTGTCCGAAGGCTTAAAATACACCCTCAGCTTGTGGGTCGTTGTAATTGGTTAGGCCCATTTCGCGTCGGAAATCGTATCTTATGAAAACATACCGCAATAAGTTGTCCATGCCTGAGGCTGAAGGGTTCCCTACCGCGACCTTCTAACTAGTGGGGCGAGAGCACCACCCACTGATCCAACCGGTTATGCACTTTTTTATCGCAACAAGTAATATGAGGTGCGGATATTGCTCCAAAAATTATCCGTGTCGAAATTTCTCGCGGAGGGAAAGCCGGCTTCTATTACCGTGTGTACTCATTTTTTTGTGGTGGTGGGCAGCAGCAGTTCCTTGGAATAATTATGTGGTGGTTTCCCACATCGCTGTGATAATCTGTTTTAAGATTTTTTTGCCACTCCTGCGGTGAAATGAGTGTTAACATTTGCTATACGCACCGCTCTGGTCTCTATATCCTCGTTACATTTAATGGAGTCTGCTGCTCCTCCCTCAGGCTATTGGTGGTTAACTGGTTGGCCGTTCGTTATCACTTAGTCATGTCACCTTCGTAGGAATTTGTTGTATTTCATCTCATCTGCGTATGGAACCACACATCCGCCCAATGCCGTCTCATATTGTCCAGAACTGAGTTTTCGTCGATTCATTCGTTCGTTAGATTTTTGAACTGATTTTTTGGATTTCAATCAACCCCGTCATGGGGGTATTCTGACGCGTTCCTTTAAATAAATCTTTATGTCTAACAAGTCTGTCATATGTTGGAGATGGAGACGGGAGAAAAAGAAATTGGTGCCAGATTCAATGGAGGGAGCATGAAATGAAATGAACTAAGGACCTTGTGACGGATAATGGCAAATTGAAGAGATTGATAGGTGAGTTCTAGATACACCCGGAAGAGGGAGGAATAAATTAGGCATTTTGGCGGCATAAGGGGAATAGAGGTACGAGGAGCTTAAGGGGGACTTAGTTCGAGGCTAATAGATAGTTTTGTGTGTTAAGTTTAGAGATAATAATGCAGTGGAATGAATTCAAGCAAGGCCTCTATCGAAATCCTCCGATCGATTGGGGGAACACTTAATTAATGAATGCATGGCAACTTTTGTGGAAATTGTGCACTTCTCCGTGTCAACATGGCTTCATGATGGCGTTTAAGAGGTCGTATTGTGATTATTGATTTTGTGACTTTTTTCCATATCCTGTTTTTGCCCTTTCGTCACGAAAATGGGACTTCAGAGGGCATTAAGACCCTGTAACACGATGCTCACTTCGGTGCTGAAAATCGAACTGATTCCAGAATGCTTAAAATCATCCCATGCAAAGGGTAGTACAGCATCCGTTGAATTAATGGAATTCGATAATCCACATTGAAAACAGGAATAATTACGATAACTATTCTCCATCCGATTCTTGGATACAACGATCAATCACAGGCATATAATTGAGAAAATGTGCTCTTAGGACTTCCAGAATTGGTTTACTGGAGCTTTTTTAGAATATTTTGTAATTTATATAATACATACATATTCCATAACAATATGGCAACGCTATTTATGTTGCATAGTTCAGCAAGTGATCTGGCAGCGCTGATGCGCACTGAAATTAGCATAGTGTTAACACAGAATTCGAGGCATCGAATTCGATGTGAGATCCAAATTTGGTTCCCGAGATTTTGGCGTTGATTTCAGTGCTGACTTATATGTGGTATAAAACAGCCTATTGTCCTCGAATGTCCTAAAGTTTCTGAGATGGTGTCCCAATAATGTAGTTTACGTATGCGGCCCTGATGCTTGCAGCGTATTCGGCGGCAGATGCGTGGTTCAGCTGGAGACAAGCATTCTCTCCTTACATTTTCCCTCTCTTTACATTTTCCACTTTATGTTCCACGAACGCTAGCTTCCTCAACAGGCTGTCAGAGAGTACGTGGTGGAGAGCTTCTGCGAGCCAATCTTCGAATTGATGACTCCCGGCGATGACTCATTTTCAGTCCCTCCCTTGAGCGAAGTCGCCCGTGCAGTTAGTGGAGCTCGTTGTTCGAGCTGTACTCTCATTTCAAAGGCTAGGTATGCTTCAATGCACTCCACTCAAGCGCTGCTGCAGCTGGTACGAATGTTGGCCCTCCCCTCTAGTTGTAGATTAACTAGTGCACGCTATGGCTGTAGTATGAATGTTAACGATGGGAGAATTGCTGAAATCTAGCTCCTAGACTCAAGAGCTCGGAACGGTGCGTCGTTGATGGCTTTGAGGTGCTCGCGTATCCCAGTTGTGGTGGAGTGTTGCTAGTTACTACCAGATTCTAAGAATAAAAGGTTTTGGGGTTACGGCCCTTTCACGTGGGGAACGAAGTCCGGTTTCAACTCCTTCCTTTGTGGCAAAAGCGATGTTTCCGGAGTTTTTTTTTCTTTCTACTCATTTTCCCTGTCTTATTTCCCCACCCTATTGTCTTTTAAGGGCCTATCATAGCGTAATTTGCGTTGAATAGATTGTTACCAACTGTTTGGCACATTTTACGCTTAAGTACTTCACTAGAATATAAACCTGGGTTGTTCTACGCAGACTTTGTATGCAACCACAAAGAGGTACTCACCTACCGCCGCTCAACTAAAAATGTCAACACTTAACATGGCCTTAAATTGGTTACAAAAGGTTATGATAAATGAAAGGTTGCAAAAGAAATGATTGCACCAATGTGGTGTATAATGCTCTCTCGGGCTGTCTACTGAAAATAAACAATACTACGGAGATTCACTCATTTATTCATTAAAGTAATCTACCGGTTAAAGGTAGGTTTCATTTAAAGTTAGAGAAAATCCTCCAGGTTTCTTTCTTCATCTCAGTGTACTTCCTCCCCTTCTTCATCCCCTTCTTCATCCCGTCCATAAAACCTATTCTCATCTTTCCCATTCGCCGCTTGTCCAACATCCCTGCCTCTATCACAGCCTTAAGCAACCCGTCGCCGCTCATTACCTCTTCCAACCACCTACTCTGCCTCCTCCCAATCTCATCCAGAAGCTTTCTTTCCTCACCGACCATACCAAGCACTTCCACGTTTGTCTTCATTTCCTTCAATCGTAACCTCTTCCTCCACACCCACTTCTCGAACGTCTGCAGCCTATTTTCTTCCTCCTTTTTTCAGGCTCAACGTTTCTGCCCCATACAACGCTACACTCCATATCAAGTTCTTCACCAATCTCTTCTTTGTATCCTTACCCAAGATACCTGTCATCAGCTCCTTCCTATTTTTGAACGCCTCTTTCGCTAGCGCAATTCTCTTCGTAATGTCTTCGCTACTACCATTTTCTTCTAGCGTACAACCCAAGCAATTAAATTGCTCTACCTGTTCCAGTTTGTGCCTTCCTACTTTTATGACCAGATGACGGAGGTATATATTTCCAAATATTCTTATTAAATAGTTTGATTATTTGCGTATGCTTCGCATTAAATTATTTTGGTGTATTAAATAGTGCTGAAAAATATAAATTATGCGGTTGGGAATTACTTACCGATTCATGTAGACGGAGATAATAATACTTTTACTAATCTTTAAATTACCGCAGAACCCTACCTCCATGCAAAACATAAAAAATGTTTTTTTAAGAAAATATTGATATGCCCTTCGTTGAATATGGTACTCAACTCTGTCATTGACTGATCGATATATTTAACTAAAATGCACTCCCGATCTATGGCTACCTCCCGCCATAATGCCTGCTCAAATATGTGTTAGCGTGTTAATCATGAGAGGACAATTTGGTGCTTATTCATTGGAGATGTAAATACAGAATATCATTTCAAGTTTTTGTGCTCGTCATGATGGTGGTTGTACTTCGGCGCATGCAAGTTTGTACTTATTCCCATGTTGTTTATTCAAGGGCAGACACTTGCGATGCCCTCGTGCATGAGGTCTTGAGAAGCGATAACCTCGTGTGAGAACGGATGATGCGTGGCTTATCTCTCCTAGTCGTCCGAAGACAGACTTAAATGGTTCTTTAATATGAGATGATGAATGGTGTAAATTTGAGCGTGTTCGAACTCGCCAGGCCTGGCTCTCAATTGCGGATTACGTAATTTTTTCTCTTTTGGATGTTCATTCATGAGGGGGAAATTAAACTTTATTCCACGATTTATCCCTTTTCGACCAAGTCGCTTAGCAGACATTTCTGTGAGAGTAGTCTGACCTTTTGGGGTAAACCTAAAGTATAGCTATTTGATGATTCCGTTTGCGACCTCGTGGAGGTAATGGTATCAATTTTTAGTGACTGATATTAATACTTCTTTCATATTAACTGTGGATAAGTACAAAATTTTGTTATTGAAAATGGATAACCCTAAAGGTTAATTTTGTTTCGGTTTAACGAATGTTATGTAGCTTCCAAGCGGATGAATGATACTCAAATAGCGCATATTTACAACTTTCAGTTGGTATATCATCTGCTTCCTAGCTATTTCGATAGTAAGCTGAAATAGAGAGGAATGAACGGAGTAATTTAAGAAGATTAGCTCGCGATGACCTAAGATTTTATGAATTAAAATGAAGACATTTATGACGCGTGTAACTCAACGAATGTATGTTTTTAATGATCACTTCCCCTCTTTTTCCGAGCATAGAGACTGAGCCGACTGATGCGTCTTATTTACGTAGTTCGTTAGCAGCAATCGCAGTAAAATGACCAATGACAGGGAAACTTACAATACGAGGGATTGGTTGCTAAATTTTATTGAAATATATTACTTGGAGTGATAAAGCATCTTCTTTCTTTCAGTTTTCGCGTGTTTGAATATGTTTAAGCCGTTAAAAGCAGTTTTTCCTCCTTTGCCACACTCATTCTGTATTCCACTAGTTTTTATTTTAACAATATCCGTAAAGTTAAATGTTCGATTAAGTTGAAAATGTTGCGTTTTCATCTCTGGCCGTCCTTCGCAGCGGATGCTGTTTGGTCTTCCCTTGGAATGTTCAAGAGAGGGTTATGATTACAATCGGACGAGAGCTTCACAAGCCTTCTGATAAGGCTTCCCGTGTCCTGCTGAGCATCACTTCTCGGAAGGGAATATTGCTCCCACCGCGCTTTCCAAAATGACCTCCATTTATCCTCCTCCCTTCCTTGAAATAGGGATCGAATTATTATTATTTATTCTGCCGGTCAAAATAGGCAGTGATGGATCTATGCAACCTTCCTATTGCCTCTTCTACGATCGCACAATATATCTTCCCACGACCTCTTTCTTCAGTTCTGCATATTGACTTCTCTATTCAGTGCAAATGAAGTTCGTATCTTTCTCCTCCCACTTCTATATTTTCCCCGCCTTCTGCATTAAATAGCGGTCTTCAGTATCCCATTCCCGTTTATTGGGTGTCCTATCTATCAACTTTGTCTTCTTGATGCCCTAAAGTAGATGTCATTCCTCCGCCACCATGTCCAACATTTCCTCGTTTACCTTTCTTTTTCCTTCTATATCGTTCTCTAAAACCACATTCCTTATGCCACCAATCTATTCTCATTCTTCATTTCAAGGATCCATGCATGACGTAAAGTGTTAAGAATACCATTGTAAGAGAACTTCATTTTGAACCAAGGTGACAGCGAATTTTAATTGGTGGAATTGAGATATTGTTAACACTAGTCACACGTTAGTCTTGAAAACCAAGTATGTATGTGTAAAGTTGAAACTGGTAAAGGTTGCTCGAGTAAATTGTGGAATATTGCGTTGCGAATCTGATGGGAGTTAATTTTAATGAAAATAACTACACTTCCTTTAAGTATTCCACACTTTTTTATTAAAACAACCGACCGTGGTTCCAACGTCTAAGGGTCATTCTTAAGGTTCACAAAAATATGGACCATATTTTGGTCCCTAAGTTGGTCCATATTTTTGTGAAACTTTAGAATGACGCTTAGACGCTGGAACTGCGGTTGGTTGTTTGAGTAAAAAAGTGTGGAATATACTAAGTATAGTTATTTTCACTATGAAAATTTTCCACTAAGTGACGCCTGAAGGAATCTCTTCAATTCGAGTTAATTTTGATGATCTGAATTTATTTTGTTTCGTCTAAAGTTTGATTTACGGAAGTTAAACAGGAAAAGTAAACACGGATTCACGTTCTGATGAGGGGGTCCTCTCTCGTGTGGATCGTTCATTGATCGAGCATTGGTACCCTCAGTCTTATAGCCCCGATAGAGGGGACTGGGAGTGTTGGTGTGTGAGGGGATCGAATTGCCAGGGGAGGTGGTGGAGGGGCTGGGGGGGGATAGGGGGAGTAATAGTGACTATAAGTCGACGTCTTCATTTCCTGGAAGTCCTCATTGGGTATTCGCGGAAATGCTCCGCGTCCGTTTCCGCCGAGCAAGCGACTGCCGATGGCCGATCGGGGATTGAATGGCCTGGGAACGATTGGACATGGGGTGGTAGGGTGTTGGATGGTGGCGGGGGTGTGAATGATTTAGGGGCGTGGTGGGGAGGGTGAGGGGGGGGGGAGTTGGCGATGGTTGGAGATAAAATTCAATACGTAGAGCTAGTGTTGGTTTGGGGAGGGTTGAATTTTTTTTCCTAACCCGAACCGAAAGTTATCAAAACTTCCGGACGTGGGTTGAATCCCTACGACGCTGGTAACGTTTCATCGTGTCACGTGGATGGGTTATGAATCGGTCATAACGAATTATATTGACGCGTGCTGATGCGTGTCACGTGCGGGAGTGCGGGATTTTGCATGCCGTGGCGTACAAACATTCATGCGCACCACACGGTTTCCTTACTGGGTTGGAACAATCAGGAAAGGCTTGGAATTGGACCTATAGGAGGAGACTGGATCTGTTTTACTGCTTCTCTCCGCGCTGCACTGTCCTTGCATACTTCTTTCGCTCTGGTCACATTTATACAGAGCTACACGTGCACTTACTTGTTACTAAGGGGATCGGGTTGGTGAGGTGGCCAGAGTTCCCCTCTGGCTTCCTATGCTGAGGACCCGTGGTCGTAATACGGCATTGTTGGAGTATCAACACAAACCCTCCATTTGTGCCTTATGGAGAGCACGTTTAATTGCAGTCACGCGCCATCTTTGAAGGCATAACAGTGTCGACGCTTGGTGCCTTTCGTGAAGAATAGGGTAAGAGTAGCCAATGTTTGGAGGCACGACTCGTGCGTGTAAATACTCGTACATCTAGACACCGAGTGACATTTCTCTCAGATACAGCGAGGGCAATGGACAAGTTATACTTCGAAACGATGACAGAATTCCTGACCCGGTGGAGGTTCAGAGAAGAATTCATACATCTAATATGCCAGGGAAACCCCAGATCGTATTTTTTTAGTGCCACAATCTATTTTTAAATATTATTAAATGGCTAAGTGGAATAAGGGGGTATCCCACAACATGATGAGATGCGGAATAGCCCCCTTATTCCACTTAGATTTCAGAAACTACTGAAAACACTTTTAAAATTTTTATTTATTATGTTTCATTAAGGCTGCCCAGCACTCTAATAGTGGAAAAAATAAATAGTAGATAGTATAAAGTTCCTTGTTATGCACTTACTTCGTTTCTGACCAAAATGTGGGATACCCCCTTTTTCCACTAAGCCCTTCAATTGTGGACCTTGTTTTCGTGTGTTCCCTCGTTCTTCTGATTCTTGTTGTAGCCTTTAAGATTTGATCTTGGTGCGAAACTGCTGGCAAGACTCTATTGTTGGCTGCTGGTTTAAGGTATGACTTCTGATCAAAATTAGGTCAGCGTCGGATTAGGTGACGGCTTTTTTGCTGCCGTATCAACCTCATCGTATGCTGCCCAAGTCCTTCGTTCTACCGCGGGGTTGGTATTGCGAGCGTACTTATTTTGTTTTCGCTGCTCCAGAGAGAAGAGGAGAGGTTTTTTAATTGTTGCGATTCATTATGTAGTTACCGTCTTGAAAGTAATTCTCTCCGCGAATCCGCCCGTAGCATAGTAGCATAATATTATGTCCGGGACGCCGCATCAACTCAAAAGATGTTAAACAACCCCCTTTAATGAATCGTGTAATCCCGAGCCAGGCTTAATATCTCCAAGAATCCCTCACGTCTTCAGCTTTTCATCCTCGTCTCTGCCCCCCTCACCCCGTCGGAAAATCCAATTAATTAAGATTTAAGGCTCGTGGTTTTAATGCCGTGGAAAAGGGGCAGGCAGGGCACAAACGCTTGCCCTTCCAACATCCGCGTGCAAATTATGATTAGGAGGCTATGCAGCCCCCTCTGGCACCGGGACCTGCCCGACCTCTCCTCACTCACCTAACCACCTACCTACCCCTTCCTCCGCTCCCTCTCTCTCTAAGGGATTTATACGTGAGTTTACGTCGGATCTTGAATGTCTCCCCGGAGCCAGGCTCCGGAGGCCGGAGTGGCGAAGGCACGGCCTGTGTTGGTACGGGTGAGAGGGTTTTAAGTTTTTGAGGAGCGGGTTTGAGTAGGTGAAAGAGGACCACCTCCGGAGAGAATGGATAGCGAGGAAGTCTGGTGGTGGTTGGGGTCCCTTCCTCTGCTTTTACGAGGCCGCGGCGTTGGGGTGCGTGGGTACGCTAGTGTGACGGAATTTACGGAACCCGTTACGGTGAGATGTGCCGGCAAAGATATGGGATCTCACCCGGACTATCTCCTCTTCTTTCCTTTCACATCCCCTCGCGCGCGTAACTTCGAGCAACTTCCACCTTGTTAGAGCGGCGTAACTGAGATCTGTTTCGTGGGGTTGAGTCCGGCTTACGGCCGCCGAGTTCCGGAAGGGTTGAATAGTGGTGGTGACTACTCCCAAGAGCTGGAAATTCTGGATATTCCGACACAGTTACTTGAAAATCTGGGTTGGGAATCCGTGGATATGCGACGACTCTGTGCCAGATGAAATTCATTACCAGGACATAATCCTCATCAAAGGTTAACTTCATAAAACTCCCAAGTAAGTAGGAGGTCCATGGACAGACCTGTCTGTAACTTTCCCGACTGTGATTTTATTAACGACAGTAATGACATAAATTTTGCCCTACTCTATATTCTCAGATAATTCATTATAAACGAAATGAATCGGTTGAAATCTTGAATGCTTATGTTATCAGCACGCAGTGATTAAACAACCCATGTAGCAATTTTACTATTCGTTTCATGAACCCAGTATTGTTACAAATATGCCTGGCATGATTAAATAATAAGATATATCTCACTGTTGCTCAATCCAGGTCATTTGATTAAAACGAAAAATTACAAATTTTATTCCGGTTATCGAGGAATGATCACATTTTCTCACGCATTGCTCGCGGCTGCAATTAAAGCAGAGGGAAACACTAAAAATAGTAACAAAACACTTGTCCCTTTTCAATTTTAGCCTTATTCTCGTGATTCCTTCTTCTTCTGATCCTGGCTGATGACCCATTTCGCTGTTCCTCACAACTTTGCGCTGGCTTTCAGGTTATTATCTTGATTTACATTATATAATGTAGGAATAACTTGTCTATCCATGTACGTGCGCATCAATCAATGCGATGACGCCAGTCACCGATAATATTTTCATAATTCGCATTCCTCCCCACATTCCTTCCCCCTACACCCTTCCTTTTCATGTCGTGTCCCTACCGTGCGCCCTAGCGTTGGCGGCCCGCGGGTGAATGCGTAGATGTCTATGTCACAATGCTTCCTTGCAAGGTGCATGATAAAAAGGAATACTAGATCAATTTAATTTTATTCAAAATCGGTAGTCTACCAACTGTAAAGGCCGTTTTACACGGTACATTTTTTGTACAATCTATCGTGCGAACGCATGTGTCATGAAATTGTACCGTGTCCCCCAAAATTATGACTGGTCGCGTCCTCAAGTAGAGTTCCTGATATCCCGCTTGATATAATGATAATCATTTTATTTCTGTTGGTTAGCAAGTAACATATAAATCGCCAAAAAAAGACATTAAAACACATACAAATACAAGGGAGGGAAATTTGGAGGGAATAAAAAAAAGGGTCCCGTGTTCCGCTATACCACTTGATAATAACACTTTGTCACGCACACAATAAACCCACGAAATTTTTCTAACAAGAGTGGAGATCTGGCGAGAAACGTCAATGACTAGTCGCACTAAAATCCAGATGAGAAAAAACGAAACGATGCAAAGGTCGAATATAAAGCCAGAGAGAAGAGTCCAAGAGAGCTTTTTCTGAACCGGGAGAATTATCAGTAGGCAGATGGTCGAGTCGAGGTTCCGAATTTCAGGTGATCAGCTTTTCAAGGTGTCAAATACGTAAGTGAAAAATATGTTCACGAGTGAAACATAAACATGATAAACAAAACACTCACGAATTCCGATCGATTTCTACCGCTAAATTGCACGGAAAATTGTGCGTTTGCACTCATCGTGTCAAGCGACATTCAGTCTGATTCAGTCGTTCGTATAATATTTTCTTGCACACTTGACTGTGCATGCGTTCGCACGATAGATTGTACAAATAAATGTACCGTGTAAAACGGCCTTAATAGGTGTTCGTAAAGCTCCTGCTTAAAAAAAATTGCTGTACGTTGTATTTGCTTGGTCTAGAGTTAGGAAACAGGTGCATCGATTCGATGGTTGATGAGAAATTCGGTGAAATGCCGTTTCGGCGAAATAGCGTTTTTATTTTCTCAGCGTAATGATATGCGCATGGTGAAATGAACCCCAATATCTTGGTTATTTCACTCTCAATTTTATTGCACGACTGAGATTTCGACGTAAAACGGCGCCAGATATTTACGGATATTCCAACCTCAAAGAGCATAAAGAATATATTCTCCGTTTTATGCCGGGACTCTGACCGTGAAATGAAATTGACTGTGGAATAATCAAGCGTCAGTTTTTCTTTTATTTCTACACGGCTTCCACAGTATTAACGCCTGAAACTACGGGGGGTGGAATCATGGTTCTCCATAACGCGCGCGCTCGCGTTATTGTTATTTTTCAATTGCGCTCATGGAAGCGACGTGATCGTCATTTTCAAAATTTTGCCAGACGCTTCAAATTACTATTTTTAATCGATAAAGTGTGTTCTTAGGACAGTAACAGTCACCATTTACCCTTCTAGAGTGATTTGTTTTTGATAATGATTACAACTACGTGATAATATGAACCATGATCCCACCTTGGTCTACGTTTACTCGATTGGTAAACCGTTTCGTTTCCTTAAGTAAACTAGTGGACTTCAAGATTCAAACCTGGAGTTATAAGAATATCTTGCATTATTGCTGCCGGTCTACCAAATATGGTTGGTATGGATGGACATGAATGATCTATCTGATTGATATTCTTCTACCGCGAACACCTACTTTTCCCGCGTGACTTTTTTCAGTAGCTCTGCTTAAGTGTAACCTCTCTTTATCTCAACCAAAACTCCTGCTCTCTTCTCACCCTTCTCCGCTTCCAAAAACCCAATTTTTCCCCGCCCCACCCTCTTCCTCCCACCACAGTTTGAAAATCCCATATGCCTATAATTAGCTTATCATCATTTCATCAGCTTACTTTAAGTTCATATGATTTTTTCATCAACTTTCTTTCCTTCCCTCCCAATTACTTTCCGTCCATCGCATATCCACATTATAACGGGCAATATTTTCGTAAATTTTCCTCTTACAGGTCGAATATATATTTTTACACCTTTGTAGTTTTCTTTGCGTGATGATTCATTCATATGAAGCGTCGTAATGTAGTTGATTGCAACTTGACGCAGCGAAAGAATGTTTTCCTGCTTCTGCGAAAAATGCGAGCTTCCTGAATTTTCGAGTGTGGAAGAATTCATAATTAGAAGTTTTCAAATGAAGAAACTCCTTTAATATTCATGCGCCGGATTAAGGCACCGTTCCTAAGGTCGGATCCTTGACATTCATGCTAAATATGAAAGAATATCCCTGGAGCCGTTTGTACGAGCCAACAGTAAATGCATTTGGGTACCATTAACATGCCACAGTGTGACCATGGATTTTGCATTACGCCCTTGGAAAGTTCAAGCCGGCTGTTTGAGTCCAGAATTGGGTTTCGGCGAAAATTCATAGGTACAAGCTTGTTGAGAGAAAAAATAATGCCAAGAAGGCCTTAGTTTCGGGTTGTTGCGATGACTTATCGGTGACGTTTATATAACAGCATACAACGTAGCGTAAAAAAGTGTTGAAATGCGGGAAAAATTAGCGTACTGTTAGCCAAAATAAAATCAGCGTCAAATTTATGTAAAAACGCATTTTTGTCGTTTTTCCAGCGTTTTTTATCATTCATTGCTTGACCTTTGGGTATCAACGTTAAATGAACAAAATGAAGAGTAAAGTAAAATATTTCTTTGTCAATCTATTTACAACTGAAAAAGAATTTCAGAATATCACGGAATATGTATCCAAGCATTTGTCATGTATACAGTTCATGAGATAGAATGGCGTTCTATCTGCGCTAGCACTGCAGTCTTAACGTTAATGTCACGTTTAGAGATTTAATCAGCATTTAGGAAACATCCATTGCTGTTTTTCATCATTATTGTAATAGCTGTTCTGCCAGGGGTGGTAGGTTTTTGGTAAGCAGTTTCTATTCTTAAACGTTTAAATGAAAGCTACTCATCCCAAATTTTCTCTTCACCTCTACATACTTAACTACCTCTCTTCATTCCGTGTAACATTCCCTATCCTTAATATTCTCAGTCGTTACTTTGTGGTGCTTAATAACTAAGTAAATGAAAAAAACAATTTTGTATAGTCCAGGAAAAATGTTTTATGAAATTTGCCGACCAAGATTTCGCCTTTGTTGATATTGATTTTTGATTGATTATTAATTTTGGTTGATTTGGTCGATTTATCGACATTATTGATAAATAATGAATAAGTCTAAATCTTAGCCGGCAAATTCAACAAATCGCTTTTTCTATCTACCTGCTTTCGTCATCAGCAGTCACCTATCCGAAGTTTGATTTACTACACCGAAAAAAAGTATTCTTAACATTAGTTAAATCCTCTTATCAGTTAAAGGATTTTCCGCTACTATATGGTAACCAAAGTATGCCTCTAAGTGTTAGAGGAATTTCCTCTCCGGAGAGGAATCCTCTCATACTTAGAGGATCATATTCAGTATAGAAGGTAACTTCCTCCACATTGAAGAGGATTATTCTCTCTTAATTTTAAAGTTTAACGGTTTTTGCGAGTAATAAATTATTGGTATAGAAATTATAAAAATAGGATCATATCATGTATAGAAGGTAACTTCCTCTACATTGAAGAGGATTATTCTCTCTTAATTTTAAAGTTTAACGTTTTTGCGTGTAATAAATTGTGTGAAAATATTTTTTATGAGAGTTACGATGATGAGAGAACAATTTGGAAAGATGTAAACGAAAAAAAAAACTGAAAAAAGAAAATAAAAAGTAATAACCGCGCAATGGTATCGAACCTCTAACCTTCCCCTCCACTTTCCACCACCTTACCACTAGTCTAACGTTTCCCGAGGGAAGATGGCTGCTCACAGGGGTTAAATTTATTTTCATAAATTCTGACAAAAGGATAAGTTGCGAGTTTATTGTGAAAGTATGGAAGAAGCGGAAGGTATCGCATTTTACGCAATATTAATAGCATCAACGGGAAATCGTCAGAGTGTAACAATAAATTACTGTTTAGAAGCAACGGACGGGAAACCACAGGCCTTTGCCACCACCGGGCGATAAATCCGCCAATTTTAATTTTTTTCGGCGATTTTACGATAAAAGTCTGGGTTTACGCTAATTAGCCGTGAACAACTAATCAATGCGCATACGCCTGCCTACTTTCAAGGTCATCTCTTAACTATTAGAGACGTAATGGGTTAAAACATTTGAGGATATTACGAAAAGCCAACTTTGGCACCATGATGCCAGAGAACTATGAGGGATTGAAAAAGGATATAACATGCGGGGGAGGGGGAGGGCAAGATATATTGAAAATTAGATAGAATAGAAAAGAGACAGTTGCTATTGTCAGCTGACCACGCGCTGATCTGATTAGCCTGGGCCGCGCATTCTTCATCAGCTAAAATCCTCTTCCTTTCCACTTCATACGCGACACCTTACTTTTAGATTATTAATTTTGGATTTTGCGGAATATTGGGAGAGGAATGTCATCTCAAAAGCAGACATAGATCCTCTGAAAGGAAGACAAATATTCTAAAAGTAAGAGAAAATTCTAAGAGGATTTGAAAAGAGGAAGTGTCCTCTAAATTTCAGAATAATTTTTTTTCGGTGAACAGCTCTCCACTTCACTCCTCTCTCAGCTTACCGCTGCAATCCTGCGTAAATCTTCATTTATCGCCCCTTATAATATTCTAAATTGATTAAATATTTTTCTCCCTCAGCGATGCTTCTCATTTATTTGTTCTTCCAGTACTGTTTTCAAGAGGCTCTTGTATCTCAGATTGTATCCAATAAGCTTGTTTCTTATGTGAATGAAGGTCTCTCGGATTTCTTTCCGGTTTAGTGGATTCATGACCCTGGTCATATTCAACAAATTCTTCATCTATTCGATTCATCGGAAAAGCCTGAAGCCATTCTTCGTCTCTTCTACTTAGCAAAATTTCGTGAAATGTCTTTTCTCCTAAACTCTTCGTAGGTCTTCTTCACTGATGACTCTCCCCATCCGTTTTATTTTCATAACTCCTCAATTATGTCATATTTCCATTGCTTCAAATTTTTTTTTCTAATGCTGTTATCGACCAAGATTGATTGCTCCGCCTATTCGTGAGCCAGCTCTTAATCTCCTTATATAACTTCCTTCCCTCCCCTATCTTACTGAGGACTTCTTCAGATCTTTTTTTCCGTCCCGTCTAACGTTTTTCACTGTCTTTTTTTCGCAGCAAAGAAGGCTGTGATCATTATTATCAAAATACGGTCAGTGTGTGCCCTCGTTTTCCGGATTTTGTCAGTAGTTCCACATCTTGGGAAACGTTCAAGAAGCATTGTAATCAATCTGAGTGACTGCCCGTTAATTCAAACCTTTGGTGCTGTTACATGGACGTGTTTCGCACGCAGCGTGCGAGTATTAAGCTTTCTCTTTTATCTTAACCGGTTCTCATGATGGAAATATGGCAAGAGGAGAGGTTACGCATGTTTAAAACGAGTTTTATGTCGAGCTGACTCGAAGTTTTCAGTGTAAATTACTAACATATTACTCTCCATTGAGATCTCACGTGTGAATGAGCGAGTATGGAAGTCCATGAAATGATTGAGGAGTTCGGCTTGATTTTTGTTTTTGATAGGAGAGCTTTGTGTACGCGATTGCTCCGGTCTTTACTCAATTGTCTCTATCGCATAATCCGTACCCATTCGAGGACGTGGCACTTTTTTGGTATTTCAATAGATTTTGGGATGTTTTTGCTGACATCAGGATACCTGTTTACCATTTAGCTACGGGTGATGAAATGGGAAAGTGTTTCTTGGCCTTTAAACATCCTATATCCATGGACTGAGTAAATGACATTTGGAATTGCATCGATAATTTTAGGAGACTATTGATTTTACTTTCTCTCTGTGGATGAGCTCGGACCTTGATTTTCTTAAACTGTGATATCATCAGCCGGTGGACAGGATGGAGATCACAGGGCAGCTAGTATTTGACGGGAGAAGCTGGTGAGGAATGGATTAAGTGGGGAATGGAGGAGAGAAAATAGGCGCTGGAACTAACCTACTGTCGATGAAGGATGCCAATGGGTCCATATTTTATCGTAATATCAGACGGACGGAGAACTACGTACGCTTGAAGTGTAAATTCTTCTCGGGAATTCTACCGGGTGAAACTTGCAAAAAATATCTAATAGCCCGAAAAATCTGCTGTTGCTTAACGCAGCATTAATCTTGACCATAGGATAAATGGGATAACGCCAAGATTATTTGCCGTTCCAATAGTTGGGGTAGACTGGCGATTGAGATCCGGCTGGAAAGGAATAATTTTAACGGTGACGCTGGTTTTCATCTTGACAATTCTTGGAATTCCATTGAGAAGATAATTCGGAATACAAGAACAAGAACTCCTAAAATACTCAATAAAAACAGGCTTCACTTTCGTGATTCAAGTTGCCGTGTACCCTTTTCTTTAATCTATCGGCGTTCATATGTACAATTCCCTTTATTTTCCGAAATTCAGTTGTTTGGAAGCATTGTCGGTTCACACGAAATGCAATACATTTGGTACTTTTTCGTACAAAGTGCACTCTCTCGCATTCGTGTTCACAACGCGCTATTTAAGCGCGTTCTCGCTCAACGTGTCCACTTTGCCGTCCTTCAATATTTTCCGAATTTTCAATTGTTGTCCGTGATTTTAGGCGTCTCGTCGGCACGGCGTCGTCGCCGACCCCTTTCAATTCCAGTCACTCTCCGCTCCTCCGTGCGGATGTGAAGTGATTTTTTCCCGCGCTCCACTCCCGGAGAAGCGTCCCATTTAATTTCGAAAGTGTGTATGCCGTTCCCTTCTCGCGACCGACCCTAACTCCCGTCGCAGTCCTCCGCGAGCGGGAAAAAAACACGTCCGAGCCCGTCGTTTCGCTGGGATTTGCGCCTCCTCGCCTTGCGCTCACGAGATTACGGATTTCATTTCCTGGCCGCCCTTCTCTCGTCTCCAGTTTGCAGATAGCCGCCCAACCCCGAGTGCTCGCTCCTCGCTACCCTTTTCTCATCCTCATTCCCGTCTACCCACATCCTTCAAGCCGCTTCCGCAGACTCAAGAGGGCGCCGCCCAAGTCTCCTAAGGACGTCGACGAAGTCTTGGAAATGAGTGTAGTGCGAGTATGGTGGAGATGGTTAAACAGATCAGTACTCGGTACCTCTCTTTGCTCCTCATGTTCCACTCTGGTGATGCCCGTCAATGTGTATAATCGGCGTCGTACAATTTACCGATGCAATTTTAGAAATACCACCCTTAGAGGACTAGAGGTTTTTGCGACATCCCATATTTGGCTACTGTTCAACGACGGTACATATGTTAAAACCAGATGTATACCGTAAGGTACCTATTATTTATCCAGATTATTGGTTGGAAAGTACCTTTAGAAGGTCGCTGGACGTATACTTAAACTCATGACGACCGGTAACTTTAAAACTGTACGGTCTTCAGCGTTTATGACAAGTGGTAAGGGTAGACATATACATAGTCTGTCGGAAAAGCTGAGTCGAACGCGAAAAATGCCAAAATACCAATATAGTTTTTAGTTTTATTATAGTTACATCATCTTAAGCATTTCACCGATATTGGATGGTTATTGGTTGGTTTTGCCAAATGATTTTTCCCTTCCACTCTTCAATTTCCTTCCTCATAACTCTCCCTTTTCCCTATCTGTTCATATCTTGTCTTGTGCTTTCCTAAATTCTTCAACTTCCTCTTATCGGCTTGCTCAACATCCCCTTCTGTTACCCCCTTCAATCCCATCGTCTCTCGGTACGATCTCCGACCACGTTTCATGCTTCTTCGAATTTTCTCGTTCAATTTCCTCTCATCCGCTACCATGCGGTAGTACCCGGATTTTCTCGTTCAATTTCCTCTCATCCGCTACCATGCGGTAGTCCCGGGCCGCTTTTATTACTTACTTAGAATACTGATAAGTAAAACACGGGCACTTTCTGAAGTACCTCCAACCTTTCAACGCAGCCGCAGACCACACGAGTCCTTTTCCTTTCGCTTCCGACCCCCAGGGAGAATATGCAGGGATGAGCATTCCACCCCTTGCGCAGGTCGTTTCAAACCTCGCTCTCATAGACCTCCACCCTATCTTATCGCCATCCTTCTATCTCGTCGACTCGGTGGATCTCCGCAAAAGTCAGACTTCCTCGTGCGATCTTCTCAGAGCTTCTTCCTCCAAGGACGTGTACACTTTTTCCTTTATGATCACCCGGAGAGGTGCATTACATTTTCATTCCATCAGTTTCCACTTTTATCAGTTGTCGTCCTGGTGCTCGTTTATTTCCGCACGGGAGCTGCCATTCCCAAACTCACTTTCATCCCTCCTGGATACCAGTGTTTTTTTATTCGTGGGAAAGAGGAGTAGGGAGGGAGGCTCGAGCATTTTCTCACAGCTCTAGATTATTTCTCAGGAAGGTGAAGCAAAAAACTTTGATTCCTGTTTAATTTTTTATTACGATTGGTGCGGTTTAGTGAATTATCTGAACGTAAAAATGCGTATTTTATCTTCATTGTTTCCCACTCTACCGCGGAGCAGGATTGATTGAAAATACTCTGTACATCCTACGCCATATGGTTAGATAAGAGGTTAGAGAATGACTTAAATCACTGTTCATTTCGCATGCGTCTTCAGCGTTAACCATATCAACACAGTTCTTCAATTTAATATTTTTACTTTCTTTTATTGCAGGTAAGAACGAAATCAGGAAATTTTACTCGGGATTGGAAATTTTGACTGGTGTAAATCGTAAGTGAATTTAATTCTTTTATTTATTTGCTTGTTACCATTGTGGTCCCGAAATTAATTGAATTCATGATGTACTTCCACTAGAAATTTCTATCATAATTGCGTAAATGAATGTAACTACCCGCTTGACGGTATGGAATGCATAATTATTTATTTTTATTGATTTAATATCGCTGTTAGCTGTCATAATTCTTTTGGTATTGTCAGCTTGTGGGAGTTAAAAAACGTATTTTTAGCATGTTGACTATCGAATGTCTACCCATATGGAGATCAAGCACCAACGGCTGTGAAAAAGAAAAATATATATCAATGTTGGGAAATACCAACTGTAATTTTCGCAAACTTTATTTCTCTGGCACGACGCGTGTTTCACCACACTGTGGCATAGTCATGTGCATTTAAACGGTAGGTTGGGTGAGAGTATATAAAAATGCACATGACTATGCCCCAGTTTGGTGAAACGCGCGTCGTGCCAGAGAAATAAAAGTTTGTGGAAATTACAAATTTGGTTTTTCTCAACATGGATATCCATAATTTCCACGATGTCAGGCCTGATATCTTCAGTTTGAGAAAAAATATACTTAGTTGGAATGGAAATAACCTCTGGGGGAAGCTTTACTTGGCATGCCATAACACGGGTAGTTTTTTTGTTCTTCCTCCTTGTGTTATTGCGTTCTTCTAACTTCATGTAAGCCTATATGAGCTCTTACGTGGTGAGTTCCAATTCATTGCATATATCACTTTTTACTTTACGCGTACACTTCTCATAATAGGCACTCCATACTATCTGTTAAATTATTACTGCTTATATACTGTCATTTCAGCGCGGATAATGCCCAACGGTTGTTTTTGCGCTTCCATTAGCGTTAGCAGGAAGTTTTTTTTGTTAAGAATTAGCTCTAATCCGTGTCCACTTTCATTATTATCTGTGCTTGATTAATCCTAATTCCTTCCACCATCTGTTATCTTGGGTTAATTCATGGTAATTTATGCCACGCGATCAGCAAGGTAAAGAAAATATGCATATTTTTATTTAAAATTCGGCTTATCGAATACTTTATGAACTCTTTTTGCTGCGTTGCATTACAATGGTGAACAAAAATGGTGCGTTACATAAGTTGGATCGTTAAAAATATGTATCATAAGTGTTTGAAAATCATCCTGACACATAACTGCTCGGTAATAAATCTTCAGTACAGTTTTGTTGTTCTCCACTAGGAGTCGCCCGTTACTATTAATTGCCAGAGATTGTTTGCCGTTGATTTCTTAAACTACGCCTTATAACTGGCATTCTGATTTGTGCGGTGAGAACTTCAAGTTTTACGAAATCGAATGAGCTGACGTACGACTTTCCTGGAGCAGCTAAGGAGTCACTTTGCATTCTTTAAGAAGCCAGTTACGATCCAATCTAATCCGAAATTTTCCGGTCGAAATTTCTGATGTTAGCCTTTGCTGCGGGATTTCTGAAATTGTTAGTAATTTTAAAAAGCAAAACGATCACATAATATATTTACTTCTTTGTCTTTTGGGCGTTCACTTTTTGGCTCATTATCATCAGTTGTTTCATATCACTCGACTTATTTGTATCCCAGTCTCGACCTGGACTGGTCGAATCCCAGTCCAGGCGAATAATTTTTTCGCTGTGAATTTTACACAATTTTGTAACCATTAGCGGGTGACTCCATAAAAATTACTGCGCGGCCAGTTCCGCAGTTCTTTGTAACTTGTCAAGTAAACACCTTTGTGTTTAAACTTAGGCTTTACCTTGTGGAGAGTAGTGCTTAGCGTTCGCACACTCCATGACATTGTATGCACGGCACCTGTGAAGACAACTCGATCCTTAAAGATCATTGTAATCACTATTAGGGTAGTCTACCGGTTAACCCGAATCTATGTATCCGAATGGTATATAGGGTCCAGCACATGTAAAAATTAGGATGATTTTTACTCAATTCCATTTTAACCAATCTTAACCGGTACATTACATTAATAATAATAATAATAATCGTTACCCACAATATGACGCTTCTTTTCGTTAACTGGATGTTAACCAAATTTTTTTTCTGTAAAAAAATGTCATATTGCGGGTAACGATTATTATTATTGTTAATGTAATGTACCGGTTAAGATTGGTTAAAATGGAATTGAGTGAAAATCATCCAAATTTTTACATGTGCTGGGCCCTATATACCATTAATATTTCTTTCTTCATATCGGCTTACGTCCTCCCCTTCTTCATCCCGTCCATAAAACTTATTCTCCTCCATCCGCTTTCCCGTTTGACCAACATCCTCCCCTGTATCGCGGCCCCAAGCAACCCTTCACGTCTCATAACCTTTTCAAACCACCTACCCTGCCTGCTCCAAATTTCCTCCAGAATTTTCCTCAACTCACTCACCATATTGAACACGTTCTTGTTTGTCTTCCTTTCCGTCCAACGCACTTTCTCCATCCTCCTCGTCGCAGTTAGCGATGACTAGGCATTATAAAACCGGTAGTAGTCCTAATTTTGTTTAACATGCTGGATGACTAAGGTCATTTCGTACATACTGTCTGCCACGTGCAGACAGGGGCAACAGCACTCGGTCGAATTGGGGGATCGCTCCTCCAAACTCGAGCCGAGCCCAACGATTCTAAACTTCGGTGACTGATCGGGAACCGGTGTTTCCATCGTGGCAGGCCGTTACCCTATAAAACCGGGCCTAAGTGTCGAAACTATGGTTGGTTGTCAATGAATATATGTAATAAAAGGTATGGTTTCCGACGTAACATTCGTGAACCATTGTCACTATCGAGAAGAAGTACCTTAATAATCACAATGATTGTTGAAACCATGGTTTTAAGTAAAAGTGTGGAATATACAAAGTACACACTCATTTAGTGAACTTAAGCAGTAATTTTGCAAAGTGTTTTGATTCGAGGTGAATGGTAGAATCCCTAATGAAAGCAGTTCCCGGTGTTCCGTCCCACCCTCTTCACCTCCCAACGGTTCATGCCACGCATCCGATAAACCCCTCCCGGCCTCTCCGGGTCGGCGAATTTCCGTAACGTGCGGCTTCTTCGCCATATTCCACGCCTTTCTCTCACTCCCCCTTTCCCTCTCTTCTTCTTCCAAGTCCTTATTATCTCACGAATCTGCTTCCGCTAACGTGGACGGATGTCTATCTGCTCATTTTTTCCATTCTCCTCCTTCCCGCGGGGGCCCAGCGGCTCGACTGTCACGCGTCAACGCTCTGATGCTCCCGCAGACAGGTCTCTCTCTCTGTTTCCGTCGGTTTCGTTTTTCCTCCGAGTAGCGTAAAGCTGTCCACCTTTTCCCCCCAAGAAATGAATGAAACCTCTTCCCCGTATCCACGCGACCTGAAATTCGCCGGGGAAAGTGTTAAAAAGGCGACCGCCGCCGCCGAGTCAATTGCGCGAATGCCTCCCGAGTTTTCTTTTCTTTCGATATTCTTATTAGTTTAACCTTTTTACTGTTAGGTGGGTGATATCCATCAGTTATGCTCGGGCAGCTGAACTACCACCTTTTGTCGTGGTGATTTTTGTAGCGATTTTGCTGTCAGAGATACAGTTGAGTGCCGTCACTGTGGACTACCCGACGAAACTCGCCGCACTATCGCACCTGCCGTTATTTACCTGTCAGCCTCTCGCTAAATCATAGTCAGTGAAGTCATATTTTTTCAAGGATATTTGATCATCATGAGACATGAAAATTTGTTTGCTTTAGCTCTCCACTCATTTACCTATCAGATAAAAGCTTTACTTCATAATTCTTCATCTTAAAATCTCTCATAATTTGCCTCGTGTAAATGTGTACTCTGAGAATAGAGGACTAGAATAGGATGCAGGCGTTGGAGACGTGTATGTGGAAGAGAATGGAGAAAGTGTAGTGGACGAAATGGAAGACAAACGAGGAATTGTTTGGTGAAGAGGGAAAACTTCTGGATAAGATTAGAGGCAGGGTAGGTGGTTGGAAGAGTTTGTGATGGGCGAAGGGTTGTTTAGGCCGTGATAGAGGGGATGTTGGGTAAGCGGGGAAGGGGAAGAGAGAGAATAGGTTTTATGGACGGAATGAAGGTGAAGAAAGACTGTGTAAGGAGATAGGGGACTGTGTCTGTAAAAACTTGGAGAACATTACTATCTTCCATTGATAGGTACATATATTAACCGTTAGGTCCCCCTAATAGTGGTGCTAATTCCACCCTTGGCCTTGCTCGGTAATATTTCATATTTTTTCTCCTTTCAGTACAATTTTCCGACTGTTGTGCTGCAGCATGTGCCCAGTAGATTGGCTTCTTCTGCTTTATGAAGTTTTCATTGGACTTATTTTCATTCCAACTACTCGCTGGGTTTCTTCATTTTTGGCTCTCACCATACATTTAAGCAACTTTATCTCCGTAGACAGCACTGTTCAACTTAACATAAGGGTCCTCGATGTAATTAAAGGAATTCGTTCTGTGGAAATTATCGTGAAATGAAACCGGCGGAGTAATATTTTAAGATAAAGTGAGGGTCATATCAACCCTTTAAGTCTTGAAAATAACTTTCGCCGTGCAACTTACGTACTTTTGAATATAATGTACGCGACAACGTAAAAAAACTGTCTGCTTGACTACCCTTTGTAATTTGAGCTAACGTTTATAATTTTAAACTGCTTTTTTACATAAATACAAAGCTTATTTTTATAGTGGAAGCAAAATTGTGCGTGATAGAATAAAAGTACCTAGTATGTCCGAAGAGGTCGGTTTTCAAATGTTGATGCGGAAATTATCATGTGAGGGTATTTTTTCACCTTTAATCCTTTTTTTCTTAACTTTTAGCGTGCTAATTAACGATTCCCCACTTACTGTTCTGATGTCATAAATTAATCATTGTCATTACCCGAAGTGATATTAAGGACAATCTTTCGCATTTGGCCATTCGTTGTTTGCTAAACGTGAGTTAATATGGACTGGCAAGGAATGCCGTAGTGAAAAACTTCATTAAAATCTTAATGGGAATCGATGAGACTTGTCATTTCATTTTAGGAATGCCGGAACCTTTAAATTTTTAAAGCAGAGCGGTTTCGTTGAATACTCCATATTTGATTGCCATCTGGGACGAGAAGCTTAACATTTATTTTAGAAAGGGATTTATTCATAGTTTTATGGTGAGATTGATAGTTGAATAAAGATTTCTCTTGGATATATTTTCTTGCAGGAGATCATGGCACTTGGGTAATAAAAGCAAACTCATTTTAGAGTGCTACCGTCTTTCATCAATGGGGCTAATTATGGGTAATTCATAATCAGGTCAGGGAGTTAATGACTACATTGAAGATATTCAAGTCGCTATGATCATTTATATACATGAGAGTATGGGCGATTATGTTCTTTATTATCGTTGCTAAAATAGCGGTTGCTAGTAATGCTAGATTTGCAAAGTGTTTTCTATATTGCTCGATTTACCCGATTAAGATATCAATCGCCTGGTCAATGCTAGGGATGTTAGTTTAGGTTATTTTTCTCTCTACGTATCGAATTACTGAAATATTTTTACTACAAATAGAAATTAATTTATTTTTAGCAATTTCAAATTTATGTAGTGCCACAGAAACCTTAAAATCGTTAATACTTAAAATTGCTGCCACGGATGGAGGAATATCTTCTGTTCATTTGTTGGCACATTGACGTGGTATCAGAAAATTCCCAAGATGCCCAATAATTATACCTTTCGTGATATATTGTCTCCGTCTCAATATTTTTGGTTCTAGGGGTAACATTTATTAGGTTTTTCTCTGAATTGTCTGCGAAATTTATTGTACTCAGTCATTTTTGTCTTCTGACCTTAGCACTCTCCTTGGTATTGATCTATCCCGAGTTTTGTGTAACAAAAAAATTGAAAAAATAAAATAAAACTTTGCGTTAGCCTCATGCCTAATTTTGCGTCCACGATAACCAACGGAATGAGTTTGGTGCGGGGCTTCGAAGGCTAATTACTTTTGTTCAAGGGCTAGTATTCGAGTGGAACAGTGTCCTTAGCTTATCACAAGTTTTCCACCTCGCTATCAGTATCGGTTCTATTCCGATCGGGGTGTATCGCCCATCTTTATTCAATGTACTGTTCCAGACTAGATGTATTTTTAAAATCAAGGATCTATGTGTTTTTCAGCCTTTCTTTCGACCATCACTACACTCAATGTACGCGACGTTATAAAATTGGTCGAGATGCCCGCTTAGGACACAATCAAGGGGGCTACACGGCGGCACGGAATATATGTTAATCCCACACTGCATCTCTAGAACGGATAGAAGCAGCAAAATGTGAGAGTTGCGCTGTTGAACTGATAAGCGTAAGAATTCTTTCTTTAGCTCGCCATTACTATAGGTATAGCGAAACTTAGTGGCATTCACAAACGGAGAACCAGAGATCACTGAGGGTAAATCAAGCGTTGATGAGCGGGCAAAGGTACCGAAGGACTCCCGGAATGATATTTGGAGGATGAATCGGCCACTTTATCCAATATCACTAGTATGCTTTCCTCTCCCTTGCGTCATACTCTTAACAAGTGAGTGCCACCAAGTTTCGCTACACCTATACTACGAAAAAATGGAGACTCATTTAAGGTAGTTTGAGTGAGATTTTTTTCTTGTCATAACTGAGACCATATTCGAATTTTAAATGTAAGTAGTTTGAAGAAACATAAAGAAAATATTTTTATCTTAAGGACGCTATACTTTGTTTCATATGACTGAAATTCTCAGTAATTAACTAAATATACATATCTAAAGCTTTAACATGACTAATGTTTTTCATGCCGTAGGGTGACACTACCTTTAAAACCGAAGAATTATTTTTAGATTTCGTAATCATTATTGTGGTTGATAATATTTTTTTTTATAAATAGTTGAATTTTCATACGAACTGCACTTCATTAAATTCATGTCGCAATTTATAAGTCGGAACTTCCTCAATTTTTAATGAAAGTCTCTCTGGAGCGCACAGCCGTATCTACCCTATATTATGAAAAATAGCTTGTGTTTTTTTGTAAATATCTCGAAAAGTACCAATGTAAGTACCTGATCAGGATGAGGCCAAATTCATTTAATTTTATGTGAAGTCATATCTCGCCCAAACTACCTTAAGAGACTCCCTGCACTTTCGTCCTTTCGCTCATCCAATTACTTTTCCCTATTCCCTCCCTTTTTCATGGATGGTGTCCTAATACACCCTGCCACAATCCCCTGCGGTGGTTCGCTTGGGAGTATGTAGATGTAGAACTCGTCCTTGTACTGAAAATGGCCTGAATTTTGAGTCATAAAAACTGTAAAACTTCGCGTAGGCCGCTAGCCTAATTTCGCGTCCACGATAATCGATGGAAAAAGTTTGGCACAGGGGCTCGGGAGGGGTAATTACTTTTGTACAAGGGTGGTTTTCGGAGTGGAACAGTGTCCTTTGTTAATCGTTTGATGGCCCAAGTTTTCAATCTCCGCAAGTTTCTTTACGACTCCCCCCTCCGCTTTCCCCCCCTCACGGTCCCCTTCCCTCCCTCCTTCGCTCCCGCGGCCACTTCATGTCCCCCGAGCGATTCCCGACCCTCGTCGTAATTCTGCGTTAGTGTCCGACACCCCCTCCCCCATTTTAACCGAACTTCCATTTCCTTCCCTGCCACCTTCGTCTTCATCTATGCGTCTCCCCACTGCCTCTCTCTTTCTCTCCATCAGTGGTTTTCCCCAGCGAAGAGCAAGTGCGCCCAAGGTCTCTGTGTCTCCCCTCTTGTCCGTTTTATCCCTTATCAAAATGAATGCGTATCTCTTTGGTGGTGGTGGTGGTGGTGGGTGGCTTAACACTCCGTCCCCGTATGGCTTTTACTTCGTTACCCACCTCTTCGTCCTTAACTGTTTTATGCCCAGGCGACGCGTCCGCCTCGCACCTCCTGTTTTTTTTGCGTTAAGTTGAAAGAATTGGAATTTTTATTTTTACAGGTGGGGACCCAGGATTTTAAATTGCGAGGCACGGGGAAAGTTCAATAACCCTTTTACGTTCGACATTCCTAGAATGTGGCGATTTTTTTTCCCTTTTGAATAATTGGGAATTAAGGCTGTGGATATTTTATCGATTTTACTGTGGAAATATGGTTTTTGATTGATGAGTTTTTCGCTCGTGTGGGATGTTGTAGCATTGTAGCTTATTAATGAACGGAACATATTGTTCTCTTTCGTCTGTACGCTGTGGAACGTGTACATAGCAAATTACCCGGTTTTGGCCGTTGTGTAAATACCGCGTAAACTGGGTGCCGATGTTTGTGGAAAATATTTAGTAATCGGTGAAGCTTATGTGTGTAGAAAACCTCTACTTACGTGTTAGTTTTATAATAAAGTGTTTTACAGGGCGACGTAGGTTTGGATATATCCATGTTACTACTACTTTTAAAAAGTCTTTCTCCTCTCTGGAATGACCCATATCAGTTACCTTTCATTCCTCCTACCTTTCATTATCATGTGTCCTCAGCTGATAATCGCTTGTTGAATAGAATTCGCATCTGAAATCCTTTTTCTTCACGGACGGAAATGTGTAATATAAAACATAAAGTTTCCCAGTGACGTATCTATTTACACAATTGCAGGTCATGGATTCTTCCAGACTTTCATGCCGGTTATTTGGGGTGTAGGCTCTACAAGACCAATTTTTAAACTAGTGGTTCAGTGATTGGAATCACTGTATTTTAAAATTAAGGTCGAACCAAAGCAAAGCAGTATCAAACTCTATTCAGCGGATTGGCCGCTTTATTCATCCATTAATTGTTTATTTAGGATGGAATCCAGTGTTTTCGGGAACTGAGGAGCAATTTCGTGTGAATCATTTGATTTGCTGAGCTCTGGAACGTTTCCTCTATTTTTTGAAGTACTCGTGATGCCTGGCCCTCATTTCTTTCATCCTCATCCCCCCCCCTCCTCTTCACTTGATATTCTCGAAGCGTTTATAAGGCTACAGTCTTTTGGCGCTCATCAAAGCACAGCGCGATGCAATTCGGTCGGAGGCTTCATCTTTTTCGTTTTGTTTTACGAGCCAGAGAAGGAGGAGGACGTCGTGTTGTACGTGGTGTGTTCTCCGCCGTTTAATATCTTTTCGGCCAACTCCGAAGTTGTCGGGTGAACGGTACCTGAACTCTTTCCTCTCGCCATTCCTCGGATGTTTGGGTACGTCGTCGCTTGTAAAAGCCCTGTGTAGTTGCACACTCGTCTCCGAGTGGAGCTTTTTTCATTCACGTGGAATGCTGAAGCGTCGTATGAAAAAAGCAGCTTCACGTCTGGTTAAACGGACGATTAAAAAGTTGTATTGGATTGAGGTGATTGAATTTAAGAGGGTAGTGATCGCAGTAACGGACCTCAAGAGGGAACGGTACCTACTCTTCCGAGATAGGGTAAAAAATAATAAAAGCTGTTATTTCGTCGTGCTCGGCTGAGTGATAACTTCGTGGTCGGACGGTAATTACCCGTGAAAAGTGTCAGCTTTCGCCTCGAAGTTTACTTCTTTTTTTCTTGCAACCTCGCGAGAGTGATTGTGGGAAAAGAAATGTGAACTTTAGACGTTTGGGTGTAAATCGTCCGAACTTTGGAAATTTAGATTGACGGTATTGGAATTCCGCCAACTTGATACAAGATTGAGGCGTTAATGGCTATCAAATAATTCTTATCGGCGATTTTGTGATGCCATTGGTGGTAAGCCTACCGGACTAGAAAAAATGCACGAAATACATATCTACCTCGTTGGTGGAAAGACATGGCCTTTTTTCCTCTAATTATGTTTCCTAAACTTTCTGAGATTAATGGAGGTTTCGGTTATGTGCCTATCAATTTTGACTCACCCCGGCAGTAACGTAAAACTTTTCTTTGCAAGATCTGCTATTAATCTAAGTAGTAGTATTATAGGATATCGACAACTGCAATAATTTGCTTATTCATGACTCCCGTTAATTTAGGTTGCGTTTAATAAACGTCTGTGTTGCCATTTCCTTTATTCCTTCTTTTCAGCGTGTACCAACTGAAGGAATGAATTTTTTGCAGTATTGAACGGAAAGGAAGGAAAATCATAATCATTAATGCATCATTTTTGGCGTAGTACTTTTCGAAAAACTTATTGATCCGATTCCACGGAGCATCTGGGCCATGATTTGTTCCCATTGTGAAAAAATAAAACGGCATACGAGAGGTATACAACTCGTGTTTAAAAAAATCTCATGTTAAATCTTAGCTTGTATAAATATTAGTTTTCAGGCGGTATTTCTCTAGCTGAGGCAGGTCTCCTTTTATTATTATTAAACCAAAGGTTTAATCGTTCATAAGCTATGGGGGCTTTGCGTGACTTGTAGATGTAAATCACAAGATGGAGTAGAACGAAAAGTGACAGAATTTGGCGATTGCACATATTTTCAGTTTAAGGCCCATGTGATTGTTGTCCGGCTTATTGAAAAAATCAACGCCAAATCAACTGAAGCTTTCAAAGTGGAATTAATATTACGTACGAAGAGCATTCATGAAAAATGTTCTAGGCGCTCTCTGTTTTTATTTGCTTTAACTTTTCTCCTACCATTACGGGCACTGCTTACCACCTGTTCGTATTCAATGAATTAAGGCGTATGTTGGCCGAGTTGTTCTGAAAATCCCTAATTAAAATTGTTAGGCTATAGAAAACCTAATATTTTACTTAGCTCTGAAATGTTTCCTCCCATAATACTCACGAATAGGCAGCCAATGACTTACAGAAGTACCTATAATAAAATGATTGCAACACTGCGTCATTAAGTCAACTTCGCGCTAGTTTAAATCCGACCTAATCCGATGCTAATTTTTTCAGTAATTTGAAGTAGATTCCGCGTTAAGTTAATGAAAGACGCCAGCGCTGTGAATGTAGTGGAAACCCATACTAAGTCCACGCAGACGTTCTTTGTTCCTATAAATCGGCCTTTATGTCGATAGACTACTGAGAGTAGGGAAAGGGAACTTGGCCAGTGACCGGGCGGAGCTGAAATTTTAATCCCGTCCGGGTGTCACTGTCACCGAGCATTGTGTCGTCGATGAAACGCGCAAAGCATTTTGGGTCACATTTTGACCCAAAAATTTCCACCCCCACGATGTGATCCCTCGTAGCATTTTCCGCCGCAAACCATCGATAGTGTGCGACTGTCACGACTAGTCATTATTTCCACTGAAATATGACCTACAAAAAATTAATGAATATAATTTAGTGCGGAAACAGTTTCTCCAACTACAGTTAGTTGGAAATTTTCTGTGGAATAAGATTTACTGGACCAGGAATCGAACCACTGTCGTAAGGCTTTCAATACCTGTACTCTGACCGCTACGCTAACCTGGAAATCTTATTCCTACGAAGTCTTAGGAGGATATATCACTTTAAGAGGAGCTATATAAAGTAGCTATCATGTGTGCCATCAATGAGCATTAAGGTTAAGTTGGTAGGCATTATCGCTACTCTCTGTCCGGTATCGAATGTCCGTATCCTGACTCCATTTCTTTTTTCATTTCAAAATGCTTACTCCTTTTCTCCCATCCAGAATTATTTTTCTTTTCCTCTTTCACACAGGTTGTTGATTTATGATTTTGTTGTTATAATCAAACTAAAAGCGTGTCACAATAGGTTGCCACAATATAAACTAAATGACATGTCATTTTGCGAAGGAAC
The DNA here is from genome assembly GCA_963573305.1 of Pyrrhosoma nymphula. Taxonomy (NCBI): domain Eukaryota; kingdom Metazoa; phylum Arthropoda; class Insecta; order Odonata; family Coenagrionidae; genus Pyrrhosoma; species Pyrrhosoma nymphula. The sequence goes on along the minus strand of OY754334.1, from coordinate 88,069,071 downwards.
CAACAGGAGGTTCATATACAACAGGAAAGAGCGCTGCTGGTGCTCACATGAACGACATTGAGGCTGGATTCGGGGTGCTTGGGATAGGAATGCCAACGCATACGATGACCAGGACATTTAAATCACGATGGGTGTGAAGGTAACTTCTGTCTCTCAGTTCCAGGGAGAAATATAAGCCAGAACTTAATTTTAATTGCTTAGAATTATTAATATTTATTTTATTATTTCTTGGTAACTCCAAACTTCCGCGTTATGCTATATTCAGGTGCAAAACGATGAAGAAAACCGTTGCCGTTCACAGTGTTATAGCAGGTGCACCACTTTAATAGTCGGTATTCTCGCTGACATTTCTTTACATGGTTGTTGCTATTAGTATTAGGGTAGTATACTGGTTTAGGTTGGTTTAAAAGTGAGAGAATGAGAATCCTGTAGAGTTGTACAGGCCCCTATCCTCTTACGCGTTAACTTTCCTCATCTCAGCATACGACCTACCTCTCTTCATCACGTCCATTATACCTATTCTATTTCTTCCCCTGGCACCCAACGTCCTGCCCTCCATCACTGCCTTATGCATTCCTTCGCCTCTTACTACTTCTTCCAGCCACTTACTTTGCCTCCCCCTTAATATGTTTCAGAAGTTTTTGAGGGCGTCGTCCAAATTCCAAATCCAAAGATTCCAAGAAATCGAAAAATTCTTAGATTTTAATTTTGAAAGGATGTTAGGATAGTGATCGGTAAAACGACCGATTCGCTCATAAATCTGTAGAGAGCACTTCAAATAGTAAAATAGTACTTTTACTGTTTAATTAGACACTAGCGTGGCCTCACGAGACTAATAGCTTTATACGTGATACAATAAATTTATGTAGTTTATAAATCAACTAGCGACCTATAAAGGGTTAACCTCTTCCCCGACCTTTTCATTGCATTCTTACACGAGGTCCTTGACACCAGCTCCCGTTAATTGCCTAACACCTTCTTCGTTAGCGCTATTCTCTTTCAAAATGCCTTTTCTACTTTGCCCGATGCTTATTTTTATTATTAATTGAGCATTATATTATTATTCAATGGTTAAAATTTTGCTCAAAGAAGGGAAGCCTATTTCAATGTGACAAACTAAGACGGCGGACTTTAGACTTCACGAAATCTCCAAGATAGTGAGTCCAGTGTATTTCAATCTTCTTGCACGCGATAAAATCACCATACCTACGCATTGAAAAATCGACCCGGAGAGGACTCCTTTGAGCGGACAACTTCTCCAGCGGTAAAAAAAATGAGAAAAAAAAGCTCGGAGCGGCGCACCGCGCGCCGCTATCGGGCGTTCCACAAACCATTGTCTGCTGGATAGGTGTGCGCGCGGCGATGCGAGGCGATAAAATATTTAAGATGAGAGCGGGAAGGGAAGGGCACTCAACTCTATACTCTTCCGAGAGGAGAGAGAGCAAGAGGAAGAAAAGGGGATAGAAGACTTTGCCCTTCCGAAAAAAAACTCTTCTCCTCCTTCCCCGCACACGTTCCCTTTCCCTTGTCTTCCCAACTCCACACTCCCGCTTGTATTCTTTCCGTGGCCTTCCCTACCCTGCTTCTCATCCTCTATGCTACCTTGCCCTCGCAGCCGCACTCCAAGGCCCAGCCGTGATTCAAGCCGTGTTTGTGTCGAACTCGCTCGCCGGGAAAGCTATTCCTCGCTGGAAGAGTCGAGATTTTTCGGATTGGCCTGGGATGGCCTGGAGGCGTTCTGTCCGAGATGGTGGAGGTTTCCATTCAAGGTGTTGAAGTTAGCACAACTCGGAACGCATCACCGCACTGTAGGGTACACAAACGACGATGAATGGAAATATGTGCGCTGGCGAAGCGTTCGGAAACATGCCTTTAGGTTGCGAAACGCAATGGCCACGCAGGAAGGAAACGCAATGGCCACGGCAGATTTTTTTGTAAATTAATATGGCGTCCTTTCATGCTGCATACTTAAAAAGGTATGCCTGTGACCACAAATTAAATGAAAACTTTATGAACTGTACTTGTTTAACGTGATTAGTAACAGCTTTCGGACGTTCCTCCCCGTGGTGTCCATTGCTGACGACAGTTCCTCCGATGAGGAAGCAGGATGACTGGATAAATTCGTCAGCAATGGACGCCACGCGAAGAGACGTCCGGAAGCCACTACTCATCGAGCCGAACGCGTCGAAAATCTTCGGATCATCCTTGTTGGACGTCTTAGCTGAAAATTAGCGCAAAAAAGCAACGGTGGATGCGATTATCGACGTTCTTTTCTCATCAAGCGCACTCCAGCGCGCGTCAACTCTCCTGGTCTACTTTGAAGTGCGCTGCCTTGTCCCAGGGCCTTAACTGAATGGAATGCAACTGAGCTGTTGTAGACTACTGTGCTGAACTGAGCTGTTGCAACTTGCAGTGCGAACTGAGCAGCGCACCTATGCTCGCATTGAACACCATGTAAATTAAAGTTCAATTTGCGATAAAAATAGTGTGGAAAGGTATAGGATTTTGTTGTTTCTTCAGAGTACACATTTTTCTATCAGCACCTGGAATGTGAATAACATGACATTAAAGCCATTTTACGATGGAACCATCTTAATTCTTTGATTAGTGTGACTTCCCCCGACATTCTCCCTTTAGTTATGGCTGCCACTAGTAACTTTATCCATCCACCTTCTCTGCCTCCTCATAATTAGATATTAAAATTAGTCCGCGCAAATGTTTACCTGGAGTGTGTTCCGAAACCAATACACGACCCAACGCTGCTGTAAACATACAGGTAGAATCCCTTTGCGTAATAATTTTCATCGGGACGAATTTAAAGAGACCTTGTAAGCCCGCTCAGATTTATAACATTTTGCCTACAAAACCCATGTTAACAAGTCCCTCGCGGGTCTGGAAAAACTGTTTTACTTTTTCGCCCCTCTGGATGAGGTTTTGAAAGGGTACTAGATACCCTTAATATGGTAAAGATGATAAAGGGTAAGAACATTACCAGTGGGTAGTAGTGAAGCATTGAAAAGTTGGACGACATTGAGCGATGCGTGTGGAGTCGAAGAATGAGATCGCATGAGATAACAGAACATATATTATTATACTTCTCGACGTTTATTTGTAGCCATTATGTTTAATTAAAAACTTGCCTCACATTTACATGTGTTGTCATTTACCCTCTCCCCAATCCAACCCCTTTCCGGGTAGTCAATCTGTGAACTAGACCATTTATTTGTTACGTTGATGTTTCGTAAACCCGTTGAAACAATTTCTTCCGTGGCAATGACTGTAGCGGTTCCACTGAACTGGTTCCGTGATGCGTGCAATCCTCCCTTCACATATCGTATTCTTTGTTTGCATTCAAGAGAGGAAGAACTTAGTGAAATTAGGCCATACAATGGAGGGAAATAGCCTCTACTTGAAAAACTTAATTAACACATGTAATTGGAGCACTTTTCTTTTCTTCGTCCACGCCGTCCAGTTTATTGACCCTAACAGTAATTTCGAATTTCCGTTTTGGGCTTCGAAGGCTGCAATGTAAACCTTAACTGCATTGAAGGAATTGCCGAAGGGAGAGATGTATTGACCGAGTCGGGAAACTTATCGTCCCACCTTATGCCACCGTAAAAACCACCGGCGATGTGTTATTTGTACTATGCTCTACCTGATTTATAATTCCAACCCTGGTTACAAACATTCTGGAAGTGATTATGGTATATAGACATGATAATCATCTGGGATATCAGAAGAAATCGATTATATTTTTGCATCGATCAGTATCGATTATATCGGGCATGTGGTCATAAAGGTGATAAATTGTTGGTGCTATCAAATTGCCATGTCAACAATATTTTGTCTCACGCTTGCTACTATTGTTTTACAACAAAATCCCCTTATTGCCATGTTTTCGATAATTATCGTTGTATTTTATGAAGTTCCCACTTGGAAAATGTTGGTCATATCCTCATTTCGACGTTAATCGACCATAGCATGTGAGTGAAGAAAGTTATCGAGTCTTAATATATGTTATCCGTTTAATTTTCTATGTTGATTGTCGCTAGTTAATTTACGTTAACATTTTTTCCTATCTCCACTTCGGTAAAATGTGGCCAAGTGCAGGACACTGTCCTTCGGATGGGACTTAAAAGCTGTACTCCTTTCGTTTAGAGTAGGATAATGGCGGCCTAGGATTTCTCTACACCCTTGCTCAATTCCCTAAGAACACCTTTTCTTTCCTTCCAACTTATCCTCAATGACTGTCCTGAATGATCTCTGTCCTATTTCTCCTCCCCTGATCACCACTACTCGAATTTCCTTCTTATTACTATATTACGTATCCCATGCGGTGGATGGATATGAAGACGAACGAGGAAGTGCTTGGTATTGTGGGCGAGGAGAGGAAATGTTTCAAGAAAATATAGGAAGGCAGGTAGCAGGCAGGAGGAGTATGTGGTTGGAGAGCAGATACAGGTAATGAGAGGCGAAAAGCCGCTTAGGGCCATGATAGAGGGGAGGATGTTAGGCAAGAGGAGAAGAAAGAAAATAAGCCTTATGGACGGGGTGAAGAGAGGTAGGACGAATGCTGAGATGAAGAAAGAAATCGTGTAAGGGGATTGGGGCCTGCGCCTGTAAAATTCTAGAGGATGGTCTCCAAATTCCATTTAAAACTACCTTACCGGAAGATTACCCTATTAATAATAATATGCAAAGCATATATGTACAACATATGTTTATTTTGTATTTTTGCGTATTCATCTTAATCTGGGGAAAAAAGTGTTTGAAAAACGCTGAATTAATAATGAAGTATCTTGTAATGCACCTCTGTTTGGTCAGTGTTACGAAATCCATACTGATGGTTTCTCGGATACCCTAGTAATAGTGATAAATTGCGCATCCACAGAAAGTGGTTCGTCACGATTCTACCCACTGGTTTTTCTAGCAGTTTTTTGTCGTGTGACTGTGAGATGAGGCGACCCGTTTCACGCGCACACTTTACGCCGCGGCCATTAGGGGTCGCTTAATTATCGCGCGAGTTTGAAGTGAAAAGGAGTTCGGACGAGGTCAGCGCAGGTGTGGGGGACTTGTGGACGGTGTAAATAAAAGGTCTGGGAAGCTGCGGCGGAGACACTCTTGCAGGCCGTCCCCGGGACAACTCGCCTCGCTCGATACGCCTCTGCCCTGCCCTCAGTGTTCGGCCTTCGTTCCTCAACTTTTCAGAGCTGTCCGTGTCGGGTGAGAAAGCGGTCTTGTGGTCAAATTTCGCACTCCATTGCCCTTGACTCGAGGCGCAAGCAGTTGGGTGTCTCACTTGAGGAATGCGATAGACGTCGTTTCACTTGGGTGGACAAGTGATGAAATCAAGGTCCTGTGACCTCTACGTATTCTTCTCCCAAATCGATAAATAGGTGTGTTGTTAGTTTTACGTAAACATATAGGCGTCTGTTTATTTAGCGCTTTTTTCCTAAATTCTGGTTTGCTTACTTCTTACGCCATAAGCCAAGTTAACGATCGTAGAGATTTCCAGCTGTGCATGGACTTGACGGAAAAAATTAGGATAGAATTCGATCAAGTTTGAAGTCAGCGGAGAGCGAAATTGATCTCCTTGAGGGTCCATTCTTTAAAAATATCTTGAGAATCAATAAGTTAACAGACGATGGATGTAAGAAAGGAAAACGAAGCCTTGAAGACGACAGTTGCTGGAGGAGAAGCGTCGGTGAAAGAGAAACGCTGAGTTGAGATTGATTAATGCCGAAAACATGAACATTTTCTAGGAAAACATGGTTTATAAGTGTGGTAAACATAAGGGAAACCTGAATGAATTTTGGGTTTAATCTCCGTAGTCTCCATGATTTTAATGGAAGAGGATGAAGTAAGAACGATGAACCGAAAATGAAGTCAGACGAAGAAGTTCTGGATCTTCGGAGTGGTTTTATGAATTTAGCGAATTCATTAGTACTCTCGGTGGTGGAGAACTCACTAAGGCGAGACTCGAACCCGTCACATTTGTGTTGGCCGGTGAAATTAGCAAATGTAACGCGCTACACCTCCAGCGCCATCGACGGAAAATATCCTTGCATTGGTATCGTGCCACTGCACAACCATGGGGTTTAGGTCCGTCTACCTCTTGTATTCCGTCGACCAACCTCCCTCCCTCACCAACTTCCTGTTGTTTCCTTCGACCTCTTCTTCCCCACACACCGCCCTCACTCCCCATTCACTGTCGTTTCCGAGAAGACCTCCTCCTCTGGGCTCTCATGCGGATAACGGACGGGGGGAGTGTTTCACATGACGGCGCTCCGCGGTTACCGAGTTACGGCGTCGAAGAATGAGATGACGGTGGAATTCTTGACGGCCTTTTTTCCTCTTCCTTCCACCTCCCCGAAGGACCAAGTTCAGCCGGGCCTCGGGTCTTTTATTCCTCCTCTCCTCCGTTGAGGGCATCGCCAGGCGAAGACGAATGGTTAGCCCCCGATCCCTCCCTCTCTCGTTTCCCTCTCTCTTTCAAAACTTCTCATGTGGGTGGAGGGAAGCAGAAGATTCTGTCGATGGGCGACTTGAAAAAGGAACAAACTTAGAAAACTTATTTTTTTTCCTGAACTAATTTACTAAAAAAATGCTTAAGGTTTTTTTTGTTCTCTGTTGCTGAAAATAACCGTGTAGTCAATGACAGAGCGTTCACTGAATATACAGAATGTATTTGAGTAATTTTTTTCTTCGGGAGAAAATAGGCCTTGGGATTCAATAGGTCGTTCTTTCGTCATCGCCAGAATATTTATTGTTTACAATATCACTAATTTTGTAACAACTGATAACATTTTGCCAGAATATATTAATGGCTAAATTACAACAACAATACTCCTCTAAATTACTGGATAAATTGGTCAAAACAATAAACTCACTCACTTTGCAAATGAATACTCAAAGATAAATGTTTTATGTATGTAACTTTGATGAAATATTGTATCAAATGTGAACTACCAATTTTTTGTAAATCCGTGGATTCATTGAAGAGTCATTGAAGAAGCAAAAATAGAATTGCTAAGCGTTGGGGATGAGGTAATAACGATCCATTATTTCCCAAGAGCTATGTTCCCCCGAAGAAAAAATTATGTTTTGTTAAAAAGAGGTTGATTAAGTATAATTATTTTTACGGTAACATACCGATTAAAGTTGGATTAAATGGAAGAGAGTCAAGAATCATCTATACTTTAACATGCGCAAGCCCATATCCTCTTAATATTTCTCAGGATACGTCCTACCTCTCTTCATCCCATCCATGAAGTGTATTCCCTTTCTTCGCCTTCCCCGCTTACCCAACATCCTGCCCTCTATCACGGCCTTCGGAATCCCCTTGCCCTCCATCACCAGTTCAAACCAACTTCTCTGCGGACGACGCTTCGTCCTAATCTCCTGCAGAAGTGATTTTCTCGTTCTCATCTACCACACAGTTTATCTTTTTATTAGAAAGTATGTTTATTATTAGAGGGGCTAAGGAGGAATGGGATTATTATTAACTAAAGAGGAAAATAGTAGCTTAGTGCTGGAGACAAACGAAGTGGGTGAAAGTCTAGCATTTCCAGTAACGCTTGTATGAATGTCAAGTTTCGACTGACTTCTTTTAGTTTTAGGTAATTTTAAACTGAGTTAATGCAGCTATTTATCAAATACGAATGTTCACGTTAGTGAAAGTGTAGAATAATGTTATACAAGTCATTGTTTAGTAATATATGTCGAGTACCTGGCCTCATTGTTGTTAGGTGTTATAAATGTTGTAAATTTTTGCTTTTTATCCGTTGGTTTCTGTGATATTCGTGAAATTTTATTTATGTATTAGACACCCATTCTATCAAAGTGACCTATCGTTTAAAATTACTCCTTCACACTTGTTTTATTCACTTGTGATACCAGTTGTTTAATATGTTTTTGCACAGGACCTACCTTCATTTACTGCTGCACGGTGTCATCTTTAAACTATTCTTACAGGTATACTTATTTCCTTTGCATCGAGGCTGTTTTCAGCTCATCATGCTTTCTGCCTCTCACAAAACCACCTGAAATACTTTTTTTCTTTTCCTTCCTCTTCTTCGTTCATCCATATTTCTCCCCTCTCTACCTTTTCTGCATTTTGTTCCCTCTGAATGCTTTATCTATCGACATAAGCTGCCTACTTCGACTCCCAGCCACCAATCTCCTTTCCTCCCTAATCAACACAACTTTCCCGTCTGTCTTTCTGCTACCCGGCTTACCCTCTCTATTCTTCTCCACACCCACGTCTCAAAAACCTCCGGCCTCCGTACATCCCGTCTCCGCAAAGACCCAAGTTTCAGAAACGTACTTGTTTTTTGCCGGAAAATCTATGCCTTTCACGATCTAATCTTTCCTCTCCCTTCGCCGATTCTTTTTTTCGCATGCACAACTCGAGCTACGCCATTCACGTCGCGCGCTGCCGAAATTTATGCTCATCTTACCATTCTTAGGTTTTCCAGAGTAAGAAACGAATGGGAAAGAGCATCTATGTGACGCAGTGCTTTGGGGAGGATGAATCAGTTTTTGCTCCGCTCAAGAAGTAAAGGAAAAAAAGAGAGGTCTGACTTTTTCGCCTAATTCCTCCTCGTCGCTGAGTTATTTCCGGTAGTGGCTTTATAGTGAGTCCCGGAGGCATTTTTCGACCTTCCACCCCTCCCGCGCCTCCTCTTCCCCGCCTACCGCCTCCTCAGCATCCCGCTTTGCTTTGCCCCTCCACGCCCCCAGCCGGTCTCGGAACTGGACCAATCCCCTGAATCGTTTTTGTGTTCCGTTCCCTCTTGGTCATTATAGGATTTTTCGGTCCATTTTATGTTCCAGATTTTTTTCTCCGTGGTCTTCCTGCGTGTTGGCCATTCGCCTTGAGCCCCCGGCTCTAATTGTAAGTAGTGTGTTTATCTCATTTCTCCTTCTCGTGAAACCTCCACTCGCTCAGCTATCCCTGCGTTTTGTTTAAATTTGAGATTGGTTTGCTTCTCCCGTGCGTAGCCGGAGCCGTACGATCAAGTGGGTGATTATCTTCTCTGCAATATTTAAGTGGTCCATGAGGTCCATATTCGCGGGCTAACGGAATTTCGGTGGGAATGGCCGTTAATGAAATCATCGGAGCCCTCAGAAAACGCCTCTTGTTACCCGAAATCCTGTATTCGACTGCTGTTCCTCTATTACGTTTTTTTCCGGAGAATCTTATTTATAATTTGGACAGATGTTGCCATCTATGTAAAGTTTTGATCGAGTGGGCATTTTGTTGATGGTTACAATTGGAGGGTCCATTCAGACGCAACTTGTTAATGCACTTGTTAGTTTTCCTTCCGCGTTCGCAAATGTGAGACCTTGATCCTTATTCGGAAAGTATTGGACACGGTCGAACCTCGGAAAAAATGCATGGAGATGATGTCACGGCCCCCTCTTCCCCGGTAAATATCAACTTTTGAATGGTCCTATTTGAAATTTTAAATATCGGAAATTCCGATGCCATACCGAATAGGGCTCCTGGGGGGCTATTCTGTATGTTCTCGGAATCTCCGAGCCTCGAAAGTGACGACATTTTGACGTCAAAGCCTCTTAAGATTTCAAATAGGGCCATTCAAAAGTTGAGATTTGTCGGGGGAAGTGACGTCACATTCACGGAATTTCCGACGTTCGACCATGTCGAGTCCTTACTGAATAAGGCTCCTGGTTTCCGAGACCTAAAGTTTCTGAGACCTAAAGTTTCCGAGACCTTTCCGAATAGGGCACCCGACGCGCTATCAACAATACGCTATCGAGTTACAGAAAGCCCCTAATGGTGCCTTACTGGGCAGTGACGTCACATTCACGGTCTTTCCGAGGTTTGACGTTGTGGAGTCCTTACTGAATAAGGCACCTGGTGAAATCAACAGTGTCAGGCGAGATTTGGTGGAACTGCATTATCAATAATGAAAGTAATCGATATAGTAATGTTCACTTTTATTTAAATTTACTACACGTGTTTCGGCTCTTTTGTATTAAGCCATCCTCAGGTACAATGTTTAATTTCCAGTTTGCAGTTAGTATTTATACATCAACTCCAACGGAAGGGGCGGGGGAAGGAAGGCAGGGGGAGAGGGGGGGTTTGGGGGTTGGAGGGGTTAAGATTTACCAATATTGAGGTGGAATGAATGGGGGGGGAGGAAATGGAAATATGTGGGTTTTCATTATAGCACGATGGTTAGGTCATCCCAGTACCATTCGTCATGTAGGTGGGGGGGAAGTTGGGGGGTCATTGCTCCAGGGAAAGGAGGGAAAATCATTGCTCTAGCCACGTTGCGTCGTGGCTAGAGCAATGATTTTCCCTCCAACGGGCCCAATTTCGAATCCCGACATTGACGGAGATTTTCAGAGTGTTCCCGATTCCCGCTCTGTAATTGGGTGCTGTGTGTGGAGCACTTAAAGTGAAGGTCTTCTTCCGTCGGGTGGGATGACTCTGGACCCCTCTGCACTTTCGTGAAGTGACTGCAGGCTTTTGAGATGTGGGTGTGGAGGAGAATGAAGTGCGGTGGACAGTACGGAAGACGAACGAGGAAGTACTTCATATGTTGAGTGAGTAGGAGAAACTTATGAAGAGATTTTGAGGTTGCATAGAGAAGGTTTTTGGGAGAGGTAATGAGAGGCGAAGGCATACTGAAGACTGTGATAGAGGGGAGCATGTTGGGTTAGCTGTGAACGGGAAGAAAGAGGATAGGACGAAATGTATAATGAGATAGGACGTATGCATGGATGAAGAAATAAATCGTGTAAGAGGTTTGGTGCCTGCGCCTGTAAAAATCTTGAGGAATTTTACTCCCTTTCATTAATTATAATGGTTATGTAGCTTCCAATTGGGCAAGCTATAGCTGGTAGATTATCCTTAATAATAATGCTGACACGCCAGGTTTCTCTCCACCCTTCTTTATTACCATTGTATTCCTACCTTCATAAACCTAGCCACCAGTCTTTTTTAGCGAAAGTAACCTCAGTAGTCGTTCGTCTTCTCAGTTAGTCGACCAACCCGCTTTCATTCGTTCCGTTAATTTATCCCCATTCCATGTAAGACCGACCTCGCCGTAGGGAGGAGCTAATGTCTGTAGTTACCCTGTATGCAATATATACATCGTTTCCCCCTCAAGATGGAATGGCTCCTGAGCCGGCACGCGAAATAATACAAATCATTTAAACGAAAGCCTTCCCATTGAAGCCTCTCTTTCCTTGCACTGCAATCCATCCGTAGCGATCCTCCAGTGCTTTCCTCGGCCGATGAACTTGTATTTCCCCGGGTCGGACGTCGATCTTACGAAGCGAAGAAATCGATTACTCATCACTCGCAGGCCAGTTGGGTCAATCGGAAGGCTGATGCGCAAGTGCCGTCAATCCTTTGAAGACTCTTTCACCCCATCTGCGAATTTTTCCGAGTTCATATTCGAATTGCCTCGGGAATCCGCAAACGTGAATGTGGAGGTATTTTTTTAAGTGGAAGCTTTAATGATGCTTTGTTACTTCCGCAACAGCAGTGATTTTCAGCTCTCGTCTTGCTTATTTTAGTGTGAGGATTGCTTTACGGTTCTCCTTCCATTTTTTCCCCATGCTTATTTCCCCGCGCCCATTTCAGTCTTAGTTTGAACGTCTCTCTGTTTGACCCTGGCTAAAATTTGTCCTCATGCATCACGTAATTACTCGTTATTGTAGGAAGAATTTAACCCAAGATCGTGCTGTGAACAATGGGTGTGAAAACCGCGATTAAGAAATAATGATAATGGACATGAAATCCGAAATATTTTGGCAGGTGTCAGAGTACCTATTTCACTCGAGGGGAAGCCTTTTATGGAGCGTAATAGTCTTCATTGAAGGAAATCAAAGGAATTTTTACTTACAGATAATAAATAGGTAATCAATTCAAACTCCATGTAAATAGCTTGATCCATTTTTCCTTTCACTTTTGTAATCCTCTCCACCATCAGTAGATATTCATAATGGTTCGTCTTCAGATCTATCTCGATTGTCTTTGGAGCACATTGTTTCGGGCTACACCAGTCGATAAAGCGTTTAAGGCTTGCTTCATGGCGCTCCAGAATGAGAATACGTAGATTCCAGATGCTGGGGAGCGCGGAAATTCATCTTTTATCTGCCTAGGGCTCTTCCGATGTATTAGTTTCCAAGATGTTTCTTCGACTGTTGGGACGTGATTTAGCCTCAAGAGGCCCATACGTGTTGTTAGGAAAGCCTCCTTTATACGATAACTGCTTTCCATTGTCAAAGGCTTCTGTTTATTAATTTTGGCAAACAAAAGTGAAAGTTTCTTATTCATTCCTTGTTGGTTCCTACTGTATCCCCATTGAAAACTTAGTTTCTCCGATTCGCATTCCGTGGCATGATTATTTGTGGGTATAGGACAGGTTGTTTTGATTCTTAGATGCATCTGTAAATATTGGAATTTCCCGAGTCTTTCCAATGTAATTCGAAACACAAACCTGATAACGCGGAGATGATATAAAGGAAATTGTTTTTGTCGGACGAGTAATGGGGAACTTTGGAGGAAGATGACGAAATAGAGATCTTGTTTGACGCTATTCCAATAAATCTCAATAATTTCTGGGTTAAAGATAATTAGGAAAAAATATGTCATTTTGAAATAAGAGAAAGCTGTAATATGCGTTCAATATCGTGATTAGTTAAGGGAATGTGTCAACCTATTATTGGAATAACAACCGAATCTTCTGGAACGAGGATTATGAGCAAGATTTAAACGCATCAAAAATGCCAATCCCATGAGTTGATACTGGCTCCAAAAGAGTCATTCCATCGAATCTGGTAGAATGCTATTCATTCGTTAGCCATAGGGGAAAACGAAAGATTATAACTCTTTAACCTCAGATTTTAACGCCGTATCGAGAATCTTGTTAGTAGAGTACATTTAGTATTGTTAGGGCATTTGTACTTGCTCTACGAAATATACTCTCACTTATTCTTCCGCTAATTATCATAAGCTCATCATAAAAGTCTTAATGGTTTTGTTGGAGGAGCCCCTTCCACTCGACCCGTGGCTGACTCGTAGATGTAGACCTCGATTACCGAAAGAATCGATTTAATTACGTCTTAGGGTGATCGGGAGAGAAAAAAATGTCGAGGATTACAGAATTATGCTGCTAGTGCTCGCTATTGGGGTCAAATGGGATGGAATCCTCTTTGAATCCTTAAAAGAGACTGGAGGGATCGATGGGATTAAGCTTGAGAAAAGGCCGTCGGGAGGAATTGCTCTCTCCCTGCAGTTATGCGACTTCCTTTTGTCATGAGCAATCCAATCGTGAGGCCGCGAGAAAGAGCGCGCCGCAGATGAAATATCCGAATGCTGATATCGACATGTCGAAGTTTTCGAGAGTTCCCGTTTTACCCACTTGGCGCTCACTTCAAGAAGAGGAGGCTCCCTCCCCCACAAGTTTTTAATCTTTATTTGCCTGGATTGCAGTCGTGGGCGGACAAATTGACGTAGGGGCTCAAGGGAAGGAGGCCAAGGTACAAGGCGACTTTTTATTTTTATTCTTACAATCCGTGGAGAACTTGAAGGGGAATTCCTCTGGGGAAGGGGCAGTGAGAGAATGGGTGGAGTTTTCAGGCGGGAAGACTTTGAAGCTTTCCACAGGAGAATGGGGATGAATGGCTGAAAGCCCTTACGCTTCCTCGTGCGGCGAATCTGAGAGGGAGGTTTTTTTTTATAAAGATGCTCCATGCTCATTCTCAACCTTTCTTCTACTCCTATTCTCCTAACCAGGGTGGCTCAAGGGAGTGGTCGTCGAACATATTCTACTAAATACAGGTACTTTTGACAGTTCGTATCTAAAACATTATGGAACCATGACGGAGACATAGCTGTTATGCTACGCCGAATCCCTTATCCCAGGGCTTAATTACTCTAATGTCTTCTCTTACTCTAATGCCAAGCTATCTTAAATTATATTATTGTTGGAGGTGATCAGTCGGTAAAGGTGGGATTAGATGGAAGTAGGCATGCCTATACTAATCTTTAAAGCGGAATATCCTTCTCTCCAGGCACTATCTAATTCTTAAGCTCGGCATTTCATTTTTCATTGTTTTCTACCATCTGATTGGTAGGTTTTTGGACAATCCCTATCCTAATATCCCAATTTATGGGACTTATCCTTACTTTCCCTCTTATAAATGGCTCGCCATCAGGTCTCTCAAAAATTCCTCATGCACTCTGCCTCACCCTATGTCGTTCTATATTCCTATTCTCTTCCACTCTTCCCCAGTGTTCTCCTCTCTAGCATCTTGTTCAACATGCCCTCACCTCTCAAAGCGCTCTCCATTCACCTTCTCTTCCCTCTCCGAACCTCCACCACCAACTTATTTTCCTCTACCACCATATCCAATGCCTCCTCGTTCGTCTTCCTCGCAACCCAGCTTGCCCCCTCGATTATTCTCCAAATCCACATCTCAAATGTCTCCAGTCTACCTACATCCTCTCTCCGCAATGATCAATGTTACAATTATGCAGTGCCACGCTCCATATTAGTGTTTTCACAATCTTGTCTTCATGTCTCAACTCGGATCCTTCTTCATCGTTTCCCTTCTCCTCGAAAACGCCTCCATGGCCGGGGATATTCTGCATTTTATGTTCCACCTATTCTATTGTATGCCCTCCCAGCCTTATATTCAACTCCGCCTTCTTACTTATAGAAAATCTCATTACCTTCTTCTTTTTTATTTATCTTCATAAATCATATATGTTTTCACTGTCTCTCTCTTCCATGGCCATTTGAAGCCAAGAAGGCTTTTGGCTCTGTCTTCTGCTTCTTCTTCTGCCACTCTCATCCTCCGTAGATCTTTCCTTAGCTAATCCTTCTGCCTGAGTTTTGGGCGTCCTCGTATCATCCATCGGTCTTTTCATTTTGGCATTATATATGTGTTAGGGTAATGATCCATTTTCCCGTCTTAAAACAAGACCCTTCCATCTCTAGCGTCTGCTTTTGATGATACGAAATATTTCTGGCTCATCGTAAATTTCACTTATCTCTTTGAGCTTTTTTTACTCTCCTGAATCCATCTTTATAATTTGAACGAAATATATGTATTAGTCACATGTTTTCTAATTAATTAACGTTATTTCCGTGTTCTGGGGCAGTGTCCAAGACTCAGCACCGTTTAATTTTAATGGATGTATTATTTCCTCATATAATTTTAGTTTAGAGTTCCTCAATGAGAGTTTACCCTTTATTAGATTGCTCAAAGACAAGTAGCTTCTGTTCGCTGCTGCCAGCCTGCTCTGAATGTCATTTTCCTCCCTGTTATCCCTGTTTATTAGGATTTGAATTCTTCCTCGTTCTGAAAGACATCATCTCCTACTTTTAGTGCTTCATGTAGGTATCTCATCAGATCAGCTAATTTTCATATGTTTTGTCTTTTCACCACTTATTTTCAGACCACATTTTTGCTGCTTCAATTATTTACCGCTTTGCTTAAGACCTCAGGTTTTTTGTTTCAGCCAGCAACATGTAGGTACATATAATAATTCTTGTAAGACAAGGGTGGAAGAGGGGTATGGACCGTGCTTCCATTTCCACCATTCCTTGCCTTCCAAGAAGCGGGTAGAACAGGTCACATTTGTTCGAGTCCCCCCCACCCTTACTTCGCTCTCCCGACTACCACCCTCATATCCAAGCCGGGCTTGACTATGAGAGACGAAATTTCGTCGTCTTCCACGTCTTCGTGGTGTGCGGATGAAGGGATGGTTGGGGGGTCTCTCTCTCTTCTTCCTCCGACCTTCATTTGTTTCCCACGAGAGTCATTTGTTTAATCTCTGGCGTGCTTTTGTCATTTTTTTCCATCCCTCTTTTTTTCTCTCGCTTCCCCATTCGTTCCTTCATGGCCATCACGTGTGAGCCATCATCAGAAGTTGGGGGTCATGCGGGCCCCTTCGTCTTCGGCGCCAGTTCGTCTACCGGGGTAGTAGCCGGCGGGTTATGGCGAGGGCCGACCGTTGATAAAAATTAACCCCGGCAATCTTTTTAAAACTCGTCCCCAACTTGGTCTTCTTTCGTTATTTTTTCGGAGCGTCGTTATTTTATCGTCTCTTCCATTTCTTTCACTTTGGTGGGCTCTGCATTCCTCTTTCTTGAGCCCGGCCTAGCCAGCAACTCGTACCCAATGTAAATTTACGTTATCTGCCCGTTCGACGCCCGTACGAGAAGCGAAATACTGCATAATAAATCAGATCAATGTCATGCATGGATTGGAAAGTCACCATTAGTTGGTGTGCGCATTTTGGTGCTCCTGGGATTTAATTCCAGTCAACCGGCTGAGTAATGTCGATGTATTCAGCTTTATCACCGTTAAAAAAATCTAAAATGGGCCGAGCTAGACCCAGAGTCCCCTGCCCGTATCCCAACCTTGGAATAAGAATTTTCCACCCGTGGTCCGGATCCTGTGGTCCTCTCTTTCAGCCTTCTTGGGGATCAGGCAGGTGTGTTGGAATGAGCAAGTTTCTCTAATTGACATCTAAAAGCATCACATTATCTTGTAAATATATATATCACTGTGTTTCAAATGTAGTTCCTTCTGCAGAGATTATCTCGGATGGTTTTAAGCACTCCCTCCTCTTTTCCGATTGGGGATCATGAATGTTGTGGGGATAGGGTGCAGTGTTGATCCAAATTCCCATATATACTCTTGAGTACTTTAGTGTTGGCCAGAGTACGGGCTTCCGATCCTTCTGGTTTCGAATATTTTCTTCGAGGGATGGTTACGAATCGTAGCGGTTGCGGTTATTTTAGGGATATCCCGACTCCTGCTTGGATACTGTATGGAGAGAACTTCATCAGACAACTCCATCCGACAGATTAAATATAATTAAGGTTAAATTCTTGACCCTTTGGCGCCTTGTCATGAGAGTACGCCGGGTTTTTTCCACTCTTCTTCAATTCCCAATGAAAATTTTTCCAAAACAACCAATCATATGACAGCTAATGACCTCAATTGTCGGAGTCGCATTCCTAAATTAACTCCATTCTCCTTTCGCTGCCCGTAGTGCCATGACGTTCTCGTTCTCTTGCGTATCGTCGGGAGTCGCCACTATTCCTTTCGATTTAAAGGATTTGATGATGTTTTGATTTTTACGCCTTCGGCTTTAATTAATCGCCTTCGTCATCACTGTTAATGAACCCAACGGGATTCGTGTTTTGCAGCTGCTAATTACCGTTACTCGTCCTTTTTCAAGATACGATCGAGTGAGGTTGAACGGTGTAGTAGCGGTGACCGATCGAATTTGAATCAGTGAACGCATTCGTCTACCGTTGTTTACAAATATTGCTTACTTACGGTTCACCTGCCCCATGTGTCTCAATTTTTGTGTTCTACCGTGAGTTGAAAAATAGCAGTATTTTTTAGCGAAAGTTATGTGCTATTAGATACTTGATTGCCTCGAACCACTCTTTCGCGAAGATATTTTTCTTAATATAAATATTCCTTCGACTTCTTTCTTTTTTTATAACCGGTATATAATGGGTTCCATCCCTGAGGTCAGCCTTTCAATATTTTTCCGCCATCAGCTCATCCTCCTTCTCTGAGTATAGGAAACTTGTGCCTGCTCTCATGATATACATGCTCATAGTTCTACCTAATCGTTTTTGCTAGTCAGTTAAGTCATGCCCTTCTTTTACTTCTATAATTATTGGCTGATACTGAATTTTTTCGTACGCTTTAAGGATTTGTAAAATGCAGGAGAATGAAGAGGTGGGTATCGTATGGACGGAATGAAGAAATTCGGGACGTATGCTGTGATGAAGAAAGAAATACAATTTGTAGATCCGGCCCGAAACGTGTAAAAATCCAGACGATTTTGACTCGCTTCCATTTAAACCTACATTAACCGGTAGATTACTTGATAAAAATAATTGTAATAAGGAGATTGAGATGTGTATCTAGAGGATGTTTTCCACATTTTTTCGTGTTTAATGGATCCCGTAGTTATTTTCATGTTCTCTTGGGGTTTTCATTAGATACAAGTAGTCAACGGGTGATTTGAAACAAATGTGAACTTGTTAATTTTTTATTTCATATTTTTATGACATTTTGCTGGCTAAATTCAAAGAACATACTGAATTCTATGGTAATAACCCTAGCTGTTATTCATCGCATGCTTTTTATTGCCTCACTGATTCAGGAAATGCCGAAGTTTGATTGAAAAATCCGGAAATATTCCTCGATTTTGGCTTAATTTTTTAATTTCTCTTTGATATTTTCGGGTTTTTCTTAAGAAATGGCAAGAGTCCTGGCGTAATGTTGCTAGATCAATAACTTGGTTCCGGTACTGACATTTGAGGGTATCATTCTGTTTCAATTAAAATCATTCTTCGGTAAATTTTACATTCAAGGTTTGACGGAAGTGCCACAGAAATATATCAAGTTGCCCATTAACGGGTATTATTGAAGCTGCCTTCAATTTTCGGTAGTAGAGATGTAGTCATTACTTCATTTCTCGTGTTAAAAGGTATTTATTTACCCAAAATACAGTTTGGTTGTATTAGAACACGAAGACCAGAATGTATCAAGGAGATTATTTTTTTGGTAATATGTCGGTAAAGGTAGATTTAAATGGAAGTGAATACAAATACTCTAAATTTCTACTTTTGCCTGTAATTGTCTACCAATAATATTTCTTTCTTCATCTCAGAATACGCCCTGCACTTGTTCATTCCGTCCATAAAACCTTTTCTCTTTCTTCCCCTTCCCCACTTATCAATATCCCTTTATTTCAGTCTTAAGGAACCCCTCGCCCCTCATTATTGCCTCCAACCAACCACTTTGCCTTTTCCTAATGTCATCCAGAAGTTTCCTTTCCCACATTACCAATCACTTCCTTATTGATCTTCCTTTCTTAATATGAAGAGCTCTTAGGTTTCCATCCGGGTTATGGTGTTGAACTGCGCGGACGTTTCGATGGCGTAGTCTGCCATCGTCTTCAGGGTGAATGAAGCCGAATCAGCTGCTTTCTATTACTGAACGCCTCTTTCGACAGCTCTATTCTCCTCCTTATGTGTTTGCTACTATGATTCGAGAGATTCACATAAATAAGAAAATAATTTAGATGCGTAAGCCAACAAACAACACCGCAATGCATGAAAACCTCTTTGAAAAAAAAGAAGCTATTTTCGTTCTGGAAAACTTCGAATTCTCGCCTGTTGAACTTGGAAATTCAGTGGTCGTATCTCGCGGCCATTCACTGCTGCATCCGTTTGCATTTCACGTTTCCCTTCCGTCTTCACGCATTCGTTTGCACTCCGCGCGTTTCTCCTATTCTGAGCGCGTGAAAAGTATCGTAGCAGTAAAAGCCTCCCAAGTATTTCACTTTTTTTCTAACCCTTTTTAAAAGCAAGCGGAGCGAGGAATTCACGTAGGTGCAATTATTCCACGGGGCCTCCCGCCGGGCGCAGTGAACGTTCTCTCCGAGTTTGTACTGCATACATTTTTTTACGCCACGTTAGTGTTGTGGTCACCGTTTTTAATTAGTGCTCTTATTCAGGAGGGGGAGCTAGTTATTTTTTTGTGATAACGATTGTTTTTTGCCTCTCCAGCAACAGCCCTCGTAATTAATGCCGTGCTTGGCGTTACATTGTCTTATTCCGCCGCTGAAATTTTATGGGAAGCTTTCCCAAAGAGAGAAGTTTTTTATCAAGCCCCTCAAGTGTTAAAGCTGGAAAGGACTTAAACTCTATAAATTGAGCGTCAATGTTTTGCTAATGGCTCGCAAATGTTTTACTTTAACACGGAGCATTAAGTTGTGCTGTCCTAAAACATCGTCCCTGAAGGAAAAGGATGGTACATTTCTCAAATTTTGGTCTCCAAGACCCTTACCTGTGATCGCTAGCGATACACTATTCCCATTGTGAAACTAAAATGTTAATGTCTTCTTTTCGTTGTATCACTCTCCCGAGCTTGCTGTATCTAGCGATGGTGAAAACTATTTGCACATCCCGCTTGAGTTAACTCTTTTGTGTGTTGTGTTACTATTTAAAGGTACGTACAAACGGGACTTGAGACGACAAATGTCGAGAAACGCTGCGGTAGTGGATAGAAATGGCCTGCTAATTTGAATGGAACGTTAGGAAGAGTATTTTTAATGGAATTGGGTAGAAGGAAAAATTGACGAAAGCAATGCTTAGTAGATAGAAATATATTCGGTTAATAAATAGTAGTAGTGAATATTGAAGACTATAACTTACAATTAGAGAGTTGTTTGGTGGGCTTGCGGTGAAAGTGGAGGGAAGAACAGAAGTATTTAAAAGTCTTAAACTTGGGTGATGTCCGTCGGGTAACGTTCAAAACGTTTCTCTCCACAATTGAATTGAGTTTATGTTGAAAACATGCAAATTCGCAGAATTTCAATCGAGTCTGGTCTATACAATGTTTTCGCGGAACCAGTGGTTGTAGTCAGAAGCTTATTTAAATTCAGTAGTGCCTGTTGGTTTCACCGGCAGTATTGGATGGCGGAATGGTGGGCTCCTCTCCGAGATTGGCCGCTGAAATTTTCAGCTCCTTGGAGGTTTTTGCTTCTAGTTGGACGTTCGTGCTTTCATGCCGGTCGCATAAATGCTTCAAGCCCCGTATCTCGTTTCGTTGCGTTCTTTGAAACTTCTTTTCTTATTTGCATCGAGTAAAAATTTCTCTCCCCGTATGCTCCTCAGAATGCAAACTTTTCCTCGCCTCCTGCGTTTCTTTAGCATTCCACCAAACTTTCTCAAGGAAATTGAAATATACCAGAGCTACTGGTACCACGCATTTAACGGGAGAGTGGCAAGAATAGCGGTTCGTGGTTCAGGACGGACACACCTATCTTGCAAGAAACGTTGAAATTCATGGGAGCCTAAACATAAATTAAACGATTCAATTCTGGGTGGAACATTAGCCGGGACTTGTAAAATAATTACATCATGAAAAAAAAAACAATTTCTGTCAAACCATTTGAAGTAAGAGCACAGTTGTTTCTGAAACTCCTGCTGAAAGCTTTCTGAAAAGCAGATATGAGCCCTTCTCCCTCATAAAACATTACTCAATACGAAAGAGGGAACATTTTCGAAAAAATGAAAAAAGAGGGAACATTTTCGAAAATTTCCGAGAGGAGCCCTTTTCGAAATTCATGATTCAGCTAAGTGTTTGCATTTGTTCTGTTATTGTAGTATTTAACCATGCCTTATTGCATAATGTGTTCTTATGGAAGATTATGAGGAAAAATGTTGCCCCTCATGTTGCACTGATGAGATTTTCGGCTCGCTGAGGAAAATAGTACGATTTTTTATCATGTATTGTATCAGATGATTGGTAGGATTTTGGAGTTCCTTGCTTCCTTTTTGTCTGTGTCATCTTTTTTTCCTATACATAAGTTTCCCGCCAGCAAGTCTTTCTGAAGTACTTCATATCTTCTGCCTATCCGAGTCTAAAAATTTCGAGTAGGTTAAATAAATTAGCTATACGCTCAAGACATTCACATTATTTCTTTGTGACCAGTCTCTCCACGACAGGAGTCGGATTGGATAAAAATGCTTTGCACTTCCTTTTTAATCAAGTATTTTTCTTGATTTGATGAAATTTGAGACTAGCTTATAACGTAGTAATCTCTCTATCTTTCGGATGTGAATTTGTATTCACTTCCACGTGCACCTAACTAATGCAATTTATAGTTTTAACATTTTCTCTTTCTTCTATTGCAGGTAAGATCAAAACTTGTTGGAAAGACACGGAATTGAGATTTCTGGCTGGTGTAAGACGTAAGTGAAGTCTTTTGCGCTCGCTAAGGATTCTCCCCTACATCATCCTCCTCAACATGCTCTCACCTCTCAGTACGTCATTCATCCTTCTTTTGTGCCTTCTCCGAATCTCCGCCTCTATCTTCCTTACATTTCCTAACATGTCTAGCACTTCCTCGTTCGTCTTCTTCGCCAACCAGCTCACCCTGTCCATTATTTTCCAAGCCCACATCTCAAATGCCTCTTGTCTATGGTTATAATCTTTGCACTTTTACCAAGTTCCCTACCACGCTCCATATTCAAGATTTCACCATTCTTTTCTTTTCGTTTTTATACAGATCTCCCCTCTCCTACTCTTTTCCCTTCGAAAATGCTTTTTCGGCTAATCCAATTCTATATCTGATATCCCTACCTCTTAACCCTCACTGCAGTTATTGCCATCTGGAAGAAATATTTTTGTAAAATTTCATATTAATTATTTCCAACCGACCATAATTTGGACATCCTGTGTCGTCTTCAAGGTTCATCGCAAAATGTGAAAGTTATGGTTGGTCATTTATGAATTAGTGTGGAATTTTGTAAGTAAATTATTTTCGGGATGAATATACATAATATGTTCATGGTTACTCCAAATGCTCTTTCCTACATTCGTGGTTAGTTTAAATTATTTCATACTAAGATTAGTATTCAAATAAATGAAGCCCTTGTTCGATAAGACATGTTGGCAATATAAGATGGCGGAATTTAGACCAAATGACTGGCACAAAAATAGTGGCTCCAGTATATTTCACCCTCCACGAACTGTGCACATTTTGTACGCCACTTGCTGTCTGTCCCCTCCCACCTCAACCTTACAGATTACGCTTTTCACAGCGTTGGGGTAGGCGATTTAATTCTGTTGGAAGATCTCCGCCGGGACGCCTCCCCAGAGCATCGTGCAAGCTCGCAAGCCTTTCCCGTACGCACCAACCAACGTAGTTGTTTTGTATGCAAATGTCGGGGAGGCTCTCTCCCTTCGCGTCGCCGTCGTCGTCTGGTTCCTCTTCTTCCGCCTGCCGGTGTGTTGTTGCCCTCTCGCAAATCCCCTCCAGCCCTCCCTACTCGCCCTCCTTTACTACGGCGACTGATTAATACGGTGACGGGGGGAGGGAGCGGTGCAGACTGTCGTCTTCTTCCCCAAGTCGGAACTCGTTCGCAGACATGGTCGATGCCCGGTCGAGATGGAACCAATTAGAATGCGATTCCCCAGGAGGTCACGGTGAGGTCGCGTCTGAAAGGGTTGCGGGTGCATCCCCCTGTACCTGTTCATGCCTTATTTTATTCTAGTCAGATCGTCATTTTCTAGTGAGCCGTGCTTTCGGCTTTTACGTAGGTAAGCCTGTTTTTTGGTATGAGTAAAATACGTTGCATAGTTATGCATAAAATTGAAGTCAATGAAATGAAGTGCATAGGATAAGGATTATTGACGAATGTGGACAAAAGTAGAGGATGTTTATTAGGTGGCGGGTATTAAACCTCTTGGGGAAAAATCTGACGGAGAAGTACTTTAAAAAATAGATAACAGCGAAATTGGCACTCGTTAACATTAAAAAATGTAGGATAAATGAAAGACGAATACTGATTTACATAATAGGCCTTGAAATAATGTAACGGTTGGGAGCAACTGAAGTCAGGTGGAGAAAAGAAGTCCTTTGAAAACGCCACCTCTCAAATACCGCTCCTTCCTAGCAAACGACACTCAAGTATGGGAATAATTTTTGTACGGAAAATGAAAGAAAATTGTAGATTTCACTGGGGATGTCGTAATACACCCAGTGATATCTCCAAGATTAAAAAAAATATATTTTCAAACGTCGTGAAGTGTCAAAAAATGGAGCCACTAACTTTTGAATGGGGGTTGAAAATGTTCATGCCGTGAGAGATGATAGCTATAATATCGTGATAGTGATTTACTAACGTCATATTGACGTAAATGAATTATTATTTATTTACGTTTTCGTCTTGAGGTTTGCCCTCAACCAAAGTTTGCTGAAAAAACTTCTCGTTAACGCGAGACTGGAACTGGTGCTCCCAGAAGAGAGTATTAGATTTTGACTTAATTTTGTCTCAGTCCTATAGTTTTACGTCTTTTTTAGGGCGGGAGCTAGGCGAAAGGTTAGTCTAGCGATTCCGGTACTTAATCTTCGGAAATGCGAGGTTTGTAATACCTTATCCAACAATATCTCACTCATTAACCAAAAGTATGCCACAGTCAACTAAGTAAGGGACCTGAACGAAATATATCTTCTGTCTTTTAGCACTTATACTCACTTTGATAGAGGCGGGTAGTAGGCGTGGAAACGAGACTTGGCTTTAGATTTGCAAATGACGGAATAACTGCATTTTCCCCGAAAAACCTTTATGGTCGAATGATATCTACCAACTCATTGGAAAAATCTATTTTAAGATACTTAGGGAGTGTAAATAATTGGGGTCGATTTTGGTGCATCGATGTGGAGAAAGCCATCATAAAGACTTGGGTATTAATTAAATGTAGACTTAGGCACTGGGTGGTCTTCATTCAATCGTTATTGCAGAAGCGGGATTCCGTGAAGATTCTTTCATTCGTCATTGAATCGTATTACAGAAGACCAGTTGCTGGGTCATTCTTTTTGAGTTACTTCGGTGATCGTTTTGAAAGAGTTGCAAAGATCCATTGGCGTTGGAAACCCCTCATCCGATTCTCGTCAAAACTGGAGAGTCCTGGTTGCATAATGATGTTTTCCCTCTTGTGGAGTACCGCGGTTAGGTATCCATTATTAACTTGAGATGTGGGGCCAGCAATTCCGGGCGTACTGCTAGAATTTTATCCCTAGTTCTTTTCTCGTTTCATATTACTCCTTCTTGGTGAGTTTACAATCTTTGGTTGCCGTAGCTGGCTCTATCACTGAGTGGTCACCAATGCAAATGAGTTTTCTATTAATGATCATGCTGAAGCGAAATACTCTGATCGAACTGGGAGAACTAACTATGCAGTCACTCGCAGTGTAAAACAAATAATATCTATAATAATTTAACCCGCCCGAATGAAGTGTGCCATGACGGTTGGGTTTAAAAAATATAAAAAAGAGATATACATTTTCCACCGTTAATAATGTCAACGCTACTTTCTCGCCACTCATTAGGTACATCACTGCTAATATGAGACAAATATTGTCCTATGAAGAAAGATAAGGGGTAAATAATTAATAGGGAATCCTCAATGCAGTAAATGAACTTGAAGATTAAGATGGAAGGTAGGAATTGAATTGAAAGGGGACTAGAATTCCTCGATCATTGCACTATTCCTATTTTTTTTCTTGGTTGGTTTGAGGCTACTTGCGCCATTGAGGGATACGTGGGTGGGTGGGGTTATATGGGGAAGGGTGAGAAGATACTTGCGTCGGCATTAGCCTGCTCTCAACGAAAGACGCAGAAGGGAACACGGTGTAACGTCCCATCCGATGGACGGAGTACTTAAGGTGAAGTACTCTCCCCAAGGCACCAAAGCAAGGATCGGGGTAGCACTGAAAAATCTGTCACTGCCGGGAGTCGAGCCCGGGTCCTTGGGATGGGAGGTCAATACATTAGCCACCACACCAAACTGACAACCTACCGGGTTCCTTTGAATGTGTAATCGACTATATTGACATTAATTGCATAAGTTATGTAAGTATCAACCATCGGCGGACGACCATCGTCGATGCCATGTAACTGACGGATAGCCGGATCCGGAACCATCGTATGGAGATGAAAGGGTAAAAAGGCCTTATTTGGGATCATCCCAACCCGGTTAGGAAGAGAGTAATTTTGTAAATTGAATACTGAGGACCACGGTTTAACATGCTATCCAACGGACAGTGTACTATAGTTGAAGTGCTTTCCACATGGCTATAAAGTAGAGATCAAAATTCAGCCGCCGTCGCTGCTGGGATTTGAACCCTGACCCTTGCGATGGCATGCCAGTTGTCAGGCCATCGTACTAGCCTGATCCCCTTATTTTCTCTTTCCTATCGCATCTCCTTCCCTTAAACAGCGGGTTGTCCTTACTTTGAATTAACCGTAGTTTTCTATTTTTGATGCAGTCGAATGCCATTAGAATCTTGGCGCGGTACTCGGTTGTGGCATCCGACGCTGGGGCTCTCTAGTCGAAAAACGAAACGTCTGGTTTCTCCAGAGGCTTGACATCTGACGTTGAACCCAGCGGAAGGCTTC
This sequence comes from Pyrrhosoma nymphula, assembly GCA_963573305.1. NCBI lineage: Eukaryota > Metazoa > Arthropoda > Insecta > Odonata > Coenagrionidae > Pyrrhosoma > Pyrrhosoma nymphula. Next base: position 88,043,074 of record OY754334.1, on the reverse strand, counting down.
CGCGGCAATATCTGAGCACAAGTGCGCGACGGGAATTTCAAATACCGTTCATTTGGCCTCTTTCATTTACTCGCGGTGGCACTCCGCCGGATGTATGGGTTCGTATGTTGTCAGTGCGGCTTATTTTTGTTTTTTCCCCTCACCGTTCCTTCCATCCCGCTGACTTGTCTTCCGAATTTTGCGAAGCCTCGAGCGTATCTAGCCTCCTGGGATGGTGCACGATGATTGTCTTTGTGCAGCCATCAACCTGGAAATGCTTATCTTATGTTCGGCGTCGCGTACATGGGTTTGATAAGTTTTATGTGGCATCGTTTTCCCGCTGCACTCGTGTCTGGCGACTTCGTTTTGTTGCCAGACGATCTTGCCATCTGATACCAAGACGACGATGCGAGCGTCATCGGTTCGTCATTAGACTCTGTGATGTGTGCATTGGCCCCACCGAAATCGGAAAATTATTGTCGGAGGTGAAATGTGCTCAAGAACCAATTTGAGATTGTGTTCGTCATTCGTGTTCTCTCAATTGATCGGGGAGTTTTTGGACTGGCCTGCAGCAGAGTTAAGTTTAGAATTTTCCTGGCATCACTGCTTACCTTGAGTTAAGTCTCGCTTTAATTTCGTGATACCCTTTGCCACTCCTCAAGTTGCCCAAAATTCCTATCTTCCTTCCTCTTCTGTGCTTGCCATGCGTTTTCCTCTTCTATCACCTAACTTACCCTATACTCGTCCTGCATCTACGGTCAGCATTAAAAATACAATGGTTCGGTTTAGAATTTGTCTGGTTTACATTAACCACGTTGGATGTAGCCTTTCCGTAAACTTTGTGTACTATGAGTGTATTGTATATTACATCAGCCTGTCGGTTAGTTGATGTGAGCGATACCGGAGGGAGAACGTATTTACGTCGGTTTTTGTCCTGAGAAAATATTTAACCAGTGGTTATAAAACCGGGCCTAACTAAGTGCATCAATGTATTTCTACATTCTCGCGAGCGATTTTTTTTAAGTTTTACTTTTCTGTGAGTGGGCCATTCTTTACCAGTTTACGTGGAAAAACTCTTTAGTTAATCTTTTATGCGTCAATTCTGGAATTTATCTTCCGTAACCTTAAGAAAGAAACCTTTGCTTTTCATTAGCATAATGGCCTAGCAGCCAAACGACCTCCGGATTGTTGTTCCGGACCTCAGGATAAGGTCTTTGGAATTCGATGCAAAAGTTACTTCCTACTTTTGGGAGGATATAGATAAGGTTTTTATTTATTTTCTGTTATATTTTCTGTTTTATTCAATGTTGAAAGGAGTGATATTGGGAAAATGTAAAATATCTTTCGTGGATTTTTTTCTCGCCTTGTAGTTTTCAAAAGGTCATATTCATCATGGGAGTTCAGGTTTCTTTGTGAATCATTTAATATGTGCTTTTGACGAAAACTTATGGAGGAATTTGCTGGGGGGATTGTATTTTGAGACCACTGTGACTCCCAGCGCGGGCACAGGAAAAATATTGATGAGTCTGTCACCGGATAATGTGTTCGCGAAGCCGCCATTTTCGTTGAATATTGAAATTTAGTTCGTGCCTTCGCAGGAATTTTTGGCTTGGGCGTGTGCATAAATTCGTAAAATGAACGGAGAGTACGAGTATGGTGGGGCGACCTTTCAAAAAATGTTGGAGGGATTGGGATAAATGCCCTGCATCGTCCAACTGCCGATTACCCATTGTGAATGAATGGGGCAGCAACTTTGACACACATGTTTTGTGCGCATGTCTTCATTAATTTTAATGTCCTGCTTCCGCGGGGAAAGGGATGGAAGGGCATTGGGTTCATGTGGCAACAGTATATCACCTTATTCGGATCGCATGTCGTGATGATGCCTTTGTGATGTCCCTTTCGGAGTGATTTGATTTTTTTTATAAAAGCTTCATGCTAAGCTCAGTTTCAATGATTATTCCTTTTCGAGGAATTTGTAATTTGCTCATTTTCCATCCGTGTCCCATCTTTATTTTCATCAGCTGCGTAGCCAAAGACTTTTTAGCCGGTTTGAATACCGAGGAGATTCTAACATGGAATAGTGCGGTACTTTATGGTTGATTTTGATCTGCGATGACGGCCAACCATAACCTTAATGACAACATGAATATACCGGCTAGATCATTGGCTAACTTGCTGCATTAAGTACTGAGAGATCACAGAATTAGATCTCGCTTCATGGATGGAGGACATTTCGCCTAGCAATGGCTTCTCAGTCTCGGAGAATGGCGCTGGAGGATATTAGCTCTTTGTAGAACAGGCTGTCAATTTTTCCAAAAAAAATCCTCTTTTTGCCTTGGTATTGAGCCCAGTCTTTGCTCACCCATTATCTGATTCCGTGATCTAGTCTTAGAGCTAGGAGGATTTGGGTTGATTGGAGGATTTTAAGATTTAGTTGTTATAAAGAACACGAAATAAACTGGATGAAGAAGATGATCGAAGAATTGTGTAAGAAGAGGGAAATCATGGGATAAAACCCGAAACAGTGGATGTAGGAGATATTGAATTGTTACTTATTTGAAGGTGAAGATGGAAGGAAGGATGTTTATTTAGCTGGGAAGAGGAAGGGAACATTTCACAAATAAAAAAATCGCGCCCCGCTTTAACGAAAGCTGTAATAAATAGTACTGAGAACGTCTTTAAATTGCTTAGAAAAAAATAAAAATAACCTTGAAATAAGGAAAATCAATAAATTTTCCATAAACTTTTTACTGTGGATTTTCATATTAGGATTTAGAAAAACTAAAATGAGAAATTCATCGATCACTCAATCTTGTTCTCTTTCTGGCCAAGAAAAGTCTTTGAAAAAGTCTGATCGCCAAAAAATCTACTCGGTATGATGCAATTTCTTTCACTTCTATCTCTTGATATCACTAATGAGAGCACATGCCTATGCAAAGTCTCACGCAAATCTGTACATAAACAAAAATTGGTTCAACCACCTTAATAAATTCCGATAGCATTCAGTTCACTCTCCCTATTCCAAATCCTTTTTTACCTTTTCCCTCTTTTCTTGAGTGGTGTCCTAACTCCTCTTGCCACTAGCCCCTGCGGCGGCTCGCTGGTTAATATGTAGATATAGGAAAGAGTAGGCTATTTCCGACGCCAGGTTTTTCTTTACACTTCCTCCATTCCACTTTCTTCCTCTCCCTCTTGAAATTCCTTTTTTCTGTTATCTCCCATTTTCATGGCTGTTGTTTTAACACCCCTCGCCAAAACTCCCTTCGGCAGCTCGCTGGGTAGAATGTAGATACAGAAAAGAGTAGGCTAATACCGACGGCAGGTTTCACTCCACACTTCCTCCATTCCCCAAAAAATCCTACCTGCTCCAACTAGCCATCTCCATCTTCAACCATCGCGTCGTCCGGACATAGTCGGGCACCCCGGGTAAGACCGGAGTTTTGAAGTCAGAGGCGTCCCAGCCTTCGGCCCCCGGAAAGTACGCGGGATTAATTAACAAAACGTCCGCCGAGGAGGAGTAGTAGGTTGAATCACGCGTCTCCGGGATCCCAGGCGCTAATCAATGATAGAGAGGCTCGCCCTCGGCGTGGCGTGGGGAAGGGCGTATGGCAGGCGGGTGGGGCGAAGGGAAGGTTCATGACCCTCCCCTCCGCTTCGTGTGGAGTCGTGGAGGTTCTGCACGGTCATTAACCCGCGTGTAACTTTGTGCCGCGAGGTTGGTTCGTTCGGACGCACCCCGCCCCGGCTCTCGCACTCACAAGTTCGGGGGAAAGAATGGTCGCATCCAATCGATAAATCGCTTAGGGGGATTGTTTTTAAACCGGAGAAAAAGAGAATTCGATTTTGCGGGAGGTCGCGTCGTTCTGTGGGCGGCGCCCCTTTATATTCGATTTCGCCCTCCCTTACTTCCACGTCTTGGCACCCGGGCGGTATTTCTCGCATCATCATCAAAGGTTAATTCTACAAATTATATCAGTGGTGCCCAAACCTTTTAGCTTTAGGGTCACCTTTCACTTTTACTACTTTTCAAGCCAAAAAATACCTTAAATTACCTCTTAGAGAGCCAACTATGAACTATTTGTAAATCAATAGGGAACCTAATTGGCTAGTGAATTGGCTTGAGGATAAATCATAATAGCCTTATGCATGCAAATAGGAAATCGAACAACGTTAAAAAATACCATTTAGTTTTTCATGATTTTTAAATATTTGCTTTCTATTGATGCATTTCATTGCTTCAGTTTCGCCTTTTACAAATATTTCGTGGCAGTAATGCAAACAATAATTAGCGAAATGTGTAAGAATGAAATGTTTTTCTTTTTGCTTTGTGGACCTGATTAAAATTTTACATAGGCCGAATTGGCCCTCGGGCCGTAGTTTTTATGCATCCATTCGTATATGGTAGTTTTAAAATAAATTGAGGTCATAATTTTTAACAGAGTTTAATTAACACTACATACGTTTTGGTGTGGGGATGAATCATATTCAAGAACACACAATCACATTGCGAAGGCTGTGTTTCCTCGAATCAAAGCTCATTGAGTGTAGGTACTTAACTCTACAGAAAAGAACATCACGTTGTTTTATTCATGAATTTCCGCTTTATAGAGCCTTTAAAAATTGTGAATCTCTATTGGAAAGTACAGTATTCTTCTTCCAATTAAACACGTATTAAGGCCGTTTTACACTACATTTTTTTGTACAAACTCTTCCGTGAACTATTGCATGAGGCAAAATGTATCGTGTAAAGCGGCAAATTGTATGAACGCTTGCGAATGTCTCAATGCCTGCACGGGAAATAGAACCTGTTCTAATTTCGTTGAGACAAACGTACAATCTCACGTACATTCGTTTGTACAAAATCTTTCATCGTGTAAAACGGCCTTTACACGACTTGTCAACTTGTTTTTGATGCGAGAGGGTGAGCTAGGACTGGAGGGATTTTTGATATGGAGGTGGAATAGAATAAGAGTGAGTAAGCTAGATATTGAGGATAAATTGTGAAATTATTAGATATGATAGGAGAGTAAAGGAAGGTTGTAGGTGGAATTAGGAGGTAGAAAATTTGGCCGGAGGACGTATCGAGGGGTAACGGCATGCTCCAGAGGATGATATAGGTGAGAATGTAAGGTAAAGATGGTAGAATGAGGAGAAGAATAGGAATATTGGTCGATGGAGAGGGAGGCTAACAACGTGAAGACCTTAAGAGGGAATTTATATTGGAAAATTGTTTGTAATATGAAGAAAACGTTAGAGAAAACTCCCCGTGGTTGGAGAAACTATGGCTAGGATTGTCCGTGGACCTACCATATATTTAGTTGAATGTGCTTATCTATGTGTGATGGTGAAATGTTCTTATGCTGTGGTGATTTATTTCTTCTCCTAAGGTTTAATAACTCGAATGGAAAAATTTGTACCTCATGGCAGCATGCATGAAAAGTCAAGAAAAAATTAACATTGGAAAGTTAAAATTGAGACTTGAAAAATCCACAAATCAGGGGTTAGAAAATGACAATTCATTGATTGATTAGCTTAATCTACCGGTGATGGTAGGTTCAAATGGATGAGAGTAAAAGTACTTTAGGCTTTCGCTGACGAAGGCCACTATCTCCTTACACAATTACTTTCTTCCACTCGGCATATGTCCTACGAGAGAGTAAGCATATGCTTACCCCATGGTCCTACTTGCCCTTTCCTTATCCCATCCGGAAAGCCTATTTTTTCTTCCCCTTCCCCGCTAACCCAGCATCCTCCCCTCTTCCACTGCCTTCAGCATCCTTTTGCCTTTCATCACGTGTTCCTACCGCTTACTCTGCCTTCTCCTAATCTCGTACAAAAGTTTTTTCTCCTCCCTCACCTAGCACTTCCTAGTTTGTCTTCCTTTCCGTCCAGCGCACTTTAACCATTTAATGAGAGTAAGTAAATAGGTATTTTTGAGATAGAAACTTATAGAAACTCCAAGAGGCTGGAAAACCATAGGCAAAGTGGTTAATGGGCATTTTTTTTTGGGTAGGATGGATATATATGTACTTATGGTGAATATATAATGCGACTATGCGCATCGTACTCGGGAAAGGGGTTTCGAATTTTGCGGAAGGGGGCGTCAGTCTAGGCGGCGCCTCGTTGTATTCTATTCTACGTCCCCCCCCCCCCCACGTCTTGACATCCTGACCACACCCTTCTCTCTCCCCCGACGCCGCATCTCCCCCACCCCCCTCCAGGGACTTGTTTTTACGACCGCCTCCTTCGACTGGCTTCGTCGTCGTAAAGCGTTCTTCGCCCCGTCTCGCTTTCTCGTCGGCACCCTCCGGCAGCACCCCTCCTCGTCCCACTCGTGGGCGGTGTCCCAACGTACCCTCGTCCTCTACGCAATTCCCATCTTCTCATCGGCGTCTTGCAGTTAAGGCGGGATTAGGATCAACGTTTTCTTACGTGACGGTAACGAACTGTGGCCTTTAGTTTTCCGTCGTCTTCCCGTCAAGGCGAATTGTATTACGATTGATGGGAGTATCAACGCCAATTATCTACCGTTTTTGCCAACGGATTTGTATACGGTGTGGAAGTGACTGTTGATTTTCATGTTTAAACTACAAAATATAAATAATCCGATAGCACTACTGACAAATAATGTATTTAGAATGTTAATTGTGTTTCTTTGGAAAGTTAAAAAGTAGATGGGCAATCTGGAAATGGAATTTAATAAAAATTGAAAAAAAGCTCTCCTCTGGTTGGCTACCGGTGGCGTAGCGTGACGGAAAAGTAAATCTTTACCCAGATTCGCTCATTGTCCGTTGACGACACCGTCGACGTCCGGGAATCGTTATAGGTCCCGATACGTAACAATCGCCAAGCTCCGCGAACGTCACCGTCCGACTCCGTCACGTCAGGATACGTCGATCGTAATCCCACCCTTATACGCCTACATCTACGCATGTACTACACTGAACCGTGAACCACCACACCTCCAATTTGGTATGGATGTTAGGACACCAACCATTAATAATGGAGGGAATCGGGATAAGGAATCGGAAGAGGGAAAGGATGAAAAGTGAAATAATTGTATGTTAACGCAATGTCTTAGTGTATCGCTCTGTTTTTGTGTTAGTTGCCATTGAAAAAGGACGAGGAGGAAGCAAAGTTTGCGGTTGGAAGAGGTAAATGAGGAGCGAAAGGTTGCTTAAGGCTGTGATGTAGGGGAGGATTTTGGGTAAGTGGGGAAGGGACTGAAAGAGAATAGGTCACATCGACGGGATGAAGAAGGGTGGGACGTATGCTGAGATGAAGTAAATAAATTGTATAGGTAGGTAATGCTCTGAAACCTACTTCCATTGGAACATACCATAACCGGTAGATTACCTTAATAATAATAAATAGTTCGAGGAAAGAAGACGGAATTTTTGTACCAATTAGTTATGTGGTTGGGACAAGTAATGAGGGGCGAGGGGATGCTGAAGGTTGTGATAGGGGGAAGGATATTGAGTAAGCGGCGAAGGGGAAGAAAGAGAATAGACTTTATGATGTGGTGAAGAGAGAAATATGCTGAGTTGGAGAAAGAAATATTGCAAGAAGATATGCGCTTGCGCCTGTAAAGGTTGATATGATTTTACTACCCTTCTTTAAATACTACCTTAACCGATAATCACCCTAGTAATGATAAAAGTTTTATTGCGTCAAAGTATCTCCACTGCTTGTTGAATAAATTCTCTTCATAGATTATTCCATGCATAGCTTAAAATGTTGCAAAAATGTGCATATTTCTCTACTCTTAGTTGTTAAAAAAACTGCTTTCAACTTTCTGTAGTTGTGATTCATTTTGTTAAAATATCTCCGATCTCAATTTGGCTGAACTGGAGTGCCGGAGATGATCAAATGAGGCGGTTTTTTAAATCATAAATAGTTTAGGCATACCGAAAATCGAATTGCAACCTCATTGAAAAATGTACTCCCTAAGTGAATGTAATTCAATACCACCAAGCCATCTTTATCCAAGGCAAATTTCAGTGGGCGTTTGTATGAACCAGATGTTCTTGTCTCCAGTCCACATTGTAGAACAGGAGGTTTTGTCATTGAATAACTGAAAAAATCTCATTGAAAAATGTTGTTGTCGTCCTTCTGGAAAACCTAGAATATGCCTTTTGAAAATTGAAATCAACTTGGCTTCCTTGATTTAGTCTCAAGTTAGTCTCATTCGCTCTCACCGCTTCTCCGGCTTCACTTTCTTGTTCTTTCTCTCCTCGGTGTTATTCACCACGGCATACTTTCCACGTGAGCGTTTCCATCCAATTATCGTACTATCATCTTTATGTTTTTATTAGCTTCGAGGCGAGATAAAGTTACGAAATTACCAGGGAAGATTGATGAGTTGATGCTCCTGGAACTCGTAACTTTCAAGCCAACGTCTCATAAGGATCACGTAATTCATTCCATTAATTTCTAGCGACTTTTGGGTAGTCATAGGGACGGTGGCTAGGTCTTTCATTTCCGGAATGATCTCTTGGAGAAAGGAAATGAATCATTTTATTTTCTCGTGTGTTTTCCATTTCCGAACGGTGTACCCTCATTCCATATATTTTCTTAATACCGTCTAATAAAATATTCACTTTTGCTTTGTTTCCCCTTTCCTTGAGGACGTAACGTCTTCTTTCTTACTACCAGCGTATGTTATTGACCCTTGACCTATTCCCAATCCACAATTATGATTTATTCTTGTGTAACCCCATCACATTTCCATCCATACCTTTTACATTTTTCCTTAACCTGCTTTTCGGCACTTTTCTCCAAATTGACATTTCAAAAGTGTCAAGTTTCTATTGTATAAGACTTTCTTTTATGATCGTGGAGAGTGCAGAATTATGAGACATGTTCAAATCCACTGGGCGCTGTTTTTCTCATTGGTGGTAAATAATTCAGTTGTGAGTGGAGATCTCTAAAAAAAAAAGAAAACGTTTTACTTCGACTGCAATAGTGCATGGGTCACCATGACAGTTTCGTTTAGGGGAAAACGTAAGTACTTACAATTAATTTAATTTTTATGCCTTACTGGTTAACACTGGAGCGTTTGTGTACACTTTCATATTAACTGACCTGCTCAATGTAATAGCCGTGAGAAATTTGCTCCTATTCAATTTTACCGTCCAAATATCTAGCTTCCAGATATTCCCAATTGTCCTCAAAATAATGCGAGGGTAGGAAAAGATGAAAATTGACCTTGATTCAATTTTTTGTGTATATATTTCCCAATTAAGAATAAAAGTGAAGGACTATATTGTATTATTTTATCAGCGGTTAAATTTAATTGTCCCCCTAATGGTTTCCGCCTCTGTCGATCGGTGTTTTATGGTTTTTCAATTGCATCTCTTCCTTTTAGTTTAAGTTTATCTAAAAAAACTGCCAGAAGATTGCAAATAGTGAAATTTTGTGCGAAACGCGAGTGTCTGTGATCCCGTTTCATTTCCTTCAACCACAATCGAGAGCGGCGAAGCCGGTAGCGCATTGCCCCAGAGAGAATGCGGATCGATTCCCGGAATCGGCCACTATGTGCGGGGGATCGTGTCTGGAGCGCGTCTGCGTGTTGCAGTGGTATGGGTTTGGATTTAAGCGCTTGGTGAGCACTTGGCATTAAGCACGAAGCACTTCGGGAGTGGGAGACAGTGTTTCGACGCCGAGAAAATTTCCTCCGCCTCGCAGTTTTTCCTTCTTCATGGAGGGAGGCGTCTTCGCTGTTGACGTCTCCCCACATAATTCCATAGTTTCATTTTACTTTTTCCGTGCTCTACTTTACATTCTTTCTCGATAAGTCGTCGTTCCTCGTTCTTCAAACGTCGTGCCCTGGTTCTTTCTCTTTTGTGATAATCTGCATGCGATGTGACAACACGGGTAACCTTAGTGGAAATTTACCCTATTCTCTTTTTTACATAAATGCTTCCAGTGAAAGATGTGGCCGTTTTTTCCCTCTCTCTCTGTGACGACGGGCAACTAATCCAAACACCAGCTCTATCGGCTGTTTTTTGTTGACCGTGGGTATTTCAAAACGACCTTGTCGTGTTTATCTCATGTCAGGACTCTTAGCCTTGGACCACATCTGTTCCGCGAAATTGCCTTTTTCTGTTTCGGTGACCCGCAAAAATGTCTCCTATTTTTTGTCTTAACAATTTCGAAAAAAAATCATCATTAGCGTGACAGTTGGATTACGTAAATGGAGGCAAACATATGAGAAGCCTAGGGGAGACTTAAGTCTTGGAAAATATATAATATTTTCCTTAGGTGACCTTGCTCTAGAGTAAATTAAAGTGAGATTTATTCCAAAACATGCCAGTAAATTGGTAGAATATCGATTTAAAGTAAAAAATCCAAGATTTTGGTGTTTTTGGCAATTATTAAAATAACTCTATTTATAGGTTCTCTTAAAATCAAATAGGTTGGATTAAAACCATTCTTCAATCCGTAGGGGATCATTTGGTTGGATATAAAACTATATAGGCTCTGTTTCACCAGATAACTCTAATATCTTTTACATTAAACGGTCCTCGGCTCGGATTTTTACTTCATTTTCTCATCAAATTAGAAATTCCTGTCCCTACTTCTAAATGCGGAAAAGGAAGGAAAATATTGGTTATTTGGACGGCGTGTAGGAAGAAACTATTAAGTTCAGATACGGATTTAATATGAAAAGGCCATCTAGTTTATGTGGTGGCTCATGTGCTGCCTTCCCATTGTTGGAGCCCAGGTTTGAATCCCGGTAGTGGTGGAGATTTTTCACTGGAATCACGTTCCTTTCTCGAATTTCGAGTTCGCTGTTATCCGTCGTTTGATGTCAAACTGTGGACTCGTTTGTGCCTTCTTTGTAGGCCGTTATACATGAGGCACTTACTTGCGCAACTTGATGTACAGAAATTGCAAGAACGCGGGCACGGAATTAGATCAGGGGCTATTTTACCATCTTTCGTTTATGCATTTACGTACGCAGTCTAGCAATTTACCCCTTTACGCGACGCAATTTTCAATGCACATTCATGTATAAATCAGATTGTGCAATAAAGTGCCACGCGTAAAACGGCCTTATGAGCAGGCTAAGGCCTATGGACCTCTTCACCTTCCTTCTCGTTAAAATGTCCGACCTAGGGCTTCTTGTCTATTTTCAATGACGTAAACATTCTCAGATGTCGGTCACCTCTCTGTATATGTATTATTACTCTTAAGGCCGTTTTACACAGGCCACGAACTTGCACAACTTCAAACTGCATATTTTTCTCAATCGGGCGTGCAATCATTTTAGAATTAGAGCAGAGGCAATTTTCCCATCTCGCGTTCATGCATTCACGCATGCGCTCTTGCAATTCACGGCTTTACACGATGCAATTTGAAATGCACGTTCGTACGGACATCAGATTGTGCAATTACGTGCCCCGTGTAAAACGGGCTTTACAAATATAAAAAAAGCAGATACCTTCGTGAAGGAAACACGGGAGGAGTCCCCGCGAACAGGGAATAATGACAGTCTCGTCGACCTACCCTGAAAGTGGAATAACTATGACTGATGTTCTTATAATCTTTCTGCTCTCGACTCGAGGGGGGTGTGGGCGTTCCATAACCCCCGGCGTTTTTGTCTTGTGAAGTGGGAGAGGCCAGATAGTACCCAAGAAACGTTTGACGAAGCACATGGGTGCAATGGTCGGTGTATCGGAATGTCCGTCAGGGCCATCCCGCATGTTTGGAGCAGTCTTTTGAGGGCCGAGTCCATGTGCCGTAGCGAACAAGCTCAAGACACGGGGAGGGATGGGGGGTGCCGTCTCTGGTGCATGTCTGGACGTGCCTCGGATGCCGTCCGCTTGTGCCAAGTCTCCCTCCCCCCACCCCTAATTCCTTTCGACTTCCCCACAGCATCGCTCTCGCGTCTCCATCTCTTTCCAGACCTGCACCCTCAAGAAGACGATCAATAAAAACTGTTTTCGGGGTAGGGGCCCTTAACACTCTCCGGCACCCTTGTTCCTTTTCTCCCCGCCAGAAACCACTCAATGAGCGGCGTCATTTCCTCATTTGCGGCACTTTCCACCCTCTCTCACACATACACGGGCTCGACTCTTTCGCTTCTCCTTCCGCCCTCTCCACGCAACGCACTCGAACCCCTCTGACGAGGCCGACGTGGGGGGGGGGGAAGGGGCGCCCCCCTCCTCTTTATGACTCTGCCAGCCCTCTCTCCACTTCCCTTCCTCTGTTTCTCTCTCTCCCCGGAACAAGAGTGTTTACATTCGGGGCCGAGTTGTTTGGTTGACTGAATGTCGATCCTTTCTTCTTTTTTTGTTCCTCTCCGGCTCTCTCACACACGGGCATATCCTCGCTCGCTCGCATCTCGCATATCCCTTTGTCTTCTTTCCTTCTTTTAGTCTCGTGTGTGCTACCCATCCATTCTTTCGACCACCCAGTATCCCTTCTTAAGCTGGGTTTACACGTCGAAGTTGACTGCTATGACAGTCGACTGTTAAGCTCGACTCGCACGTGTGAACACGAACTGCTATGCGAGTAAGAGTCGATAGGGGACTAGGTCAAACGAGATCGACCCTGAATTCGAGCTATCAACGAAGTAGAATCTTTTCTATTTTGGACGCAGTGCATCAACGTGTATCACAACCATCGAAAGAAAAAACATGGCAGAGACCGGCAATTATAAAAAGCTGGTAAGGATAACGTTGTCGAAGGGAGAAACATTGACATTTATTGAGAGGTACTGACACCATGAATGCCTTTGGAATTTGAGGTCGGACTCGTACAAAAATATCAGTGCGAGGAACGCAGCCATTTCAGATTTGGAAGTATTTTTTCATAGACATTCCTTGGGCAATCTTATGTTGTCGTTATCATTTCTCTTAGCTTCCAGAGTTTCCGAAAAAAGGATTTGTTCATGAAGTATCGCTAAATTATGCAACTCCCTTCGCCTGCTGAATCAAAGCCACCATTTTCACTATTATCCGCCGTGAACGTACAGTATGCACTTAGGCCCCGTTTCCATTACAAACATTCTACTACGGTTATTTCAGCCGTCATAACCTACCTGCGTTCCAATTAGCTACTTTTTACCCAAGAAAGCATCATTATTATCATCACAATTGTGTTTTTCAACACTTAATCTCGTTCTATACACGCCATTGTAAATTATCAACCATGTATACTTGATTAAGGGGTCCACGTCCCAAATATTATTATATCCTCCCTTTGAAAAACGAAGGCGACATCTAATCATTAACGATAGGTCGTAGTTAAATATAGATAAGCACTTAAAAATGTTGAATGCTGACAGTCCTAATCCCCTCAACCATCCTTCCAACGATCCCTCAACGCTTGTCATTTTCAAGGCATTGCTATTGACTTCATGAGTTGAAACCTTGGTTGACAAGCGAAATTAGAAATGATAATAATATGTAAAATAAAAATTAAGGCCTTAATAATGTCTTCGTAAGACGATGCCTTGGGCAGGCAGTGAAACAACAAACAGTATTATAGACGAGACAAAATGTCCTTCATTTCATATTATTAGCGATATACTTGAATAAGGGAACCTACCCAAATAAAATCCATCCTCTCTTTATGCTACGCATGCAACGTCTAATCACTGTGAACCATATCGGTCGTATTTAAATATTTATTCTTTAATATTTTTTGCAGACGGTGAAATCGTGATCCCTCCACGCTTTCCCTGATTCAACTGTTTTCCCATGATTCTTCCCAGGATTTCGACCAGAGTTTTGAGTCGCTACAGGGACTCTTGGGACACCTGAGTGTTGATGATAGTAGCGATATATCGTGATCGAGCAACTCTCATAGCAGTCAACTTCGACGTGTAAACCCGGCTTTAGGTCTGTGCGGTACTAATGTTTAACTGTAGTCCCTCTTCCTACGGACGTAAAAGTTCCGGGGGTGCTACGATATATCGAACTGACGATAATTTGTTAATATCGGGAATTAACGATATTATCGCCCACATATTCACTACGATAACTATTGTCAAGTTGCTGCGTCAATAAATATCTTAGATGTGCGATACAAATCGAAAATCGATGTATTGTTCTCCTAATTTCTTTCAATCAGCCTGATCGTAAAATCGTGATATCGCACAGCACTCTTCCTACTTTCTATATTCAACTGTTACTTATTTTTAATTAAGTTCAGGCATTCGGCTAGTTATATCGACATAACGATAATTACCAGATGTTTAAAGGGCGATCAGTCATAAAGCGTGTGTTTGGTAATACTGTCCACATCTTCCATGTGATAATTATCATCATACGAAGGTGTGGATAATAAACGCTATATTCTTTTTAGTGGGTCTTTCACATTTTTCGTATCGACCTGGTCGATATGTCATCATATCGCATAGACCGGATCCTACTTTATTCGGATAGACTCCTTACCTCTAGCTCTCTGCAGCTCGCTGGCACAAAAATATCCTCTCACATCCCTCCTCTTCCTTCGTCTTTTAAGTCCTCACACGTGTTCACTTTCTGGGAGTGGAGTTTTGTAAAATTTTATTCAATGTCTCCGCTGGATCTCGTCTAACGTGTGTTACTTGTGTTAGTGTGTGTGTGTGTGTTTGTGGAATCTAGTGTCAGCTGGCCGTTTCCATCCCATGCTCTTGTGCTTGTGTGTACACATATGCCATTTTCAATCCAATAGGTATATTACGGTTCCCAAGAGGGAAAACACGGCGAGGGTGGCGGCCGTTTGTGCTTCAAAAGGACGTGGGAATTATCGTTGAGATTCGGGTGTGCTGTGTCGCCTTTGAACTGTGGTATCGAGGGAAAGTTAAACATGAGGCTCTTAGCAGTTTCTCCAGGAAACCATTAGCATTTCATTTGGAAGTGTCATGTTGGAAATATCTATTAATTTCTTGTTCTTATACCCCGGTTTGACTTCCCTGGGAGGAATACCAATTAATACCCTTTTCATTACCGCTTACGCTCATTTTCGGTTGCATTTTGGTCTCATCATAGCCATCATTTGGAGAATGGCAGCACAGTCATGTGGATGCCTAGACAATCCGTTGGTGATTAGGTACCTTCAATCTTTCTTATATATAAAAAGTCAGCCTGCGTATGTTAGTGACCGCAAAACTCGATAAGTTGCCGGTTGATTGACTTGAAACTTAAGGGAGTTGTGCGCGCACCCAAAAAGGTTTATAAATTATAATAATTGCAACTTTTGGGGTTGTTTTTACCCCAATATTGTTAACATCTACTCCCATCAGAAAAGCATTGAATTCGGTGCAGTTGTTTCTTTATTTGATTTTTTAAATTACTTGCACTCAAGATATTGGATTGGAATTTATATAATAGAACGCATAAAAGAATGCAGTATTAAATTATTTCATTCAATTTTCTTATACACTTCGTTTTTGTACAAGTATTGCGTTTTTAACTCTAAATTCATCAATTTTTCTTCCTTTTCAACAATAGAAATTTTCTTGGCAACCAGGCGTGAATATCCATTAAATAGCGATTTCATGAATGGTTATTCACGCCAGCTGCATTTAAAGGCCAGGTTCAGTGACTAATTTGATAGCCGTAGTCAAATGACTAGAGTTCCCAGTTCGGCTTGCCTCCTCAACCAAGGTCAATCGCTTCACGTGTGTGGGTTAAATCTTGAAAATCTATGCTTTTCACATGGTTAGCATGGCTTGGATTTCTCAGGAGAAAAATACAATGAAGTGCTAATCTTCATTGAGGATCTTTTTCTTGCTATGTGCGGCAGGTTGTTGGCACAATTGTGAATGACAGCACCAAATCGGTCCATCAATGCGACATTCGACGGAAAACTACTCGGAAAGCAATCATACAACAGAAATGACTTACAGCTGTTCGTCCAAGAAAATACACCGAAACTCCTTCCAGAACAAAAGATAGCATTTGATACCATCATACAAGCTGTGGCTAACCAATCCGGTGGATTTTACTTTATGGACGCTCTAGGTAGAACTGTAAAAACGTTCTTAATTTCCTTGATCCTGGCTAAAATTCGTTCAAACGACCATATTGTGTTAGCTCTTGCTTCTTCAAGTATTGCTGCCATGTTAATGGAAGGAGGGAGAACAGCACATTCAACTCTTAAACTGTCGCTAAACATGCTATTCACAGAAAACCCAACATCAGTAATGGGAAAGGTTCTTCAGGCGTGCAACATCATATTATGGGATGAGTTTACAATGGCTCACAAGAAGTCATTGGAAGCGTTAGTCCATACATTGAAAGACTGGCGAAATAATCAGGTTCCATTTGTTTGAGCATTGGTGTTACTATCCGGTGACTTCAAGCAAACGCTTCCAGTTATACCTCGCTCAACACCAGCTGATGAATTGCATGCCTGTTTGAAATATTCCACTTTTTGGAGCATAGTAAAAAAATGCATCTAACAACAAATGTGAGAGTTCAACTTCAAACCGATCCAAAAGCTGACATATTTTCAAAACTATTACTCGAGGTTGGTTTCGAGCCGGTAAACAGTCTGATCTTTATGTTTATGCAGAAAACGGACAAACAAAAAATGTAGTCAAAGCTTTATAATACAAATGATTTTCTGTGAAAACCATCTTTTTTCTTCCTTTCCATTCATTCCACAGCATAGCCACAGCAACGCAAGGTAGGGTGTTGAATTGAATGATGTGATTTCTCAGTGAATCATATGTTCGCTGGAATACTTACATTTTTTCATTCATTTCATATCAGACTGAGGCACTGCGAAGTGTGGCCGGGTTTAGCTAGTTTAATATAATATCGATTCCTAAACATTTTATAATATTTATGGTAATACACTGGATTATCTTATCTCATCCTTCATGGAAATATGATTTAGGTCTAAATATCTTCCTTGCTGGTTTTTATTGTGATTTATTTCTAATATCCTGTGCGCTCTCATTATAAATTAGTTCATGTCATATCAATGGATGCTGCGTTGTTGTTTTGTGGGTCTGCTTAATGGGGTAATCGCAGAGGGAAATTACGTTGTCAGTCTGTAATCTTATTACTCATTACTACTGCTTAAGCCTCATGCTCAATATTTCCTACTTTTCAATTCAAGATGACCGTTTTGACATTCGGAAAATAACTTGCCTCTAATCCCAGGAAACAAATCGTTGCTGTGCTGTGGCTCTTCTAAATAGATTAATTAAAATGGGACATAGCTGTGCTTATCTCGTATTCAGGCTTTCTCTTCGATTCAAGAATGTCGTACTCACATTCAGTGGACAAATGAAAACTGTAGGTTTAGCTGTTGAATTTATGCGTCAACATTGTACAGGGGTTGTGTGCTTCAATCGTTCGAGATTAATTTCGGTACGTAACTAAGGACTCACTCCTACTATTTCTGCACACTGAGCCTTGGGTTCGTACCGAAATTAATCTCGAACAATTGAAGCGCAACCCCCCAGGTTTGGTATAATTAATAGGCTAAGCGTTTAAGGTGAACCGTTAAATGGGAGCATGTCGCCTCAGGCCCCGCGAGCAATTGCCTCCGAAGAGACACAACATGCTTGGGGCAATGAGGTGATCGCAGCTCTTGCGTAAAATCGCGACCAAGCAAGATTTAATCCCCTCCCGCGGCACCGTTCATAATGTCTCGCAGCTGACTCCCGTGATCGCGAGTAGAGCCTTTTTAAGAATAAACCTTATGGTAGAGTAAGCCATAAAATGTTTTCTGTTAGGAGAATTCGCTCTGCGATTCTCGGAGTAAGGCTTCGCCAGTTGCTCTTCCAGCTAATCTGAATTTTGCAACGTTTTTTCAACCGTGTGCCTGGGTCAGTTCCAACCTTGATCGACCGGACCTTGTAGGGGCTTAAAATGCTACGCCCCAAATCTGGCTTATTTTACAGCGCGAGCTACCCGCATTCTGCAAGGTTAAAAGCAGGACGGCAGGTGCTGCTGCTTGCGAAGTTAGGGCGGCATTCGTATCAGGATGGGGAATTACCTGCTCGGGATTCGAAAAGTCATTTACCCCATGTTCTGATGGCTTTTAGTCCATTTAGTTGCAGAACTGGGTTCCTTGCCGCAAGTTATTACATTCGTACGGGAGGGCTGTGGGGTGCTTCAGGAGCTGCGGGGTGCTTCAGGAGCTTAAACTTTAGTAGGTTGTAGAGATAAGAGGGTATTCGTTTTTTTCATTATTTGGTCCTCTACCAGCCGCTTTTTTTCTTTTTTCTCAATCAGTTTCACTGCTATACTACTTTTCTAGGGTCGCATTATTCCTTTCATTATTTCTTTGTTCAGTTCAGCATAATTAATAACTCTCTCCATTACATCCATGGTGTCAATTTGTCTTCTTCCTCTTGCCCTTTCTTTCCGGCGTTCTCCCTCCCAAATCGCCATCCTTAGTCCTCTTTATGATCTCTGGTTATATATTTTCTTGGTATTACAACCTATGCTAATGATTTATTGTATAGATAAAGCTGACGTCAACCGATTCGGCAATCTGATGTGACATTCAAAACTTAAACCCTCAGTTAACATTAAGACTATTTTGTCATATGGTTAACGTCAACCAGGCATTATAAAACTGAGCCATAGTATTCCATGCCCCTTGATCACATGGCCTAGTCGTCTATTCTAGATTCTCCTTGATTTCCCCGAGCAACTATCTCCCATCTTCCACGTCTGGCACGACTTCATTTGTCATCCTTTCGGTCCATCATGCATACTCCAGTCTTCTTCACTCCCGCATGTCGAACGCTTCCAGTTAATTTTCATTCTCCCTTTATACTATTATTACCGGCCGAATAAATATATTTTAACTTAACCAAAACTTGTACTTGGTGCTGGAGTGTGTTGCTGCTCTGTGGATATAGTTAAATGGCTCTTAGTTTTTTATTAACAATTTTTCAAATATATCGGGCGAGATTTGGTGGAAGATTATGTCAATAAATGAAATAGAGACTTGGAAACGACTTGATATGCGTTGTACCATAAAACGATTGCGGACACTACCAAGTTTTTATTTCGTTCATTAGCGGTTTATCGCTAAATCCTCTGACGTGCTCATGTGGTCCCTTAGGGATGGATCCTTTCATAGATACTTTTACTCACATGGTCTGTTAGGGATTGATCCCTTCATACATCCCTTTTAATAATACCAGATCTGCCGCGTAGATGCAATACGTGGGGCACATGGAAACATCGAATTCGTCATTTGCCTCAGGGAAACCCGATCACCCCATCTCGCTGCATGCTAAGGGAGTTCTCTCGGGGAGGAATGTGAAGTAGGGTATTATGGGCTTTCTGCTCCGCTGGCTCCTTTTTGGGTCCTTCCCTTTTTTCGGTGCGTGAGATTGATAGAAAAAGAAGGGAATAATGGTCGAGGTTAAGGCTCCTTGGGATCGTTGATGAGGGAGAGAGCGTTAAGAAGGAAACGGGCGTAGACGGTTCCTTTTTCAAGCCACAGAGGCGGGTATGGGGACTGGATATGAAGTTTTAGGATTCGGGGTCTCCTTTCCTGGGCGCTGTCATGCATTACCCAAGACAGCTCCGACCGTAGGGAGTTTTCTTATCCGTTTCCTTCATGAAACTAATGAAGTTTCTATATTGGTTTCTTTTTAAACTCATAGTATCGTTTAACCTGCTCTCATACCATCCGGTATTCCTATCCTTCTCCCCCTGCCACGCTGACGTAGTAATCTCCTCTTTTTGCTATTCAGCAAAGTATTCAAATTAATCCTCACACCATATATTCCAAAATCCAAAGCACAATCAAAGCTAACATTGTGAATTCATATAATGACAATGTGAAATGATAATTAAAACCGAAGAAGTGGACCTATCATTTATTTGGCAGAATGCCTATGATGAGGATGATGGATTTTGTCAGTCCCTTTTACAAGTTCACGCGGGGGATAGGGAGGACTGCGTAATACCGAGGGCCGTCACGTATTTGGAACCATCTCCTAAAAAAAACAGTGAAAGGAAGGGAACCCTTCTTTTTTATCCTCTTTTATTCGTCTCCGACCCGCCATTTCTCACCGTGAGAGGGCGCCGACGCTTCTCCTGATCCGGCCCTTAAGAGCTCCCTTGTTGGCTCGTGGTTTCGCATGTTGAAGGAGGGCTGCGGGAGCTTTTCGTACACGCAAAACCGCCCCACGGCGATGATGCCCCTCCCGACCTCGCCTAGCCGCTCCTCATCCTTCAGGCGGCCGACGGGAGCCAGGGGCAATTTCTGTTCGTGCCGGTCGTGGATTAGGCTGCGGGATGGTTGAGCCTCCTGGCTTGTGGAAACGTGGAGACGCTGACTCGGAAGGGACTGCGATTGTCGTTATTAGGGTACCATGATGAATCCTTAAGTGTGGACACAGAAGAAATGAAGCGGACCTAACAAAAATGTGTAATAATTCACAGCTTCAGGCTCTCATTTATTTAAACCAAACACTATTCTTTTCTGCCGGATTTTTAAATCTACTGCCAGTTTCAAATCACAGAGCCATCCTCGGGTACAAGATAGGTATAGGTCTTTCACCTGAAGATGACTCTGTGAGTTGAACCACGCTGTAGAATTAAAGAGTGCGAATTGTGTTTGATTTAATATGAATTCCTTCCACTACGTCAATTCTGAATCTGGTGACCTCATTTATTTATTTAATCCAATTTCCCCGAAGGCAGCCGATAAAGATTTTTACATAGAGAATTATGACATGCAACAATGGACGTACTTGTGCGTCCGGATAGTACAACGAACTGATACCCTGAGTGGTGAACAATCCACCCAGATGGGAACTCGAACCCGCGACCTCGGGGTAGCAGGTGAGGACTTAATCCTGGCGCCACCGGGGATGACGGTATTTTATTTATTTGCTCTTCTTCTAGTTAATTGGTAGGTTTTTGGAAAATCCCACTTCCCGCCCTCAAATTGGTGGCAAAGTTTCGGAGAAGGCAGACGAAGTGGTTGGAGTTCGTGTGATGAGCTGAGGGCATGTTGAAGAGGGTGATAAGAGGGAAGGATTATGGGCCAACTTGGAAGAATCTTGAAGGAATCTTGGACGATTTACAGAGAGGAAAGAATAGATATGATGAACTGTAGGGATTTGAAGGCGGGCCAGTACATGCAGGGCGGACGAGCATCTCCAGGAAAGTTTATTAGGTCCCCGAAAAGGGGATTTCAATGAACGCTGACTATGATCTACCTTGCGCTTTGTGTTACAATAAGTTATTTTTAGATTGTAAAGATATTATATAGCCACATTCAAATTGCTACGTTCAGTCACGATAATTTTACATCTCCAAATAATTTTTTTATCGAATAATATCGTAGTGTGTTTCGCAGCTTTTTCCAGTTCGCAGTTGATTTTTTACAAATTTATTGGAATATAAACTTACATTATTTGGAATGGATTTTATAGAAATATATTCTGCTAATTCGGAGAAATTTTTTTTCACACTTTTAAAAATGGCACTGTAAATTAGTATGTATATGGGAAAATATTAATTGGCGAATGAAGCGAGTTACCCTCCAGCTCTCATGCTCCGATGGGTAAAAAATTCCGTTGGAATTACTGGTGCCACTTAATTCTCAGCGGTAAAGCCATTCGTATGATCCAAATTGTGGGGCACATTGTTCCGTCTAAATTCCAATTACTGTTCACTTCAAGTCTTACCAAAATTAGGCTTACATTATTCTGTTGTTATTTCGAAATGATATAGATACTATTTTGGCCACGCTGCCATTAATTGCTAAAGCTGAATAGATACGGTTCAAGAGCAGAAATAAAGATACGTTTATCCTTTTCAAAGGCTTCAAATGAAAAAAAAAATTATTCGCTACAATTCACCGAATAACAATGCTGTCGAAGGGGAGTCAGTGGAAGTTTATGCATTGTAGATTTTACTCCCTTCATTTGATCTTGTGTATGCCACCATTATCCTTCGGGTTGTTAACCCTAGCGCTCACAGTTACATACTACTTTTTTAAGTGTTTTGCGAATCACGCATAAAAATACATACCATACTCAGTTGACTTGTTTTCGTCAGAAAAATTACTACTAATTTTCTTTATAGTCCATGTCGCCTCTTACATGCTTAGTGTGCAAGTTAGTAAGTAGTTGTGGTAAAAATGAAACATTTTGAAAACTAATGGAAATGAGATCCTATATGTTAAATTATGAATGTAAATAGTTTTCGCTTAGGATGTTCTTCTTATTATGGCATTTCAACGTTAAGTACACTTTCCGATGGAATTGTTTCGTGTTTTATCTCTATGGCCAGTTTTTTCTTACGTAATTTGCTTAGTCCTTTGTCGGCCTCGGTGGCGGCGGGGTAACGTCCTCGCCTGCTAACCCAAAGGTCGCGGGTTCGAATCCCGCCTGGGGAGGATTTTTCACTTCCCAGGACATGGTTGTTAGTGCTCGTCCATTGTTGATTGTTAAAATACCCCGATGTAAAGGCCAATGTGTGCTGTTTTCGGTGGTAGTAAAATAAATAAATAAATAAATGCTCTCCGCAAATCGACGTCCTCGTGAGTTAAAGATCGATATCCCAGCGCTTAATATCGCTTTCATCCCCATAATACATAATTTTCTTGTTACTAACGTCGCTGGGGTCGCTCTCCTTACCCCTGACCGAAAAGACCTCGCACTTGATTAATTCTTAAAAATCATTTCTGCACTCGATGAAAACATTACTGAATGGGTTTTGTAGGTGGCGTAATTATTTTTTCCCTGCGTCGATATCGCTCCGGCTCCGTCGAGTGCCTTTCGTCGGCGCGTTATTCGCTGCCCAACCTCGCCAGGTTGAACAGGCCCAAGAGAGTCGTTGGCCAACGCTCCCACCTGCGGTGCATTTAATTAACGGGCCGAATTTGAATAGATACGCTTTTCCAAGGTCGATGATATTTTCTGTGGAGTTCGTGGGCGGTTTCTTCGTCCGATATTCTATCCAGCTGCTTGCAACAGTCAGATTAGTATAATGGCCAAGTTCTTATCTTTTTTGTCATGCTTCTTCTCCCACGAAATATGTATTCCGCTTCATTTGGAGATCTTCGCGGTGCATACGTTATGGGGGGATCGTTTTTCCGTAATGCGTGGGAATGAATCATAATTCCATTGGACAGAAATGAGTAGTTATGAACCGTGCTATTTACCCATCCTTAATGATTATAGATATGTAAAAAACCTGTCTGTACATAGTGATGAGGAGAGTTGTCGGAGTACATGGTTTTCATTTGGGGAGCTCTAAACCTCTGGTCAAAGTTTCATTCATTCAATCCTATGGAGAGTTTCTCCCGTTCGGGAATATATTTTCTCAGTGACTTCCTGTCACAAGCTCATTTTGTTTACTTTACGCCAAAATTCTTTCACAAAAATGTTTATGCAATCGTTTCTCTGATGAGTGTGCATTCGGTAAACTTTTCCCAAATTAACTGCAGTTGATGATGTAATAACGCTAGGGCTGTTGTGTATTTGGCTAGTAAGCCGATTAAACATCGAAATGGACCTGTGCCGATTTGACGACTGCGCTTAGGTATGTTCACACCGCAGAGAAATAGCATGTCATCAAGTGTGTAGCGTTGTTTGTGAGCCAACCACTTATGAAGTCTTTCTTTCACGAAATGCACTGGTTGATATAAACGCTGCCATAAAAGTAAAATACTTCTTTGAAGGAACGATAAGGCCCCTCATTGTTACCACAAAAAGATGAAATGGGAATTTGTGGAGTGTGACTGCTCGATTTACCCTGTTGGCAAGGTATCAAACGTGTGAATTTACTTCCAAAGTTCAGGTAATAATCCTTTCACCACGTAACACCGAGAGTTCTGGCAATAAGAGAAAATAAAAGAGACTAAAACGGAGGATTTATGAATAAGTTTTTTCTCTGATCCATCCTCGATTAGTGCGCGAAAAGATGGGAAAACTGCAAAAACGAAACCTCTTTTTTTCCAGATTCCTTCCTCGCTTTTCCTTTGCTAAGGCTGGGTACCAAACTCGCTGCGCCACAAGCCTTTGCGGTGGCTTGCGGGGTATTATGTGGATTTCGGTGATTAGATGGCCTCCGAATGCTTCCTACTCAGTTACGGATTTTAGGCAATGGTCGCAATATTGTGCGAAACAATTAGGTGTAAGTCTTGTCTACCTACTGCATGCAATCTACTGATATAAAAAGGGTTGGATAGACATAATTAGCGGCATAATAATGTTGAGTGTTTCTTTAAACTTATTCGTTCTCCAGCTTCCATTTTTCCTTCCATCAAATATGTCTACCGTATTTATATCTCTTCTCATTTAACTAACACTATTTGTATTACTTTACCCTCGGCAAATCTGTTGCCTGTTTTTGCAAACACCATCCACTTAATCTGTCTAGGATATCCTCTGGTTACATTATTACTTTTTCCTGCCATCCGCTGGTTACATTCTTTCTTTTCCCTTCCATCCTCACCCAAATACATTTCTCCAAGTCCTTAAATCGCCCTTGATTTGCTTTCAGGATGTCCTGTGAATGATCTGTTCTACTTTTGCTTGCGGACCCCCACCGTTTATCATAAGATGGCTCGTTAAGCGTCTCAGCTCTTCCATTGATTGCTTGGTCTTTGGTACAGTTCTGTGCATAAAATTGTGCAGAACCCAGTACTTTCAGTAGAGCCATCACATCAATCTGATCCCTCTTCTCGTTTGGCGTTGGACATGGATCTTTTCCCGGCTCTTCGCAAGCATTGCGAATCAAAAGTTCGGGTCCCCCAAGACGACCTCCACCCGTGAAAATCCCGTACCTTCTCGAGATATTCCCATACCCTTCGATTTGGCCGGGCTCGGCGCGCTAATGTCGAGTTCCATTTATCATTATCTCCGGCGGCTCGCCTTCTTTCATCCCCCTTATCTCTCTTCCTCCCCGTTCCTTTGCCTTAGTTTGCATTTCCCTCTTTTCTCCCTCGCCCTCATCCCCAGCCCTCCGCAGTCAATTTACGAAATTACCCTCTTCCTTACTGGGTTCCCGCGCACCATCCCAAATTACCCCGTCATAGCCTTTTTCCCCTTTCATCTCCATACGGCGGTTCCGGATTCGGCTATCCGTCAGTTATATCGCATCGACGATGGTTGACCGCCGTTAATTCATTAAAGTAATCTACCGGTTAAAGGTAGGTTTTATTGAAAGTCAGAGATAATCCTTTTACACGTGCAGGGCCCTATCTACTGCTGGTATTTCTTTTTTCATCTCCGCGTACGTCCTATCCTTCTTCATCCCGTCCATTAAACCTGTTCTCTTTCTTCCCCTTCCCCGTTTACCAACATCCTTCCCTCTATCGCGGCCTTGAGCAACCCATCGGCCCTCATTACCTCTTCCAGCCAACTGCCTCCCCCTAATCTCATCCAGAAGTTACGTTTTCTCGTCTACCATGCCAAGCTCATCCTCGTTTGTCTTCCTCTCCGTCCATTGCACTTTCTCCATCTTCCTCTTCACACCCACATCTCGGACGCCTGCAGCCTATTCTCACCCTTCTTTCTCATAAACCACCATCAATGGTCGATATTTACATAATTGATGCTATTATTATCAATATTGTCGAATACACATTCAAAGGAATCCGGCAGGTTATAGGTTTGGTGTGGTTGCTAGAGTACTGGCCTCCCATTCCGAAAGACCAGATTTGACTCCCGGCAGTGACGAAGATTTTTTAGTGTGATCCCGATCTTTTCTCTGGTGACTCGCGTAAGTGTAGTTCTCAGTCTCTCGGGTGGGACGTTAAATCTGTGGTCCCCTTGGCACCCCTGGATGAGAGAGGGCTAATGCCGATGCCAGGTTTCTCTGCACTCTTCCTCATCTCCCGAAGTAATCCTCCACCTACCAACAACCTATCTAATTACTTTACTTGCTGACTACCTACCTTACTTCACCTACCCACGTATCTATTCGATCTAAAATGACCTCAATTGTTGCTTGCCTCCCCAAGTAACCAACCGACCAATGAATCCAGTGTTGCGAAACAGGTGAATTCTAAACTTGAGGCGTAATGGACAAGGGCTGCAGGAGAAACAATCGCTTTCACAAAGTTGATGGAATCAGGCACGAAATAATAACACTGATAACATTCAATTTGAAAGCAAAAGGACTTGCTCTTATTCTTACAGATATTGCTTTCATCCTTGATTGACCTATCTTGTGAAATGATTTTTAAGCACTATTTCCTTCCCTGAGAGCCTACATTATTATTGGTTCTCGGTGAAAACTCTCCGTCCGAGCAACATCCCCCATACAAAAATTAAAGGGAGTCTCCAATAGCCGTAAACAATTGAAATTCTTTACGGCAATTGGAGACTCCCTTTAATTTTTGTTTTGTCCAGCCGGAAGAGCTCACCCCATCATTGTAACATCCCTCGTCATGCAAATTTGTAAAATTTGTGTACATTAAAAAAATTTCAGTGAATGGAATAATTAATTCGTTCTCGCCAACGATGTTTATGAATATTTTCCTACGGCGGCGAGAATGTGGCGTTATTTCCGCATCAACGGTTATGCATCGATGTCGGTGAAGATATCGATCGCTGGCTATCGACGATCGCCATTGCTTGCCGTCGATAAATATCGATGCATTTCCTGGACGTGTATTTCGCCATCGTTGGGGATTGCTCGATGTGGACTTCGACTGCGACGTCGACTGTCGCTCTTCGATCGTTCGTCCTCAATTTAGTCCTCGCCCTCCCTTCGGCCCTCCGCTCGCCGCATAGCCTCACCCCACTCCGCTTCCTCTCCACACACATCGATTTCCTGCTGTCGTTTACCCGACCGAGTCGTTATCGTTATCACTTAATGCTCTCTTTCGACTCAAGCCCATCTCCCGTCTTTCCCATGCTCCCTCCTTTTCTTCTCCTCCGTCTCTCTCTCTTTTCCACCCCCAGCCCACTCCTACAGTTCCCCCTAATGACTTCCCTTTCATGGCGAACCGCGTAGACTTCAGTCCTCCGCATCCTATGTGCCATCTCAAATAAAAAAAAGAACTACACCCCTTCTTTACTCCTCACAGTCCCCCACTCCCATCCCGATTCTTTTCTTCTTCTCCCGCATTCAAGTTCGACCTTTTCCCTCTTTTGCCTCGGTGCTGCCAACTATAGTTGGGGGACGTGAACCTTCCCTTTCGGGGCGCACGGATACCTATTCCCGTGTGACCGGGAGGAGGGGGGGACTTATGCCATTCCCAAGCGGCGAATAAATGAACGAACTCCTCTTGAATCGTGTGCGGAGTCGTTCCCTTGGACTTGATCAATTTTCTTCCTCCGCCTTTTATTCGGATTGACGTATCAGTGCCAGGGACAGGAGATTTTGGAGGAAACGGAGAAAGCTGGAGTCATTACGTATTTCATTGCTGCGTCCTGTTCACCGGGGCAAGTTTATGAATAAGTTTTTCTCGTATTAAGGACTGCAGCCTCGCGTAATGTAATTGGCAGGTGGATTGTAGGCTTCAAACAACCCGCTGCCGTATATTTAACATTGATTTTATATTTATTTGGGGGAGCAATACCTCGGAGGCCATTTGTGCTTGACGTTAAACTTAAATGGTCCATTATTTTTTTGGGAAAAAACGAAAACACGAAACAAATAAGGCATAAAATTGCGATGGTCTCCATTTTCTTGAACTGTTGGGTAGATGAATTGTATATCTAGTTGATACGAAGGTTTCCGCGGGGCTTAATTAGTGAAGCAGCTTTTGGGCGTTCCTCCCCGTGATGTCCATTTTTAACAACAGTTTCTCCAGCCATCCTGCTGCGTCTTCAGGTCTGAGGACGCTAGCAGGATGGCTGGAGAAACTGTTGTCGAACATGGACATCACGCGGAGGAACGCCTGAAAGCTGCTCTACTGTATATTTAGTTTTTTGTAATTATAACCCTAATCTAATCATATTTAAGAGCAATGGCTTTGATGTAAAAATCGGTGATATGTGTAGAAATTTGTCAGTTTTTTGACCAGAATTAGTAATAGATGTACACCACACGCGAACGTGGCTTGATATCACTTAGTAGGTAAATTGTAAACTGAGTACGTTCCCCATTTCCATATTTTCCTCTCATAAATGATGAGGTATTTACTGAACGGTGTTGGAATATAGCGAGTAAGGCCCAGCGTTATTTACAATGATTGAAAAAAGTGTCTTTTGAAACATTTTGCCAAAACTCAAATGATTAGTAGTTGCAAATACGATGTCCCTTTTCTACATCCTCCTCATTTATTTGTATTTCTCCATCTGTGAAGACTTTCAACATGTTAGTACTTATTACTCTTACCCGTCAAAATATTTTCACAGCGACTGTTTTATTTGCTCAGTTCTTTGTTTTAATGTTAATTTTTTGTGTGCATTGCAGGTAAGAAAAAAGCACTGAGTGAAAATGGTGATAGCCTATGTTTGGAATAGCGGTATAAGTAAATTCTGTAAGTAAGTCATTGTGCATTTTTCTCTTTCTAATCTTTATAACACGGGAAATAATTGTATTCTAGAAATAATTATGTATTGGAAATAAGGAGAGAAATAATTGGAATTTTAAATGGCAAGAATAGAGGTGGAATATATGAAGACCGAAGAGAGATTATGATATATGTAGTTCAAACGGATTGCTGCTTGCTGAGGAAATGCCATACGATCATTATTATCGGTTGTACTATCCGGTTCAGATTGGTTCAGGTTTCCCTCCGTTACTTTCATTCTCTGTTCACACCCCTGATAATACCCCCTTCCTTTTTATCCTTTGATTTATGTATCTGTTCTTTGTCTTCCTCGTGGAGCCTTTACTTTTATTTATATTGTAATTAATTATATTTCTTAGGAATTCGTGGTGCCTGCTAGTTTTTGCCTAGCAGTGGATATTAAAAGATACCCAATGATATCTAATAATTTGTTTGGCTCTGTCTCTTCAAATATCTATGTTAAAACCGAAAGAGTGAGATACGTATTAATATTATGGAGTTGTAATTGACATGATGATAGTTAGTGTCGAAATTAATGTAATATTTTCAACGTTCTCAGTTCATTCCCATTTGCTCAATCGTCGCTGGTTAGATGGAATCCCTCAATCCGGACATGCTGTATCCTCTGTGATGCATGGAAGTTCTTCCCGAACTGTTTCCGTCGTACGAAATGGCTCGGGGGTCTCAGGAGCTCTTGGAGCGCAGCAGCCTTCGTCCCAAACTTGGGCGGTCGTGATGTCGTGGGGAATTTTTGTTCCCGAAACTTGCGTGAAGTTTGGGGGCGTCTTTTCCGAAGAGAGGTTGGCAGTCCCAGAGTCCTCCTCGGGGGCGAACACACCAGCCTGTTCTCCCCCCCCTCCCCTGTTACAGATCGTCTCCCCACGATGAAGCGCCTCATTCACGTCCGGACTTGTCTCTCCCTGCGAAAGGTCGTTCTGCTCCCCCCACCCCTCTTCCCGACCCCCTTACATCTCTTGCGCTTTCCTCCACATGCGGAGTCTTCACACCAGCCGCCGGGAGTCCTTTTACACTCCCCCCCTCCCCCCCCCCCCCCCCAAAGTCTCTACGAACCTTCCTCCTGCCGAAAACCAGCCCCTGGGCCAATTCACGTCTCCTTCGTCACCCACGTATCTGTCCACCATTTGGTGTTCCTTTTTGGAGTCGCTTCGTCTGTCTTGCTGTTCTCTATTCGCGATTTATATCGGCATTCATTTATCTGAGTATTATACCATTCAACTGGGTTTAGATGGAATTTTTAAATAATTTTTTCTTTAGGTTATCTACCGGTTTCGGTAGGCTTTTAAGTTAGTTGTATCCTCTACACTTGTACCTACATTTGCGGAGACACATCCACCAATAATATTTCTTTCTTCATTTCTGCATGCGTCCTACCTTTC
This sequence comes from Pyrrhosoma nymphula, assembly GCA_963573305.1. Taxonomy (NCBI): domain Eukaryota; kingdom Metazoa; phylum Arthropoda; class Insecta; order Odonata; family Coenagrionidae; genus Pyrrhosoma; species Pyrrhosoma nymphula. The sequence goes on along the minus strand of OY754334.1, from coordinate 88,013,288 downwards.
TTCTTCCCGTCCTTCAAACCTATTCTTTTTCTACCCCTTCCTCGCTTTTCCGCAAGTAACCCTTTCGCTCCTCATTACCTCTTCCAGCCTCCTACTTTGCCTCCCCCTAATATAATTCAGAAGTTTCCTTTCCTCCCCCACCATACCTAGCTCTTCCTCATTTGTCTTCCTTTCCGTCCACCACGTCTTCTCCATCCTCCTCCACACCCACATCTTGAAAGCCTGCATCCTATTCTCGCCTTCCTTTCTCAGAGTTCACGTTTCTGCCCCATATAACGCTATACACTCCATATCAAATTCTTCACCAGCCTCTTCTTTATATCCTTACCCTAATTTATCTTCATCAGCTCCCTTCGATTACAGAACGTTTCCTTCGCTAGCCTTTTTCTCGTCTTAATGTCTGTGCTAATTTGTCCATTTTCTCTAGCTTACTACTCAAGGAATTAAAATACTACTTGCTCCAGTTTGTGGAATTTCAATGCTAAGCAAAATATTCCCTCGCTTTGCAACTACGTGCAGCCATTTATTATAATACAAGGAGAAGAAAGAGAATAAATGAGCTTATTGGATGGGATGAAGAGAGGTTGCCCGAATGCCGAGCTGAAGAATGAAATCGTGTAAGGAGACTGGACCCTGCGGCTGTTAAATAATAATAATAATTTCTATATACTTAACAGCCAAAGCTAATTACTAAGTATTTATTATGGACGATCACATACAACCATGCCCTGGGAGGTGTAAATTTCCTACCCAGGCGGGATTCGAACCCGCGACCTTTGGTTTGGCAGGCGAGGACTTTACCCCGCCGCCATTTAAGATTAGTTTGGGCATTCCTTCTCTATATTATGCCTCATAACCTTTATAATCAGTCCTACCTTCTTACTTGCAATAATATCTACTCCCTCGTTCATCCCCCCTTTCCTCATTAGATCCGTAGATGAAGTGAGAATAGTTCTGTGCTGTATGTAATGAAGGAGTCAAAATTCAGACACAATTAAGAAAATAGTCCTGAAAAACATTACGATCCTTATCTAAAAATAGCGTGTGAAATTAGTTTGAGGAAGATTTTTCTCAAGCTATAATTGAGGACGTATTCGAGTTTTATTTCAATATTTGGGAAGTTGTAAAAATCATTAAGTAGATACAATAATATTAACGGCGCGAAAACTTTATTGTATTAGCATGACTGAAATCGTTCGAAATAACTAAATATATTTATAAAAGGCTTTAAATTGCAGTATCTGGTTCACTTCGTGCGCTGAAAACGCCTTTACAAACGTACTTTTTTGAAATTCTATCAAGATAATTACAGTGAGTAGTAAATTACTTTTTTAAATTTATTGAGATCACAAAAGCTACGCACCATTTCATTTCTTCCCCTATCTGTACGTCAAAACTTCCTTATTTAAATTAGTTTCTCTTTGGAATGCACAGCCGTAGCACATCCCATGGAAAACCGATGATATATTTGGACAAATATGTTGAAAAATAGTGTGCAAGGTGGCTGATGTTTACCTATTATTATAAACAAAAGATATTCTTCGCTATAGTGAGGCCAAATTCATTTAATTTTATGCGTAGTGATATATCGTTCAAACTACCTTAAATCTTCCAACCTACCTTCCTTTTCACGGGAACTCCACGGTTTTTCTATTTCATCCCTTCCCTCTCGTGTTTTTCGGACTGTCTCGATATCCACCCCTATCTAATTCCCTACCCATTTGTTTCCTTTTGTCTTGTTCTATTCCTCGCGTGGGACAAAACGAATTCTCAAATATCAACGCCTCTCCTTTTTCCTCGGCCCGAATGTGCTGCCTTTTTGTGGTGGTTGAGGCCGCTTGCTGATGAATAATGCGGTGGGCTCAATGCGCTCTTCCTTTGTTTTGCTCGTCTCGTGCACGGTCGTATATACGTGTCTCGTGGATTCCACATGTTTGTGAGGTGTGCCTCGTGTCTGCTTTAAAGCGAGCGTGCGTTCAAGTGGTAAGGGATATAAGTTACACTCGGGGTTTGTGCGCGTCTCACCGGCGGCAGGTGAAGAGAAGAGGATGTGCAGGTATGGACCGCGCAGGTAATGAAGTTGTCTCCCACAGCCCACTTTTTCATTTTACCTCACACTTAGGGAAGTGCGAGGTTTAAATTTCGAAATGAAATTGCGATATATTTTGTGCATCGCGAAAGGCGCGATTCATCGAATTATGTCTCATATCACATTGCGTCGTATTACATCGACTATCGCGTTTATCTCAGAGCTTCGCATTCCATTGAATGACATCGATTATCGCAACGCATCGTATCGAATTTCATCGCATTAGATCACATCACATCCCATCGCGTTATATTCAATTACGTGGTATATTGCATTGCATCGCTTTACATTGATTATCGCGGTTATCGTATGGCATCGCATATCTCATTTCATTGCATTGTATCTCATAGCCTAATCTATCGCATTGAATCGAATTAGATCACATATATTATTCCATCGCATTACATTCGATTATATTGAAGACTGTATCGCAACTTCCTACATCGCAAGGAGATATATTGGAAAGCCCAGGCGATTAATATCGCAATGCGATGTTTACGATGTATCGTAAATCGCAGTCAATGTATTGAAAAATCATACTCTCCTTTTCCCTTTCTCCTCCGTTGTGTTTCGAGCCGTCCAGAACGTACAACTTTTCCGCTGAGCCGTTCACTTTTTTCTACCACCCCTTGCGGGCCTTTTTTTTACTTCGTTCGCTCTTTCTTTTTTTTTATCTCCGTGGCGCCTTGGAAATCCCTCGCGCGTGATAGAAAGTAATTTTTGTATCCCTTTCGGCCGTAAAGGACTCTGCCGCGGGAGTCTTTGTGAAGGGCTAAAGTTTTATCTGCTCGGCTTTCGCTCCACTCTTGTTCCCGAATGGATTCCGGACAACCCCGGCGACGCGACGCTGGTGTGTCGACCTGCTTGCGAAAATAGAGAGCTCTACGAGCATGTTCATGCGGTGGAAGAATGTTTGAATCGCCCGGGGGGTCGGTTTTTTAAATAAGTCATCTTTTAGTGCTCACGGATAATTCATTAACCGGTAACTGGAGGAGTGGTGAAAATACTCTCTCAATCAAAGGCGTGCGGTCAGTGTGGCTTGTCTCGAAACTGGAGTTACTCAGCGACGCGATGAAATTTTATTTTTACTTTTTTTGGGAGTGAACTGGCTATTTTCACCGGCATTACAGACGTAAAATTGATACGTTAATGCTGGTAGACTTTCACAAACGCTCATTTTGTATTTAAAAGTATTTCGTTAACCAATACCTAATTTGAGTGTTTAATCGGTCGGTGTTATGTCGATCTTACCCTGCGAATAAATTTATTATGCCATTATTTCTTCATAGGTTTCATAGTGATCATTTCATGGTAACCAGATTAGTAGTTAGTATATTATGACTCTAGGTAGGGCTTGCGGTGTGTTTGGTTTGTCTCAAAACTTTTCAACGAGGGAAAAAAATATTTTCTTTCTTTCTATTAGTGCGCCATTATAGTTATATCCGTATTATAGTCGCAAAATTGAGGCGTTGGTACAAGTAGACCTCTGTTTACACAAGATGGTTGAAGCGTTTACTTTGTAGAATTTCGACATGATGCAATAATTAAAACTTTGTTATGTTCCACACTGTTTTTATTAATGGTACAAGCCTGACCGGTTTCAATGTTCACACATCATCATCAGAGGCTAAAATTACGAAGTTCAGGGTGGTGGCTTGAAATATATACTGGGTTCCCGGGGAAGGAAGTAAGGAGGAGGAGGTTGGGATTGGGGGGGGGGAGATATTAGTAACGAGAGGGGGGTTAACGGGGCAAGGTTACGGGAAATTAAAAACCAACAGCGTCAAGAGTTAAAAGGGGGTGGGAGAGGCACGGTAAAAAGGGGGGACAATTTGTCCGGAATAAATTCATTTAAGACCCTATGACTAGATTTTTAAAAAGCTAAAACAATTTCAAAATTTTCTAAAAAATCCAATTTGGCACCTTTGTCACAAAAATATAAAATATTGGGGTTAAAATTAGAAGTGTGATTGTGGTCAAAAAGATGCTTAGCAAACACAGAGCTGTTGTCATTATTTTTAAATATTTCAGATGTTCGGACATTCTTGTCTTAAATTTGCGGCCAGTTTGACCGACGTAAAAACAGTTGCATCCGGGAGAATCACACTTCAGGGAGTACACACCACTTCCTTCCAAATAGTCATAGTCATCTTTGGAGTTAAAAAGGAGTTTACCGATAGTCACAGGATTATAAAAACATAATTTAAAATTGTCCTTAGGCAGCACTCGGCTAAGTTTGTAACTTAGTAGGTTGGTGAATGGTAGCTTACACCATCTCCTAGGTTTGTCCGGGGGAATGGGGGTGAGGAGAGTGGAACTTGATCTGACTTTTTTACGTAAATGACGCGATAAAATGTTTTCAATTAGATACTCTTTGTAGCCATTCCGAGAGGCGATACGTTTAATGGCATTGAGTTCATGTGAAAACTCACGGTCACTTAGGGGGATGTTGGTGAGACGGTGTAGGAAAAAATGGAATGCCGCGAGTTTATGGCGATGGTGGTGGTTAGAATCACTGGGGATGATAACATCGCTGAAGGACTGTTTACGGAAAATAGAAAATGAGTGATTATTCTCCGAAATGGAGATGGTCAGGTCTAAAAAGTTTATTTTCTTACCACCTTTTTCCACAGAAAAGGAAATTGAGGGTTGGAGGGAGTTTAGCAACAGAAGGAACTTATCTAATTGGCGCTCTGTCCCAGTCCAGAGGCAAATAACATTATCCACGTACCTAAAATAATAAAATATGTGCTTTAATAGTGGGCTAATTGTGGAAAATAATTTTTTCTCTAAGTTATCCATGAAAATATCAGCCAGAATAGGTGATAATGGGGAGCCCATAGATAAGCCAAGTGTTTGGCTGTAGAAGGACCCGTTAAAATAGAAATAGTTTTGTTGTGTGCAAAGATTTAACAGACGTTCGAATTCACTGGAAATTGGGTCAGGGATATTCGACTTGGACAAAACCTCGACGGAAAGTTTCACTGCTTCGGTGGCCGGGACTGAAGTAAATAGATTTTTTACGTCAAAGGACACAAGCTTCCCGTTGGAAGGCGGTTTCAAAACTGATATTTTTTGGGTCAGTTCTAAGGAATTTTTGATACTATAAGTTGGACTGAAGCTCGAATAATTGCGTATTAATGAATTAAGTTTAAAAGCTAGCGGGTGACATTTTGCAATATGATGGGCGACCACTGGACGAACGGGAATGGAAGGCTTGTGCGTCTTGGGAAGACCATAGAGCCTGGGTGGGCGGGGGTTCATTTGGATCAAGCTCCTTCTCTCACGGCCGGGGATTAGGTGCGGGCAACTGTCTATGCAGGATTTTAATGCTTTTTGAAAGGCATTCGTTGGATCATTTGGTAATTTAATAAACTGATTGTCGGTAGTTAAAAGGGAGTTGCACTTATTGATGTAGTCCACTCGATCCAAAATGACAATATTGTTTCCTTTATCGGCTTTGCTAATAATTAAATCATTAGTTTTAATTGATTTTTTTTAATTTCACGAATAACACGGAGGTTGGAGTCATTTTCCGAATATTTGGATAGGTGAGAAATAATGGTATCTGCACATAGTTGTTTTACACCCGCGGATTCTTTCTTCAAAGCTGAATCACAATCTCATAGTAGGTTTACGACACTCTTTTTAGAAGGAGGAAGGGTTGGGGAAAATTTATAGCCCTTCTCTAGGAAACTGTTCAGTTGATCGTTTAACTTATGTTTGGATAAATTAATCACTCGGGGGTGAAACTCAACTTCATCTGATGTAACACGTGGACTGGAGCACCAAGGGGAGGGGCGTAGTTGATAGTAGCACAGACGATCCAATTTATTTTGAATGTTGCGCCGTTTCCGAAAGGCCACTACACTGGCACTAGATTTCACCAAATCTTGGAAGCACTGCCAATCCCACCAAAAGAGGTTGTTGGACAAAAACAAGTGAAGTATGTAGAGGTAGTTTGAAAGTATGAGGTGTTCTACCAGATGATTGGTAGTAAGTTAAAGAAAACTTTGTATGGTCCGCGAAAATTTTATAGAATTTGGCGACCAGTTCCTCATGATCTCTGATGATTTGCTCTTTTTATTCAATGTCACTCACCATTTTCAACCTGTTGACCTATAATAATTGCCCCCTTTTTCACCAAATCCTTCTCCTCTTCCCTTCCCAACTGTTATTCACTCCCCCCTTCCATCCCTTCCTGCACTCTTCCGGTAACTTGCACAAACTGCCTTGATAATGGCTGGGTAAGTCGAAACCTTGATCTCCAGATTCAATAAAATTTTCGTGGACCTTACAAAAGTTTCCTTTGACTTAGTTATGGAGTATCACCGAGTAAGCCTGAGAACATTTTGCTGATTGTTATGTTTTTCGTCAGTCCTTTTCCTTTCTTTACCTTTTCGGGTCATCTTTGATTTTTCCTATTATGTTACTCCATTACAATTAAGTCTTTCATAAGTTCCTCGAAACCTCTCCCTCCTTATACCACCCAAAGTTCCTATCCTCTTCCTCGGTCTCCATACTTGCAAAGAAATTCGTGAAAACTGCTCCTCCCTTTTAAGGCTTCTTCTTCAGGTTTTTTTCTTGATGAATTTTGACAGTTGCTTCGAGATCTTGCCGAAATTTCACTATGGAAAATCGATTGACTCGACCGGAAGTCATACCCAGATATCCTAAATGTCGAACAAGTTGATTAATTGCGCCACTAAGTCTGTGTTTTGCATTCAGCGAATAGTTATCATTCATCATCAATTATTGAATTCATTTTGAAATAATTTGGATCACTAGAACGTTTATGGTTAAGTAATTTTCAATTATGTTTTGTTATGGCCATGCAAACTTAACTCTACTATCGGTTTGGTGTTACTTCTATTTAATCAAGCGCAAATTACCTTTGTCCATACTTAAGGAAAATGAATTTGTGCTCGAGTAGTAGTAGTAGAATCGGAATTTGTGCTTGAGGCAGAACCGAAGACTTCCTCTGAGGGAACGAATGAACGATTTTCGTCAGCTGAAGGGGTGGTACAAATACCTCATGCAGTCGCACATAACATGCAATTAATGTTCTATTAAAAAGACATGGCAGGTAAAATGTGGATTTCTAAATTTACCCGGTGCTATATTACGGGTGGCAGGACAACTTGCTCTTCGCGGACTTATCGAAGTAGCCGTACTGATTCCCTACCCTTGCGTATTTCGCCTCAGGTTAGCCTTGGAACTCATTCGGTTTTATCACAAGACAAGCAAAATAAGTCTCATCGTTAAAGTGGCTTACATGGACTTCGTTCACCCCGGTGACCGAGCCTAAATCAATAAAACCGTTCGGATTTATCTGGCCAAAATATGAGGATAGGGCATTCAGCCCTGATGCCGGACCCGCAGCGATGTTTCCGTTGCCCCATCGTTGCTTTGCCCTTATATCCCATGGCGTTCAATCGAATCATGCCCGTGCTCGTGACTTCCGTCGTTGACCCTCCCTGTACCGTTTTCAATTCGATCTTGAATAATTGGCTCGGATTCAAATTGTAATTCCAATTGCGTAACAGCGAGAGGACATGGAGGTCAGTGCCCCTTGCTTATCGCAACGGAGCCACCCTCTTGTCGCTTTGGAGCTGTAACATCCGCGAAAGAAAGGAAGGGTCTTGTTCTCTGAAAATTTTTCTTACCCCGTGCTTACTGGTGAAGGAATGAAATTTATTCTTTGGTTGTTCAGCTTAGATTTGAAGCCAGCGTTTAATGGTTGTGAAACATGATCGTTGAATGAAGAGATTGTGTTTGTCCATTGTAATGACAATACTTTGTGATTTTCAACACTTGAGTGATACCTGCGACCGGTTTCACCTTGATAAGGCATCTTCTGACAGATTGTAAAGCTTCAACTAGTCTAAATATTCATACAAAAGTTTTTTATTTTACAAAATTGGGGATGGTTGAGGTGGGAGGAAAGAAACAAGTGGGATATCGGAATGGTGGGGAGAGTTTTAACCACATTATGTTTACATTTTAGTCACATTCAGTTCATTTTCTAAATTTAACTTGATTTAAACTGAACTCCCTTTCTCCCCACCTCAAACAACCCTCAATTTTGAACAAACTTATGTGTATATTTAGTCTGACTGAAGCTTCAGATTCAGTTAGAAGATAAGAGGCCATATCAGGGTAAAAGCAGTCGCAAGTATCAGTTTGGAAAAGTGCAAAGTTTTGTTATTACAATGGATCACGCCTGAATCCATCTAATTTATAGGTTGTTTGGTTTAAATGTGGGCGAGAGGGGGATGGAGGAAGAATGACTGAGTGGAGGGTATGAGAATCAATAAGCACAGAACGTGATAGAAGAGGGACGAGACATATGAATAAAATGAAATGTGCGAATCGTAGTTTCCTCCAATTCGAATCAAATTTCTGTTGTAGTTTTAAATTAGAATCTAATCACAGAAACTATCCAAACTGAAAAAATGAGGGGTCATATATTTCAATTTTTCCTCTCTCGATGTCAGAGCGCAAGATTAAGCTCACTACGAAGGGATGGTCGCAAATAATGTGATTTGGGCCCTAAGTCTGTATTTTACGTGGCTACGGGATTCAAACTTTGAAACTTTGCCGCTCGAAATACAGACGTACCTCGGCTAACGAGTAATCCAGCTAACGAATGTGTTTCCGGAACGAATTATCTTCGTTATCCGAGGTATAACTTTGTTCGAATATATCGGATTCCCACACTATCAAATCGAATTCGACTCTTTCAAACATCTCTACCAAAGAGGAAAGCGTTCACGTAATACTGCATCAGTATCTCCTCATTGAATTTGGGCGTCAAGGATTCGGTTTAATATTATTTTTTTCGAGTTCGCTCATTTTCTGTTGCATTCGTCGCAAATGGCGCGAGACGTGTTTTTTACAGCCCGGATTGCTGCTGCGAAAGAGGGCGAGTTCTCCACGCGAGATCACTTGGCAATGGCCGAGCACAATGGAAAAATTCTCCTTGTTTTCCGGTCTCCGTATAATTCCATTCCCCTCCGCTCCTCACCTCCCGGGCCCATTGACTGTCCGCCCTCGGGCCTGAATAAATTTCGTGCGTTCTGCTCCCCATAATCGCCTCCCTCGCTCCCTCCCTTTTTAATATTTCAAAACCCCGGAAAATGGTGCCAAAAAAAAGAAAAATAATAATAAATCGAGGTTTTTAATTATCGCCTTAATGGTCACCTACTGCCGAGCGGCTCGTTTTCGTCATCGGAGGAGTCCAGAGTGATAATTACACGGTCTCCTCCGCTCGTTCTTCCACCCACCCTCCTCCTCCTTTTATCTTCCGCTACACTTTTCGAAGTGTGTTCGGTATTGAGGCCATTAGCGGCGCTGCCGGGAGGAGTTCGTGCGCTAAGGAATGGGAAGTTCTTCTTATATTATTTTTTTTTAGAGGGCTCGGGAGTTTCTTGACTCGCCTGAGTTGGTCTTTCGATTGAGGAGGAGACGGAGAGGCTGTGTCCTTAATTTGGGACGCACCCTGAGATTGGGATCTTCGTGCCGGATGGCTTCCTGAGAACATCTCGACGGTTTCCGAGTGTGAATTCTCTCGCCGTCGCCTTTAGGTGACAGGTGTAGGATTGATAGCAGAACGACGAGTGTCACGCGTGTAATTAACGCGATAGCAATGAGATAATTATTATTCAGTACCCGAGCTTTCGGGGTAAATTGTGATGGATCATTGCTATAACTCCTGCCCTTTCTAGAGTCGCGCTTTTATTTAATCAAGATCTTCGCTCTTCAGTTAAGCCTATATTTTACCTCTATTCAGTGCATCCGAAATGTCTCTACTCCTTCTCCTCTTTCTCAGCGTTCGACATTCCTAACTTGCCTCCAGTATCCCGCTAACTTTTTTCAGCCTACTGCTGTATATTCGCCATCGTCTCCAGCAGCCTTCTTTCCATCTCATTCTACGTGAAGTTATTCTCGTAATTCTTTATTTCCGTCCAGGAAACCTCCATCCTTTTCTACTCCTAGATTGGCTATTTGAAATTTGCTTCCACCTTGTCATCCCGAGGACCCTTTTTGCTTGCTTGTTTAGCCCCGCTCGGTATCTAAACCAGTCACTATTCTTTTCTAGGGTTCCCGTCATGAGTTTCATCCATTATTGAAAGCCTCTTAATTGTTGACGAGTTTTTTTTCCTGAAATCCGTAGAACTTTAGCCGTACTTTAATAAATCGAAGAACCTCTGGGAATATAAAATGCTGCGAGTTGAAGAGGTTACGAGTTACGCGAAAGTTACTCACGACGATAATAACAACAATGAAATTCCTTTTGAATTATCGAAAATTCGACTCACAGGAGTTCCAGTCCTAGAAGTCCCACTGTGCGTGCATACTTATTGATGCGCAAATGATTCCTCATGCTGAAATGAATTCGGACGCAGTTTATTGTGTGTGTGCTTTCGAACTCATAAGATTACATGCCCAAGCTATGAATTTTGGGGGGTAATGTTTGACGGTGGAAGAAGAAGCCCACGAGAAAATGACCGCGCCGAAAGGAGCCCAAGATATGAAAATTCTCGGACCTCCCTCTGGGGCGAGTTTTGAAAGTATAATTCGCGCGTTTCGGAGGCGGCCACGCACTCATCCCTTCTTCCCCCCCTCCTTTCTCCTCCTCGCCCCTCGTTTCAAGGCCTATTGACTTAGTCCGTTTGCGTGACTCACCGTGAAGGTGGATAGAAGAAGGAGAGCGTTCGAGGAAATGGGTTTTCTAATCTCCTTCCTCATAACCATCAACTTCTTCAAACATCAATTCGCGTCAATTCCTGTTTATAGAAAGAAATTATCGTCAAATTACCTTTAAATACTTAGGGTAACTCTAGGGTATAGTGTAATGCATGTTGGTGATTACTCACCCCCTGCCACACACCCCTGAGGTGGCTTGCAGGGTATTTTGTAGATGTAGATGAAATATTGGAGTTGATTAACTTGCGCTCGAAAGGGTATTTATGACTACCTGGTACCAGCATCAGGCAACAACATCAACGTTTTTTCTATGAATCGGGCCCATGATTTCGGTCAAAAGACTTGTATTCTTCCCAAAATGCCGGTAAGCCTTCCAGAAAATCTGGTATGGCTGTGATAAGGACTCGGCCGTAGGTGTCAGGCTGATTTTAAAGACGCATTTTTTATTTTCAAGACATTGTCAAAATTACAAAACTCATATTGTCAAGCCCAAGTGCTCGCTGTTTTGTAGTGCCATACTTGATCTAATCCTACGGCATTTTTTACTCATTAACGCTTACGCCACCGTGATTGAATTGGAAAAAGCATGAGCGTATTTGAAGCTTAAGTGATTTTGTTGGGTATAATGACGAAGACAGTGAGCAATTTGTTGATGAAAACAAGCGAGGGAGCTTTAGATGTGACAGGGAAAGGAAGGGCTCAGATAGAAGAGTATAGCAGTAGTAAGGTAAAGTGATGAAATAACTTATCGTATCGATGGGAAACGACTTGTTGAAGGGGGTGAATGTTTGGTGAGCAAGGACAGATGGAGGGGAAGAAAAAGGAATATTGGACTGTATAAAAAGAGGCAATAGATATGAAGAGCTAAAAGCATATTTTCACTGGTAATATTATATGGTTTCGTGTAGGAAAAGTTAGAGAAGACCCCACGCGCGCTGGGAAAGAGAAGGTAGATTCATCCTGGAACCCACCATTTCATTGCTGGAATACCTGTGGTGAAGTCAGCACGAATATTAATTTTTTAAAATAAGATGCACATGATCCTTTTTTTACCTCTTTCTATTCGGTGTCGGCAGGGGACAGAAAATGTGAGCGGACTGTTAGGCTGTGCGACGTGTGGGTGGAATTCATGGAAGGTGTGGTCTTTCATCCGTGGTCATTCTAACGCCTTCGAACTGGGGGGTTGAAGTTGAGTCGGTTGGTGGAGGAGAAGAGTTAGATGACTGATGATGAGAGTGGAAAATGGTCGGTGTATAGAGAAAGGGAAATATATATATTTATATATATAGCCGAAGGGTTCGTTCCCCTTATTTGCGTTCCTCGAATGAAATAATAAACTTCGTGGTGTTCCTCGCCTTCCTCCCTATGCTTGTCGTTAAAGAATGTTCGGTTTATTTATTTATTTTCCATCATTCTCGAATTTTTCTTCCGTTGAAGGAGTCCCTGGCTGAGGCATTAATATGTGTTATTCTCTGTGGCCTTGCCTCCTCCTCATGGGAGCCGCGGGAAGAATTTTCTCGCCGTTGCTCGCCTTGGTCAAGGTGATCCATCGCTTTGCCTGTGCCGCGAACGTGGGAATACGTGCGGAACATTAAAGCGCTCCGTCAGAAACGAGCTCTCTCCGTGGGTTGGTGACACATTACTAATTGACGAAAGTGTGGGTAATTAGGAGGAGCAGTTGTGGGAGGAATTCATTTCCTTTCGCAGGCCTTCATGCTCGTGAAAAAAGTTTCAGTGGCGTCGTCGACCCGACAGCATTCTCAAGAGCGAGAATATTTCTTTTTACCGTGTTATTTATTCTCTCCCGGAATCATCAGAAGTGTTTTTTTTATCTTTCTGTTCCTCTACTTTATCTTGGGCATGAAAAAAAGTTTTATCATCACTGATTAAGGTTATATGAGGCTGGGGAAGAAGTATCTACGTCATGACGTCACGTTCGATGTCGGCTTCAGGTACTTAATACCGCAGGAGTAAGATCTTCGCTATTATATCAACTGCTACCATAAGATAGAAGGAATGCTTTTACTTAAAATTTCAAACTACGTTCGTTCGTTCTCGTATTTGTTCTCAGTTGAGTTATGTTATGCAATGCATTGTTACATTTGCACGCGCAAAGTCTAGCCCGTACTTTACTGTTGTACGTTGATGGTACGTTGGTTGTTTTGTATTACTTACCCCAGCTAATTTAACTACTGAAACAATAATAACTTTGTAAATTTCGCTAAGGTGTTATTTCAAGACGACCAGCTTCATCGCATGGGCAATATCCTGAGGGGGGGGGAAAATTACAAAGTTATTATGTAGTTGATTCCTCTTCATGACCTCTTTTTTACTATTTATTTTTTTCTTCTTTCAGGAGACATAGACCTATTTCTCCTGAATGAAGAAAAAATATACAAATGTTATTGTTTCAGTCATAGTATATTTTCACAAATTTTCGCCTGAAAATATCGAGCACATTGATGTAACTACTGTACTTAGCGCGTGTTTTTTTTGGAGGGATGATATTGCCTGCGATATTACAATTGCTATTCTCATGGCCATCTCTTTTATGCATACTCATTGGAGTTCATGTTCATTTCTCCTCCTAAAGTGGTAATTCTGATGGCTTCAAAGAGTGAAGTTGAGCAATTGCAGGTGGAATGAGCGTTTTGAAATACTATAATGCCGAATCAAATTAATCGATTGTGGCGATACTTGGTGGAAATTATAGATAGAATTCATGGTGAGAAAAAACACTACAAATTCCACTATTTTTTATTGCTGTCGACCGGTTTCGTCGTCTAAAGCGTCATTATCAAGACAAACTGATCCACCAACGTGGAATTTGTACTGTGTTTTTTCTCATCATGAATACTATAATGCCGGTTTAAAACTGCCTATAATCGTCATAATACCTACTTATAATTCTAACTCCTAATCGAAGGTAATTGGGCTCACGGTGATTCGGCGAGTCTTCGTCGGGTGATCGCCACGTGAGGCTTGGAGAGGTTTTTGCCAGACCTCTCGTGCCCGTTGCTGGTCACTTTATTTAGGAAGAGTGAACCTTATCATGCAATCACTTAGTTAATAATCATTGAATCACTCGTCATTCTACTCACCTAAACAGCGTTTCACGCACTTACGTCTTTGATTACAAATATAATTACTTCTAATTTATCTCGTTACGTCGAAACTCTTCGTATGAGTGGTCCCTTAATCTTCTGCGTTCCACAAGCTGTTGCGCTTTGGAACTTTGATGATTTGCCGTCTTCTCGGAATGAATTCTTCCTCCAGAATCTCTCTCCAAACTTCAGCAGTTCCCTTCGATCAATCATTATCACTCTTCTTATACTCCACTCGAGTCTTTTTTCCTCTCCCTTCCACCAATGTAAGTACCTTCTCTGGGCAAATAGGCTTTCGCGAAGTGTTTTTCGTTTTCCTTCTCCCTCGTTCCAAACAAACTGACGTGAATCGACCGGCGGGAAGGACTTTTGCGATTCCCTTTGGTGATTTTGCGATATTTACTATTTTCTATCCGTATATTTCTTCTGAAAGGATGATGGCCCGTTATTATTGAACTTAAAAACCTTACTAAAGAGGGTAGCTTTATGCGGTTGAACTCATGAATCTGAGAGCTTGTACCGCTTTACTGGAGAATACTACGTAGAAGATGGCTCTCATCCATTTATTGACAGTTGTCTTTAAATTGCCGATCGCGAATGAGGGTGGTTTCTTAAGTTTGCCGGTCATTAGCAATCTCGGTGGGTAGATCTGCACCACCATCGACCAAAATGTCAAATGAGTATGTTAATGCAAGTTTTGTTTAAAGACGGAGTCGCTTTTGGATGATGGAGATGGTCCACGAGACAGATAATTTGTGTTAAAAAATGGAGCGGGATTTTATAGCTTTCTTCGTGGAAGCTGAGTTTTTGGTTTAAATTGGTTTGGTTTGGAAGGCTTGAAACTTGACCCGCTCTCTGACTCTGCTATTTTTAGAGGAAAATGTGGTAGAGGTTAATTCATTCAATTGGGGTGGGCAATTATAGGTCGTGGGGTTAGACAAGAGTGCCCGTTGTCGCCTTTGCTTTTTAACATTTATGCTGAGGAAAGTGGTTGACTTAGGAAGTGTGTGCTCTAATTTGTTGGTTTGAAAACGCGCGATGTCAGCCTGAGCTTAAGCTATATTCAGAAGTTGTGTGCATAATGAGTTGGCGTTAACTTTTTCTGTCTTGAATTTTTTTGCTGGACATTTATTGTTTTCTTTCATTTTTTTTTACCTTTAATCATAAGGAAACAGTATTATCTAAACTTTTATAAAATCACGTAGCAAGAGTTATGGCATCCAATGGCATTGCCTATTCCAATTGGAATCACCCGCTCAGGGGGTTTATTATGTAACTTATCGATGGCGAATCGAAAAATCTACTCGGTTGCAAATGTATAGGTTTTGTCAATTCCGGCGGAAACAATGGAACACAATCGGTATGAAGTTACGTAATAACATGGTTCTAACTATCAGTTCGACTGTGACGTAAATTCTGACTTGTGACTTAGAACAGTTTGGTGCAAGAGCTAATAGATTTAAATGCTCAGATTTTTCCCTCTAAACATTAACTTATGGATGTCACAGAAAAAGCATTAACTGCTTTAAAGTATTTTTTTAAATTAGTTGATAATTTTTGTGTGTACTGAATTGGACATAAAAGGCATACTCGGCACAAATGAGCTGACTCCAGGGGTATGTGCCGAATACGGAGCATCTTACTCTAAAAGGTTATTCATACGAAAGAATAAGTCTTGTACTCATCCACAGAATTTTATTTTCAGTGGGTACAACGTATTTCTCCGACTTGCGGCATCATCAAGTACCTGAAGCCTTAAACAGTTGAGTGTACTAATGTTCCTTCGTCCAATGTGAACCCCATGAGGGTTATGCGATTTCCGACTCCTTTTGATCCGTCTCTTTCACCGGCGGCACACAGCTTCAATTTCGCTACTTTGTCTTGTCTTCGCCTGCCTTCCTCTCCTCACCAGCGCCATCTCCCCACTCTTTTTTCAGATTCCCATCCCATCCACTTCTGTTTGATCAGTCTCCTTCGAACATCTCTTCTTCACAACCATACCCCTCCCTCCGCCCCGGTCCTCCTGTTATTTATCGAATGCCCGCGTTGATCCGTAACTTTGAGCCGAACTAAGATTTAAAAAAAGCGAGTCGTAATTCTCGAGGCCGACGGAATGGGGGTGTGGGAGCTCAGTGTAAAGTAAACACGTCCCTTCAATTATTTCTTCCGTTCGTCCCCCTTTCCCCGCTTTATTTCTACTCCTGCCGGGGTATCCCACCCTTATTTTTATACTTTTTATAGTTTTATTCCCTTTTTTTTGCGAAAGGTATGTGTGTCCACAGGACAGAGCATCCACGTGGTGCGTTCACAAGCATCAATGTGATGGAGGGAGAATGCCCACGGAAGTAGACGGTTGGTGCCTTTCCCTCCTTTCGTGTTCGTAGTTGATGTGGAGCTTGTCAACGGGTTTGCTTGGTTTCCAACCGCCGTATAAAAGTAGGAATGCACGAGTAGGATTTCAACCCTCTTCTTGCGGTGATGACTATCATGCGTATTAGATAAAGTACGATTATTTTGGTCCAGGTTTACTGCAGTACTTTTGAGGAATTAAGGTGGTTTGAGCGTTTTTCCCTAGTCATAATAGAGATCTTTCGAATTTTATTTTAAATTTTAGCTACTGTAAGAGGCATGGAGTAAAAATTGTATCATTAATGGCGCAAAAATATTGCTTTATGCGACTGAAATTCTCAGTAATTAACTACATATGCATACGTAAGTCTTAAACGAACTCATTTTTTTACGCCGTGCGCTGAAAACGCGTTCCCCATCGAATATTATTTTTTTCGATTCTGTAAATATTTCTGCCGTAATAAATCGATTTATTAAAAAAAAATAGTTGGTAATTAGTGCAAACTACTCAGTGCTAAATTTCTGACGAGATCTATGCGTTAGAAATTTCTCATTTGTTAACAATAAAGTCTCTCTGGATACACGTAACATATCCCATGGAATTAAGCTGGTTTATTTAGCAAATATCTGGAAAAGTATAGTGGTAAGTAGCTGATATAGTGTTTTAATTGGAAAGATAAGATCTTTTTCTCGGCAAAGGTATCGAATTTTATTGGAAATGATATATCGCTCTTACTACCTTAATAAAACTGTGGGCATGAAACCTGTGATCTGATTCTGTGATGTATGTGATTGTCCCATCTATAATCTACGTAAAATACCTGCGAGTCGCTATACATGTAATAGGGGTATGTGGAATGGGGTGTTAGGACACCGCATGAAGAAGTGAGGGGATATTTTATTGTTGTCACTAATTTCCCGTGGGAAGGAATATGTATGTAGGTACCTTTCTGTTCGACTTTTTTCATGTTTTGTCTTTCTGTCAGCTCTGGATATTTAATGCTAGATCAAAATATTATCCATAAACACCCTGAAACTTCGGTGGTATGAATTTTTCAAGTAATCGTAGCCTAGCTTATAACCTCCTAAGCTAATGTGAGCGGGAAACTATCTTTCGCTACGCCGCACAGTGGGCTCAAATCGAAAATCGCCGGACAAAAGTCCAAAATTGCTTTTTTTGAGATAACGTCTTGAAACTTGGTACATACACACACAATTGATTAGTGATTATGGAATTGTAAGCCATTTTTCATAGGTCTTACCCGTTACTTAGATACAGAGGCTCAAACACGACCAAATTTCCTAAAAAGCGCCCGCTCTCATTTTTCTTCGAAAATCTTCTACGTTGAGCAGATATAGGAGTAATGGAAGGATTTACATGAAATAAAAAACATTACCATTTATAAACAGGATACATTACCTATATTATTCATAACTTTCAGACATATTTGCTCATATTTGAGTGCTATTATGTCACAAAATGGCGGACCCTTTTTTTAGATAAAATTGTACATAAAGTAGACAATATAATCCTTATTCGGAAAATGGTCTCTGGGATACTTCATTAAAGTATAAACTAAACATATTTCTAGATTATTCCGTAAAAATATTTGAAAAAAGTTTGCGACGCCGAGAATAAACTCGACTTTTCGATCGCGCGTCGCGGCCCGGCTCCGCGCAGCGGGACGTGGAAATACAGTGACTCCGTTCGATTGATCAAGTTGTGTGGACATTAACTCCTCGAATCCAACTTTTTCGGGCTATACATGTTGTCACTGATTTCTAAAGATTCTAAACTGAAGATTTTGCGAGGATATTGGATCGAGAGAATGGATCAGTGCACGCGTAACTGCGGTACATTTGTTTTTCTTTGGATACTTTTCGGAATTATACTGCAAATTATGAACGTCTTTCAACTCATAAAAAGAATGCGGGTTATCGGGGTACCATGCTTGTTTTCCATAAAAAAGGCAACATTAGGGTTCCCTTCTTTCCCTTCACCCTCTCCTCCCCCACCCCGAATAACACCCTCCGCCTTTACTCCCAGAGGGTGGTGCGAAAAGGAATGTTTTATGACTCCGGGCTGCTATTGACTGTATTGAGCGGGTATTTCCAGTGGCGCCCTTCCTTTAAGAAATGCATATTGACAGGCAGTTGTAGTTAGTTTTTGGTGAAGTAATGTTGTGCATGTGCTCTCGTGAGTTTGGAAAACCCATAGTATTTGGTTATTTGGCTCGTGAAATACTGACATATTTCCTGCTCCAGTTTTCTGTGGTGACAGCAGTATTGTTTATTATCTTAAAAGTATACCTCTTTTTTAAGGTAAGCAATTTTTTAAAATTTCTTTCTAACCAATGACGTTTTTTACCCACATTATGCGTCGTAATTTTCTCATCTGTGTTCATATATATTTTGTTATATTCTCTTGGTTTTTCTTTTACAACGCGATCTTACTGCTTACTTTAATTTCTAAGTATCATCATTTTTTTCTTTTATCCTTCGTATATTATATTTTCTTAAATTTTTGGATCGTTACACATGTTTTTCCTCAAACGTGAGGTTATATGCCTTCACACCAGATCACGTGTCTTGAGCTCCATAAAAAAGTAACGGATTTGAAGTGAAAATCATTAAATGACAAAAAAGAATATTTGATTTATTATTTGTCACGAATATTAGATTTAGGGTCACATGATGACGCTTTAAATAGTCTTCGTAAATTTATTTGGATAAGTGTTATGGTGCCCTACATGAGGAAGTGGGAAAAGTGTTCCCGGAATAACGAGCGATTTTTGCTACATCATAATTTTTGAATTTGAATTATGAAGATATGAATAACATAACAGCCATGAAAAATCGACCGGCAGCTGTAGACTAATATGCTTATGGTTTATCGATGCTGCATTGCTACATTCGTTTTTTTAGTGTCTATCTATCATATTTCGTATCAACTGGTTTTTAGGTAATGTCAGGTGAGATACATCAAAGCTCAAGGTGGAACTTTTAATTGCTTAAATCCAAATTATTCTGAAAAATAAATTGCTAAATTATAATTAAATTCCTTTCTAGACTCGTGGTTATCTTAAAATACAGCTGTGCAAAGGAAAGGCTTATAATACAGAAGACTTTCAGATGAAGGATGGGTTTAATCGTAGATGTGCCCAGGCCTCGAACAGAAAATACGAATGATGGAAATACAGCTAGAACGTTTTTTTGATTCTCCTAAACTGGCAGCTGATGTAACAGGTAATGGTGTAAATTCGCTTATATGCTCAGAGATAGCTACATATGGTCAATGCCACGTATTACACTCAACAAATCAACAGTGAGTTTGCTTGATGAGTATTATACTTCTGCTATCGAGGCTAATTCATGTTTTCTTATATTTTCATTTCAGGAGTAGAGTATGAGCTTATAATAATATTTTCAATTATTCTGAAGGAAATTTCAAGTGGCCTACTACTAAACGACCAGGCATTTTCACTGTACTGCCTGAGGACGGCCGAATTATACATTGAGCTCTATCCCTGGTACTACATGCCGACCACGGTCCATAAAGTGCTCATACATGGCGCGGAAATTTCGAAAGGGGCAATTCTTCCCTTAGGCCAGCTATCCGAAGAGGCGATGGAGGCTCGCAATAAGGACGCCAGGATATTCCGAGAATGATTCACGCGGAAACACTCCAGGATGGCCACCAATGAGGACCTATTCAAAAGACTTTTGATCACATCCGATCCATTGCTTTCCTCCACCATATATTTGACTGTGAAGGCTCATAGGAGGCTTCCGAAGGAATTACGGGAACTATTACTAATAGTAGACAAAGAAGAAGCAATAGAATCAAACAGCGAGTATGAGTAGTAATTACGACTCGTCCGAGGACTAAGAATTTAGCTTGAAATGAACAATCAGCAATGGAAGTTGGGTCAACGGTGTTGTCATGACGGATTCGCGGGGATGGGTGAGTGGTTAACGTGGTTAAGGAAAGGATAGTGAAAAGGCGATCGCATAGTCAGGAGCCCGCTACCCACCACCCTTTGCCTGCTCCCTTACCCACCCTTGCTAATCCCTCACTAGAACACCGACGAGCCAAGTTCCTCTCCTTTCATTTTCTCCGGGTATTCCCTGCTTGAGTTTTTTTTCCCTTCATTGCCTCAAACAGACCTCTCACTTTCATCTATCTCTCTCATGGAGCGCGTCGGTACACGTGCGACAAACTCATCTCCTCTATCTGTTTCTTAACCTTCATACCCATTCCTAAATATACACATGGTGTATGCTTTCAGAAATTCGTCAACTACCTGAAGATGACTCGGTGAATTAAAACCAAGGCTGCTCTGAGGGTGAAAATCATTTCGGAAAATAATATTTGGCTTCTTTTCAGTATCTTACTATGTTATTTCATTTATGTTATTGAATTAATCATTACCGGTACTGACAACATCAAAACGAATTTAAGCCATTCTAGTTTATGGCCATCCTATTTTCAAAATACCTTTTCTCTTTTACCATATTCCGCGTAAGGTTTGGCGCAGCAAATTCTATGCAAAACAACATCAGTTTTACAGTTAAAAAAAAATATATTATCGATGAATCTAATTGTGTTTTCATCTATGCATATTCCTTTAATATTCGTCGACAGCATGTAATTACAGCATGTGCTCAGTATTGCGAAATAAAAATGCACAACCACTAGAGACTTAAGTTTAAATTAATCCATCCCTAAAACATAATGATCCAGTTTGTCACTCAATACAAAGATATGATATTGCGCATAACAGAGCTTTTTGAAAATAAAAACTCATGAAATTATGCAGATTTTAAACTCAAGCTTGAATTTCATTGTAAGAAGCTATAAAGAATGATAATATGAAAATGATTCCCTTAATGTAATTCCTTAAAAATTAATATTATTTTATATAGATTATCAGTTCCAAGTTATTTGTAGGAGAGTATCTACTATTATTATTTATGGCACATCAAAGAGTCAGATAACGAAGAGGGACAACAAGTTGTAATTTGCCAAGCAGGCATGTTTTTTTAAGGTTACACATTGTCATAAATCGTTCCTTTTCGCGCCACCCTCTGGGAGTAAAGGCGGAGGGTGTTATTCGGGGTGGGGGAGGAGAGGGTGAAGGGAAAGAAGGGAACCCTAATGTTGCCTTTTTTATGGAAAACAAGCATGGTACCCCGATAACCCGCATTCTTTTTATGAGTTGAAAGACGTTCATAATTTGCAGTATAATTCCGAAAAGTATCCAAAGAAAAACAAATGTACCGCAGTTACGCGTGCACTGATCCATTCTCTCGATCCAATATCCTCGCAAAATCTTCAGTTTAGAATCTTTAGAAATCAGTGACAACATGTATAGCCCGAAAAAGTTGGATTCGAGGAGTTAATGTCCACACAACTTGATCAATCGAACGGAGTCACTGTATTTCCACGTCCCGCTGCGCGGAGCCGGGCCGCGACGCGCGATCGAAAAGTCGAGTTTATTCTCGGCGTCGCAAACTTTTTTCAAATATTTTTACGGAATAATCTAGAAATATGTTTAGTTTATACTTTAATGAAGTATCCCAGAGACCATTTTCCGAATAAGGATTATATTGTCTACTTTATGTACAATTTTATCTAAAAAAAGGGTCCGCCATTTTGTGACATAATAGCACTCAAATATGAGCAAATATGTCTGAAAGTTATGAATAATATAGGTAATGTATCCTGTTTATAAATGGTAATGTTTTTTATTTCATGTAAATCCTTCCATTACTCCTATATCTGCTCAACGTAGAAGATTTTCGAAGAAAAATGAGAGCGGGCGCTTTTTAGGAAATTTGGTCGTGTTTGAGCCTCTGTATCTAAGTAACGGGTAAGACCTATGAAAAATGGCTTACAATTCCATAATCACTAATCAATTGTGTGTGTATGTACCAAGTTTCAAGACGTTATCTCAAAAAAAGCAATTTTGGACTTTTGTCCGGCGATTTTCGATTTGAGCCCACTGTGCGGCGTAGCGAAAGATAGTTTCCCGCTCACATTAGCTTAGGAGGTTATAAGCTAGGCTACGATTACTTGAAAAATTCATACCACCGAAGTTTCAGGGTGTTTATGGATAATATTTTGATCTAGCATTAAATATCCAGAGCTGACAGAAAGACAAAACATGAAAAAAGTCGAACAGAAAGGTACCTACATACATATTCCTTCCCACGGGAAATTAGTGACAACAATAAAATATCCCCTCACTTCTTCATGCGGTGTCCTAACACCCCATTCCACATACCCCTATTACATGTATAGCGACTCGCAGGTATTTTACGTAGATTATAGATGGGACAATCACATACATCACAGAATCAGATCACAGGTTTCATGCCCACAGTTTTATTAAGGTAGTAAGAGCGATATATCATTTCCAATAAAATTCGATACCTTTGCCGAGAAAAAGATCTTATCTTTCCAATTAAAACACTATATCAGCTACTTACCACTATACTTTTCCAGATATTTGCTAAATAAACCAGCTTAATTCCATGGGATATGTTACGTGTATCCAGAGAGACTTTATTGTTAACAAATGAGAAATTTCTAACGCATAGATCTCGTCAGAAATTTAGCACTGAGTAGTTTGCACTAATTACCAACTATTTTTTTTTAATAAATCGATTTATTACGGCAGAAATATTTACAGAATCGAAAAAAATAATATTCGATGGGGAACGCGTTTTCAGCGCACGGCGTAAAAAAATGAGTTCGTTTAAGACTTACGTATGCATATGTAGTTAATTACTGAGAATTTCAGTCGCATAAAGCAATATTTTTGCGCCATTAATGATACAATTTTTACTCCATGCCTCTTACAGTAGCTAAAATTTAAAATAAAATTCGAAAGATCTCTATTATGACTAGGGAAAAACGCTCAAACCACCTTAATTCCTCAAAAGTACTGCAGTAAACCTGGACCAAAATAATCGTACTTTATCTAATACGCATGATAGTCATCACCGCAAGAAGAGGGTTGAAATCCTACTCGTGCATTCCTACTTTTATACGGCGGTTGGAAACCAAGCAAACCCGTTGACAAGCTCCACATCAACTACGAACACGAAAGGAGGGAAAGGCACCAACCGTCTACTTCCGTGGGCATTCTCCCTCCATCACATTGATGCTTGTGAACGCACCACGTGGATGCTCTGTCCTGTGGACACACATACCTTTCGCAAAAAAAAGGGAATAAAACTATAAAAAGTATAAAAATAAGGGTGGGATACCCCGGCAGGAGTAGAAATAAAGCGGGGAAAGGGGGACGAACGGAAGAAATAATTGAAGGGACGTGTTTACTTTACACTGAGCTCCCACACCCCCATTCCGTCGGCCTCGAGAATTACGACTCGCTTTTTTTAAATCTTAGTTCGGCTCAAAGTTACGGATCAACGCGGGCATTCGATAAATAACAGGAGGACCGGGGCGGAGGGAGGGGTATGGTTGTGAAGAAGAGATGTTCGAAGGAGACTGATCAAACAGAAGTGGATGGGATGGGAATCTGAAAAAAGAGTGGGGAGATGGCGCTGGTGAGGAGAGGAAGGCAGGCGAAGACAAGACAAAGTAGCGAAATTGAAGCTGTGTGCCGCCGGTGAAAGAGACGGATCAAAAGGAGTCGGAAATCGCATAACCCTCATGGGGTTCACATTGGACGAAGGAACATTAGTACACTCAACTGTTTAAGGCTTCAGGTACTTGATGATGCCGCAAGTCGGAGAAATACGTTGTACCCACTGAAAATAAAATTCTGTGGATGAGTACAAGACTTATTCTTTCGTATGAATAACCTTTTAGAGTAAGATGCTCCGTATTCGGCACATACCCCTGGAGTCAGCTCATTTGTGCCGAGTATGCCTTTTATGTCCAATTCAGTACACACAAAAATTATCAACTAATTTAAAAAAATACTTTAAAGCAGTTAATGCTTTTTCTGTGACATCCATAAGTTAATGTTTAGAGGGAAAAATCTGAGCATTTAAATCTATTAGCTCTTGCACCAAACTGTTCTAAGTCACAAGTCAGAATTTACGTCACAGTCGAACTGATAGTTAGAACCATGTTATTACGTAACTTCATACCGATTGTGTTCCATTGTTTCCGCCGGAATTGACAAAACCTATACATTTGCAACCGAGTAGATTTTTCGATTCGCCATCGATAAGTTACATAATAAACCCCCTGAGCGGGTGATTCCAATTGGAATAGGCAATGCCATTGGATGCCATAACTCTTGCTACGTGATTTTATAAAAGTTTAGATAATACTGTTTCCTTATGATTAAAGGTAAAAAAAAATGAAAGAAAACAATAAATGTCCAGCAAAAAAATTCAAGACAGAAAAAGTTAACGCCAACTCATTATGCACACAACTTCTGAATATAGCTTAAGCTCAGGCTGACATCGCGCGTTTTCAAACCAACAAATTAGAGCACACACTTCCTAAGTCAACCACTTTCCTCAGCATAAATGTTAAAAAGCAAAGGCGACAACGGGCACTCTTGTCTAACCCCACGACCTATAATTGCCCACCCCAATTGAATGAATTAACCTCTACCACATTTTCCTCTAAAAATAGCAGAGTCAGAGAGCGGGTCAAGTTTCAAGCCTTCCAAACCAAACCAATTTAAACCAAAAACTCAGCTTCCACGAAGAAAGCTATAAAATCCCGCTCCATTTTTTAACACAAATTATCTGTCTCGTGGACCATCTCCATCATCCAAAAGCGACTCCGTCTTTAAACAAAACTTGCATTAACATACTCATTTGACATTTTGGTCGATGGTGGTGCAGATCTACCCACCGAGATTGCTAATGACCGGCAAACTTAAGAAACCACCCTCATTCGCGATCGGCAATTTAAAGACAACTGTCAATAAATGGATGAGAGCCATCTTCTACGTAGTATTCTCCAGTAAAGCGGTACAAGCTCTCAGATTCATGAGTTCAACCGCATAAAGCTACCCTCTTTAGTAAGGTTTTTAAGTTCAATAATAACGGGCCATCATCCTTTCAGAAGAAATATACGGATAGAAAATAGTAAATATCGCAAAATCACCAAAGGGAATCGCAAAAGTCCTTCCCGCCGGTCGATTCACGTCAGTTTGTTTGGAACGAGGGAGAAGGAAAACGAAAAACACTTCGCGAAAGCCTATTTGCCCAGAGAAGGTACTTACATTGGTGGAAGGGAGAGGAAAAAAGACTCGAGTGGAGTATAAGAAGAGTGATAATGATTGATTGTTTCCAAATAATATGGTTCAGTTTCCAAATTATCTCTCATTGCAGCTGTTTTCGTTCTCCCTCCGGGTTATTTTTGATGGCTTATTTTCGCGTTTCGTTCTCTTTCTCTTGTTCCCTTTGATTTTTATGGACTGCCTCGATTTTGAATGCCTCTCTTCCACGCCCACAGTCCTCTTTCCGTCGGGCTAGGCAGGAAGGTTCTGTTGGTCAATTTCGGTAACTTGTGGCATTGGTAGGGCATACCACATCCGCTTCAGTGAAATCTTTTGTCGGTGAAGTAGAGTAAAACAACGTTTGAGAAACATATTTTTTATTTACTTCAAAGGTAGGCGCTAGGTGGAAGCTTTGATGTTCATGGATACTTATTTTCTCGTCAATTAAAATGGGTTTCAAGTAGATTTAAAGGCAATTACTGAAAAATAAAGGCTATTTCTGAGAATTGTATGCTTCATCTGGAATGATTTTCCAATGACATCTGAATCGAACTTTACTTAACCTTTACATTGTTGTTTAGTTTCATCTCAGCGAGACTAATGTACATTTTATAGTTCACATAAGTTGTTTCAATGAAAATGTATGTTTTAAAGTCTTCTACGTGCATATTTACTTCTTATCCAATTTAGTCTGACCTTTCTTGCAGGTCCGTATTCCACTGCATTCTTACTTACTAGTAGGTGTTAGGCTTTTGAGAACAGAGGATGTTGAAAGATATCATCGTGAGAAAAAAAAATCATATCAACTTTTTTTGGTCAATAATAGGCAATATGCTAGGTTTTTGACACATTTATCCTCCGCTTGTTAAGAACTTAATTGAAGCTCGATTTACTGCACTAGTTTGCTGAATATTGACTTAAAATCTAATTTGTGATTTAGTACCGACGGAGTAGCCTAAAGTTAAATAAAAAAGCGCTGTTGTTTCTTAATTACTGACCACTTATGTAAAATTTATTCTTATAACTAATAATTTTGAACGTACATATTTGTTTTTCGAATTATTCTATAAGAACTCCATTAACGTCGAATGCAGGTGTTTGAGAATAGCAGTTATATACGTAAGAGATTTTTGCTTCGTTTAGAAATTACCTATTTCCTTCCAAGTCATAATATGGATGATAGTAAATGCATTCTAAATCTATTATAGATGCATGTTCAGGTTTGAGAGCAGTTACGCATGATCCTTTCCTTTCCCGAGCAGCATGGTAAAGGAGCTAAGAAGTTATTTTTGCCAGCGGAATGGTTTTTAGTTGAAAACTTTTTAACAGCCAGAATTTTAGTTTACCATTTGAGGCTCAACTTTTTTTTACTTATTGTGCTTGTGTTCATTAAAGCAATTCAGCATGTTATGTTTCTCCTTAATTTATCGTTGAGTTATAACCTTATGTTTGTTAAATACTTTCATAAATGTGTGTAAATCAATGCGCATTCCGCACGAAATGTTTTTGAATAGTTCACTGGCACGAAATACCTTGTTTTCGTGTTTGCGTCCAATTGCGAAACGCTGGGCTGATTTACGCCTCCTGTCCTCGCCTCAATTTTACTGCGTGTAATTTAACGAAATGGGTTTTGGGAGGAATGGGACTTTTGCGTGAAAGTGAGCATCCCGGAACGCACGCATGCTAGTTTTGGATAGAAATCCCCGAGGAGGGCGGTATCTGCGACCATTAAATTCGTTGATGGGTGAGCGTTCGCCCGACTTTTTTCTGTTATTGTTTGCTTGAGATATGCGCTGTGTTTTCATGTTTTGTTTCAAAGTTTCCTTTTAAAATCTGAATGTCTTTGAAACCAATGAAATGTTGTGGTATCTTTGCAATTTTATAGTTATCCCTCAGAAGGAGGTCATCCCTCAATGTGCACATTTCTGTCATCATTTATGTTCTACAACTATTTGTTGTCTCTTGAGCAGTTCATGTTTAGCCCAGAATTAAGGCCGATGATCGTCATTAATAATGATATCCTGTATTATTATTAGAAGTACTCTGCCGTTTAGGGTAGCTTGGATGAATGTAGAATTAATTGCAGCTACTCGTATCCGTATTGTGTAGAAGTCAACCACCTCTTTACATTATTTCCATATTCAACTCTGTGTACATTCTACCTCTCGCAATTCAATTCATTACGCTTATCCTCTCTCCCATTTCCCCATCTAAGTAAGCCAAATAATATTGCTAAATAAGTAAATTTTGAAAATGTTGTAATTTTCTAATAATAATAACTATAGTCGGATCAGTGCGGGATAGCGATTGAAAAATAAAACGAGGTCTTTACGAATCGTACTGAAACATTTCGATTGTGAACTAGGAAAAACATGCGTGTATGAAGCGTATATTAGTTAATCGTACCTACTATAATATGTTGGAACAGCGTTAAATAACTGTTTACGCCGTCTGTTGCCCTTTCAATGGTGGCAGATTCTTGTGCATGAGAGTAAATGACACAACTGTGAATACAGTGATTCCGTCATCTGGGAAAGGTATCAAATAAGCACATATTCGTGATTGTTATTGTCAAAACTCCCGCTCTGCCTGTGAATGTATTTATGATTGGTGCCCGAGTCTCGTGAGTTTATGCTCGGCGACTAATCGGGGTATTTATGTTGCTTATGACGCGGGAAGTGTTTCAACCTCTTTGGTGCTGTAAGCACCATGGAATCTGATTTATTGCCCGCTGAAAATCTTCGTAAGTAATCGGCTCTTTACTGCTGAATGTACGTTCTTGTTAGGTTTCCTAGACTTATGTTTGTGGCTAGTTGCGGCATTTTTAGTTTTTAGTAGTGACTTAGTCGCTTTAAACCTTTTTGAACCATAGTCTCGACCCTTCGGTCGGTATGGTGGTTAAGGATAGATCTTACATAATATGAGGGCCAGTGGTGCTTGAGACTGGCTCACTCAGCTTCCTATTCCTCCTCAACCTTAGTCATTAGGACCCGTAAAACCTTTAGGTAAAGTTGACAGTATAAATGGTATGTAGTGCGGCTTTTTCTTTTTTAAGGCTGTATATGTTTGAAAATATCCATTGTGGAAAGAAATTAATAAGAGTGTTGCCTTATTTTAATCTTTTTAAATCGTTTTGTTTTATCTTTTTCAACCAGCTGATCGGTAAATTTGACGGAAAGTTAATGTTTAACATGTGTTAAAGTCAATTTTGGGATATGCTTAAACGCTCCTGCTCCTGACTACCTCGTAGTTACCCGGCTTTAAATGCCACCTGAGTTCCTTATACTATTAGCCTCTCCCCATCATTTCTAAAAGTCATATTCTTCTTTGTTCTCTTTCACGCTCATCAAAAATTCTCCGCTTCATCACCTCCTTCAACATTCCGTTCCCTCTCAACACTTCTGCTCGTACCCTATCCAACTCTTCCTCGATTTTATTTCTCGCTACCCAGTTCTCTCGATTCATATTTATCCGCACTCACATTCCAAAAGCCTCCATTCTGTGCACATGCTCTTCACATGCTCTTCACGAAGGCCAAGTTTCCGACCCATTCAGCGCCGTGCCACAGTCCATTTGGGACTACAAATTTCCACTTCTTGCTTTCTTGATATTCACTTATTTCTTCTCCGCACCCTAATCTCAAAATTCTCCTGTTGACGCTTATCCTCTTTCCACAAGGACCAAGTTTTTGAACCATTCATAGCCACGCCAAAATCTAGGACAGTTTGTGGTGTAGCTCTGTTCTCTCTGTGGCCAAGCTCCATATTAGAGTTTCCGCCAATCCTTTCTTCAAGTCTCTGCTCAGAGCACACCTCTTCTCTTTCAAAGAACCAGTGTGAATCAATCGCGTGATTACTGACGTTATCTGCGAGCTAAATAAACATCACCGTGTTTATTTTCATCGTCGTAACTTGATGAAGACAGTTTCATGGGTTTCTCTTTATGTCCATCGCATGTTTTTCTCAGTGCGGGAAAATGGTTTATGTAAGGGCTTTGGGACTGTGGTGGCCCCCTAATGGAAGTAATGCAGTGGAAAGTGAACGGCTCGGCGTCTGGCTATGCTCTTCTTTTTGTCTCTCTCTCTCTCTCGCTTCGACCCAGAAAAAGACGAGGCGTGGAATCTGGGGAAGGTGGTGGTGGCTAAACGTTTTGGCGCCTCCCACCCGAATGGTCATTACATTAAGAGGCCCGAGCTTTTTCTGGCCAAGAAACAACCACCCCACCGCCACGTGACAAGTTTCATTTTATTAAACGAGCCGTCGGAGGGAGAGAAAAAAAGGATCGGTCATTGTGCTTTCTAATCCTTTTAATCATGCGGTGTCGCTCACACGAACTCGGCCGTTCGATGCGCTATCGTTAATGAGGTTTTGCTCGTAGCCAGTCGCTTTCGTGTTCCATTTCACGTATTAATTATTTTTAGGCCGTCGATCTCAGTAAAGCAGAAATTCTCGTTTTGGTACTATACATATCGGTTGTAAGACTGCTGTGAGGTATCATTCGGTTCCGATTTGTGGTACGTTTGTAACAGCCTTCGAGTGACGGAGAGGTAGTCTTCGCTTGCTATCCCTGAGGTAGCGGGCTATGGTCCCGCCTGGGTGGGTTTTTCACCACCCAGGAAATGAATGTTTGTGCATTGGTATTTAAGAGTTGGTTGCGAGGAAGGACTGAAAAGTGCTAAATACACTTGAAAATTTAGACCATTTTTTAGTCATTTTATTTATGTATTAAGAAAAAATTCATGAATTATCTAATAACTCTGTTCAAGTAAATAAGTTTCTCCTAATACGTCTATTGTTTCAAGTTTCGGCTTCTTGTCGAAAATTCTTTTGAATCTTCATAACCATTAATATTTTTAGGTATTTGTACAGTCCCACAATCACGAGGATGTCCTTAAGCTTTATATCACAATAATATCCGTTTTCCTAAAATGTTTATTAAGAACTTGATGTCTCCCATTTAATCGCCAGTTCTTTTCCTGCACTTTGCGGTTTTTACTGATTTTTAGCGTTACTTTCAGCCTAGAGTAGATTTTGGCTATTTAACTGCTTTTTTCCCTTAATTTTGGCTTTACCTACAATCAAACATGTAGGTATTTATTATGTTTTTAGAATGTTGTGGTATGTGTGCGGTGGATGTTAAAGGTTTTATATTGCTCTTCGAGATGTATTCATGATAGTTGCGTGCCAGGTTTTAAAAATATTTCTGTGATTAACTTACATCCGGTAATTTTTTGTGTATCATCTTTCTTTTTCAGTTATTTCATTCCCGTGTCCTGCGTACCTATCTCCTGCTACCCAACCTTCTACAGTACCTTTCATCATCCTCGTCATTCTTCTTTCCTTCTTGACTTGTCAGTGTGGTAGGCTGAAATTATATCATCGCTAGAGTATAAAAAACACGGTTCTAATTTTTCTGAAGAGATTTTTCAAAAATAGAAGAAATCGTATCAGATGGTTTATTTAGTGGAGAAATCAAGTTAAAATGTTTCTCTTCCACTTAGCGTATCTGGTAATTTTCCCGATAGTGAAAGGCACCACAGCGTGAACTATTCTTTCTGTGAAAGTCTATATATTTTGTTAGGCGATACCAGTCTCAATATTTTCCCAGATACTAAATCTAGTTTCATAGCTGTGTGAATGAAGCCATGATTCTCTCATCGCTTTAATGCATGTATGTATTAAAATGTGTTTTCCGTGACATTACTCAACACCGCTGCCTTTATCTTAAAAGCTTTCACTGGCCATTGAACAACTTGGCATTATAGCGCCCGGTCAGCATTAACTGCGCGGTCATTATTCCAATGCGAATATCCCGCTGATCTTTAGAGATTGATCAGATGCCGTATATCCGCCCTTTCCCGTGATATGCTTACATATTCTTTTGTGGGTTAGTGATTTACTCGCCACATCCGTGACTGTCGTGACTTTCCTCGGAAATTGTTTCAAAAGTTACATAAAGACCGTTTTTCATGAGGCACTTCCTTGCCCAATCTGACGCATGAAAAGGCGTGCTGTCAAAAATGCATCTTGTGGAATTGGAGATGGCATGGATGACTGTACGGAAAACATCCCGTGATTTTCTTCGATGTAATCATCCTTCCAAGTGTTGAGTCCGAATTGTTGCCCTCCGTTTACTTCCTGTCATGATATTTGAAATCCGTATAATCATTACTGGTTCTTTTATTGCAACATCAATAGTGCTGTCACTATTGTATGCAACTCTCTTTACAAGTTAAAATCACTTGTTTTATTAGTTAAACAACCCTGCGGAAAATATCCTAATCTTTTGAAACGACTGACTTTTTTGGGCAACTATTTCACGTATTAAATGCTCCATAATTAAATGCTTGTTCATAAGCACCGTGTAAAGCTATTTACACACGTATCATATCACCTTTCACTGTTTGAGTTGATCCCGCTTCTATTGTGTGATAAAATGCCTCGATGTGAAGCGTTGCTAACCTTTTCGGACCGGGTTATTCCAGTTGGAAAGTTTTACCTTTTTGGTTGCCCAGGACATGTTACTCAACGAATGATTCCAACTGTCATCGTACGTCATAGTATTAGGAGAAATACATGTTTGAAATCGTTGTTTTGTCACGCCTAAAGATAATTAAGTGCAATGAATAAACGTGATTTCCCACTAAAAATTCAGGTCAGAAAGGTTTTAGATCAGGGGTTCTCAATCAGTGAGGAATTCCCCCCTCGGAGTAATTTAAAGGGTTTGAGGAGGAATTGGGACATTACTTAGCAAGATGAGATGTTATGCAGATAATATAAAATCTGTAAAATTGTAGTTTTTTTTATTTATTGTGGCGTTCAATAAAGTTTATTGAATGCCATTGATTCTTAAACATGGGTATTGTTTTCACTTACGGAATTAAATTATTATTTTATTATTTATATTGGGAAGGAGGAATGGTAATTCTGAACTATGGTGAAAGGGTTAGAATTGAAGAGCCATTTGTTTGGAGTGAACGACTCATTGGAGGCGATTTCGCGAGTTTTCATGCGAATACCCTCTACGTGCGGCCCTAAGACCGTTCCATGGTTTCTGAATTCTTTTAATTTTCCGCGTGGAGAATGGGGAATATTTCTCGATCTAGCGGAGAAACTTATCCCTTTCTTTCTCTCCTCGGTTGCCCATTTTTATTAGTCTCCGCTCAGGCCGAGTGAGTCGTGGTTGTAAGTAGTTTCAACGACCGAGGACTGTCCGTTGTCATGGTCACAATCGGTTGGTGGCGGCGGCGCGACCTTGAAAATTGAATCGGTTTTGAACGCCGGGGTATCGATTAATGATCGGGTTCGCGTGATAGCGGGGTGGGGTGTGTTATTGGTTCGGCGGAAACCTCACCCCCTTCTCAACTTCGTGTACGGGGAAGATTTAATCGGAAACCAGTGTTTCTTGTTACTTGTCACAACTCTCTCTCTCTCGCCCGAATGCGGTGATAATGCTAGCTGCCCGTCGTTGGCGGCATCCGTCTGAAACTGAAAGATATGTATAAAGGCGTAGCAAACAAAAGAGTGGGAGCAGGATGTCAGGGAATTTAAAAAAGTGCCTACTCTCAGGGAAACCTCAGGGCAATTAGAAAATTCAATGTGAATCAAGGAGCTTCTCGGAATTAAGAAAATATCCCTCAACACTCACGGAAAAAAGCCGTCCGGTTGTAGCGATGTCGATATCGCAGTGGCCTGGCACCACAGTGGGCATGGGTTCATATCCCGCTTCGGGCATAGATGTTATGTTTGTTTATATGTAAAGGTTTGGTTAGATGGTGCGATATTACCGAAGCAGTTGGAGCGCTTAAAATCCAAGTCTACCTGTGTTTCAATATAGTAAGACTCACCATAACCATTTATTATTCCGCTGTGTCTCATTCATAATTGACAAGTTTATTTCCCTGCGGTCGCTATAGGTAGAAAATAACAGTATTGTTGTTGCGAAAAGAATATGCTATGATAAGCTTTGAGGATGTCAAAACTGTAGTTAGGGAACTGTTCCACGCCATTGCCTCTAGCTAGAGACGATTGCTGTTCCAAAGTTTGTTGGACGTGCAAAAAACCTGCCTCTACTGTTTTTTCCCTCATATTATTATTGTAAACTATTCCAGTCGTAAATTTACAATTATGAACTATTCCCGCACTTTAAACTATTCCAATTTTTCACCTTTGCCTGTAGGAACCGTGCCAGGCCGAAGTATGTACTTTTTAGAGAAAACATTCTCTTAGAAGAACACATTAATCTCATGCCTTTGTCATATCTAGCGTGTAAGGTGGTACGCAAATGTAGGATTTTTAGCTTATTCTTTTTGTGACAGAAGAATCTCCAGAAATGGTTTATTACTAGGATGAATACGCGGAGAAACAAGTGGCTGAGGGGAAAAGGATTTATTCTGTGACTAAGTGATTTACAGTCCTTGCGATATGTGACAGTGACGATGATTCTTCCTAGTTGTACACAATATTTCACTAAATGCCTTTTTGATAGTAGTTTAGATAATTTTTGATAATGTAGCCCTTCGAGGTGAGGACTGGAGGGTCCTATGCTTTTGGACTCTGTGGTTCCCTTTTTCTACCAACAATTTCCATTTGTAAGTACTTTTTTCCCTGATCTGAGGATCCTTCCGGCACCAAACGGAGCAACTAGGCATGATAAGATGCCCATAGGGCTAATTTTTGGAGGCTTTATTTCCGTGTTCTAGTTACTTTAGTTTGACTAAGTTTATTGGAAACTCCAGAGTCAAAGTTATGGTGGTTAGCTATTTTCAATTCGATTGTTGTGCTGAAAAATCTCTCTGACTTCATTTCAGCTCAAGAAAATGGTATTGGAGGACTATCATCCCTCAACCTTTAATCCGAACGTTGTCGAACGCTGTCAGTCGCTCATCTGACCCAAAGATTAGCTTTGGTCCCGTTTCTGGGGAGGATATTTTGATTGCCAGATGTTAAGATGAAAAAATTGAGAAATAGCATGCTAGAGGTAACTGTATTGTCATGTTCCTAAGTGTGAGACCACGTTCATATTATTTTGTCTTCGTAGGGAAAAGCCTCTTCTCTTTAAGCCGATTGTATGCTTTGTTCGTATTTCACTTTCACTCTTGATTGGGTCCGTATTTATCGTGGTCGTTGACTAGTGGATTCATCAGTCAAAGTTCGAAAATTGATTACTCGTCATGGCTGGCTAACATTAATATCGTTAGAGGAGGAGATGTCACACTTCTCATAGTTTCAGCCTTTCTCACCCCGAAAAATTTTCGCTACCTAGAGAGATGCGAAATCGAGGCTCAAATACAGAAAACACCGTGGTCCGCAGAATTTAGCTTGAATAAATCCTCGGAAAGTTTATCGTGGAGCCTAGAATGTAGGCGGTAAACATAAGGGAGTATCCGGATCCCTGTTGTTTCTTTCTACGGACACGAACAACGAATCTCCAGGCAGTGAAGCCGTAATTCTCCCTGACTTTTTAAATGCATGTCCGGATTAAATGAATATTTACCTGCCACAGAGTACCTCATGTTTCAGCCCGTGCAGTGGGGATGCGAACAATTCCCGGAAAAAGCTGCACAAGTTTCTGGTTATACTCGCCTTGTGAGTTTGCGGCTCACAGAGGATAAGACTTTTAATCCGAGACCGAGGCTTAAAGCTATGAGAAATTTTGAAAGAGTTTATTGCAGAGCGTGATTAAAAGCGAGGGTGGTATTTTAGATAGAAGGTGATAAAAAATCTAGTACTAGGAATGGGAAGCTTTACGAAACATCTAAGCCTTTTAAAAATTAATATTCAGGAGTATATGGACGACGTGAATTGTAAACATAAAAAAATAGCAAAGCGTAAAGTGGTGCTGGTGAAGTAATCAAGGTAAATTTAGAACGAAAGTGGACTCAGACCTCAAGATATTAGGAGGAAATTTGTGCCAGCAAAAGATGTGAGAGGAGAGAATTTGTGACTGGAACTTCTGAGAAAGTATGTTGGACAAATATTGGGAGAGCTTGTGGAGCTTCATATGGAAGATGTTGGGAAGAAGGGTGCGAGTAGTTTGAGGTACACAGTCCATCCTAAAACTCTTCCTATCTCATATCCTTTTCCACGCCGCCCAAAATCCCCCTCGTTTCGTATTTTTCCCCGCTTACAACATTCTCCATGTATATATCTTAATTCTCTTTAACATCTCGTTGCCTCTGAATATGACCCTCCTAGCAAATACCGAAATTTCCTTTTATTTCCCTAACTTCCTTTCCTGAGCCATAACTTTTGAAAACTTTTAGTGCCAGCCCTTTTACGGCTACCCTTTCCCTCATCCAGGATATTTTTTTGTGTTCTGTGTAGGACAAAAATTGGCATTCATAACCGTGTAAACTTGCTACATCAAATCATTATCATAATTAGTGGTAAATCCTAGGATTGGTTAGCTTCAAATCTCCACTCCACTCTTCTTTCAGCTAACCGTGTCAATGAGGCTTCATTTTGACGTACTTCATAATGTGCGTGACGCATTCCATCCTTGGCCATCCTTTATAATTCTTCCCCATCCATTGTGCGTTTCGTTACCGTTTCCCAGCGGCAGTTGTGTCTCATAACTGTTTTTCTCTTTTAATTTCCGTCAAAGTTTTTGCTGTACTTACATATTTTCTATTTAACTCTTCTTTGGACTTCTTTATTGGCGATTCTTTCCGATTATTTGATCTTTCTCATTCTTCATGAGTGCAGATGTAGACTATGTGGATCGGTACAGCAACCTTCATTACACTTCAGGCGTGGTAAGGTATTATCCTAAACAGCTTAAGTACTGCGAGGTGAGAGGCACGGGGAAACCACCTCATAATTATCCCGAGGAAAAGCAGCTCATTAACGTTTTGGATTAGCTCGAAAACGAAAAAATAAAACACGATAATAGGGCGGGCCCATGTCTTCTCGGGGTTCGGGACTGTGAGTGTGGAGCCTCTTCGGTCATCTGCCGCTTTATAAGACGAAAGGAAATAGTGTTAGCTCGACGGTCGTGGGGTCAGCTCACGCCAATGCCCTCCGAGCGGCGGTTGGGAGTGGGACACGTGAGACGGTGAGCAGCGAGCGAAAGGGGTGTGTCAGCGAGTGCTTGACCTCTCGACCAAGTAGCGGCAGTGCTTGCCCGCCTACGCGCCGGCGTCAGCGAAACCGCTTTGTTGGGTGACGTCCGTCTGCGTATTCAGTCGTGAGGGGGAACGGTGGTGCAGTGCGTTCCATCTCGTCTATGAGCCCAGAAGAGCCGTTTTAGAAGAAACTTCCTAAATGCCTCGCTTTCTTTATTATCGTAGCCACAACGCCGTTTTTCCGGACGGAAGGTGCTCTCAATTAAGCGCCAAGTCATGCACGTAATCGCTGTCTTGCCTTGTCCGCAGGGTAAATTTTTTAATGTTAACATTGGTTGATATTTTTATCGGCATGTACCTGTCGTTACTGTTACAGTAGGGAAGAATAACACCCTAATTGAATTATAAGAGAAATACATTTTTACGAAAGTTACCGGATGAGATATTACCTATATGGCGATATCGTAATTTATACCTTATCAGGAATTATGCCTGTCTGTCCGTACCTCCTGGCTCATTCTTCCTCTTCAGCTGTGTATAGGGTCTACCTCCAATCATCCCATCCATGAAGCCTATTCTCTCCCCTCCATCGCAGCCTTTAGCATCCCC
This sequence comes from Pyrrhosoma nymphula, assembly GCA_963573305.1. Taxonomy (NCBI): domain Eukaryota; kingdom Metazoa; phylum Arthropoda; class Insecta; order Odonata; family Coenagrionidae; genus Pyrrhosoma; species Pyrrhosoma nymphula. Next base: position 87,976,148 of record OY754334.1, on the reverse strand, counting down.
TCCTCCCTCATACCCGTTCCAACCAACTACTCTGCCTCCTAATCTCCTTCAGAAGTTTCCTCTCCTCACCCAACATGCCCTGCATTTCATCGTTCTTCTTCATTTCCGTCAATTGTAACTTCTCCACTCCTTTTCCACCTCTCAAATGCCGCAAATCTACTCTCACACGAGAGAAATATACTCGCCGTCACCTGGAACTCTCCGAACGTGCTACTAAATTATCATTTCCTCATCTATGAACAATCATGGCATTTCGTGTGCACCTACCCAGGTTCCTCCTGATTAACGGTCTTTTCATCTCCGACCTTTTCCTGCTCTCCGGCTCTTGAGACAGAAGAAGAAAGGTCTCCCTTGCCAGGTCATCCGATTGAGAGAGTCGGCGATTAGGTTTTGTTTTTTCCCCCGTCCTCCTGTCGCATCCACAACGGTCACATGCGTTAGCGAATCTGTTCCTGTTAAAAAAACAAAATAGATTGGACCGTGTCCGAGCTCGGTGGGCGAAGACCGTCCGGGATAGGAATATAAGCGAGAGGGAAAGGGGGGTGAATTAGTGTGAAGGATTTTCGGAGGATTAAAAAAAAACTTATTTGTCCTGAAGCGTTTGTAAAGCCCCTGTGGTGATGGGAAAAAGTACCTATCAAACTCGTTGAGAGGTGAGGGTATGTTGGAGAGGGTGATGGAGGGAAGAACGCTTGGCAAGCGCGAAAAAGGGTTGGCAGTTTTGACGACTTTAGGAAAAGCAGAAGGTATGAGAGACTTGTGAGAAGCTTGATGACAGCGTAGTAGAGGTATGTGGAGGAAACTGAACGTTACCTCGAAAAGGGGAATTAATTTAGGACCGTCGAAAAACCTACCAATTGGTTAGTAGATAATAGAGAATTAAATAATTAAAAATTTTAATAAAGCAAAGACCAGTTGCGCAAGATAATGGAGATTATAAAATATATGCACAATTTCAAAGTGAATCATTAAAAAATAAGAAATATACAATCTTATATTTAAAGCGTCTCAGCCAGGAACACAGATTTTTCATGATTGTTTCTCATCATCGTCATTATTAGGTATTCTACCAGCTAATTGATAGACAATTGATACCATAACTTTTCCCATCTGGGGCATTTCAATTTCCTGCATAATTATTGCTCGCCATCAGATCTCTCTTAAGTCTTCAAAACCTCTGCTTCTCCTTATCAAAGTATCTTTCAACTTAAAATTAATGTTGAAATTTGTCCTGAAGTTATTGCTAAGACATATTTGACCGACTGAATATTTCCTTTCGTTCCCTTTCAATTAATAGTTGATCGTTAATTGCGATACGAATTTGCGATAATGAGATGTAATATTCTATTCTCCCCTGTCCCATCGCGATGCCGATGTATCGTAGTTTTTACGATTATTATTTGGAATCCACAGCTCTTTTTTAGGGACTCGAAAATATGTGGAAAACGATGGGCATGAGACTTGGGTCCAGCAGCCCTTCGTTTGGGCGGTCTTAATACGATCACACCACGCTTAGCTTCGCGTGTTTCTGCTTCGCCGGGCGTGAAGTGTCATTTTCGAAAAGAGAGCGAGAGAGAGTGAAATATACGTATGCATGTTAACACTACTATGTATTCATATGTGCAAACACTCATGTGAAAATGGTGGGAAAATCCCTCCATTTTATTCATTTTTACATTTACCGATCCGTCTCTTCGACAACTTGGTATGTTGCTTTTAAATCCTAATTCTTTGGGGAATCAGCTGCGTCCACAATTGATGTCGCGAACGTTTTGAGGTTATTAGGTAGTTGGTCGTACCATGATGGTTCGTGACATGGTAGACGTTACTGGTTTTTCTGTGGCAAAAGATGCTCTATAACTAGATAAATCTCTAGATTCCCCCATGTTGTCGTTTTCTGCGTGTGTTACGGAGTATCTATCTCAGTAAAATGCTAAATGATTAGCTCATTGTTTTTGCAAGTGGTGAAAATATTCCATTTCTTTTCGGGATATTATATGCCTTGGTTATTATGTTACATTTATTGCTCGTTCCGCTGATTCGAGCGAGGGATATGCAGTTGTACTCCGTGATGCTCGTAAGGGAACCTGCGTGTAGGAATCATCATGTCACAAGGGTGTCCTGTAAAATTACTTGATAGAATTTTTTTAGAGCGATTAGAAAAATTATCTACGTATGCATAAAATCATTTCCCGGCTTGCTGCGATAGAGTTATGGCCGGAGTTAAAATTCTTTATCCATTTAATGAATTGACTCGATGTAGTGAGTTATATGTTAGAGGTATTGAAAATATTGTGCGGAGTTGTATTATGCTGAATAGTATTTAACGTGAATTGGTGGAAATATCTTTCTAAAGAGGTACTGACTATATATGTGAATGTGATGGCTAAAATATACACTTATAGATCGCGAGGAAAGTGCTGAATGTAGCAGGCAAGAGGAGGAGATTGTTGCGGTACTGTCAATAGACAGAAAGTGGAAGGAGAGCTTGTTGAAATGTGGTGGAATGCTGGTGGCAGCGTTGAAAGGGAAGTGTGTGGATAAGAAGGAAAATACTTCTTTTTTTAGAATGTCTGGAAGAGGAATAGAAATTAGAAGCTTAAGGGCCGTATTCTCAGTCGTCCCTGCAGGGTTCGCCAACCCTGCTGTATACGTCATTCTGCCTTACTGACGTAATCAACGGGTGTAAACTACCCTATATACGTCATCAGAGCGGCCATTTGTAAAAAGAACGGCCCTTACTCGTGTAGGGTACCCTGTAGGGTATCCCGGGCACGGCTACACCCTACATAAATATGTCTGCTGAACACTTCGATGAAATAATCCACCATTCACTCTCGTAGACGCAGACGTAGACTTGTTCTGCCTTTCTTTCCATCTTTGTTCTTGGAACTTTTTACTGTCTTAAATTTGTTTTTTTTTAAACGTATATATATTTTATTCCCCGTACGTTTTGGTCGCAAAAGTTGAAACTCGCCTCACTCAAACCCAACCTGTCACCTACTACTACTCACCCAAAGTGTCTTTGAAATTACGTAAAATATTCCCTGGTTGCTATGTTTCCTGCATCTACGAGAGTGAATGGTGGATCGGCATTGTTGTTGAAGTAACGAGTGACCAAAATGACGCATTGATAACATTTATGCATTATCGAGGTCCTTCTGAATCATTTTATTGGCCCGGAAGAAGATAGTACGCCTGCTGAGTTCTGGATCAACACCTCGTCAGCATGCTCCCTGCTCCTTCCGTGACGACATTCGGAAGAAAATTGGAATTGGCTGATACTGTGCTGTCTAAAATGATAAGTAAATATAATAGGATGTAGACAGTTGATCAAACTTTAATCATGACTTTGATAGCCATTTCCAGCGAAATTAGATAATATCTTTAAATTCGGATGTACCACCGCAAAGAGCTTTGAAACCTCAAGGAAGACACCAAATTACATGCTTACACACAAAATTACTGGCTTGGGAACCAGAACAAAAGACCCACCCGTGGCTGGTATTGCACGGCTATCGGGCGTGACCCCTATGGTGGTGGGGTTGCCAGTTCAAGTACTTGGATTGGTAGTGGCAATGTCACCATGGATCAACGCAATATAATATCGGTGTGTCTATATAATCCTGTTAATTATCAGGCACGAACTCCGAAGTGGCAGATTTGCCTGTTGATATTTAAGCCGTTTCCAGTGGCGAAGACTTCCAAATTGCATTGTTTCGGCGTCATTGCGAAACATGCGTTTGTAGGATAGCTACCATATCACCCCACGCGTGTAGTTACAGGAGTTCGTCGTTGCGTGGCGCTGATGAAGGCCGATTGTATCTCACCCACGGACCTCCTTGCCACGCCATTATGTGTCCGCGTTAGCTAATTAAATTCACTTTTCTAAGGGCTTAAAGAAATGCTCTATCTAATGAGATAGTTTTAACGGAATTTGTAGAAAGTGGTTTTTTGCAAAAACGAGTTGAAAACACCCTATTTTTGACCTTTTTACAAAAGTCGTGAACTTTAGACGTGATTTATAAACTAACGAAAAACTCCAGGTGTTTGAAACTACGCTATCAAAAGCTCACTTACATGGAAATATTGTAAAAGGAATTTTATATCCATTGAACAATTCTTGAAAGAGACAGAGCACGATAAAGTTTGAAATTATTTTGGAGAATTAATTTCTGAGGCCGACTTTGCTGCATTTTATATATTCAGTACGCTTTGATAAAATGCTATAATCTTTTTCATTTAACAGAGCACTAAAAGTTGTTCAATTATAGGTACGTATCATTTGTTTTGGCAAAAAGGCTACAGAGATATCATGTCTCAAAGTTGCGAAAATTTCACAGAAATGTGTCAGGTGGTCGTGACATGGGGTCACACAAACTCCTATATCTCCTAAAGTATTTCACTAACGGACCTAAAATTTAACAAATTTTCATTAAAGATATGTACAACTATCCACACAAAATTTCATTATAATCCGATATGGTCGAGTGGGAAACTTTTCTAAAACTAGACTACTTGACGTGGAATGACCCCATTACAGGAATTCGTAAATTAAAATTTCTGATTAGAATTGTTGCTTACTTTATTTCCTTCACTTATTCACATACTGCTCGTATTTGGAGACTGGATGGCGGAACGTTTAGTGTACTGGACTTCAGTCTTCAGCCACTGCAGTTTCTATCTGGGGTATTTCTTGGTATGCAATTGAGTGTTATGTTAAGAACATTTGGAGTAGAGATCTTAGGAAGTAAAGAGTGTTACCCCATGGTATTATTTGTTTAGAGCAGGATAATGTGATATTGTTTGTACTGGGTTTTTCCACATCCTTCCGTGTGAATATGTGAGCAAGATTATTTATAGAATGTGTACATGGTTTATAAATCCGCATGTTATTGGGGAACTAGTATGTGTAGAGAAGTTATTATCAATATTACTTATTACAAATATCAGTATCTCAAGATGTTACACACAGCATCACAATGACTCAACCAGCTTCCTGATTCCTGGAGTTAATAATTACTGCCCCATGAGCAATATTTAGCCAAAAATGCGTATGTTTAGGCCTAGAGAGCACCCTGGAAAACGAAACAATTCCCCTGGAAAACCTGGAAAACTCGGGGAATTTCTAAATGGCTTCACAGTGGACACCCTGGTATTCCATTCTTGGTCTTCATCTGTAATTATTCCCATCCATTTCTGTTTCCATTATTGTTTTCTATTAGCTATTATGTCACAAAATATGTCCAATAGGTTCATCGCTTCTTCTTCTCAGAGTTTTTATTATATACTACTATTCTCTACAACTCTTCGTAGGACATCTTCGTGGGTGATTCTCTACGTCAATTTAATCTTCATCATTCTTTGATAACACCACATCTCCATTGCTTCCAATCTCTTTTGCTCTGTAGCTATTATTGTCCAAGTGTCACTGCCACGCAAAAGCAACTTTCTACCCAAATAATTAAATTGCTCAACTTTCTCTAGTTTGTGGTCTACTTTTATGACCAACCAGCCTCTATTACTTTATCCTAGAAAATCTCTTCACTATTGTTTTATTATGATGTATGTTCATTTCGTATTGATAATGATGACCTCCTTTTGGGTATGTATGTCGTCGTTAGCATGACGTAGCCTTAGAGCGAGGGGATTGGAGGGATTTGTAAGGGCCATAATCGTCGTGTCGTCATCTACGACGCCATGGGGTGGGAAAGGGGTGGCGCGCGGCTGGGAGGAAATTATGGGTATGCCCTTCGATTATGCGCGTTTGGATGCCCCGCCCCTATCCACCTAGGAACTACTTCCCAGGGTTTTTTGGGGATCAAGTGGGCGGGCTGTCCCTGCGCGTGCCCTTCCACCGCCCTTGGCCTCATTGGCTCCCCTCTTTAAAGGGTTCTTTGATTTCGAATGCGCGGTTGCGCTCCGGGTCCTCTGACCCTGATATCCAGGGTATGTCGTCTCGCCCCTACTTCACTTGCAACAGCGTCCCGAAAAGGTTTTCTCCGACCAGCCGTGAGGCAGATTATTTCCGCAAATTGCGGTTAGTCCATAGATGGTCGACAGTGCGAGGCATACGAGCACGTTTATGCTTTTCGAGTAATCTTTTCGCGTTGACGATTATGTGACGGATTTGCGCGTGGTATACGGTGACGAATGTTGCGTGCGACTTGGAATTTTCGTATTTAAGATCGCAGTTTTTCGATCAGCGAGCACGTTTAATTGGCGTGGGATAGCGAGGAGAGAATAGAGATATAATGTGGTATGGAAGGAGGTAAGTTATGTGCACAGTTCGGAAGGTATGTAGCTCTTTTAGCGCCATCTATGTCTGTGGAACCTTTCAGAAATCCCGAGGGCGGTTTGTAAATAAAATATAACATTTCAGAAAATATCAAAATTACCTAGCTCTATTTTTGTCATTACTATGTGTGGTTTGCCTTTCCCATCTTACATTTGTTTAATAGTGAACTATATTGTCATTTTTCATCAATAACTACAGAAAACCTATCTTTATTAAATACGAGCGGAAGGTACCCGTTGAAATTCAACGGGTGTGAAAAACGTGAAACTTATTTTATTAGAAAACCGCAAAGCCTGAAGAAAAAATGTATGCGAGGTCATTCTAGGAGTTCGCAACCTATCTTGTTTATCTCGATAATTAAGTGAATGTATCTAAGTTAACTGCACTCTAACACTTTTAAACATATGAATAACTCGTGACGTTAATGATGTAGGAATTGGTATAAAAAACAGTTCGCAATCATAATGAGAGGCATACGGTTTCACTACGTGTAATACATGTGAGTATTAAACGATAATAAACAACGCCGTGTTTGTTGTAGCAACAGAGGCATTATTACCATTGATATTCACTGCACGTAAATATTCTTGCATATTTAATTGTGTATTCTATTAATTCCTTTATGTGTAACGTTTACTACGTAAGTGTTCTCTCATATACATGCAGTGCCCCTTTGAGAGCTACTTTGAGAATAGACGTTGAAGAGTATACTTGTTAAATATGCATTGACTTTATCGATTACCCCCCGAAGCAATTTATCAGGGTGCCCTTGGGACTCTGGGCTCTTCTTATACGGATTTTGCTTCTACGTACTATCATGGGCCTGCAGGAAAGCGTGATATTTAAATGCTAGAGGCGTGAATATTCTATGAAAATCAAATCTCTGGTTGCCAAGGAAATATGTTATTGTTGATTTCAGGGAATATGTGAGATTTTTCAAATGAAAACATGAATTTCAGAAAAATACGGAGCGTAGAAGAAAATCGATTGATAAAATTAGAAATTATATTGATTCAGCCATCCGATAAAAAAAATTCCAGCCCTATATCTTGAGTGAATGTACTTTTAAAAAGCAAAAAATGAAACCACTGCACCGAACACAATGCTTAGCATGGACCACCACGGGGGACCTTCGGGGGCCTTCGGGGGCCCTTAGGGCTTTTTAATATAGCATATCATACAACCAGATATGTTTTCTATCTGCATGCCAAATTTCAGCTCAATCGGTCCAGTAGTATTTGCGTGATGGAGCAACAGACAGACAGAGACCATTACATTTTTATACATATTAGTAAGGATCACACCCTTAACCCTGGAAAAAATAGGGTTTCGGTTAATTGAACCCTACAGTGTTTGTTGTCTACCAGTAACAAACATGTGTTCCAAATTTCATCAAAATCGGTCCTGTTGTTTAGGAGGAGATGTGGAACATACATACATACATACATACATACATACATACATACATTGACTTTTATATATATAAAGATAAAAAATGTATTAATACAACATACATGAACCGATACATCGGCTCGTGGTACTAATAGGGCGACCGGCCAGCGGCACTAATAGCGTCATTATGTTTAGCAGTCCTGAACAACTTGTTCCTTTAAAACCCTCAAAAATCCACCTGGGAGAAGGACGCTTCGGTAGCTTAACTGGCTAAAACACTTTGTGGGAAATCGAGGGATCCGGATTCGAGTTCCGGTCTAGGCGAATATATTTTTCTCTGTGGAATTTCGCAATTGTGTGCACTTGCGGGTGACATCGTAAAGTTAATACCGTGGCTTGTCCCAGTATTCTCAAAATTCGCAAATATGGTTAATATTGTATCGCGTTGGAGACATTAAGAGATCACTCCTCTGGGAGAGTTTCAGGCAGAACTGTCCAGTGACCTATCATTTATTATTTCGAATACCTTTGATGATGATGGAATTTGTATTTATTTTCATTAAGTGTACTCGGGTCATCCACTGGGTCAGGGATTACATGTTACTAAGCGTTTCGATGTTCTATAATGTCTGCAATTCATCTCAGGACCAGTTTTCCAAGAGCTACTCGGGGAAAAGACCGAATCCCGATAGTTAAAGTTGTTTTCATTCTTATTTTGTTGGCTTCCTAATGATTCAGTCTTATTAACCTTGGGAAAAGCAGTTAATTTTGTTTCCCCGGCCCTGATAGAGTGGCCCATGACATTAGTGTTGTGTGATTGGTATTTTGTTTTTCAAATTCCCCCATTCGACGGTGTCGCCTTTGTTCCCTCAGCCTAATTTCGACCATGTGCGCCGTTTCTACTCCGTAGATTTTTGTATTTGTTTCGTATTTTGTGTGCCTCTTTTTAGGGTAAGTGTGGGGCATGGGAGTAACAGATTTTCGATGTATTATGGGATGGAAAACAAACGAACAGTCCAGAGAGTATTTATATGTGCGATAAGATAGTTTTATGCAGGAAACATTCGATAAAACTAATGGATGTCGTGGAACCATTTAGTTGGTCGAGTACCTATGATGATGGCTTACATCTAGTCCTTTCGGTGAATACATGTGCGCTTTTCGGAAGTCCTGGCAATTTTTCTGGTGAGCTAAACATGTTCCATATGGTGGTAGGTGCATAGTTCTCGTCTAGCAAGAACCCCTCGCTGCATAATGCCTACCTCAAGTGAAGCAGCACACGTTGTGGAAAATTCGGTGTTTTCCAGCAACACCACGTCTCTTGTTTGTGAAGCGCCCGCCCTCATTCGGATTACGGCCCCGGGGTGTTACATGCAGCTGTTTACTCTGCGAAAGGGAAGTGTTTTTTTAAGGAGGGTGACGCGCCAGCAAGAGCGGTGCCTATGGCGGCACATTGCAGGTGTTCCCTTTATTGAGACCCCCCCGAGATGAGATGTGTTAGCACTTCTGGTAATTAGCACGTTCGACCTCTCTTTCGCGTGTTCTGTGCATGCTCCCAGTTCGTTCTCAAGCACGTCGCCGCGGTCGCGATATTAATCGATTTTTCCAACGTTGGAATCGACTTAAGGAGGTTTCCTACCGTCTGCACGAGCGAAAACAAATGAAAGATCGTACCTATTCGTTTCTTCCCAGTTTAAAAACACTCCTTTCTTTGGTTAGATGCCTTTAGTCAATATCTATTTGAAATCAAAATTAAGATACTAAATATGCCGACAACTCGATGATTATGTGTTTTGAATAATAATTTTTCCATCCCTGGTGGTGGACCGCAGGGCCATTTAGATTTAAGTAATGCAGTGTGACTTCAATAATTGCTATAATTGACTGAAAACTCAAACTCTAAGATGGATTTGTCTATATTTTATTGCTATGTCATTTCTTGGAATAAATATCTTCTTATATATTATTTTCGCTGGAGTTACCATTTTTATACCGGAAAAATACCCCTTTTTCCTGTGTTTCACCCATTTGTGCCTATTAATGTTGTTAGAGTTGGTATCCCGGTTACGGTTGATTTATATGGAGAAAAGATAAATAAATTAATATCTTATAGGCGCCGGCCCTAGTCTATTTACGCAAGGTCTTTCTCGAGCTCTGCGCACGTCCTACCTCTCTCTTCATCCCATCCTCAAAGCCTCAAGCCATTCCACCACTCCAGGATTGTAGCCAATGGGGAGGAATTTTTATCTATGAGCTAAATCCCTGCAAAAAAAGGTGATGTGGAAAGTTTGGGCGTTGTTGATTGTCTTATGGATGAAAAGTTTATCTATAAAATGTGAGAACCCGTGGATGGAATTTTACTGAGCAATCCTCTTAAAGGTTAGTTATGCTTCCTTTTACCCTTTCCGTTTCGATCGGTCGTGCGGGCAGGGAAACATATCTGACGGGCGTTGAGTCCCGACGGCGAATCCTGTCGCGCATATTCCGTCGGCGTAATTAAGTGAATTACCTCCCCCCGCGGCTCCCTTGCCCTTAAATTCATTCATCCAACGTGACCCAGATAGGCGTTTCGGTGCAGCTTTAAATCAGCCCCTCCCTCCTTCCATTCCCTCCCCCTATCCTTCTCTCTCTCGCCCCCACCACCACATCGGTCTCCAGCTCGTATCTTGATCGCCTTTGGAAACGCCTTGTTCCTGCGCAGCGCCTCCCGATGAAAGTCAAAATATTATCGACGGAGTTTGGGAAATGAAGTCCTTTTTTTCTAAATCAGGTGCCAACCTATTTCGGTCGGGGACCTGCCTTGTGTTATGTTACACTGCGTCATTTTCCTTTATTTTAGCTAATCTTTAGGTGCTTAAAATGACCGAGAGTCAACCAGGCCACGATAGTTAAGTTGTTAGTGATGGATTCAAAAGACCTCATGCATTTAAGGAGAGTGTCTACCGTAAACAAAATTCAGGCTTGACCTTTGGCTTCACGACTTTGTTTTCGAGGAAGAATTTTAAGTTGTACCGGACTAGCCAGAGGGCGGTTTGCTTGTTGGTGTATTAAAAATGAGTTCTGAATCGAGGACGATGAAACGACTTCAGAACCCATTTTATTTTCTTATAGAATGATGTCACCTTGGACCATTATCTAGCTATCGATGTTAATTTGTTTCCTGTATTTTACTTATTTAAAAACCTGGATCTTAACGGCTTTACTAGGTTAATACTATCCTCATTGTATGAAATAGAATCATTTGTTTCTTGTTTTACCGATTTCATTTTATATTCCCCGTGGACTTCCTGTTTTCGTCGTATGTCTCCCTGATAGCTAAGAGGTGGCGATTCAGCGGCTTCTGTAAGCTTTGGAACAACTGATATTTTTCGTAGAAAATATGGAAAATAACTAAATAATGAACTGTGAACTTCGAAGACCATGTTTTTCTCAGTGGTTTTTGGTTCTATTATTCATAGAATAACTTAATATAAAATTTTGTAAAGTCAGAACCACTTGGCACCTAAGCGTATTGTGAACGTATGGACGTAACATTGATGTTGTCTGAAAGTTGATGATGTAGTTTTAGTTGGTTTAAGTGGGGTGTCGCTTCACGCCTTAGTTTAGTTTGATGTCCATATTCCTTGTGTCTCTTTTCCCCACCTGTCCAACATTTTCTTCCTATTATCCCAATCAGAAAGCAGTTATTTCTTATTTCGTCCTCTATATATTTGTGCATCCTTCGAAATGCATTTCACCTTTTCTCCCTCAAAATCTCTAACCTCCAGTCTGTCAGCAAGTGGTGGACAGGAAGTACGAAATTACCTTAGCCGTCGAAGCACGTTAAACTAAAATACTACTACTGCTGTTACGCAAACCTGCATCTCTAAGTGTTCTGCTCTACGTCATTGCCCTTTTCATCTAGACCAAATTTCCGAGTCGCACAGCACCACACTCCGTATGAAGGTCAGCTCGAGGGGGGAGGTAATTAGGATAGCTCGGTCTCCGCGCCATTACTTTGTGGTAACTGTCAGTGCGGAAAAAACCCTCCTCCTCATGCCCCATATTCTTTTAATATCCGTTTTCCAATTGTTTACCTCCTTCGGAACGAATCCATCAGTATCTTTCCCTCCCTTACCATAACTATCGCTATTCTATTTTCTTTCCTACTTGGCGCCGAAAGTTTTCTCTATTGTTATGCATACCCACATTTCAATAGATCCTGATCTTTGTTTTTACTCTTTTCATCGAGACCATGTTTCCGAGCCGAACAGCATAACATTCCGTATTAAGGTCAGCTCGGGTGGGAACGTAATTAGGATAATTAGGATCGCACGGTCCTCGCGCCTTTTCTCCTTGTTTACTCGGCGGGGTGTCATTCGTCGTCGTAGGCGGTGGCGCGCGCGCGGCAAAAAAACCCTCGCTCGCATTGATCGGCACCCGCGTGGAGAATTAAATCCGCGGGAATATGAAGCTTCGATCGATGCTCTCTGCTCGCTCCGTTCCCCGGAGGAGGCGGAGGAACCTGTTTCCTCGTGTGCGGTGAACGTGTCTGTGTGTGTACTACTTTGCGAACTGCGCCGGGGTATTTTGGGCGCCCAGAAATAGAACATTCGAATTCCCAGTTCCAGCGCACGATTTCATAATCTCGGAAAGAGCATGCGAGGAGCGGCGTCTCTGCGTGGTTTGGGGGTGAGGCGGTAGGTGGGGCGTGGAGGGAGAGTGGCGTGGTGGTGGAGGGAGATGCGCGGCTGTGGAGGAAGCATTATCGAGACTTTGCCATTACTTTACTAGTATCTTTTCTCCCCTAGTTTGTCTTATACGCTTATTCCTTCTTATTTTGGTTAGGGATGGCGTGGTGGCTAGTGTACTGAGCCTCCCATCCATTGGCCTCATGTTATAGTCCCGGCAGTGGTGGTGATTTTTCATTGGATTCCCGATCCCTTCTTTAGTGCTATGTGAAGGGCTCTCAAAAATGTGGTAAGCCCTGTCCGTCGGATGGGAAATTACACTATTAACCACTTGGCGCCCTTCATGAAGAGTAGACTAATGTTGACGCTGGGTTTCTCTTCACTCTTCCTCCATTTCTCGAATAATCATGCCTCTGCCATTCAACACACATTAATTATACTTATAACTTTAGTTTTGGCTCGTCTCACAAAAGAAACCATCTTCGATCTTATTCCTCTTCACCCATCGGGCAGCCACCATTCTCCATTCTTCCATCCATTCTTCTTCTCACCCACATCTCAAAAGCCGTGTATACACGCTCTTATAGTTTTGATGGAGATCATATTTACGAGCCACGCTCTGTGTTCAGGTCAGTCCCGTGAAACGTAATCAATATAGATAAGTACGGTAAATTGGTGGTTGTGGAGGAGAATGGAGAAAGTGCGTTGGACGGAAAGGAAGACGAGCGATAAAGTGATTTGCATGGGGGGTGAGGATGGGAAACCGCTGGAGGACAGGGTAGGTGGTTGGAACGGGTAATGAGGGACGAAGGGATGCTGAAAAGACCGTGGTTGTGGGGAGGATGTTGGGTAAGCGGGGAGGAGGATGAAAGAGAATAGGCTTTATGGACGGGGTGAAGATAGCTAGGACGTGTGCTGAGATGAAGGAAGGTAACTTGTGAGGGAAAGGGGGCCTGCGCCTGTAAAATATAGAGAATTATTACTCTCTTCCCTTTGAACCCACCTTAACCGGTAGATTACCCTAGGTATGGTAATGGTGATGGTATTTAGAGCGCTCTATAATAAAAGATTCCGTGTAGCACCGGTCCTCGCTCGGTCACTGAAGTCAAGCATCTTTGGGCTGCGCTCTAAGTTGGATGGGTAATCGTCCAGCTTGATCCGAGTGCTGTTGCCCCTGCATGCAAGTGATAGCCTGTAAGAGCAAAATGACCTAAGCCGTCGACGAACGCCAAACTGAAGTACTATTTATTACTGCCACTCGAATTCTCAGTTCCTGCGCAAGATTTCATAATCTCGGAAAGAGCGTGCGAGGAGCGGGAGCTTCGTGGTTTTGGGGCGAGGGGGTGGGTAGGAGAATGGCGTGGTGGTGAAGGGGAGAAGAGTGGCGTGGCTATGGAGAGGTGAACATTGCCAAGACCTTGCCGGGAGAACGGCAGGTCGTGATTCCAACCTTGGAAAATTACTCCAGAAGTGGGGCCTCCATCCGTCTCTCTCTCTAGTTGTTGTAACGGTGATCCACCCTCTCTCTTCTAGAACCTCCTCGCTCTCCCCAAACGAGCCGGGAACTTCCTCTCCGTCACCACTGCCACGATTCTTACGACTATTATGAAACACTTCATTTCCTCTTTGTCTTGCAGACTTCTTATCTTGGACAACTTTGTACCCTATTGGATTTATAAATGATTATATTTTCCGCTTATAATTTGGACAATATGGCGGGACAATATAGAGATGGAATAATCTGAGCATGTGCTGTAGGAAACAGGTGGAGGCCGAGGAAGAAAGTGGGAAAAAGAAGAAGACCTAGCTCTAATTCGTCGAAATCTTGGTAATTGTGGATAGTGAATGTGCGTGGACTGAAGACATTTGAAATGTAGGTTTGGAGAAGAATACATTCAGCTGGGTACCGAGGCAAGGAAATATTGGATATTGAGGGATGGAAGTTGGTGGCTGAGATTAGGAGACGGTAGAAAAGATGCATGAGGACATGTTAAGAGGTGAGGGCATATTGAAGAGGATGATTGAGGAGAGAAGGCTGGGGAAATGGAAGGATGAATTTTGACCGACATAAGGAGGGGCAGAGGGTTAGAGGAACTTAAGATGTATAATCACCACTATAGAGTTCAATCCGTTCTAGCGTAACTTTGTGGAAGTCCATTTTCCAATAATGACAAGGCCAACTATGTTTAAATCCACAGAGTGTTTTATTAGTATGCCGTAGCGTTGAAACTATTTGTACCAGTAAAATACTCTGTGGATTTAAACATAATTGCCCTTGTCATTATTTACCACTCTTGAGGTTTTTTGTGAAATATTGCGATATTCATAATGAATTAAATATAAATATCTGTTCTCTTTTGGCACTCTTTAATTCAAGCAGACCTAAGTATCGAAAACGTGTCATTATAAAGGCGCATAAAAAAGCAATGCGATGCCTTTTGGATGTATAAGGACTCACTACGCTTTGGCTTGTATCTTGATGACACAAGTTGTCGAAACTTAAGCGTGTTTGAACATTATGAAAACAGTGCTAAGTTTTTTATTTATTTCATTATCAACTTATGGGAGACCTACCGGCGAGCATGTTTCGGAGTAGGAAAGTAAAGAGATGTCCCAGAAATGGGGAATTTAGTGGAAGGACTATCCAAAAACCTAACAAATCTGCCGGTAGAATATTTAATGATTGCTCAGAAAAGGGTTTAGTGCAAAAGGCCCTCGACGTCGACGCACCCTGGTAAAGTGCTGCTGCAATGCTACTGCTACTCGGAGTTCTCCAGTCGTCCAATACCCCCCGGTAACAGATTTCGACATCTCGCCGCGGATTGAGTCGTCCCCCTCTTGGAAACCCGTCATCGGCCAAAATGAAGAGCGCAGATAAGCGTCGTTTTCTCGCACGCTGACTCAACTCCCCCCCCCTCTCCTCGCTTCATCGCATCTCTCGCGACAGATGGCGAGCCTTGTGTCAGCGACCCCGAGTATTGCATTGTCGGTCCGCAATCCCTCAGGGATTCGTTCGGGCTGGATGAACGGAGTGGTTGAATTGAATGTCCCGGCCTATAGCCAGTCAGTGGATTAAGGTTGCCTGCCTCACCACGTTTTGAGCTGAGGTAGCTGTGAAATCTCGCCTCATAAATGTTTCCCGGTTCTAAAATGTTGCTTTCTCTTAAAACATGCAAGCGTGTGAGTAATGACGCTGAGGCTTAAAATTGCAGATTCGTGGATGAATAGAAATAATGATTTTTATTAATTGACGATGGGTTAAAAAAAGTAATAGAAAAAGTATCTGATCATATAATGATCAAATTACTCGTATAACATGGGGTCCGTACCCCATTGATCCCCCCTGGCTTAGTCAGTGTTGTTACCACTTACATGAATACGTGTACAGAGTAAGTACTTTTCTCCTCCACCCTGCCGTCTTCAAATCCGAGCCGAATTGATCGAGTCGTGAGGGCAAGGCCGTATAATAAAGAACGGTTTTCCGTGGCCTGATTGTTTGAGCGATTCCGGGCTGGTCCCGAGGTATTCCTCATGTTGCTCCTTCCCCTTACCCTCTCCATCTCTATACTCCTCTGCTGCATGCAAATTGAGCTGAAATTTACATTCATGGCGTTTTGCGTTATTTGAAGCGGGGCGCGTGGTGGTTGGCGCCTGCCACGGTATCGTACTCGCTCTTGTGGGCATCTATCAACTCCTGCTTATTTTTAATCCTCCGTCGAAAAAATTCAAATTTTTCGGTAAACATGAATTTTGTATGTGTTGAGGTCATTAGGGAATGCTGCAAGAACTATGTTTCAAGGCATATAAATGAAGCGGAGTGTATCCTTAAAACTTTCCGGAGCACACGCTTTGTTTTTAATATTTTTTGTTAATTCTTCAGGATACTGCGCCTGTTCCAGATGCCATATAAACCGTCAAGCTAGTGGCTTTATTTTTTAAAACCCTATTTGGTAACCCGTATGGAATTAAGAAGTGGTGTGGCAATTATAATCGGTAGCACGTCCCTTATCCAACTGGTCGTCTCGGATTTCAAGCGTTTTATTTCATTATTTTCTCTGTCGGCGAATCATGCATGTTTGTGCTATTAGCTTCTATTCATGTTGCTGTGAGACCAGTCATCCTGGCTTTTCGTGGAGTTTAATAGATTCAAGCTTTATCTAGTGGAAGGAATCAGTATTAAATCACAGACAATTTGCACTTTACCGCAGGATTTTTACACCACAACGCGTTTCAATTAACAAAGTCATTTTCAGGTACAAGACTTGTATGTGAAGATGACTGTGAGTTTAAACACGTTGCTATATTAATATCCTGATAATTGAGCAAATTGTGTGTGATTTTTAAATTTTTTGGGAATATTGTTGTACATTTTCATTTTCTATACTATTTATTTCTGTCATATTTCCTGTTCATTTCTCGCATAATTTGGGCCTATTTTAACTTAAATTATTAAAATAATGTGTGCGCATGTATAGGGCAGTTAAATAATGTTTCGAGATAATATCAGTGGTCTTAAAAATTCGTGCCTCCGTGCCATGACAGATATTTTTGACTTCCATTTTTTGGAAATCAGTCCGCTCGGCAATCGGGCTGCGATGTGCCTGTTACAAATTATGGGAGAAGTAGTTGCGCTCTGTTTGAAAGTCACGACAGCATGGGAAAAGTGTGCTAATCGAATGTCAAAACACTTAACGAGGTTGCGTGGATCGTTAGCGGAAACCAGAAAAATGAACGAGCCCTATCGTGGATATTCGTGAGCTTCTGAAATGGGTCTCTTGGTCCAGATATCTCGTGGCCATTGATCACCTTTCGCCTCGTATATTTAAGCCATTATGATCCGTCGCGAATGGTGTGAATTCGGAATCTTAATTTTATAAGTTTCTCAATGTCTATCTCAATCTTCATCGATTCCCTTTTTATCATGCCACGATGATTTTTGCGGCCCATATAGATATTTGAAATATGTATGTAGACCTGTATAAGTTAACTTGGGGTAATACAGTTTATGTCGACTGATGTATTTGTTGTTAATGTGTCTTATGATGTGATGCCATCACCACGACCACGAGATTGTTCGCTCTTTATCATCAAGATGCGACGTTAACCTCTTGACTTATTGATTAAAACTTGACGCGGTCTGCTTTAATCGTCGTTTGAATTTCACCTTGCGTGGTTCAACTATTTTGTTAACTTTTGATATTTTCATTCAATTTCGTAACTCGTTGAGCAAGAAATATTGTTGCTATTTATTGATTCACCGCAGTTTCAGGATTAAAAGAAAAATGAACGCTATTGCGTAAAAAAGTGAAAATACTGCAATTTAAATTCATGACCTTTGGTATGCCCGTCAAAATGCGCGGCTACCTATCGATCACATCATTTTTCAGAATGGTAAATTCCTCAGCCCCTTAATGTTTAGAATTACTCTCCTTTCTCTTCTCCGGTTACCCAAAATACTCCCTGGTATCGCTCCCAACAACCTATTACCTGATATTAACCCTTTACTTATTGTTGTAACCTCCGTCCTCTCGTAACCCCTCCACTTTTTTCACAGCAGCTTCAATTTTCCCCTACCTATGCTTAGATCGGTTATGATAATATTTTCCTCCGTAATTTTAAATTCATTCTCCATCGTAATATGTCCCTCAAATTGAATTTATTTCAATGTAATCAATTTTGTAATTTTTTTCTTCTCATTGCAGGTAAGAGAAAAATGCTGTGAATATATATTAGGGGGGATCGTCAGCGTTCGGGCTTGGGACATGTGTAAGTTCTTAGTGAAACTTTCTTACCAGTATACTCATTTCATTTTATAATACCGCAATTAATGTATTTCGTAAGGCTTGTTAGAATAGAAAAGTACCATAGTTGTGTAGGTATGTGTTATACTACATTAACGGTGTATTTTTTGCAATAATTCTTTCATGAAGATGAAAAACAAAATTTGTTGTATTATTTTATTCATATATATATATATATATATTAGACTTTCCTCTGAATTATCTCCCACGTTATTCATTGGCGGCCCCAAAGGGGGCATTTGGGGGGCAGGGGCAAAATTGGTTGCATTATTTTATTCATTTATATTAGACTTTCCTCTGAATTTCCTCCCACATTATTCATTGGTGGTCCCAAAGGGGGGGGGAGCAATTGACCCCCCCAAACCCTGAGTATTTCTTTGTCTTAGATCTTAAATTAAAAGCCTAAATTATTTTGTTGCTTTTTTATTGAAGTTTTTGTTATTTTACTTTAAAATCCAGTGAAATTATATATTTATAAAAACTGTTTTTAAAACCACAAGCTAAATGCGAATGTAAATCAAAGAAATTTTGGAATTAGTCGAAACTTGGTGGTAATCTAAGTGGGAAATATGCATTTAGTAAAAACGTGCTCTTCTTAAAAGGCAAACTTTTGCTTCCAAAACACTTATAACGCGCCATTGTGCACATACTTTGTTACGAATTTCCGGGACGAGACCCACGAACCCCCCTTTTCCTGCCCCCCCCCCCCCCCCCCCAAACCTCGCGTCTGGATCGGCCCCTGGCATTATCCTTTCTACCCCTACTTACCCCCGTTTCATTCTCGATCGTCTCTTTTTTTGTTCGTCGTTTCGTCTCTACCCTTCTCCAAATCGTCATCTTAAACCCCTTCCTATACATTCTCAACATTTCTCCTGTGTAAATTTGATTGTTTCAGGCTTGTCTTCGTGGAAGTGATAGATATCCATTTTGAATTTTAAAAAACTGTACTTTTCCACACTTTATTTAAAAAACTGCGACCGGTATCACCTTAATAAGGCATCTTCTGGCCAGAAGATGCCTTATTAAGGTGATACCGGTGGCAGTTTTTAAAATAAAGTGTGGAAAAGTACAAAGTTTTTATTTCAAAATGGATTTCTCCTGTGATGGCTTATTTACCTCCCTCCTTGTATTATCTTCACTTGGCCGTAAATATTATATAGTTATAAGCACTTGAGTTTCCACAAAATAATCGCGTTTATCACACGCATTATTTTGCGATGATTGTTTTCGGTGTGGTCTTGTGTCTTGAATGTTCCTCCTTACCGTATAAGCGATGCCGAGTTGTGGGCGCGCAGACCTGCGTCGCCTAGAGAAAGCCCTTGTGCTGACTCGCAGCCGAGGTTGAAAATACTGTGGAAGCGAGAGGGATGGAATGTGAAGAGGGACGGGCCTCACGTGTGGAATGCGGCTGCGTTTGAAACGGGCGATGGTCGGTTTCGTGCTCCTTTTGTTGGCTAGGCTCTCATGGGCCCTAGGTGGTTTAGGCTCCTCCTAAGGTAGTAGCCCTCGCAATGGCTGCATCAAGGTGGTCGAAGTTTTGAGCGATCGAAATTCACGATGGAAAAAATCATTCACCCGGACATGGATGAAACCCAGGGGCTCGATCACGGTTATGGGTAACTCTTGCACTAGATTTATCGTCATTATTCTAATGTGCTCATGAGAGCGAAAACGTGATGGTCGTTTTCTAAAATTTGGTCAGGTGCATTATATCACTATTTATAATTGATAACAGAGCGTATCGGCAAGAGCTTTGTGGAATTTATGGGCTTACATAATTCGAAAATAAACACTGGTACAATTTCCACACTTTTTATTCTCCGCCACTGACCATGGTTTCAGCATATTATGACACATTTTTACAGACCCTGATTATGGCGAAATGTGCTGAAACCATGGTCGGTGGCGAAGAATAAAAAATGTGGAAAGTGTACCAGTGTTATTTCTGTAATTGATCTGTTAAGATGGCGGAAATTATAATGACCTCACTACATGTTTCTTACCCGAAAGAAGAATGGAAATTCTGCGCAATGAACGACATCTGTGCATGAAAATCGACAAGTGCACTAACCATGGATACTAGAATTTGAAGGATAACAGACTTCCAACTTCGGCGTGATACCTTTTTTGAAGCTGCCAACCGCGGCGCCACTATTCGCCAGTGATGGAATCAGACGATCCCAAGTTTCGCTTTTTTCCATTTCGAACTGAGGGAAATTACGGCTAGTTAAGAAGCAACTAATGGTTTCATCCGTCAGATATAACCATGTTAACTAAATCTGATATCAATATAATCACAGAAAACCGCTGCTATACGGTAACGTGAAGAATAAAATGGAGTACTTACATTAGTCTTAAACAAGCTGTCCGTTCTTCACACATACAATATTTTTCTTTCTCACGGTTACGGAATACCCCATGGAGCATCCAGGAACAAAATAAGATCTCTTACCCTTTTTTAGTCGAGTAATAAATCTTTTTCTATACCAACAATTGAAAAGTGTCACAAGCCGCCATCCCGCCATGCATAAACTAAGTGACGATAGTGACAAAACGTAAACAAACTCAATCAGAAACCTCACTATTGCCATCAATTGAACGGCTTCAAAAAATGAAACAAAAAAATGAAATCGCAATGAACTTGGCGGGGCTGGCACTAACAATCACCATAGATTTTTTATTTCGCAACGGAAACCAATGATTATGGCTACCCTTTATGCCGAAGGCGCAGTCCGGGTGATGGCAGATTCATAGATCAAATAAACATGGCTACTTCCGGAAATACTCCTTTTGACGTTGTCAATCGCTGGATCGTACCCTATTGTCCAATCCTGATTAAGATACTCAACGCACATATCGACGTTGAATTGCGCAACTCAGTTGAGTCATTGAATGCAAATATATTTTTGTACACGAAGGAAACGATCAAGCTGTTAATCACTCAAAAGACGGCTCAAAAGAACCGGAGGGACGAGGTGGCCATCTATCAACCTGGGTGTTATTTAAGTAGTATTTAAGTAGTATATTGGTTTCCCGTTCATGAAAGAGGACCAACAGTTACTCATCCTTCCGTACACCTGGAAAACGGTCAGCGTATCTACTACAACGAACACAACATACAAGATAGGTTAAGAACTCCTCAAATGACCACGCTGACTGTTTTTCTTCAGGCTTTGTGGTTTTCTTATAAAATAAGTTAAATGTTTTTCACACCCGTTGAATTTCAACGGATACCTTCTGCTTGTAATAAATAAATAAATTGCTTTAAGCAATTTAGCTCCTCGGGGGTGTTCTTCCGATTTGAATTCCATTGAGGTTGTAAAGGCACCAGGTGTTCTCACCAAGTACCGTGAATACTATGCCATGAAGTCCTCGCATTCGTTCTCATTGCGCCTCATTGTCAGTGCACGAGACTAAAGCCACTTAGGCGCACTCGGTGTTTTTCCTATGCGAAATTATAGCATTGGAATCACCTGTTAGGGAGATACATGAGGAGACCCGGCTGGTGCGATGGCTAGTACTGGATTTCCATCCCGAGGTTCCGAGTTCCAATCCCGGCGGTGGCGGAAATTTTTTGTTGACTCTCTTCTCCACTTATTGTTTGGGGCCTATGGAGAGCTTTAAAAGTAAAGAACTTCGCCCGTCGATTGGGAAGTTAAACTGAGGAACCCACCTATCGCTAAGAGCAGGATAATGACGATATTGGGTTTCTCTCCACCCTTTCTCCATCCCCCAATTACTCCCAACATCTCCTTATTGGCACAATTGACGTCAGTTGTTGTTTGCCTCCTCAAATAACCAACCCTCCTTAATATCCCTGCTACTATGCCCATTTCCCTCCGAAGTTCCTTTCGCCCATTCGGTTAAGAGCAGGCTAATACGGCGCCTGGTTTCTCTGCACCCATTTCCTTTTCCAGTTTTCATTTTCCATTCCACAAGTAATCTTTCCCTTACCAACATACCCACTTGTCCTCAGTGACGAAAATTACCTCAGTTGTCGGTCGCCTCCCCCAAATAAACAACCAATCCGGAGATATATGAATGTACGAAAGTCAATGGTCAAAAAAAAAACATTCGCCTGAACTGAGATTGTATTTGAAGAATCCTTTATTCATTGTGAATTTCGCACTTTCTACATCTTCTCAGTGGTTTATTCTCATTAAATTGAAATGAAAGCAGAACTTGTTCCACATAATATTCATTGTACGTATGAGGTACGTCTACGTCTTTCGTCGAAACATAGGTCGTATGTGTAATAACTTCTGAGTGGAACGACAACAGTTTTGATTTGGTTTTAATATTTACATCTTTGACCATGAAGTTTTGCTTGATAAAACGGATTTGCTTCTCGTTAAAATTAAAATTATTTGTAATGACCAGATTCCATCCGTCACCGACTTCCCATCGCGGTCGACTCACTCGCTGGAAGGTTGTTTACGGCGGATGGTTGCCGGGACGAAGCGAGTGGTTTCCGGGTGACGAACTCGAGTCAGAATTTAGGACCTCTCTATCTCCTCTCGGCTTGAATTTGTTTGGACAGTGAGCGCCGTGTGTAAGGAGGGAATTCCTTCGATTCCTTGGAGACCTTTGAAGTTACATCGAGGCGCTGTTAATGAGTGGTCTGAGCGGTTCGGTTTGCTCCTGTACCGTACGGAATCCTGCGACAGTGACAAGAAGACGGCATTCAGGGGGTTCCTTCGCGACTGCGTTTGCCGAAAGAGATACTAAATTCCACCTTTTCGATCGTACTGTTTGAAGAACATTGATTTCACTGATGATGGAATGCCTTATCTATATACAAGGATAACAAAATTAAGATACATAATATGCAGAATAGTCGACGAATATATTTTTGAGCATTTTTTTGTAGCCTTATGAGCCGATTGCAGCGCTATTTCCATTGAGTCAACATATTTGTTCTTAAGTTACAGAATTAGTTTGCCTGCATCTAAAAATTTGAATGAATGGCAGGTGTCAACATGTTTTACCTTTGATTCTTTGAAAAAATCAGCTTCTTATATGAAGCTTTCCACGAAAATGGCATTTATAATGGATGGAAAAGTTTTGTTTTCCGCGTTGTTTCTCCCATTCTTGCATTGAACACCATTACATTACAAGTTAAATTTGCGAAAAATAGCGTGGAAAGATAGTATTTTGTTTGACCATATCAAACGGGATTTTTTTTTAAATTACCCACAATATTAAGTAATTGGCATTTAAATAATTTCTTGGTGAAACCACCTTCATCGTTGGATAGCTTTCGGTGCCCAGCCGCCCTTCCGTTGGGATGTTCTGCGAGGATGTGGTTCGCCTCGTTTGTCAGGTCGTCTGTGGTGTTGTTTGACGTAACGTCCTTCTCTGTCTCTCACCCGGTCTTAAGTTCGTTTTACCATTGGTGGGTCCTAGTCGGGTGTTTATTTAGAGCAAATCCAACTCTCGTCGTCTTCGTAAATTTTCTTAACGCCGCGCCAATCTGCATATTCATACGTAATCCATCTACATGTTATTCTACGAGGTTCCGAGGCAGGTCTTAGGGCAAAAACTGTGAAAAGAGGAGGGAATAGGGAAAAGGAGTTGGAAGAGGGAGAGGACGAACGTAGATTGACTGCGAACTGATTGTTACAGGGTCTTGATGTGTTTTTGTTAGGGTCACTAAGGGTGCGTGGAATTTTTATGCCTATCAGTGGTTCGGCAGTGTTTCTCTCTTGTTTGTTGCTTCTTTCAGTTCTAGAGATTGAGTGCGAGATGACGTAATGTTTGTATAGGAATATGTATTAATATCATTAGTCATCTATGGGGGTGCCTCAACCGACGGTTAAGTAAATAAGTAGTAAGTAAAATAATAAGTAAATGATTATTTACTTATGATGGGTGACCGAACAGTAAAGGTAGATGTAGAAGGAAGTAGGAACACCTATGTCATATTATACAGCGGCAGGGTCCTTGAATCCGTACAATATTTCTTTCTTCACCTCAGCAAACGTCCTACCGCTAAGATCCCATCCAGAAAACCTATTATCCTTCTTCCCCTTCCCCACCTACGCAGCTTCCTGCCCTATCTCCAGCTCCATGTGATTTTAAGTAGAGAAATTCCTTCCAATTTTTGGCCGCTCGTTGCCCAGGACATCATTGAGCATCTGGTTTTTTTTTTTTTCATTTTTATAAGCGCAGTGTTCCAAATAGGCTTACATGGAGAAAAGCTTGCCACTACTAAAATAATATTTTACAGCTGCATCTGCCTCCATCTGACAGAGATTCTTCTCCAGCTCTGAATAGATCCTACCTCTTTATCATCCCATATTTCTTCCTCTTCCCCGCTTCCCAACATCCTCCCCTATGTCACGGCGTTCAGCATCTCCTCGCTACTATTTTCAACTACTTTCTCTGTATCCTCCTAATATCCATCTGCAGTTTCCTTTCCTCACCCTTTTTCCGAGAACTTCCTCGTTTTTCTATTATTCTACCCAATCGCGTTTACTCAGTTTTCCTCACTCTCACATCTCTTGCAATAATTTATTTTCTCTCTTCTCAGTCTCTTTTCTCAGTGTCAACATTTCTGCCCCTCAGGTACAACGCTATACTCCATGTGAGACTCATCAACAGTTTTTTCTTTACAATCTTAAACGGGTATATGATCGAGTGCATGGTAGGAAAATTTGGTTAACAGGTTGGAGACAATATTCCGGAAGACCGGAAGTTCCATCGTCTTAAAGATAACTGCGCTCTAATTTTCCGAGGCCTGTGCTGTTGCGGAGAATTTCAAACATTTAGGCTATGAATGGTGAATAAGTAGTTACCGCATGCATTCATATTAATTCTGTGATGTGTTCTTCACCCCGTTCGTAAGCATCGACGATCATTCGATGCCTAATAGGTGATAGATGTTATAAATAGTCGAAGTTATTGGATAGTCATGTGTTAATAGTATAAAGCCTTATGCATTGATGCATCTATGCGAATGATAGTTGAGGACGAAACTCCGCTGACATATAATTTACAAATACAAAATCATTCGCCTGGTTTGGGTAACAAACTCTGCTGTTCCGAATTGGTGCAGAGTTGCTTAAACGTTTTAAGATACCCATGCGTCTCTATCCTTGTGAATTTCGAGGACACGTGGGAAGCATATTTGGTGAAATCATTCGATGTGAATTCTGGGGATCTGAGTTCGTAACCCGTGTCTGGCAAAGTGTTTTTTAGTTTGATTTTATATCCTATTCGGAGAAATTTGTGATGGTGTCGTGAAAAATACGTTATTCTGTGGAGGCGAAGTTTTCGAAGTTCTAAGTTCTTCCATCAGGATGGCGGTTTGGAATTGGCTGTCTCCCCTTCTGCGGGATTCGCTTGGTGACCGTTTGCCGAATCAGTCTCGCGAACGCTTTACTCTTTTGAGCTAAATGGAGCGTGTCCGCGTGGCCAAAGGGTGAATGCTTTCACCGTCCACGTTTTTAATCTCTTGCCCGTCGCGTAATGTGCTCGCCTTCGCCCGTCGACGGAATCTGGGACTCCGGTCGAAAACGAGAGTTGCCACTTGCCGCCTCGTCCACAACTCTCCCCTTCTCTGCATTGCCCTCTAGCGTCTTCCGCGAGTGGTTTTGTGTGTGTCGGTCGCTCGGACGTTGCATAAAACGGCCTCAATCCGTAAATTTTGGTGGTCGCTCTCTTTTTTATCTCATCCCACTTTTCTTTCACTTCGTTGTGGCGTTTTTAGCATTTGGCGGCCTAAATATCAGTGTTTCTCTCATCGTGGTGAGCCGCGACGTGGCATGCTGCTCTGTTCGGTGTTTCGGTACCTGTCGTCGTGTTAAAAATATTCCCATCGTGTTTATGACTAACAATGAGCTTGTAAATGGGAAAATTTTCCGGGAATTTTATAATCTGAAGAAGCATGTTCGAATGCGTTGAGCAACTCTGGCGTGTGGTTGGGAGTGTTGGGATTACGGCCATTTATTTATTTTTTGTGTATGAAACGGGATTTCAATGTATGTAATCTAATTGTGTTTTATCCGAATGAATGCTTTTCATGGCTGTGTCATATACCCTAATTGTGCGAAGGGGTAGGAGTATTTAAACCTATCAGTCAAATTGCCTTTTCCTTACATTGATTCGAGTGGTCGAATGTTATTTGTGTAGTAGTATTGTAATATCCTTGGTGTGTAAAGCTAACTCTCCCATTCGATCTTATTCAATTACTTTTTCTCCACTGGGTGCCAAGTACTCGCTGTGTATTTTTATTACGGCCTCTTCGACGTACCTCTCACCTTTTGCGTCAAATTAATGAGCAGATTACGCTACGCAGCACGCTTTGCTGGCACGTTACGATGCGCACGCATTCTGAATGCTCCAAGATGAACTCGACTAGGTATCTTTAGCCACATGGAGAAGAGGCAATGATTCTCAGAACTTGTCTCGTGGCCTTCACCTCTAATTTCATTTCTTGATTTACGCTCCTGTTGGTTGGAGTGTGCGTGCGCCAACAAGGTACGGCGTTCCCCGTGGCCACGCCCCCTTTTAAAACCATCCTCTGCTCGTCGCTATCAGCGTCACGCCCGTGTCCGTGTTAATTAATGAGTGACCGCTCGGAGCGTGGGAGGAGTGAAGGGCGTCGGTGTTTGGGATTCCTCGACATGCTCCGTCTTGAGGCTACTTCCTTTGAGACCCTTGGTATCTTCTCTCCGCCGACCTCTGCCCTCTTCTCCCATTCTGCCGAACCTTCTTGACCTCCCCCCAGAGCCCTCCACTTATGTTTTGTGTCTGCTCTCTCGCAGCTCAGCGTCTGATCCCCTCGGTCTGGTCCATTGGTGCAGAAACTAACATCTTTTTCATGTAGCGAGTAATGCATCTTATTTGATGCGAACAAAGCACCTTTGCCGTAGTAGGCAACGTATTTTTCTGCGCCGAAAATGTTTTTAGTTATGATGCGGGCAAACGGTAGTGTGCGTAATGATGATAAATAGTTAGTAGTTTTCCTCTTTGATGATTTAATTTCAAGGATATTTTCAATGATTTTACTCAGTGGTGTAACAGCCCTTAGGGCTTAGAAGGGTGCGAGTTCCCCATCCAAATGCTGAGCGATGCTATGCCGCTGATTTTACATAATTTCAGTGAACTTTTAGATGTAAAGTCATCGAAACTTGCCGTGAAATTAAATTATCTGAGTGGAAAACTGCTCTTTATTCGTCTTTAGGGAAGGATACGTCCAAAGCAGCCGTGATAATGAGGTTTTCGTATGCTTTTTAATTCGTCCGTCTTACATTTTTTAGAGTCATCTAACTACTAAGGTCGAGATGGATAAAAATGCTGCCTGTTGGCCTTGTGATACGGCAAGTATGTAGGTGTTTGTACATATACTATCTGCTTCTTCAACTCCTCATGCGTCTTGCTTGAAGATGATGATGTTAGCCGTAGTTAATTTTTGTGGGAAATTTCAATTTCGTTGGTTCATTTCTTATGTTCCGTTACCACCTCATCACACCTTAAAACGTTGCAATTTGGTCTTACCACTTCGCCTCATCCAAAAAGCCCATTTAATATCCATTCCCCATTTGCCTAACATCCTCCCGTCTCACATTTATCTTCTATATCTGCATCTCCTTGCTACCCTGCGACCCACTGCAAGGCCGTTTGGTCGGGGGGTTTAGGACACCAGCCATAAAAAGGAGTAATCTACTAGTAGATGTTTTATTCTTTGGAAGCAATTGGTATACCTGGTAGACAATCGGGTGGTTTTCAGTCACTTTCCATGAAAGAGTTGATAGACGTGGCAGTGTAACTAGAAGTTTATTTATTTGGGTAATTTACCAGTTAAGGTAGGTTTACACGGAATTTTGTAAAAATCCTCTTGATTTTTACTGGGCCCCAATCTCCTTGCACGATTTTTTACTTTATCTTAGCATACGTTCTACCTCTCTTCTTCCCTTTTTTCTTTTATTCTTCCCCTGCCCAGCTTGCCCAAAGTTCTGTCCTCTATCACAACCTTCAGCATCCTTTAGCATCTTATTACCTGTTCTAACCACCTACTCTGCCTCCTAATCTCCTCGCCTTACCCTCCGTACCAAGCTATTCCTCGTTGGTCTTCATTTCCGTCCACCGCACACCAAACTCGCATGTCAAACACCTGCAGCCTATACTCTCTTCTCAGAGTCCGACCTCCCCATTAGGGTGAGATGCTAGGTTTGCGGCCATCTCATTTGTGGACCTGACGTAGCAAGGACTACATTTCGTCTAGCTGTATGCGTGTTAAACTTCTTCCCGCTTTATGTTCCGCATCTCTAGTCGGAATTCTCAGCTGGAATTTGAGTT
This sequence comes from Pyrrhosoma nymphula, assembly GCA_963573305.1. NCBI lineage: Eukaryota > Metazoa > Arthropoda > Insecta > Odonata > Coenagrionidae > Pyrrhosoma > Pyrrhosoma nymphula. The sequence continues at coordinate 87,947,685 of OY754334.1, read as the reverse complement.
CGGCCACATTCGTAGGTTCCGGGCGACTCATGGGGTGATTATAGCTAGGGGATTTATGCATTTTCAAACATAAAATTATGCACAAAAATTTGATCTAATCATGCGCCTATTATGCGCCCAATAAAAGGCCGTTATGAATCTTTTATTCGGGAAAATTTCCAAAACTATGCAAAATTATGCCAAAAAATTGATTTTCTGGCGCTCACGTACGCACAATAGGCAGCTTGTACTGACCGATACAAGTTGTCCTAAATGGCCATTTGCCATCTTCGCCAAATCTTCCTCAAAGCACGTCATGATATTGATAAAAGCTAACATATACTAACAGGACCGATAAAAAGGAAGTAAAATGATACTGCCTGAAAATAGTAAAATAACAGAACCTTTTTATTGACAATTACCACTGTTGTATGACAAATTAAAATAATTACATAGTTACACAACATGACAGAGATATCTTTGTGAAAAATGAACTAAAAATAACTATTTCTAGTTAGTGATATATGTGTATGCTACTCATTAAAACATCATATATCACACTACTTGTGTATTTAAAATAAAATTTTGGAGCAAAAGCATCAATCATTACAGCATCACATTAGAAGACTAGACTGATGTTTTTACAATATTTCTTTTTAAAGAGTGAAAAGTAACTTCAACATACAAAGTTTGCATCATCACATAATGGTAAACAAATGTAAGATCAGTGATACTCTCATTCATTAATCATTTGCCAGTATCACTTAGTGTCACAATCATTTTTATTTTCAATTATCATACCATCTGCTAATGATAGACACATTAGTGCCTCACAGTTTTCGGGTAACAGGGAAGTAGGTTTAGAAGATAAAATATCGCCATAGTGAGTGATAGCTCTTTCGCTGTCTACATTAGATACAGAAACATGGAGAACCTGTAAACATTTCAATGCAAAATTTTCATGTTGTGATTGGATGGCCATGAGAACCTGGATTACTGATTCTTCATAATCTTTAGATTTATCTGAGAGTCCTTGAACAACATCCTTCAATCTATCTCTGAAAATTCTATGTAAAACTACAAACTCAGAGCTTGGAATTCCTTCTAAAAGTGGTATTTTTTTCTTAAGCTCAGGAAGATGCGTCAGTGTCATCCATGCACAAAACTTTTGCTGGGTAAAACAACTGTTCAGCAGTCTGGTAAAAAGTCTGGGCTGTATCACTCTTTAGAAATTCTTTCAATTGGTTGTAACAAGCCTCACATGCACCTTTCATTCGTCCCTCTACATTCTTCCTTTTCTAAGAGGGAAGCACTTACAACCTTTTTTTGGTCTCAGTATCTTGGACAACTTTAATATCAGATGAGTTTTTGTCAGTACCCATGATAGATATAAGGTCTTTTATTTTAGGGTAGTGCCTATGGGACATGGCATGCTTAGTTCCCTCTATTAGTTTTTGGAGATCAATGACTTTAGTGGCATAGTGCACAGTGAATGCGGCCTTAGCCTTGATTATCTGAACATCCTCATCTTATAAATTTTTAAAGTACTGTACTGCTCTTATCTCTTTGTCTAGAATACTTATGGCATACTGTACAATGTCTTCAACATAATCATTGAGATAGACGACAGACCTATGCCACGACCCCTAACGGGTCATGACTGGTATTGGGAACTGCTTTGGCGACTTATCATTTGAAAACCTGTAATTCTCTTGGAAAAAATTCAAGTACCTATTCTTTCCCTTTCGGGTGTTTTTGAACAGCTTCTTCGTTTTGTAGACACATTCATAAAGCCTGGCTAATTCGTTAGAAAAAAATAGCTCACTTATCTAATTTGTGCGCCCATCACTGCACGTGAATTATATCTGGATTGACCAGTTTCCTCAGTAGTCGAACGCACAGGTTTAGTTAAGCAGCGCTGTCGCAGCACAGCAATCACGTCCTTGTAGTTGACTTCGAAGTGATTCAACACCTGTAACACGGAGAGCCAGGGTAAAAATATGGACAGCGAGTGAGAGTTCTGCAGACGCGAACCCCCGACGCGGCTATAGGTGATGTAGCGGGGTTGATTTCCACACCAGAGCCAGAGGGCTACAAATGTGCGGGGCCGGGCGGCCTAGCTGGGCCAGGCCGGTCGACCAGGCATGGGAACCAAGATAAAAAGCGACTTCGAAAAGGCAACATAATACTTTTTCTCGCGTTGAAATTCTTCTGACCGTCGCAAATTTATGGTTGCATGCATGGTTAGAGATTTTTTCATACCTATTATGTACATGTTAATAATAATTCTCGTAGAGACGCAGAATTTTTTGTTTTGCGTAGCTAGCTTTAAGGCGTGTCCTGTCTTAATTTCCCTCCTAGGTCGACCGGCCTGGCACAGCTAGGTCGCCCACCCGCGCACTTTAGCAGTCCTCTGTTCCACGCGCCTAGATCCGATCACTTTCTCTCGCAAGATCCTCGTTCCCTCTTACTCGTACAAGTAATAACAACTCTCGGCGACACAACTTTGAGTCCTACTATGATAACTATATTTTTGTACGAACCTGAATTATACAATTCGACGTCTGCTCTCCTGTGCAAGCCTCCAAATTTTTAACTGCAGCCAGATACATCACCGGCTCCGTGCGGTCGTCACTTGGCAGAACTTGGAAGATAACTATGAATGCAGCTTCTTTTGTCGTCTCATCACAGTGAGCTTCAAGTTGCTTTCCTTTGACAGCTTCTATGATCTTCCTGTCATAGTCTTCTTTCAGTCTAGGAAGTGAGCCGTGTACCAGGGAGGCATTTGGCGGCGGCAATACGAGGCTGCGTACGAAGACGGCGACCACTCCAAAGCAAGGGCAAATGATGACCCTTTGCTCCGTGGAGTGGGAGAGGCCGACTAAGCCTGGGCCCCGTCGTTGAAAGTCAACTGTTCCGCCGGAGCCCATTACAACATCTAATGGGTTAGGCGGTATAAATAGTCGAGGGCCCAAGAAGGCGAGGCTTGTTCCTGGGTCTCCCCCGTGTCGGGAGGTTGTAGCGCCGTCACCTCTACGCCTCTCCTGGTCCGCCTCTTCAGCTGTTGGTCGCGTAAGCCTGGGTTCCCTTCTTTCCCGTGACCCGTTACTCTTTTTACCTCTCTTATTCCCGTTGCTCCGTGGCCGTGGCTCTAATTTGTTTTTTTTTTAATAATAAATTACCTATTCCTTTTGCAATTTGTTTTCATAATTCGTAGTGTCCTTTGTACTGCCACCACCCCCAAGATCGCCATACCTGGCGATAGTTCAATGGTAGCAGAGCGTGGTTACTGGTGGCAGTGAAGGGTCGTTTGGTAGCCATGGCGTCCCAAGTACCGGAGGGAACGAGTTGGATAAACGAATTGTCTAAATCTGAAGCGGTTGATTTTTGTGTGCGGTTCGGGTTAAGCAGTGACGGGGTGTTGGACGAGCTGAGAAAACGTTTGCGCGAATATGTGCGAACCCTGTCGACAAGTACCGACACAGTCACCGAAAAGGCAAATATTAATAACCTTGCCATAACTCCTCCAAAGTCCAGTCAGGGAACCGTGGTTAACTTGCGTGAGTTGGAGCAAATTCTCACTGCCGCGGAACGATGGGAACTTCGATTCAAGGGGGAAACCGACGAAAGTGTTAGGAGTTTTTTAGAAGTATTACGCCAGTTCGTAGAGCATTTTGAAGTAAGCGAACAGATGCTAATGAAACTATTGCCAGAATTATTGGGAGGCAAGGCGCGAACTTGGTTTTGGTACAACAAATTTAGAGATTTTGGGCACTTCGCGCAGGAAGCTAAAGCGAAGTTTGGGCCCCCTAATTATGAAGGACGATTAAAAAGAGACTTGTATAATAGGTCGCAGGGGCCGCAGGAAACTTTAGGGGACTACCTGGCCTTAATTACAAGGATGAATAATAGACTAGAAAGTCCCGTGCCTTCAGAGGAACTGTTGGAGCTGGTTTGCGGTAATTTAAACCCAAATTATTCGTGGCACTTAATTGATAAGCCGCAGTCTTTCGAGGAATTGGAAAAATGGGGACGAGGACTTGACGCTAGAAAAGTAATCGCCGAGTCATACCGAGAACCCCCTCCTGGGAACGATATGGTCGATAGCGAATTTGGGAACCCGAGTTGGCAAGAAAGGTATTCCGATATCCCAGCGGCAAGCGCGGCTAGCCCTCGGGGAATGACCCCTTGGCATAAGCGTGGAAGTTCCCCCCGGAGCAGTCGATGGGGACGAGGCCAGGGGCGTTTCGACCATACGGGGCCTTTTTGGAAAGATGAACAGCGTCAGGGAAACGCCTAATCCACGGAAGGAATAAGCCACGCCCTTCCCGTGGAAAACGTGTGGCATTTTGCGGCCGAGTATCCGGGGTTGATACCGGATTGTCACCTAAAATTCGGGTAGGTGTTAATGGGACCGAAGCTGTTGCCCTCCTTGATTCGGGCGCATTCCGCTCTTGTATTGACGAGTCGTTCCTAGATAACTTAAATTTTGTCCCTAGCAAAATAAAGGAAAGAGAAATTTTATGCCGCGGAGTTGGATCGTCAGTTATAAAAATTTCTAAAACCGTTGTGCTGCGGATAAAAATTGATGACTTAACCTGGGACCACGAGTTTTTGATTTTTCCCCTTTGTCCGGTTTCAATTATTATTGGGGCGGATTTTATGAAGCACGCTGGTATGACTTTGAATTTTGTTACTCGGACCTATTCTCTTAAGGGACGCCCCGGGGTGATAGCTTATGTTCTGCCCACGGACAATGAAGAGAGCGACGCGGATCCCACTATATCTACTAGGCTAAGATCGGATCAGAGACAACAGATTAGCGAAATTATAGCAGAATATCGCGACGTAATCACAAAGAAATTGGGGTGTACTAACCGGCTGGAGTATGATCTTCCGTTGTTGGACTGGACGGCGGTACGTTCGCCGCCCTTCCAATGCAATCCGGTTAAAATGTCAGAGATGAAAATGATTGTGCAGGAATTATTAAAAAAGGGAGTGATAAGGGAATCTAATTCAGCGTACGCCAGCCCGGCATTTTTGGTATCTAAAAAGGATAACTCCTCACGGATGGTAGTCGACTATCGTAGGCTTAATGCGAAGGTGATTTTCGACGCCTTTCCTCTACCCACCACCGAAAATGCCTTCCTTCATTTTGGAAAAGCCAAGTATTTTTCTGTGTTGGACTTGAATGCAGCTTACCATCAGATTCCGCTTACGCCAAGGAGTAGGCGAGCTACCGCTTTTATTACGCCATTTGGGCTGTATGAATATAATAGACTGCCTTTTGGTATTTGCACCGGTGGACAAATACTGTCACGACTGATCGATAAGGTTTTCAGCGACGTAAAATACGAGTACGTTTTTAACTATTTGGATGATATTGTTATTTATAGCAATAATTTCGAAGACCATATTAAACATTTAAGGGAAGTATTACTGCGGCTGCGTAACGCCAAAATCACGGTTAACCCTGGAAAAATATCCTTAGCGCAGACGGAGATTAAGTTTTTGGGGCACATTATCTCTGGGAAAGGAATACACATCGATCCCGAGAGGGGTAAGGTGGTGTATAACTTTCCTACTCCCAAAGACCTTAGGGCAGCTAAAAGATTCCTAGGGATGTGTTCCTATTATGCCCGTTTCATACCGGGATTCTCAGAAATATCAGCCCCATTGAACGCCTTGAAGAGAAAGAACTGCCGGTTCGTCTGGGGTCGTGCTCAACAAAAGTCTTTTGAGGAGTTACGCGAGAAGATAGCTTCACCCCCTGTCCTTCGTATCCCTGATTTTAGTGAGACTTTCGTTCTGCACACGGACGCCTCCGCAAACGCGGTAGCGGCCGTTTTATCTCAACGAACCGAGGGGCATTTAGCACCGGTGGCATACGCCAGTCGGACACTCACTCAAGCAGAAAGAAAATATGCTGCATACGAGGCAGAATGCTTAGCGGTTGTGTTCGGAGTCGAAAAGTTCGACCAATACTTACGAAATCGGGAGTTCGAATTATATACCGATAACGAAGCACTGTCCTGGATGCGTCGGCATCCGAAACAATTAGGAAAGGTTGGACGTTGGATGCTTCGTCTTTCGGCGTATAAATTTAAGACCGTGCATTTAAAGGGGAACGAAAATGTTGTAGCGGATTGTCTGTCACGTATGTTTGAAGAAGAAGCCGAGCCCTCGAGTGTAAAGGTCGCTACGGAGATATGTGTCTTACAAAACTTACCCCTTTCTTTCATTTCACTAAAGGAACATCAGGATAAAGACCATATTTGCAAATCTATTAAAGCTAATTTGATGGACGGGATAAAAATGAAAAATTTAAAGCTTTTCAGGGATTTGATAGTTTTTAGGAGTCCAAAATGTAGACGTAACCGTATATACGTCCCCGAGGGGGTAAGACGGATGATCATGACTTATTATCACGATACGGAGATCGGAGGGCACCTCGGGTGTCATAAAACTAAAAACAAGATTTGTAGAGAACTTTACTGGCCTAATATGCATAAGGAAATTTTACAGTACGTGAGGTCATGCCCCGAGTGCCAAATCGCCAAGCCGGCCGCTAATTCTCAAAGCGGTCAACACTCAGCAGAAATATCCACCGGGGTGTGGGAACGCATTTTTATCGATTACTTTGGTCCCATCACGCGGTCGCGTTCTGGAAATAAGTGCATTTTAGCCGTTATCGACTCGTTTTCGAAGTTTGTTATTCTAATTCCCTTGGGCAACATGAGTTCGGGTGTGACGGTAAAGGCTCTAAATAACCGGGTATTCTCTATAACGGGGTTTCCTAAAACTCTAGTTTCCGATAACGCCGCTACGTTTAATTCGGGAGAATTTAAAAATATGTGTTTTGGTTGGGGGATTAAACATATTACTACGACCCCGTATTATCCGCAACCCTCGCACGTCGAGCGATTCAATCGGAATCTCAAGGCAGCACTCACGGTATATCATCGGGATTTTCAAAACCGTTGGGATGAGAAATTACACGCGCTTAGTATCGCTTTTAATTCGGCAAGGCACGAGAGTACGGGATACACTCCGGCTAGTTTATTCTTTGGTCGAGAGTTAAATCACCCATTATCGATGCAGTGGGGGGTTGACGAAGTGCTTGAATCATCTGAAGTTGGAGAAAAACTGGAAGTAAAATGGGGACGGGCCCTGGAAGGTTTAAAAAGATCCAGTAGGAAGGTAGCTGAGCGTTATAATCTCCATCGCAACGGGCCTACGTACCGCGTGGGGGAAGTCGTCGCATACAAGTTGCATCCGTATAGCTCGGCTGCGGAAAAAATCTCCGCCAAACTGCAAGCCAAGTGGTCAGAGCCGCATCGGATAGTAGAGTTTACTAGCCCCGTCACAGTCCAACTCACGGATGTCGCCACCGGACGGGGTAGAAAAAGATGTCATGTGTCCCAAATAAAGCCCCTTCGTCAGCGTCTCGATTTAGGACAAATTGAAAATGACGCTGGGGGTGCGTGCGTATAACCCATGTCCCGTTCCCTGCGTAACCTCGTCCTTCCCTCCTTCACCCTTATTCTTCTTCTGGTCTTGGCAAGCCATTGCGGAGAGGCGGATCCGGAGAGCGACCGAGGTGAGAGCGGAAGCCTGGGGTCGGGGGGGTTGATCACTATTACTTTTTGTTGGCTTTTTTGGTTTTTTTTTCTTTTTTTCTTTTATTCTCTTTGGTTTTACAGTTGCTGACTGCTGCTGTCTGTCTAGTTTCGGATTTTCGATTTATTTGATTGTATCCTGTTGAGGCTTGATTAAACTGTTGTTTTTGCTTGTTCACTTAATGGTTTTTCGGAAATGCATTTCGTCCTTCGGCTCTGTAATTCTACACGAAAAGGTTTAAACTCGGCCTGAGTGTTATTCTTTTGTGATCTTGAGTTATTTGACCGATTTTTCAGTTATTTTACAGTGATAATTTTATCGAAGGACAGACTGATGTAATTTACCTAAGAGAATATGTTCAATGTAATGTGAATAAGGTTGTTTAAGACATGGTCCCTAAGTTTTTCTAATTGCAACCCTCGGTGTACCCGCATGAATGTGGTTGCTTGAATAGACAAAATATATTTTGGGGCTGTATATTTTGTTGTGTAAAAAGTTCCTTCTTTTTTGGGATTGGTGGTTTACCTCTCCGGCTCAGCTCCAAAATTAGCTGATTGCCTTTGTCAAAAATCGTTGGTTCTGGAAAGTGTTGTTTAGTATTGATTGTTGGGGGGAATTAATGTATGTAATTGGAGCTATTTGTTAGTGTTTTTTGGGTAAAAATTGTATGCATGTAACCGAACTTGTAGTTTTGAGCTACGGTCACTCGACTCCCATTACCCCTCCTGTCCTCTTCCCAAGACCCAAGCTCGATCGCGGCATGTGGAAGGACTTCTTCGCGAGGCGCAGCGTGGGAGGATGAGCCGTGTACCAGGGAGGCATTTGGCGGCGGCAATACGAGGCTGCGTACGAAGACGGCGACCACTCCAAAGCAAGGGCAAATGATGACCCTTTGCTCCGTGGAGTGGGAGAGGCCGACTAAGCCTGGGCCCCGTCGTTGAAAGTCAACTGTTCCGCCGGAGCCCATTACAACATCTAATGGGTTAGGCGGTATAAATAGTCGAGGGCCCAAGAAGGCGAGGCTTGTTCCTGGGTCTCCCCCGTGTCGGGAGGTTGTAGCGCCGTCACCTCTACGCCTCTCCTGGTCCGCCTCTTCAGCTGTTGGTCGCGTAAGCCTGGGTTCCCTTCTTTCCCGTGACCCGTTACTCTTTTTACCTCTCTTATTCCCGTTGCTCCGTGGCCGTGGCTCTAATTTGTTTTTTTTTTAATAATAAATTACCTATTCCTTTTGCAATTTGTTTTCATAATTCGTAGTGTCCTTTGTACTGCCACCACCCCCAAGATCGCCATACCTGGCGATAGTTCAGAAGGACTTCCTGGCGAACATGCATGGGGTAAATCGCCGCCACCTGCCAAAAGTTAATAGTGGATTAAGTAAATGCGTTTTCTTGATGTGATATACGTGCCATTCCCCGCGTTGAGTTTCGATCCGTTACAGCTCCGGATACGTGAGTAAGAGAACTCACTTCTAACACCCGAAAAATCACACCAAACTAACACATAAATCTTATGTCTCTAGTGAAAAAGAATATTTGCTTGAGCGAAGGCAACAGCTGTGTTTTTAATAAACTGCTGCTTTTCTGTTTTGATGCGCTTCACATTTTCAAGGGACTCTCCCACAGATACCTGCCGTTTTTTCTGAGATAGGGATTTGGCAGCAGTCTTAGCTGACTTGTGAGTTACCGACGCGCAATGGTTGTCAACAGTACTTTTCCTGTCCCACGCCACTCTAACGTTGCAAAATCTGCACATCATAATCTGCTTCGATTTGCCGAAAACGTACATGCCTTCTCCAGAAAACTCGGAGACACGCGAGGAAATAGTTGTTTTGGCTCTCCCGGACATGTTGCAACATGAAGTCCAACGATATAAACAAAGGGAAGTGCAGTCTAATAAGTAGCACCGTACTATCCGAGCGAAACATCCAAATCGGTTTTCTGTGGGATGCAAAGGGCAGCCGAGGAGGCGCATTCGAAGAAAACAAACGAGAGAGCCGGCCGTCTTTGTTCGGTCCTCCCTCTCTTTACTCCACCTCTCTTCGCCTCCTCGACTCGCCGAGTGTAGCCGCCTAGCTCTGCAGTGGACAGACGTGCATGGAGTATAGCGTAGCAGTGCGTAGGAAATACTCCTATATTCTATCTGCATGCAGCATATAAATCCCATCTCTCACATAAAATTTCCCGGGGCCTGAAAATGCCTTTTTTAACATCAAAGTGTGACAAAAATAGTACATACCATCACATTCCGGGTCATTATGCGAGATTATGTAGGAGAATTTGTGTATTCTGCAAATACCTCGTGATTATGCGTTTTTATGCGATTAAATTTTGGTCTGTTTTTGGTCAAACGTCATAAATATCATTTTTGGTGCATTTTCTACGTTTCTGAGAAATCATGCGTTTTTGCGGTCGCATAAATCCCCTAGCTCTAGTCATGATTATTTATTGCAACTTTCAGCCATGAGCTTAAAGGGTGAATGAGAGGAAGAAATAATGAAGCTATGCGAAGAATAGACGAAAAAGGGCGGACGAACAAGGGCGTAGATGTAAATAATGGGTAATCCGATTTAAAATCTCCGTTGGTCTCTGATGGACTGCGGCACAGAATTCCTCAGTAAATGGGGTGATTATGCAAGCAAGGTTACATAATAACTTCGTGAATCTGACGAAGTAGGGTTGAATGAAGGTAGACATTTCGTGAGAACGTATTGTGGCCATCCAATCTTAGCGTAGTTAACTGATGATAATGGCGATGGACGTTAAGGCCCTCTGCTTAGAAGCTCGCATTTTCTCTGGTTGGAAGGCCGATGCCCTCCTGGACGTCGCTTAGTATGAGGGACGTACTTCAGGATCTTTTTTTCCACGTCAGCACCGTTGTCCGTCCTCAAGAATGAAGTGTGTTCCTCAAGGTCGATTTATAAGGTGAATGTACATTCGCATTCAAAATAAAGCATCTTCGAGGATTGCGGAATTCCTTTAGCACTGGAAACGAAGTGTACACTGTTATTGGGAATTTAATTTTAACTCCGACTTCTTGGTGGTAATACCTGTAGGCGGTGATTATTGACACTGTATTATTCTGTCAAAACACTCTTCCACCATTTCTTTGAAAAAAGAATGGTGAATCTTTTGTTATTCGCCACATCGTGTGTTCCACACTTGTATCTATTTTTTGAGGTTCTAGCCGTATTTTCTATAAACTTTTAAATAATGTTTGGATGAAAACATAATTCATCGTGTGAAGGTACTTTAAATATGAACATCTGGTGCCGTTAAATCCCCACAAAAAATTGTCATGGGAATGAGGGAGCCTGGGTAGCGTGGTGATGTGCGCATTGGCCTGGCTAGCCAAAGGTCCGTGGTTCGATTCCCGATCCAGGTGGATTTTTCCTAAGGCAATTTCTTCGTAAGTCATCGTTTTGCTTCTGAATTTGCGGTTACCATTGTAATTTGTATAGATTTAACACTAAGTACACCCATTAATTTAAAAATGGACCTGAACAGTCGGATGGCCGTTGAACCCCATGAGTTGATTTACGGTTACCGTGACTTTCTTAACTTTCTTATCGTGGAATTACTTACGAATTAACGCCAGCTATAATTTTTATTTTGTTCTTCTGGTTAATTTTAGCTTTGTTGGTTCGCTTCTATTGTGAGGTATCTTCATTTAGAAAGATAATTCAGGCATCGAATGCTATCCTGAAATATTTTCAGTGCGGTGGTTCTCAGATATTTTAGTTCTAATAAATATCTTTGATATATACGATGAAATGTATTCTTCTGGATGAGATTTAAGAGCTCTCGCTATCTGTTAATGTAACATTTTCCTCTCAACGACTTGGAAATAAAGTACATTTTATGATTTAAGACGTAACTTGGTGGAAGTTTCGGATGTCTATTCTAATCATAGAAGAAAAAGATCCTTATCAATATAATCCAGGAGATTCCTTATCAAAGTGAAACCGGTTCAGAAATTAATGAAATATACGGAGAAGTGCGGAGTTGTGTCATTACAATTCGAAGTACAAAAACTGGCAAAAATAACACCTACGCTATCGCATTGCTGTCTTGTAATTTCTCTCTTCCTAGGTAAAGCTATTTTTATGATATGAAGACGGTCCCGAGCCGGCTCACGGGAAATGCGTTAGTTTCATTGTGAAAGAAAGTGAGGTCAATGGTTCACTGCGATAACCATCTTAAGTAGAAACAGTGTGCAGTTAAAGAATTTTCTGGGATTCAGACCGGAAATTTCTCTGTTTCTCGTCGTTTTTCATTTCATTCTTAAGCTTGGGAAGTCCTTTCAAAAATGAACGAGGGACCGGATTGGTGGGGTGTTTATAGTTACGGCTTCCGACGACGTCGTCCACCGTTCGATTTCGTGGGGCGTCAGGATTTTTGGTTGTCGTGCAGGGAACACTTCAAGTGCGTCCTTACGTCCCTTGTTTGGATGTTATATATAGTAACCTCCTTTAGGGCCTTATGCTAAAAGTATGGTATCGTCGACGGAAGTTCTCTTCTCTCCGCCCTGCTTCATTTCCCTTCACTTATTAGTTCCCCAAAGCCCAAATTCCAAAAAATGAGCCTAGGATTTGAAAAAAAAGTATAGTCATGGAGGTTTCTGGTTCGCTTTCCGCCTCAGGCGTTCGTGTTAAGTTGATCTTTTGAGAATCGTCCCCGTAAAACCGTAATGCTACGCCAAAAATAAAGTCATTTGAGGCCCCAGTGCCCCTACGGTCGTGGGTGTTTCTAAAAAAAATGACCGTAGTTATTCATATTACCTCGCATCTTTTCACTTCATGCTTCCCAGCATCAAAATGAGCTCTTCGGGAAAGAACTTAGACGTAAGGTTTGTATACTGACTTCAAGGGAGACTGGTATATAAATATGCAACTGGCCCGTTAATCTTTATGTTAACACCAACGGTGTAATCTGATTGTACTGGTGAAAGCATTGTCACACGTGAGAATTTTTTCGCATAGGGATGTAGAGATTTACTAGTGCTATTTTCATAGATAAATTTATTAAAGGTCGTTATTTATATATCTTTCCTCATTTCTTATCCATAAAGAGGAACAACGCCTAGATGTTAGCCTAGCTCGTAAATGGCATTTTTCAAAGTGCAACTTTTAAAGCTTTCAAATACTGCATTAAATCTTTTAAAAAGCTTTTATGCAGTGTTGGTTATAATTTTTGCCGTGACTTTATTTACCTTGACGCAAGTGACGACAAATTCTGTACTTTGATCCGAGTAACCACGAGTAGGATACGAGCAAATGTTTTTCAACCGAAAGATTGAATTGAAAAGAATTCCTTAATAATTGAAATCTAATGCTTTTGGTGCTTGCATATCTTTTCCCTTATCTTTTGCTATCTGTTCCTTTTTTCTATCACGACAATATTTCGGGAACTCTCTGCGAGTTTTCGAACAGGTTCTTCCTTATCGTCCCTGGTCGTGACCGGAGAAAATTATTTTCGCAATATCGTTCTGTGTGCGCGTGAATGCCTGAGGAATCCCTTTATGGGCATTGCAAGCTCTGGCGAAAAAGGTAAAATATTTGCATGTAATGATCAGGAGTCAGTCACTCATGGACAAAATAAAAAATGGGGAAAATTATTCAATAAATAATGCACTCCATGATTTACGATTAAATTTTGAGATATGGAATATATTAGGGTCCTGCACCGATTCTATAATTTTGAACTGCTTGAAAATTTCCATAAAGGATGGAGGACCTGCTTGGACCTCATTGTACTATAATTTTTTTATTTTTGGTTATTACATTTTATGGTCAAAAACCTCGAATTTTTTGGGGTCCCTCCTTACCTTCAATCTTCTGAACAAAATAATGGAGGATCGGACAACTTTAATTTGTCAGGGAAGTTCTTGAATCCAGAATACTGGATTCTGTATTCATTCACCTCTATTATGCATTAACCTAATAATGTAGTATGTAATTGTCCTTACAATGTATGGATCGTACTAATTTGCAATTATGGTGATTCATGTCGAAATCTTGTGCAGAATTTTGCCAGGTTAATAGTCTAAGAGAGATAATAGCGCCGTATTGCGGTAAGAAAATCTAGCTTTATCTGAAATTGAAAGAAAAATTGAAAAAAAAATTGGAATGCGAAATGAATTTCAAACCAACCTGGGAATATCCAGTAAGATGAACGTAGGCAATCCATATATTTAGATATTCTAATGTTCTGGAAAGAGTTTTCAAGTACTAGTTGAAAGCACTGTTTTTTGTAATACCGAATTATCAATTTCGAGGAAGTGTTGGAAGACTATAGTATACCCTTGCAGACCCAACATACCGGCCACACCGTGACCTTTGGAATGACAGGCACCTTGAATATGATTCTAGTTTCACATTCCCGCCCGCATGTGGAGTCTGAAACCTTGAAAAGTCATGAAGCTTAGTAAACCAAAAATTATTTTGACCTTCATTTCATTGCGCGATTCTATTCGCTGTAGGTCCTGGTCGTCTCACCCGATGTGCGCTTTTAGCGAAAAGTGGTACGCTGGGAAAATATATTATATTCTGTTTTCAGCCGGTACCCTATTTCATTACTCTTTTTTGATTTATGAGCTCATAATTTTTCTCGCTGTTTTTACGACTCTGGGGTCTCCCTCCAATATGTGAAGTTATTCCCTTCTTGGAATCTTCATAACTCATCACCAATATGTATACTCCCGTCGCGTCGTCGTAAAGTTGCGGGGATTCTTTTTCCTCCGAGCGCCTTGTAGAATGTTTTCTGGAGGTCCATTGCATAAGGATTTCTTGAAATCGTATTACAATTAGTATTAACTAATGTTAGTTAATGCAGCCATGCCATGCATCATTAGTCAATTATAAATGCCTCACATAATAATGCCTAAAATATAATAAAATAAAATTTATGGCATGGACCCGCATTCCCTAATGACTGGTACTAAATTTTTAACGGCTTTGAAAGAATTGACTGGATGACATCACGGTCTAAGCTGTATATGATTCTTGTAGGTACTCTTACTTAAGCACATCACTGAGATAGCCATTTAAAATTGGCGCTTTGTCATCGCCGTTAGGTATAGCTATAACGAGTGCCGCAAAGTGTTAACTTTCGTAAGCTTTGGGATTCCCTAGCAATGTGTATCTAATTTAATGAGTATCTATTTTATCGCAATGCTATCTCAGTAATATCACTAAAACCTTTCGAAAACTTTTTTCTTGTTTTAATTTTTGGTTTTCCACACCTTTTATATCCTTATTTTTAATATTATCAGTGTTCTACCGGCTAGGGTAGATTTTGCTGTGACTTTATTGTGTATATTACTTTTCATTTTTCAAACGTCTTTTTCTAGTGTTATTTTTTCATTAGTAACTAATTTCTTGGACTTATTTTTCGATCAAATGTACATACCGCTAATAATGTTTTACTCCTCAAGCATGGTCCGGACTCATGCCTACTGTAGTATATCGTACAAACAGAGGTGCTGTTACTGAATTGGATCTCAGCCTAACCCTTTATTTCCTATACCAACATCCACAACTCCTTCTTACCTAATTTGGGTAGGGAAGCTGGACCGGTAAACCTTTATCACTCGGTGCGTGACCCCTCTGGTGTTTCGCTAATGTTGCCGCGGATGGAGACAAGAGGGCACCGCGTAATCGACTTCCCTTTTTTAAATAGATTTCGCCCCGTGTGCGTCCGCTTAATTGGTTTGGAGAGATTGTTTTTCCGGAATGCGCGCGCCGCCGGGATTGTGTTATCCGTCGGTGTGGGCACCACGGAAATTGGCACTCGGGCCAACGGTTGCAACACTGGCCCCTGCGTCGTATTCGCGTTTGCCGTCCGGGCATCGCCCCTTTCGGCCTCACCTCGATCGCCTGGCACTCCCCGCAAACCTCCTCCACCGCCGGGGCCGTGTAATCTCGAAATCGTGGGCGTCCTCTCAAAATTGTACGCCGGTAGATTTATCTCCTCCAATCGGGAAGTCTTCTCGTGATTGCTCCACCACGCGCTGTGAGTGAGGATTCGTCTTCCTCGTTCTTTCTCCGATCTCTTCATCGTCCGTAATGCCCCGCTTCCACTGCCAACTTAACCATATCACGTATTGAATTTGTTGGTGGCTAGAGCTCTAGCTTTCCATCCTGAGGACGCGGGTTCGGATCCCGGCCGTGATGGAGATTTTGCTGTGGAATCCAGAGTCGTGCTTGGTTGCTGTGGGGCAACGCCAAATTTTGTACTCCGTACGTCGGGTGAGGTGTTAAACCGTAGACCCCTTGGCGCCTTTCGTTAAATAATATGCTGTTCCCAACGTCTTTTCTTTCCATCCGTCCTAAAATCCCTTAACAATCCTTCCGTTTCAAATCTAGCCATCTCCCTTCACAGCGCAAATGAACTGACGGTGTACGGCACCTGCAGTGCTCTCCACATGGTACACGAATAGGTGTTGAGATACCACTAAAAAAAACCTCCCAATGCCTTGATTAAAAAACAAGCACTTGAGATGAAACCCTGTGTTCTAACCACCACACCTCTCCAATCCCCCATGCCACTTGATTATGCTGGTACGTACAATCGTTGAGGGAACGGGTCATAGTCCTGCCAATTCCAAAACACTGCCTGTAAAATTTTTACCAACTTCGTCTTTCTCAATTTGTATGACAAATTTTGCCTTCTCGGGCTCCTGTCCCACATAGGGGACTGGGCCCCCAGGAAACTGTGGCACGACCGCAGAGGCGACTGAAGACCCGGCGGTGGACTTTCTCTTTTCTGCTTCTCCTGTGTTTAGCTTGCGCTTTCCCAGTCCAAGTAACGTGCCACGAAATCACGGTGTGCTGCTCTGTGCTGGTCTACGTTCTTCTTGCGGCGGTCCTAACGGTTCAGAGAGCAATTTGTTCCTCCAGCGCACTTCTTTCATATTACCTGCTCCGGGTCCTCAACTGCTCATCCTCGGATCTTGAAAATGTTTTCGCCGGGTATCTCCGTCGAAACCATCCCCTCAAGGCCTCTGTTTGGGGCCCACGGATCGCCATAATCATCGGCTGGGTAGTCTCGGCTGTGAATGGTGGGGCCCCGGGATGATGATGCGCAATTCGCCGCGGGTCTCGGAGGCCGTCACGCATTCCGCCGTGCGAGGGGCGGGCGTGCGCCGGCCGTGTTGGCGTCGATGACCGCCCGACGTGCCGTCCTCCAAGCGGCCGCCTCCGCGCTCTTCCGGTCTTTCCGACCCCTGGGGCTGTGCCAGAGTTTTCTCTTAAGACAATAGGTGGAGCCATACGGCACAGTGGGAAGACGTATTTGAGGAAAGCATGTGAGATTGAGACTTAAGAAATGGGAGTGGCGTCATCGCTTTTTATCGATGTTTTTCGCGAAATTAAATGCTAAAATCAATCTTAAATAAAGATATTAAATTATGAGGACGTTTAAATTAAGACTTAAGAAGGAATAACTGATTGATGACTGCGGATGAAAGTATTGTGGGTTACTGCAACGGCATTTTGTGGAAACAAGTCTCAACCTTGTAGTTGATGTAGAATTGTGCGTATAAGTGTGCTCCGTTTGTATTCGTGCTCATTTCAGTATCGAGATATCGGCATTTTGAGGTGTACTCACTATGTCCAACTTGATAGCTGCAGGTGGAGAAAGGGAGTTGCTTTACGGCGTTCGAGTATGGACGTGAATGGTCGGCTACGTAGGGAGGAAAACTAACGAGGAGGGGCTGAATATGATAGGGCAGAATTAAGAAGCTGGTGGCAGCAATTCAAAGGAGGTTCCATTTGTGCAAAATAATGATGTATGTACCTATGAAGGACAGGTACACACATCCTCCATGGTAAAGAGGGTGGTAGAAGAGAGTAGAGTAAGAGTGGGAGAGAGAGAAAGAGAGAATTCATCTTCAACATTCGCCCGGAAAGCACAAGATCTTAAATTGGATGTTTGGGCAGTGTGTGTGTGGGGGGGGGGGGGAGTCACGATGAGTTGACAAGGTATCTAGTATTGACCAACGAGAGAGTATTGTAATGAGTTTAATCAGTTCCATCCAAGGACCTACCATTTGTTTATTTGAATATCTAATCTAATCCCTAATTATTTGGGGTTGTATATTTAGATTTATGTTGTGATCTACTGGTAACGATAGTTGAGACGGGAGTAGGAATACCTTTACTAATCTTTTATCACTGCAGGTCCTTGTCTTTCTTCACAATGGAAAATATCTACGATGTTGACTTCGGTGTTATTTTATCGAAATTCTTTATTCTAATTCCGGTATCGCTCTCTCACTTCTGCCATCCATGTGATGCCGTTGGATTCCCCCATTCTTGATTTCGATATATCGACCCATTTGTTCCTTAGTGTCCTGCGATGATTCTCATGGCGTTGGTGTCGACACGATTGAGCGCGGAAATTGTAAGCTCCCTTCCTCCACCCCAGCAGTCCCGGCCGTCCGCTCGAAACGGGTGGAAATCATCCGGCTCGCGATAAGCACGCGGTGCCTGAAAGTACTAGGGCGGGAAGATGATCGAAGCGAGTTCGCTGTGGGTCGTTGTCTTAAGAAAATTCTGGATTCGGGTGGGAAGCTTTCAAGGCATCTCAATCGAACACGTATTTCTTTGAGAAAAAGAAAGAAAATATTGTTTTGGTGTATCCATCGACGAAAATGTTTCTAATCGGTCACAACGTATATTTTTAAGAATTATGTCCTCTCAAACATAAAATAAAGGCCTTTTTTCTGTCTCTTTATGATGAGTGTGGCAGTGAGTCTCTCTGATTACGTAGTTAGGGTTGCAGTGTTGTTAATTTTGGCGCAATTTAAAAAAAAATCGATTCAAGGACTGTTTGCCAGAAATTTCCAAAGAACGTTTATTCCCATTTTTTAAGGCATTATTTTCAATTCATATCGGCGGGGGATATAAATAGAAGTGGAGTTTTTGTGAAAGGAAGAACTTTTGTCAATGAAAGTTACGCTATTAACCCAACCAAATTATTATTTGCCAATTATTGCGGTTGCACAAATTGTGTGGTACGAAATCACGCGCGCTGGTAAAGATGCATACACCAAAGAAAGTGAAATTCCGCTTAAAGTTGCCTTAATCAATGATGGATGGTGGTGTAACACACTTGTCATGCAATTGGGAGATCCGGGCCCGAATCGCGGACAAGTGAAATGAGTTGTTCATGGCGAATTTCACCCTCTATGGCGAATTTTTATACGTAGAGTCAGTTAAATACTTAAGGGTGACCCTTACCCAGAACCTCTCTTGGGGATAACACGTGCGGGAAATCCACGGACGTGCCAAATTCATATAGGGACTTTTAATACTAGAAAAATGTGACGAGAAGTTTAAAGGCCGATAAGGGAGGGAGGGCACAAAAGAGAGAAGGTCGAGCAGTTTACGTATCTGGGTAGTATTTTGGAGGAAAATGGTATGTAGCATTGCCCTGGCTAAAGAAGCATTTTCAAAGAGAAGGGAATTGATCAGGGAGGTCTGAGAAGATACTGAAAGAAAAGGCTGGTTAAAAGGGAGGTACGTAGATCCAAGGCGTTTGAGATGTGAGTTTGGAGAAGATAGAGAGGGTGAGTGGGTGGCGATGAGGACGAACGAGGAGCTATTGAATGTGGTTGGAGAGGAGAGTAAGCTGGTAGCGGAGGTTCTTACAAGGCAGAAGGAATGGATGGAGGAAGTTTTGAGAGCTGAGGGTATGTTTAAGAGGGTAATAGAGGGGAGAAAAATGAGAGCGTGATAAAGGAATGAGGAGGATAGTAATTCTGGACGCAATAAAAAAAGATAAAAGAAAAGAGGAATTTAAGAGGAAAGAAATGGCGGAACATCTTTCGTAGGGAAAACAAGACAATGTTTCAGAAATTGGGATGTAGGATAAGGAATATCCAATAACCTACCAATCAGCTCGTAGCATATGAAAATGCTACTTCTCTCTCGTTAGTCTTGGAGATTGCTCGAGGGAGAAAAGTGTAAATTTGCGATGTTATTATTGTGACTCCCCTGGTCAATACTGGCCTCGGCAGCAAACTAATCGGGCTGAATTGAGGAAAAAAGGATGGTTAGAGGGAAAAAATCAATTTGCTCGCCGTATTATGGCGTGGGGCGCGGCGCCTTTAATTCCATAATCAAACCGTGGCGGGCGGTGGGAGATGGTTATCGTCTCATCATTTCCCTCCCCGAGACGCCCTGAGAGAATATAATCTCGCCTGCTTTCACCTAGGGTTTTTTTACGAGCTTGTTACCTTATCCAACCGCCCACCTTCTCGAGGGTATTCCTCCAGTGTTTCAGTGGTGTCGACGGTAGTGAATAAGGAATAGTGCAAACTCTTACTCTGGGGTCTTATCGTATCATCTTCGTCAAAGATTATAATCCGACGTGGCTTCAATTGCTGTTTACTCCTGACATACTCGGAGCACTTCCAAAGGGAGTGGGATGGACCCAGTAAACCCTTAAGCTGATTTGTTTTATTGGAGGTGATCTACCGTTTAAAGTATACTTATATGGAGGAGGTTAAAAATATCTTCAACTCCTAAACGTGTACAGGCGCCTGCCCCCCTGACTCGTTGTACAAGTTCATTCTTCAGCTCGGCATACCTCCTACCTCTTATTTTCCTGTTCAAAAGGTGGAAAGAAAGACAATAGAACAAGTTGTGATGGAACGAATGCTAGGACCCAAACACCATGGACAGAGGAAATGAGGAGAGCGCAGAGTGAGAGAATGGAGTATTGGGCGAAGTTCAAGGCTGTAAAATACTGATTCGAATTTACATGGTCCAAAGTTAGCTTAAACGAATAAGAAGAAGAATAAGTTGTTGACTTAGCGGCAATTAAAATTGGATGATAGAGGAGAGAAATATTTTGACCTAAATTTGGAAGTTGGGAAAGGAAATAAGTGCTAACGAATTAAATTCAGCGTTCAGAAAGTATCTTGCCCTACCTTCAAACGATGAAGTACCAGATGTATTAATAGAGCTCAATTGTTTGGCGGTAATGTGGGGCTTTTAATCGTAGCATACATTCGTTATGCTTCTAACCCTCAAGCGGCAATGTAGGCCAAGTGCCCAGGTCGTTACCGTAGATAATTTCTTCTCTCGAGGCGAGACAGAGCTTATTATCTTTCGTGAAGTAATTAATAAATGACTATTGAAAATAATACACGCTTAAGCCTTAGTGAACGTTGCAGAATTGGAGCCGGCAAAAGCTTAATCAGCTTTGTTTTCTACTGTTGCACACACTACAAAAATCTCGATGGTATCAGTTATCGTCTGCGTTTTTTATTTTAAGATTAGGACGAGGAAAACTTATAATTTTAAAAATCTTTCTTCAAAATACTTTATTTATCTTCTAAAATATTTATCTTTTTTTTTAGTTTTCAGGCGACTTACGTAATTTGATGATACTGTTAAAAATAACCTTTCTTTGGGGACGCTTTTTCTGCTTAATTAACCTTTTTTAGCCACTAGCTCGATTTTTCACTGTATTTATTATGTGGATCAATTGTTTATTATTATCTTTAAACGTCTTTATTTGCCTCTGCCACTCCTGGAAAGGTAATTTATTTTTAATGAAGACGGATCAGCTTGTTCTGGTGCGACCTTACCTTCATTTCCTTGACTGCATTTCTAAATGGAACTTTTTCCCATTCAAGGCCAAGGATAATCTAGGGGCAACATTTTGCGGCGGTGAACTTCTCACGAAACTCGTATTTAAAGGACTTAGGAATATTTTTCAAGAAGTTTTAAACTTAAGTTTGTATTCAGTAGGGAACGTCTTTCCTTTGTTTATTCATTTCGTAGGCGGGCCTTAGATTGTGTCACCCTCCATTTCCTTTAACTTTGCGTTAATGTCCATGCAAGACCGCGTTCTCCTCCTGCTGATTCTTATAGACCGCATGCATTTGCATATTTCGCTCAGACACGTTGGTCGTAGCCAACCGTATACGGCTTTGTTCTTTCCCGTTTCTAAGGTTTCCCTCATTTCCTCTCGCTCTTTTTCCGGATTTCCCATCACTTTTGTATGGGACTCTACCTCCGTGAATAGTTAAGTCCTAGAGATGAGATTTAGAACCATGGGAATTTCCTGTTGTGTTTATTTTTAATCATTGGTGTTCCTTACTTTGAGGTGCCAAATATTCATTGTCTTTGTTCTCCTGGAACTGGAATAATGATGGGTGAAAGAGGGAATATCGTTTGCCTCTGATTGTATTCGTTGGCGGTTAAGTGTTGGTAGTATTAATTTCTGTCTTTTTTCTTCTCCTTTTGCGAGTGGAGTCCTTCGCCTCAAACCTTTACTGCGTAAAACATTCTCACCCATAATACTCCTCAGGTATTTGGACTGTTCCTCTTACTCTAGGTTATGCCCTCCTATCTTAATATTTATTGTATCCCTCTTACTTCGGGAGAATCTCATCATGGTGGCCTATTTATGGTTAGTCTTCATACAAATATTTCACAATTGTCTGTCGTAACACGCTCATCATTGACAGCAATCCCTTGGTTAACTTGTGAGCTAAATTCCTGATCGACTCTATCAACTTCACCCTTCTTTATCTTTCCCTCACACTTGCAACTCTTACTCTCTGTTTCTAACGAGTACACGTTAAATAGCTCAGGCACGGGTGGAAAAACTCAGGCCCGCAGGCTAACCCGGCCCATTTAAGACTTCTATCCGGCCCTCAAAGAAATTTTAAAAAATCACTAAATAATCGTTTTCGATACTTTTTGGGTGAACGGGTTGCCACAATAGAATCACTAGTCAGTCACCGAAGTTAAGAATCGCTGGGTTGGACTCGAACTCGTGGAATCCTCCAGTTCGTCCTGAGTGCTGTTGCCTCTGTCTGCAAGTTACCGGACAGTAAGTGCGAATCGACCTCAGCGGTCGAAGCACGTTAAATTCAAGTGCTAGATACTTTTCTTTACGTGTCTGCTAGGTGATCTTGAAAAAGGCGATACTTAAATTAGTTCAATAGAAAGCCAATACTTACCAAGTATTATAACTTTCCATTTTTCATTCACGTTCTTTACCGAATGACTCTTTTATGAAATCAGGTCGAGCATGTTTAATTAGACTTTATCAATGATTCCCTTACATATTTGGCCTTGGAAGAAGTAATTTAAGTACTTATTATGCGGCCCGCAAAAAATAATATCGCAGATCAAATTGCTTGTGCTCCCAAGACCGAAGGGGGTATAGCGTGCACCCTCATGTCACTGCACTCCCCATCGTTGCCCATTCCGATTCGCCATCCGCCATTCTTACTTGTCCCTTGAAAATCTCTTGTAATATTTGGGAGTTCTCAGGGGAAAAAAGTCATGAAGTCTCTTTACAATGACTGCAAAAGGTAGCAGCTAATATCCGGTCACTAACTTCATAGCGTAAATACTGTAAGGCTTTACAATTATAATTTATTTTCCCAACTGACAACATGCACCGTATTATAAATAGAAATACTTATGGCAGTAGTATAAGGTACGTCAAAAAATTCAGTTTCAAAAATTCAAACGAAAGATTTCATATTATATCTTAGAGTCTAAAATATTCATTAACTGTCTCTGTACATGAACATTAATTAGCAGGTTACAATTTAAATACCCTGTAAGTACAATAGCTGGCCTTCATAAACAAATAACTGAGTACGCAAGAGGCCATCTTATTTATCTGTAAAAATGTTGAAGCAACTCGCAGGAGATCGGTAAAGCGCAAGGACAGTAAAACTATGGTTGGCATCTGAGAGTTTAAGCACAGAACATTCAAATATTTGTTGATAATTGAGATGCAGAATAGCATTGGTCATATTGAAAGGGTAACGTGATTTAAAATTAAATCACTATACCACCATTACGAAAATATTTTCGACAGTAAGAATCACCATGAAGAAAGAAATACTAGACGTCGATACGGCCGTGCATGTGTAAAATCTGTAGGATTTTTTTACTTTCTTCATAACCTACCTTTTACCGGTATAGTACTCTAATGAATGAATAAAGAATCACTAACTACATACCCTAGTATTTCTACTGTAATATCTCACAACCGATACTCACATAGGCAAATTAAGTTATATGGGGTGCATTCAACTCGTCTGGGGTGCATTATTCCAAAGAGGCGTCTGAACGGGTGGCTCGTAGGATTTTTGAGCACTGTAGATATTTTTCAGACTAGAGGGTAGGTCATCTAGCGGGATTTGTAAAGATTTAACCAAACGTAGCCTCTGAGGAAATCTGCATTGCGAAAATTTACACATCCAAGTAAACTTAGGAGCGCTAAAGCCGGTAAATAGTGACAATTTTCCCAAAACGCGTACTCCAGTGAAAGAAATTATATCAAATGTAATAAGCACTTCCAGTGAAATTCGCCCACCTAATACCCATAAGCGTGGAAAAGAACCAACCGACACTCAATCTACAAAATATGACAAAACTTTATTGTAGTTAATTGCCGTAGCGTTAAAAACAAGCGCGCTGAAATCGAGCATATATTTCAGGACGCAGACGTGGTCATAGGAACGGAGAGCTGGCTTACTTAGGATGTAAGCGACAGCGAAGTTTTTCCTCCAGGATATAAAATCTACAGATGCGATCGAAGCGATAGTGGCGGAGTTTTTCTAGCAGTTAAATCACATTTACACAGCACCGCCCACGAAATAACTGTCAATGAAATAGAAAGCGTGCGGTGTATAATTAAACAACGAAACAAAAGGAGTATACATGTTTGCTCTTTTTATAGACCTCCAAACTCCAAAATTGATGTTATTTACCAATTAGAAAATCAAATATCCGCATTTACTGTGAGAGACAGTAAAAGTGTAATAATTATTGGGGGAGATTTTAATCTGCCATCTATAAATTGGGATTCTTACACTGTAAAACCGAATTCTAGGAATAGGGAAATCAGCGAGATCTTACTCAACACACTTGCTAATCACTCACTTTCCCAAGTAGTTGACAAGCCTACGAGAGGAAATAAAATATTAGACCTTTTTGCAGTAAGCCATCCTAAGTTGATAAAACAGCTCGATATTATTGACGGCATAAGTGATCACAGAGTAATTTTTGCAACCTTAAAAATTGAAGTAGAGTCAGCTGTAAAACCGAAACGCAATATTTATTTATTTGATAAATGCAACTTCATCAAATTTGGCGAGATGCTTAATGATTCGTACACGGACTTCGTAGCTAAAACAGAGGATAAAAGCACTGATGAATCATGGAAATATTTCTTAAAAATTCTACGACAGGGTATCAACGAATATATTCCGCAAAAATTGAAATGCGACAGTAAAGAACCTCGCTGGTATAACAACGATGTTAGGAGGGACCTTAAGGTGGCTGGAGCGATTTTTGTTTGTATACAGATTTGAGTGAAACTTTGCATACGTGTCCTTGTTAGTAATACCTATCGATAAAATAAAAAAAAAACTGCATGTTACCGATTTGGTTTCCTGGCAATTCAATGGTATTTTAACAAGTAATCTTATGGAACACGGCATATATTTTGAAAAAATTCTATTACTAAAGTACAGATTTTCTCCTAAATGCGAAATAGTAAGTTTCATATTATTATAATAGCTGCCAACAAATATCAAGGTATCATACCGAGTAAGAAAACCGTATTTAGATATGATTTTCGCGTAAATTTCGAATTTCGCGCCGAAAATCCAAGTCAAAACAATGCTTTAATTAAGGCGAAAATTTGAAATATAACTCTTGCATCATATACATTACTGCATTGTGGTGATTTCCAACGTATAAACAGGTGTACGTGGGTGAAATGTGGTCCAAGAATATTTTTTTCGACTTACTTGAAAAGTTATTAGAATGTGCCTTCAACGACTCACGATTACCGCTCCAGCCACCTTAAGAGACAGAGAAAACTGTACAACTTGTTCAAAAAGTCCACTACGGTAGGTGACAAATCGAAGGAACTTGAAGCAAAAGAAAGTTACGCTGCGCAACGCTCAAAAACTAAGAAATCAATGCGTACTGCATTGCGAAATTTCAAGAAAAAAGTACTCGGTGAATTACTCGAAGAAAATCCGAAATCTTTTTGGTCATATGCGAGAGAGCTTCAGGGAAAATCTTCAACCGTAGATTCGTTATTTGATAAAGATGGCAAACTTGTCACCGAAAATATTGACAAAGCTAACACGTTAAATTCCCACTTCGAAAGTGTATACACTGCTGACGATACTGCATGTAATTTTGAAATTTCATTCACTGAGGAACCGATGAAAGAAATCACTATTCAACGCGATGGGATAACTAAACAGCTACAGTCGATAAAAAATAGTAAATCTCCGGGTCCGGAGGGAATACCCGCGCGTGTCCTCAAGGAGTTAGCCCCACAGATCGCACCGTTCTTAGACATAATATTCAAGAAGTCATTGTCTGAAGGAAAGATACCATTAGACTGTAAAATTTCAAACGTTACACCGATATTCAAAAAGGGAAACAGACACGACCCAGGGAACTATCGACCAATTTCATTAACGTCGATTATAGGCAAGATACTCGAACATATCGTCGTTAGCAATATCATGACGTTCCTGGACAGTCGTAACGTCCTCCATGGCTCTCAGCACGGCTTCCGGAAAGGTAGATAATCTGAAACACAACTCGCGCTCTTTCTTCATGACGTTCTCAAATCTGGTGAATCGAAAAGACAAGTTGACGCATTATTTCTAGATTTTAAGAAAGCTTTCGACATGGTACCTCATAACAAACTTTTATACAAATTACAGTCATGCGGCCTAAACGAAACAGTAGTAAACTGGATACGCGACTTTCTGAGTGATCGTAAGCAAAAAGTAGTTCTTGACGGAATTAGCTCTGATGTAGTTAAAGTGGCATCAGGTGACCCGCAAGGAAGCGTGATCGGCCCCCTTTTGTTCATTATATACATAAATGATCTATGCTCTCGAATTAGCAGTAAAATACGTTTATTTGCCGACGACGCTGTCATCTATCGTGAAATTAGTGATCACTTTGACTTTGAAACTCTATCATCGGATTTAAACAACGTTCATGTGTGGACCCAAGA
The DNA here is from genome assembly GCA_963573305.1 of Pyrrhosoma nymphula. NCBI lineage: Eukaryota > Metazoa > Arthropoda > Insecta > Odonata > Coenagrionidae > Pyrrhosoma > Pyrrhosoma nymphula. The sequence goes on along the minus strand of OY754334.1, from coordinate 87,921,052 downwards.
GTGGGGACTCGAACTTAATCTGAGCAAATGCACGGCGGTACATTTCTTGCGGAGGTCGTCCAACTATCCCCATGTATATGCTGTGGATGGTAGTAACATAAAGGTGACAGATAATGTTAAGTATCTAGGAGTTACGATAACTTCGGACCTATCGTGGGGAGCACATATAAGAAATATTTGTGGCAGAGCTCTGAAGAAGCTAGGATTCGTCAAGCGTATTGTGGGAAGATTTTCGGATGAAAAAGTAAAAGAGAGGTGCTATTTCGCACTCGTCCGGCCACACCTTGAATATACAGCGAGCATATGGGATCCGGTGCAGAAAGACTTAATCCGGGAACTTAATAAAATACAAAGGAAAGCTGCGCGATTTGTCAAAAACTGCTACGGGCGTACAGACAGCGTTACACAGATGTTAAACGAATTAGGCTGGGAGCCGCTAGAGACTCGGAGGCTGCGCGCTAGGCTTAGATTGCTTAAACAATTGAGAATAGATATCTTTCAGATCGACACAGACAACATCATATTAGAACCCCACTATATTACCAGGTCCGACAGAAACTATAAATTAAGAGAGATATTTTGCCGAACGGATAGGTATGGGAATTCGTATTTCCCCCGAACAATAAGGGACTATAATAAATGCTATGCGTAATTTCATTAGAGCGTTTCCTTTTTATATGTAAACGGCTGGTGTCCTAACACCCCCCGCCACACGCCTATTGAGGCGGCTTGCGGGGTAGTATGTAGATGAAGTTTGGTCTCGCTCTCTTATGGAGACTGCTTCGAGTTCATGGATTTTTTTACTTATGCACTGAATATTTAAAACTAAAATTTTAAGTTGCGGGGCAATATTTAATGGTGTTTTGGTATTGTGGGTTGTCTACTTGTGTATTTCAAATTGCCTTCCAAGTTCCTTGAACGTCTTGACTGAGTTTTTTTTTTGTTCTTTGTAGGTGAGTAGAAGGTCCTTGACACAGCTTTTGCTCCTCTTGAGGGACACCTTGAGAGGTACGGATGCGACTTCCGTGCGTTGGTGAACGTAAGTAGTGACGACCTCTCGTAAAACAGATTCAGGCTTAATGCAGTGGAAGAAATCCATATTAAATCAAATAACTTTGCAATTTTCTCCTGGATTTTAATTATACTACAAGTTTCAACGCACAGAGTCATATTTACGTCTGAGGATGACTCTGGTGGGTTGAAACGTGTATTGGAAAGAATTCTGTAGTTTTTTCGGTAAAGAAGGCGTCAAAGTCAACCTGCTTCATGATTGAATAGCCAAAACATTGCTCCGGAGGGATGCGATATGAGGTTAATTTCGTGGTAACGTACTACGTAAATAATGTTCTTAAATGGATAGATATGCGTTCGGCATTATTACTTTTTGCTGGATTATGTGCATTTTCCCGTCATCATCACATAAAGTCTTTCGATTTGGTTGGTATTTCATTTTGAAATAAAGTTTCCCAGCCAATTAAAGTATTGCGAAATGTTGATATTAGGCAAATTTAAGGTGTTATTTGATAAACTACTCCCAGAATCGCTGTTAGAATTTTATATAGCCAAAGTAATGTTCGTAACTTTATCTTCTCAAACAGCGTTTTTTTCTTCTCGACTATTGCTTCCTATCTACCAAATTCTAAGAAATTCTTAAGTTTAAAAAAATATAGCTTTTGTAATTTAGTATTAGCGCCTGAATGCTTACTGATAAGTTGAGTTGGAAATATTTCGTTGTTTACTGTAGGCAAAGCATTTTTGCTCCTAATAATGCGAATTAAGGCTTTAATTATCTCATTTGCGTTTTTGGCTTTATCAAAGTGTTAAAACCAATATTAATTAAAAAAACAATATAAGACTATTGTGTTGATTTAGATCTAAGTTGATCATTTATCGATTTTTTCGACACGAAGCCTTGACGGATTTTCTGTCCGTGAATGTGATTATAATTTCCTTGAGCAAAAACAGTCGTCATTCCTGCCACCTTTCCGTCGCATGAAACACGTTCGTGTTTGGACTGTATCCTAATCGCACGGTCCAAAATGCGTCAATTCTCCACGGTTCGCCGTGGAACGTTTTATGGCCCCCGCGATGTAGGGATTAATTTCCAACATTTCTCCCTGCCGGATTACCTACACCCTCATCCATTACTCTCCATTTCGTTTCACGTCATTAGATATGTATCCCATCGAATGCTTTTTTTGCGTCTTCCCCTTCAAAGCTATTTACGACCCAATTCCAGCTTCCGCTCCCGCGCCTTCGCCCACTCCTTCCCGAATGTTTTTTGCACCCTTAATTTTCATTTTCCCGGTAACATATAGACTCGTTGCCTCGCTACGGGGACTGTCTATCCTCCCCCCGAACGGGGAAGACCCTATTTCTCATCCCTCGTGTCTTTTGTTTTTTATTACACTTTTTCTGTTTACTCCAGTCCTGTTCTCCGGAGTCCATATGCCTCCGCGCAGTCTTCCGTTCATTTGTTTTTCATTTTTTTTCATATTTCGTTTTGCTCCGCTCCTGCGTCTTCACGGCAAGGTTTTTCCTCCTTCGCGCCATTCCAGTTTATTTCCATTAGTTAGTTATCCGAGACGGAGGGATGGTTTTACCAGACCGCGTGATTTCCGTGGGTCTCATTCCTTTACAAGATTCTTTGGAATTTTTTTGTCTCCATTATAGTCTTCGTCGTCACGCGTGAGTCACTCGTGGTCGGTCGCATGCGTTTTCTCCGCCCTTGGGCCGCATCCAACCCTTTCAAGCGCATTTCGTGGTTGGAAGAGTTCCCGCGGCGCATCGTGCATGATTTTTCTTCATCCTGCGTGATACCAATTGCGTTTGCGATAGGTACGTTCCACTAAAAGAATAGATAACATGACAAGAACCTAGTAGGTATTGGTATTGAGGTGAATGTAAAAGGTGTGATGAATAGGAAGAAGGGAAATGAAATGAAATGCTTGAAATATGGATAAAAGTGCTTGGAACTTTAGATGAGGTAAGGAAGCTACTGTAGGGTAAGAAGATTAGACAGAGAAGAAGAAGAATTAGGGAAGAAGCATTTGATGAGGGGCGAGGGAATGCTGGAGGCAGTTACGGGGGAGGGGGGGTATTTAGTAGGGGAAGGGGAAAAAGAGGATTGGATTAATGGACGCGAGGCGGTGAGGTAAGACGTATGCCGAGATGGAAAAAGAGATTCTGTAAAGAGGTAGTATCTCCCGTTGTATAAGGGTGGGTATAAGTAATTCTTTCTGCATATTAAACCTCATTAATCGTCTAATTACGAACACTAAAAAGACGTATCACCGTTCATTTCATTCTCCCACCGCAGCGGTGAACCAGGGTGTGAAATTCTTTCGGTGTGTCTTTTCTATTATTCCTTAATTGTTAATGGAAAAAAAGGGTGATATCCGGTTCCCAGGAAAACCTCCTTAAATGTCTCAGCGTAAGGACAATGCCGTTGGAATGAAGCTCACGGCGTGTAGTCATGAAGAAGGATAATTAGGGTGGGTTGAGAAGGAGACAAGCGAGGGAATATTATGCATCGCAAAGAAGGAAAGTAAATTCTTGTGGAAATGTGAGATGCTGTGTGGATGGAGGAAGTATGAACTGGTTGTGGTGTGTCGATTTTGGTGAAAATGGAGAGACTTTTGTGCTAGCTCAAGAGGGAAATCCTGGGAAAATAAATTGTTTTGTGAAGTATGGACATTGAAAATATGCGTTGTGGATTATTAACCCAGTAGTTGTCCGAAACTTAACAATCAGTCAATGGGTGTTCTCAGAATCGAGTACATAGTATTTTTTTGGGAATGATTGATTCATTGATTGTACGTCTCTCCGAATCGGAGGTAACTTAATGTTGGAGTACATTCATGTAATCCCCCCGAATATCTGCTCTGTTAGACAAAAATATCGTCATGAACTTCTTTATCGAAGTAGAATATTTACCAGCGTTAGATCTTAGACGGTTCATGATGTAGGTGGCTTCCTATAGTAAAGGCCATCCCCCGTTACGTCAGAAGGAGGATCTGACCGTCCATCCGCTGAAGATCTTCAAAGCTTTTTCTTCTCCGAGAAACTTTTGGGTTCTCTGAGAAACTTCTCCACTGCCTCTCAAGTCCGCCACACCCCTTGACTTGCACCAAATCGAAAGTTGTGCGTAACATCCTTGCCCCACCAGCTGAATATTTTATTTGCGCTTTCACAAGTCCAGCTGCGTCTTCTGAGGTATTAGGGCCATGCGTCAAAGACTTGTTAGTTTAAGAAATGCTAGTTTTTTTCTTTATTTTTACACCCCCTATGTCAAACCCGCTAACTCATTGTGCGTTGCGATAATTTCACTTCAATACGTTTCCCTTGTCCAGAATGGATTATTTATTGGACAGACCCAAGCTTCAGGCAGGGAATATTGAATAAATAACTACCTATTTTAAATCTTATTTTGATGATAATCTGGGAAATTAATAATGAATGAATGAATTAAGAAGATACATGTAATAGTTTGGACCTTACATTTTTATTTTAATAATTTCTTTTTCAATAATCTCCTGGAAGAAGAAATTATTGCATTATTGGAAAAAGAGGTCATGAAGAAGAATCATCTAGATTATTATTTCATTGTCGTCACTCTTCTTGTAAGAACATCAATGAACCCTTTGTTTTCTTTAATTAATCGAGTGATGCTTATAGTGAATGAATTCATTTAGTGTAAAGTAATGATGAAATGCAGCATCACCGCCAATGATCTGTTTGAGCTCCTTGGATTTTGTTTCCTTAGGTATTGGTAGTGAGTGCATTAAGGTATTATTTACGTTATGGTGTTATATTTAGATTGTAATTATTTATTGATAAATAACTCGCGGCAGTTCATTCGCGCTGTGCTTGTACCATTTATTGGTATTTGGGATTCTCTTTTTCTTTGGAGGCTATCATTTCCTATCATAAACCAGTAAATATTGGATTGCAAGAATTCCGAATAAAGGAGGTCTTTTATGGCACCTCATTTCACTTGTTCTGCATTTTATCGGTACACTATGCTCAAACCGTGCATTTTTTCGGACTATTTCTGGCATTCCTTTTCCCGGTCGTGTTTTAACAATTTTAGGCTGATGAGTAACCTGCGTTCCATGCTTTTCCACACACCTCTGTGATCCCTTTAACTCATTCGGATGAGGCAATATCCTTCGCCATCTGACGGCCCCGAGCAATTCATCGCTCCCCATTTGCGTTTGATAGTCCAATAATTACGCCGCAGATGACGAGAGTGGCCATCTGACGTTGATTGGCGATGGCCCAGCAATTCAGGGCACCCCATTGCCGAACCGAGATTCAGTTTTAGAAATTTCGAACGGCCAAAAATAAAGTAATACTGTTTCAGTTTATGGCTTCAGTTTAGTATTTAACGTGAATCGTGACGCTGTATACCGTCGAATGTTTACCCAAGAGAAATAATCCAATTTTTAGATTTCCCCATGTTGCTACGCTTGTATCTCGTCATTTTCTCTACATATTCATCGAGGATGCCTGCCTTGTTTTATTGACATTCTGATGCACTAAAGATTTGGGACAGGAGCGAGCTGTCTTAAATACAGTCGTAAAACGGGCCCTTATTTAAGTTTACTTCGCTTATATTGCGTTCGCGTTTTTATCGCTGCTTGTCGAGATTTATCCAGTTTACGTAATGATAGACGATGTGATCCACTTACGAGCGATTTAATGACAAAAAGGACCCAAGGAATCTTTTACAGTGTGAAAGTCGAAACATTAGCTGGTATGATTGTGTGTATTTAAACTAGCACTGTAAATATATTTATAAAACACAGTCCTGTGAAACAACTTCTGTTTAAATCTCGGGCTTTCTTTGTTTTCGATTTTATTCTTATGTGGAGATTCTATCGTTCCTCTGTAAACTGGTGTGGAATTCCGATTTTTAAAATCGTTTGACATAACCATGATACACAGGTGTGTTGTTTTAAGTTTATTAGCCTTGCTTGGAATCGTAAATATCTTTTTCATTGTGCAATGTTAAGCTTGTCTTGTCCTATCAGTGCTAAAATACCTGCGGACATTAGTAATGTTAAAATCACAATGCCTGTGCTTTCAATCTTAAAAGCAGTTATTTTGATTATTGTCATGTGTGGAAGGGCAGACGAGTAAAACTTTCAATTCCATTCTCTCTCTTGTTATGCGCTGTGCATAATACCGATGAAAGTGTTTTTATAATCGTAAAATAGATCAGATTTGAACTCGACAATAGACTGACTATGTTTCAGCTCACTCGCTAATAGTGATTCCCATCCAAGTTCTTGTAACAGGCTTTCTCATATGATCATCACGAAGTGTTTTCTCAAATCTCGCCATCTTCGTTGCCGTCGTTAAATGATTTCGCTGGAAGCTTGTTTCACCTCATTGTCCATCAGGCTTTCGTCGATGCAAATCAGTATTCGGCGGTGTGATCGAAAGCATCTCTTGCCCGGGCGTCATCCCGTTGATGAATGCTTGGCTCGCCTCTGCGCTCCGTAAAATCTTTTACGGCCCGGGCGTTAGTCAGCGCAGGAGGGGAGATAAAAACATGTTTGGTGCAGCTGGCGGCCCGTAAAATCCGTCTCAGGCTTATGGACTGCATTCCCGATATTGGATATTTTTTTACGTCGCGTCACTCGGAGCGTCTTGTCGTCTCGCTCCTTTCCTTCCGCCCACCCACTTCTTAACCAGCTCCTCTTCTCTCATTTCTTGACGGGGGCTCCGTGGGGGGAGATGGGGCCGGTGACGTCATCGTCCTCAATCTTTTTCTCCGAGAAAGAGGATTTTCCCCTAAACTGTTATCTGGTCCCTGGAATCTAATACGCCTGACTCTTTTAATTAGTTCCCCGAGGCAAGTGAATCAAAGGATCGAGAATGAGTGGAGTAAGGCATCGGATTAAATGATTCTCTCCTCCTCGTTGCGTGTCATAAAGTGGCTCTCTGCAATTTTGAACCAATGGGAATTGAGAAAACTTCTCTCTTAGGATGAAACCGAGAGAGGCTCAATTGTAATTAGGGCTCACTAATGTTCTCTCAACGATTAAAGCAACATTTTATGATGTGTTCGCTTTGTATCTGAGGTATTAACTTTTTATAGTTGCTTTACTTTGATTATTAGATTGAGTGAATGTAGCTTCCCAGCAACATCAGCATTCTTTTGGGGTTGTGAGTGATTGTTTTAGAGATAAGGATGTTGGGTACCTCATCGGAAAACGCAGCTTCAGGCTGTTCTACTGAATAAAACTGTGGGTGTATGGTGAGAGATTAACGATATCGGTTTTCGTAGTAATGTGGGCAAAACCTAAAATTCGTTATTTTTTTAATTTTCCAGCGAATATTAATGGAACCATCACAACACTCAGTACTGAATTGGCTAAATTTGTCAACAGTCTGTTTTTTTCGCTTTCTGCATTGGCTTAAATCTGATATAGAAAATTACCGCCACAAATGAACAGTTCCATCCTTTATCAGTTGATAAAATTAGTCAACAGCATTTTGCATTGGAGTGGATCATATTTTGCATTTCGGTCTTTACCATCATCACATGACTCTTGCCCAGGTACCTGGGACTCTAGCTAGCTATTTCTCCCAAACTGTGATAGAAATGATTTCGGTCAAAGAGTTTCATGTAACGATGAATCTGATCGTAACAATTTGTTATCGCATCGCTTTCGCGTTGCGTCGAAACGCGTCTAAATATGCCAATAAATTGTCATCTCGTTACTGCTCTAATACAGGCCTTCCTAGCTGTAATACAAGCTATAAAGCACAAGATAGCTTTCACTCATAACCATTTTTGAATAATTTTTTTTCACTCATAAGCGTCACGACATGATTTCGACCGAAATTCATCGAATAGAGATGAATGCAGTCATGATTACTAAAAATTGGAATAATGTCGATGTGTCTCATGCAGAAATCATCACCACGCAGTTTAAGCCTACTATTTTAAACAGGAATCTCTACAGCTCCAATTGTGACAAAGGCAGGACGGTCCTAGTACATATCGTTCGGGGAGAGATGTGTAAAAGGGCGTGGGAGTGTGTCACCTTATGCCTCTCCTCTCTGCCCTCGTCGCCACTTCCCCCACGTCTCAAGGAGGTTTTCTGGTCTAGAAATTAAAAAAAATCATTTTTTTAAATTGAATATTTTGGCACATTATGGTGTAGCCTACATGCTGAAAAAACCTTTTTCCAAGGAAACTATTTGGTATACTTGAAAAACGCAGTTATCCGACCGCCTGTCCGAGCGCTTCCGAGGGTCGCCGCGACAGCGCGCGGCGGTCGAGATAAGTTTCACTATCAACTATGAAGTGTCTCGAATTACGTCTAGGTGGCAATACGTGCATATATGTCATACGGTATGTTAACTCACAGTAGTTGGCGCCAAATGCAAATATTCATTATATGGTATGTTAGCTTTCTTGAAGTATCAAAATTCGTGTTTTTTAAGTGCCTCGAATGACCTCTAGATGGCGCTACCTGCATATGTACGTCATATGGTAGTCTAACTCCTACTATGTGTTGGTGCAAACTCTCAAAACAATAGCCAGTCGTTAAATTCGTTGATTTGGACATTTTCGCCTAAGCACGTTTATTCTGGTAAAGATTTTGTCAAAATCGCCGCCAATTTTGCTAGTCATTTTCAATGACGGCTTCATGGGAGTTCTCCACATAATGAATGTCATGGGCATTCGTATTGGCAACACGGCACACGAGTTCTGCACTGTACGCAACAGAGACCGCCTTCTACGCTCAGAGCACCGCGCGTCCACCGCTAGCAAGGAAGCCAGATCTGCAGTTCGGGAGGAAGCAGTAGATACTTGAAAGCGCCTTGTTCGAGATTGAGAAAGGTGTTCTCTACGGTGCAGGCATCGCAGATTGATGGTAAGTTAGAAAAAAGGAGGAAAAAGTAAAAAAAACAGTAATTTCCCAACAATCACCTTTTTGTTGGTGTCATGGATTGCTGAAAAACTTTTCAGCCGATTTAATTGCTGCTTTGGAAAGTTGTAGAAAATTGTTTTAGCTATTGTGGCAACAAAAAAATGAAGCATTTTTCAAAAATGTCGATTTTTTATTCACATCCATAGACCCTAAAAAATAATAATTTTTTTCAATCATCCTCCATTCTATTAAAAGCTGACATATTTTAACATATTTTTGGTTGCAACGATAGCCAAACTTATAAACAATATTAATGTTTTTTTCCAACTGTTTCAGATTAGCAGTTCTCTGGGAAACCCGAACGGACGGGCTATCAGACGGCACAACCCTCTTTGCCGCCATTTTTTTATATGAAGTTATTTTAATTGTGCACTTTAACTTGGCTAACATATAGTAATGAGTATGATATCTCCAAATAAATAACCGTTAATAACAATTTCTTTCGTTTTCATTGTGAAAAAAACTTCCAAGTATGCGGTACAAAATGGGCCTCTAGACCAGAAAACCCTATCTTAAAGCGCGTCGCAGTGCGTGCCCTGCAAGGGCGCTCTTCTCTGAGGGGTCGACCTACTAATCTCCCTCCACCTCGAGACATTCCCTTTCCCTTCTCGTCGTCGAGAGCTCATCTTCCTCCTCGTTCCATGTGTTCCCCCTTCTCGAGTCGCCCCCCCCCCCCCCCCCCCCCCCCGCGTGACCCCTTCGTGTCGTTGCCTACGCCTGCAGCTGTCGCGGGATGATGATTGATGACGGAATGGGTTTGCCTTTAACGCCCTAAGACCCGTATCTTTCTTTTTTGTTACACCCCTCGTTCCCCTCCCGAAAGATCTAACCCTTCATATATCTCCGGTCTTCCTCTTGATGCAGTGGAAGTCTCGGCATTCGCGGGTTCATCTTCCGCGGTTTTTCGTGTTGTTTCGGGTGTCTTTGATCTCTTTGGAATGGGCTTTGATTTCCTTTATTTTTTTATCGTTATGCAGATTTGTTGGTTATGTTGAGAGGACACCTACGACTGGTCATTTGCGCCAAAGGCGGGTAGGGTAGGATCATTTAGGAACGGAGGAAAGGTGGAGAGAAACCCGGTGTCGGCATTAGCCTGCTCTTGACGTAAGGTGCCTGGAGATCAACAGTTTACTGTCTCATTGGGCGAAATGTCTATGTACTTACTTTGAAGTGATCTCTGTGTATAACCCAAGTAGGGATCGGGATTCCGCATAAAATATCTCTGCAATTGCCAAGATTTGAATCCAGACCCTGGGGATGGGTAGCCTGTATTTAAGCCACCACGCCGATTTTATCCTTGCTTGGCGTTAGCATTCTTGAGCGTGACGTGGTGTTGGCGCAGAGGAATGCATCCAAGCATTTTGAGTTCTGTGCTTTGGCTGAGTCTAGATTCTTTGGGCTGCCGGCTTCGATATTCGGATAGACTCCGGCTGTCCTCGTAAAAGTTCGCTCAAGGTCACTCGCGCGCTGCGAAGGCATTCTTTGTCTCCGCGAAGCACCTATGTCGGCCACGGCTCATGAATCTCGTATCGGCCACGGCTCGTGAATTTTTGGGTATAGGTATCAGCATTCCTAGAAGTCTTGTTGATTGAAAAAGAATGTCGCAGAAGTTGCCTATCAATTTTAATGTGGATCTGTATGAGTGGAGTTAGGTGGATTTTTATGGTGGGTTGCCACTCCCCCACGGCCGTCCAATGTCGACCTTTCATGCCCCTCTCTCTCGTGGTCCTCGAGAGATCCCTGTCCGCCAAGGCAACGGTGCGATGAGACTCGAATCCTCGGCGAATTAAGTGCACTCCACGCGGCGGGACGTGCGGCCCGCCACCTTTTCTCTCGCCTTTCTCTCTTTCCTCTTCTCGCCAAGGAAAAAGTCTGGCCCCGTCCGTGTCTTTTCTCGGATCCAGCCCTTCTGCTCTCCACTCACGTCAACTACTCTCTTTCTGCGACTTGAGGACTAAGTCGCGAGGCGCAATGAAGTACCGGAGTCCTTGGAAGGATAAGGAGCAGAAGAGGCCAACAAAATTTTCTAGGAAACGATGTTATTTTCATAAGCTGATTATAGCGTTTTTCAAATGAATTGGCCTGATAACAAGTGCGAGATCCTGTGATGACGTTGTACAACACTGGAAAGGGTAATAGGAGAGTTGAAGGGATATATTAAAAACCTGCCCAAAACGGTATATAAACTAGTATTAAAGTTTTTTATAGTTTTATTAATTTATCAAATTATATGAGAAGACCATCGAATTGTGTGTCGCGTAAGTTTGGAGGACAGAGACGCACCATGTATGTGTATCCAACTTTACTGCGCCTTCTCTCGTTTCTACCTCTCCTTCATTCCGACCCTAGCTCGCATCCCGTCTCCCCTGTCGCCACTGATGTCTCTTGTCGTCATCTCGTCGTATTTTTCGAGCGAGTGAGGAGAAAAAAACGGGAGAAAATCTGGTGGAACATTTCGTGAGCTTCCCGGAGTCTCTTCTCCTCCCGTAGACTCACTTGGTGATTCCGCACCCTGCCTCTTCTCTGTCCCCGTCGCTACTCTCTTCACGTCTTTCCTTCGTCGCTGGGCTCTACTCTGTCCTCTTTGTCACTCTCCATCCAAGTCGGCACTCCGAGTTCTTGAGCTCTTTCACGTGGAACTGCGCTGTATTAATATGCATAGAATTCGATTCGCTATATCAGTCGGTAATAGTTCGATAGCATGCCTTATTAATAGAGTATAATCCGGTAACACACTATGTTAATCGATTATAATTCGGCGACGTGTTAAAGTAATCAATTACAATCCAGTAATGATCGATATTTATCTATTATTATTCGATAATATGCATTATCATTCGATAGATCTCACAAAAGACATCAAAAAATATATATCGAATTGAACTGTGCTGCAGTACTATGTATCGAATTCGATTCGCTGTATCAATCAGTTATAATTCGGTAAGACGCTATTTAAATCGATTATAATTCGATGATATGTTAGAGTAATCCATTAGTAATCGATGTTCATCTATTATTATTATTATTTGATAATATGCTCATTCATTTGGTATATTCCATACGAGACAAAATAACCCATTTTGCTTGATATAATATATTTTTGAAGATTACTCTCCAAGGTAAAATTTCAGGGAAACACGATGAAAATAAGAAGAGAAGAGGAAAGGGTGGTTTGTTGATGAAATAGCCGGATAGAGTCGTTAAATGCAAACCTTGAAGCTGTGAAATACTCAGGGTGGCGATCCCACCTTGAAATCCTTGAAAACCGGTAAGATTTCTTGAAATCGCTCTCTCCCATAACACTACGAAAACTTTTATTTTTTTACACACTTCATATAAGATATGTTAAAAAATAGGTTATTGTTTGATGACTCCCACGGAAGGTATCGAATGGTAGTACATATTATCTAATAATAATTGATAAATGTCGAACATTATCGGATGATAACCAATTGCTCTTATCATAAAATCGAATTATAATTTTCAAAATAGTGTTATTTATCGAACTATCGATTGATATAGCGTGCTATATAATTATTATCGATCAATACAACATTATATCGATTTATAATAACCCATGCAAGACCCCCTACTATAAAAGGGACTGGATCGTTGAGAATGGTTTTGACACACCCACAAACGATTTCGCAATGCATTACATCCTCTTTGTTAAATATGATTTTTATCCGAGAAATCCTGGAATATTCCTTGATTTTAAAGAGAAATCCAATCCAACTTTATAAGTAGGATTTGCATTTCCCGTCCCGCGGTTCTCCGGTAAACTTAATTGTGACGTTTTCTTTTCTTTCTCTCTCGTCCTTCGTTTGCCTTCGCTGTGCTATTCCCCTTGAATTCCTCATATCCTCGAGTGCGTCATTTTCATAGATTATAGAAGTGAGTAGACGGCATTTTGATGCATGAAAGTGAAGCAGTTTTTTTGCGAAAAAAGATCCACCTAACATGGCTGTCACGCGAAATTAGTCCATAGTTTTACAATAATACAGAGCTTTTTTGCAGAATTTTTCATTTTTCTAGGCAAATCTTCACGGTTCTGCCAAGACAATTCCGCCGCAAATACGTACGCGTTGGGTTAATTAACTACAAAACTAATCACCTAAATATGACCGAATTCCCATTTTAATAGCTTGAATATTCTACTGTGCTAGCGCACCGTATGGTTCCATCTGCTCTTTTTCTTTAATCTATGGTGGTGTTCATCTGGGCATCCCTCAGCATCTCTGCGGCCGGACTTTCGCTCACCCTCTGTTACTCGATGCGATCAAAATGAACGTACGTTTTAATTCGGGTTCCGACTCTCAGGTAGTAAATGAATGGCCGTTTATGTTTGTAGAGTTATGCTTTATTTTCACTCTCCTCTCCGTTCCGAAGGACCGTGTTGAATGTGGAGGAGTCCACCCTACTTTAAAGACTTCCCAGCCCATTTTTTATCACGGCGCCTCATCCCTGGGCCCCATCTTCTTCTCCCGACGCCCTTCCGTCCTTCCTCGAAGGGTACCCGCTCCCCTTGAGAGGTGGATTAATATTCCCGCGCACGCTCTCTCTCCGCCGGAGAGATTTACGGTGTTGTGGCAAAGAAAAGGGGTTTTTCTTCCATCATTTTTATGTGTGTGTGCCTGTGTGTACGGTCGGGCTGCAAGATAAGTCTCCCGATGGATGATGAAGAGGGAATTGTATGCTGTCATAATCTCTGCTTAATGGGTTGCTTCTCTCCCCGCTGCCACTTCTCCCGCCCGCGGAAGAGGAGAGATGGTAGGGAGGATGTCTTTTCAAAGAATTAAGGCGAGGGAAAGCTCAGGGCATCTACTAGATATTCTCCTGCCTCTAGATATTCTCCTGCCTCAGTGATGCTGGAACATGAGGTGGATGCTCTTCCCGTGATGTGGGATCTCGAGGTATAGCCGTATTTTATACTGTGAATCCGGATGCGTATTTTTTCAGAGTCGTAATTTTTGATACGGAATTGGAACTTAAAAATCCATCTCTTCCCGTTTAATTAAGTCGTCATAATTTTCTTTGTGGCCTCTCGGCAGGAACATCATCGAAAGGTATAACTTTTCAGAAAGCTAGAAAAATATATCGCTCTTGTTATATTAATGGGGTTTGATGTATGTTTTTCGCTTTTCCATTCTTTTGCTTTTATCATTTAATGTTGTACTAATGCATCGCTCTGTCAGTGGACTCAACCTATCCCTATATTTACTCTGGACGTCTGTAAATCTTTTCAGACAACGCCCTTTATCAGAAAACATATCTTTTTAACTACTCGTTTCCTTCTGCCTCCATTTATGTCGTGTATTCTTTTTTTACGTGATGGCATATGCGGGAAGGAAAGATTTACCCTGACACTCTCGTGTTGAATTTCGGTGTATTTGGGTGATGGCTCAAAAATTCTATTCTCAACCTGTGACGTGGAATCTCTTATCCAGAGAAATGCCTAGGCTTTTGTACTATGATTTAGGATACGTATTTGAGTACAGTGCTTGATCTTGAGCACGAAATAGGGATATTTAATCCCTCTCTTACTTTTTAATTAAGTCCGTTAAGTCGGCTGGAATATCATCTTAAGACGTAATTTTTCGGGAAGCTGGGAAAATTCTGCGATTGGATTTAATCTAACGAAGTATGGGTAATCTTAAGTATGTTGAAGAAGGAAAGGAGGGTATAGGGAGAGATTCAGTTATGGACGAGGTAGAAATGCATAAAGAGTTTAGTCCGATATTAGAAGGCGATAAGAGAGATGAAATTTAGAAGGGGTTGTGAAAGTCACTCGGTGTGTTTCGTTGTAGGGTTGGCTGATGATACGTTAATGTCATGCAGCTGAAGAGCTGAGGAGAACTTGCCTATAACCGAATATTATTGGTATAACAACAATGATATCCATTCAATGGAGTTTGGTTTACGTGTCTCTCTTAACTGGTACTTTCCGTGCTTAATAAAATTCGCCTGAGGCAACTAGTATTTATCTGATTTCCTTCCATTGCCGTGAGGTACCTCGCGGTGATGCCTCATAAACGCGTTATAAAAGCCAATTATTTGAAATTCATCGTCCATGAGCTCAACATTCACTTGCATATATTTTCATTTGACGCATTCACTTTCATCTCCGTTGTCAAAGGATTCCCGCATATTACGCCGTACCCATGGTTGGGGTATCGGCCAAGCACGACGAGGTCTTTGCCTTTGGGCTGTGGGAGGGAGCTGTCAGAAATTATGCATTGTCCCTTTCACTGCTCCAACTTATGGCGTAACAAAGGCATAATTTCACGATAAAGTATCCAATTATTTTCCTCAGTAAGGACGTAAGTTCGCTTACGCTTGATGATATCTCTTTACATTTGGACACAATTTGTTCGAGGGTTCGTAAAAACCTGGCTACATGATCGTTGGTGGATTTCAGTTCTGGAAATAAGTATGGTTATTGGAATTTCGTTGGAAGCCTTATCAAACCTTAGTGAGAGAAAATCCCATTTTTAAGTGTAAAATAATCCTTATTACGATTTATTTTGGCTTAGTCGAATCAGAGCAGCACCCTTTATACAGTGTAATATTTCGTGATTATTTTGAAATCCATTAATATAATGCTCTCAGTCTTCCTTTTTCGGTAATGCTTAATTCTTTGAATTGAAACAGTGGGTTAGTATCATTTGACTTTTAACTTGACTGTTATCTGTTGTAATCATGACTCAGGGTAAAAATTAGAGTGTGAAAGGTCATATTCAGCATTCATCAATCCGAAAACTGGCTTTTTGATGCTCTCCTCTCCACTCTCCCATCAGCTAACCGTTTCATTACTTTGTAAGTCTTAATTTAAACGTATTTCAAATTTGCTAGATGTATTCCATCCTGTGTCTTATACGGTAATTTTTCCCATTCATTCCTTCGTACATAAGATCTTGGATTCCTTTAGGGATCTAAACTCGGAGGTGGAACGCGTTCGGTGTCGATCTGCGACTATCCATCTGCAGCATTGTTCCACGGACTGACTGCGGCCCTCGAGTTTGGGACAGGATTGCCTGGATCAACAAGAGGCTGTGGAAATTCTGTGTGAGCATTGGGGCAGAGTTCGTGGATCTTCGGCCGGTGCTTAGATCGTGCCGGGCTCCCCTCAACTCGTCTGGGGTGCATTATTCCAACGAGGCGTCTGAACGGGTGGCTCGTAGGATTTTTGAGCACTGTAGATATTTTTTAGACTAGAGGGTAGGTCATCTAGTGGGATTTGTAAAGATGTAACCGAACGTAGCCTCCGAGGAAGTCCGCATTGCGAAAATGTTCACATCCAAGTAAACTTAGAAGGACTAAAGCCGGAAAATAGCGACAATATTCCCAAAACGCGTACTCCAGCGAAAGAAATTATATCAAATGTAATAAGCACTTCCAGTGAAATTCGCCCACCTAATACCCATAAGCGTGGAAAAGAACCAACCGACACTCAATCTACAAAATATGACATTAACTTTGTAGTAGTTAATTGCCGTAGCGTTAAAAACAAGCGCGCTGAAATCGAGCATATATTTCAGGACGCAGACGTGGTCATAGGAACGGAGAGCTGGCTTACAGAGGATATAAGTGACAGCGAAGTTTTTCCTCCAGGATATAAAATCTACAGATGCGATCGAAGCGATAGGACAGGAGGCGGAGTTTTTAGAGCAGTTAAATCACATTTACACAGCACCGCCCATGAAATAACTGATAATGAAATAGAAAGCGTATGGTGTACAATTAAACAACGAAACAAAAGGAGTATACATGTTTGCTCTTTTTATAGACCTCCAAACTCCGAAGCTGATATTATTTACCAATTAGAAAATCAAATATCCGCATTTACTTTGAGAGACAGTAAAAGTGTAATAATTATTGAGGGAGATTTTAATCTGCCATCTATAAATTGGGATTCTTACACTGTAAAGCCAAATTCAAGGAATAGGGAAATCAGCGAGATCTTACTCAACACACTTACTAAGCACTCACACGCCCAAGTAGTTGACAAGCCTACGAGAGGAAATAAAATATTAGACCTTTTTGCAGTAAGCCATCCTAGGTTGATAAAAGAACTCGATATTATTGATGGCATAAGTGATCACAGAGTAATTTTTGCAGCCTTAAAACTTGAAGTAGAGTCAGCTGTAAAACCCAAACGCAATGTTTATTTATTTGATAAATGCAACTTCATAAAATTTGGCGAGATGCTTAATGATTCGTACACTGACTTCGTAGCTAAAACAGAGGACAAAAGCACTGATGCATCATGGAAATATTTCTTAGAAATCCTACGCCAGGGAATCAACGAATATATTCCGCGAAAATTGAAATGTGATAGTAAAGAACCTCGCTGGTATAACAATGATGTTAGGAGGGACCTTAAGAGACAGAGAAAACTGTACAACTTATTCAAAAAGTGCATTACGTTAGGTGACAAATCGAAGGAACTTGAAGCAAAAGAAAGTTACGCTGCACAACGCTCAAAAACCAAGAAATCAATGCGTACTGCATTGCGAAATTTCAAGAAAAAAGTACTTGGTGAATTACTCGAAGAAAATCCGAAATCATTTTGGTCATATGCGAGAGAGCTTCAGGGAAAATCTTCAACCGTAGATTCGTTATTTGATAAAGGCGGCAAACTTGTCACCGATAATATTGACAAAGCTAATACGTTTAATTCCCACTTCGAAAGTGTATACACTACAGACGATACTCCATGTTATTTCGACATTTCATTCACTGAGGAACCGATGAAAGAAATCACTATTCAATGTGATGGGATAACTAAACAGCTACAGTCGATCAAAAATAGTAAATCTCCGGGTCCGGAGGGAATACCCGCGCGTGTCCTCAAGGAATTAGCGCCACAGATCGTACCGTTCTTAGACATAATATTCAAGAAGTCATTGTCTGAAGGAAAGATACCAATAGACTGGAAAATTGCAAACGTTACACCGATATTCAAAAAGGGAAACAGACATGACCCAGGGAACTATCGACCAATTTCATTAACGTCTATTATAGGCAAGATACTCGAACATATCGTCGTTAGCAATATCATGACGTTCCTGGACAGTCGTAACTTCCTTCATGGCTGTCAGCACGGCTTTCGGAAAGGTAGATCATGTGAAACACAGCTCGCGCTCTTTCTTCATGACGTTCTCAAATCTGGTGAATCGAAAACACAAGTGGACGCATTATTCCTAGATTTTAAGAAAGCTTTCGACACGGTACCTCACAACAAACTTTTATACAAATTACAGTCATGCGGCCTAAACGAAACAGTAGTAAACTGGATACGCGACTTTCTGAGTGATCGTAAGCAAAAAGTAGTTCTTGACGGAATTAGCTCTGATGCAGTTAAAGTGACATCAGGTGTCCCACAAGGAAGCGTAATCGGCCCCCTTTTGTTCATTATATACATAAATGATCTATGCTCTCGAATTAGCAGTAAAATACGTTTATTTGCTGACGACGCTGTCATCTATCGCGAAATTAATGATCACTCTGACTTTGAAATTCTATCATCGGATTTAAACAACGTTCATGTGTGGAGCCAAGAGTGGGGACTCGAACTTAATCTGAGCAAATGTGCGGCGGTACATTTCTTTCGGAGGTCGTCCAACTATCCCCGTGTATATGCTGTGGATGGCGTTAATATAAAGGCTACAGATGAAGTTAAGTATCTGGGAGTTACGATAACCTCAAACCTATCGTGGGGAACACATATAAGAAATATTTGTGGCAGAGCTCTGAAGAAGCTAGGATTCGTCAAGCGTATTGTGGGAAGATTCTCAGATGAAAAAGTAAAAGAGAGGTGCTATTTCGCACTCGTCCGGCCACACCTTGAATATGCAGCAAGCATATGGGATCCGGTGCAGAAAGACTTAATTCGGGAACTTAATAAAATACAAAGGAAAGCTGCGCGATTCGTCAAAAACTGCTACGGGCGTACAGACAGCGTTACGCAGATGCTAAACGAATTAGGCTGGGAGCCGCTAGAGACTCGGAGGCTGCGCGCTAGGCTTAGATTACTTGAGCAATTGAGAATAGATATCTTTCAGAGCGACACGGAGAACATCATATTAGAACCCCACTATATTTCCAGGTCCGACAGAAACGATAAATTAAGAGAGATATTTTGCCGAACGGATAGGTATGGGAATTCGTTTTTCCCCCGAACAATAAGGGACTTTAATAAATGCAAGGCGTAATTTCATAGAGCGTTTCCTTTTTATATGTAAACGGCTGGTGTCCTAACACCCCCCGCCACACGCCTATTGAGGCGGCTTGCGGGGTAGTATGTAGATGTAGATGTAGATGAACATCTCCTAGAGGTTATTGTGTCGCAAAATTCGTCCATTAAGCTTGATTCGTCTACTTAGCAGTTCTCATTAAAGTTCTTTTCTCTCTAACCCTTAGACATATTTTATGTCAATTTAGACATTTTATGGATAAAGTGGTTGCAGTAAAATTCTAAAATTCTTTCAGCAACAACAGTCATAATTCCGAAGATAGGTTCACAGAAAGTTTCCTCTCCGTAATCTAATCACCGTTTCATTATTACTTAAGTCTTCACTTTTACGTCCTTAATTTGTTTTATTTATTCCATCCTGTGTCGTCTTTTATTTTTTAATTCCTTTCATAATTGCTTTCAAGGGGCTGTTGTGTCGCTAAATGTGTCCTATTTTTGTGAATAAGGCATGGAGTAATAATTTTATTTATGCCAATTAATGTAATTAGTCGGAGAAATGTTTTCTTACGTTTGAGAGAGGTGAAGTTCACTCACCACTGTCCCCTATTTAAGATTTTTATAGTGCCCGCGTGCGCATTCTGAGCATGCACATTTAATATTATCAGCATTTTTCCCGAGAAGTTCTCGAGCGAATTGTCGTACATTAATGAGCATGGTGAAAACGGTATTCTGTGTATTTCGTTCTCGCGTTCTGTGACGACTGTTATTCTTCTGACGCTTTGAATCTCTCACTCATCTTCGTCGCCTTCATCTTCACGTTATCTCCGTGGGAAAAAATTGTTCATAAAAAGCGTTGCGGTCTCTGGAGACGATTACGGCCCTTTTTGTTCATACATACGCCCGTCTTCCCTTTATTTGTTTGCATCAGCTTTGCTCAAGGTCGAGGCGTGCGAGAGAGAGTATTTTTTCTCGGCCACGGGTTTTAAGGCTCCTTCACTCCCACCGAAAAACTTCCCACGTTTCTCGAGGATTTTTTTCGCCGAGCTTAACGGCCTCCAAGACGTATCTCAATATCGAGCGTGTGTTTTTTTGCCAGTGGAGCCGAGCAAGGACTCTTTCCATAAATCCCGTGAAAATCTTGCGTTCGGTGCCAAATCCCGGCTGCTGAGGGCATTTACCGCAGTGATTCAGTGAGCTAGCTGTCCATTGGTCTCGGCGATAGGTTCGGGTAGGTTTGACTATGAGGAAAAAAAGCAAGACGCAGGGTAATTGTCTCCTTGGAATCATTTTATGTGGCGTCTTTGATAATGAAGGTGTGGGATGTTTTTATTTGGCGCTGCCAAAAGTGAAGAATTTATTGAATATACTCGGAGGGCAGACACGTAGCCAGGGGGGGGGGCTTGAGCAACACCACCTATATATAGGTGGTGTTGGCTTGAGGGGCTTGAACCCCCCCGAAATTTTTCCCCGTACGGCGAACGCCTTTCGAAAAGGGGACCACTAGCCAAGGGGCCCTCATCCTCTGACTCACCGTTACTCGATTCTGATAGGTTAATTTCTGCCTCCGCATCACTTTGAAAAAACCTCTCGATTTCCTTTGCGTTAGGTTCTGAACCGTTATACCTATACATGGTATAAAAGACCTAATATTACAATATTCACTCTCCTTTGGAACAGCACAATTTTCTGTGGTGTATACATGGAAAGACAGCATGAAATTGAGGAAAGAAAATCGCTGAGAGGAGTTTCATCGTTATCTTTGTTTATGTGGCGAGGTAAAGAGCCGTCCACATGATTAGACCGGCGATGCTCTGGATACCCATAAATGTTTAGGTCCAACCTAAATGGGTCCAACATAATCGGGTAGGGTGACGCATATGAGGCCATCGGGTGTGTTTACGTTCGAGATACCGAAGAGAGAAATTCGTGATAACAAGTGCCTAATTTTGAGGGCGATGAAGGAAGTATATCACTTGGCAAGTGTGATTCGTTGCTTGGACTTCAACAGGAGGGTCATTCCAGGTGCCTGAGAAAAATATCTACCCTATCTCAGGGTCGAAAGTGATAATAATAATTAAATCAAAGAATGTCTCGCTAGACTCATTGCACTTCTAAACTACGAGCCGACGAAAATAATTTTAAAAAATCATTAAAGTAGTAATACAAGCACGATCTAACGAGTAAACAAAATGCAATGTAAGATTATCTCATACTCCCCCTTCGTAAGACAACGTAAGAAGTAGAACGGAACAACCGAAGAAATATACGCTCATTCGTCCGGGTTAACCCAATTCTGAGCAGTGAGTAGTAATTCAGGGAACTCACCATAATTCAACACTGTTATGTGCTTAATTGAATAACTTGACGTAGGAAAACCATGTGTGTGGGCGGAATGTTGCAATTTTATAAACTTTAACATGGCCGCTGGGACGAAATGGTGAGGGGATGGGCCGGGGGTGTAATAGACCTAAATCAATGCATTAAATTAGCTTGCATTTTGCGGGAGGTTAATTGCTTAAGCTATGCATGCAGTAATATGTTCTTAAAAGTTTTTGGCTTAAAATAGTTCGTTTTTAAAAAAAGAATTCAAGATTCCTATCCACTTGAAGGGTTCGAAGGTTTCCATAGTTCCTTATTTTTTTGGTAGAAAATTGAATAGCTGAATTCCTAATACTGAATACTTTTCTGCAAAGACTACTTCGATTTTTATAATAATTTACTTATAGCCTAGTTCTTTTGTCTACAGAGTTGCCTCCTGCCATTCCGTCTATGAATACCATATCTACCATTGAAATATGCTCGGAGACATCTAACGATTCAGCCGATGAAGCAAGTAGTAATTTCAAAACTGAATTTCTATGAAACGCCGCTATTTTTGATATAGCAGATGTTAGGAGAGAAACTTTAGATAATAATTCAAAGAAAACATTCTGCAGTCAGAACTAATCCCGAAACAGCCATATGTATTTCCTTTGAGCGAAGGAAAAAGTAACAAAAGAAGATTCCTAGAAAAATGGATTACCGTTTTACATCGGGGTTTCATTTCTTGGCCTACTTCAAAAAATCTGATTACTTCTCTATATTGGCGGATGAAACAATGGATGTTTCAGGAACGGAGCAGCTCTCAGCATGTATTCGCTATGCATATATGATAGATATCTACCCATTAAAACTGTCATCCGAGAAGATATTGTGGGATATGTACTAATATACATTCAAAAGTCAGAGAATGTAACGAATACTATTTTGGAAAAATGCTGTAGTCTGGGCATAGATATGAACAAGTGTGTAGGGCAAGGCTATGTTGGAGTTTCAACTATGGCTGGCCACTTCAGTGAGGCAAAGACAAGGATTAAAGAAAAATTCCCCCAAGCTAGGTAGTACCACTGTGCTAGCCACAGACTCAATCTTGCATTGAGTGACAAGTTTTCAAACAGTTCAGCAATAAATTGCCTTGCTGCAGTAAAGGGAATAACTTTTTTTCAGAAATAATGCAAATGCTGGCAATGTATTAAAAATTAGCATAAGCATTTATGTACCAGAAACCAATAAAAAAGCTGAATCGACTATGTGAGACTCGATTCATAGATAGGCATGATTGTGTATTGACTTTTGTTGAGTTAATAAAGCCTATCGTAGTACTCTTTGAAGAGATTTCAGAGAAGCCACTAAAATCTCAATGTCTGTTTCAAATTTTTTGTCTGCAATAGAAAAGAGTGGATTTATAGTTAGTTTATTTGTATGTCAAGAATTATTTGGCCTCACTATATGCCACTGTCAATTTTTCTGCAAGAAAAAAGTTTGGACATGGTGTTAGCCATGAACCATACAAAATCATGTTTAAAAATTTTAAAGGCGTTTAGGGAAGATGCGAAAAACTCATTCTCAGACATTTTTAGCTCCGCTAATTCCAAAAGTCAAGAAATATTGCACTCTCAATTATCCATTCCTAGGCCATCTTCAAGACAGGTACAACGGGCGAATCCAATAGCTGACTACACTGAAGATTATTTCAGAGTCCCAATTAACATTCCGTGTATCGATTCTCATCTTCAAAACTTAACCGACAGATTTATATGAAATGAAGATATGAACTACTTCTTTGAATTAATGGTGCATTTGTCATGGGATGTTGAATGTCGTCGTGGAAGTTATTATGGCGAGGGAAATCTCCCAGTTAAGGTCGCTTAGTAAGAGAGTAAAAATCCTTTTGGGGCGCAGTCGCACACTTCTATCTACGTACACAATTGCTTTCTTAATCTCAGCATAGTCCTATCTAACTTCATCCCGTCCGTAAAACCTATTCTCTTCCTCCCCAATGATGGGAAAGGAGAATTTCTGGGGAGATAGATTAGCATTTTGTATGTAAGGAAGAGAGGTAGGAAGAGTGGTGGACCGAAGCGAGGTATTGCATGAGGAAGTAGTGTAGCCCAATGAATGCCTAAAGAGCCATCAACAATTCATGAAAACTCCCCTTGACTGGTGAAGCATAAATCAACCCTTTCTGGCATGAAATTGTTTTGAAAGTGGCTAAGTTTTTTATTTTGATTTATTTCGTGTTTAGGTGCAAGAAAGCAATAGTGTCAAATATTTTCAGAAAACTTTGTCCTACACTACAACATAAGTTGAAAATTGGATTCACCTGGGCAGAAAGGGTCGATTATTGTCTTCCGGAAGTTCCCATTCGTTTTTTTGTAATCTCCTGGAAGCATGTCGTCATAGGTTGGTCACCGCTGTCACATCTCTCTTAATTTTGGACCGTGCCGATCAACAATTTCTGTGTTCGAGGCACCACGCCGACTTCCTTGGACCACATGCTTCCCGCCAACCCTCTCGGTCCTTTGGACGAATTACTCTCGCTTAACGCACATCCTGGTCGCGTGAGTGGTGGAATGGGATGGGGCTGTTCCGTAAATAACGCGTCTGTGTCATTCCCGCGGGTCGGAGCATGTTCACGTGTTTGGGGGACGGAGCACGGACCCACTAGCGTTCTGGTGAGACGAATCGTCTTGGGTGTTTTATGGATGCGACGTGGGAGTAAAGGGGTACCTGCTACGGGATCCCTAGTCGTTAGGGGGAAAATCTCTCCGTCGGTGACAGGGGGTGGGTTAGCAGCAAGGCGACGGGATGATGTTATTTGGTCGTACTCTTACGAGTGTTCTCCCCTCTTTAACTGCCCACCGTCGCCCGAGTGTCTCGGTCTGCGCTCCCAATAGCCGGCGTCACTTTTGGGATTTTCCCCTACGTTGCGCCTGGCGTGATACCTTGAGATATACTGTGCGTTTATCCCCTTCGTTCATCAAAGATGAAACGAATGCTATTTTTCTTTGTGCCCGGGGAATTTTGATGTAGGTAATCAGAATCCCCTTTCTTGTCGGGTGATGCGGGAATACCGTACTGTATGTAACTATTGGCCGTGATAAGTGCTCCTGCCGACATTATAAAGTTTTGCAATGCAACTACTACGCAAAAATGCTGGGAATATGGCTTCTTGTATTTTCACTAGTAGGTTGGTTTTCAGGGGAGGCGATCGGTCACTGAGGTCATTTGCTTCCATTAAGGATGGGTGTGTAGGTTAATAAGGGATGGATTTTTTGGGGTTTAGAGGATTGGTGGATAGAAACACGGCTTTGGCATTATTAGCCATGTCATAATACAAGGCGCCAAGTTGTGCACGTTTTAACGTCCCATCCGACGAACGAAGTACTATGCTTGAAGTTCTCTCTGTATGGCACCCAAGTAGGGATCGGGATTTCACTTCAGAATCCCCACCATTTCAGTGCCGGTCTCCCACTCCGAGGGTCCAGGTAGATTTCCCGGCAATGCATTTCCCGGCACTTAAGAAACCACACCAACTCGATTTCACGTCCACTAGATGGGCAAAAGCTGAAATTCTGGAAGTTTTGGATAAGCGTCGTGTTAAGGAGGTTCCATCACATCTGTGTGAATCAGAACAAATACCGAGTTCCACCTTTTCGTTTGTATTATTTAATAAGTACTGCTTTCACTGATGACAATTCTTAGCTATTTGAAAATGAAATTAAGGTACGAAGCATGCAGATTATTCCACGATATGCTTTTATTGAACACTTTCTATCCATAGTTGCTGGCTGTTGCGCCATTTCTGTTGCTCAAAACTATTTTTACTTCAGTTCCTCTATCTATTTGCTAATAACTCAAAAACAAAAGTGAATTGGTGGCTTAATTATGTCACCAATTGAATTCTTGGGATAATTCGCTTTATCTATCAGTTTTTCATAAAAATGACACTCATATTTGACAGAAAAAGTACTATTTTCCCCTGTGTTATTGACTTATTCTCTCATTTAACATTTATTAATTAAAAGTCCAATTTATGAAAAATAGCGAGGAATAGTATGATTTCGTTGCTCATGTAAAACAGAGGACACATTTTTCTATAAGTAACCAGAGTATGGATCAAAGGAAATAATCATTTTGATGTGGAACCACCTCAATAAGTTTAGTTGTATGTACTTGCAACCGAGCGGAGAAAGGGAATGTATCGTATCTGACGCGGTTTACGCCGAGTGGAACCTAGCGCGGGTCCAAGCTGCCCGCAGTGAATAGCGCAGGAAAAAAAGACGTCATATGTGACGGCGGCTTGAAGCCTCGAGTTATTTTTTTACGTTCCCCTTCCCCTGCTCTGCTTTTTTGTCCACACTCCAAAGATGTTCTCGCCTCCGTGGGCGGTGTGGTCCTGACTCACTTTGGCCCTCTCCAAACGCGTAGGAAGTGTTTTTGAAAAGCCGGAGAAGTGAAGAACTTTGAGGGTTGGGGGAGGTGGTAGGGGCATTCATTCTGAAAGCCAATTAAGGGCTTCAGAAAAAAGTGTCTCGGTTAGTGTTTTCCATTTATTTCTCTCTCCCCCTGGGATATGATGAGTTACTTTGTTTAGAAGCGTCCTTGTAGCGCTGGCCGTAAGAGGGTATTTAAATCGAAATTATTTGTTGGAATGAGAGCGTTAACAAGTTTTTATTTTCGGGGGAGGGTTACATGCGGAGGCTCCTAGTTTTTTTTTTACAGGGCGCATAATCCTTTAGACTCAGTGTGGGTTCTCCGTTGCATCTCTGTCGTATGTGGTCGCTTGTCTCCGCTCTCTAGAGGAAGTTTTAAATTTTGGCACAAGCCGGGGGTGATGTAATTTCCTGGGGAGATTGCCTTCTCTGTCCCAAAGTCGGTTTTGTGAAGTCACGCTCTAGTATGTGTGCCTAGTCAGCCATACGAAATAGTTTTGTCATGCGCAGGTTGAACTTGTACGAAGTGGTCTATGCTGATGTATAAGCGTGGAAATAGAAAAGATAATCGTAAATTGTAACTACATGCAGCCGCGTACTAAGGGTAAAAACGGGATATGGCTATGGATAATGTACTCCGCTTTAGTTGCACGCCCTCTGTTTGGCCTATTTTTATTAATAATGGGTTCTGTGTTTCGTATTTAATGTGGAACTAAATGGGGTTATTTCACGATTGTAGCAAAGTATTACGAAGTTTCAGCTTATTTAACTGGGATTTGACCGCGTCCGCTGCTGTTATTAAATTTACATTTGCAACTACATTTTACAACGTGCACATTTTACTGTAGTTATTGATTCTGTGAGCCATACAAAATGTTTCAGAGCAAATTCAAAGTTCGCTTATGTGATGTATTTCCCAGTTTATTTTCTTAATTTTTGACAAACTGAATGTGATGTCATTATGCGGCACATTGTGACAGGGAGGACAATTTCATAATACCCGGAGTAAGGTAATCAGTGCTTTTCCTATAACTTAGGATTTCCGTTGGTTGTAACCTCTCCATGCCCATTGTTTGCATTTTATTGCAAATCGATGAATAGTCATGAAAAGGAAATGATGGATGAAATACCATGAAAAATGAGGTGTGCCTTATGTTTCATGGTATTATTTGTTAGAAGAATCTTTTTCCTGAAGAACTTATGTTTTTCCTTAAAGAAAATCCTCTCGAATGCAAATATAATCACCCTCAATAAAATTTTTATAATTCGTCATTTTCGTATTTCATTTTCTCGGAACCGGGAGTATTTTCGAATAAACTTATTTCGTATATAGTCGCTAATGATTTTTTAATTCCTCTCCACTCGACTCCATCGATTTTTTTGTGGCCTTTAGTCGACGCAAAGTGGAAAACTCGGAACAACATCCTGCTCATCGAGCGTAATAGGGCTATCAAGTGATGTGTCATGTTGTTTGGAGGGTAATTTTTTTATTTTAGCTGGCGTCCCGCTGTCGGAAGCGAACGCACGCCTCATGAATGCATTACCAAGCCGTGGATCACGCGTGTAAGTGTTCACGCGTGCGAAGTTGAGTTGTTATGATGGTAGAGGGAACATCACCTCCGAGAAGGGGAACAGAAAGGTCACATGGATATTTCATTCAGAAAGCATCTCCTCCTTAATCTCTGAACGCGAGGATCATGTCCGCCGAGCTCATGCCGAAATAGGGCCGATGTCGTCCTTCAAATTACCAAAATACCGTATATGGAAGACATCATCTTTGGGAGAAATTCCACGTGAGAAGACGTCCTTTCAATCGTATCTTGTTGTTACGAACTCTGTCAACATTGTAATTATCGTACCGATCTTACCAAATTCGTTGAGGAAAACGGATGAAAATGGATCAAATGATTTATTGAGATGAACAGAAATGCGGGAGTTGTACTACCTCATCTACATGCTTGTGACTTCTTTCGAATGCTGGAAGTGGAGGCTCGGAGTCACTGTGGTACCACGAGATGTTGTTTCATGCGCGTCCATTGTGTTAGCTTTAGACTGGGTTATTACTGGGAATTTTAGGTGTTCCAACTGCTGAGGTCATATCGCACCGTGTTACTGAGGACTAATAAAAGGTGTGGCCGTCGCGGGATGGCGGACAGTAGTGGAACTCTGAGAATGGATATGACTGGCAGTGGGGAGTACACAGTATTATATGTAAGCATAAATAAATAATAAAAATTAATATTTCTGAAAATATTACTGTGAAAATTATATTTATATATTAATTATAATTGCGTGAAATACCCATAGGCTTAGAATGTAAATAAAATAAAATACCCATAGGCTAAAAAATATGAAATTACACTATCCCCCTCTAGTGATAGCATTGTAAATGAATTCGAAGCGCTTGTATTTACGTAAACACGCAATGACTTGAGGTATTATGTTGTTAAGAGCCATTAAAGTACGTGTCGCGAAAATTAAATTACCTTTAATGTAGCTTTTATATCCATAGCATATTTTTATATGCATAGCATATGGCAAGCCTCGGTAGCAATGTGAAAGTTCGTTGGCAACGAAAGTGTGAAAAGATCTCTAAATTTCCATAAATTATTCTCGCTAAAAATAAGTTCAAAAATGTCAGTTTATCGATTGATTGAGAGAATACGATTGGAAAAATGAAGCTATGATGATGGTAATGATGCTGTGGGCTCATGTTGAACGAAATACTAACTTTCTATCTTAAATATTCCAAATTTAAATGAATGGATGAAAAATCTTTTCTACGAAAATTCCGTCCGGGAGTCAGGTGTCGCGTGACGCTTGGCATCCTTTCATCCATAAGAAGTGTTCCACTTCAAAAAGAGGGTGAAAAAGTTAAGATTCGTTAAAGATGTGGGCGTGGAGAAGAATGGAGGAGAAGCAGAGAGGAAGACTAACGGCGATCGGGTTAGTGTGATAGCTAGAATGATGGCTTCCCACCCCGAGGGCCCGGGTTTAAATCCCAGCAGTGGAGAAGATTTTTCAGCGAAATCCTGATCCCTACTTAGGTGTCATGTGGAGAGCACTACAAGCGCAGTGCTCCGTCCCTCGGATGGGGTCTTAAACGGTGGTCCCCTTGGCGCCTTATCTGTAGAGTAGGCTAATGCCGACGCCGGGTTTCTCCTCCATTCCCCTATAACCCTTTCCTAAGAAATCAACCTCCTGTCCTTAATGGTGCAAATGATCTCAGTTGTCGGTCGTCTCCTTAAATAACCAAACCAAAGGGAATACTAACTTGGAAATGAATTGTATGATAGGCGAGGAAAAGAAGTTGCTTTAGGAAATAAAGAGACATGCCTACTAAATGGAGCAGGCAATGCGGGGCCTTTGGTCGCGAAATGCCGGGATAGAAGTGAGGATGTTGAGTAGGAGGGGAATATGAGAGAGCTGAGAGGAACTGTACCGAGCTGAAGAAAGGAATCATGGGTGCCTGGGGTTGTAAAATTAGATTGACATAATTTTGCCTCCTAAACCTACCTCAATCGTTAAACTATTTCTTGTGATAACCTACAGAGGCTTAAAAAAATTGAATGATGAATGAGTTGAGAGAAGTGTTCAACAACATTCTCAAAATTTCAGTGCTTCATAAGGTTGTGGGACTTGTTTTTTCATTAGAGAGTTGGAGAGAACCATTAGAGAGTGGTTGGTGCTCGTTCAGAACTAATACAGTAGAGGGTAGTTAACCATAATTGTGCAAAGTATGATGAAAGGCTACTTTAGTCCGTGCGATGGTGTAAACCGTGTGTACCTTCGAACACGTCTAACACTTCCCTTTCCCTCATCTTCCCGCTACATCTCCACAACGCCTCCCTTCGGTCGCAACGGCCGCAACTTCGAAACCGCCCGATAAGATGCGAATGTATGCAGACAGTTATATTTTTTCGCGCGCCCTCATCATGTGGGCTGGGATCCCGGAGTATGGGCTTTGGGAGGCGGGGTTGCACGTGGATGGCGAGGGAGTTTGGTTTTTTTTGGAGCGCTGGGATGAGTCGGAGATTTAAGAAGGAGGAGGAGGAAGACTTCTTTCACTTCGTGTGAGATAAGGCAGGCTCTCCCATTACGGGCACCCACGAATTCTCTCTCCCTTTTTCCTCGAGCCGTCTTCCCAATAGCTCCGCCACCTCATCTCGTCTTGAGGCTTTCAATTTCCGGGACCTCTCCCGGGCGCGCCTCTCCACTCCACTGGAATATAATTGGAAAAGCGTTAGCCTTACTTCACCTCGTGGCGGGGAGTATTCTCGCGGCCGTCTCCTCCGGCCCTCATTCCAGCTCCTTATCGTTTTAGTCAAGTTCCCCGTCGCGCTCACGAGTGGTGTACCCCGTCTTAATTCCGTGGTTGCTGCGTGCCTTGCCCGTCCCTTAAGTGCTGCCTCCGAAGAACGCGGGTCCGCACGATTCTGAAGCGTTAAGGCTGCTTTGCGAAAGGCGTGAACTCGAACTGCGTGTTGAATGAAGTAAATTTGTAAATTTCCGTTATGATTTACTTGGTGCAATTGACGTAAAAACGTTGCGGATTTAGGGGAGGGAGGAGGGGGCAGCGTTTTGGCGCATCCGCGGCTGTGCGGTGCCTCTCCCTCCCTCTCTACCAACAAATTATTTCTTACTTGAAAAATTTCCCTTGAAAATCCTAAAATTTGTTATTTTCAAACTCAACATTGTGGCTTACCGTTGAAGTTTTCAGCTTTCACTATAAACGTTCTAGTGTGTATTTTCAGGAATACATTTTAGGGGGGGGGGCGATGTACCCCTCCCCGTTGTTCAGACACGTAGCCAGGGTAATAACAAAGCCCTTTTATAGAAAAAAGTATCCATAAATAGACTATAACAACGAATGAAATTGTACCGAGAAAGGACCCCCCAGGCTTCAGGTTAAGTCCCCCCAAACCTAAATCCTGGCTACGTCACTGCCGCTGTTACTCCACTGCTAGAATTAAACAATAGTTTCAATGCGCTATACCATCCTCAAGGTTGAACCTGTGGAAACTATCATCGGTACTAAGTAACTCGGCGTGGAAATGTTTAAAGCTATTTTATTCAATATGATTTATAGGAATGTACGCTGTGACTTCTGGTACTCTTTATTATATCGTGAAATTGTGCTACGTTTTCTATGAAATAAAGAATATCTCGTTCCTTGAAAGCGTCAATCGAGTTTATAGTGGGTGGCTTGGTTCATTTAAGGTTTCGTCGCGAAATCGAGGGAACTGAGTATGAATCCTAGTCCAGGCGAATTATTTTTTTCATTATGGATTTCGCACATTCGTGTGCATCCTGGGTGACTGGACAGAAAATTACTGCCGCTGGTTGTCTGGAAGTACTTCGAATTCAACTCAGTTGAATCCATGTGCTTAAAAGTGGCTCTTGAAGTCCAACTTCGAATGATCGAATATTAAAACACTATCGAGATTCATTTAAACGATTTTTTTGTTTGACCTCCAGCGAATGACTGACTGGGCGAGGTGCAAATGACCTGAGCTGTCGACGCACAAAAAACAAGTACTGCTACTTTAATCTCGTGGTGTAAAGTTTAGGAATGTTTTGTAATGTACGGTAGAAAAGAAAGTACGAAGAGCTCGAGATGAACTTAATGGCGGAAAGTTAAAAAGTGAAGACTAGTGATGCCTATTAATAACCGTAAAAGGGGGATCGAGGCGGATATTATCCGAAAGGCTACCCACCAATTAGCTAGTAGGACAACAATTAATGATGCATAGGTTATTGGCATGCTGGACTAAATAATTATTGAAATTTTACAAAAATATCCATTGTCCTCTCTCGCCCATTTTCCTTCGTGTTCAAAACCAATTTTCACCTCCGTCTTGTATTTCTGTCACCCGGATGCAAGCCAAGATGTACGGTGATTACTGACGCGCATTCCAGTTGACGGCCAATCGTCAAGCGAAGTCGTGCATCTTATTCAAAGTTGATGTTGAAAGTCGAAGTTAATCTGCCGTTATAAAGGTACGGTTTCGGGGTCCGGGACCAGCCCTGCCCCCAAGGGGGGACGTGAGGTCCCCGGAGCGGATTTTTCTGCTCGGCAGAAGATAGCGGGCCATCTTCACGAAGTAGAGAGGGTTGAGTGATCTATGATCTCTGGCTGAAATCCGTGCAGTGGTCTATAAAACGTTGTGGTTTTCTTGAGAGCCTGTCACAAACATGTCAACTGGTCATGGGCATTCATTTTTGGCCGTGAGCAGTCAGATCCGCCTTTGTCAAGGGAGGGGAAGAGAGGCATCGTTTTCTAAACTTTTGACCGGAGTTTTGAAGTCCGCCGAGGAAGTTGAGACCATTATCTGCGATGCCATTTTCTAATAGCCACGGCTTAAAAAAGCGGACTTGATTAATTTTTTTACCGCTTGTAATGAGTGTGAGATACATTGTTGCCATAACTGATGACTCTTGGCTGGCAGTATTTCTTGAATAATACTAGAATCTCTTGATTCTAGATCATCAGAAATAAAAAGATTTGATAGGTACATGCCCCACTTAATGTGAAACCCAGTGATATTTTGTCGGTGACTGCTGTAACTTGCGTAAGCGAAAGCTCTAGAGAGTCTAGAGAAAATTTACGGTTATTCTATGTTTACAAATGAAATATTCTATGCAAACATGTCCCTATAATTCAAGTTAATTGTTCGATCACAATTGTAACCTGTAGCGTATCGTAGCGCCCCTGCCGTACAATCCTTCTGTAAGCTGATAGGAATTTATTTATGCCCTTGCTCTCGTTGGAGATCCACCATCCTAAATCTTATTGATCTAATTGCTAGGTTCTTCAGTATAACTACTTTGACTAACTCTGCATTGATCTGCTTGATTTCTTGTTGACTTTTATTTACGTCTCGATGTACATCATTTTTTATTTAATCGCAGAATCAATCCTTTTTATCGGTGTTCTCTGGGAATTTATTTTTTTCCTGGCTCCAAGAAACTTATAGCAATATATTTTCCCCGGTGATCATATCCTAACCATATTACCTTATAATAGTGGTAGCTCAGAATCGTTTCCTCGTGGTTTGAGTGATGGATGTAGCTGCTACTCACATCAGAAAATGAAATTTTAAGTGAGGACAAGGTTTCCCAATGCGAAGGAGTTGTACAAGTGCGGCGGAGTGTATTTGCTAAACTTTCGAGTAGTTAACTTGTCTTGCAGCCTTCTCTAGCAAACGAGTTCGAGAAATAGTTTGTGGAGGTAATTACTGACGCGAAAACAGGTGACAAATAAGCTAGTATATACAAATTTACACCTCGAACCGCTTGGGGACGTCTTTAGAGAGGCAAAAACTTCCTCGCGGGCTAATTTCACTTCAGGAGTTTTTCCGGTAGTAACATTTCGCTCTGCGTTTGTTAAACGAGTAATTTTCCATCCGTGCTTCTTTAGCGGTTCCCGCCTGCGTTTAGCTAAGCATATCATGGACTCCTCGTTTCGAGTACTTCTTCGGAGAATTGTTTCCGTATTTTTTCAGCGGCAAAGAGCATTGTTGCACTGGTAATATTATTACAGCAGCGAAGTGGAAGTTCACCAATAGAAGGAAATTAATAACCGTGACCCTTTGTTAGACCTTTAAGAAAAGGCTGGTGAATAGTCCCGTATGGAGCGTAGCATTGAACGTTGAGTGAACCTGGTCACTTAGGAAATGGAATTAGATTCCTGATATTTAATATTTGGATGTGGAGGAGAGTGGAGGAAGAGCGAGGGAAAGGAAGACGAACGATGAATTGCTCGGCTTGGAGGGTGAGGAGAGGAAACTGTTCGGAGGAAGCAGAGTATGTGGTTGGATTAGGGAATAAGGGATATTGGGATCCTGAAGGCCGCGATAGAGGGTAGAATGTTGGGGGTAGGAAAGAAGGAAGTATACTGAGCTTGAGAAAGGGTATAAATAAGTTGTTGCATGCTTTAAAAGAAGCAGTGCAATCACTACCAGCGAATTAGAGGCGGCGAGCGAACGTTGCTCGGTGCTTGTCATGAGATCACGGGTTTGATTCCCGCCTTGGTGAGTTTTTCCCTACCTATGGTGCGTTTATAGACGTAAATTGCTATTTACGATTTAGATAATTGAAGTTTAAATTACTGATTTTCAGCTAACTAATCTCTAATGTAACCTATTCTTATTTTCCGTGAGTTGCACTAAATTAAAAATAAATTACTATTTAATTTTATGCTGCGGTTAAACCTCCTTAACAAAGCAATTCAGGGTTTCCTCGCCCTGAGTTCTCCATTTTCGGATCATTTCTATAAATATTTTCATCTACGGCGAAATTTGTAGTAGGCACAATAAGGGAGTTTTAGAATGATAGAATACCACCGTTGGGATTTGTGCTCTCCCGTAGATTGTGACGTTCCCTTTCTCGAGGGTTTTGGCGCCGTTATACCTATTCCTCTCCACTTCCATTCGTGGGGGACATTGAAAGCGACGATTTCATTTCCGGAGACAGGTCACATGACGCGAAATCCCGTCCTTTCTCCCGAATCGATTTGAGTTTCCGGCGTCCACGCGTAAAATTACGACAAGGTCTTCGGAAAGTTATCGGTTCGGAAAGGGTTCGGTTTGTTCGTCGGGAGAAATTGCGGGTGTGGGGAGGGGTCCAAGTGTCACAAACTGCTCGGAGAGGATGGCGGTGGCTTGAAGGTGTCGGATCGGCAATTCGCTTCGCTAATTGCTTATTTTTGACTCTAGTCGAGGCAGTGCGTTTGTCGGGCGTCTTAATGAGATTGCCCGGTGACAGCGTGAGTCCTAACAAATGGGAAATTCTGCCTTCTTATTTGTTCCTCTGAAAAAAATGTACTTCTTTTACTGGCAACATGTCTATATAATCAAAACGTCCCATTTTCTCGCTAAAGATGCGGAATATTAAATGAAAATGTTTTTTGTGGTATCTTTTCTTAACCTTGCTATGAGTTATTCCTGCTCTTTCTATAACGTTACTACTGGCCAATTTCTATGTATCGAATGAATTTGTTCGCAAAAATGAATCATAATTATTGAAAAATTCGGAAACCTGGGCAGGATGATGCCTTAAATTAATAAATTTTATTTCTTGGCAAAATGAGTACATCGTATTTTTTTTACAAAAATGACGTGACACTATGTTGTTAGAAAAGCTTTCTCATTTCCGTCGTCCTTTTCTTTCTGGTCTACAAGCCTGAGTAATTTCAATTTTAATTTGTGATATAGGGAGTGCTGTGGGGTATTATTCTATTTGAGCTGATAAGAGGACACCTATCTTTCCAAGTACCGAAAATATAATTTATTTATGGCTCGAATTTAATATAACCATCCGAATACTAACCTTCCTCCTTTAGATGGCCTTGCTGTAGAAATTCTGTCATAACGATATCAAGTATTATATTTCCATGTCGTTCTCAAACGGTGTTAAGCTTTTCATTGTGCTTATCTATTAAAAATGTAGTCGAATCTTATCCCTCATATGCCATCAGTCAGTAGATGATAGCCTTTTTTGTGTAGCTACCCCGGAAAAGACATGGGAATACGTAACTGGAGAATTGTAGATACCCTTTACGGTTATCATCCCGCATCCAAGCCCTGTTTTTTTTTTTTTTTTTAACCATTCGAAGTATTTTTCTCGATTCATCGTCAAGAATTGCGCAGTCATGTCACGAACCTTCGTCGTTTTGGAGGCCCTCCTCTAATTATTCCGAGCACGCTCCCTCATATATATGTATATATATCGCGTCTCCGGACTTTTTTGTTTCTCCTTTTCAGTTAAAATTCCCGTGTCGGGAAAGAATTTTTAATTTATTGCGGGAAGGGACCCCTTTCGCTCGGAGCTTTTGTGGGGTTCTTAATGGTATGCGCATAACCCGATTTATTTCAACCCAAAAAGGGGTGATAATCTTGACTCACATCAGGGATCTCGTTTTGCCCTCTACCGTGTCCCAGTGTCAACTTCAGGGAGTGGGGGGAATGTATACCTATTCATCTGGAAAATGTGGAATTGTATAAATATATACATAGATACCACTCTGTAACGGGGTTTCCTGCTGTATTAGTGGTTCATTTGCGTTTCCACTCTCTTATTTAGTTATTTTTTGGCATTTCAATGATTTTTTTATTTTTTCAAAATATCAAGTCGGATTCGGCTACGAAATTCAAATATATGCCGTCAAGGTAAATTTTTGTTGAATTGTGTTTTGTGCTAAGATGTACTCAGACTTTAAGCTGCTTTTCCCCAAGGACTTATGGTTTGATTTCAGAATATCATGAAATAAGGGTTTTTGTAGATTACATACTTGTATTTATTATTTTCCTCGAAATTTTTTGGGAAAGATTTGCGTTTATTAATATCCGGTGTTTAACGAAATAGCTGTGCTATGAGTTGATAAATATTATATGGTAATACTCCTTTAAGATGATGATATCTAGTAAGATCGATTTAATTGATTGAAATGTTTGCAATATTTCTATTATGTGCTCCATGGGTCATTGTTCCTCAGCATTTTGATATTTAATTGGTGCTTTAAAGTTTTTAGGTGACGAAAAAACACCATGGTGTTCAAGGTTAATATCTTCATGCAGGTCAATCAATCTACTTCATGCCCAGGAAGTTTCCTATATGGTTGTCTAAAGAAGAACTTTTAAATATAATTCAGGCTAAATCTAGTTCCATTAATTAACTCTAGACGAGAAGATGCCGAGAGGGTAACAAATATCGTCTGCATATAAAGATGGTGTCGCACCACGAATAACTTTTAATGTTAAAAGGAAGATCAGCAATGAAAATCTAGAACAGCAAAGGTCCCAGTATAGATCCCTAGGGGACACCAGCTGTAGACTGACATAGTTTGGATGAATATTTAACACATTTTACAGTAATAATCACAATTTGGGTACGGTTACACAAGTATGATTGCACCAGTTAAGGGGAATACCTTTGACCCCCATTCTTTCCAGTTTCAACAGTAATATTTAATGGTTTACATGATCGAAGGTCTTAGAGAAATCAAGATATAACCCTAACACATCTTTTTTACAGTCAAGAGAATACAGTACTGAGTTAATGGCATGATACAAGGCAGATGTAGTGGATTTTCCCTACGAAATCCATGCTGAAAAGGCGTTAATAGGTTTTATTTCTCCAGAAATGATATCAATTCATTGTACATGTCTTTTTCAAATATTTTAGAGGGAATTTTGCACAGCAATGGGTACTATTCTGGAAGTCTTTAGACCTTGGGGGAAGATGTCATGCTGTAATGGTTCATTAGTTTGATATAATAGTGGTTGTTATATTTGATCAAAGTAAGAATATAAAACTTTACCAGGTATTTCATCGGGGCCCGCTCTATAATTCATTTTGTAACCACTGAAAATTTGTGCCATATCAGACTCAGTGCATGGGCTGCTGAGAAAGGTTTAATGAAACCTAGAAGGGGGCTTGGAGGTATCTAGATTCAATGAGGGCTGTGACACAGAA
This sequence comes from Pyrrhosoma nymphula, assembly GCA_963573305.1. Lineage (NCBI taxonomy): Eukaryota > Metazoa > Arthropoda > Insecta > Odonata > Coenagrionidae > Pyrrhosoma > Pyrrhosoma nymphula. The sequence continues at coordinate 87,883,673 of OY754334.1, read as the reverse complement.
GAAAAAATTGAATGATTGACATTGATGGATTCAGCAAAAAAAGAGTACCTGAGTGTCATCACCTAGGGATTCATTTACCAAGGAAGGATAGCGTGTGTAAATTTCCCCTTATGATAGCATGATAGCTCTTTCGACATTGTGATACGTTTAATGCTTTTTACACAATTCGTCCGTGTAAAAATGATGATAACGGATGGGATTGAAGTTAAATGTTTTTAAAAGTTTCCTGGATTTTTTTCTGCCCATTTTCCGCTATTTTTCAGCGAGTTAGCCTCTTGATTCCGCCCGTGTGCCTCAAGGGGTTAGGCATGCTTCTATAAAGTTCGAGATGAAAGAATGAGTTCCGTGTTATTACTGCTATTAGAGATTACTCAACCCCTTCGTGCGATTCTTTGATTCGTCATTTGGAGTCCCAGAATGTGTTCGCGACTTTCGGAAATGCTCGTGCGTTAGTCGGCCGAGTCGAGTGAGCGCGAATTTAGAGGAATTATCCTTTGTCAAACGGAAATCCTTAGTCTGCTTCGTCGTCAAAGAGCCGCTGGGGTAAAAACTCACGTACTCTGTAACTCTTTCTATGGATTTCGTCGCCCTTTAGAAATGTTAGCATCTCACATTTTGACCATAAGGATCATGTGTGTCATTCAGTGGCAGAGGAGATACGAAGCAATCGAATTTTGGTGTTACCGGAAAATGATGAAGATCAAATGTACGCGTAGTAACACCAACGATTAAGTCTCACGAAGTGTTGGAGAGTAAAGAAGTCAAATGAGACTCTGCTTAATGGAATAATTACTAATATTGGACAAATTTTGTGGCGCGCATTAGCCAATTGAAAACAATAATTTAAATAAGTGAATGGGGAGAACTATCAAGGAAGACCCAAGGATGGAATACTTAAGGCGAATTATGAGGGACGCCAAATTGATGTTGGCATGTAACGGTTCGCCGATGGGATAAGATAAGATAAAGTTTATTTACTCTGGGACTATATAATCCCATGGAGCACTAGTACATTGTACATGGCATTTACATTTATTTATATAGATGGGAGAGAGGAGTGGAGAGCCTTAGCAAACTAATCTTTATATTGATGACTGCTGAAAATGACGACGTTCGTGTGTTTTCATGACGTCGCAGGCGCGGTCTCAATGGCAACGGGGAGCTGTGGAGTCTTTAATTTTTTTGTTCGTGGTCACAAGGGGGCTTCTTTCTTGGTCTTCGCGTTCCACTCTTGACGGGAAGTATGTTGCAATTGGGCCTCCTATTTTTTAGATTTTTTTAGGATTGCCTCGTGGGAGGTTTGAAGGTTTTGGGTCGTATCCTGCAGTCTCGTTTGCTCCTCAAGGAAAATAACTTCTTTTCAGCTTCGTGTTTTATTGGGATGTGTCGCCTCTCTTCTTAGTTCCATTTTTTCCGTTTCGACTTGTATGTGTTCACTTTTAATTCACGTCGCCCTCTACTCACGAGGGATGAAAAAGTGGATGTGGAGTGAATGTCATAAATAATGATTTAACAATTATTAAATAACATTAAACAATCGTTTGAAATCTTTAATCTGATCTTTGTCCATAATTATGAATTATCTCAAGGTATTTGTGAGCCAGGTGAAAATTGTTTCTGCCTACTCAAATTGACTTTCACATGAGTAAGTCGGAAAGAATGAGGAACATAAGATTAACTTAATACAAGGGAAATGGTCGAGTTAGAAAATTTAAGTGATAATCATTCAGTGGAGTAAGTTAAGGTGGTATCTTTCAAAAACTTGTTTGTCAGTTTGTAGAACATATAATGAAATCGTATTAAAGATTGCTCATAATGTAATACTATATTTGTGTTATATGGATAAAATGAGATAGTTAACATGCTTAGAAACGATCAACCATGCATTCCGAATCTTATCGCTGTTAACATGTTTTTACCTTAAGAGCATCGGAAATATTTTATTAGGCACCTAATCAGTAACTCCAATTCTTTATTAATGTCCAAAGTTGTAGCCGCTCGTTATTTAACTCGATTTTAAGAAAGGGACTGCAAGTTCGGGATTCGGATTTGTCTAGCTAAATTGCAAGCTGCGACTCTTGGGTCCCAAGGAAATCAGTCATTTAGCAATCGAGATGAAGCGGACAGACCTAATCAGACCTTTCAATGGCAGTAAACGGAATCATTCGGGTACCATCGTGGTAAACGGAACCTTAGTCTCGTTTTCGCATATTCACACACATGGAGCGAGCATTTTTCATCCAGTTACGACAGGGTGCATAGGCAAATCGTCGCAATTCAAACCTCAGTTTTGCCGAGGAGGTGTGGAACAGTTCATGAATGATCCATTTTCGACGCTCAATTCCTGCCGTTACGTTATCTAACGCGCACACTTTCGGGCGTACTTTCCGTCGCCGCTTTCGGTCGTCATCGGGGATGAATTTGCTACTTTCCGCCGCGGAGAGTAATTGATCGATCCCCGCTCAGACGCGGCCTAATTCGATGTTAATTACGCTTGGCGCTTCCGGGCCCGCCCGAGCGTCGACTCGTTAACGGGCGAGCGGAGTCAACGCGGTCAGGAGATGTTGCCAATCGCGTTTAAACCATTTGGTGATTGCTTTCGGCGGGTTGAGAATACTTTTCCTCTTTGATATGTAGGATTTTTTGTATTGTATCGATGAAACTAATGACGTCCAACTTTATTAGTTCCTAGGGTAACGTTTCATTTTACACCATTTTCCTAGACTAGTTTTTCTCTCTGTTAGTAACGTTTCCGGTTAAAGTCAGAGACAACCCATCTTTGAAGAAAATGAACATTAGTAGGGACTCAACAAAGACCTACCAAACGATTGATAGATCACCAAATAAGCTTTTCTGGCTGTAAATAATACTTCATAAAATTGCATTCCTCGAACGAATATTTCATCTTTTGCCTCGTCATCAACAGTAGTTATGTAATGATTGAAAGCATCGCTGTCGGCATTTTATTTAGAACATGTATTTGTAATCATGGGAATGTTTGATGAGAAATAAATAAAATTGTTGCCAATCTGTCAGTGGATGTGGTTTGAGTATCGCATAAGTTGTATGTATGAATGTATGTATGGTGTACAGAAACATTCGATATACACGGTGTCTTGACTGCAAGTACCCTCTTAGGATGCTCATTCTTTTCCTCTGTCTCTGAAGGTTAGGCAGGCGAACCTAACCTTCCACCTTTCTTTTATTACGGCCCACAACAGCCTATTACCCCTTGTTGCGTCCTTATTTACTCCTCCAATCCCTTATCTTATCCTTAAATTTATTTCTTTGCCTTAATATAAATTTTTTATTCTTGTTCATATACACTCCCTTCTCTATTACTATTAGTTGGTGATCTTCCGGTTAGAGTAAGTACTTAGGGATCATTGCTACACTATTATCTTCCGAGCTATCGTCGCACTGCTTCATATAAAATCTCTCTTTAATTCAGTATTGATTCATTTTGTCTAAACCTTATATTATGTTTTTATATACGCTACGGATATAATTCTTTTTTAAAAATTATTATTTTCTTTTATCTTTTGCAGGTAAGGAAAGCATTGTCTTAGCAAAAGTAGACATCGACCGCTTTCGGATGTGAGGCATGAGTAAGTGCTGATATATTTTCCTTAATTTTAACATTAATCACCCATGAAGCCCTTGGAATAAAAATCCCTGCCTTAATGCAGCCTTGTGATATTCCTCTAGTTTTGCAACTTAGCCATCATACCAGGTTTTTTCTCTACGTGGTCCCAAGTTTTTATTTTAAAATCTTTATGATTGACTGTCTCTTTATTGCTACTCCAATTTTGAAGAAACGGACAAGGGGCGAAATTGTTTGGTAATTGACCTCTTAAGTTCCTTCTCTCGCCCTATTCGTGCCCAGCGACAGATCGAAGTTAGTTGTAAATAATTAAAGTAGTCTTGATTGCCTGTGTAGCTTCTTTGAAATTGAGTAGTTAATAATAGAGACCTAACTTAAATAGTTAAAATCAAGCTGTTACGAGCGTTTCGTCAAGAGAAGCAGAAGCGATGTTCACTTGATTATCAAATAATTCAGTATTACCATTTTTTCAGGTGCTTGGTAAAGCCAGGTTTTCGTTGATATTGTGTATTTCTGCTAACATGTATTTACGGATGTAAAAATTTCTTTTATCTCACTTACCTCACTAAATTAAAGAAATAGTAGCATTAAAATAGTTAATTATATGCTGGGAAGTAAATAATCTTGAAATGTATCTCAAAGGTATTAATTGTTTAGTAGTTGCGCTGTTGATTTTAACCAGTAGTAAGTAATAGTAGCTGAATGTTTCTGTTGGAATGTTAAATGAATGCATAGTAGAAGGAAGTTGCAAATATCAAACAGGAAGACCTTATGGAAGCGAATGCTAAGAAGGGATTGAGTTCAAAATATTTCGTGTAAGTAAAAGTTCTAGAAGAAATTTTCCGGGATAATTTCTTTGGGTGCAAGATTGGGGAAATTACAATGAATAATTTTGGTAATAATTACGTTATGGATTCAATGAAGGAGAAAAAATAAATTTTTTGCTGGAACTTGAAAAATGGTGCATGCGTGGAAAGGGGACAGGCGTTATCTCTGTGAAGAGGTCGGGAGAAAGGTAAACCACGTCCCGTGAAAGGTCAACGCTGCGTAATTTCGACCTCGAAGGACGAAGAGGAGGTGGGAGACTCATGAACCCTCCCGCCACCTCTCGATCCAAACGAGCCTGTCATATATGCGAAATCCCCCCCCCCCCCCCCCCCATACTCCCATTAATTCATTTAACAGCATCGGAGCGGTGGCCGACACGCGCGTCACGTAATTTCGTTCATTGCCTCCCGAGGCGACATCTAGCGTTCGCCGCGGGCCTTAATTCGCGGTGCAAGCGCTCTTAAGAGTGTCTCGCGCGTACGGATGATGGAAATGAGCATTGCCGCGCGGTTCGTCTACATTCACTCTGCTTGTGACCTCGCGGGTTTGTGGCTCGAGGTGAATTTCGCACAGAACATGAAATACGTTAGTGACTTAATAGATACACGTACAAGTACGTTAGTGAGTCTTTTTAGGGACTATGTACAAGTTTTCGATCCTAAAAACTCCTGGCTCCTTAATAAAGGTAACACCAGAGTCCAGGTTTTGTCGAATCAATGATGATTGAGTGGAAATCATTGGGTGATCGGTGATCACCATATGTCGACTTTTCGAAGACCCCTGATCATTACATAAATATATCCGTGGAAGTGGCCTAGTTTTTTATTGGTGCTACATCATGAAATTCCACAAAGTTGAGACGGAAACCATTTTATTTCCTTTATTAAAGTTTTTGCTGAACTCTCCTGGGAATGCTAAGCCTAGTTTACCAGCTGACGCCAACTTCAAACGTTAAAAGTGGATTGAATTCACGTTCACGAAGTCGATTTACGATTGGCTGTCAACCGAAATTAGCGTCCATCGTCTTCTAATTGGCAATCGTCCTCTATATTAGTTAATCTTTGGCTACGCAGCCTCATTTAACCATACTTATTATTATTGGAGCTAAAATACCTCCTATGATATGAAGCTTTCCCGTCGTACGCTGACTTGAGTTATATGTCTTCTCGGGCAAATGGGTCAAATTATTCATCGATTCTGACATTAAGATGGTGACTCTTCTATCGTCTCCAGGGCTGATTAAGGTATTGATTTGGCCGAAGAAGAGAGATTTTAAGTGCTTTTTAAATTCAGCAGTGCTCGGAAACCAATTCTGATAAACGTACAAAGGATCAGAAAGTAGCGCCAAAGGACGTTTGACCAATCAGGAGGCACCTGACCCCAGGGAGCGGGAACATATACCGACCAAATTGATGTCAGCTCTGAAAGCGATGGACGAGTCAACCATCGAAACATCGGCAGGGACGATGAGTTTATTTTATGTATTATTCTCGTCCAAGAACAGCTCTAGGAGAATTACATTGGAAAGTAAAAACAGTATGCAAAAGCAAATTAACAATGGACTCTGCAACTAATAACAACGGTAAACAAATAAATAACCAAAGCATTATTTAGCAATGATCTAACAGAACCAAACAGAGAGCGATAGGTGAGAGTAGAATTGGGAGGGAGAAGTGTGACAGATAGTGGATGAAACGGATGAGTGGATTTGACTCCGTGGAGAACCCGAGAAGAGTTCACCATCTCTAGCCTGACCTCATTTGGTAGACTACCTCTTATGATAGTAATGTAAAGACATTCTGAAAATTTTTGTATTAGCTCGAACACGGATTGTAGCTTTGCATGGGAAACTCGGGTCTGGCGTAAAAATGTGTGCGTAGAATGGAGGCTTTTGGGATGTGGGCATGGAGAGTATGTAGAGAGTAAGCTGGGTAGCAAGGAAGACAAACGTGGAATTTGTGGTGATAATTGGGGTGGAGCTGAAGTTGGTGGCCGAGAAAATGGATGATGTACTGAGAGTGTCAGAGGAGGAAATGTCGGGCAAGAGTAGAAGAAGAAGGTAGATATTATAAATGTTTAACAACAAAGGAGGAATGAGTAGCGAGGGGCAATTTGTGTATGATGTTCGTGAAGTTGGATTTCGCCATTCTGACCCTCCCCTTGGACAACATCTTTGACGCGATGGCAGGGATTGCACGCTCAAACGACCCCTAGAGCTGGACTGTTATGAACGATAATAATTGCTCCTGCTAGGGTCATCCGTTTAGGAAAGATTGAACGGTAGGAGCAGGACAAGTGTCTGTCAACTTGGTGGTCTCCTTAATATTGTTGGGAAAGACAATGGGGGTTCATTGAACTATTTATCTCCCAAGCTGTTATGAAAGACAAATAATAGTGTGTAAATCCTGGCGACTACAGGACGCAGCCCACTTCGGCAGGTGCTTTGACGGGCAGCAGGGGAGACAAGGCCTCTGTGGTCGTTATCGCACAAAATTCATGCGCAACAACGATTAATGCAAAGACAGCAGCAACGGAGAAGAGCATTAACTGTGAGAGTGGTAAAAAATAGGATAGGTTTAAGGGTAGGAGCGAAAGGTATTCCACAAGATGGTGTCATGTAAAAATACTTTAGGGAAATACACTGCGAAACCCGTACTACTATATCCCAGGACATTATGGAAGGCAATCATTGAGTGTATCCTAACTTAACCGGTGTATCACTTCTGATAATTAATTATATCTGATGTATCAAGCGTTTCTTGTAGCGTAAGCATCTACGCCTTTTTGCTGTCATCGGTTCCACAAGTGAATTACTTTATTAAAAGTAATGGTGTTATGCCGGTGCCTCTATCTTTTTCTGCTTGGTGCATAATAATTGCTCAGCCGTGTGAATTTAGATTCCCTAATGATGATACTATGAAGATACACTCACTATTTACTTTGGGAAGAACAATTGACAAGAAATGTAAGGGGAAACTCATAGCGTGACTTTGAATGAGGTAGTGGGTCTTTGTCCATAATCAATGTTTTTTCGAAGAACGCCGACTCAAGAGAACACCTAATTAAATAGAAAGATTGTTCGTTCGTTCGGTGAGTTGGATAAATAGACTTTACAGACATAGGTCCAATTATTTTCTTTGACTACTGAGATAGGAAATGACTAGTCGCAGTTTCCCTCAGCTGATAGGTGTAGGAGTCAGTGACTGAGCGCTGTATCTTTTATTTTCATCAAAGATACATATGCCTCCCTTGTAATTAAGCTGCTGTCTGCCGAATTTATTTTCTTCCACCTGCATCGAACCTTCTTCAGGGACAATCAGATGGGACCTCGCCTATTATACATGATGACAGAATTCGTGACTAACGAAATTTTTTTAAATGTCGTAACCCATGTGCAGCAGAGGGGGTAATCTTCAGTTCTGTATGGGAATTATTACATTGATAGTTTTGTAGGCATTTATGGTTAGAATTACTTCGAGCAATTGAAAGAAGTTGAGAGAAACCCGGTATCCAAGTTAGCTTCCTCTTAATGGATGGCGCCAAGGTGTCCACTGTGTAACCCTGTTGATGTTAGGTGTGCCAAATTCTGCGTTTCTCTGGAATCCTCTCAGCTCATTAACTAATACCCAATGTGCCGAATTCAGTACAAACAAAACATATAAAACAATTTTTAAAAACTTAAAACAGGTGTTAATGTTTCTGCGACCAAAGTTATTAATGTTAAGGAGGAAAATTTCTTTCTTAATAATAGCAATCTTTGCCCATAAAAGGTTAGAGGACGGACTGAGTACTACACCTTTGAAGTCCTCCTGATAAAGCTACCGAATAGGGATCGGGATTCCTGGGAAAAGTAGTTAACAATACTGGAATCGAACCAGAGACCTCGGGATAGGAAGTCGGTGCTCTAGTCACCTCAGTAACCTTATCCTCGTGTGAATGAATGTCTCCGAAAATGAAAGTTAGGGTGGGAAATGGCCAATAGCCTTATTAATAGAGAGCTGGTGGAGTATGATGGTGATGATTGATATAAATGTGGTCCATATGGAACCGTGAAGGGCGAGTTTAACGAGTATTCTGGACATTCGCCTTCTAACCGCTGGGCGCTGTGATGAATGCAGTATCGATGAATCGGAATCGTTTTCAATTCTCGTGCTGCGATATCGTGCTTCGAAATCGTTCATCGCTCTGATTCAACTCGCGAGTCCCGCCCACCGCAGTCCCTTATATTGGCCGCCCGCCTTCCGCCCCGTATCGCGTCACCCGCGTGTTTATGCGGCATTCTGCCCCACTCCCCTCACCTCTCCTCTGTCCCCTTCCCTCTTTACCCTTCCACCCCCAACCCCCGCGCTGGTTGGCGAGGCCGCCCGTCCCCCACCGAACTAGAGGGGAGTGGCAGTGGCCGAGTGCGCTCGCTGTACGAAGGCTTTTACGCTTGTCGCGATGTGCGCGTGTTGTTGATTCGTGGACCGAGAAGAGTTACGGCGTAGGGCTGCGTGATACTGCGATGCATCCAATGTATGTCCGAGATATCGCATGGTGGTATCGATCGTCCGGTTCATGCGATGATTCGCATCGCAGTTTCGTGCTGTACACTTAATCATGCGATGTCATTCGATATGCGATGTAATTTCATGTCGTATCTTGGGGTATACGATATGTCGAATCATTAGCAATGTGAAATTTTATAGTCAACTGTATTTGTAGTACTAATCTTCTGTCATTTATTTCTCCGGTGTTTCTGAAATATATAACTATATGGTTGAGTTGTGCATTGCTTTGTGTCGAGTGCGATCGGTCATATGCTGGAGATATCGCATTGTGATATTGAAATTCCGGTCTCTGCGATATATCACATTGCAGCATAATTATTTATGCGGTTATTCGCATCGCGATATCATTTATCGTTACTCGTACTAACTTTTTATCGAAAGTATTTTCGATGTGTCGGAGATACCTCGTTGTGATAATATTGATCGTCCGGCTGTGCAATGAGTTTTATAGTACTGTCATAACTATTCAAGATAACCCACGGTACCTCTCATCGCGATGTATTGCCTTGTATCCCATCTTTATCGGTTCTAATTCTTTATCAAAGTGAATCTTTGTTATACTGCTGTTAGCTTATTGCGATAGTAATCATTCGGTATATTCGATACATCGCATAGCTAGCTATACCTGATGATATATCGTGTATTTAGCGTCGCAATCTCTATATCGCTGTGCGATATGGATTTTCAAAATATCGCGCAACCATAGACTACGGCGTAGCTTCTTCCAAACGAGCCCGCCAGCCCAGGGAGAATGAGGGGACCCGAAAACCTTGGGGCTGGCGCGGTGGGGTCTGAATGGTGTTAGTGCGCTATCGATCCACCCCGTGCGGGCGTGAGCTGCCTGCCTCTGCCGGCTACCCTCTCCTCTCCACCCCTTCTGGCCTTCCCTCCAAACCCTCTCCACACCCTCTGCGAACCATCCCTCCTCTCTCAGCCTCCGCTCACCCCAGCCTTGCCCGTGTTTTTCTCGGTGGATTTTTACTGGGGCGTATCTTTACAAGGGTGGTTTCGCCATGTGGGTCGGTTGTTGGTCCGAATAGTGTGTGCGCTAAGACTGTCGTTCCCCTCACCACCTTGTCTTCGCTTTTGTTTCTGCCCCCCCGACTCCCCCTAGTCTCCGTCTATTTACAGCGAGAGCTGCCCTCGAGCGCATGGGCTTTTACCCGGGGGTTAAGGACTCCATGCGTCATACTCGGGTCACTGCAAGTCCTGGCGCATCTCGCCTTGTTTTCATCAGTTGTTCGCGGTTCTGGGGAGAGGATGTGAAGAGTTGAATTTGGACTTAAATGTAGGGCACGCGCAGTGTTGTTTTAGGTAAAGGTTAGCCATTATGCCGTTGATGCTGAGTTATAGTGACTGCCCCAATTGTATCCTACTGGTTCGAATGGTTTTTTGCTGCCCTCCTTCTCCAACTTCAAAAGTTTCTTTATCCAAGCGAATGTCATATTTTTCTAAATGGAGTCGCTGCAAATTCTTGCGCATTTTGCCTTGTCTGCATCAGTCGTCCGCAATTCAGGGGAAGATATGTGATGGGTTTAATAGCAACTTAAATGTAGGGCACAAAGGGTATTTTGTCTGTTGTTACAGGTGATCCCGTGATTGTGGAGGGAGTCGGAAGTGAATAGTAGGGAATGTATCCCAATAATTAACAATAGTTATCTTTCGTTTAAGATGTGATTTTAATGAATCGTTTCTTCTCACCTTTCAATCTTCTAACTTCTCTTCCTTGCTCAGTATATTTCCAATCTCTCTTCGTCCCTTCCAACATGCTTAACCTTTTCTTCCCTTTTCCACGCATTCTGATCATTCTACCTTCATAAACTGTCTTCAACAACCCTTGGCTTCGAATCTTTGGTTAAGACCGCCTGTCCTGTCTTGTCTTAGGCTGTTTCAGGAGCTTCCTTTATTCACCCTCATTATTGCCCAGCACGTCTTATATTGCCTTCATTTGGGCTCTCCAAATTTTGTCCGTCCTTATCCAGGCACATATCTCAAGTGCCTGCTATCTATTCGCATATTTTCTCCTCAAGAGTCCACGACTTTCTTCCATACCACATCGTACTCCATGAAATTCTTGACAATATTATTTTCTTAAGATCTTAGCTCTGTGTTCCTAGCATGAGTACTCCACGGTTGGTGAACGCTTCTTTTGCCAAGGTGAGTCGCTTCATAAACATTGCTTGGTCTGATTCCATTAAAGGCCTAAATATCCACAAATTGCATGGGTAACTGGTAATTGGTACGATAGGGCCATGAGAACTGCCTCGTAACAACTTGCATTTCTTTAGTGTTCGAGGCTGATATCATGTTGAAAATTTCGTTTTTAACTGTTGACACCAATCAGTAAAATAAATTTGTGTGGAATAGTAGTTCATTTTTTTCGCCATTATGTTCAACATACCTAACTTCCGCAAAGTTACGCCTGATTCAGTCATGTCTAGGTTGCTCACATTAAATTGTGTCATCATCCATAGAAAATTGTGTGGTGAAACCTTTGAAATCACTTAATTGCTGATGAATTTGGTTTAATTAAAAAAAAGTATCATTGTTGGTTGCCATTAGTAGATAGTATTTGATACCCAAGTCTATCTCGATTTTCATATTTTCTGCGTCATTATTTCTCGTCCGTACAAATTCAGGTTTGTCGCTGCCATATACCCTTTATTTTTCTCGTCATTTTACTGGTTTTTTCTCTCCGCTATCGTCGGTTTCAAAATTGTCTCGTCGTTTGCCAACTCCTGTTGATATTCCAAAGAAAAGATTGCTCCGGGTAGGATATTTTGGAAAATTCAGTCTCCCTAACCCATCGAGAGTGATTTCTTTCTATAGCTCAGTTTGCGCCCTATCGCTTTTGCCAGCCACTTTTAAGAAGGTTTTGCTTCCCCGATCTCGGGCGAGTACAAAAATTCTCCATCAATCCGGGTGGTACTTCGGCGTTGCATCCCGTGGGAAAGTGTTCCCCGGCTTTGGAAGGGATTCTCCTGGTGCGCCGCGGCGGCGGAGGAGCTTGGGAGGCTGTGTAAAACGTTTCGCTGCCTACATGTATCTCCCCCCCCCCCCAGGGTGGAGCGTTCCCTTCAAATATCCTCTCTCATCCCGGCTTGCGTTTCTGTCACAGAAACTATTGATTTCATAAAACAGGAACATTTAGTCCAGGGAACAGAATCGTTGGATTAGATTTAAATTACCTCTAAGTTGAAAAGATAAATTTGGTAAATGGGAATTAGCCTAAACACACCTAGTTAAAGGCGTGTAATGTGGAAATACACAAAGGCAAAACAAATTGTCGAAAAGAATGGTATCACAAAGAAAATAAAAAGCACACCCGTTACCTTAAATACATAAATCGCAGTATCTACCTAGATACTTATACTTTCCCATGTCGGGGGTCAGAGAGTTCAAATGCTATTTGCATGCAAATGCTATGCAAATCTCTTTAGCGCCAAGCTACCCTCTCCCGGATCGTTTTATCCAAGGAAACATGCGAAAAGGCTGGAATCGGTGAGGGAAATCCGACGGAAATATTGAGAAACTCTAATATGGAGAGGAGTATTGCATGAGTGCGATATTCCGTCGAGGAAAAATCATTCGCCTTGACCGGAACTCGAACTCGGATCCCTCGATAACGCGACGAGTGCTTTAGCCAGTTTAGCTACCGAGGCATCCTTCTCCCGTGAATTTTTGAGGGCTTTATAGGAACAAGTTCTCTCGGAGTTTTCCGCGGCGATTAGATGAATGTTCCATTCTTCTTCCGGGTATCTGCCGCGTCGTTGTGTTCTTCTGATAACGTTTCTCCTCCCGTGCTGGAGGCGTCTTCAGGTCAGCTTCGACCTGAAGACGCCTCCAGGACGGGAGGAGAAACGTCAGAAAAACACAACGACGCGGCAGATACCCGGAAGAAAAATGGAACATTTATAGGAACAAGTTGTTCTGGACTGCCGGAGAAATGAAGGTACAGAAGCAGTGCGCTTGCGCCACAGTCCGCGAGGATAAAGGCAAACATGGAATTCAATGAGGTGTTCGTTCTTTTGGTGTAAAAGTGTGGTCGCTGCGGTAGAAATATCTGCGTAGATTAGGGGATTTTGAGATGTGGGTTTGGGGAAGTATAGAAGGAAAAAGGTAAACAAAGGGGAAAAGAAGCGAGGGAGTGTCAGTTATGGTGAGAGAAAAGATTAAGAAGATAGGAGAAATAATAATAAGGAAGATATGGTGACTTGAGAACGTAATGAGGTGTGACGAAATGCATGTGTATGGTCGAGTGGAAAATGCAGTGCAAGCTAGGAGAGGGATGAGAAAAAGTGAGTATTGGGCTGTGCAAAAGGGAGGAAATTAATACCAAAAGTTTAAGAGGGAAAGACTTTTTAAAAATAGAAAGCAATTGTTTTGGTAATGAAAGGCCTGAGAAGACTCCCCGTGGTCCGGGAATTGTGTGCAGAACTGCCCATGGCCCTTAGGAATTTTTCTGCCTATGTGGTAGCATGATTGATTGATTGATCAATCCTAGGGGCACTTTAAAATTGGAGGAGGTTGAAGTTATTGGTGGCGGCCGATACATTGTGGAATTCCACTGTAGGAAATGGATAAAACACTATGCACTATTCCAATAGGAATAGTGCAAAGTGTTTTATCCTTTTCCTGGAGGAGGTTATCTGGGTAGCGAGGAAGGCGAACGAGGAAGTGTTGAATATGGTCGTAGAGGGAAAGACGGTGGCAGGGATTCGGAGAAGGCTGAAAAAATGAATGGAGGACGTGTTGGGGGTTATTTTAAAGAAAGTGATAGAAGGTGGAATACTTGGAAAGTGCGGAAAAGGAAGGAAAAGGATAGGAATTATGGACATCTTAAAGAGAGGTAGAAAGTTTGAAGAGCTTATGATAGGCTTTATGGCGAGCCAGTAATATCTAGAAAATTAAAAAGATGTACCAGAAATGGGGAAGTTGGGGTAGGAGCTGTTCAAAAACCTACCAATAGGCTGGTAGAATACCCAATACCCAAGGGACACTTATATGCAATATCCCGCGGGATAAAATACAAGGCGCCGGCCTTAGAGACGACATCTCCCGGCGCGGCGTGAGACTGGCGACCCGTTATCTCCACCTCTATCCACGGTGGAGCGATCCTTCCACATCATCCTACTCCCTTAGTCTCGCGTTGTCCTCTTGGGACTCCAAGTTGGGGGTCAAGGTTGTCCCATCAGTCACCTTTAGCGCCAAGCCGCCTTCTCTCTCCCGCCTTGTCTCACCCTTGGCGGCGCTGAGAGTCGCCTCTGTCGGTGTTCTGCGTAGGGTTCTGTCGGTGCGGAGAGTTGAGTAGGAGGCATCGATTAAGCCGCTCCCGGGAGGGCATCGGGGGGCCGGGATTGCCTCCTCACTCTCCGGGCGTAATTTTATACCCCCGCCCGCCGGGGAAAGGCGTCTTGGGATTCACGCATGGCGTGCTAGCGAAAGTGAGGATCCTCAGTCGGGGTTAAATCCTTGTCGGTATCAAGAGGTGTTGGTTGAATTCCAATTTGCTTGGATCGCTCTGAAGCGGGTTGGATTGGTGATTTTTGATCCGTGGAAGCGGTCGCATTTTATTTGACTCGTAGACGGAAATTCGGAGAAGGCAGTAAATGTGGATGGAGTACGTGTTGGGAACCGAAGGCCTGTTGAAGTGGATGGTGGAGGGGAGCACGCTTGGAAAGCTCGGAAAAGGGAAGGAAGACAATAGGAATATAAGACCAGAGGGAGAGCTTGAGGAACATGAGAGAGACCTGATGGCGAGCAATTAATGTGCAGGGAAGTGAAAGGATATCCCAGAAATGAGAAATATAGGGTAAACCTGACATAAACCCACCAATCAGCTGTAAAAATACCCAGTTATGATAGTGAGAAAATCTATCAAGAAATTGTAATGGTGACTGTAAACTAATGGTGTAGAAACTCAGGCCATGGGACGGGAGTACGAGACAAAACTGGAGCTGTTCGAGAGCTAGTTGTGGGGAATGAGATGTACGATGAGCCGTAAGAAAGACCGACGAAGAAGGACTCATCCTTGTATTGTAGGAAAGAAAATTCCTTGAGGAGATCAAGATTAGGCTAAGGGGGTAGTTGAAGCAAGTTTTATATGTATTTTCACGTCTTTCGGGTGCAGCTGTGTCTGTGTATGCATACATATGCATACTGTGTATACATGCACATGCATACACAGACGCAGCTGTACCCGAAAGACGTGAAAATATCAGCATAACAGCGCTGCGAAAGCCTCAAGCAGAAGTTTTATATGTGTTTGGGATACTAAAGGCCTTCTGAGATGTTAGTGTGCTGACAAACAGAGGAGGGGATATGCCACTTAGGATGCCACATAAAGATGCTGGAGGAGTGCTGAACTGACAGGAAAATCATTGCAATAAATAATACGACCCGAGGAAGGCCAGGAGGAGAGTACCAACAGATATCCATTATTATCTCCATCAAAACGGCAATCTAATAGGGGACAAAATAATTATGACTGCAACTCGATTTTCAGTTAAAATTAAGGTAGACGATGTAGCATTTCAAATTTTCATGGAAAATCTTAATAAATCTTGGAATCTGACTTACAATTAGTTGAACAAGCATGCTGCTTGATTTAGAGATTAACTTGGTCAGATATAAAGCCCAACAGATATCCTTATCACAGGGCGGGCGAAGTTTTTTAAAAAGTGTAAAATTTCCCCCCTAAACAAGCCAATTGAAAGATTTTTTTATTAAGATTAGGTGAAGAAGTTGACCAAATTCTTCTATATTGCTGATGACTTTGAATAACGTTCAGTAATGTAAATTTATCATCTTTTCTGAGACTAATAAGTTAAAATAGATGGTATTAACTGGTATCATAGAATATATTTCCATTAATCATTGCCCTATTTGTCTAAACTTGACTTCCGTTATGAATGCATATAAGTAGTGTAAAAGTATTAGTTCTAACTGGCCCAATTCTTCAATGCTTGAAATAGAAATCAGTTAACCACGTATAGCCTTTGCCCGCTTTGTTCGCACCGTAAATTCTGCTAAAAATGCCTGGGCGTATACTTAAGCGTATTAATTCTTGAACGATAATCCGAATTCTTATAAATATTATCCCTACTATATTTTTTGTGACCAAAAGCCAAGTGCCTTAATGGTTTTATATTTCTGTCTCTTCTTAAAACGTAAAACCCATTTTTAATAAATGGCTTTAACTATTAGTGTTATTAAAGTGTCAGTGCTAATCTCTGAAAGCCAAATGTTGGCGTAAGTCTCCAATTCATAGTGACCCTGTTTCCTGTTCTCGCCAGCCACATGACGATATGTTAGTGAAGGAATTATTGATTTCTTGAAGGTAAAGAGTTAGCTCAGTGGTCACAGAAACTGATTCAGTTACCATGAATATTCTCGTATTTATATGGCTACTCAATAATAGGTTAGAGAATGTAAAACCTCTGGTTTTTATTTTTCAAGCATTCCAATATATTCTTTCGATGATTGTCAGCGAGATTTAGTGGGCTCTCATATTTTTAATAAAATAAGAATCGTAATGATTTACATTCAAGGTTCTAATGGTTAATTATCGTCTGGTTTTGGATCTGCGCTTTGCCTTTGTCTGTACATATTCTCAATTCTTTATGATATAATTCTGGTTGAAAATTTTTTCCCCAACGAAATGTTTTGCGAATTTTTCATGTACCACACTTTATTACGTGTTTGGGATATTCGGTGACTTCAAGCATCAATTAACAGTTTTTAACCGTTGTGGAGCAATATTTAGAGTTTTTTATAATTTTAGCAACTTATTCCTTTTTCCTTTTGGCACCCCTTTCCATAACTCAGGAAGTACTGGGCCCAAGGTTTTGCTATTCGCATAAACTGAGAATCATTCTGTGTAATTATTTATATTCGGTGATTTCATGCATCAATTAACAGTTTTTAACCGTTGTGGAGCAATATTTAGAATTTTTTATATTTTTAGAAACTTAGTCCTTTTTCCTTTTGTCACCCCCCTCCATAACTCACGAAGTACTGGGCCCAAGGTTTTGCTATTCGCACACGCACACTAGGCGTGTTTGGACTAAATCCCATTTACCTAATTTTTCTTTTCAGTTCCCTCATTTCATAGTTTATCTTTTAAGTTCAGAGTTGATTTAACTAAAATCCAACGATTTTGTATGCTGGACTTTTTTTATCCTATTTTTATGAGATCAATAGCTCTTTGTGGCTTTCTTTTTTCGATTTCAAAAGGGAAGATAAAATGCAAAAAATCAGTCATTTTTTAACCCGATAAATCTTCCTTGTGTAATTCCCCGCTGTTCCGACTACAAATTATAATCACGGGAAATGGAGGACATTTAATTTTCTCCTGTATTATATAATACGTTAAACTTCCAATTCTGAAATTTTTTTGTGGTATTTCCGTGATTCTCGTTATCAGTATCATAGAGATTTGTGAATAATAATCAGCGTTCAGGATCGGCCAAAATGCTCGCATTCAAAATCATGAAATGTACGATATCAAATTTCCTGTATCTCCTTCAGTATCAAATTTGGACTTTTTACGGAGCTTGTTTAGCACAAGGCGGGAGCTGATAACGGGGACGCTGTGTAAGAATGTAAAGAAAAGGTCGGTGCAGTGTTTAATATTTAGTATAGCGTTGTACGGCGCAGAACTTGGAATTCGAAAAAAGTGGGCAAGAAAAGATCGCAAGCTTTTATGATGTGAGTGTGAAGGAGAATGGAAAAAGTGGAGGCTGAAAAGGAGACAGAGTGGGTTGTTGGAACAGGAAATAAGAGGCGAAGGGATGCTGAAGGCCATGATAGAAGGGAGGATGTAGGTTAAAGGGAGAAGGGGAAGAAAGAGAATAGGCTTTATGGACGGGAAGTATTCTGAGATGAAGAAAGAAGTCAATGTCATGGAGATGTGTCAGGGGATGGAAGCCTACGCCAGTAAAAATGTTAAGGATTCTTACTCTCATCCATTTTAAACCTACCTTAACTTGTAGATTACCCTAATTACCATAAATGGTGTAGCGAGAGGCATCTTCAGCATCACACTTGTCAACATTTCGTATCGAAAAGTCTTTTTCCTTCCATATTAGTGTCTTTTACGCCAGATCGTGTGTAATGAATGTGGTCCACAGCATTATGTAAATGATATTAAAAGGAAGTGGTATATGATGCTATGGAGAGACCAGCAAGGAAATAGTCTAGTAAGTTATAACATGAACCGCAGAAAGGGATGTAATTCCTTAATGTTCCAAAATTTTTATTATTAAGAAATAGTATTTCCCTCCTTAACATTAGCCAATTTAGGTTTCAGAAACAACATTTACTACTTTTTAAATTATAGTCTTAAAGCTGTTTGCAATTTTTGTATTTGGCGAATTCGGCTCTTGGGCAATGGTAAATGGGCTGAGCTGATTCGAGAGGTATGTGGCGAGTATGGAACTTTTGACATTAAAGGGTTAAGGTTAGGACTGTCCAAAAAAATGTGGAATGAATTGTTAGAATACTAAATTATGACCGTCCGTATCATATGCCCTCGCCACTGGGCCTGTCGTATTGTCACGATTCCGCTAAGTGACGCTATATGTATCAGCCATATACTTACTTACTCCTCGGCGCTACAGCCCTTGTAGGGCCTTGGCGCCTCTGACAATATTAGCCCAGACATCACGATATCCTGCATGAGTTCTCCATCTTCTTATTCTCATCTTTCTTAGATCATCTTCTGCATCATCCAACCATCTTTTACGAGGTCTTCCTCTTAATCTTCTGCCACTAGGATGTCCAAGGTATATCTTTTTCACCATCCTATCCTCAGGAATTCTCTCAACGTGCCCTTAACCTGTTACTCTTAATTTCTGCCACTATGTTAGGATGATTGTAGAGTTCCTCCAGTTCTCTATTCCATCGTATTCTCCACTGTCCGCCTTCCTTCACTGCACCAAAAATCTTTCTTAGCACTTTCCTTTCCCATCGTTTTAGTAGCTCTTCTTCTGCAGTGGTCATGGTCCATGTTTCTGAACCATACATAACCACAGGTCTAATCACTGTTCGATAAACCTTCGTTTTCAAGTTCCGACTGAGGTTCCGTGTCTTGAGCACCTTCAACAAAGCTTGATAAGCCCTATTGCCTGCTGCAATCCTAGCATTTATTTCTTCTTGCATTTCATTATCTTTTGTCACCAGCACTCCCAAATACTTGAAGTTGTTACATCTCTCATAATTCTTACCATTTAATTCTATAGATTTATCTTTTACAGTCGTACTTTTCCTGGAAGAGAACAGGTACTGAGTTTTGGCACAGTTCACTTTTAGCCCAAATTTTCCTGCCTCCGTCTCTAATCTCTCCTGTCCTTCCTCGAGATCTTTGAGTTTTCTTTATATCATATCGACATTATCAGCATAGGCTAGGTTTTGCGATATACGGTTGAACAATGTACCACCTGGGTTGCTGACTTCTGCTTTTCTCATCACCCGCTCCAGGACCACATTGAAGAGTATGGCGGATAGCACATCTTCTTGTCGGAAGCCCTGATTAATTTCAAATTCTCTGGTGAGGTTTCCTTCTATTTTGACCTTCCATATTGTATTCTTTAGGGTCATTTGTATCAATCTGATTAAATTTGCTGGGAATTCCATTTTCACCATAGTCTGAAATAGCTTATTTCTCTTTACACTATCGTACGTTTGCCGAAAATCTACAAACAATTGGTGCACATCCACATTGTATTCATAACACTTTTCCATTGTCTGTCTAACTATGAAGATTGGTCAGTCGTTGATCTACCCTGTCTGAAGCCACATTGGTAGTCTCCAAGAATCTGTTCCACCAATGGGTTAATTCTCCTAGCCAAGATTTTGACCAAGTCTTTATAGACCACTCTTAACAGAGCTATGCCACGGTAGTTTTCACAATTGGCCTTATCCTTTTTCTTATGAATTGGGCAAATAATAGCCAGACTCCATTCCTTGGGAATCTGATTCCCATATCTCCACTATCAAATGGTGAATGAGAAGTGTAAGCTGTTCCCCTCCGTATTTAATCATCTCTGCTGAAATATTATCACTTCCTGGTACTTTATTATTTTTCAGAGATTTTATCACTTCCTTTACTTTCCCTATCGATGGAACCGGTACTGGAATTGTGTCTGTCTATGGTTCTTGCCACTGTTGTCCACACTCCTCTTCAGCTACTTCTGCTGTCATGTTCTCTGCAGTGACATTCAACAGTTCACTAAAATATTCAGCCCATCGTCCTAGGATTTGTTCCTTTCCACCAATCATATTTTCTTCCTTATCTCTGCAAAATACTGCCCGTGGTTGAAAACCTTTTCTTATATCGTGTATTTTGGTATAGAATTTCCGCACTTCCTGGGTGCTGTGCTGATCCTCCAGCTCCGTAATCTATTTGCCTTCCCTAACTCACTTTTTTCTTCCACATAGCTTGTCTGCCTCCTTTCTCTTCTGTCCGAACAGCTCTACATTTGTTCTTGTTCTTCAGTCAATCATTTTCTTCCTTGCCTCATTTCTCCCCTTAATTTCTTCTCTACAGTCTTCATCAAACCATCTTTGTCTTTTTTCCTTATCCTTTACCCCGAGGACTTCATCAGCTGTTTCTTGTAATGCATTCTTTATTATATTCCACTTTCCTTCTACACTTTCTCCCTTCCAGTTTTGTTGCTTAGTCTCCAATTTTTTTCCCGATCAGATTCATAGTGTTGGGCAATTATCTTTTCTTTTAGTTTTGAGACATTGTATCTCCTAGGTACTTTCTCCTTCCCTGTGGATCTGTGCATTGCAATACGCTGTCTATATTTTACACAAACCATGTAATAGTCTGAGTCACAGTGCGCTCCTCTGCAGCTGTCAATCTGAAGTATATCGGATGCATGTCTCCTATCAATTATCACATGGTCAATTTGGTTAAAAGTAATCCCGTCCGGTGAGCACCACGTGACCTCCCTTATGTTTTTTCGCTGGAGCTACGTACTCTTTACCATCATTAAGTTTCCCATAGAAAAATCAATCAATCTTTGCCCGTTATCATTTGACACATCATGAAGGCTTTCCTTTCCAATGGTTTCTCTATATGTTTCCTCTTTTCCAACCTTTGCATTGAAGTCCCCTAATACTATTTTCACATCTTGTCTTGAGATACTATCAATTTCCTTTTCTAGTTGTTCATAGAATAGATCCTTCTCCTCATCCTCCGCATTTTCTGTTGGTGCATATACACATACTAATGTAATATTGAACAAACGGGCCTTCATCCTTAGAGTGCTGCAGCCATATACTGTATCGAAAGTATTGTGACTTAAGTAGTTGAGCGACTTAATTTTCAACTTACCTTTTATAGACCACTAATGTCAATATCGGCAAGTGGATGCCAGCTATCGATTATCGATGAATCGATTGCCTCGAATAATCCATATCGGCCGGGTTGATGTGGAAGATGGAATTATGAACCGTGTCAATATGCTGTTGTGTCGTGCATCTGGGCCTGCCACTGCCACCTCAAGACGTGGTGCTAGGTCACAGAGGACTACTACGGAATCTCCAGATTGACTCAATGCGATTGCATAGACCCCGCTTCACTCCCCTCTCCTTCCTCTACGATCCTTCCGTCTCTTTAATGCGACCTAGATTATTTTGTCCTTTCAGAAGAAAACGCAATTCGCAAGTATATTCGCAAAGCCGATTCGATCGCCTGCTGAGTTACGTGACTATCGCCTAAGCGTTTGACCTTCATGGGGTACAAACTCGACCCTTCGGAACCTTCTGTTGTGAACTTGTCCTTGGTGGAGATTTTGCCGTGCGCGAATGTGGTTCTTGGACTGTGGCATCAACAATACATGAGCAGTCTGCAGATCCCTATAGATTTTCTGCATTGATCTGGGTGGTGTATGTTAATCTCGAACTATTTAAGTGTTCCACCGACATTGATAGGCTCTTTGACTCCCAACCCCGCAATCAGCGGGCAATCAAAATGGTCAATTCTACCATGAAAGTTTACGTGCCATATATGGACCGGGTAAGCATGATTTCATGAACTATTGGTTGCCAAAGTATTAATTTCCAAAATAAATGCCAATGCTTGTCAATCCTGTTAAAAAGGTCAATCCTAATTGTTCGGGAGTACATCATATGGAATATTAGTTGTATTTGACGTCACGACTTTACCAGTCATTTATCCCCATCTTATAATATTTATCTCTAACCCTCGCTCACGTAATTCAAACCACAAGCGTCTGTTCTTTAATGAGTCGTGAGAAAGACTTACAAATTTAATGACATTCTCATTCTCATTTTTTATGTTTTTCTGCCTCGTCCGTCCTTATTTGTCTCCTTTTCCTTTCCCTTGCTTCGGCGTGGGGGGTACTCCTGAGGGTGTTAACGTTTAAGTCGCTTTTCGATGGACTAAGGCTAAAGAAGTTTTGAATCATCAACACCAGTCGTTATTATGAAGATTGTTTTGCTGAAGCACTCCACTCCACCCTCCCGTCGCGTCGGCCAATTTTATAATTCTTACGTAAATCTTTATTTTGACGTCCTCCATTATTTGCATGGTGTAATCTATTATTTGTCTTCTTCAGTAAATAAATAGTTTTTGAGGTTTTGTCATTGATCATGATCGGTGTATTCGGCGAAGGAGCGTGAACTGTGCCGACCGCGTCAATAAACAGATTAATTCCTGTGTGGGTGGAGAAAAAACTTTCCAACGGGTGAGGCCGCCGTCGGATGAACGCAAGAAAAGGGAAACACCTGGCAGGAATGGTAGCGGGAGTAGGTTATAATGGGAAAAGGCAGTCCCTGAACTTGGATGTTAATTGCTATTTCATCGTGGATAGTAATGCACGCAAATCCGCCGAAGTACAACTAAAGATAACTGGACGGCTAGTGGATGAAGGTGGTAAAGGTAATGAAAAAGTTAGAGAAAGATTGTAAATTCGACAGTGTCGGGCGATATCTGGTGGAACAGCATTTTAAATAAAAAACTACAGTAATTGTACTGTCCACTTGAATTTATTGTGAAATACACAACACGTGTTTCAACGCTCCTCAGGGCGTCATCATCAGGCGTCATCATCATCAGACCTGATGATGACGCCCTAAGGAGCGTTGAAACACGTGTTGTGCATTTCACAATAAATTCAAGTGGACAGTACAATTACTGTAGTTTTTTATTTAGAGAAAGATGTTCCGTTGCAGTCGCACGGCCGCGCTTAAGAGTATGCAGTGAGTACATATTTGAAACCCTTCGGAGTACGAAATTAGAAGTAGGTCGATGTTTTTCCACTAAATTTGATTTTTTTAAGAAAAATCTTCCTCTATGAATTTATTTCTATAGGAAATCGTTCACTTACAGCATTTCTGCTATTTAAAATGGTTAATGTAAAAAAATGAACATTTACGCAATCATAAAGGAAAAATAAGTTTAAAATATGAGGCCAATTTTTGAGAGACGGGGATGAGGTGATTATCTACTGCCGCGTTTGTTGGGTTGTTGGATTAATTTGGATGTAATTCCCTCTTGGCACAAAAAAGCAAGCAAGAAAACGTCTCGAAAGGAGCTGGAGACCCTACTAGTTCACCCCTGACCACCTCCGAGGTTATTAGGCTACATCACTTTAACGGTACACTCAACCAGGAAGATAATATAAGAGAGGTAGACATTGGATAGCAATAGAGGGCAAAGTGCCCTTAAAACTAACTGAAATAATCATCTGTGCATGAAAAACTTATTCACTAATAAATACACAAAATATGGCTGGTATGCTAAAACCCCTTGCCCACACACCCTAGTGGTGGCTTGGGGGAACAACGGAAATGTAGATAAAAGAGGAAGGAATGAAAGAGGGTGATAATGCGGCAGCAGGAGAAGTAAAATAATGATTTCTTGGGTGCTTTCCCAAAAATCGTAAAATGGTGCCGTACAATGCGGACGCGTGACGTAACTAAGTGGCACGTGTGACGTCAGACGTCTCGGCAAAAAAACTCGAACCTGAATCGGAAAATTCGTCCTCCAAACATCAAAAGAATTTTCTGACGTAACCTTTAGCTTTATCGATTCCCGCATCGTTCCAGCTCGTGGTCGTTTAATAAATCTGTCCTTCGCAGTTGATTTACGCCCGCCGCTAATGAGTGTTTGAGTGTGTTAAATTAGGCTCTCATCAGTGCGGGGAGAATTTGTGGGATAAGTAGATATTCTGGCCACGTGCTGCGGGCTTTAGCCCCGTCCCCGAACCCACCCCTATCTTCCTCGCAAATCCTCTTCCTTCTCCTCAGTACTTCATGAGCTCACAACACGTCCCTCTATCCTATCCCAAACTTATTTACCACTATCAATTTAGTTTATTCGTCGAGTTTCCAACCTCCATCACTTTCTAACGATTAATCAGGAATCAGTTCGGTTCGAATATCTGTGGTTTTATTATCACTCATATAACTTATATCCGTTCAGGGAGGTTCAGATGCTGAAGGGTTACATCTACTAGTCTTTAACATCTGCTGGCCCCTCTCCCCTTAAATAATTTCTTTTTGCAGCTCGGATTACTTTTTATTTCTCTTCGTCTCATCTAGGAAGCCTTCTTTCTATCTTCTCTTTCTTCGCCTTCCTAGATTCTCCCCTCAATCACCTATTCTACCTCGTCCTTATTTCTTCCCAAATCCGATTGCGTTATAACGGCTACTTAATAACGGAAAGTTATAATAACGGAGAAAAGAAATCTTCCATGCTCAACAATCGTTTTTTCCAACCATAGGTTAAACATGAAAATATTTACCCATGGACAAAACGTTCTTTATATAAGCTTATGAAAGTTAACCTCATCCGCATATTATTATATTACATTTTATCTATTTTTAATGGTTTACGATCCCGTCAATTAACTGGAGGATGTCTTGTTCTAATGCAATGTTGATTGTTAATGGTGTGTCATAAAATAGTGAATTTATTACTTTTATTACATAAAATAGTGAATAGATATTGCTCGATTTCACTGCAAGACTGTCCAAAAGTAGTTAATATGCTGGCTTCGACGAGTTTCGACTTTGTGGGTTTTTCATCTGTAAAATTTTATTTTTAGTGATGAAGCTTTTGTAAATTAAGGTAGCCTTAATTGCTTTTCTTCTGATCCAAAAAACGCCTCAAGCGATTCCTTCGGTATTTTTGTCTCGGTCTCTCGAAACAATTCGTGCATTAGGTAAAAGCCTACTTCATTTGAATTCGTCTCTCAAGTTGGGTCCAGCCATCTGCTTCTCTTTGATTCAATAGGAGAGGACTTTGCGTGTTTAATTTCGATGAGAAATGGCTGTAAGGTCAAATGAGAAATCCACAAGGCTGGATAGGATAAGGAGCTTTACCTGATAGACCCTGTAGATCGAACTTTTCCTTGCTATTTTTGGTCGAGATCGAAATTTATAATTCGCTCTTCCGTCCGCGACCCAAATCGCTTCGACTTTTACAGACTTAAATTCTCAAATATTCAGAACAAAGAGATTTCCACGGCTCATGAGTAATATCTTTTCCTTACATACTTCATGCTTTGACCTCAGTTTTTCGTGGTGGATTGATTCTTCCATGATTTCTTCTTTATCCTTTGAGTTTTATATCTGTTGGGATGAGCATTGAGTAAAGCCTGCAGAGCTCGTAGATAAGGAAGGCAAAGTTGATGTTAAATAACATTTACCATCATTTGCAGTCCACGATTGAAATAGCTTCAAGATTCGAATGTTGGCAGCTATAATGAAAGTACGCATGTATCTTACGCCTGAAGGATTTGCATACACAAAAACACTATGGACGAGTTTTGTATTAATCCCTGACACTGTACATTCTTCAGATATGCTTGCTTCCATCCTTATTCCACGACATGTTCATTTATGTTACCTTTCCTCCCTCTCCTCAACTACCGATCATACTCTCTTATTGCACATTATTCTGTACTACATTTCATGTTATTACCTCCTCCAGAATTCTTTTGATCCGGCCAAGTTTTATCCGATTTACTCTAAAATTTGATTTCTTTCTCCACTATGGTGAGCACCTCTTTTTGCCTTTCCTTATGTATCCCCAACTTATCTTATAGTTCTTCTAAACATTTACCAGAAACTGCTCATATATTTCGACGCACAAGGATTATTATTAAGTAATCTACCGGTTAAGATAGGTTTAAATGGAAGAGAGTGAAAATTCTCTATATATTTTGAGAGATGCAGACCTGTAACTACCAACAAAATTTCTTTCTTTATCTCAGCATATGTCCTACTTCTCTTTATTCCGTCCATAAAACCTAAACTGTCCGTCACCTTCCCCGCTTGCCCAACATCCATCTCTCAGGGCCTTCAGCATCTCTTGGCTCCTCATTCTCTTCCAACCAACTACTGTGCCCCCTTCTAATATCCTCCAGAAATTTCCTATCCTAACCGACCATACTAAGCACTTCCTCGTTTGTCTTTCTTTCCGTCTACCTCACTTTCTCCATTCTCCGCTACACCCACATGCCATACGCCTGCAGCGTCTTCTCGCCTTACTACATCAGGCTTCAGGTTTTTACGCCATAAAAAAACATTTTCCGTACTTCCGTGTTGAACTATTTCTTACCACTTTCCAACCGAACGAGCTGCTTGAAGGGAACGACTCTGCCACGCTGGAAACACGGGTCCCGCTCGATCACAGAAGTAAGCGTCGTTGGGCTCAGCTCGAATCAGAAAGAAGGACACGTGTCCCAAGTGCTGTTGACCCTGTCAGCTGGTGGCAGGAAAGAAGAGCGGAATGATCTTAACTGTCGATGCACAATAAACTGAAGTACTTCTACTGCGAGCTGTTTCTGTTTACTATTTTGGGAACTTAAGTAGGACAATGTCGTAACCGTAGTCGAAGCACATGAAACAAAAATTCTCACCCCATGATAACATCCTCATGTACTGAATTCGAGAAAATTCTTCGTATCGAGCCCAGAATAATTATAAATAAAGCGGCTACCAACAGCCTATGCTGACAGCTTAAATAATTGAACCACCACTAGACTCATCCAACTTGCTGAAATTTTCGTATTTTTCACTTCGCACAAACGGCTCCGCTTTCATCGGATTTTTCACGGCGTGGGGTATAAATTAAGTCTTCACCCCACTCCCGTTCAAGATGAGCCGAGCTTTGGGGATGAAATCCGCGAGAATAATTACGGCAACCCTTGAACATTGAATGCACCAGCGACGAATAAATTACCCGACATGACGTCCGTGTAACTTCAGCACTAAACCACCTCGCCAGACGTATTCATCTTTAAGGAAAGCCGTCTTTAAGGAATGGGGGACACATATAATCGGGTGTAACTCCGGTGGCATGTTTCCGATAGTAGGGTTTTTAAAGCCGTGCGGAAGGCCACTCGATGCCTCGCAAACTCGCCTCTCGGGTGTGGATTTATTGGTCTCCCCGCGAGAATGCAGCCATGTGATTCCGGAGGAGAATATTTTGGACCGAGTCCAAGACGGACGAATTGTGGAAGTGCGATAGAGGTGCCTGGAGGGAGCAGGGAAGAAGTCGAATCATGGGGAAGGGCGATTACGAGTGCGGAGATTAAGGATAGTCCAAGGGAGGTGTGAGGTAAGAAGATGTACGACGCAGCGGCGAATTTGGAGACCACCCGCTGAGAATGCGGTAAATGGTACGGAAAGAAACGGTATCCCCCAACCTTCCCTTTGAAACTGCAGCGACGAAGTGAATGGAGTTAATGAAGGACAATATGCTGTTGTGAATCGAAGGATGGATTATAGAAGTTGAAGGAAAGTAGCTCGTAGGCAGCGGTTCCATAACTTTTGCGACACGCGCGAAAGAAAGACATTGCGCCCCCTTGTCAGTCAATTTTCTTAGGGATTACCTCAATCATTTGAACCCCCTGCGGTATTGGAATAAGCTTCCCACAATCCATTATTCAGCTCTACTCGCGTACCCTTTAAACTCCTAGCCTGTACCTACTCCGGGTTTGGAACAGCCGCTCCAAGAAAGTTGGAAGGTATTTCATTGGCGTAGAAGTAGTAATCAGGGTACGAAACTGATAACTAAGGTAATACACGCCATTATGCCCGTGGTGGGTTGATAATGGCATATTAATGAACTTCGTGATATACTATGCCCATTTTATCATTATTTTCTGGGTAAAATGATATTAATAAAATGTACTTACATTTACGAGAGGACGTGAAACTGTGGTATAAATGCAAATAAAATTGATTATAACCTGGAGACGATGGAGATAATGGATTTTAATATTATAATTATTTTAAGTCAATCCAATTTTCCTTTGAACAGTACAGTACCCTTGTCTGAGTTCTAATTAGTTGGTTATTTGGGGAGGCGAATTATGTGTGAGATCATTCTCGGTGGTCATGGCGTCCTGAGTCCCCTCCCGTATTTCAGCTATGAGTACGCCCGAGTTCGCCAGCTTAAACACCGCCCAAGCAACGAAGTGGTCTCGTACTCTCCGGTCGGACTTGCGCGGACTTAACATATGTGGTCGGTGAGTCCGCGTTTCTCGAACGGTAGTACATAATTACCTCTCTGACTCCGGAGTGTGCGGACCTATTCAATGTAGTCCTGTTCGTGCAGGCCCGACTCCGAAGAACGAGACTCCGATCCCTCCGCGGTAGCCTAGCTCGCGAAGTGAACCCGTGTGACTACTGTTTTGCTAGCCAGCTCTACAGCATTCTCTAGCAAATGTAAGGTCCGACTCAGTGCGGCAAATGCAGAACATTGACAGCAACCCGCTCCCTCGGAATGTTTATCATGTTTACTTAGCGGCCCAGGTTAGGGTAGCCGATCGAGAATCGGGATGGGCGAGGAGTGCGGTAGGGGTGTCCACTATCGCCGTTGCTTTTTAACGTGTATTCAAAAGAAATGGTAATGGAGGCATGGGGGGATAAGGAGGTAGGAATAAAGGTAGAAGGGAAGCTGATAAAATCAGTGAGATTTGTAGATGATAAAGCATTGGTTAGTCAGTCGGCCAAGGGGTTACAGTCAACGGTGAATGCGTTAGAGGTGCAGTGCAAAATGTATGGGATGAAAATCAACCACAAGAAAACGAAAGTGATGAGATTTTCTAGAAGTAAGAAGGCGGGGTTGAATATAAGGGTGGGAGGGTAGAAGATGGAGCAGGTCGAGCAGTTTACGTATTTGGGTAGTATTTTGGAGGAGAATGGGTTTAGTGGTAAGGACTTCAGATGCAGAATTACGCTCGCTAAAGAAGTATTTTCGAAGAGAAGGAAATTGATGAGGGGGGGGGGGGCTGAGAAGAGACGTAAAGGAAAGGCTGGTTAAAACTATGATATGGAGCTATATGGGTCGGAAACTTGGTCATTGCAAAGGGAGGATGTGCGTAGACTTGAGGCGTTTGAGATGTGGGTTTGGAGGAGGATGGAGAAAGTGAGGTGGGTGGCGAGAAAGACGAACGAGGAGGAATTGGATATGATTGGAGAGGAAGCTTGTGGCAGTGGTGCGGAGAAGGGAGAAGAGATGGATGGAGGAGGTTTTGAGAGGAGAGGGCATGTTGAAGAGAGTGAGAACACTAGGGAAGCGTGGAAGAGGAAGGAAGAGGATAGGAATTCTGGACGAAATAAGAGGAGATAGAAGAGATGAAGAATTGAAGAGGGATCTAATGACGGGACATCCTTCGGAGGGAAAGCGAGACAATGTCTATGAAATTGGGATGCAGAATGGGGACTGTCCAAGAACCTACCAATCAGCTGGTAGAATACTTGAATGAAAACTTAATAATTTACGAAGGTCTCGATTTATGGGTTCTTTTTTCGTCCCTCCATCGAGTCATATCCTCCTCTTTCGACGGAAGGAGGTGCCTTTTCAAAAGGCTGTGTGACACGTGGGGAAATAAAATTTAAAGAAATCAACTCCTATGTTCGTCGTTTTATTCTCCTCCGGCTTACATCCGAATTGCGCAGGCCGCCGCCACCGCTCATTAAAGACCCCCCACGCGAACGCGCCAGCTCCGGGTTCTCACCGTTTTCGCGTTTGTTTTTCTATTTCCACCTTTTTGCGAAGGCGTAAAAGTGGGGATTTTTTTTCGGCTGGAGTATCGGCGCGAGCCGAGGTGCATTGCCGAAGTTTTTTTTCCCCATCTCGCCCACTCTCTCGTCGGTTACATAAGGGTCGTGCCGCTGGCGTCTCGTCTCTATGTGTGCTCTCCAACCCTGTGTCTTCTTTTTTTATGTCCTCCCCTGGGAAGAGGGTGTTGTGCAGGGAGGGATGGTGGCTTGCAAGCTGTCCGCGCGTCTGTAATTTCGTCACGTTTTTGACCTTGATTCCGCCTTAGTTTCGCGTGCCGATTCTCCTCCGTGGTTTTATTAATACCCCTCTTGCGTTTTTTTTCTTACGCCGTAACTTTGACATGTATCGTGGCGCTCTATGGGTCGGAAACTTGGTCGTTGCGGAAAGAGGCTATATGTCGACGAGACATTTGAAATGTGGTTTAGGAAGAGAATGCTGTGGGTTAGCTTGATAGTGAGGAAGACGAACGAGGAAGAGTTGGATATGGCAGGGGAGGGATAGAAGTTGGTGGAAGACATGCGCATAAGGCAACGAATGTAGATGGAGGATATGTGGATAAAGAGATGAATGTTCAAGAGACTGAAGTAGAGAGCACTTGGCTGGCGTGGAAGGAAGAATATGGGAGTTTTGCAGAGGCCGAGGGTTTTTAGTAACTTTAGAAACACCTGATTGTGAGCAAGTAATGTACAGGAAAGTGAAAAGATGGCGCCGAAAATTGGAATTTTTGGTATCTTTTTTTACTTAACTTTGAGAAACTGGAAGATTCCCATTCTCCCTAGTGCATTGAGTACTTCGCAGTACTACTGCGCACTTTTTGTTCGTTACCGACCCTCCACACTTGGTAACGCACATTAAAATAGATACAGAACAGAGTTGATGTGCGCTATTCAATAAAAGCACTTCGATTATCGCATCCGCAGTAGTTGTTTTTGTATTATTTTACAGTAAAGGCGTCAAATACGGATAATTTTACTTGATGCAATAACTTGTTCAAATAAGTCTAGTGAAGGAATTTGATAGCTTTTCGGAAAACATGCAGCCGTGACTGTTGTGGACCGACAGTAATATAAGCTGCCGGCCGGTTACCGAACGTTTACCTGTGCAAATCGTGACATTCATCGTCGTACGTGTGTGCTGATGTGTTCCGATATTCGTTACCTTCGACACCTTGATTAGAAAGTTCCTATTTTTTCTATTGCACAAGTGTTATATTTTGACTCTTCAAATATTCAATGGTGCTCATTTATGTTGCTTTTATTCTAGAAAATTAATGTTTAAAATGTTTTAAATACATACATTGACTAGGAGTTTGATGCCAGGAGGAGCAATTTTAATCTCGCCCGATAAAGACGGAATTATTTTTATTGTTTCCATGTTTACAATATTTAAAGTGGAGTAAGATACTGGGGGTGAAGGGAGGTGGAAGATCCCGTTTGACGCCGGTCGGGTTTAGGAACCTGTCGTTGGCCTCTCGTCCATGTGCTCAACCCCTTCATCTTTTTTGTGTTCCCTCCAGGGCAGCGGGAGCGAGGAAGTGGGGTGGCTTTGAGAACCGTCCGTGCGTCTGTAATTTCGTCACGTTTTTGACCTTGATTCCGCCTTCGTTTCGCGTGCCGATTCTCTTTTTTTCATAATGGCCCTCTACGTCCCGGGCACGTGGACCACTCGGAGAGATATGTTGAGGATGGCTGCTGGGTGCGGATTAACTGCGTGTGCAGCTGTGAGTGCCTTTCACATGCCCTCATCCATGTTCTCGAGCCGTCCCTTGAGGCCCCCGTTTTGTCATTGACGCTGCGATTCATTTTACAGGTCTTCATCCAAGTCAGCTTTACGTGGAGTGTAGAGCTTTGAAATATTTACTTTTCATTAACGAATGCTGAATTTATTCTCTCAAATTCTTCTCGGGTCTTCCGCCGGATCAATGGTTGTATGTCGACCATAGACTCGTGCATCATCCTTAATGGAAATGATAATCATTATTTGAAATTAAAACAATTGATTTATGGCAATTGCTATACGTTTTTTAAATGCATATGAAGAAATAATTTCTTGTCAGTGAATTATTTTAAACAAATTATTGACGCAGAACTTTGACTATTTGACTGTTGACTCTTTTATCCAACACATCGCAGTAATGGACTTCAGTAGTCTTTGATGAGTAAAAAGAATTAAAGAAGGATTAATATAAATTATTCAGTTAAAAGAAATGCAGAAAATCTCCGAGTTTGAGAATCTTTTAAACTGGAATGTCTATGGACCAACAATTTATTGGTTAGAATACGTAAGATTATTCATAAATAGCATTTTTCACTGAGTCAGCCATTGAGGTGTCGGGTATAAATGTCCGCCGGCTGCGGATATTGTGCTGGTAGCTTGCGTCGCCGATCTTATAATTTTAGATGGCTAACTACTTACGGGCTTAGGTGAGATAATTTGCGCAGTTGGATGCTGGTAGCTTGTTTGAATCTGTCGATTATTTTTCCGTTTCGAATTCGTTAACTGACATATCAAACAGTTCTTCTTGTAATTTTATTATTTTGTCTCAGCTAGCGATTCAGCTGTGTACTGCCCAACATCATTTGGAAAGCTATCTGTAGTTGGAATTACGGTATACCGACAAAAATGCGTGCCTTAGAGTCACGGAACCCTCAAGCATGGTTGTGTGGGAATTTCACTCTTCAATTCATTAAAATTCATTTTTTCACATTGAAATAAACCAGCGTCGTATATGTACTCGATGTGCTGTTAACTGTTAAATGCGTTAAAAAATTTAGGAAGACTCCCCAATTTATTTTTTAGTGGTATAGTGGTATAGTGGTTTAGTAGTTTAGCTTAAGAAAAGTGTTTTACTCTAAGAATACCTTGTATGAATGTACGAGGACATGTAAATTGTCGTGCAGCGTTGTGAAACCAGACCTTGGAGACCAAAATGTAAACCAGTATTGACATGCTACATTTAAACTAACATAATTAGCTATTTAGGCAAGTTATACCACTATTTGTCGGTCTCTCGAGAAGTCTAGAAGCGGATCATTAAATTTACTTTTCCAAGTTTGCAGGGCGTCGGGTTTGCCTCAGATCCGGGATATCGGAAGTGAATTAACTCAGCTGAGTTTCGCTCAAGACCCACCTACAATTTTTGGGAGCATATAGATCTCAGTTCATGGAATGGTGGCGTCCCTTCTTTGCTCTTAATCTCAAGATGAACGAGCGCTTTGCTCGCTTGGTTGATCTTGTGAGAATGTGTTTTTATCCATTTCATCCAATAAACGGGCACGTTAACGATGCTCATTCTTGTGACCGCAGTGAGTCCTCCTATGTGTTAATTGAGTGGAAGTGTGTTTATTCTCTTCTCTTCTTTTCACTGCGCTTTATGTCCAATGCTCCCATCTGACGATTTCTCAACGATCGTTATGGCGCTGAGGTATTCATTTCAGTCGTTTCTAAAAATAGCATTTTATCCTCCCGTAAGTAGCCAGGAGGATGTAGAAGGAAGTGGTGAAGTCGAAGGTCCTTCCATCTCGTTTAGTATTGCTGCTTCAGGTTATTCTTATCTCAGTGTGCAATGCGTGAGGATTTATCGTTAGAATGTAGCTATAAATCCTCGAAATAAATAGCTAATTGTATGTAGTTTTTATCATTTTAGGGTTATTTTTTATTGTTCCTTAAACGAAGTGGTTGTTAGCTACCTGGAGGTATTTTGTGAATAAAAGAGTTCTAAGAAAAAAACTGACGGTAAGGTAAACGAATGCCATGGAGACCCTTGGAGGGGAGAAACAATAACTGACCAGAATTTTGTAGTAATTTGATAAAAATGAGAAAATGAGATGGTTGAAATGTTACGGAAAATGTTCGATTAATACTTAGGAGATTTTAGGCCAGTACATGTTTTATTTGTTTTAGTTTACATTTGTATGAAACATTTACTCACCACAGAGACATAGTTTAGATCCTCATGGTTTAGCTGTTTATTTGGCATCTGTGGTAATTTTCTCGGTTGGTACTTAATCATTTTTCCGGTAAGTTTTCTGACCCGATATTTTCCCTCGACAAAGTAGAAACCACGTAATCTTATACGTGCGTGGAAGTTTTTAAAATGTACTTCATTCCACTGTTTCGGACGAAGGTTTTCGCGGCATTCAGAGAAATTACGCGGATTTTCGGGTTTCCTCTGGGCTTGCATTATGATACCAACGCGGAGGAAACCCGAAAACCCGTCTTCTACTTCATTCCGCAGCTTAAGCGATTTATCCGGTGTGGAATGTGAACAGGATCCCAATGTAAAGACACCAGTGGAAGTTATTCTTTCTTCTTACGCTCGCCTGTGAGCCGTACTTGGCGAGTTGATTGACATCATTGTTCCTCTATGGAGCGAAACCCTCATTTAGATTTCAGGTTTCGTCCGAAAGCGTATGGAGGGTTGCTTGTGTTCCAGGCGCGTAAATAAAAACGGCACTGTTAACTTGGCCTCGTTTATCCTGTACTATCCGTGAAGGGCATAGTATTTGCAATTTACGTTCGGTATGGTTGACATGAAGACTAATCCTTTTCGATTATTCAGTTAACCATGTTAACTAGAAATTTAGTTTGTCGGCAATTGCTGATCGTTCCTGGGGTGAGCCCGGGGGTAAAATTAAGTTTGACAAGACCAAATCGATCGCCAATGAATAGCGTTACTTCCCAAGACTGATCAGAGAATCCATTGAGATAACAAAAACAAAAGGAAATATTGATAGCGAAGACGGCTATCGCCTTGCAGGCCCATGGAAGAGGATTTGGTGGGAAGACGAGAGCCAATCCGAGAATGCGGCGGCCTCTATTAACGCGGCCAAAAGCAATCCCGGCGCTTCGACCTGATTAAAACCGTTGGTATACGGGCGAAACCGTTGTTGGAAACAACCAACGCGGTGAAAACCCGAGAAAAGTGAAACATGTATTTTCACTTCTAAATGTTATAAATGTAATTTACCAGTAAACGTAGGTTGCAAAATTTTTATTGGCATCTAACGCGTGGCTCATAATTTAGCAATTAAATTATAAGTGCTGATTTTCTAAAATTCTTCCTTGGTTAATGCGCGGCGATGCGTTATCGATTTCGTTTTTGAATGTCTTCATAATGGAAAGGCTGCATTGACATAATAATAATAATTTCTAGATTGGCAACAGCTAACGCCAATTACTGCCAATTTATTAAATAATTAGACGAACGAAAACAACCATGCCCTGGGAGGTGTAAAGTTTCTACCCAGACGGGATTCGAACCCGCGACCTTTGGTTCGGCAGGCGAGGACTTTACCCCGCCGCCACCTGGGCCGGCATACCACATACTCACCTTCCGAGTGTTGGTATCTTCGAGGTTACATTTACGATTCAGAATGGTTACGAATGGTTGAGGTTTATTCTCAGTTACTTACGCCGTAGTTCTTCTTAATGTCATACCGGAAAGTCGCTGACAAGTTGTGAGAGCCATTGTGTGTCTGGCTGCGGAATATGAGTCCCTCTGACCTTTTCGCAACCTTTCAACCAAATTATCTCGGAAACTCGATAAGAACAGAGCGCCGCTAAGCTTAATAACAGAAAATCCTTGCTGATCAATGCGGGTCTCATTGTCGGTCAATTCCTTGGTTTCTGTAATGAAAACGAATGGAATAAATTGGTCCCTGGAATATGAATTGCTTCAGGGAATGGCTTGCATGTATATAGTATAATACAATAGGTATCTGCGAAGAAACATCTGAAAAATAAACTGATGAAAACTACAACTTTGTTCGCCAATAATTTCGCTAGTTTTGAGGTGGGAACAGAAAATTAATACAGTCACTTCGCAGTGGGAACAATTTTGTTAAGGTGGTGTTCAAGAAGAGATTATTTATCGTAGTTTTATCCTCATGTAGGTCTAATTAATATTTCTGCTTTAGGCGAGACTCGCAATATAGCTGCCGAGTTAGGTTAACTCTGGCAAATAATATGGACATGGAGAGGCAAGGATTAAGTATCTGTATAATTTTCTCTAAATTTCACCTTCAGTCTGGTAATATTTTCCAATCAAATCGTTGTAAGAGTCCCGTGTTAATAAGAAAGTCCTCGTGATGTCCTTTATATTAAGTCTCGCCGATCTTTGTAGCACACATTAGTAATGAAATATTATGCATATATCGTATAAATCACATGTAGTTTCGGCGTACTCAGAGTGTAGTCTTTTTATGTTTAAGTTGCAAAGTTCCCTAACTTTATCATTGCACGTCATTAATATCATTTTCATGGATTCGGACACAGCCTAGCCGATTTAAAATAGATTCGGTCGCCGCAAGTCTTCGCATCGTAAGGCATTTAAGGTAAAACCTCAATTACGAGGACATACATTAACATGCCCCCATTTTTACACCCGTTGTGGAATAAATATTTCTCCATCAATCTGTGGAAAAAATAATTTTAAATCATTCTCCCATTACAAGGTACGAAAATTCGTTATTTTCAGCCTCAAGTCGCATGGCCCTTTGGGCTGAATAGTGGCGACTTTTGCTTTATTGTTTTATGTATTGAAATTTCCTGTGACAAGGCATAAACAGAACTTATATGCTGTGACTAAATCAAAAATATATATAAAACTTTCCGAGGCTCCTAATCAACCACTTATGGCTTAATTAGTAAGAATTGAGATTGAAAAGCAATAAGAAAATTAGATTTATATCTGGAATAGATTTACTTGTGTTCCGTTCATTAGAAACAGATTTACTTCTATTCCGTAACCGCCATTTTTCATCTAGTTTGGCAGAATTCTAAGCGGGGTTATTTAAAGAGACTGGTCTAATACTGTCTTAATTCATGTATCACATAATCATTAAAGAGGATTAATGCTTCATCTATGTTATTAACTAAAACCTTCGTTAAAACCTTGTTAAATATTCATAGGCGTCATTGGCAATCATTAATTAGAATCGATTGAAATAAAGTTTTTATGGGGAAATAAAATGCATTTCTTTTGGTTTTGTGATACTATTGGTAATTTCAGCAGTATGTAATTTTATTGTTATTCCAAAGGAAATATTCAAATTCCGCAGAGACATGTCACCAAGTGCCCATCTTCATTCCATTGAATTGACTCATTTTGAAAAAAAACTATGTCATATAACCATTGTGATTAATGGAAGCTTAGTTTTAATGAATGCCATCATCGTTTTGAGTTATCTATTGTAGTTTCGGCCGACTTTATTTGTCGTTTGAAAATACTCCTGCGATGCTCAAGTTCCACCTTAACTCGGATTCCAAGCTGCCGAAAATTGAAAATGACGTCCTTTTGCTGCGCCTTTAAGAGCCGTCGGATCGATTATCACAATCCGGAAGCACAGCCAAGCCATCTTGATACAGCGCACGTGGCCATCCCTACTTGTCTGATTCTTGACCGTGAGGACCTGGAGATTCGTATTGTATTCAACTTCCTTCCCCCTAGTCTCAGGCCTCGTCTTTCTCCCAGCATATTTGGGTCCAGCTAGGCTTGTGGGACCCTGTACAGAAAGATTTAATGCGCGAAATAAATAAAATACAAATGGTAGTCGCACGCTTTATGAATAAGCTGCTACGAAC
Organism: Pyrrhosoma nymphula; assembly: GCA_963573305.1. Lineage (NCBI taxonomy): Eukaryota > Metazoa > Arthropoda > Insecta > Odonata > Coenagrionidae > Pyrrhosoma > Pyrrhosoma nymphula. The sequence continues at coordinate 87,846,052 of OY754334.1, read as the reverse complement.
GGAGTGTTACACAGCTGTTGGAAGGACTAGATAAGGAGCCGCTAGAGACTCAGAGGCTACACTCGAGGCTTAAATTACTTGAAAAATTCACGTCAGGCGAGTTTCATTTTGGCACGGAGGCTTTTATTTTGACCACACTCTGTACCTCTAGAACTGATAGATGTTCTAATACTTCTTCTTTTAACCCGCCATTAGTGACTATCAAAAACAGATCGAGAAAAAAATACGAAAGTAAGGAAGACGAATAAGTGCTCGGCATGCCTGGGTAAAGGGTGGAAACTGCAGGGGGGATTTGGAGGCAATGGTTACTTTATTGTAATGTTTCACAGTTCATATTATTCTAAATGTAGACTATATATGTGGATAACTAACATAATCTTTTTTTTTTGTTGCAGGTGAGTTTTGCTGATTGGAAGTGTGGTTTCACCGTGCAAAGTGAGGATGTTAATTGGTAAGTCGTGACATTCTTGTGGACGAAAGGACTTGACGTTCCACCAGCAGTAATCCTATATTTCCAGAAGTAATTCTTAAGAGCTAATTTGTGGAAGATAAGTGATCATATGTGAGCCCAACCTGATTTACGTTCATTTCGAATAAACCTTATTTCATCTTCAGCTAATACTTTTTGGAGATTTACAGCGACTGCTGAAAACAACGATTTCATCATCGTTATAAAGTTTATCGTTATTACCATCCATTTTATTCAATAATGGGTGAAATTAATGAGGGGGACATTGTGTAAGAATGCAAAGAAAAGACTGACGAAGAGTCTTTTATGGAGTGTAGCGTTGTATGGTTCATTTAAAGGGACCCTGATGAAAAGGGCTGAGAATAGGTGGTAGGCGTTTAAAATGTTAGTTTGGAGGAGACTCTACATCTACACAATACCCTGAAAGCCACCTCAAGGGTGTGTGGCATGGGACGAGTTATTACTAACTTGAACTACACTATAGATATGCTACCAGTGCTACAGGAACTTATTGTCTTAATGAATTTTACCACTTTATAAACGCAAAGAGATACAAGAGTCATTCAGAAAGTATGTGAAACGTTAGTACTACGTCTCAGACTAAGAAACAAGAATTAGGGAACAAATAAACTAATTAGCTACATTACCTATCGATTGACCGAGTTTGAAGTTTCATTGGCAGCTTTTAGGGTTTCTTATCCACTGCTGGAAAAATGACATTTTAAACCTATCTGTTCTGCAGTGTATTTCCTTAATTTTATTCTCATGATGTAGTCTACCGTAGTATGTCGGTTTTCATTAAAAATTGATTTTCTCAAAAAATCGAATTGCTTGGAATTCACGTTAAAGATTAAGCCTAAAATTTTACCGACTGTCTGAAAGCGATTCCCATCCCAAATGTTCCAGAAGTCTTGTAACACAAACGAAATATAACGACCTTTGACGTACCTTGCCGATCTTCGCTGTACGCGTTGTAACTCTATTTTTAAGCCTACCTCATACGGATCCCAAATACTGACAGCGTATTCCAAGTGGGGTCTATCGATGGAGAAGTCGCTAATTTCCCACTTTATCGTCGCAATTACCTAGTATTTTTTTTTACAAATCCCAAACTATAGTCTCTAATTGGCTATGCTGTTTGCAATAGGTGTAAAGAGGAGTTTTTCCTTTTCCAGAAATTCGTAAGAACACATTTTTTCAAATTTAATTCCAGTTGCCACGCATCGCACCACTCTTGGATTGCCTCGAGGTCCTTTGTTAGCGATTGCTTATGGCTACGGATTTCCCTATACACACTCTACTGCGAGGTCTGAAAATAATCGAAGCTTACTGTCCATCACTTCACTTATATTGTTGTGTAGAAGGTGCGATGAACTGTAGGGACGACGAGAGAGGAAGTGCTCAGCATGATGCCTACGTAGAGGAAACTGGTGTAGGAGGCAGAGTAGGTGGTTGGTACGGGTTATGATGGGTGGCGGGACGCTGAAGGTCGCGATATCGGGGATGATGCTTGGAAATAGGAATAAAAAAATATCGGCTTATTGGATGGATGAAGATTGGTAGGATGGATTCCGAACTCAAGAATGACATCGTTTGAGAAGCCAAGGGTCTGCGGTGGTAAAAGACTGGGTTAGGCATTCCTACTTCCATCCAAACCTACCCTAACTGTTATATTACCTCTAAAAATGGCCGAAATTCATTCTGTTATTGTTTTATTTCGCCACGCCAGCCGCCCCTTATCTGGCACATGTCTTTTTCTTTTTCATTGCCTCACGACTGTTCTGGGTGCTGTGTACACTCTCAGAGAGAGAGAGACTGGCTGCGTTCCAACTGCTCTCTACGATCATTCCCAATGGAGGGGAGGTCTTTCGCTCGTCCCAGGCGCTGGGGGCAGTGTAAAGGGGAAAGGTGTGCGAGTGTGAAATGCCACTTTGAAGTCTTGCTCCTCATCATCTCCTCGACCCCGCGCACTTGGCAGTGGTGTCGCAGCCGGTGTCACGGTCAAGAGGAGAGCAGCACGGGACTCAGGGTGTCTTAAAACCATTTAGGCCATTGTGAGACTTTCTCTCGGGGTTTCTCTGCTCTGCAGATGTTGTATTATATCAGAATTATTCTGCTGGAAGTTTTTTTCAGTTTGAATGAATGACGGTGAACTCCAAGGATTAACTTTTGCCATTTAGGCTCGCTTTTAAGATATCTATTTATCGTTAACCGTAAGATTATGTTGCCTTTTATTCAACTTTATTGTGGGCCGGGCTAACCTTGAGACAAATTTAATATGTTCGTAACGTGAAAGAGGCAAACGTTGAAGATTTTTTTATCAGGGAGACAAAGGATAGCTGAGTATGTACAAATAAAGAGGATATTCGAAAGAACCTTAAGGCCGCAAGAACTCTGACATGAAAAAACGATGGGTTACAATCTGCTAACGCTAGAATCAAAACTTTTATGATATTTCTGGCATGATCCAAGTCCTGCGATGGTTGTCCAATTCATTCAAGCAAATTTGCAGTTGGTATCTGTAAACGAATTTGGAATGGTTACTTATCGCGAGGTCTTCACGAGAAACCATTTTATCCTGCTATCCTTTATTATAATGCGAGAGATATGTTACTTCAGCTGCAATCCATCGAGGAGATGAATATCACTCCGTAAAAAATATATGTTAATTTTACGATTCCGAGGAAAGGGCTCACCAATTCCACCGTCTTCCCTGTTTGTAAATGATGTTGAAACACAGCCTGAATGGCGTTCGGCATTAAACGTCTTTTCTATCTTCTATTCTGTTAGATAGTGAGTTTCAGTAGTCCTTAGAAAATGGACCAAATTTATTATTATTTGCTACCACTAGGAAAATATTAAGTAGTATTTGTATATGAGAACTGACTTCCGTACCTTAATGAGGCTCTGAAAACTTCTTTCGCTGTCCATCGTGTTATAATTCTGTGTAGTACCACCATATGTGCACATATGTGTTATAACTTAGTTTGTAAGTTTCATGCTTTTTATTTTCTCCGGAGTACCTTAGTCTTTGTTACTTTCCTTTAAGAATTACTTCACCTTTACCGGTTGATTGCAGATGTGCATTCTTGGTCCTATGGCGATTATCTATGCGGTAGGTAATCCTATCCCTCTGTACTATATTTGCGTTAAAGAGATCACTTGACCTTATACATCTCTGTATGAAAGGGACTCCAAGAGTTATACTACTTTACATAACAATATTAATCTAACAGTTTTCCTTTTTTCCGTTTCTTCGTCACCTGTGCGAATGTCGTCATCGTTGGTTGTTCAATAATACTCCGGGACTCATTTTTCGATCTATTTGATGCTTATTGTGTTCCCTAATTTATTTCCATGTGTGAAAAGTTTGTAATTTACGTAGTAGATTGAATTATTTGGATAACCATGTCATGCTAGGATGTTCTTGATATGACCCCAATACGGCAGTAATATTTTATCTTTTGATTAACACTCAGCGGTGTGGAGACGCGTTCAGGAAAATTCATTGGGGCTCTAAATGAACTCCATTGCATTTTCTTGCGAGTTGGGCAGGTATCTGTTTCCGTCATGGACTCTCCGCATTCGGGATGCGGGCATTGTTTTAATTGAAGTTGGCCGCATTATTCTGGGTCCGCCAGATATTACAGGAAAGACGCCCGCCCATAATTCTCTCCGTTCCCCGAGAAATCCAATCTGTTTAAAAATATAACTGTTTATGACGTCGGAGTGTGTGTTTCTTCATTTTTTCTCCATATCCTCGAAAGCGGGTCCACATTTTTTTTAGGTCGTCCGCGTTCCCCGTGTTTTTTAAGCCCTGGAAATCGTCTCGCGAATGCGCCCAATTTATTCTCGTGGGCAATATAAGCCGGGCTGACGCGTGGAATGTTTTTCGTCTAAATTTTCCCCGCTCCTCATATCCCCCGCCATCACCCGTCTCCCTTTCACTACTCTAGTTTTTTGTTGTGTTCGCCCAGTGAGAAGAAGATGAATTGTGGATGACAAATCCAGGGTGTCCACCCACGTTCGACAAACCCCCTTCCTCCACCCTTCAACACTTATGTCACCTCCGCGGCCACCGACCTCCGAAGAGGAGTTCCCGTCCAGCGTTGCCAACGCTTGGGTTGTTTTAACGGCACTAACAGCTGCTGTGATATGCTCTTTTAAGAAGCGATAAAAATGTAGTTTTGTAGGAGAATGATGGTAAAATTGACAGAGAGAATCATCAATTAAGAAGTTACGAAGGTGTTATGTTGAATAAAATATTTTTTTACAGTTTCATTCTATTTTATTAGCACCTATCATTGTTTCAATATTAAGGCCCGGTTTTATAGTCTCTTCTTAAATATTTTGTTGGTTTGGAAACCCATCCAAATACGTTCCCTCGTTCATTAGGCTCACGTCATTGAACCAACTGTCTTAATTTATAAAAACCCGAACTCTCTGTTAATATCAAGTTAACGTAATAGATACGTCAAATTGATGTTAACGTATAACCGTAGTGTTCATGTAAATTTAGCTTAAATGAAAACCATCATCATTTTGAGATCCAATCAAGGTCGGGTCAACTTGTCTTAAAGTACTAATATACTATTTAATATCAAGTTAACGTAAAAGATACGTCAACTTGCAGTTACCGTTACCCAGATATTATAAAATCGGTTCTATCACTTTTATAGAGGTTGAGGACCTTGGAGACGAACTGAAGCGTCGGAACCGTGATATGTTTTAACGAAATTGTTTGAAATTGTGGTAAGATATTTTATTCTAGGCGAATATACCTTTCACGAAGTACGTCACCATTTTTCCAATCTTACAAATGTTATGGTATTGATGAAATTGATACGAAATAGAAGAGTTGAATTCATTAGACCCGTACTGAGACATCATCGTCATCATTGATTAGCCATAATACTATGTGATTGCAAAACGTGGAAGATTACTGCAGCAGAAGGAATGCATTCGGAAGCCATACGAATGTGACGTTATAGAAAAATGACCAACGTCAAATGGACTGAGAGAATCATCAGTGAAGAAGTCTTATAACGTTTCCCAGAAACAATTCCTTACGTTTAGAGACATGTAGTAATATTAGTCGTTATTTTTTTAAACGAACTCTTGAAAAATAAAAATAAACTTAAGGAAAATCGAAAAAATTACCCTTACCACCTCAGAAAATATGCGTCGTCGAAAATATTCGTTCAGCATAATTGCATCACTGGCTTTACTTTTCAGCTGCTACTTGGCAGTGTTCAATCCAGTTACTTGTTCATAGGCTTTGGTAAATGTCTGTGGGCAAACTCGGCCATGCTACACATGGCCATGTAGCGTACATTCTAGAAATGTATGTTGGCACAACATGGCTATTAATGAGGGACGCGAGTCTTCATGCCGGGAAAAGTTAATGGCACGTTAAGAATGAGGGAGTGTCCGAGTAATAGAGTTGAATGGAGGCCCCTTACTCTCCCAGTGGAAGGATCTGGAAAAAATACTCTTAGACGAGATTGTGTTTCAATCCTTACAGCAGCTGTTTGGCCAAACTCCGTGAGAATTCGTCCTTCAGGACTTAATCTAATTTCATATTATGGACGGTGACTGACTTATTGTGTATTTTTTTACTTTTTATTTGTTCAATATTTTCTATGAGCCATTCCGTGTTTTTAATTTGGACGGTGACTGACTTATTGTGTATTTTTTTAATTTTTATTTTTTTAATATTTTCCGGAGCTATTGCGTGTTTTTAATTTGTAATTTATAATTGAAAACTGTTTTATTATCTTTATGTAATTTTCTTTGAAGAAGTATGGAGAGAGTAAGCTAAGTGTAGTGGAAAACTAATGAAGAAATGTTTAATGTAGTTGTGGAAGAATAGAGGCTGGAAAATTGAAGAGAAGGAGGAGGCATCAAAATTCGCTGGAGGACGCATTTAGAGGTGATAATGACGCGTTGAATAGGGTAGTAGATGGAAGAATGTTGGGTACGCGTTGGAGATGGAGAGGAATAGAATTCGTGGACTTATTGATGGGAGGAGAATGATACAAGCGTCCATATTCATAGATATCAAGTTAAACCTGGGAAAAACCTTTCACCTAGTCCTGATCTAAGTGATGATTCCAATGAAATCAGTCAAATCAAACCTAGTTTTATTAGGCTTCGCACTAAGTTTAAACATTCAACACAAATATTATTATTAAGTTATCTACTGGTTAAGGGAATTTTAAATGGAAGTGAGTAAAAATCTCTAGATTTTTCATGTGCAGGGCCCTATTTACCTGTAATATTTTTCCTTAATCTCTGAGTACGTACTACCCTTCTCCATCACATCCAGAAAACATATTTTCTTCTTTATCCTTACCCAGCATCCTCTCCTCTACCACAGCCCTTAGAAACTACCCACCCCCTGCCATACACCCTTGAGGGGGCTTGCAGAGTATTTTGTAGATGTAGATGAACTTTTTGCCCTTCATTACCTCCTCCAAACATCTACTTTCCCTCTTCCTGATCTGATCCAGAACTATCCTTTCTTCAGCCACTAAACCAAGCACTTCCTCATTTATCCTCCATTCCGTCCATCTCTATCCTCCTCCACACCCACATTAAACACCTGCAGCAGATTGTCGTTCTCCTTTCTCAGAGTCCACGTTTCTGCTCCATCTGCGCTACGTAAAGCAGTAGGCTGGATATATTGTAAATGTAAAGACAGAACCTATTGCACCTGGTAGGACCACTCATTCTAGATAGGTCGAAGAGTAGGAGCGAGACGAAATGTAGCTCACGTAATGGTTGTCACATTAAAAATACCGTTGGGAAGCGGAGGTATGGAAGCCCTCCTAGGAAGTTCAACGCCGTATCAGTATGCAAATGTTAAATATTCTCCTAACTTATTCTGCCGGGAACATCTCAATTCGGGGATAAAAGAACAATAAGGATACTGGTTCAGTGGAAGCGCCAACATGCTTTCTTCGACTTGGACTTAAAAGATTATGAACACAGCCGAATGGGTTTAATGTTTGAGAGTGGATAGTGTGGTGAAGGAAACGGTAGTTTAAATTTTGCGTTTAAACGAGCAAAATAATCGATTATCATGAAAATCACTATCGTTATCCTACATCTATACCCCTTGCCACTATCTTTGGCCCTCATCGTGGTGGTCGTCCTCCCGGCCTCTCTGTACAACATCTCCGCCGGCAGCTTCGCTGACGCCCTCCCCGCGACCTCGCGTCCTTACGTAAGGGTGGCGGTGAGGGTGGGAGGGAGAGAGTTGGGGATCGATGTGGTATGACGGCAGAGAAAGCCTGTCTTCTTCCCCCGGGGCACCCCCGTACCCGCTCTCGGCCAACCCCTCCAATATAACCTCCATTCCCCTTCGCTCGATGCCTCAATAATGGAGCTGCGAAAAGGGACGGCGCTAGACGTGTTGGTGTCCAGCGGACGGGCCGTGTGGGCGGGTGGGGCGTGTTTGTGTGCTCTGTGTAAGGCCAGAGAAACGAGAGCGGTGCCAATTTCTGGGGAAAGCCGTGGGGAATTGAATTTTACGTTGTTTTCTGCTAGCCTGGAAAATTTGGAGATTCCAGCTGCATTGGTGGGTAACTTAAATGTTCGTTGTAGAAAATAAGTGTCTTTAAAAGTTAATAAGTAATCTTGATTTTTCTCACTTCTCGGTAAACTTCATGCTGGTTGTGCGTAATGATTGTCGCATGAGATAACTGTACCCAAACCCAGTGTTACAAGCCAAGACGTTGTAACCAGTATAAAGAACATATGCTATTTATAAAGAAGTTGTTGCCTTCGTTGAAGAAGCATATGTGCAGATGGTTGTACTTAAAGTATTCATCATAACTTACCTCAATCGGGACACTCTTATAATAATATGGAAGAGGGTAGTGGGAGAGCAGAGAATGCATGGAAGTCAGTGGGTATTTTATATCTCCTAAAATATCTGAGTAGGAAGAAATTGTAGAGGGGGGTTGGGGCCTGCGGCTATGAAGGATTAGTAGAAGTAATATGTTCCCTTTCTAAACCTATCTTAACCGGTAGAACACCTCTAATTATGATGATAAAATATCTGGGATCTCTCAGGAAAATTTGTAAATAGTATTCGAAAATCGGGAAGTCACTGGAACTTGATCCTACCATTCTTGGAAATGGATTGTGGCAGTCTTGGAGGTGATTACTTTGCGCTAGTCATGGAAATCATTATTATTGGATAATGCTCTATACCTTTTTAATTATCGAAAGTTCATCGCTCATTAGTTATTAGATATAAACTTTTTTTTCTGAAAAATTTACGGAATCGCACATACAGGCGGTCGATATCAAAGAATTTCGGTACAAAAATGATTTAGGAAATGAGGAAAATTTCATATGAGTTAAACTAGCTCTTTTCTCCACTGTATTAATTAAAAGCAACATATATCAAGCTTGCGCATTAGGGAATTGTGTGTAGATAGTGTGGAAAATTCGAATTGTTGATTTTCTAATTGAAAAAAAAAACAGTTGTGCGTTAGGATGAAGACTTCCCATTTTCCAAACGATATTTCATGTAGCCGACCGCGGTGGCGATTTCATTGCATCATCCCCATGCTGTAATACCTTGAAAATGACGCTACTGCGTCGAAACTACGGTCAAATAAGTAAAATTCCTGTTGAAATAGCCCAGCCTTCATTTTTTTGAAACATTTATTGCGGCTGTAAATCGCGATAGGAGCGTGCGATAGAGAGATCAGGAAAATCATCAAGAGATGGATACTTGGATCAAAGTCGAAAACTATCTGCCCACGTCATTCCCAAGCATTAGTCGCAGTGGTCAATTTTCGACTTCCCCGGGCCACCCGCTTCACTCGCCCCGCCGCACAGTGGGGCCAAACCCCACTTTAGACAGACAAAAGTCCAAAAAATTTACAATAAACTCCAAAATAGGTATGTGTATGTTTTTGAGATTGCATAAATGAAAGCTGATATCAAATTTGCAATATTTATTGTATTTTATGATTTTTTTGCAAATTTTATTATTTTTACAATTTTTGACAGTAAAATTATTTTTCAGTAGAATAATCTGAACGAATCAAATTAAAAATGTTCACGTAAATTGAGATGGTCGTCGAAAGTGAATCTGCTATAAAATTTAAAAAATTATTTTTTTAATCACCTTTGCAAAATATTTTCGTTTCATAGAAAAATGATACGATTTGCACAGAAGTTTCATAGGACTGAGATTTTTCAAATCTCAGCCCTGGTATAACAAACATCACCACTTGTACCTATGAGCGGACATGTTACACATAGCATCCAAATTTGACTTATTACAAACTAGTAATAACTTCATAAACAGATATTATTTACGGTACTTGCATTTGCTTTCCATGTTTGACATTGTTTATATTATAGTTTACCCGTTGCCATGCGGCCATAGCGGCCGGATGAATTTCCTATCCGCCTCTCGTGCATAATAACTTTTATATCGTAACAGTCCTTTTGCAACTCAATGGCAGTTGATTTCTTTTACAATCTCTAGCTCATACTCAAATGAATAATATATCTCAAAATTACGATACGATTCCGTCCGATTATATAAATTTTCTCTAAATAATTTAATCTTTTCATTTTGAAAAATCAATGAATTTTCATTCGTGATAATTAATTACTCCACGCGTATTTTCTTAAAAAACGAAATTTTAAAATGATATTCACACTCTACTTGCTTATTTCAATCGATTGAAAGTTTAAAAAATAAAATAGAGGACACCAGTGTGCTGTACTAATAGTTTCAAATCGACCGTCCAATTCGGCGTCTGCGTCCGTGGGACCAGTGCTCCTCCATTCTCTCACTTTGACACTCATTCTACGCGCAGGTGCATACTTACCAACCTGTGAAATACACCGTTACGTAGCTCAAACATCGGTTTACCTAACCTACTATTTAAGAAATCCTAATTCAAACTTTCATTTTTGGACTTTTGTCCGCCTAAAGTGGGGTTTTGCCCCACTGTGCGCCGCGCCGATTCTATTCCACTCGGTACTGTCTCTAATGACCATGATGTGTCCATAAGGGACCGTGGGGAAGCGTGGGTGGTAGGTGGATTTGTGGTGCGTTCCATTCCAGTCTGGGTAACGCCCCTATCTATTCCCGCCATCCTCGTGCTTTTTTCCCTTTAGTTTCCCTCCCCCCCCACCTCTCTTAAGAACGGGTGTTTTCGATTTTTCTGTGTCATTGGCATTGGGCAACTAAAGGGATTTTTTGCATGGTAAAAAGTGTCTTTTTGATGCATCAAAAAATAACCTGTCAGGTTGATAGCCACTTACTCATATTGAAACAGAATAATCTTTTTTTGGTTTTATGCTATCATCATAGGTAGTCTACCTTATATTTAGTATATATTTATGGACACTTTATTATTTTTTTTCTGACCACGGGGAGCTCTCTGTAACTTCATAAAACTAATTTCCAGTATTAAATCCAGCTTTCCAATTAAACATTAGGTAGAATATTATATTGTCATATTAGGAGTTAAAGTCGACGGTTGAAAGTGACGATCGGGCGAAATGATACATAAGGCCGTGATAGAGGGGATGATATCGGGTGAGTGGGGAAAGGGTAGAAAGAGAATAGGTTTTATAAATTGGATGATGAGGGGTAGGACGTATGCTGAGCTGATGAATGAAATTGGTCAAAGGTGAGAGCCTAAGGTCTGAGGTTTGGTTTACGGATTTCTACTTCCGTCTAAACGTACCTTAACCGTTAGATCATCTCTGATAAATAAACTGGAGTATATCGTTTTAACTAAAGATTAATCCGAATTTTCAATTAAAGCAAAGAAGTTTTTGACTCCTATGAATGCATCTCGGTCATCCAGGTGACCTTCGACAGAGAAATTTACTTGTCAATTGATCTCTTCTTGAATTATATGTGAGAGTATATCGTTGTAAGCAGTATTAAATTCATACATAAAATTTCCCTATCCCGTACGAATATTGAATATGGTTCGGGTACAAAGAAAAAAAATAAATACCCTGAGATTCTCCTGATTTCAAAACAGATTTATTTGGTCAAATGTCCTTTGAACGTTGACTTCTTAAGTTCATGCTGAACTTTCTTTCTTTTCCTGCCCTGCATCATAAGAGTATTTATTGTTATTTTCCGTACCCCTCTCGTGCTCGACGGGGCGAGTGGTGAGCGAGATGCCCTCTCCTTTAATTCAGATCGCCTCCCGATGCGCAGTTTTTCCCAGCTCGAAAGTCAACTCCCCGTTTCTTTCATCTCGAACACGTCAAGGAGGGGTCGACCCAGATCCCTTCGTTCCCAACCCTCCGACTCATTTAGCAGCAAGCCGTTCCCCTCGCTCCAAAGTCTCCCGCCCTTCTGCCCTTTATACCTTCCACCCTCCCCTCCGCCCTTTTCGATGAATTTCCCACCCTCACCCCAACCAACCCACACCCAATAGGTAACCCCGTGCCATTTGTCTGTCATCTGCATGACGTCCCGCTACTTCGCGCCAAGGTGTTCGAGCCGGTAATAATGGATCATTGTCCGTTGTTAATTTATCAGATCATGGAACGTTTCAATCTCTTAAGCTGGTTGGAGCGATTTTTGTGTATGTACAGATTTGCGTGAATATTTGCATACGTGTTCTCATTTGTGACATCTATAGATATAAGCGAAAAAAATTGAATCATACCGATTTGGTTTTTTGGCAATTCAGTGCTATTTTAACGCGAATCCTCATGGTACATGACATCTCTATCGTAATGATTCGGTTACATATGTACAGATTTTCTTCCAAACGCAAAATAATACATTTATTATTATTATAATTATTCGTAACAAATATAAATTTATCACGCCGCGTTCAATATTCGAAAACAACAAATTTCAATATAATGTCGTCTAAATTTAGAACACCGTGCCGACAATTCCTGCCATAACATGCTTTAATTAAGGAAAAAAAATTGAATTATGATTCTTATCTCGTTGTAGCCTTGTTTTTATTGTGATTTAAGGTGAAAATAATGCCCTTACTGGTTAATTTTCCAAATCATTTAGCATGAAATCAGTGGTCCTAAGTATGAATCTCAATCGAATCGGATAATTTTTTACAGTTAAATTTTTCACGTTAGTTGTTTGGGGAGTCGACCGACAAATGAGGCAATTTTGCTATTGACGGTCGGTGGGCTGGGGGATGAGGGGATTGGAGAAATGTTGGTGAGAAACCCGGCGTCGGAAATAGCGAGCTCTTAACGAAAGGCGCCTAAGGGACCACATTTTAGCGCCCCATCTGACAATACACTAACTTTAGGGTGTAGTATAATGCATGTTGGTGAGTACTCACCCCCCTGCCACATACCCTTGAGGTGGCTTACAGGGTATTCTGTAGATGTAGATGTAATGGGAGTGTAACTATTGAAAATCTTTTCACTTGACACCCGGCTGGGGACCGGGATTCCGTTGAAAAATCGCCTGAATTCGAACCCGGGCCTCATCATAGTAAGCCAGTACTCAAGCCACATTGCCAACATTATCCCCTAGCATGTGCAACTGTCTAGTGTCTAGAAACTTACAGGTTAGTGTCCCGCTTGGTCGCTGTAAATTTTCGCGCTGGATTTGCCGGAGTTTGGTGGAAGAGGGGAGTCTTCTTCTACTTAATAAAGTCATTTACCTATCTGTCTGACTGATAAGAGGTTATTGTAAGCACTATGTGTGTTATCTGATTGTTTGGCTCGCATAGCCTTGTTTCTAATTCATTTTGGTGCTCCTTCTTTATCGTTCTCGTCGTTTTGTTCATTAGTATTACGCTTCTTGAGTATTGGAGGGCTCTCAAATTCAGGTTTGTTGCTTAGGTGTGGTCGCGGAAGGCCACACATGTTTTTCAGTTCCGTAATCTCGTTGTGTTCCAATAGTTACGCTAGATGCGCGCAAAATTCTGCCGAAATACATAACCCGAGTTCTATTTCTGCCAGATTTAAAGGGATTACGCCACGGCGAGAGGAATGCTATGGGGTCCGTTGATGAGATCGGTGCCAGAGTTAAGTGAGTCCTACCCTCGCATTTCAGATGCCCATTATTGCCATGGGCGATTAAATCTGACCTGGTGAGGTCAGTCGTCGAGGGAGCTGCTTGGAATTTTTTGTCATTTCGGCCGGGTGATTGATTCGTAAATGTATTACGGGCTGCAGGCGGAGCACGATGGTTTGTCCACTGCTGCGTTTTTATTGGGCGTGAACCCTGCAGTAGTTTTGATAAGTGGTCATCATGTGCTACAGTTAGTCGACTATTAGGTTAGTGTCCCGCGTGACCGTTGTGTACTCCCACTCTTGAATTACAGATTAACGGACTGCAGCATTCGTTTTGCCCTATGATGTGTGTGAAGTGGTTCCATAATATTTTGGAGGAGGATAGAGTAAGTACAATGAACACCTAGAAAGACAAGTGACGAAGTTCTTGGCATCAATGGGACGACAGAACTAGAGGAATTTAAGAGAAGGCAGATCAGGTGGGTGGTGCAAATGACAAGAGACAGGATACTGATGGCGTGTTCGTTGGACAGGTACCGTTCGTGGACTCAACTTTCATCTTGTCTGAAATGAATACTCCAGATGATGAGCTAGGTCTCAATACGACATATCAGTGCCTGTAAGGGACAAAAATATTCGGTATTGGTATCTGACGAATGCCTTAGCACGATTAGAGCTTCTAAGTAATATTTGACAGTTTCAGTTTTTCGATTATGATTGAGCTCCTTGTTATTTCAAGTATGTCCTGGGTGTTTGCTCGTAATATTATTTGCCTTTCTCTTGTGGGTCGTTCAGGTCTTGTGGAAGATGGTGTTGAAAAATGTTGGCATTCGAAACTTCGCCAGCAAAAGACAAGTCACTCGAGAGAATGGGCGAATAAGCACATTTTCTTCCGATGAACGCATTGAACTCGCTGTTGTTGTAGCCGAGGAACTCTGAACTCGTCATCACCTTTGGGAGGAGCTTCGGGGTATTTGCCAAGTCATTCCTAGACCTCTTCTTGCCTATTGTCATAGGTGACAATACTGATGTAACGTTTTCAGCTCGCAAAGCCTCCCTCCAACGTGGCAGCTCACAGGCGTACTCAAATATTTGTCCTCTTACCCGTTCGTGCTATTCCATTTCGGCCATCGTCGCGCTGCAGATGGATGTGCTAATAAAACCTCTACATTTAACCCTCTCGCCGTAAAAGGTCCGCACTGCCGAGGATATTTGTTCAAAAAATGACTTATAATGGGGAGGGGGGAGGGAGTAAAGTGCTCTTGCTCTGTCTTCTATCTCGGCAGCGACGGAGTAAGGGAACTGGGGAAAATTTCTCTCATATTCTGGCCACTTCGATAGTCAGGGGGGTGCACGGGACACTGTTACGAAAGACCCTCAACCTTTATCCCGTGAAGAGGCTTCGAGATGGATGGAAAGGGTGTGGGGTGGACCAGAATGGGGGTTACCGCCATTGCTCGCGGTGGGTGGTAGGTTTAGCAAGCGAATGGAAGAGACGGGTATTTTTTTTTCGCCGCCGAGCTCTGACTTTCCGCCTCGCCACTCAAACATCCCCTTCACTCCCCCGGCCGTCGACTGCATTGTTTTCCGCCCTGGACTGGATTGGGGAGTGTGGGCTTTTTCTTTCTGTGCAGAAATATTACGTTACACGTACCACTTCGTTACGTCACCGCGTCCGTATTGTACGGCGCCAATATTACGATTTTTTGGGAGGCGCACAAGATGTCCTTTATTTTATTTATCGTCATGCTGTCTTTTTCATTCCTGTCTTTCACTCCTTTTCAATCTTTACTCTTTTTCTCTCATGCATATTCAGCTTTGTACCTCGCGACCCGCCATTAGGCCTCAGGGTGTTAGAACTCTAGCAATTTATGTTATTGAGAATAAAACCAATGCCTGATGTAAAAATAGTTATGATGTATTTAAATTTTAAGGTACTTTTCTGTGGTTTTGTTGCGGTGAAGAATTGTGATAGAGGAAAAATGAGTAGGTATATTAATCTATCAGTCCTACTATCCCTCTGCCGTTTTTATCTGAATGTTTGTAACTACTGATGTAGTGTTGTAACCAAATTATTTCCTCAGCGTTAAAAGTAACATCGAGTCCCCTGTACCTTTCAAGAAGTCGCAATATTTATTGTTTACTTCCTATCTCACTCCTCCTCCGAATGGAACTTTCCCTAATTACAGGTTACCTTCCGGTGTTTAATATCGTGTGTTCTTATGATCCAAGCAAATTTCGAAGTCAATTACATCTACATCGTTGGTTGACTGGTGGAAGTTGAGAAAGTATGCTGTTTTTACTGCTTTTCCAACACATTACTTTCCCGCCATCAAAACTCCTTCATTTCCTCACACCTTCTACCTCTCTTTATGTCGTTCAAAATACCTATCCTCTTTTGCATTCACCAATTGTTTTCACCTCAATAAACCTCTCAATATGCTCTTTAACTTCTCAATACGTTTTCCTTATAGACTCTTGCTGCATCCACAAGCCTCCTACGGTGCATTTGCGACGCGAATTTTGCCGTTATTGAGGAAGAATGATGTCTTCATTTTACTAATCTTTCTGCAACGCTCGTATCACTTTTTTTCACTCAACTTTTTTCTGGTGGTAAAAAAGTGCCAACTCACCGTGTTGATAACCTCCTGCGCCACTGCTGCGTATTGAAGTTGCATGTTCATGCCCGGTGCTCGTTTGCTGCTACCCTCGTTTGATGAACCTTTCCCTCTCTCTCTCGTTCATTTTTGAAAGGATTGAAAAAACCTGGAAAATGTGTTTGCGAAGTTTTTTTTGTTAGTTTTTGGGTGTGCAGCGGGTCGCTGTGATTTTTTTCCGGCATCGCTTCTGTATATATTTGGTGGATTTTCGTGCCCGCCCGTGGGGATTTGAGGGACTGATTTGCGGTGTGAAAATATCTGATGCATTTCGATTGTTGAGAGGGATTCGGGGATTTTGGTTTCGAAAGCGTCTAGTTTTTTTTAGGCGTGGGTGTCCGGGAACAATTTGCTCATCTGAAAGCCATGGGTGGTGTTTTTTCCCATAAAATTACGTGAAATTACAGACCCATTCGGTGTTGCTTTCCCCTATCACTTATATCTATTTATCAAACGCCGCAAATGATGATTTCGCACTACTGATATTTGTAAATGTTTTTAAGAACGTCTAAACCTAAATAAATTCTACTGTTTCAGGCTGGATATGGTGGAAGTTCTCGATATTCATAATGAATAAAGACACTTGGTAATCTTCCACAGATTTATTTATTTGACACGACGCGTTTCACCACACTGTGGCATAATCTTATGCCACAGTGTGGTGAAACGCGTCGTGTCAAATAAATAAATCTGTGGAAGATTACCAAGTGTCTTTATTCATTATGAATGTCTAAACCTACTTTAGTCAATGTAATATCCGTTTTTATGTAAATAGAATAATAGCTAATGACATTTTACTGCTGATTGGTCATTTATTTCGTTGAATTTTCTTCTTCTTTTTGTTATATTTTTACTTTTATTTGCATTCTCGGCTCTTTTTGGCTAGTTCTTCATGCGTGCAATGCTGCCATACAATACTGATATAATTAAATATTAGAATTTTACAGAATAGTTGAAGTAAGAGTCTGTTAAACGAATCTTTTAATGAGATGAGAATTTTTGGCGTTGAAGGAATTGCGTACAAGTACGCTTTGTCATTTTATGTCTTCTACTTGTCTATACTTTAATATTTAGTTTAAATTATGAGTGAGTTATCAGAAGTAGTTGATTTTGGGACTAGCCAACTGGCTAACCTTCGTTTGCAGGGTTGGGCAAGCCGTTTTGGGGCAAGGCCAATTGAGACTATACATGGAATATGGTGGGTGGGTTATTTTGCGGTTAGCATGCTGTAACTCGAGAGCTTCCAAAAGTATTTTTGGCAGTCAAGGCATTTAGCGTAATTTTCTAGGCAGTAGTTTCTCCAGCTCAGATTTAACACCTCCTGTTATACAAAATGAAAGACATTTTTGGAAAGAACCAGTTAAGTCGAATTATTCACCATTTCGTGAGTGGTGAGAGAGAATATAAACAAATCTACGATCGTTTGAGAACACATGCTTTTCGCCTTCAACGGAAGGGGCTCATTTCTACCCGATTTAATGAAGCTTTATTTTATAAATATGTGTTACTGGAGTGTTTTTAGTATGAGCTATATAAACCCATGAAAATGTTGAAATTAATAAAGTATTTCCAAGGGCAAACCACTGAATGGGAAAAAGTAGTTGGCACTTTTCCTTGTTAGAAATATAAACCTTCGTACGAGTCATGAGGTCATAAGCGTGATTCTAATGAGAGCTTCCCACTCGGTGATTTCGAGATTGATTCCTTATGCGCCATTCTTTTGGGCGTAAAAAAATCCTTGCAGTGTGTGCTCCAGCAGTTCTCACGTTAAAATGGCGATTCCCCCTGCCTGTGTGTACTGCTTGGCTACAATTATGTCCAAACTGTCCTGTGTTGTCGCTATAAGAGACATTTCATTTTGAATTGGGCTGTCTTCACTTTGAGGCCATGAAAGATTATTTAGTAGTTCTATGGAGGTGGGACTCTGTAGAAGTAGACCTCTCTTTCGAGTTAGGGTTCTTGAAAGGGAGCAAGGTAGGAATAAAGACTGATTAGCGAAATGTTACTTTTTGCGGTCTGAGTAACCAATATTTTACAACCCATTCACCTGACGAGGTCTTTCAATTCAAGCATTTTTCTTATGGCATCCACCTTTACCAAAGCATCTCTTACAATAGAACTGCCACTAACGGCACTGTGCTCGTGGAGCCTCAAGTTGTGACGGCACTATAGTTTTGTTTGCTTGAGAGTGAAGGATAGGATAAATATTAAGATTGAAGTTAATTAACTTGATTAGGTTAACTTAGTTCTACTTCCTGGGGAGTATTGTAAATTTAATGAGAATGGGCTTTGCACAAGGGCATGAAGAACTATCTTAGCGAAAGAAGCTTTCACAAACATTCAAGTCGGGGCATTTCACCACGACAACTTCCGCCCCCTAACTTGTGTTCATCTAGACATAAATTACTCTTCTTAAGTAACACTCCTGCGAGTTACGTCCTTAAATTCAGTGTGATTAAGGTCTTTGCGTCTCTTTCAACTTGGGTCGCTCAAAATGTAGCTCCGTCACCTGTCCAATCCCCTCAGTCCTGTAGAACCTACTCTTCCTCTTCAAACCTACTTTAGCGCTAGGACTTAATATCCAGACTAGAAAATTGTGCAGTTTGTACTTTGTCATCATTATTGGGTATTGTATATCTGAAGATTGGTAGGTCTTTGGAGAATTCCTGTTCTAACCGTCCCCATCGGGATCATCTTTCATTTCCTTACTCGTTACATGCTCGAAATCAAGCTTCGCGTAATATTCGTTAGCTTGTTTTCGCGACGTTGATCAGGTGATATATTCGTTGTCTGGTTCTTCGTACGTGTGTGTTTTTTTTAAAGACAACGGTTTCGTTATTCCTTGCAGGATAACTGGTGAAGATGTTGTCTTCCTAATGTCATACTTGAACGAAGAACTCGGAAATTTGGATATAAAACTTCGATTATTTACCTCATACCCTCTGTTTTTCCTCTTGTCATCCAGTACTTCTATCCTCTTCTTTCCTCTTCCGCGCTTCACATGCGTTCTCCCCTCTTATCGCCCTACTTCTGCAACATGCCTTCACCTCTCAATACGTCTGCTATACACTTTTTTGACATGTCTGTCTCTCTGCCAACGATATCCTTTCCTCTCCCACCGTACATAACATTCGCTCATTCGTTCTCCTCGGCATCCCGCCCATGCTCTCCATTTCTCACCACACCTGCATCTCAAAAGCCTCAAGCCCCAGCACACCCTCTTTCTACCAGAACCAAGTTTCCGACCCATGCAACGCTACGCTCCATACTGGAGTCGGTCCTAAGGGTTCTTTTTTTCAGCTCAGTTTGGACTCGGAATTCCATATTAAAAATCGGGTGGATGCATGGAACCTCAGAGACGGTAAATTTGGAGGAATTTGGTGGCGTGACCTGCGGGGTCACATGCGTGCCTTTTTTCATCCCGAGACACGTGTTATCCCGGGCTCTTCCATGGATAGTTCTCCCGTCTCGGGGTCCGCTGGCATTTTCCTGGACGTATATATTTCATTTTCCGGGGCTTCCGGCGGATGAGGCGAGGGCCCGGGCCCGAGCATCCGTCCCGGCAGCGAGCACCGCCCGGGTCGTATTTCAAATCAGGGTAATGGAATGTGTCCGGTGTCCCTGGGCGCACATAAACAAGGTTTCTCTTTTCCCTCTGTGCCATCGGTTCGCGTGGGGCTAACAGGTCGCTCAAAGCGGCGGGAGCGGAAACGTCCTCGGTTTTGATACATGCGCTGCGGCCTATTGGGGTAGTCTTTTTAGGGGTTGGGTCAAGAGAGGGAGGATTGGGATGACGTTTCGTGTTGTCATAGCGAATGCGTTGCGTCCGTGCCAGCTGGAGAGTTTTTACCATGCTGGCGCTTCTACAACTAGGCACGACATTCTTCATCCTGCAACACCAATATTTTCCCGAGTATGTTGAGGTGATGATTCGTAAGTAGGCTGTGTTTTTGGCTTAATTTACGGAGAAATCATGAATTGTACTAACGATGTTTTGGGCTCTCGCTTTAAAATTTTCTTGGACTAAGAAGGCGAGGTTAAAAGTGGGTCGGCACAAACCGGAGCTAGTATAACAGTTACCTGGGCGGCATTTTGGAGGAAAATGGGTATAGTCTAAGTGAAAATTGGAAAGGGATGGGATAGGCGTCCACTCAATAGGGGAGAGAAAACTGTTGACAGGAAATATGTGTAAGGATGTGAAGTTAAAAGACTGGAGAAGAATCTATGATGGAGATTTGCGTTCTGAGGTGCAAAAACTTGGGCGCTGAGAAAGGAGGATGAGAGTAAATTGGACACGTTTGTAATATGTGTGTGTGTGGAGAATAAGGGTGGAGATGCGATGGTCGGAGAGGATGATAAACGGCAAAGTGCGTGGAGTGGTGGGCGAGGTAATGTAGCTCCTGAAGGATATTGGGAGGAGGCAAAGAAGGTGGTTGGAACGGATAATGAGGAGCGAGGGAATGCTGATGGAAGTGAGAGGAGGGTAGTTAGCTGGTTGGCTTGTTAATTGCTTCAGTGTACATATTTGTCTTGAGAATGACTCATGCGTTGAAACCCAGATCATCGAATTCTCATTTTGCTTGTCGATCTTGAAAAAGTCTTTGAATGCATTGCTGACAATGTTTTTATGCATTGGTTTTTGTCAGGCACGGTCATCGTGTCAGTCTGTTTTGCGTGAATTCTTTTGCAGTCCTACGTCCCTCCGCTGTTCGATCTTTATGAGTTGGCGCCGTTTCCCTGTGTGATCTCGCTTCCAACGAATTTTTGAGCGATTTCGGTTACGAATCATTTTTGCTATTATGTTTGCTCTCCCCTGCGTGCGCGCATATATATATATATATATATATATTTGCATCCTCTTCTCATTGGACTTGATTAATGCCCCCATTCATTCGGTCCCCTTGTACAGCTCCACTCTCCCCTTTAGCAATCCTTTTAGTTTCGCGCCCGTCATATCCCGTCCCTTAAATACACCTCTCCCCCAATCGTCCTCCACGCCCACACCCCTCCGCTTTTCCCCTCCTCCGCTCTCTCACTCTGATCTCACTCCCTGCCATACACAGCCCGGTGCGACGCGAGTTCGTTGATGCGGAAGGAGGGTCATCGGTACGTGAAATTCCCAAAATTGCTTCTCCTTCCCTCCCTCGTGCCCACACCCCTAGGCGCGAAACCCTTTAGCCGTTCCATCTCATACCCCTTCATTTCCCTCTCCCGCTCTTTTCCCATCGTGCTCTGGTGGCGTGTGAGTACTTTTTTTTTTAAATAAATGCGTTTTCACTCTGATGGAATTAAGGCTCGGGATTAGAGCTCAGTGATTCTGCGTATGTAACATCGCCTTGTGCATCGCAAGCGGGGCGATATATCGTCAAATCTACGTCCGCGAATGTACTCCGCGAGCCATCACGAGTGCTTGTGCTTCAAGTGTCGCATGGTAGCGCGTGCCTCATTCAGATGTCATTCACTTCGCCTAATGATGCATATATTACTTCATGGGGGATTAAGGTTTTTTTGGGGGGGGGGGGAGATGTTTCTGGTATGTTTCATTAGGATGAAGATGAATGTACGCAGATGGGCTAAAGAATGAAATCGTGTAACATAGTAGGGGCCCCTGACTGCGAAATATTTGTAGATTTTACTGTTTCATCTAAAGTTGCCTTAACCGGGAATACAGTGTATTTCGTCGTTTTAATCCGTTTTTAACCTCCCTTGGGAGGTGCTCGAAAGGGTTTATATCGTGCTACTCCAATTTTACGCTGACGTTGACTCGTGAATTAATACCCATATTTAGCGTCCATCTTAAATGGAATGATGACTGTCAATACCAAGACTGCTATGTATGTACTTAAACTCAACCGCCCTCTTTCAAAAGGCACGTGGCCCGTTCGGCTATCTCTTATACTTTCCGGGGTATAAGGAAGTGTTTGGTACACACAGTTTTGTTACATCGCCTTCAAACATAGGTATTCTCTATCTGTACCGATTTATTAGACGAGTAAAACCAAAAAATTATTCGAAATCAAAATGCATTCCGTCGGTCCGCACCAAATACGTGACATTCGGTAGGTACTTTTACCTAAAAAATCCCGCGCTGGCGTGCTTGCCAGTTCAATAACTTAGCGCGTTCGCCCCCAATCTGACCCATTGAATACATTGAACAAAATCGGTCGGAGTACTGCTATGTGGAAGGCAACGGGAAACCACCACATTAAGCTCCCTAGGAAATGCAGCCTTGTGTTCAAGTATGACGTGATGGCATCCTTCCCGGTAAAAAATAGTCCCCCAATCGGATGGATCTCCGGGTGGGGACTACTGGGAAAGGTACATCATTCAAAGGTGTCGGATGCAGGATAGGGACATGGAACGTGAGATCATTGGGGGTTTGCGGGAAATTGAAGATGGAGATGGCCAGACTGGTTTTAGACATCGTAGGAGTGAGCGAGATCAAGTGGACGGGAGCGGACGACTTCTGGAGTGACGGGTATAGAGTCATATATTCCGGCGATAACCAGAAGATTGCGGGAGTTGGATTCATCCTGTAGAAAGAATGGGGAAGAAGAGTAAAGGCATATTGGCAGTACAACTAAAGGATAATGCTAATCAAGGTAGAAGGAGAACCGACAGACATAGTAATAGTGCAGGCGTACATGCCAACGTCCAACCATTCGGAAGAAGAAATCGAAGAAATCTACGAGCAACTAGAAGAGGTCCTGAGTCAGTCCGCAGTCAAAGGGAAGGAAAACCTGATAGTAATGGGAGATTGGAATGCAGTGGTTGGAGAGGGAAAGAATGGGAACACAGTAGGAGAGTTCGGGCTGGGGAAACGGAACGAGAGAGCAGAAAGACTTGTGAAATTCTGCAGTGATAAGAACTTGGTGGCGGCAAACACCATCTTCATGCAACATCGATGTAGAAGATACACATGGAAGATGCCAGGAGACAGAGCCAGATACCAGATTGACTACATTCTGGTAAGACGAAGGTACAAGAACCAAGTGAAGCATTGCAAGATTTACCCCGGGGCGGACATCAACAGTGACTACAATCTAGTGGTAATGGAAAGTGAACTGAGATACAAGAAGATAAGAAGGACGAAACGAGAACAAAGATGAAACATAAATCCACTGCAAGAGGAGGAAAGAAGAAGAACATTTGCTGCTGCCATTGATGAGAAGGTGGAAATAGCAAAGGAATCCAGCCAAAGTGTAGTAGAGAGATGGAATAGCCTCAAGATGACCATCAAAGAAGTAGCAGAGGTACCTACAACTAGCAAGAAAGCCGGTCGAAATTAAGAAACCATGGATAACGGAGCACATCATAGCCCTCATTGAAGAAATAAGAAAGTATAAGAATGCAAGAAATGAAACAGAAGAAGTACTGTATAGGAGGTTAAGGAATCAAGTTATCAGAGAATTGAAAAAGGCCAAAGAGAAATGGATTGAAAGCTGCTGCGAGAATATCAACGAAAATATGATGAAGGGAACTCAGAAACGGCATAAAACCTAATCAAGATGCACTTCGAAGAAAGGAAACCAATATGCAAAATAATCAGAGATTCGGATGGAAAACTGCTAATGAAAGATAGAGAAATCGGCAATAGATGGAAACAGTAAATTGAAGGGCTATACCGAGGCCCGATCCCCCTAGAAGAAGCATTCACAGATGACCAGAACCAAGTGGAGGAAGACAACCGTGGACCAGGGATACTAAGAAGCGAATTTGAGAGAGCAGTAAGAGACCTGAAGAATGGAAAGGCGCCCGGATAAGATAAAATCAGCGGAGAAGTAATCAAAGTACTTGGTGAAAAAGCACGAGACACACTACATGAAATAATCCAAGATTGCTACGAATCCGGACAGCTGCCAGAAGACTTCAAGAGGAGCTCAATGGTGACCATACCGAAGAGGGCTGAGAAATGCGAGGAGTACCGAACCTTGAGTCTAGTGTCACATGCCTCCAAAATCCTTACTCGGATAGTAGGCAGAAGAATAGAAGGAAAAATTGAAGAAAACCTGTCAGAAAACCAATTTGGATTTATGAAGAATAGGGGGACAAGGGAGGCAATACTATGCCTGACACTAATGGCAGAGAAAATGATCCACGTGAGCAAGCCTTTGTATATAGCCTTCGTGGACCTGGAGAAGGCATTCGATAATGACGAATGGAATAAGATGTTCAATACTATGGAAAAACTTGACTTGGACTACAATGACAGGAGAATCATATAACAGCTCTACAAGGACCAGGTGGCCACAATACGCACGCAAGATGGAAGAAATATGGAGGCAAAAATTAGCAAAGGGGTCCGACAAGGATGTAACCTGTCACCAGCACTCTTCAATATGTACATGGAGGAAGCAATAAAAGAAATAGAAGAACTAGGAATCTAAGTGAATTGAGAAGAAATGAACATGCTACGCTTCGCTGATGATATCGCGATCGTAGCAGAAAACGAGGAAGACCTACAGAACTCTTTGAACACAATTGAAAAAGTGTTCAAGGAATACAACATGAAAGTCAATAAGAAGAAAACCTAAAATTGGAAAAACTGACCAGAAAAGAATAGAAGCCTTTGAGACATGGTGCTGGAGGAGGATGCTAAAGATCAAATGGACGGATAGGGTGAGAAACGAGGAGGTTTACAGAAGAATTTGAGAATAAAGGACACTGTGGAGCACCATACGTCAAAGAAGAACACGGTGGGTTGGCCATGTTATGAGACACAACGATTACATAAGAAGCATAATGGAGGGAAAAATTGAAGGGAAAGTCCTCAGAGGAAGACCAAGAGACAAGTACTTGGGGAAAGTCAAGAGGGATACGGGGAAGAAGAACTATAGGGAAGTGAAGGAACTGGCATAGGATAGGGCGAAATGGAGGGCTACAGTATACCAATCCTAGGATTGTAATACTATATGATATGATAAAACGATATTGAAACATTAGCGCTCGAGCCAGCAGTCTGTTGTGTGGGAGATGTTTACTTTATCGTGAGCCTTGTGTTTTTCTCCGCTATGAGCATTGTAAATAATGTCAATGAAAATATACAAAGAAATCAGGGAACTGCAAAAATTTAGATAATGCACCGATTTAGACGAAAAATTACATTTATGGCCTAAAAACGTTTTAATCCAAAAAGACCTCTGTAACAAGACCTCTGTTTCCTTTCACAGAGGGATACATAATATTAGGGGAATTAATGTCTTAAAACCATCTGCTAATATCGTAATTTAAATCAAAGGACATGCAGCCAAAATTGGAACACTTACGTCCTCTGCGGGTTTCCAAAGTGTGGAATTTGTTTATTATATCGAAGCTATAGATGTATGTATTCGGGTATTGATGAGTATGGTTAGCAATAAATGCACTACCAATTAAGTCATTTTTTTAACCAAAATATCAATATTATCGGTGATATCATCGGTGGATTTTTCCGGATGTATCCTGATTTTAGGCAAGGTTT
The DNA here is from genome assembly GCA_963573305.1 of Pyrrhosoma nymphula. NCBI lineage: Eukaryota > Metazoa > Arthropoda > Insecta > Odonata > Coenagrionidae > Pyrrhosoma > Pyrrhosoma nymphula. The sequence continues at coordinate 87,820,458 of OY754334.1, read as the reverse complement.
CAACATTCAATCGTATTTAGGCAGGGTAGGGAATATTTTGATTTGGCTGTAATTTAATTGCCTAAAGAACACCCCATGAAGTAACTTTTCCCCCCTGCGGAATTGGGGAAAAAATGGAAACTCGATTCACCTGGATGTGGAAGTCACTATAGGGTGCAGGAGAGGAAGCTCCCTCTCTGGGAAATTCGCTCTTGAGCGCCAAAATAGGGGTGGGAATGGTGATGGCGCGGCCGAGTGCTGCCGCGTGCATACAAAGACCACTCTTCTCGCCAGTCTTCTCTTTGTTCATTTGTAAACGCCGCTTTTTTGCGATCTCACGTTTGTTTTGGGGACCGCTTTTCCTCTCCCACGATGTAACTTTCGCTATCCCTTCTCGTCACTCATGCAATTAAAGTCAGTGAAATGCAAAGTATTATCGTTTTTGAAAATATTAAACTCAGAGTCAAGATGCGTGTGATAACTATGTAAGTTAACTTAATTAATGCATGCATGCTGAATTGAAGAGACCGTGTGAACAACTAGTGCGACACTGGAAAGGTTGATAAAAGTAAAGCAATAGCCTGTCGAAACCTGCCATCAATCATAGGACAGCAAATGAAAACAACTTAATGTATTTGAAAAGCTACACATTTTTGCGCTGTTTTGGGATAGTTATCATCATACTAGCCCTTAAAATTTTATGAAAATGTATTAGCGTGCTTCTCGTAATGGAGAGTTTACTTATAATTTTTCGGAATCTGCTTGTTTAATTGCATATGTTGTTTTATTGTGGGTTTATTACTAATCAAAGTTAGGTCTAATGGGACGATATAGCCTACATATTTCGAAGAATGTTCTTTTTCTAGGTGAACATTTTTCCTGATGCTACTTACCGCTTCAGATCTACAGTTAAATCTTTTCCGCCTTCAGTAACTCCTTCGAAAATTAAAATTTCTTTTCTTGCATACTTTCCACGTTCATTTATGTATGAACCTTATATTCATTTTCTTCTTTGTTTTCAGTAAATGTGAAATCTGGTCATTATTTGCATATTGTGCTTTTAGGTTATAATCATGTACGATTTTAGATAATATTTATTTTGATCTTGTAGAAATTTACGATAACGGGGAGTCACACCATTATGTTTCCTCGGTAAGATAGGACTGGCTATCTTCTTCCCCATTGGGACCTCTGATACTTTTCTGGCCCAGGGAAAGAGATAGGCTGTCCGAAATACTCCCCAATTACGCGGAAAAGAGGCTCTCCTGCTCTTCCCTTGGGAAGTTCCTTATCCTTCCTCCTGGGCACAGCATGCTATCATGGATGCTAATTGATTGTAATGATTGTTACGATAAGCGCGGATGAACGAGAGTTTTATTGCTTTAATTTAAATCCTTTGACTTTTAAGTTGAACTTTCATTGTCTTTTCGTAAATTTGTGGAATAGTTCGCACTGTACAAGGGGTGATTGTTTGGCAAGCGTGGGAGAGACAAAATAAGGATGGGAATGTTGGACGGTACGTTTAAGGGGAAGAAAAAGATACGAAGAGTTTTTTAAGGGTCTTTTAATATTGTAAAATCGATAGTTTTATGAATGAAACGTTAAAGAAAACCCCCCTGCGATCGGGAAATTATTGGTAGGACTGTCTATGGTCCTGCCATTTATTTGGTTGGATATCATTAATAATGGTGTTAGCAAATCAAGATAAAGGTTAAAGGGCAACGGTTTATAATCGTGCGTCATGTCAAAGCAAAGCAGGGAATGTTTTATTGGAATTCTGAAAAAAAAAATAATTTTAATTTTCAAAATACGAGATTGTCTGGGTCCGTAGTTTTATTCCCGGGCCGCGACCTGCCTAGATGAAAACACCGCACCGTTTCCCGTTCGAACACAGGTTAAGCATCGTTGACTTGGTCTGACTTTGGATGATTCATTGTGCGATTCGTCCAAAGATAAGTGTTATTTCTCATGTCGGTATGGGTCAGGAAGTGTGGAATGAACATATCAGCTGAAGTTCGTTAAGCAAAAAGTATTAAGACGAAGTATTGCACTGCTCTCTCCTCATGGCAGTCATTTAGGGCTCCGAATTTCACAGAAAATAACAATCCTAACTAGCCAGGTTTCGAAGCTGGCCCATTGGGACGGGAAGTCTGAATACCCCCTGGGCGCCTTTGGTGAACAGGCTCAGACGCTGCGGAATGTTGACTTTACTTGCTTGATTCTGGATGGGAAATGAACTATCCTCGCATAAACGGCATTAACGGTTCCTTTTCGTTTCTCCTCGTGTGGCCTGCTTCGTGTCGAAGCAGGAACCGGCCCGAGCGCGAGTCCTTTTCGGCCGTCGTTGGAGTGTCCACGTGTCCATTCGTAGGCGGAAATGGTGGCGGAGCCGTTGGGAGGATTGCCCAAATTGGTGGCAGGGGGGATGGGTCCTTGTTTGAGTTCCCGAAGAGAAAGGGGGGGGGGGGGAATTAGTCGGAGCCGCTTGGCAGCCTTTTATCCCCTCCCAGTCCGTGTTATTGCGTTCTTTTTTCTCTTATCAGTCCCTTCCTTTGGATTGTTTCTTCTGCTGCTTCCTTCCTCCCCTTTCCTAATTGGAACTTATCCCTTAGATCAGTGGTGCAGGCGGTCGTTCGTTCCTCCCAGCCAGCCGCCGTAAACAGAAGGGAATCGAGACTCCTTTTCGCTCCGGGCACGGCCTCCTACCTTGTCATTTTCACGAATTGAGTCGTATTTATAGAAGGAAATGGCATCAGCAGTCATTGCATTCGAATACGGATTGCTGTCTCTTATCTCGTGGCGTGCTCAGAATTGTAGTTTTTGGTGATCATTCTATCCCCCCCTCCATTGTGATGAATGGAGGTGATTAGGGAATTCTTACGATGCTAGGAGGTATCCTTCCAGGTGGCAAATCTTTGAGGTCACCAAAGGCCGCTACCACCAAAAACAGTTACCAGCTGCTGCTGGTGTATGTGGAGTGGAAAGTTAATTAGCAGTGGTAGACTTGGGCTTTTAGATTCTTTAATTGCATTGGAGGTATCATGCCGTCTAGCCCAAGGCTTAAGTTTCCTTAACACATGCAGTATTTCCAAGCCCGAGGCAGGATTCAAACCCACCAATTTTTTGCTGCCAGGCCGACACGTCAGCAAGCTCTCGCGACCGGCGGAGCATTGAGTCACTATCAGTGAAGAAAGAAATAAGTGTAAAAAGGCGATCTGGTTTGTTTTCATGTACCTAGTGCATTAGTTTTTTGGCGCATATTTTCATAATGTATTCGTTATGTGTGTTAGGGAAGACCGAGTACTTGGAAAGATTTGGTGAAAGAATATATATGTAGGATTTGATATAAACTTGGAGTATGCGCTTTTTGTACTAATTCTAGGAACTAGGAATTGTAAGACTCACTTGTGGGATGAGGAGCCAATCAACGTCAGATATCAGAGGATAAGAAAATTCAAGAGAATCAGTTTACAGACTAGGTCATGCTCATCAACAGGCCAGTGCACACATCATGTATGTCGTCTTCTTACAATACTTGATTGTTGACCAAATGTCTTGAAGAATATCAATAACGCGGACGTTTTGTAAGCTAATAATTTGGGTTTTAATTAGCTCTTGGTTTGCTTGGTATTGCTTTTACCAGTTGCAGAAAGATCCGTTAATTTAGAGCTGAGTTAATGAATGCCGTTATATCTTTTCATTTAAGTGCATTGGTTAGTGACGTGTATGTTGCGAAGGTTAGATGTTTTGATGACGTAAGTTAAAGTGAGCTCAAATCGTTGTGTCTAATGACCAAATTCCGCTAGGGGCAATTGTAAATCAGATAGAACACTTTAATGATACGATTTCAGCAGTCACCACAGGCTGCACTTAAATAAATGTCACGCTTTTACAGTTGTGCGCTTATAGGGATATCACTCGTTTTGATTGGAAGTAGTTTTTGGCCGTGGATGAAAGGATTTCTCGATACGCTCTCCCCGTGAAAGGATTCCCGTCTCGCTTTGATGAGTTCCTCCACTCCTTCGTTCCATGCATGTCGTCTTATGATGCTTCTGGAGTCTTTCGGCGTGTTTATAAGCGATTCGACTCGCTTTTTTCCGTAGGATTTGGGTAGGTACTCGGGAAAAGATGTTTTTAGGCTGTTAATCCATTTGGGATGGTCGTGGAAAATTTACTTCCTCGTGGCCTGGCGGCATGAAGTTGGAAAGCGATCTAAAGATCTGGTTTCGATTGATTCCGTTGATTCATTGAGTTTTAGTTCATTATGTTGTTTGATATTTTGGGAAATGTTCGCTGCCGGCAATATAACTCTATCGACCTAACCACAAGGAAAACACCAAGGTGAAGAAAGACTCGTGCCAGCGTACCCGAAGAAAGACCCGTGCACGAGACAGCGAACCACATCATTTGATCAATGCAATGGGTGGAAAACCACAAGGAAAGTGTTCATTAATTTCTCAATTGGTTACGCTTATTAGAGTCATAGTACCTATTCATCTTATCCACTCTCTTAGAAAATATTTTTGTTTCTTTTCTTATGCCATCCAGATTTCCATTTATTTTCCTCCCTTTTCCAAGCTTACCCATAATCGCACTCTAAAACATGCTATTACTTCATGTTTTCCTTTGCTACCATCTTTTGATTTTTCATTCTAACCATATTCCATGTCTAACAACCATTCATCTCTTTTTCTCTCTACCTAGTCCACTCTCGCCTCTGTTTTCCAAACCTATGCATTAAAAATCTCCAGTCAATTCTCCAGCTGCATCCGCAGCGACCTAAGTTTGTGAACCTTGCTCCTTATTGTAGTTTAAACGGTACCTTTACCGTAGATAAGTTCAAAGTACTGTGGGGATAACTGCGGCATTTACTCAGGCGAAGATCAATGCTTTGGGAATTCTCCACTGAGCGGAATTTGCGATTGAAATATCATTCGCCTGGACAGGGATGGTTATATATATCACCCAAACCTGGGGGAATATATTGACTATTAAAAATACGCGAGCGTCATATTATTTTGTGAATTCCACAGAGGATTAAAGAAACGAGAAGTTCTTATGAGGCGCTGTGAATACAATGACGCCTAGTACTCGTGTCATCGCGCTTTGTATTCTCGGTATCTTGTGGGAACTTCTCGATCTTTCAAAGCCTCTGAGAAATTCCCAGTAATCTTCTCAAAATTTCCACGTTACGGAAATGGATCCCTTCGACAACATTGCAGTTCACGTATCCCGCTCTCTGGTCTCGCCTTTCCTCCCGCGATCGGAATCATAGTTACCCGATTAATGCTATTTTATTTCGGAGTTTCGAGGCTTTATATATATTTTTTTTGGTTAAATCTGCAATCGGCTGTGGAAGTACAATCCAGACTCTTATTTTCGCTCCCGAAATTGACTCATCAAAGGCTCATGGGAATCTCAATTATCTCCCGACCTCGCCCTGGCGCTGACGGGCAATGGAGTTTTTTGATTCGCTCCCCGCTTCTACAACGCACACATACACACACACCACCCTTAACATGCTCCTCCTTTCACATCTCCGCGCTTCGGGATTTTGATTGTGCTCGCGGCAAGTTCATTTCGCGGCACAGAGAGAGAGAGAGAGGGGTATGTTGGGGGAGGCGGGGGATAATTTCTCGCGCAGTGGATATTCCCCATTCCCTCCCCCGTTTTTCTCGCGTCAAAAGGTGGCGGTGGATGTGAAAAGGGAGCCGAATGAGGCGAAGGGATGCGTGTGGTGAGGGGAAGGGAGGGCTAGGTGGCGCTTTTGAGCGGAGAATGGCGCGCGGCGGGACTGCTTCGAACGGGAATCATTCGCGGGGTGTGGTGTGCGCGTTCTATTTCCTCTGTTCCCCGGCTTGCGAAATGAGGAGCCGTTCCGGCTTGATCGGTGGCTTCCTTACCCAGCATCTTACTAAAACCCTCCCAGCCTTTCCCAGTATACCCGTGGTAATCTCAAAGCCATGTGCCTACATTGGTTTATGTTAAATGTTAGTTTAGGAAGATTTGCTTACAATTGGTTCTTCATTTGCTCGCCAAGGGAAAACGTATATTTACCAGGCGAATGAAATTTTATGAGGAGACATTTAGGTGTAAACGAGGAAAATAGAGAATAGATTAACGGTTTATTGTATGTATTAAATCCTAGGGTAATTGATAAAATGCTCGTTGTAATGATGAAGTTGACTAGAGTTCTCCTGCGTCCTCATTTCTTTGATATTTGTCTTCGCCCACGAATTTAAAATCACCCTGTATGCCGAGCATTTTACTTTACACCGTAGTTTAATGAAGAGTGTAGATGGCGTCTTGTTGCACGAAAGTGATGTCTGTGTTTTTTTTCATAATCCACCTAACAAGTCAATCGCGCAAAATTTATCCCAAAATTTTACTAAAAAATTAATTAAATCCAAATATTTACGAACATTTCTACGACCGCTATTATTATGGGAGCGACGGATAAACTACCTTAAGCCTGGTCTAACAAAAGTAAAATAAAAAGCCGTTAATGCTCTTAGGCTGCGTAATGATCCTGAGATCATGTTACTAAGGGTAAATAGTCGATGTTTACCTCTATGTGATCGTCTGAATGATTCTTGGAGGCGTACTTGATTAACCCTTACTCAGTCCCACTTATAATTTCCTCTACCTTGTTGTTCTTTATTACTATATTTTCTACGTAAAACCCGTGGCGCTTCCAGTAGTAAATCTCTTTTAGGATTAAAAATGAGAGAGAAATCGTACTTAAGTCTCAATTTTCCTTGTCATTATTTATTTAAAACGTAAAATAATTTAAGACATGTATCTTTCTGTATAAAATTTATGGTGCTTTCATTAAGTTTATATTATTTCTAAAATATTTCCACGAACATTGGCAGAAAATCTCATTCTTTGAATACTAAAATTAAGATAAGCTCTCAGCAGCTCGAAAACGGGAATTCTTACCACTTTAGCACTGGTCCTTGCCGAGGTAACTTGGAATGTTTTTCAGTTTGGTGAATATGTTTTGGAATAATGACGAAAGGCAGGGAATGATGGGACCGCGCAGTGAAAACTTGTGTGTGGCACATCTGCTTAAAATTCACTCCAAGCTGTTCCGTTGATTACACGGTGTATTGTTTGCCATCGCAAAAACCGATGTTTATATTCTCGTGGTTTGGAGAATCATCAGTCAAAACAATACGCGCACAGCCCGGGGAGTGGAGCGTTGTTTGTTCCGAGGGCCGCCTCCGGAGTGGTCCCTTGGCATTTTTACGGCGGACGACGGTGTGACAAATGGTGCTCGGTGAATAGCGTTTGTCGTCTGTTGCAGGCTTTCCGGGAACGGGCGGTTGTTCTATTCAGGGTCAGTCTTAGTGATTGACGGGAATGCGAAATGGAAATGTTTTGTCTTGTTCCCGGAATCTCGTGTAATTTACCCATGGTTTGGAAGAGGAGGTTCATTTCTTCGTGCGTTATCAATAAATATCCTCCTTTGGGCGCTATTTCTCGGAGAGGTAATGTACCCACTTGAATATTTTTATACACCACCGATGTTTAGTTTCGTTGTACCGGTGAGACCTATGCAGAATCCTAGGTCCTTACCTTTATGCAATTAGTTGATATGTGGAAATACGGAGAGGAAATAAGTTTGGCCCATCGTTTTTTTTTACCTTGAAAGGCAGCCAGGAGGAATCACGGGTTTATGTCTAATTCCATGGGTGGCATTCTTCACTCAAAGTATTATGTGCTTTCAACTTCATGCTAAGAGGCCGTTTTCTGCTGTTGGAAAGAATATTTTAACAATAAATTTTTTAAGCCGTTTGAGTAGGTAGGGTCTTATGAAGAAATAGAATATTTTTTGGGCAGAAGTTAAATTCAAATGAATGTAGTTCACAAAAAAATTTGTGGTCCCGTGTTGTAAGATTACTACCACTACCCAATAACGTATCACGTTTGTAGAATCTTTCTTCGGATGACTAGCAAGTGTTTCAACACGCAAATAGTTGAGACATGATGGCTGAGTGGGCTCCATATTTTGAGGACATTGATGCGTAGTGCTGCTGTGAACATATGGGCAGTAATATTTTATGGCTTTCAATTATCTCCGTGATAACGGAATTGGTGTCTTAACACTACTTTACAAGGCCTAAAACGTCGATGCTTTACAAGGCCTAAAACGTTCATTCATCCACTCCACAGTGTTAAAATGCCTATTTCCAAAGTGACGCTTCATCTTTCCGTTACTTGGCTTCATAGTAGTTTTCTTTACCTTCCCTCTTCATAATATTGTGCTTTTAAAGTCAAAAAATAAATTTTGCTCGTTACTTCAGTACGTTAAGTTCGGTGTGAGCGAAAAGAATCTTGCCCGGAAACCGTGCGAAATTGGAGATTTCATTTCAGGAACAGAATTATGTACAGAGCATTCTGGGACAATACTGTCACTTACTGGAGACCTGTTAATTTCAGACGGTAAAGAAATTGTGACTAGAATGTCGTTTAATGGAGCTCTTGGTGATGCGAAATTCTCTTGGGATTAGAAATTATAAATCGGAATTTGGAAATTACTATTAATAGCATTCTTTTATTTCATAAATATTGAAAATTAAGGAGTAGATAATAATAAATAGTTAACTAATAATGATAATTTCTCTTTTCAGGTGAGTTTTCCTGGCTCCTGCTCATGACTGTTTGGCAATGGATATCTCTTAGTGTGAGTGCTGCATATGGTGTCTCGTCTGCGTGCCTTTATGTGTGTGTTCTCAATAGTTGGTATAAAGCTCCTGAGAGCGAAAGAAATTAATTGCTTGTGAGAAATAACTATAAAAACGATTACTTCAATTGCCATCTGGATTAGTCAGGCATTAGGCTGAGAATCGATACGACCTGAGCCGCGAAATAAAAATGGATTTCCGAAAAAGATGCTCTCGCCTTCACCTTGAGTTTTTCCTCGGCTAGCGATGTAATACATTTGTTTATTTACCTCGTGTGCAACTGGCAGTGGAATTTATTCTGAGTTTCGACACTTTCCCGTGTAACACGATACGCTCTAATGTGTCATTAATTTATAAAGACTAATTATGGACTCAAATGAGCGAATTTCATGTTTTTTTTTTGAGTGGGAGAGATCGAAAACAAAATAATGAGGTATCACCTTTTTTATTTCCTTTATCAGCCCTTTGATACTTTTTAAAAATTAAGGCGCATCATTACGAAGCAATAATTACTCTAATTAATACAATTAAAGCGCTCTCCCGCGTTTAATCAGTGAGCTTCGTCCCTATCCCTCACAAAGAGTAATCTGGATTACGAATCCCCCGCCGAAGAAGCCGAGCGGATTATATATCCATTGTAATGTGTTAATATAAATGTTTTCTGCCAAGCACTTGCAAGAGTTTATCCATTATGCGTTCCCTAACGATTCAAAGTGAGCGTATATCTCGTATTTAAATTGAACAAATATTGCCTGAAAAGACTGTAATTCAAATATGTATTTAATGAGTGAAACTTTAATGAGCTTGTTCACAATATGTGGTTCGTACGTGCGGCGGTCATGTCCTTCTGCATAACCAGCTGCTCAAATAAAGTATAATAAGTCAGGTTTTCAATATGAATAATGCATGGAACATTTTTGTTACATATGTTTATTGTTAAGGATGTTGAAACTTGTGAGTGACTTCTTTATTGATTGACGCACTCATTACTGCCTTCCACATGTATGTAAGGTAGTGATGTGTGTATACAAGTACTAGCTTTATTACATTATTAAGCAGTTCTACACACAGTGTTTATTTATATTAAAGCAGGAAAACATCATTAATTTCTTTAGTTACCTTATGGAACCCGTGCCACGCATTACTGATTAAATGTAGGAATAGAACGGCAATGTTTTTCCAAAGTTGTATAGTTCAGCCTTGTCCTTGAAATATATATTTTTCTGTTTGTGGTAATGGTCGCTTCAGATACACCCTCGTAATGGTCGCTCCTGAGTCACTGTCACTCTTATATCGTAATTGGAAACGTCATTTCCGATTACACAGGTCTGCAAAAAAAAGATTTTTTTCAGCTGCATGAGATATTTTTTTGAATTATATGTTTTAAGGTACGCTGATTTCAAAAATAACTTCCATTACTCTCCATCACGTATAGTTTTTTTGCAAAATAAAAACAATAATGAGAAATCAACTATTTATTACAACAAACACACAGCATAATATTTATTAAAACCCATCAACCATTATTTTTCTTATTTAAATTTATACACAACTTTATTTTTACTCTTTTTCCTTGTGAAACCTTTTCTTCTTTTCTTTGATGCTTCTCCGAACTCGTTTTTGGTTTCCTTCTTTGGTTTCTCGCTTAAGCATCCAACAGTAGTCCGCTAACATACTGACATCCCATCTTCCTTGCTAACGTCTCTCGATATCACGTACATCCTGGTGAAATCTTTCACCTTGTTCTTCAGTGTAGGCACCCAAGTTTTCAGGAAAATATTCAATATGGGGGTGTAAGAAGTGAACTTTTAAGCTCATCTTGCACCCTTGAGCTTTATACGCTGTCTGCATGCGCTGTACAATAGTTTTATATTCGGGATCCTTAGCATTGAGCAAAAACTTCTGCACTACATTTTTGAAAGAATTCCATGCTTCTTTTTCGATTTCTCCCATTGATTCAGGAGAGAGGGGATCAGACAAAAGTTTTCTTATGTCGGGGCCAGTGAAAACTCCTTTTAACTTTGCTTCAGACAATTTCGGGAACTTGGAACATATATATCTAAAACAATCCCCATCTTTTTGCAATGATTTTACAAACTGCTTAATTAGCCCCAATTTAATATGAAGAGGTGGCAATAAAACCTTTTCTGGCGGAACCAAAGTTGTATTGATAACGTTTTTCTCGCCTGGAGTTAAACCGTGTCGTGGTGGCCAGTCAGTTGTTGTCCAGTGTAGCTCTCTGGCTCTACTATCCCACAAACATAGAAAACAAGGGAATTTTGTATAACCTGACTGTTGACCCAACAACATTGTTAGTATTTTAAAATCTCCACAAACCATCCAAAAATGTTCTTGATATTTGATTTTCTCAAGAATCGTTGCTAAGTCATTGTAGTTTTCTTCCATATGAACTGAGTGTCCCATTGGATGAGATGCAAATACATTTCCATTATGCAGCAAGGCTTTGAGGCTAGTTTTGGATGAATCAATGAATAAGCGCCATTCTGATGAATCATATTCTATTTCAAAGCATTTCGTGAGCCCACGAACATCATTACAATAAACCAGATTGCCCTCTTTAATGAAATACTGAGTAAATTCTCTCTCTCGATGTCTGTACCAGGAAAATGAGGTACCAGATGATAAAAGGTTTTTCTTTTTTAGCCTTGAACCTAGCAATTCGGCTGCATCTTTTGAAAGACCCAAGTCTCTGACTAGGTCATTGAGCTCAATCTGAGAAAAAAGTTGAGGTTCCTCGTCAACTGAAAAATCTGAGCTAGATTCGTTCTGGGGAGCAAACGTTTCTGAGTCCTCTGCATCACTCAGGATGTCATCTAAATTAGGAGGTGGGTGCGGAACTGGTATTTCAGAGCTATGGGACACTGGACGAATAGCTGAATCAAGGTTAGGGTAAGATATTTTCTTCTTATTTTTCGTATTAAATCCTTTCACGTCTACCGAACAGAAATAGCAGTCCGTTTTGTGATTTTTCTGTCACGCCATATCATAGGAATGCCAAAACGAAATGCAGTTTTCTTACCCTTAAACCACAAGCGCAGATCTTCCTCACATCTTCTGCACACCTTATGAGGAGCCCATGCTTTGTCTTGATCACCAAGTATTATTTTGAAGTAAGCAAAATAAACCTTCTTCACAAAATCACTTATGTTTCTTTGTTGACTCTTCACTGTATATTCACCACAAATATAACAGAAGCAGTCCGGAGAAATTACACAACCTCTATGAGCCATAACACATATATAAATACAAGAGCACAGTAGCGTTTGAATGCTGGATGTCAACTGACAATGAGTGTGGCAAGACAGGGTCAGCTAGATAATGAACTTAGCATGTTGGAGCATGATTAATCCAACTGCAACACGCTGAAACATGTTCTTTTCTGAAGTGCTTTGCTGAAATTAGGGTAAGAAATCTTAATTTTAATTAAATTTGAAGCTTAAAAAATAAAATACAAAATTTTAACTAAATAAGAATTTTACACAAAATAAAAATATAAAATTTAGTATTGTAAAAAAAATGATAAGATGGAATTTTTTAAATATTTTTTTTCGGTTTTAGGAAATCAAAATCTATAAGAAAATGTATAAAAAACCTATGCAGTTTTTTACTTGCAGACCTGTGTTATTAAGCCGTATATGCACCACTAGGCAGGTATTCTTGTAACTATCTGCGTGTTTGCTTTTAACTCCTGACCCTGAAATGTAATGGTACATATAAATTCAATTCTGTCACTAATCACAACATTAACCTAATCCTATCCTCTTACTTGACGTTCAGAATCCTGTCCCCATGGTTAGTTGGGGGATGGGACCGACGGCTGAAGTAATTGACATCATATGAGACAGGTGGGTAGTTTGATAAGGAATGGATTATTTTTAAAATTAGAATGAAACAAAGATTTATTCCCCTAGGGCAGCGGTTCCCAAACTGGGGGATCGACCCCCAGGGGGGTCGCGGGCCGTTCGTTAAGGGGTCGCGAGATGTATACAAATAATATGGTGAACTATGCAAGTGAGGATTGTAATTACTTTAAAAACAATATCATTTGAATGTACACATTGTTTGTTATTTTTAGGGGGTCGCGGCTAAAATGTATGAGTTAAAATGGGTCGCGGAAAGAAAAAGTTTGGGAACCACTGCCCTAGGGGCTTTTCTTTTATGGGACAAGAATCGATACATTAGGAAGAAGAAATACATTAGTCGCATGAAATTTTTAAAATTCTCAAACCAAAACGTATGAGAAGCAATGTGAAAAATATGAAGCGTATTAATTAGGTACTAGCTGAATTACCCGGCGTTGCTCGGGATCACACTTCCTTCATAACTCATCATGCATCTAAGAGGAGAAGGGTTAGTTGGTAGTTGTCAAAATATACCACAGTGTTATTAATTATTGTATTTATTAAAATAATTTGCTGAAAGCGCTGTTTTTAGACAAATACGATGCTTGAAAGAAAATCGATTGAAAAAATGAGAAACTTCATTCTTTCGGGTATCTGATAAAATAAATTTAAACTCACTATCTTGAGTGAAAGTAGTTTTGAAAAGCTGAAAAATAAACCACTGCACAAACCCAATGCTTAGCCTTCCTAATCAGCATAATTAAGCAAAATAAATTTTAAACGCGTTTAAGACCGAAATCTGGTTGTCAAGGAAATACGCTATTGTTGATTTCATAGAAAAAGTTTGGTTTTTGCAGCTAAAAACGCGATTTTCAGACAAATACGAATTGGGAGAGAAACATTGTTGAAAGAATCATAAACGCCATTCCTTCAGCCATTTGATAACAAATTCCCAACGCTCTATTTTGAGCGGAAGTAATTTTAAAAAGCAAATAATGAAACCACTGCACAAAACCTAATACGTAGCGTAGACCACCAAAAGGTCCCCATTTTGGGACCTTTTGGGGCCCTGAGATCTTTTTAAAATAGCCTACAATTTTCCTCCTGTCTTGAACTATTAGTCTGCAAAATTTCAGCACGATCGAAGTAAAACTGAACATTTGTATAAAAGACAGACAGACAGACAAACACAACATTCTTTTTTATGCAATTTTTCTTCTTTCAGGAGATATAGGTCTATAGATTCTTTTATATATTTTGAGTGAGATGTAAATACTGCAAGATATATGAATCGGTATTACAATGTAAGCATAAGCAAAAAACAATCGGCAACATATATGTTAACAAAATATAATATTTACATATTTTTGTCGCTGTCATCATTAAACGAATTATAATCGGAAAAAAGATTTATTATCCCAGGGACTTAACTTCAATAGGACAAGACACATTAAGTGGCATTTTTAAATATGCAAGCAAATAAGTAAGGAATTAAAGCAACGAGGGAAATAGCATTAAGCATTAAAATTTAACTATAGACAATACCGGCCTCGGTGGCGGCGGGGTAAAGTCCTCGCCTGCCAAGCCGAAGGTCGCGGGTTCGAGTCCCGCCTGGGTAGGTTTTTCCCATCCAGGGCATGGGTGGTTGTGATTGTCCGTTATGAATTGTTGATACACCCGTTGTAAAGGCCCAATGAATGGTTGGGGGTTTTGTCAAACAAATAAATAAATACAAACCACGCCACGAGCAATATAAATAAGCAACATGCAAAAATACATCGTATCAAAATGAGCCGCTCACAAAATACGATTTATGTATTTTAGACGTTCTCTTAATTTAGCATACAACTTCCTATTTCAAACCCTATTTGGGTAATGTAGGAAGTGTGGAGAGAAACCCGGCCACGGCTTCCTGCGCTTCACGGAAGACGCTGGGGTTGGGGGGGAGGGAGGGAGTTTGCCTCTTCATCGGACGGACGGAGCGCTAGATCTTGAAGTTCTCTCCACACAGCTTTCAAGTAGGGATCGATATTCCACAAAAAAAGGTATTCAACGTTGCCGGTATTGGAACCCGGGCCCTTGGGATGGAAAGTCGATACTCCAGCCAGCGCAAGAACCCTATTCTACACCTCTACCCCATAATTATCCCCTCCGTCACCGTATTCAACGTGCGTGAAAAAATAAAATACTTATTACTTATTTTATCTTAACTCCCAATGATTTCTTCCTATGATGAACACCTTGTGGCATTGACGAGATCAGAGTCGTTTTCACCTTCTAAGCGTCACCGGTGTCTTCCACTTTCACTCCGGCCCGGCGTCACGAAATTAAGAGAAGCGGCGTCGAGCACTCTGTTTTCGTGTCCGCGACCTAATTTATCCCCACGGCGAATGCTGGTGGTAGAAGAAGGTGGGAGGCAACTTCGGGTGTGGGGGTAGGAGAGGTTTAAGGAGCGTCTTGTTCGCCGTAATCGGTTGAGCGATCTCTTTAATACGTCCTCCAGGGTTTCAGTTCATTTGTCGGCCGTCCGCACTTCCTCTTTCATTTGTTCGAACGAGTGTGTTCGGGGGGGTCGTCGTGAAACAAGCGCCGTTCCCCCGATCCATCTTTTCTTCTTCCTCCTTTCTAGTTTTCCCCGAAATCCCGTCTCCCCACGGTATTCCACCCGTCTTCCTCTTGGTTCCCGCTACATCCCTCTCTCCTCCGTCGTAACCAACCCTCTCATTAAACCTCCTCCACCCACCCGCAAGCCTTTCCAATCTTCCCTTCCCCGTGTAAGGGATGAGGGACTCCTTCCTCCTTTCCCCGTCCCTAACCTCCGCCCCCCTTTCCTCTTCGCCCCCAGTCGGTAAGATCCCATCCGATGCTCGTCAAGGGCCTCGGATCAGCAGGGCTGCCACCTTTGGCGCGTTTGCCTCGTTTTATGCCTCCCTCCGGTCCCAATTTGATTCATGTGCATCTACATTGTACATACTCTGCAAGCTACCTCAAGGGTGTGGCGGTAGGTGAATTTTAACGAACATGCACTGCACTCTACGCTTCAAATGTTACATAAGCAATGCATTTTGCATCTACATGATTGAACAGATATACTGGAATTGTGCAGGAAACTTGCAAGGCGTGCTGATGGTACTACTTAGCATATCATTGCAGAAACATTATATAGCTTATCATCTAACTAGCTCTAGTACCTGCCGTATAACCTAATTATAAAGTATCAAAGACAGCGGCTATGGTATCTTATCGATACCTGCGGAATTAGTGAGAACTGCGTAACTATCAGCTGCCCGATGATTTTAAGCCGGACTCCCACGTATACATGTTTTGAACAAGTACTTATGACATTGAATAAAGAATTTTCCCTGTGAAACTAGCACTATAGAAAGGTATATTATTGTATCTGACTATACGATTTAGAGGATGGCGTGATTCGCCGGATTAGAATGAAGTTTAATTTTGTTTTTACTTCCTCAACGATTTCCTTGTTGTTAGGAGAGGAATACTAGAATACATTTTAATAACAGGGGCTTGAAGTAGAGTAGCTGTAACAGCTCTCATATCTTGGGAGAATATTTTAGGTGAATGGGTTAATAGTAAGTACATAATGCGATGGATTGCATTCATAAAGGACGAATTTTCAAAACAGAGGGAAATAATTGGGGGAAATTTTAGTAAGTACTTAGATATAATATAGGTTGAAATTCTAATATGGAACAAGAGGAAGTCATTGAGTTTCCCGGAAATCTCTATTTTAGTTGAGAGGAGGCTGACTAAATGCTTAACGCTTAACGAAGAAGTTGATGAAACCGATCAAACGTTAAGACAACCCAAAACGGCTTGTCAATTACGCCTCCTGTCATCATACGACCGTCTCCTTAGGCATAAGGTTATTTCGGCTCTATGAATATATTTCAAGTTTACACTGGTTAAAGCAGTTTACCTTATCGTGGTCTAATTAAGTATTCCAAAGAGGCTAAAATTGTCCTTGGCTTCATAGCGAGTTTAAACTTACTACTTTATCTCAGTATGCCGTCGGTTTAACTTTCCTCGGCCTAATTTTGCCGGGAGTAACGCTATTGAGGGATTAAATGACGATGTGAGTTCTATTCTGTTTCAATGGCGCCAGCCTGACTTCCATAGACATGGTCTGATAGAGTGAAGTGAGAAACCTGTGCGAAAAATCCGTGAGTGTACCCATAATTCCCTT
This sequence comes from Pyrrhosoma nymphula, assembly GCA_963573305.1. NCBI lineage: Eukaryota > Metazoa > Arthropoda > Insecta > Odonata > Coenagrionidae > Pyrrhosoma > Pyrrhosoma nymphula. The sequence goes on along the minus strand of OY754334.1, from coordinate 87,803,719 downwards.
CACGTCTATATCATTCACCTTTGGTTCTAAATCGTGGAGAACGTGTTTGTACTTCCCTTTGTAGGACTTTATGAAATACTACTTGAGGACTTGAGTGCATTATGTATGTATTTTTATGATGACTGGAAATTTGAATGCAGTACTTGTGGTCTGCGTGCATCCAGTGCACTCCTCTATATCATTCACCTTTGGTTCTAAATCGTGGAGAACGTGTTTGTACTTCCCTTCGTAGGGCTTTATGAAATACTACTTGAGGACTTGAGTGCATTTTGTATGTATTTTTATGATGACTGGAAATTTGAATGCAGTACTTGTGGTCTGCGTGCATCCAGTGCACTCCGATACTTATTTTGCGCTTAAATTTAGGAATCGAGAAATATGGGTCGAATGAAAAGTAAATCAAATTTCAACGCAATGCACGAATCCTGAGGAACAGCAGGGACGTGTATTTTCACTGGGATGTCGACGTGGCCAAGGAAAGATAGAATGAAGTGTAGTGGGAATTGAATCATATTTTCTGGTTCAGCCTTTACCTCTGTCAATTCCGCTGTGGCTTATTTCGGCTACCTGCTCTTAAATACGTGCGAATGATTTGTAAAAACGTTCATCTACCATGTTGTTTATGCTAGTTTAAGTGGTGCCTTTATTATCCCTTTTTTCTCTTTGGATCATCTTTTGTTTTTGGAATTTCTTTTCGGCCATGGCTCCCAAGGGATCATATTTCGATAGTTGTTTTTCAGTAAAGAAGCGATGCATGGAAATCTCTCACGCTATAATTTACAGTTAATTCCCGTCTTCTCTTTCCAAGTAAGAGCTCAATTAACAGCCGGTCTTGCAGTCATCTACGTTAGAGGGCTTTAATTTGCATCTTATGTTAATTCCATACTTATCGAGGATTTCCTCACTTAAAAATCTGTAAGCTGACGGATGGTCGTGCGGCAAGGAAAGTTTCGTCCGAAAGAGTTGCGGAAAGTGTCGAGTTTTCGTTTGAAAATAAGGAAAAAATAGGTTGTGTTTAATATTAAAAATATTTAATGATAAGTATGTGTATGTTTATGCATTTTGAAATATTTTTTCTTGACTTTCGAAAATATGATTCTATGAAATCTTTTGCGTAACATCCCGTATTTACCCCGTCACTTGGCTACCAGCGAAATGTGTGGCCGAAACTCGAAGTTCTATATTCGTCAGTGTAGGTTATCCTTTGATTTGAACTTCATCCTTTGATCGAGTCATTGAACGTAAACCTTCGTCCCTCTTGCGACGCTAGCTTGGGGATATCCCTTTAATACTGTGACGCTTTCTGCTCGATCACATAATTTTTTTAACGAATCGGGGCGTATTTCCTTTGTATTTGATCATAGTCAAAGGACTTTGCTCGTCTGCAGCATTAACTTCGTTAAAAGGTCTTAGGCGACGGCGTAGACGTCAACCTCCAAATTGAATTTCGTGTGTGTGTGTTCCACGCGGGTAAGGGAGTGAAATCTTCCGGCGCTAAGCTCATGGGAAGGAGTCTCTCCGTGTCGGACACGAAAAATGCTCAGTTTTTCATCAAGGAGCAGGGTGGCAACCCTTTGTGGGGGGGAAGGGGAGGGGCAAGCCATCCGCCCTGTAATCTCCTTTCCCTCGCCCGGCCCGTTTCTCACGCCAACTAAACCCCCTGCCCCCACTCAGGCTCTTTCCCTCCCAATACCCTTTTGCGTTTCCCTCAAAAATTCTTATTTTTTTCTTCCATCTCCCGAACCCTTTTCCTACTCCCGACGCACTTCATTCTTAATCCACCTACTTCTCCCGAAAACCCCAGAAACGTCTCGAAGTCTTTCGCGTTTCCTCTAACTCCTTCTTCTTCTTCCAGGCATCTTCTTCTCTTCTTACCTTCTCCTCCGAGCCTCTCACACCGAGTAAGCGTACCTAATTTCGTTACGGGCCTTGTTCCGTGAGGTGAATCCGTAGGGGTCTGCTGTAAGATGGCTTGTTCGCGCGCTCGAATTTCGACCGGTCTATCTGAAAAAATCCTGCGAGTCCCTTTTGTATCAGGACTCTGATCGAATTAGCTTTTAAGAAACGGTGACGATGAGGGGAATTGTTCATAATATTTTTCCCCGAAATGAATTTTCGTCACCCCCTGGTCGATTTCACGGTTGAATAAGTTTCGTTCTTTTCCTTAAAAAGGGAATTGAAGGGACTTTAAATTATTTACCTGACCCTTTCCCTGCGTTCCAGTTTTACAAGTGGAATACACACACAAAAGTATCATTCTATAGACTCTGAGAGAAACTTAACTTCTCATTAGTGCTTCTCTTATGTAACTTGATGATTGAACACATTCTCACGGTCGAGGTCAATGTCTGCACCCACCTTCTTGCAGTGCCCGCATTGGCAAGCTTTGTACTAGTCTCCCACGTGTACATTTTGCATATCCTGCGAGTTAGACTACATGTGTACTTAATCTATATCGGATAGGCATTTCTGGTTTCAGCAATTCCAGTTTTTTTGTCCTAATTGCGTCGACTGCAAGTTTTTCCTTGCATGATTGACATTCTGAGTACAAAGTGTAGCTTCCTTTTGGGTTTCGTCAAACGAAGGAGCGTGGAGTGATAATTATGCTTTTTTCTATGAGTAATGATAGTTACGAGCTCACTCACTATAAGACCATTTTCAATTGCTTTTATCGATCTCGGACTTGCGGCCTTGAAAACGTTGATAAGAGTGACGCTTGTAGGTCCAGAAGTCTTAGCTACTCTTTCGAATTAGATTCTGGGAAAATAGAAGTTTCTTATCTTCAATTACCGCTTTCAGTATTAATGGTAGGAGTCGTTTTATGTCAAAACAGTACAACAGGATTTTTTAGTTACTGGTATGCTTTTAAACCATTTTAAGTAATAGATGATGAAATTGGGTCGGAAGAATTCACTAAAAATGGAGAGGTAGGATGGGGTTTTTTCTATGAAAAAATATCATAAGGATCAACTTCTAATATTTTGTCTGAAAAACATGAGGCGTAGTTAGAAACTATACATATGATTGCAAGATTCACCCATGTTTTCCTCCTGCTATAGGCCAACCTCACTATAAAACCGGATTATAGATTTGGCTTACTATAAACGCGTACTGAAGAAAGAGGTTTAATCGGAAAATTGAAAATCATCGTCATGTTTTGAAATTTACTATCTGCTGCCCAGGAGACCAGTAAAAGTCGTACATCGTCACGAAACTAGTTATGTTTCCTTCATGTTATCCTTCTTTGATTAGCCTCCTTTCTAGCTATGTCCTTGAACTGTAAATTCAAATAAAGTACTCTTGTTAGAGCTCTTATTTTTACCAGTAAATTCCCTTGAATCGATTTGTAACTACCTCAACTGGTGGAATATCTAATGTTAAACGGAATTGTAGAATTACCTTCGTATTTATGTTAACTGAAGGAGGAAGCTTTATCGGGAAAATGAAAATCTGGGCTTTGAAAACCTTGTAAATCCGGAATTTACGATCTCTGGTCTGTGGCTATTTCAAATGCATAAAAATATTTTTCGCCTTACGTTTCGTTTAGCTATCTTATATTAGAAGTCTTGTTTTTTACGGTGGTTTTTTCCTAATCCACGGGTGCACACCTCTGCCAGCGGATCAACAAAACGGAATACTTAAATTAGCTTCCGAGTTACGTGTACTTCAGAGAGTTGTTTCTTCGGGAAAATGAATATTTCGAGAAATTTAGGAAATCCGATGTTTTACGGTTCCTGGTCTGAAACTACATCGTGTGTGTAAGAATATTTTCGTCTTATTTTTTTATTTGGCTAGTTTATGTCCAGGAGATCAGTATGAGTCGCCCCTGGTCACGAAACTAGTTAGTTTGGCTTCATCTCATCCTTCTTCTCTTTAACTTCCAACCCTCGCTCAGTCCTTGGACTCCCCGGGTGCTTTCAAGCCCTCCCCCTGTACCGTATTACTTCCCTCTTTGCCGCCCTGCCGGGTCACCCGCTTTTACCGCCCCTGGCTCTTATCTGCTGCCTCCGCGCTAGCCCTTCCCCACCCTCCCCCGCGGCCTTGATCCCCAGCAATATCCCTTCCCTCGTATTTCTCCTCTCAGGAGCGGCATCTTTCGTCTTCTTTCCCCGCTTCCTTTAAGACGTTTTTAGGGATTTCATTCTCTTTTCCCTCTCTGTACCACTCTCTCAAGTTTATTTCTTTTTTTTCCACCCTCAGCTCCTCGTGTCCACCCCTCCGGGAACGAATTTCCGTCTACTCGCTTTTGCTTCCAATTTTCTCCGTTGAAGAAAAAACGCTCTCTCTTCTCTTGTTCCCTCCCTTCAATTCTTCTCACTCCATCTCTCCCTCCTTCCATCTTCTCCCTCCCCATCCTCCACTTCATTTGTGTACGCTGTCGCTTTGCTATTGTGGGATCCATTTTGGCGAAAGCGTCGAGTGCGGGGGATCACGATGAGAAAGGTCTCGGGATTGTAATTTTGGGAAGGTTCTGATTTAGGACTTCCAAGTTGGTGAAAAGAGCCTTGGCGTATGAGCCATTGTGAAGATATTCAGTTTCTTTACAATGAGATTGACTGGTAAATGATATGAAGTTTTCCCAGCGAATACTTCCTGGATGAAGAGTTCTCGGGTTCCCCTTGGTTGGTTGTGTTGATTAGCACCGACGTTTCGATAGCCTCGTTTGCTATCGTCTTCAGGGTGAGTGGTATTCACTCTGAAAACGATAGTAGACTACGCTATCGAAAAGTTGGTGCAGGTCAACACCATCACCCTATGGGAAACGCTGGAACTCTTTATGCTTGATTAAATGATACTTTCTGTGGCATTAACCTTGAATGTTATTATGGTTATAAAGCTTATAGCAATTTTTATATAGTGGTCGTGGTTTTAAAAGCCTCCGGCGCGGTTTTATTTTTTCTACAGCACAAAAGAATTTTAGTAGTTTGAGAACCTAACCAACCATTGTCCCCTTAATGATTGTATTTAGTAATAAGGAGGTGGTGGGAAGCACGGAGAAAATATTATGGTTAGAATGAAAGGCAAACGGAGTCTAAGCAAGTGAAGGTGAAGAAAAGAAGCTGCTAAAGGAAACAAGGAGACATAGCTGGATTTATGAAATAACTTTAAATAGTAGGATGTTGCTGTGACTGTAGGGAGACAGCTTATGGTAATAGACATATGTTTTAGGTGTTCGTTTTTCTAAGGTTATTTCGCATCGTCTTTAAACCTGAGAAATTATGACGACATTCTGGAGGCGGGATTCGAACCCCAGACCATGAGTTGCTAGACCGGCCGGTGCAATGACAACCTGAATGCCTCCATCTGCATAAGAACGCCATTTCTGCTATGAAGTGGCCGGAACGGGATTGGTATTTTAGTTGGAATGAAAGGGAAAGGGAATATGATGCGCTGGAAAATTGAATGCTGATTGCAAGTTTCCGCTTGCGGGTGAAAAAGAGCCCTCATGAATGCCTTTATTATATCCATCCAAACTTATTGACATTTGATATCATGCCTTTAGTGGTGAGAATTCAGGTGGAATGGCGCTTAAAGTACTTCAGGTTCGTGTAGGCGTTGTGGCTTTAAGAATCAAAAGTCACAGGCAGTGGTAAAAAGTAACTTTATAGGTAATTCTGTGTTGACCGACCTATTCGACGACGAGCAAGGAAGGTAATCTCTGCTCTTCCACGAATTATTAATACTCTATTCTCAATCCATTACGATACAGATTGTGATCTTTATCTTAAAATAATACTCTGTATCATCTTCATATGCTTTTGATGAAGATCATACAGATATCATCTTTTGACAATACATGCATATGAGATGATACCCTATTTGGAAACAGGCCGCAATTGAAGTATTAATATATTTTGAAGTACACTGGAGCTTTTCTTCCTTTTTCACCATGAGGGTGTTTCACAAATTGACATCGTTAATCTGCCAGTATTTTCTAATTAAACCTCGAGTATGGCGATGATGTCTCAACCGGTGAATCAATGGTGACTATTTTCAAAGAGTTTTTTTTATAAACCATTGTCGCCCAGGACTATAGGCGCACATTGCTATTCGCTCTTCCACCCGAAGTGGCTGACATCTGGTGGTCAAATTCGTAGGCTTTCGAGAGGGGATAACGTGGAGGCGAGGACGTGCAAGTTGTGCATTTTCAGCTACTCTAAAGGCCGTTTTGCACGATGAAAGATTTTGTACAAACGAATGTACATACGTGATATTGCATGCTTGTCTCAACGAAATTAGAGCAGGTTCTATTTTACGTTCAGGCATTGAGACATTCGCACAAGCGTTCATACAATTTGCCGCTTTATAGGATACATTTTGTCTCATGCTAGAGTTCACGGAAGAGTTTGTACAAACAAATGTACTGTGTAAAACGACCTTAAGCCAAGTTGTTCTTGTTAGGAGGCTATATCTTCTTTCTTTTTAAAGAACTTGGTGGATTTTGAAACTGCCATCCTTAAATTAGTGGGCTCCTGCGTAATTTTTGACCGCTCTAGTTGATTTATTTTATCGGATTTATAAATGCCGTCGATGTGAATACGGGTATAGAGGCAATGAAGACGTTTATAAGTCTTGCAAAATATGCTCAGTTCCACAGTGCAAAAAAACAGAGCACAAAGCATCAAGGTGGGTTTAAAGAGGTAGGCTGCATCAACATTATCTGAATCAACTGAAATGGTGAGCTCGAGGTCTTCACTAACAGAATTCAATTTCAAGAATCACTGCTTTCTCTGAGCAGACCCTGTAGAGAACGAGAAAAAGAAGGCTTTTTAAAGTTTAAAGGCGGAAAGTGGTGTATGACACGCGAAAATTAGCTACTATATACAACAAACGTGTATGGAGGCTGCAGCCTTGTCTGGTTAACCATGGTCTTGCGAGGAATGACAAGAGTGAAAAAGTTATTGGTCGGCAGTCCTCCATAAATGATTTATCGCCGAGGAAGTTATTTACGATGATAAATTCCGTGTGAATTTTATTAGACCTCTATACCTGACTAACGAAATAAAAAAATCTGCAGAACGGCCCAGGAAATTTGTCAAGCGTTTGCACAGCTTGTGCACAGCCAAAGAACAGTTTAGTGAACGGTTCATTTTCACCAGAGTGATAACTACATTTACAGAGGAATGGAAGAAATTTATTCTTGCATGGAAGAGCTCAGTAACTGCCCGTTTTCCATAGACGAATTAATGGCCGCAGTGACTGGGAAAAATGTCATTAGGCAGAACATCCAGAGTTAAGTGTTCGATACTAACATATACCCACCTGTATCACACAAAGAAATGTACCACGATTGCACCAGCCATTACCTCTGTGCTTCGTCCGCGTTCCTGTCCTCAATATTGAGTAGCCTCTCCCAACAACTTCACAGAAGATTTGCATCAAAAACTTAGTTAACATTCTCGTAAGTTTGGGATTTTGTTCATCTTACTACGAAGTCCAAGATTTAGAAATTTATGAACCATGCTCAACCAGCCTTGAAAACACGACCATTCAATTAATTTGTTTTTGACAATGCTGATATTAATGTAAGTACCATTGAATACTTTCCACTCTATGGGTAGTGATATTGTTGGAAGCGAACTAACACTTGTGAAACACCCTTTTTGTTTGCCACGATCTGACAATGAATGTACCCCTCTGTAATTTCTTCTTCCGACGCTCACGATAGCTTTAAAAATAAGATATAAACATAGATGAACGGGATAGAGTGATGTGCGGTTTCCTTGCAAAATTTCGGAATTTTCCCAGAAAATTCCAATTGCTGTAACTTTTGACCAGTTGAAGGTAAACTATTAAATGATGTTCCACATATTACTATGGGCAGTACAATGATCACCGTACTAACCTAGCCTAGGTATATTAACAATATACAACCCTAGAAAACGAGAAAGTGCGATGTGCGGTTTTCTTACCAGAGTCCGGAATTCTCCCTTACATTTCAAATTATTGTAACTATTGACCAGTTGAAGATAACATATTACATTGTCTCATTTTAAAGATAATGTAATTCTGTACATTTATGCTCCCGAAGACTTTGCTGTAAAAGTAAAGGCTGAGCCGCTAGAAGGAAATGTTTGTCAAAAAACGGGAGGAAATTGAGCGTTTTTCAAATATTTACTATTTTCGCTAGCATATATCTCGATAACTATGAGGAAAAGAAATAAATGTATAAGAAGATATTTTGTAGTATATTTAAATAGCTTTAATTTTTAATCCAGTAATATTTTCGCTACCACGCACCGTTTTCAAGATATGAGCAAAAAACCAAAAAAGTGACTTTCTGCGCCTCCCCCTCCCTCCCGCACACCTCCTTGGTCCGAGGACTTTTAGTATGTATACCACGTTTACCTCCTATCAAATTTAAACAAATCCCTTAAGTTTGGTCTCTGTCCTCTTCCATGTCCTCTACAACTCCTTCATTGACTGGACTAAGAGTAATTCAAGGTGACTACGTTCGTGTAGTTGTAGAATGCATGTATATTGAGGTCACTCTCCATTTTGATGACATCTGTAGTGTAGTGTTGCATGCTTGTGAGGCTTCGCCTCATGACAAGCATTAGCGATTTATGCTAATGCATAATTAGTCGTAGTTACACTAACTTTAGGGTATAATGTAATGCATGTTGGTGAATACTCACCCCCTGCCACACACCCCTGAGGTGGCTTGCAGGGTATTTTGTAGATGTAGATGTAGATGTATGTCGTACTGACATCAAATCCCTCGATCCCCTCTATATCCGCCATGACACTTTTCAGTGCTGCTCTCTATTGGCCGGTTGATTTGCCAATAGATTTCTTCTTCTCCATGCTCTGTCAGCTCTCTCTGAACTCCAATATCGGCCCACGCCACCCACCCACGCCCGAATTTCTCGAACGAGGAATTTTTGCATGTGCCCCCTACGATGGGCGTAGCGCTGTCATCGGACATGCCGAAGGGGCGACACACCGCCCCTGTGCTTTGCCTCTATTTTTTATTCCATTCCTTGAAGAATATACCCATTTTGCCTGTCTCTTTTCTCCTCCGTCTTCGTCATCGAGATAGGGTGACAGAGTAGTGGTCTACCGTATTTGTGAAGTACTTCACTCTTATTATTTCGTTATCAACTTATTGCATGCCCATAGTTGGCCATGTCCCATTTTTCCGAAACATTTCGCACCGTAATTCAGTCTCGTTACACATTAACTAGAAGAACCTTAGTCGACTCTATTTTGCAGTTAGTGAATAATGGAGTGTAATTAGTTTTTGTTCTTTGTTTACTAGTAATTTTGCTTGTTTTCCTCTTATAGAAAAGTAACTCCTAATTTTACCACGACGCGTCGCGACGTCTGTAGTTTTTTTACCAAAGGGTGTATTTCTATAGTGATAAGCATCGTAGTGAAAAACGTTTTAGCTTGGTCCAGTATAAATAAGTTTAGACCAATTCAAGTACAATTTAGGGGTTTTATTTGAAAAAAATACGCGAATGCCATTCATACCCGGATGACAAAAATGAAATTTATCTTCTGAATTCTTAAGAAGTTATTTCAAGATAATTAATCTTTGAAGAAAAATTTCAATTCCGAGACAAATTTACGTAAGAAAATAGTCTTCTATGTTAGTCAAGAAACAAATCCCAAGTTCGTATTTTGAGATTAGCTTATTTAAATGCGCTTTCAAAGCTTTCAATTCCTTGACTTATTGTGAAGTTCTGCAATCTACATTGCAATCGGTGAGGGGAAAGAGTTGAAGATTGAAAACCTATTTCTAGCGTAAGAACCCCAATATGGCTTTTCTACGCGAGGAAGTTGAACTAGAAGCCTTATAAAAAAATCAAAGGGAGTGTAGTGAGCTGAAATTTTGATTTTGTCTTAATTTTTAATAGGGATGACACGGATACGCTCGTGGTGTTTTTCTTCCTTATGAGCAGCTTATAAATGGATATTTAAACTGTAACGCTAACCAGACGCCGCTTTTCTCCAATAGGTATATGCTTACATATTCCCTCTACCATTTCATTATAAATTGCAGTAGTGCGGAAACGGTACAAAAAAGTTTCAAAATCTTGTGGAATTAAATCGCACTTGCAAGTACTTAACCCAGGAAAATATTATATGTAACGATATTAGCCCAAATTGTGTCTCCTACCGTAAATAAAATTCGCAGTGTACCATTGAAGTAAGATTACTGAGGAATAAGACCGTAAACAATTTTTTTTAATTAAAGGTTAATCCGAATTGTCAATAGGAGCAGAGGAAATATACTCCTATGCATGAATTTCGGTCATCCAGGTGCCCATCAGCTGGAAGAGGTTTCTTATCTAGTGAACATGTGTGTTGACCGAGGCTAAAAGTCAGTGTGTGTTGAACATTTAGCCTCGGGCAAGTGTGTCCAAGTGTACTTGGACTTATAGCCTCGGGCAACACGTACGTGTTCTCGAGATTAGAAACCTCTCCTAGCTGATGGTCACCTGGATGACCGAAATTCATGCATAGGAGTATATTTCCCCTGCTTCTATTGGCAATTTGGATTTATCTTTAATTTAATTTACTTTTTATTTGCTCTCTCCTTTAATTATAAGATCATTTAACCATTAGAGATTGAGGGGTAGGTTGGCAGAGCTAAAAATATTTCAGAGATGGAGGAAGATCGGCACTAGCATACTCTTGAATCGAGTTCCTAGATGTTCTCCATTTGGCGATCCATCCGTTAAACTGACTACAGCACTGTAGTTCTCTATTCATATCACCCAAGCACTGGTCTGGACGCCTCTATCAATCTAGGCATCTTCATGAATTCGAGCCCAGCCCCTTGGCATGGAAAGACAGCAATCTAGCTACCGCAAGAATACGATTCGCAGTCGTTTCTTGCTGCAACCCATGCCTCTCTTATTCTTCCTAACCTCTTACTCCCCCTGCCCGTATCCCAATTCCTGTTGACTCCCCCCATTCCCTCCCCATAACGTCTCCTTCCTCAATCCTTTGCTCTATTTTTTATCTCACCCGATGCCCAACTTATGGGCCATAAAAATGGAGGAGTGCCCACATATCGTCCAGGACGCTTGTGGGCTCCCTGCCCAGCCTTTTTTCTCTACCTCCTTTCTCTCTCTCTCTTTCCCTCTCATCCTCTCTCCCCTTTCTTCTTCCTGAACTCTACTTTCAGCCTCTCTCCGTCCCGGGGCACACATTCACAAGGATGTCTTCCCTCCCCGCACTTGCCGAAGATGCGTGTGGGCGATAGATGAGAGCCTTTGAAAGGGGACTTCATGGAGGATGCGGGTTCCTTGTTCCTGATGTACGCCTCTATCTACGACCCTTTTCTCTCTCTATCGATCCATCCATGATTGACCGGTGATAGATTTTAGAACCGAAACATCGATTGTTCACAGCCGATTATTTCTATACGATTTGTGGATCTCTACTGTATAGTAGATAGAGCGTGGCGCCGTATGGATCTGAAACTTGGACATTGCAGATAGAGTGCAGAAAGAGGACGTGCGTAGGCTGAAGGCCTTTGAGATCTGGGTGTGATGAAGAATGGAGAGGGTGAGCTGGTGTGCGAGGAAGACATACGAGGTGATGTTGGATATGGTGGGGGAGGAGAGGAGGTTGGTGGCGGAGATTCAGAGAAGGCAGAATAGGTGGATGGGGAGGATGCGTTGAGAGGTGAGGGGAGGTTGAAGAGGGTGACGCTGGTGGAGGAAGGAAGAGAATGGATTTTATAGGATATAATTTAGGGTAATTTTTCCCCGTACTACATGAGGCATTTATAGTGGATTATTCTCTCTTGAGCTGTTCATATCTTCTGTCTCCTATTATGCCGTCCAGAATGTTTGCTCTCTTATTTTCTCTTCCGCGCTTGCCCATGATTCTCCACTCTATTTCTCTCGTCAACATGCCCTTGTCAATCAGAGACTCCTCTTTCCACTTTTGACGACTCCTTTCATTTTATACCTTGAGCTCCTATCCTCTTCTACCAAACTTTCCTATCCTTCTGCATTTGTCTTCTTTGTCATTCAGCCTACCTTTTTCATTCTTCTCGTCACACAAATCTCATTAGCCTTCAGTCCTAAACCCCTTTCTAGGTTAATAATGTTAAAGCTCAAGTGATCTCTTCTCTTGGTCTTTGCTCCGAGTCCCCGTCACTGACTACCTTATCTTCGTAAATGATTCCCCAGAGAAGGAAGTTCTGCGTTTAGGGTCCTTATTACTCAAACCTTTCTCATTGATGATACCTTATAACCAAGTTTTATAATACCTGGTGAACATTAACCGATAAATGACGTTGCCTCTTCATTAACTTGATGATTCTGAGATTTTGGGGTTTGCATGATACATCAGGCAGACGGTTTGTTGACGTGACCGTTATCTACGTCTGATTGCCCTAATTTTCCGTCTTAATATCTTCTTCACTAATGGCTTTTATTATTTTTAACAATGGAGGGGATTGAGAAGAGGTGACTCCCACCTCCTTACGGGTCGTCGCCCCATCCTGCTTCACCTCGTGGATTTACTGGACCCGACTAGCCCACGGTGGCGTAAAAAAAAAACATTTAACAGTTTTCACGGAAAACGGGCAGTTGAAATTTGTGACTATTTATTTATGAACATATAAGATGCCTGCAGATAAAAAAAGCATCTAGAGCTAAAATATTTTTAGATTTTTTCCATTTTGATATTGGGAAATCATAACCAGACTCTGCCTCATTAAAAGTGGAAAATTTTAAAAAAATCAATTTTTGCCAGCTTTTTTCGAGTTCAGCCCACTGTGTGAGGTAGGAGTACATACATAGTGCACTTTAGTCCCTCTTCCGGGACCGGCTGAAAGGGCGCGATTTAAATTTCGATGCGACGGATTCTGCTGGGGATGGATGGTTTGATGTGAAGCCTTATGGTGCGGAAGAAGTTGGGGGCATTCGTTAAGGGCCTAGTGGGATCTCGTATTAGGAGGATTTTTGTGCCACTTTCAACCATGCACGAATTGTAGAGGGCACGCGCGCTATCCCTCCTATGTATTGCTTATGGCAGTAGAGAAACCCGATTATTGTGACATCAGACACGGTAAGGTTCGTGGCTTTTGTATGATGGAACTCATTAACCTCGTGGAATATCTGAATATGATCACTCTCCGGGTTGAGGAATCGTGATAGTGAGTGGTTATAAAATTTCGTTTTACTGTACTGCATTGAATTGCCAATAGAAACGGAATGTAGACAATTTTCTGGTTCAGAGCCACACATCTATCAGACTAAGGCTTCCATTTGAGGATGGAGCATTTTTTTCTTTTTTCGGACACCCGAACACATTTTCGGGAAAGAACCCAGGAAAACAAATTATTTTTGCGAAAAAGAAGTCACTTAAACGGAGGTATTTCCTTCAATATCGGTTAGCTTCCCGTGTCTTCAGTTGCACGCCTCGTCATTATTGTGGACACAACTTTCTCCACTGAGAGCGTGTCTAGCCTATACATAAAGAGTTCCTTACTGCCCCCCTGTAAACAGAAATAGAAGTAGAATAAATGCGAAGAATTTCCTGCAAAGACAGAGAATGTAATGCATAAGGCAAAAGAAAAATGTTGGGATGTTATAAAGTGGTATCATGAAAGAACAAGGCGATTATCTAAAACGAGAATGCTGTGGAGAGTTAAAAGCCAAATAATCTTCGGATTGGTTATGATAATGACAGGATGCTGATGATGATAATGACTTACTTATCCCCACCCGTCGATTTTCTTTTTAAGTGCCTATTTGAGAGAGAGAGAGAGGGATTAGGCGGCTGGAATGAAATACGGAACAGGGCAAGGGGTAATTGTACTTAAGATATTTGGAAGAGAATTACTTACCTTTGAAAATGAAGCGTCCAATAAAAGGAAAAAAACTAATGGCAGTAGCTCAGGGGGATTTTTTTTAATTAATGAAATTCCAAATACGGAGCATCTCGTTGTATGGCAGATAAACGTGTGGGGTATGGAGAAAGAGGGCTGGAGTAGATTACGAGGCATTTGAGATAAGGACGCGGAGAAGGATGGAGAAACGCTGTTGAGAAAAAGGAACAGGGATGTAGTAACGGCTGGTAGGTCAGGAGAAGAAGGCAGGGACATTGCTGTGTTGAATAGCTAATATTTGATTAAATTAATGATTGCGGATGAAACAGGGCGTAATGAAATACCTACTTTGTATGCATCCAAACAGGATTTTGGTTTAAATAGGTGGTTTCATGGTTATCTGGAGCCATGTGTATAAACCGTAGAACTGAATTGGTCTTACCCCCGGTAAAAGCTCCATTGAGCGACGAATCAGGTAGCTGATGTTGAAACCAATGACATTTGCTTGTTCCTTATTTTTGAATCGTCCAGGAAGTATTTCAGCATGTATTTTGTCTGGGTAATTAACTCCTAAATACGTTCCTGCTAGCGTAATAATTATGAAGAAAATATGTTTCTGTTGTGGAGCATGCATACGCGGAGTATTTGTATTCTATTTCTTATATTTTCATTCAGAATTGATGGGTCAACTCCACGGCTCCTAGCTCCACGTCCTCGTTTTCGTGTTGGTGGATTTTTGGTATTGCTCGAAGGCCCCACTATCACTTTCGATTTCTTTATGTAAGCCCAGATTATTTCCGGATCATTTTAGAGCGTTTGGAAGAGTAGGGCTGGATAAGCTTGTGTCGATTCTCTGTTTTGTGTTCCCGCCAAGCGTTTGTTTGGACTGCGGGGAAACTGGATCGGTTTTGGTGGAAGTCCAAAAAGAAGACCTTAATTAAATTTTCAACTCGAAGCGTCAGGATAATTGTGTTTGGAACATCATGGCAGTAAATCTTCCAGCTTTCATATACATTCAAGCTTGTTCTGAATTATAATTGAGTAGAGTTACCTAATATTTGTAATTTTCGAAGAACTCACTCCAGGGTGTCTAGCGACCGGGAAATCTGGAGAAACCGGGAAAAAATGGAAATGAAAATCGCCGGGAATAACCGGGAAAAAGCCGGGAAATTTGTCAAGCAAGTTTTTCAAATCGCTGGGTATCGAAGAAAAAATAGGGGAATTTCTTCCTTGGCACGGAAAACAATAACCTAAGTAGCAGTACTGACCGAACGAAACTCCAATAGGCTGCGGAGGTGACGTGGAGTAGCGGCATATGCGCTAGGGCCAGTTACTGAAACCCCACGTTTCCAGCTCCCAGAGTATTCATTTATGTCGGTGAACTTTTCTCGGAAACATCTTTATTATCCTGCTCTGTACAGAGGCATTTTGAAGGGAATATCTTCTCCGGCGTACCGACCCCACTCTTCCGTCCCTTCGGTCGGCAATTGGTCTCGACCCTCCGTGTCATGAGCAAACCCTCTCACAGCATGGGATTGCGGTCAATTTGTGTATGCTCAGTGGTTTTTTTTAAACAATCATTTATTGAAAACGTGAGAAAATGGATGTCTGAAATGAATTCTTCGTGTTTATTTGATCGTTTTAAAATGTGTAATGAATTTCTAGCTGAATTCAATCCGTTCTAGCGTAACTTTGTGGAAGTCTATTTTCAAATAATGACAAGGCCAACTATGTTTAAATCCACAGAGTATTTTATTGGTACAACTAGTTTCAACGCTACGGTATCATCATCAGGTACAAGCATTAAAGTCGTAGCCAGTGGTATATATACTCAATAGTCAGGGTGGAGAGGAGGGGAGGGATTAGGGGAGGGTGGGGTGGTGGTATGGCGGGGGAGGGGTTAGGTGTATTCTGGGAAGAGTGGTGTGAGGGTTATGGGTCAGTGGAACTGTAAACAGCGGGGTTCAAAATTATTATCCCTAATGACCAGGGAAGCTAAAGCCGTTGAGTCATAGAGTATAAGTCCATCTTCCAAACCTTTCATAACAGAGTTAAAACACAAAGGTATTTCTTAAAAAATTCTTATCCCTAATGATCAGGGAAGCGTACGTAGTGAGTTTGAGTCACTGGGTGTGAGTCCATTTTCAAAAATATCCACAACAGAGTTAAAATTTCCTATTCGTTAAAGACAGGGAGGTTTCAAGCAGTGGGGAGGGCTTGGCAAATATTATGTCATTTAGAATTGGTCCATTTTTTCGTTGTCTTCTTATCTCCATCTCTTCTAACTTGTCCATTTTACACCCTTTCCTCGTCACGGGTAGTATTTTCGGCGTGAAGTCACTTCCCTGCCCCTCCTCCAACAGATGTTTGGCGAAATGGGATTGTGAAACATTCCCATATATGAGGCATCTCGGTGTTCTTTGGCCCTAGTGCGAAAGGATCTTCCCGTTTGACCCACGTACGTTGCCCCTCAGTCTTTACACGCCAGTTTGTACACACCACACTTATCCACTGGATCAGTTCTGTCCTTACGGCTTGGCTACAAAGTAAACCTCTCGCCTTACCCGTCAGTTTTTTTCTTTAGAATTCGGTCAATTAAATTTTCACGGTAGCCATTTTTTGACGCAAGATATTTGATGGTCTTTAGTTCCATATTGAAATTGTCATTAGAGAGGGGAATTTTTATCGTTCTATTTAACATAAAATGAAAAGTAGAAAGTTTTTGTGAGAAATGATGGCAGGATATAAAGGGTATTATCTGGTCTGTGGTAGTATTTTTACGGAAGATAGAAAATTCTATACTTTGATCTGTTTTTGACATTGTAATATCTAGGAATTTGAGCTTGCCTTCCTTCTCCTTTTCACATGTGAAAACTATTTTTTTTGGATATGACATTAAATGAATTGAGGAAAATTGCACCTGTCGATATTGCGAAGACATCGTCCACGTAACGGTACCAACAATACATTTTTTTAGTGTTCACCGAGTTGTTGTCAAAAAGCTTCACTTCGAAGTCGTCCATGAATAGGTCAGCAAGGAGAGGAGTCAAGGGCGACCCCATTGCCAAACCTTCCAATTGTCTGAAGTATTCACCATTAAACTGAAAATAGTTTTCCTCCACAAACACTTTAAGTAACTTGGGAAAATCTGTTACAAAGGGCGGCTCTGCTCCTGCAATGCTTGTACCTGATGATGACGCCGTAGCGCTGAAACTAGTTGTACCAATGAAATACTTTGTGGGTTTAAACTTAGTTGGCCTTGTCATTATTTGAATTTCTAGCTGTTATATAAAAACGATTTTTGGATATTAATCGGAAAGCAATGGTTAAAAGAAAGCAGAAGACAACTCCGTTAATATAAGAGCTAGAATTTCGAATAAAAATTTGAGAACACACTGCAAAACACAAGTAGTTCATTTCAATGGTTAATGTTTTTGTATATCCATCGAATATTTATTTAGAAAATCCACCGCTAAAGGGATCAAGGGTCGAGCGAAGTTGCCTATGAAAGGGTCTTGCCCCCACTGAGTAGGGATGCGAAGGGTCGAAAGAACACCCTATAGAATGTATCAGCGGTGGTCACTTTTCCACCCTAGACGGCGTCTATAGGAGACGTTTGTTCTTTTGCGTAAAGAAATCTCCTTGTGCTTATGGCAGACGTCCGGTCTTTTGCGTAAAAAAAATCCCTACTTCTCTCTGTGACGTTCGGTGCGAAGGGTTAAAAACATAAGTGCGGTGAAGTGTACATGAGGAAAACAGAAATATGGGGGGGGAGGCTAATTGTGTTTCGCAAAAACACGCTGGGCTAAAACAATACATTCGGGAAATGTGAGAAAAGTAGGCGGGAAAAACCGGGAAATATTTTTTTGCCTTGGCGCAAGACACTCTACACTCATTCCTTGCCGGATTTTAATTTTAATAGGAATTTGGTGCTTGAGAGTATTTTTTGGGAGTATGGAAAACCCTATGAAATCACTTATATTTTTATTTTGTTCTCTTTCACTATTTCGAATATGAGGTAAACTAAGTAGTTACTGCTTCCTCGTAAAAGAGTCAGAGGACCATAAATTAGACCGCAATATGTAGTTTATACAAATCAGCGTTGCAATCCACGAGTTTTGTGACTTGGACAAAGTATAAATAAGCACCGTGAGACTAATCGCCCCAAAACATTTAGTGGCGTCACCAGCTGAGGAGATTCCGGGGTATCAGGTTCGTTGGGTGATATCTTAATAGCATTTTTCGTGCAATACTCCATCCCTAGGAGGAGACATTAAACTGAGGGCCATTGGGCGCCTTTAGTTATGAGCTAGCTGATGCTGACGGTTGGGTTTCTCACCTTAATGTATTTTAAAAATACATAACTTATCCGACATGTGAGTGTGGAGGATGGAGAAGGTGCGGTGGGCGGAAAGGAAGACCAACGGGTAAGTGTTTGGTATGGTTGTTGTGGAGAGGAAACTTCTGGAGGAGATTAGGAGGTAATGTAGGTGGTTGGAGGAGGTAATGAGGGTCGAAGGGTTGCTTAAGGCCGTGATAAAGGGGATTTCAGGGTATTTTGTAGATGTAGAAGGGTGTGTAGCCGGGGTTGAGTTGTCACTGTCATGCACTACAATGTACCCTACTTATGAACATAGCTACGAATATAGGCTCAGAATATAAACCTGCAAATAATTGTCAGGAAGTGAAATTTTACCTAATTTAACAACACTATAGGCATGCCAACAATGCTAGAGATACTATTTGCATTACTGTGTGGGTATTACATAAGTCTTGAGTCTCTGTCCATTTGTGTAGTTTCAAAATACATATATATTAATGGTCCCTCTCCGTTGTGATAATATCTGTAGTGTAGTAGTGCATGCTTGTCAGGCTTCGCCTCGTGACAAGCATTAGCGATTTATGCTAATACATAATTAGTCGTCGTTACACTAACTTTAGGGTATAGTGTAATGCATGTTCGTGAATACTCACCCCCTGCAAAACACCCCTGAGGTGGCTTGCAGGGTATTTTGTAGATGAAGATGTTGTTTAAGCGGGTAAGGGGGAGAAAGATAATAGGTTTTATGGGTGGGATGAAGAGTAGTAGGGCGAATGCTGAAATGAAGAAAGAACTTTTGTTGGTAGGTAAGGCCCTGCGCATGCAAAATCCAGAGGAATTTTTATTCACTTCCATTTAAACCTACCGTAACCGGTAAGCACCCGTAATATTAATTATCCTCTTTGGGAAAACAATGGCCTCAGTTGTCGATCGTCTCCCCAAATTACCATCCGACCCCTGAAAAACAGTGACGCGGACCGGGATTCGAACCCAGAGCACCGGAATCCAGGTGTCTTACGGAGATATTCATGGTATCAGTGGCGCACGATGCATAATCGATCGACGTGCGGGTCGTCTTAGGTTCCGAACCGTGAGACTTTTCGAGGAATGCCCGCGAATTGGGAAATATAGCCTCCCAGTCTAGTCGTGGCCTCGTTACGGAATCACCGTCCCCGTTCAATGGTGCTCAAGTCGCGCGTCAATGCGTAGTGCTTTTTCGAATCCCCCGTCGCGATGCGTCGGGATGCCGGTTGAGTCCGTCGCAATCCCCCGAACACGCCTCGACTCTTCTCCCCCCACCCCCCCTCCCTCATTCCCAGGCGTTTGATGAGAAGTTCCCCCTTCCCCTCCGACTCCGCCCCCTTCATCACTCTCCGCACATTCCCTCGTTAATCCTTATCGCCCGCGTCACCGCTCTCCGTAAAAGTCGGCCAGCCGCGGCAATCCCAGCATTGGAAAAGCATCAGCTCTGGGTCCGGTCGTTTACTTTTCATTTTTCCCGTGCGAATTCATTTGCTCCACCCTTCCGGGTGCTATCGGGAGGGGTGGAAGTCACAGGGATTTTTTTCCATAAGTTTCTTCGTGGTTGTACGGTGTGAAGGCTATAGTTCTCTCCGAGGGTGTAAGTTGGATTCTTCGCAGTAGAGAAACTTCTTTGGCCGGATCCCGATTCTTCATGTCATGTAGAAAGTTCCGCCAGCAAAGTACTTTGTCCTTCGGATGCGACGTTAAATTGTGGGCCCCTTTCATTATTGGCGGACTTCCCGGAGTGGGATTGGTCGTCTTTCAACTTCTCTAGCAAGTGGCATGTTGTTGGAAGATCTTAGTTGTCGTAATGCATCATTGATCTTCGACCTTTCTCCACTTGGAAAAATTACTGGGTTTTTCGTACTTCAAGAAATCCAATGAAAGGAAACATGACCCATCGGGGCAAATCTTGGGGATGAGAGGATGGTCTCCCACTTCCGACCGCATCAGTGGAGAGGTGGGACGAGGGTTATGAATTTTTCGTATCCATCTTATTCGTACCCCTCCCATTCCCTCCTTCCTGTCCCCTTTCCGCTGCCTCTTCGCCCCCTCCATTCCCTTCCCTCGTCCAATTAGGGAAAAAGAATTTCATTTCCTGAGGTTTCCATCTCGTTTTATTTTTATTCCCTCAGCAGGATATTAGGATTTGCTAGCAATGGGCGACGACGCTCGAAATTCGCGGAACGCGCTGGTTAGTCGCTCGGCTTGTGGGTGAAAGGCTCGGACGTTTCGTGCCCCTTTTGTTGATGGGCTTTTTCTGGATGGTACGCTAATACCTTCACATTTTAAACGTAACCTTTCGGGTCTACTTCCGTGGCGATTCTTTCTGCCTAAGAGGCTGCAGGTCAGGGGTTGAATTTTTATGAAACGATTGCAATAGGCGGGGCTTCGATGCGACAGCAGTTCCCTCATATTGACAGTGATATGAATTACATCTGAACATAAACGGTTCAAGGCTGTAAACAGACTCATCTCCGGCTTTTTAAAGTGTATTCTCACTCTTTTCATGGCTAGTAGTGTTCATTTAATAGCTCCTCCATTCATTTTTTTTTAAATCATCATTGAAGCTACTAGCTAATTTTCTATGTGCTTCCGTTGACGGAATGGAAAAGCTTGGTGCTCCTACCTACGGACTTAACTCACTTGATAAAACAATTGTGAATATCATGAGACCCTCACATAAAAACTCCCATGATGTTCGCTGGCGTAGTTATGTGATTTGTTTTCTCACTCACGTAGACTCAAAGTTCAATGTCGATTCGGTGTCGGTCTTGCCGGAAATGTGCTCATTTTTCTGACTTTCAGGGTTCTCATAATCCGTTATCAATGTGGATCTAAATGCTGCCCGAGAAAAAAACTCGTCATATGGCTACGATCAATGAAGGGTAAAGTGAAGGCGTTATTTCCTGTGTTTGAGATAGTGATTAACGACATTTACTTACGTACATTTCATACCTGTGCTTTTTCTTGTGTGTGTATAATTCCAATCGATGCTCATCGGTGAAGTTAAGTATTCTTTATAACATAGTTTATTAATTTTTTTTACGACTTATCCCACTTTGGAAACTTTCCTCCTCTGGGAGTGGAGGATCAAAATATTTTTTTTATGCAAGTGCCTAAGTATATATGCCGTCGAGTCGGTTGGTTGAGGTTTTGTTAGAATGCAGTAATCGAGTAGTCTCATGTGGTTATCAAAAGATGTTCAGTTTATTTTTTATTTTTGTATCAATCCGCGGGCTAGTATGTTGTTGCATACGATTTTGTTGTCCATTTTTCGATTGTTTTAATTCACGGACTCATTTTCTTACCTCTCTTCTCAATCTATGATAATGATCTCAGTAGGTAAACATCCACTATCCATTAAGTTCATCGCGGGACTGACCACAGAAGCTTCCTCTACAAACCGAGACTTGATTGAAACCCCGATACCTTTGGGTTAAGAGTGAAGTGAGTTTCTTTCAAGTCCTCTACGGCCGTAATTATTCCTGGGTAATCATTTTAGTTTTTAAGTCCGAGTGTTTAATTTTCATGAAGGGTATCGTTTCGCCCTAGTAATGACTGTATTGGTAACGGTGAAGAAACCCATTTCCGAGGGTCAATTTATTCTAGAGCGGGAGCACGCTGATTGGCGTTATATTGCCGGTTTTTTGTCTGGCCCAGTTGGAGCCAGATTCAGTTCTCGTTTATGTTTTATCTCTACGTAGGTGCCTAAATTGACTTAAGGCCGAAAAACTTCTGAGAAATTGACTTCTTTGTGTTTCCTATAAGACCACCTGCTGGTCGCAATGGGAGGCGAGCGGTAGGAGCGGTGTATGTCAATGATGAAAACGAGCTTCAACCAAATAAATTGAGGGAAAAGAACTGATGAACGGAAAAATAACACATTTCGCTATTTCTTTTAGCTTTTTTACATTAAATGATAAGGAGAAAGTGTTATATTAATGGAAAATAACATACCTCAGGATATCTATGAGATTACATTTTGATGGCGATTATGGTGATGCGGTTATTGAAAATGGAAAAAGAATTAAGTAGTGGTGCACGAATTTTAATTTTAAGAGTGAAATTTGGTTTGAAATCATTAGAGGAAATCATATTTTTCGTCATCTATCTATTCCTAGGAGGGAATAAACTGGAGCAGGGAGAGTGATATATATTTTTTTTGTTCGAATCTAGTTGATATTTTCAATTGTTTGCAGGTGTATTTCTTGTGTTATGTTCTTTTGAAGGTGTATTTCTTTAGGTAATGGCTACGCACTCATTGTTAAGGTTTGTGTCTCTGGAACCATTGTCATTTAACAAATTAATAATTCGTGCGCAAAAATAGTCTCTGGGAATTTCCATGTCATATTTCTCATAAAATATCTCACCAAGCGACAACTGAACGCATTAATGTATTAGGAAGTGCCTTGAAGTCGAAGTTGAGTGCTATGAGGTTTCTTAAGTAACCGATGAAGTTTATTTCTCATCCGAATGTTTGAAGTTAGAGGGTAACTTTTCAGTGAAAAGGGTATGGTAACATACTTTTTGGCGTCATGCTTTATGATTCATGTAATGGCATGGAGGCACAAGTTGTTACGAGACTAGCCAACAATCCTTCCTCGACGTTGGCCATTAATTTTCGTGAGACTTGAAGAAGTGACTACAACGCTTCCCCAATGTAGTATATGTGCGTTGAGCGTGAAAAATAGTCTCCTCCGTCATCGTGACGCTGTTATAGCTCTGTGAAACTTAGCGTCCTTTTCCATTATCTTTCGCGCTCTTCGTTGACCGGAGACACTTCCGGGGTAATGGGACCTTCTCCGAATTGGAACCATAATTGCACATCTCACTAGACGTGAATAGTGGTCTGTTCAACATATGTCAGTCCTTAGTGTGAAATATTGAATTTTCGTTACAAGATGAGGCTGAATTCTCATGTCAACCTACTCCTTCAACTCAAGTAACTAAATTGATAATACACCATGGTACACTCGCCTGGATTCTTATGTATTTGCTAATAGACAAGTGTCAAAGTTTGTTCACGATTTCTTAAATTAATTTTAAATTTTTTTTAAGTGTGGTGATTCATAAGTTGGAACGCGTTGGAAAAAGAATTAATTAGGGAAGGATAGAGAAAGTAAGCAAGAGGTAGCTGTAGTGAAGTAGTTAGACTACCTATGGATATTAACGGGGAAGGTAGTTAATTGTCGTAAATAAAAGGAGGCAGGAACATTTGATGGAGGGCATATTTAGGGGGTTGGGGTTGCTGAAGTTAACTTTGTAAGGAAGGGGAGAGTAGCGTACGAAGCGAAGAGAAATGACTACAACATTCGTTTCCTACGCGGCGAAGTGGTGTTGATATTGAAAAGAAATGAAGAAGGAAACAATTGTATGTAGGTACTGCGTAAGGATTGTTGTGTGTGGCTCTCAGCAGGGCCAGACTGGGTACCCAAGGGCCCCGGCGGCGACGTGGTCAAAGGTCCCCAACAGACAAATCCCACAAAAAGCCTGTAAATGAACACCACGCACGCTGTCCGGGGCCCCGGCGGGGATTCCCGCCCGCCCGCCCTAGCCAGTGCGCCCCTGGCTCTCATCCCGTCAGTTTCCTCGTTTGTTGTCAACCTGTATTCGGTTGGTCAGGTGTGAGATTATGTGCAATGATATCAATTCGTATCCCATATTATTTGTCCGTTTTATTTTCCGAATCCACCTCAAGCACCTGGTATCGAAAGTCACGATCATTGGCTACTTTGGCCGGACTTCCAATGGTGCACGTCTCTGATCTGTGTAGGTTGATCAGGTTGATCCCATGTCCCCCTCATTCTCCGAGAGTTGCGGTTGGAGTTGGGGCGATGGTAGAGGCCCGCTGGCGGTAAGTCACGGTTTTTCACTAGTTCCGCTCGTGAACTGGCCCCGCTTCCGCGTTACGGGCCAACGGTCCGTTTCACGAGGATGGCTGGCGAAGGTCGCCGCGGGCATCTTCGTCCAATGTGCCGAGCAGCGCACTACGGCGAGGGCCGTAAAACGGTACATACGATGCTGCAACCGCGCGCCGCTTGGTCTATTTTGCCTTCGCTGAATCACGTCGTGTTTTGGGTTGACAAACCTTGCGATCCGAAGAGCTCTGCTCTACTGTCATATTTTCATTGGGTACGGTACTGATGAACATGTTGGTACATCAGTAGTAGCTTTTAGGGAGACGACCGAATGATAAGGTTATTTTCGCCATTAAGGATAAATGGATGTAATGGCTAGCGAATGTTTGAGGAATGGGGAAGGTTAGTTCTGCGCTTGAATTACTCTCCTCGTGGCATCCAAGTAGGTATGAGGATCATGCTAATGTCTGCCACTGCCGGGAATCGAACTCAGTCACATGGGATAGAAAGCCAGTACACTTGCCCATCCACTGAATCAGTCCCCTTGACGCATAACTGAAACATCTGGTAGTAGTATTTTTTGTTTTATGTGCTTCGTCGGCTAAGGTCATTTCCCACATTCTGTCTGCCACGTGCAGACAGGGGCAACGCTAATCGGTCGAATCGGAGGATCACCCCTCCGAATTCAAACCGAGCCCAACGATCCTTATCTTCGGTGGTAGATCGGAAACTGGTGTTTCCATCGCAGGAGGCCGTTGCCATTAAACATCGGGTTTGATACATTGCGGCTCGAAACAATTATCATATTTTCTAGTTTCTACTGCTAAGGTCCTGTCAATGTTTAATACTGCCACGCAGAACTTGCGATCTTAAGAAAGTTTTAGCTCCAAGTTATACCCATTATTATTTGGTGAAGTGACGTTACATTGAGAATACAATCCTGACCGTAAAAAGGTCCTGTCGGTGAGAAAACATAAAAAATATGAGAGACACTTTAACGTTAGATTTCAAGGATTTGTTTTTCGAAAGTATGATACTATTCACACCAATTACGCTAGCAAATTGAAACAATAATAAACCAACGTACATTAAAGCCCTTTCTTTCCTCGTTCATTCTTCTTCTCTCATTGATGGTGTCCTAACTAGGGCTGGGCGGTATTTGAATCCCAATATCCAATAATATTAAAAATGAACCAATATCAATAACCTGTTTTGGACTACTGAATATTGGAAAATATTGAGATATTGGAATTTTGGAAATAATGATAAAAATGAAATATTGGTATGTTGTAAAATTTTGAACAGAGCAATAAAATCAGGTAAAATTATCTGGCTTACAATGGTTTGCAAATGCTGCAGAAACAACATTGCTGCTCAAATAAACAATCAGGCCGGCACAGGCATGTACTTAACATTACTATCACAAAAATTATCTTTTCAGCATGTTCTCCTGTTAATGAATTTCTGAACCTCACCACCAATGTTTAAAATTCTTCCTGACGGCAAACTTGTGGCAGGTATGATGAGAAACTTTCGCGCAAACTTAGACATCAAAGGAAAGGCTGACTGATGGTCCCGCCACCACTTAAAGGGGTCCGTTGTGACATCCTCCGCTGGTAACATTCCATACCGCACCACCTCCTGGTTAAACCTGAGTGTCACCGTCGAATGCTGGGGTGGGGGGTGTGCTGGGCGGTTTTCCAATACATTGGTTCCAATATCCATATTTTTAAATATTGGGATTCCAAAATATGGTTCCAGCTATTGCAATAAATAATAGTGTAAAAGGAAGTGCTGCAGTGAGTGCCACGCGCGCTGTCTGTTTCAGTATTCAATTCAGATTTCATTATTCAGTACTAGAATTTTTAACATTGGTAATCCAATATTCAATATTCCAATTTCAAATATTGGTTAGTCTTCAATATGCAATATTCCAATTACTAATATTGGTTTTTCCGACCACCAATATCCAATACAGAATATTGGTATTCGTCGTTCCAAAATTGTGATTTTGGAGTCCCAATATTTAAAAATATTGATATTGAAACCAATATATTGGAAAACCGCCCAGCCCTAGTCCTAGCATCGCCTTTCTCTCTGTCCTCTGGGAGGTTTCCTTGATGGAAGAAATAATCTTGATTTACCATGGATGAATTATACATAAGACTCCGAATTCGGATATTATACTATAGAACGTTCCACATTAAGTTGACAGTATGGGCTCTTATGGTGATTCATTTATCTTGTAAATCTCCAGAAGGCCGAAGTTGCGGCGTTGCCAATAGCGGCACGAAAATTAACAGTGCTATGATGTCTACTTACTGCACATTTTTGAGTCTTCCGCTATTATTTCTTAAAGTAACTTGCTTTTGTTTAGCGCGGTGCTGGAAATAATTGCCTATACGACCGATAGTTGAGGGCACGGAGCGTAAATTTCGCAACAGCGTACTCCATAAGGCCCATACTGTCAACTAAATCTGGAACGCTCTATATGAGATAGTACGTCGATAGTTTGAAAACTGCTGATGAGTGTTAGCGGATAAGAGGGGAATATTGGGAAATTTTCCGCATTAGTATCATAAACACCGATGTAAATATTTAACTTTTTCGTTATAACTCTTTACGAAGCCTCCGGCATTGGAGTGGAAACGTCGGTTTGTAAATATTGACGCGGAAATTATCTCAAATGTTATCCTTCCATTCATGGAATGGCCCGCGGGAGTTTTAACGAGCTGAAGAAGAAATTGAGAAAGTCACTTGGCGAATCGGGCAAGAGCTTTCGTGTGAAGTTCATTGGACCGGAGCCATGACTGATGTGATTCCGTGCACTACACAACTGCGTCGATAACTAAAATTAACTCGTTTCCATTTTTTCTCCTCCCATCTCACGCGCTTCCGTGAGTTAAGTTTCGATGCGATGCGCTCTTGAAGCGAGTTGAAAATGTTCCTGGGGATTTCCGCCTTCTCCCACTCCTCCCTCGCGCCCTTCATTTTGCTCCTTTTTTCCACTTCGACCGCCCCTCGCCCTTGCCTTCCGGGTGAATGAGAATTGACGCCGTCCGATCGGACGCCTCTGTTCGTCTCGGTCACGTCTTTCCGGAGGGAGGGATTTGGCTTTGAATCCGGCGTGAGTCACGCGTTTGGTCGCTTCGGGCTTTCTAGTCGATATCCTTTTCGGCGTTTTGATTCGGTCGGCCAGGTGTTTTCAGCGTGTGGCAGAGGCGGTAAGAGTATGTTCTGGCTCTTGTGTGAGCTCGTGCTTGAACTGCGGAGAATATCGCCTACATACATAGAGTATGTACTACATTTTACCCTGCAAGCAAGCGTGTGACACATGATTTTTCTCGGACACAAGCCGTGTGAATGGAAAATTTATTATGAGGTGTTGCTTTTAATGTAATTGGTGCTTTGCCTTGATTCTCTGAAGGTCACGCGGTCCACTAGAGAAAAATGGGTGTTTTAATCTATCAATTTATCCCGAGTTAACTTGCGCTCGAACTATGGAGGCTATCGTCTACATCTGCGTGGTACCGCGCGTTCCGCTAAAGAACCGTTGCTTGCTGGGAGGTTGGGTCGCTAGGACGAGGCTTATTCTGTTTTTTTTTTGTGCGAATAAAAAATTGTTAGACGTTATCATGTTCTATTTGAAATAATAAGAGCTTTTCCATGGCTCTATCCTATTCATGAATTGTACGAGGGAAAAGTTATTTTTCTCTATTAGTATTTCTAAGTGCCTTAATATTATTTTCTGTTAAGTGCGTCCGTCATTTACTTCATCTACATCTACATAATACCCTGCAAGCCACCTCAGGGGTGTGTGGCAGGGGGTGAGTATTCACCAACATTGTTTCGTTGCAATACGGCTGCTGACACATACTAATGGACCACGGCTAGAAATGAAATCGAGAAAGGTTTTGCATAATGTCTACCCACCACTTGGCGAAGCTGCTGTAGTTTAAAAAATGATATTTCGCATCCCGACCTTTTTTACCAAAAGACTCATCGCTGATGACATATATAGCACAATGCATTTTAGGTATGACTACTTTGTGGAACTTAGGCGTTAGTTAATGAAGCGCATGGTATATTCCACTTTTAATTTTATTAAAATATTTTAAGGTTTCACATTCCCTTAATGCCATAATCAAAGATCTCATAAAGTTTGGGAATATCTAATATATATGATAGCTTAAAGGGGTTGATAATTTTGAGTTTATTTATTTATGGCATTTGTCTCTGCAGTGGTCGTAGTAGAGGAAGATTCATTGGTGTGGGAGACAGAAGGCTTTCTAGACAGTTGCGGTTAAATCTGGTTTGGAAATTACGCCGTTAGCTCGAGGTTAGCACCCTCAATAGTGTTCTCTATCTTCATTCGTACTAAATGCTTTAACCTAAGTCTATGGCGTTCAGTGTCGCATACATTGCGCTTGCTGTTTTTGTTGCATAGTTAATCGCGGTTTGTTTTCCGTTCTAAAGACAACGCACAAAAAATTATTGAATGTGAATAAGAGCAAGCAGCTGCCCCTCAAGCAAGGGCTGCCAGCCTGGCTCTTTAAAAGTGAAAATTATTTTTCTCTTACGTTTGTATTTTCATTATGGAAAATGCTGTAATTTGCGCTGGATGGTAACAAAAGTAATAGTATCTAGAGCATTTGCGTCTGTTTTTCTGGCTTGGGATTTTGGTTGCGATAACCTAATATTTTTATGCTAGATTCATCCCCATGACTCCGCGTTTTTAGCCGTCGACCTCATTTCTTCTTATTCTTGGAATGCAGTTCGTTCTCCTCTGATTTACTTGTGTCTGCTAATAGTCTGAAGGGGTAGCACCTTGCAGATTTTTATTGCGTCTTAGACCATAACTTTGAATATCTTTTGGGATAGATGTGTTCCATTTGTTCATTAGAAGTAATCCCAGTTAAGTTTTGGATAGATAGTTCACTGTGCTGGTTTCTCTCCTAAAAGCATAATTGTGTTAAAAGAAATGTAAACAGGTGTAATTCAGGAGATTTAACAATTTATTTCTTCTTTATATGTAGTACCAATGCATGCCGTAAATTAGGCAGGTGATTCATGGTGTTATTAACTGCCTTCAAGACACTGAGAGCTTGTTGGGTGAATAATTAGTGTTTTTTGCAGAAAGCATCGCCTTTGTGGCGCTCGGCAAGTTTTTGGTGCTCTTTCTAATCAAAGTGTGCGGCTGAAAAAGTTTTTCTCTCTAGTTTTTCAATTATGAATGTCGGTTTTTGCCACTTATTTTTATCAGCAGTGTTTGTTTCGTGCCGTGAATGGCGAATACTCCTTACTGTTTTACTCTGGTCTTAAAAATGTCTCCGGTGGTTCTGACGAATTTTTGTACGCACAGAGAATAACTGTCGGTGGTAGACATGTTTGAAGTTGGGTCTTCTATCGTAATGCGCTGTCTGGTTGTATCTATCTGATGGCACAAGGTCTCATAATTGTGTACCAAGAAAAAGTACGTAGCCGTAATATTTCTGCTGTTGCTCGGATACGTTGTGATTTGTTGGTTTACCTAATTGGGTTGCAATTTTTACCGTTTCACTTCGTGAATCGCCTCTAAATATGTCAATTCCACTTCTTGTTGAGTGAGACGTATTCATTTGATGCTCATTCATTCATTCATTATAGTAATCTACCGGTTAGAGGTAGGTTGTGATGAAAGTCAGAGAATATCGAACGAACTCTTACACGTGCCGTGCCCTTTCTACCTCTAGTATTTCTTTCTTCATCTCAGCATAAGTCCTACCTTTCTTCATCCCGTCCATAAAACCGATTCTCTTCCTTCCCCTTCCCCGCTTACCCAACATCCTACCCTCTATCACGGCCTTCAGCAAACCACCGTCCCTCATTACCCCTTCCAGCCACCTACCCTGTCTTCCCCTAATCTCATCTATAAGTTTCCTCTCCTCGCCCACCATGTCAAGCACTTCTTCATTTGTCTTCCTTTCCGTCCAACGCACCTTCTCCATCCTCCTCCACACCCACATCTCAAAAGCCTTCAGCCTATTTTCGTCTTCCTTTCTCAAGGTCCACGTTTCTGCCCCATACAGCGCCACACTCCATATCAAGTTCTTCACTAGCCTCTTTTTTACATCCTTACTTAAGGTCCCCGTCATCAGCTCCCTTCTATTATTGAACGCTTCCTTCGCTAGCGCTATTCTCCTCTTAATGTATTTGCTACTATGTCCTCTTTCTTCTAGCGTACTACCCAAGTAATTAAATTGTTCTACTTGCTCCAGTTTTTTGACTTCCTACTCTTATCACCAGCTTCGATTTCTTTGTCCTAGAGAAGCTCATTACTTTTGTTTTTCTATTATTTATCTTCATTCCATATTTCTCACACTGCTTTTCCAGTGCATCTACTAAAGTTTGCAGTCCTTTCGATGACCGACTGACCAACTCCTGGTCGTCTGCGAATCTAACTGACTTTATCCACTGGCCTCCTACTTTCATTCCCACATCTAGCTCATCCCATGCCTCTCTTACCATTTCCTCAGCATAGATGTTAAAAAGTAAAGGCGACAACGGGCACCCTTGCCGTACCCCGCGACCAATAACTGCCCACCCTGATTCACCGTCAGCTACCCTTACCTGAGCCCTCTGGCCCATATATAAGTTTCGGATGAGTCTCCTATCACGCCAATCTATTCCTATTTTCCCCAGTATCTGCATTAGTTTCTCCCAGTTTACTCTGTCAAACGCCTTTTCGAAATCTACAAAGCAAGCGAAAACATCCTGATTATGCTCTATGTTTCTATCTATAAGTGTCCTCATTACCGCAATCAAATCTCTGGTTCCCTTCCCCTTCCTAAACCCAAATTGGTCATCGCCTAAATAGCACTTTGCTCTCCTCTCCAACCTTCTATTTAGTATTATAAGCAACACTTATGCTGCGTGCGAAATTAAACTGATTGTTCTATACTCCTCGCATTCTGACGTTTTCTTCTTCTTCGGGATAGGTATTAATACTGTTTTAACGAAATCCTCTGGCCATACTCCTTCCTCGTAGATCCTGCGAATAAGTTCGAAAAACGATTTTCTTCCCTTACTACCTAGATTCTTCTGTAGCTCCGAAGGTAGGTTATCGGCTCCCACGGCTTTTCTATCTCTCCATATTTATTGGATATCTTCCTGTTCGATTAATATCATCCCTGTTTTGTCCTTAACCTTTGATATCGATTGACCTCTCTTACCAGCCGATAACATTTTCACCTTGACGTACAAAGCGCCCATTTTCCCCTCCTCCTGCATCTTTTCCATTTCCTCACATTGTCCCTTCTTTTGTCCGACCAGTTTTCTTTTGCCCGATTGGTCACTCGCCTGAGTTTATTATTCAATTCCTTGTACTTCCTCTTCCCTACGTCGGTGTTCACGTTTTTCCATATCCTTCTCTCCTCCATTTTCTTTATCATTTCTTCTGTAACCCACTGCTTCTTAACCCTCTTCTTTTCCACCGTTCCTATTGTTTTCTCTGCCGCTCCTGCAATGCCTGTTTTTATAACCTCCCATCTCTTCTCTATGGTTCCCATCCGCTTCTCTTCACCTATGTTCTTTTCTACCAGCTCTTGGTATTCCCTCCTTTTCAACCCTTTCAATGCTTCAAGGTTCCACCTCTTTATCTTCCTACCTTTACAAAGCCTTTTAAATCTAACTTCACACTTCATCATCACCAAGTTATGATCCGAGTCCGCATCCGCCCCTGGATAGCTACGAGAGTATTTTACACTGTTCCTAAATCTCTGCCTCACCATTATATAATCAATTTGGTATCTCCCAGTATCACCCGGCATTTTCCATGTGTACCTACGCCTGGGGTGATGTTTAAACCAAGTGTTTGTCACTACTAATTTATTTCTTCTACATAATTCAACTGCCTTTTCACCGCGATCATTTCTTCTTCCTAGCCCAAACCCTCCTACTTCTAATCCGTCCTTCCCTTCTCCCACCACTGCATTCCAGTCACCCATCACTATCAGGTTTTTCTTCCCCGGCACTTCTCTAATTATTTCTTCTACTTGCTCGTACACCTCTTCCACCTCTTCCTCCCTATGGTTGCTCGTAGGCATGTATACCTGGACCAGTACGAAATTCGTCGGGCGTGCTTTTATTTCTACCACTAGTATCCTGTCGCTCACCTGTTCAATGTTTACCACCCTCAGTCCCAACTTTGTGTTCAGTACCATGCCTACCCCCCGTTGACTCTCATCTCCCCCACTATAGATCACCCTGTAGTTATCACTCCAATAGTCCCCGCTATCCTTCCATCTCACCTCGCACAATCCCAAAGCATCTATTTTTCCTTTTTCCATTTCCTGCTTAATATTTTCAAGCTTCCCGGCCCTCATCATGGTCCTTACGTTCCAAGTTCCTATTTTTACCACTGTTTTCCTCCTCCTCTTCCTCTTTTTCTTCTTCTTCTCCCTCTTTTCCCTTGTATCTTCTGATGATGATGCTGTGCAAGGATTTCGTGTGATGACGACCGCGGAGGCCTTGCCTCCCCCGCTGCCGGGCACGACACCCGCCCTAGTGGGCGGCGTCCCGTAGTTGCCAGGAATAAATTCTCTTTGAATGACTTTCATGTTCTGGGAAGTGATAGTTGAGAGGTATTCCCACGCGACTCAACGGTATTTTTAACGTGACACCATCACGGAACTACCTTTCGTCTGGCTCCTACCCTTCTACCTATCTGGCATGGGTGGCCCTACCAGGAGCAATGTACTTACTCCTGCCAGTCCAGCTCTAGGGGTCATTGGAACCCACAAGCCCTACCACCACGTCAAGGTCGTAGTTCAAGGAAGAGTTGATGCTCAATGAACAGTTTTATCGGATGGAAAAAGGCAACGGCTTCGAAGATTAGCTGAGAGTGTTTTTTAAATTGTGCTAACGTAAAACATCGCACATTTCGTTTTCTTCTAATAAAATTTCATGCGGGTATTGTTCGTTAAAATTTGGCTTGTTAAATATACTTGTTATTAGTGGTTGAATTTTCGTTGATTCGAATTCGGCGTTGCATCTATGCTTTGAAATAATTATTTTCTGCAGCCAAATTTAAAATAGATTGAACTTGCCTATGGACTTTACTGTACTTATTTCTTGGGTAAATCTGATAGTTTTTGGATCAAAAGACGTAAGCAAGTTGGTAAAATGTCGATTAAAACGTACGGATGATCGAAATGTTTATTACAGTCGCAAATCTGAACCTCGACCATTGTCAGTTATTGCAGTTGCCGATTATTATGTTCGATGAGTGAACTGATTAATGGTTAGTATTTCGAATTAATATAAAATATTTTCTGTAAAAATGTCCAGGAATTGAAGCCATTAACAGGAAAGTTTATTGAATTAATGGTGATATATCTTGGAATGATCTTGGAGTTCTTCATGATCTATTTGGTTGTTGCTCACGCCTGTTGCTCACGGTAAAATTTTCCATAAAAGAGTTTTATAAAAATTGTAATTGAAAGTTTTATGAATCGTACGTAAAATTTACTTGCTTGCTCACGGTAAAACTATTCATAAAACCAGAGTCCTCTGGATTGCCGATAGGAAGTAGTGTTGAGAACGGCCATCCAGAGGACTCTGCATAAAACCGCAATGCCCTGCCATCTATGAGACGCATTTCGAACACGTGAAGTGATAATTGCACTCTCTTTTGGATGACTTTTAGGTTAAAAGCTATATGTATTGTTTATTTACTTACTTTCTGATCACACTCTACGGTGCTAAGGCTCTAACACATTCTTATAACAAGAAGGATACTGCCTCAACGTTCTCTGAATTTCCAGCCATGTTTGTTTTCCGTGTTTGGTTTCCCATGGATACGAGATTATTATTAACGCGATGAGCGGAACGTCTCATTGGTTGTTGCATAAAACTGTTTTATGGAAATAGAACCTGTCCTATTCCGTTAAACGTTTTATAAAACGTTTTACGGAATAGGTTTTATAAAACGGTTTTATCGTTAGTAAGCTCATTTTTAAAAAATTAGTCGATTTTATAAAACGTTTTACCTAAATTTTACCGTGAGCAACAGGCATACGAAATGCATTTTTGGGTGGAGATTGGTGGCAACCTGGTACTGGTGGGCAATTTTATAAGGTTTCACGACTCCAGTGTAGTCTAAACCTACAGCGACGTGAAGCTCAGAGTGCGATCGAACCTTGCGAAGTTGGCTGTGTGGGAATTTCGCTCGAGGTCACCGTCCGTCTGCAAAGTCGAATTCGGATGCTAGGCCACGAGTCCCATTTTGGAGTCCACCATGCCCATTCCCCACTGCCTTTGTTCGTTCGTGGTGTGGGAGTGTGTTTAGAAGTCCCTCGGGCGTGTGACACTTAGGGTATTGATTGCAAAGGCTTCTTTCTCTGGACCTCCCTCTCCCTGTCTCTAGCAACGTGATTTTAAGGCCTTTAGAAGTCATTGAAGGCTTCCTTACCTCGTTCTAACAGAAGTGGAACGACGGAGCCAAGCGTGTCCTTCAGGAGTTTGAATGCGTTATTTTCGTCGCCGGGTTTGTTCATGTGACATTTCTTTTGAGGGTTCTCAAGTTGGAGAGGCGCAAGGTGTCGCCATTGAAAAACTACATGTCCCACAGTTAGCCCTAATGTCGAGGTATTACTTTTCTACGAATGGATTTTGAAGGGAATACGCTTCCTTCAATGATCCATGCCATTGCGCAGTAACCTTTGAATATTTAAGCGTGTTGGATAAAATGTGTTTAGTTCCTCATTGGTGACTCCTGACGCTTCCTCAACTCGGAATGGGTGCCACTGTTTATCTGGACAGCTGAAAGTTACGCTGAGCCGAAGAATGGAAATCTTATCATTGATATTTTACTAATAGCTGTAGGTTTTTATGGAGTATATGTATGTACCTACCCACTTTTTCACTTTTAACCGTCTCCTTGTCATCCTAATTCTTTATTCAGCTCAGCGTACTACCTTCCATTTTTCACCCTTTATAACATGCCTATCTCATTCCTCTCTCTCTTCCTTACTCACCCAGCGTTTTACCTTTTAAAACGGCTTAATACATGCTATATCTCCTATGATTACTTGATCCATCTATACTCTGCATGGTACATATTTCTCCTTTCATCACCAGGCTCATGGCTGAAATGCCTCCGGTTAATAGTAAGGGTATACCGCTCAGGAATGAGTAATTTCCGGAGTAAGATATTTATTTATTGCGAAACAGTGATATTTTTTAACTCACGTTACATCCAAACGTGCCTTTAATTGGAAGACAATCAAAAGTAATAATATTCCCAGCTGGGAAAAGTGCTTTGCTTGTGGTGTGAAATGACACCAGGCGTTAGCTGCCAAATTGAAAAGTCAACCGTCCACAAATTCAGAGTGGCATGGAGAATCAAGGTCATACCAAATCGATGTGATTTGACGGTATTATTGCGTGCCAGCGTGGCTGCTGTGCTGCGATTTCTTCATGGCCATAATTAATAGTCCTATTTATTTTTTTATATCCTTGCAATGTCCGCCCGTTTTTCTCGTAGGGTGTCGCCAAACGCTTTGTTCTCTAGTCGCAGAATCAGCATTAGATTTGAAATATCTCCCGGGGAAGTTAGCTTCGGGTATTCCTTTGGCCCGCGAGCCATGCATAGAATAAATTATGTAATTACGGTCTCCCGAGAATGGTCGGCTGGTATCCCGACGCCCGAATTTCTTTGGGCATTTTATGAACAGTGGATTTTCTCGCAATTTATTTTCCTCATAAAAAATATTTTTTAGCAAAATTCTTGCTTCCATCCGTACACGAGGTGGTTTTATTTCCCAAATCGGCTAGTTTTTGGGGGGAGGGGTATGAGCCATTTCTCCCTGATTTCCGTAACTTAAATCGTGGATCTGTTGCTCGGGACGCGCTCCCCGTAGACTATTGATTATGATTGCATTGAAAATCCAGTCCCTTCGTTTGTATATATCTTCTTTCCTCGGCATTTTATGCGTTATTTTGTGCTTTTTATTCCTGCGCAAGCCATTCAGGAAGTGGGGTAATGCCCCTGATGCTTCCTTTTTTAAAAAAAGCTAGTCTCTCTCCTTATCCTATTTCTCTCTTCATGTAAATCGTGTTGAGATGGTGATTCTTCTTTTTCATTTTTCTTTTTTTCAGTTCGAGAACCCCATATGTATTTTTTTGTTTGAGGCCCCATATGTATTCATCTACCGGCATATTCTCCAGTGCATTGCGCAGAACTTTCGTATGAATTTAATATTGATTGCGTCTCTGTGACTCGGAATTGTATTATCTCCATCCTTGAATTTAATGTTTCTCGTCATTGTTCTGTTTGTTAAATTACGTTAGATATTTGCTTTTGAGCCATTCATCAGTCTTTTATATATCTCTGGGCGTGTTTGATACTAATTATTTATTTATTCGGGCGACCGCAATGAATTAGATGATCCACATTTCCTCTGATAAGCTACATTACCTCTCTATTTTTCCTTTTTAAACACTTCGGTTATTAGTTCACACATTTTTTTATCATTAACCTTTCCATTGAATTATAGACGTATTTCTCTTCCCTGTAGTTGTATTCCAACCTGATGTATTTTTGTTTGAATTTACCCTTGCATTCATTCTGTTAGTGGTCGTTTAGCGCTGTTTTAGTGATTTTCTGTACTTCTTGACGTCTATTGTATTATGTCAAGCTATTGCTATAGTTTATACTTAATGGTGTTATGAACAATTTCTCCTTCTCTGATAATTTGTTCTTGGTTAATGTCAATGAGTTGTTTAATTTTTTTACCAAATTTTCGGTAATTGTTTTCCTCTTCTAACCTAATAGCCCTTGTCACCACTCATGTGTAGCTAACACAACGTCACGTAATAGAAATTGGGTCATGGGGTCCCAGAGTTTGAGGCTATTACGCTACGTTCCAAAAATCCAATATCGGCAATCTCGTCTCTGTACAGCATCTGTTCCTCTGCTCGAATTTGAAACCTTGGCCTTTGGTTCGGATGGCAATGGATGCACATGATGGTTATCAAAGGAGAACTCTGTGGAGACCGAGCTGTAACTCAAAACAATGAGAGCTGTCAATGTGAAACTGGTCGATACTGCTGTGTTAGTTTTTAATCATCGGTTAGTTTTAGGCATTGTGGTGGGACAACCCCTTATTAGCCTTTAAGTGATGGAAGGACTAGGGGTGTTGGGCTAAAACTGTTCTTTGGGTACAACAAGGGATTTTTAATATCTTTTTACAAGAAATCCTGCTAGAGTGATTTTATCTGTTTTTAAAATAACAGTATTGTTTCATCACACATTGTTGAGTTTGTTTGAAAAGTTGTTCTGGTAGAAGGTTTCATTCCATATCTTAGCTAATGTAAATACATTACATTATGAGTATAGTTCCCTAATTTAATGTATTTTCTTTTTTCAGGTAAGGAAACTATCCAGTAGGTGTAAAAACGGAGGTAACCTGTTTTGACTGGCGGCATAAGTAAGTTCTGCGAATGCAATCCCTGTATTTATCCTCGTTCTGCTGTTCCATATTGCCGAGCGTAGGATAATGGGTGTTAATTTGGCGTTTGAATAAAATTTTTAGGTGACTGCAGGTATTATAAAGTGAAATACAGGAGGAACAATGGTCCATCAAAGCGTGTCTGAATCGGTAGTATTGTTATCAGTATTATACCTATTGTAGCTTATTAATTTTCGGCTTACAAAAAGTACTGATCAAGTCCAAAAACGGACA
Source organism: Pyrrhosoma nymphula (assembly GCA_963573305.1). Taxonomy (NCBI): domain Eukaryota; kingdom Metazoa; phylum Arthropoda; class Insecta; order Odonata; family Coenagrionidae; genus Pyrrhosoma; species Pyrrhosoma nymphula. The sequence continues at coordinate 87,765,988 of OY754334.1, read as the reverse complement.
CACATGCAATGATTACGTAGACAAAAGACAAAACCACAAAAATTCAAAATATAAGAGCATGTAGAGATTATTACATAGTGTTATAATCACTCTCATAATGTTCATTAGTCATATAAAATGACCTGGCTACTAACTATGTTTCTTGCACTGCTTTGAATGTTCCCACAGGGGCCATTTTCTTGTCACTAAGGAGTTTCTTGAACAGTTAAATGCCAGCGATTTTCTGACTTCTGTGGGTTTTAGTTAACCTTTTCATTAGTATGGCAATTAAATGTTTTGCTCTGGTGTTATATTCATGAAAGGTAGATCGGTAATGATGCTGATTCAAAATGCTTTTAGTTTGAAGAAGAGTGATAAAATATATAAATTTATCACTGTCATTATAGATACCTTCTATTATAAAAAGGGACTTGCAGTGAGTATCGTATTTAGAATTGGTTATAACACTTATGGCTTTTTTTGCAGTCTTAACCCATTAATTCTTGATCCATTACCCCATGCATTGAGGCCATATTTCAGCATACTTTGGAATAATGTAAAGTATGTACATATTGCGTAGATAAGTGGAAGGAACTTCATTTCTCAATTTCCTGCTACCAATGGTTTTGGTAGACTTTTTTTTCTTCTCTCTTTTACATTCTTCGAACATCTCTTCCGCACCATATTTTTTATCTTCAGCTCGCCTCTAGACCCTATCCTTGATAATAGCGCAGCTGACCGTTAGAAATCCAGCCAATGGGAAAGCACGTTCAATGCCGTCTGGGGAAGTGAATCACGTGACCGAAGAATCCAAGATGGTGGATCCAAATCCAAGAATCCTTTTTTACACCATATGATCATGAAAAAATATTTTACTTTTTTCTTTTTCTTTTCCAAATCAGTATATTTAATCGAATTATGGTATTTAAAATATTGTTTTGTGTTGTCGTAAGTAATAAGGCGTATTTTTTCCGCCACTATGACTCTGCTTCTATTTTTGATGTACCGTACGCAATGGTGGAACTGGGATTTTAACCCATCTCTGCTAATTTTCGTGTAGTTTTTATTTTCTAGTTTAGAAAGTTTCTAAATTCTTAATATTGAAATAATTTACGTTCAACATCGAGTACCATCCCATAGCATTACATCGAAAAACATTAATTGAAAATTGCATCGGCTGCTACTCATCCTTGACGGCGTCGTGACTACGTCATGTTTGCCTCACCGAAAAACCTTCGCTCGCCGGTACATGATTGGTCGTCGGTTTGAATGCCTCGTTCCGTCCAGCATGTCTGACCTTCTTCTTCCGTTTTGCCAGGATCCGACCTTCAATGACTGTCTTCAGCATCTCCTTGCCTCTGATCACTTGCTTCTCCCACCTGCTCCGTCTCCTTCCTATCCCCTGCAGCTACCTCTATTACACTCAAAGAACGCCAGATCTAATGTCCACCATCAGCTAATGTCAAAGAACTAATGTCCACCAACTTATCCAGTAATATAATTCAAGTGAAAAGCACCTCCCTGCATGCTTATATTGTGTTTGGCAAGGGGTGTCGTCCATGTCATGTTCGTTACGCCCCTGAAGGTCTTGGGTTTTAATCTTCTCTCAAGCGTTGATTTATCGTAGTTTTAGGATTTATGCCATATATTTGGTTGCTATGATACAATTTGAGGAGGTTCCAGTGCGACTGTGTGAGTCACATTAAATTGTGATGTATATCTTTTCGTTTGTGTTATTTAAAAATGCTGCTTTCACGGATAACATGCCTTAGCTATTAGAAAGCGAAATTCAGTTCCAAAATATGCAGATTAGTCTGCGAATGTATTTTTACTTAACGCTTTTTCGAGTCACGGGAGCAGGCTTCAGCGCCATTTCTAGTAAATAACAGCATTTTTATTCAATTATTACAGTAATTTACTAATAAATAAAAATCTAAGATAAGAAGTTAATTACATTTTACTTCCACTCAGTTTCGTGGGAGAATCCTTGCCTTCATAACAGTATTTCGCGTAAATGGTTTTTTATTAGATGAAATAATACTATTTTTCTACATGTTTCACCCATTCTGCATTTAAAACCATGTCATTTAAAGTTCAGTATGCGAAGAAAATAGCGTGTAAATTCATGATTTTGTTGTTTGTATCAAACAAACTGGACGGTTTTCTATTCGAAGCCAGCATGTGAATAAAATTGTTATTAAGTTATTTTACGGTGAACCCCTTAAATCTCAAGTCTACTGTGATATTTCCCTAATTTTTCTCAATGTATCGTTTGTAATGTGAACCTCTCATCCAGGCGTGTTATGCTGCGAAGGTTGTGAGACGTGGGATTTTCGTAATTATAGTAGGTAAGACACCCTAAGTTCAATGCATCATACTCCCACCTCCGCATCTGTACCCTCAACTGTTAATAGGCCCACATCCGTTTCCGAGAGGTACGTAAGAATCGTCTTCCGCTAGAGGGAGCGGGACACTTGTGCGAGAGACGCCATCTTCCGACTCTTAAATGCCGCGAGAGAGAGATATTGTCCGATCAATGGCGGCGGGGCCTCGTCCCGTGGAAAAGGTCTCCCGAAGCGTTTTGTCTCCTTTTGCTCCGCCGTCTCCCATTGTGTTGCTCGTTCACTCGTGCACGGCCGTTAAGGGCAGCCGGACGTCGACTCGAACGGACAAAGGCACCTACTCCTCACCGGTCGACGGAAGTGTTTCGGACTCTTCGGGCTGTTTCATTCCAGTCGATTGGGGAGGAAGGGGCCGTTACGGGGCATGTCGTCCTCGGGGCGCCTTGCCGTCTTCGCCGTCCATGAAATTGGCGCTCACAGAGCGAGGACGGCTGTTCACTACTCTTCCTATGTAGCCCTACGTATCCGTGCACTCTTAATCTCCTTAAAGTCTGCCGGCAACCTTGGTAAAAATGTCGTCCGTGGTTATAATTTTTCGACGACTGCAGTAGATATGTCGTCTATGGTTTATATTTATAATGACCGCTGTAGAATTGTCGTCCATTGATATTATTTGTCGGTGATTGCGGTAGTAATGTCGGCATATCGTCCATGTTTATAACATGTCGTCCATGCATATACTTCAGGTACCTGTGTTGATGGACGCTGTAGGGATGCCGTCGATGTTTATTTTTTCTTGATGATTGCGGTAGGAATGTCGCTTATGGTTAATATTTGTTAATTATAGCTGTAAGAATGTGTTTGCTGGCAATTATTAGTTCATTGACCGCTGTAGCAATAACTTCAGTAGTTAAAGGAACTCTTGCTACCTTCGTGAGATTGAAGCTCTCATGCCACTTGTTCTTTTGTTTACTTGAAAAGCCTATATGGCTCTTTTATTCAGTGTACTGAAAACCGGCGTTGCTTGTTGTTATTTTTAACCTTTAATTTTTGCCAATCAAAATGGCATTTTACCTTGACGGACCTAATGAATGGATGAACATAGGCTTTCTCCTGGAAATCAGAAATTTAAGCTACGACTAAGAATAGGCGTAAACTGTTTTTTTTTGAAGGTGTTATTTAATTACTTGACTCTGAATGAGGGAACCTTCACAGTAATGCTTAGACTTTGAATTTTTGACCACGGCGTAGTTTTCATTTCCAAGGCCTGACTTATTAGGGTTTACATTTTTAGACATTCTTTTAAAACGTTGTTTTCCATGGTAGTGTGTGTTCGCAATTGGTCTGCTGAACAGTGTTGTACGTTTGTAAGTTGTTGGTTGTTAGCGCAGTAAAGGTTGCTTCTAACCTCATCAGTAGTTTCTGGTAAAAGTGATAGCTTAGAGCAAAGAGTAATGCATGTTATATAGTCACTGTTAATAGGTAAGTTGTAAGTTGTTGGTTGTTAGCGCAGTAAATGTTGCTTCTAACCTCATCAGTAGTTTCTGGTAAAAGTGATAGCTTAGAGCAAAGAGTAATGCATGTTATATAGTCACTGTTAATAGGTCGCTAGTTAGTCCCCGAGGTAAGAAATTGCGTTCACGGAGCAATAATAATTACACAGTCCAGATAGGTATGGTATAATTCATTAGGTTTTTTGGGGGTATGTCGCATCGTGGTGGCTCTTGATTTTTCAAATAGTTGAAAAATGATTCCGGAGATACGCATCTGTACTTTTGAATTTCGTATGAGTTGTAGTGGTATCCGTAATATTTCTCTGGTGCTCTCTCGTGTCAAAAGGGTGGAATTATATCTTAGATTTTTATCTCTTGCGCGTTACTGACCCAAATCTTTGTTCCCTTTTGTTTTTAGTAGGGCCGCGCCGGTGTTATATAATTTCCCGAGCCCACTTCCGTCCACGCCCCGGCTGTCCCTTTCGGAATGCTCATTACTTAGGGCGGATTTAATTGCCCGGACTCTCGAAAAGGGTCCCTCTCCTCTGTCTCCCGTCCCTCTCCGGATTTTACGTGTGGGCCATTCCGACTCCAGTAGCGGCCGTTTCACGGGGGTACTCCCGGCGATTTCGCTTCCGGAGGGATGGCCTTTCCTCCCCACCGTGGCATTTCGAGCAATTCGGTTCGTTTCTTTGGGACTCGGCTTAAAAGCAAAATAAGAGATGCGATTTAGCTAAGGCCCGTTCGCATTGCACGCATGAACGTACCATGAGAGAATAACGTAACTTAAGCTCAGGCAGCAGTCATCCGTGCTTGCAAACCAAATAATGAGGAATAATAATAACTCTTTCCTTAATTTTAATATTATTTTTTTTAATTCTATAATTTCCAAGAATGAATACATTTCCATGCCATGAATCGGACCTTATTTTGGCCGTTTTGAAATTTGCATTCCATTATGATGGGCGCATTGGTCGCTTACGAACCATGTGAATGAGAATCGATGAATGAATTGCATTTAATTCCACAGAGAATGAGCTGTATGGATGGGATAAAGTGGTTCGACGCGTGCTGAGCCAAATAAAGGAATTGTTCAAGGAATTATGGGCCTGCATTAACAGATTCATGATCGTAGCTACAGGTTAAGGTGGTTTGAGCGAGATAGTTTCCTAGTCATAATGGAGACCATATTCAAATTTTATTTTTTTATTTCAACGACTGTAAGAAGTATGAAATAAATATTGTAATATTAATGGCGCAAAGATATTGTTAAATATAACCATCATTCTCAGTAAATAAATAAAGCTACATTAGTCTCTAACTTGACTAATTTCTTTCCGCCGTACGGCTGAAAACCCTTCAAAACAACAGGTTTTTTTGTGATTCTGTAAAAATAACTGGGGCGACTAATAGATTATTTTTTATAAATAGTTGAGGAAACATGCAATCTACATACTGTTAGTTTTTTGACGAAATCTAGGTGCTAAAAGTTCCAATTTTTTAAATATTCTCCGTCTCGAGCGCACAGCCGTAATCCCATGAAAAACAGCTTATATTTTTAGGCAAATTGCTCAAAAAGTAGTTTAGCAAGAGGTTGATATTTTGATATCATTGGAAAGTAGAGTTTTTTTTAAATGAAGCCAAATTCATCAAATTCTAGGTGAAGTGATTTTTCGCTCAAGCTACCTTAAGGGTAGGTTTTAATGAAAGTCAGAGTAAATCATCTTGTTTTGTACACGTGCAGGGCCTTATATACTTCAAGTATTTCTTTCATCATCTCCGTGTACTTTTTACCCTTCTTCATCCCGTCCGTAAAACTAATTCTCTTTCTCACCCTTACCCGCTTACCTAACATCCTTCCCTCTATCACGGCCTTGGGAAACTCATCACCCCTCATCACCTCTTCCAGCCACCTACCCTGCCTCCCCCTGATCTCATCCAGCAGTGTTCTCTCTTCACCAACTATGTAAGCACGTCCTTTCCGTCCACCGAAACTTCTCGATCTTCTTCTGCACCCAAATCTCGAATGCCCGCAGCCTATTCTCGCCCTACATTCTCAGAGTCCATGTTTCTGCCCCATGCAACGCTACACTCCATATTAAACTCGTCACCATCCTCTTCTTTTTTCCTTATCCTAGACGCCTATCATCAGCTCCGTTCTATTTCTAAACGCTTCCTTCACTAACGCTCTTCTCCTCCTTAACAGATAGATCGCCTCGAATAATTATTTACGTCCGCATTTCACTCTCACGCATCTGGTTGTTCTTGGTCACGCGAAAAGGCAGCTTCAGATTGTTCAGCTTAGGAAATCACTCTTCTTCGTTTGGCTAACTTAGCGATATAACTTAAGAGATTAACGTGAGCTATTTTCTGATTTTCGTTCTCAGTGCGCCTTGTGAATCTCAAATTCAGCCGTTCAATATTACCTTCTTATGTTCATTTTGAGCTGAGCGTAAATATATGTCATGATAAGTAAGATTAGAGATAGTTACAATAGGAAGCGTTAAAGAAAAGGAGGGAATAATGAGGGAAAATGTTAAGTAAAGATATTAAGAAAATATTCGTTTTAACCCTAACTTGAAGCCTAGCGTAGTATGGTGGAGACACTTGCTCGTTGCGAAAGCAAGATAAGTGCCCACTGGAGGCTTTTGAGATGTGGGTGTGGAGATGTTTATGAAGAGTAGTCTGGGTGGAGATGAACAAAGGAAGTGTTTGGTATTGTGAGAGAGAAATGGATGCAGATAGGAGATATTAAAAACAGAAAAATCCACTGGGTAACGACATGCTGAAGAGGATGATAAGAGTGGAGAATGTTGGGCAAGCGTGTTAAGGTGGGTCTCTACTTCCAAGTCAACTCAAGCAACCACAGGCGGCGACGGTCGCCGCCTGTGGTTGCTTACTGGGGTCGTAGAAGCCCAACGGGAAACTGTGAAGGCGGCACTGACAAAAATGGAGTGGGGAACGATTATCCTTGGTTGGGGATGGAAAAGGTCTACACCGTCAGCATCAATGGTTGTTAAATTTTTGCGTTTATGAAAGATGATTCTTTGATTTAAGTGGGCTGAAAATCCTCATATCGAAATCTAGCCTTCGCAACTTGCCCCAGGATGTTATAAAAAAATTACGTAAAAACCAAAGTTTTGTTTTTTAAATATAAAATCCACAACCTTTTCATGATAAAGTTACTCCACTTAAATCAACAAATGACTCTTCAACTACAGAGCACAAAAATTGCAAGTCTCCAGCTGTTAGGGCAAAGCCGTTACTGGGTTAGAGGGAAACGTCTGAAACGAGCTTCTTAGCCCCGGAGGGAGTAGAAGAATGGGAATTTAGGATGGTACGAAAAGTTGAATTCTTTTTGTAAGTTACATTCTTATGTTTGATGTGGATTGGCATCAGCTTCAGCCGCCCTTTCGATCCGGGACCCGGCCTCTCGTCGCTCGTTGGCTGGCTGGAATTTTTATCGGATGGCGTAATTTTGCCGGTGTCATTTCTCGGACTCAGCCCGGCTCATCGCCCATCGCTGCCGAGTCGAAAGCTGCTCCTCTCGTTTAATGAAAGCGGCGCCAGGAAAGAAACCTGTGGCCTGCGCGGTTGTAGTTTGTGGAGGATGAGGGTAATCTTGACTAGTTGCTCCATCCTTGTCCAGAAAGTAGTGTTTTTGTTTTGCATTATTTAATTTTTGCATTAGCTGCTAATTGATTTTTTAATTTTCCTTTCCCTTTCATCCATTTATTTAGCATTTAACTGATCAAGGTATGTTTATCGTCATCAGAGGGTCTATCTCTGATATCTTCTGGTCTCCCGTGTAAGGTTTGTTTATATGAAGATATGAATAGGAACCTCAGCTAATTTTTCGGATGACCGCGGGACCCTGCCTGTTTGTATTAGTAATAGTTTGTGCATTTTGTTTTTAGGTTGCCTCGACGGGTGTAAGTCATTTCGCCCATCGCCCAATATTACACGAATTTCTTTTAACTCCGTATTTATTGTAATCACCTAGGAAAGCTGTGAATTTATGGAGTCGTGAGTTCCATCATAGGATCAACCTCATCGTCAGTGGGTTTTTTGGTGTTTTGGGGGAGTCGACCGACAACTGAGGTTGTTTGCAACATTTAAGGACAACTGGGTAGTTTGGAAAGGGTGACATTGCACGTGGAATAGAGGGAGGGTGTAGAGAAACCCGGCGTCGGTATTAGTCTAATCTGAACAACGAAAGGCTCACAGGGGACCACGGTAGGGTCACCGAAGTAGGGATCAGGATTGCTCTGAAATATCTCCGCCACTGCCGGAAATGGAACTCGGACCCTCGGGGTGGTAAACCATGAGTATCCTAGCCATCACACCAACGTGATCCTTTCTTCATTCGGTATTTTAACCAGCCGATTGTTATAGGTTTTGGACAGTCCCTAGCTCAACTTCCCATTTTCAAAATGATTGAGATGCCTAAGTTTCGGATATTCCTCTTTGGTGTAAATTTGGCAATTTGTGTGAGCATTAAGCAATTTGTGTGAATTTGTCCGAGCGAGTGTCGTTGTGACTTAGTGATCCCGTGCAAATCATCTGCAGTCCATCGGAAGAGGCCAATTGCACCGCGTCTGTTTGCGCCGCTCAAGTCCATAGGGATGACTCGAGTGATTAGCGTTGTGCAGCATTGATTTCAGCGGCCGTAAATACGGAGCCGGGAATATTAATTTAGAAAAGAATCCGTTTTCCGTACGTCGCGTCGTGTACAGTGGTGGGATGAATGATTGAACTCCATTAGCTTTTAAGCCTCCTCCATTGAAGTGGTGATTTTCTCTTGGAGAAAAAGTGCGGCCTCTGGCAAAGTTAGTGGAACTCTTATTCTTTTTCTGTTCCGCGTTTGTGTTCGTTAGGATTAATCTCTCTCCATTGGTTCATTGGTAGTGAATATTAACGATAAATATATTTTATAATTTTTATGCCCCTTTTATAGTAACCTAGACATTCCTGAACTGTTATTAGATTTCCGCCTGAAAATGAAATCGACTCTTCTGCATCTGCTACGGCATTGTTGGGTTCAGAAACGCAGTCATTTCTAACTTAGGGTGCATAAAGTTGATGTTATCAAATTATATCACACTTTGAAAGACCAAATACTACTGAATGTTTTCATCCTGTAACTTAATGCTTTAACAATCATACATGTGGAATCATTCATATTCTGCTGCCACCTTTTTTTCAAATGTTTATACCTGAGTAATGCAGATTCTTTCTTATCGATTATTTAATTTTAAATATGTATATATCACGTTCATATTGATATTTATAAGTAGGTACTCCTGCGTTTTTGCCACAATTTTGCTTTTTTATGTATATTTCTCTTCATGATAATTTTGGGTCTAAATTTATAGTAGTAAAAATATGCCTTAAACGGTAAATCCTTGGAGTGAACACTAAGTACATCAAAATTATCAATCGGAAAGCTAGTATATGCCACTGAAATATCTTTATTTTTCCACCTTATGTGCGTATTTTCCCTCCGAAGTGTGCCATTATATTACGAATAGGTTGCATAATTTGACATCATTGCGTGTATGTATGCGCCTTCGCCGAAATGTCAGGCCACGTCGTAAACACTGGCATTTCATTTGAAAGCAGTGGGGAAGTTGTCGGGGTGAGGGATAATATTTTTTTCTTCGAGGTCTTAAATCCTAGGGAAATGGATTTTTGCCATCCCCGCGGAGTAGGGCGACGGTGGCGCCGTAAAACTCTCCAGGCCATTGTGATCCCCTCGACCCGTCCTCTTGGAGGCGATATTTATCGCGACATAAATGCTACTCGGTCGGCCTTTTTATGAAGGACGACATTTCGGTGGATCGAGTGGAAACATTAAGGGTTGGCAGTCAGTTCAGTCATCCTTTTTGGATGGGCACGTGATAAAATGCTTATCGATCTAAAGGATTTTCAAATACGTCTTCAGTGTGTCGAGCTCGATCTGGACAAGAAAACGCCCACCACGGTCATTTCAGCCCTATGGTCATTTCATCCCTATGGTCATTTCAGTTTTTCAAGGGGTCGCATATCTGGTAGTGTTAAACCCATCATTCATTCCCTTGGTATCATGGTGAAGTGGAAGAGGGGAAGTTCCAATCTCATCCCATGAAGATGCTTTTATCTATCCATCTAATTGATTGTTAGACTTTTGGACCGTCCCTACCATAATTTTCCCCATCACGGGGATACCTAGCCTTAACCTCACAAAAACTATTTGTTAATCGGTTCCACTAAAGTTTCTCACTTCTTATACCACACTTTCTGTTTCCCAAATGTTTCTTCCTACTTCCATGTTTCCCCATGTTTTCCTCCATTTCCTCCTCGTTTCCCATTCATTTATGCTGCCTTATTCGATTTCCCGCCATCAATTTCCTTTCCACCCAGCACATTAGATGTAGATGTAGATTACACGTTTTCTATTCAGTCCTCCTCTACTTCCATCTTACTCTCTCAATTATTTCCGTACTGATTGACCTATCTCCTGTCTCCTATTCTGCGTTATTACGTATTACATTCATACGTACTATCAACAACAAAAGTAAATGTGGTAACTTCTGCCGCTTTACCAAGCATTACGGTATAAAGGGCTGGAAAAAGTGTATGGTACCCTTTCGTATTGTTAAAGGAAGTTACAAATGGAAAAATCCTACTCCCGACTCCATATTTTGCGTATTTTTATAAAATTAGATCGTTTCAAGTCGTAGTGTGTCAAAGCCTCCCAAATTTTACTAATTCCGTTGACTGTACGTTCTCCATCGATTTTTATGGCTCCTTCGAATTGCAGTCTGGATGCAGTTTTCATTTCTTCCGCCAGTGAAGCTCTGAGGTCATCGGAATGCGCAAGCCCTTCCACCACGTCAAGGTTGAAGTCCATGGGGAGGGATTAAAGATCTTACCCATCGGAGTATGAAATTCACTCATTAGGGTATAGGGGTTAGTTCCTTTCATTCAGTTGCCTTTGATTCGCAAGAAGTTTCGGTACCAAGAAAATCGCCCGATTGTGGTTTTCCGGTACTGGCGACAGAAATTTCTACTGGATTTCTGCCCTCAGTCCTTCGGTGAGGACGAAAGCAGTCTACCCTCTGGGCTAGTGCACCAACACCATTGGTGAACGATGTCCTATGATCCCGGCCAGTTCGAGGTCAATCGCTTTAAAAGTTGACTATCTCTATGTAATGGCAGTAAGTTCGTGATCAATAGATTTCATTATTTTGACGTCAAAGTGTCCCGTCAGTGTCCTCCTATTTATATTTTTGGCGAACAAGTTTTTCCAGTACTGTTACCTAGTTTGATATGAAGTGTTGTAGATCATAAATGTAAGGGAGTCATTTAATCGATTGACTTTTTATGGAAATTGATTCTGTCGTTGTCATCAATGGACTCATTGGTTGAAAATGTGGGTTAATGAAATGCAATTAATTGTTTTCCGATAGTTCGGAAGTTCTCATTGTTTGCTGAGGTAATTATTTTGTCCTATATTTTCGCGCCGTAAAGTTCTTCAGGTTTCCACTATTTTGAGCTTTCGCTTATTGTAATATTTTGTCATGGCTACTGTAATTTTTTTCTTGCCTATTGGATGCTTTTCATCACTCCCAATAATTGTGCTCTTGCCGTCATGTCGATTTTCGATAATTCGCTAATGCGGCATTTCCAATAGCTCCAGCCACTTTTCCGCATTAGGGATTAGCGTGAACATTTTATCGATGGTGTGATGGAGCGTGGGGGTCTGTATTGAGCGAGTTCATATTTTGTTATGAGATTTCAGGTTGGTCAATAAAGGCCTTTCTGCTATCGTATTCCATTTTCCTTTGACGCTTGATACGGCTTTACTTTCTATACGATGTTATCAAGTCCACTTTGGTGTTATACAGTCTTCAGACCAAGAGGAATGATTTAAAGTGAGATTGGAAGGTTGGGGTACGTGTATTCCGCGATTTCATATTATTTTCTGCTATCGTAATATGACGTCACCGCTTCATCTGGTTCAAGGGAAATAGCTTCGATACAAGTTTATTTTTAACCGTGGGATTTTTAGTTTATTGCAATATGGTGTCCATCAAAAGCACGCGTCACTTGTTGTCATTCCCCTATTCAAATTCCTTTAACCTCTTCTTTTACTTTTCTCAGGGTTGTGTCCCAACATCCCTTGCCACCAGCCCCTGCGGGGGTTCGCATGATCGTGTGTAAATGTAGATGTAATAAGCGCTCGTTTGCTTGATCATAGTATATATTACGGCAACATTTAACTCTTGAGATTTAAATCCGGACTTCTGACTTGGATGTTGGTACTCCTGGAAGATAACTCCAATATCGTTACTGTGGATTTGCTTACTCACCTACGTTGATAAGCTGATGCTAAAAAAAAACTATCTGAATTTTTGACTGACATGACGTCGTCATCCTTTGCGCTGCCAAGGAATGAAAACCTAACGACATGGTCGTGATGAATTCAGTGAGTGTATCATCACCATTATAATCCGAAAATTGGTTAACTGCTGCTCCCCACCCCATGCTCCTATTAACTTATCATTTAGTTAGGTCATAATTTCTCATTTTGACATTCTGTATTACTGGCTTCATGTATTCCATCCTTAGTCTTCTTCATAATTCTTCCCATTCCTTGATTCCATGTAGTTTTCATGTGGCTGTTACGCTATGAAATGAGTCCAATAGCGGTTCGTGTACGGCGAATCAATTGGGAAAATTGTACCGCTTTTGCCGTTTTCGTCGCCACATTTATCGTTTCCAAGCTGAAAGAGTCGTTAGATAGAGGAATAATATTCCCTAACCTGGTCGTGAACGATTCACAGGCTAATTATACGTCTGTACCTATAGCATTTTCTCTCTCTTTTTTTCTCCCATTGTGAGAATGTAGCTATCTGCACAATGGTTTATTTACATTCGCCTCGAACATCGGGTTGCGGATATCTCTCCTTGAGTACCATTCGGGTGTGGTGTACATCCGTGCCGAAGAAAGGCAGTTGGATTTATGTCTAGGGCTTCGAGATAACCGTTAGATCCACTCCGTAGATCCTGGAGCAAAAACCATAACCGCGGGTCCAAAATGATTCCCCATCCCAAGGGGTTTCCCCCCCATTGATGCCACCCCAGTTGTATCGTCCTCCGGTCTCTCTCCCCCATCGCCGATTACCGCAACGCCCATCAAACCTCTCTGGGTCCTCCCTCGCCCAGTCCGTTCCCCCAGCTAGTGGGCCTCACTACGGATGTGCGATAGGACGATATATATCGACGCCAAATCGATGTTTCCCATGTGTGGTTTCTGTATAGTTTTTCGTGTCGACCTGCGTGCCTATTCGTGAACTTATCGATTCAGTATCGCTGCTAGGAGTGGACGGAAGATGCGGTCTTCCCCGGGCGGTATTTATTTTCGGGGAGGAATATTTTGTGGAAAGGAGCTTTATCCAGATTACTACTTATAAAAACTTAACCTAGACCACGAATGAGTACTTAATAATGGAATCTTTGTATATCTATCATTTTGATTATAAAAAATAAATTTGTAATGTTGTATTTTGATGTATGAATAAAATAAATAATATTATTTTTTTCTTAAACTTCCGTTTCAAATTGTGTCATAGCCTTCATTTTTATCGTGTTTCCCAAAGGAAGGGTGACTGAGATACCACCCCGGGTGGCGCAAACTGTAGCTATGCCTTTGTAGCAATCGTTTGGTATCGAACGTTATCAGGTACATTGTTTTCACATTTCGCCCCTCGTCGACTTAACCTCGAGGAGCCGACCACTGTGGACAGTGAAATTGGCAACAACGAACACTATATCACTCACTGCATTTGGATCGAAGAATGCCTTGATTGCTATCGTTGTCGCCATAAGCGTTTTGCACGGAGTGTCGATGAATATCATAAGGTAGAAGTTACCTCGGCGTCTTCCGTATGTTTGCTTATACCGAGCTAGCAGGATGGCGGAAGAAACTGCAATGAGTGGCGAAACTACCCGGATGAATGCTCAAAAGGAAAGCAATGGCAACTCCTTGTGGTGAATAATTATCTCATGCTTGGACGATAAAAAATATTTGATGGAATGTAGTCGGTTATCGTCGTCATTGAGTCGATGTGAGTGATTTGTAAATGTGACGATAAGTGCATAATTGAAGATAATTATCTTTGATATGTCGATCTGGGTGTTACTGATTGAATGATGAGTTGTTTTTGACACTCACTCACTGTTCCAACCCGAAGGTTGGTTTTGATGGGTGAGAGTAGAGCTCATCCCGTACTATGCCATTGGTGTGTGAAATGCACATATTCAGGGTTGGGGGGCCAGTTTCTTTCCCTGGGCCTCCTGCGATTTTCCCCGAAGTTCTGACAATCAGATAGTTGCACCGCGACGATTTTCAGAGGGGGGTGTCCAGAGAGGCTTCACTCGAATTTGAACCCGGACCCTCCGGCCGGTAGCCCAGCGCTCTACCCTCTAGACCTCCACGAAATTCTTTTACATGAGTGAGAAAATCGACAAGGAATTTCTTTTGATTATTTTGTTTTCAATGCAACATGGGCGAACTATGAATGTGACGATATTTTTTTATAGTTACCATCGAAATGAACGGTATTATTGATAATGATTGATGTAAGTGATGTGGTGGAATTTGTTCCATATCAGTGTGACGCCTGTAAATGGCCGCTACCTCGATTACATTTTTGTGTCGAGGGTCAATATTGCAGACACCGAGTATCACACAGCCTTACTCCTCACTCAGCTTCCCAGGCATCCAAGGGACAGGGGCTAGAGGACTGCCCGTCCCTTCCCTCCCCCCTGCTCCACGTGTCCCTAAGGGCCTCATCTCAAATTGTGTCTTTCCTCTTTGCGGGTGCCTACGCTCCGTTGACCCCCCCCCCCCTTCCCCTATCTCCCTTTGGTGTTCCCGTCCTCTCGCGTCAAATGAAACGTGTATGCGACCCCTTTGACGATCCAAAAGGGTCAGGAGCGCGAGAGGCTGAGGCGTGCCTCCCGCCACTTGGGGGGCGGTAGAGGAATTGGCGTCGTAGGGACGGTAGGGTGCCCTCGTACGCTTTCCTCACATTCTACCCTCGGCCTTTTTTATCTTGAGTGGTAAAAGTCGATATCTTCGCTCTCCTGGCATTTCTCGTGCCGAATCTTAACGACGCAGTGTTTCTTTTATTATTCTTGCGTAGTTGGGTGGCCTACTCGTTTATTTTTCGTTCCAGGTTGACCTCTAGTCGCTCGTTCGTGCTTGGGGAAGAATAGATCGCATTAGGGTATGAGGGAACTGTAGCTCGCGTTCGGGTCTCGGCAGCAAATCACGTTGTTTCATGTCAAAACAAATGAAATCCCCCACCTTTACGTTCAGGCATTAAAAAAAATATTTGTCCTTGGTATTTTGTTTTAGTGATTGGAAAATGAAGAAGTTTGTCACTTACGTTATGTATTAATCTAGAGATGTGTTCGTTTGTTGTTACATTTCTCGACCCAAGGAAGTAGATCTGGTGCCATTTCTATTTCTCCAACCCTTTTCGCAAGGCAACCCTTTTAAGGCAAATCATCAATAAATAATTACTGCTCCGCGACGAAGTCAATGCTGCAGTAATACATTGTTTTCCGGAAAAACTTTGCTCTCTTTTGGCGCGTAACACAGCGATTTTGCTTCGCTCTACTCCTTAATTTTTTTATTAACCGTATGACTAATGACATTCATTTCTTCGATGATTTGAAATAGGGAAATATAAGCCCAAATCTCTACGAGACGTAATTGAGCATCATGCATGGATTGTTGATCTAAAAATAATGCGCCATCTTTCCTCTTAGATTGGAATTGTAGAGTGTCGAGTCACATTAATGGTGTGAAACCCGACTAATCATTCTTAATGCTAAAGTTGGATCTACGTCAATAGTCGCAACAGCATCCCCAGCGATAGTGAAATAAACTGATTGGGTGAAATAAACGGAATTGATTGGAGCTCTTGAGGTTCCATTGTTCCGTTTTAGAAAATGGCGTTTGAAAATATTACCTATTTTGAAGAACACATGTCGCTAGTTTACTTAAATGAACGACTTTGTCCCGGGATGGAGTTAGACATAACCCACTATACTCACATGTTGACCTTGATATTTCCTAATTGCCTGTATCAATAACGCTTTTTACTATTTTTTCGATTTGAAATACTTAACGCAGCAAACACAGATTTTAATATCCTGACCTTATCACAGAAATGTAGTGAGCATCGTAAAAACCTTAGATAACTATCGAAACTCGGGTATGAGGATAAAATCTAATGTGAAAGTAACAATGAGAATGTTTTATTTCTATTCGTATTGGGGAATTAACTTCACTATTGAGCGAATCACTAGTATGAACGATTCGCTGTCGCGGATGGCTTTCCAATGGAGATCGTAATTTTTGTTCCTTTGGTTTACGGTGCACGTTCCGGATTCGCTCGAGAGGGGAAGCCACCGCTTCTAGTGGCTCGTCTGAGTGCTTTCATTCGAGTCCCTTGCGCGAGAGAGGGCACCCATCATCATCCCTTTCCCTCTCGAAGCCGGGCCGAGGGTCAACGGTTGATTGATCGATCGGATATTTAGTCCAGAAGTCTTGACCAATCCCCCGAATCTTTTCTCTTTTTTTACTCTTCATTCGTGGCTTAATGATTTGCCGTCTGTTCGGGGCCTGGTCACGATTCGGAATTTCGGCTGTCTCACGCCGGGAGTGGGGCCCACAAGAGTGTTCGTGACGTGGTTCCCTGATTAAAAGTTCCTTTTTTTCGGCCGAGATAAATTCCAAAATTCTTTGGTCCCAAAGGGTTTGATTGATTAGATTGTTCGGGGTCCGCGCCGGGGGATCTAATTTGTTAATTAAAGTGAAACGTAAATGTCGGTATACAGTGCATCCTCGGAGCAAGGAGTAGGTTTGAAAAAAATTGCGTTTCGGTTTATGAGATGGGTCAGTTTGATAGCTTACTTGTCGAAATATTCAAAGGATTTTAAAATTGATTCATTTTTTCCCCTCATAGTTGTTAAATGGTGTCGATTTTCTGCTAATTTGCGTGTTTTGTGTGGTTTTCGTGATGAAGTCACGCGTTTCGGAGTTCGTGTGAATGACTCATAAATATTAAGCCTTCGTTCTGCTTTCTAAGTTTATTTGTAAGTACTCGGTACCAGCTCGGCTGCATATAAATGAGTAGTTAACTTGTATTCCCATTTTACTGTTATGCATTGAAGTGCATTAAAGCAGTGCTGTGTTAACTGTTTGCTCGAATTATTTCATTTTATCGTAATATTATCCCAATAAATTGCTTGGACAAATCGGCAGGGTTATTTTGGCAGTGGAAGGGGAGCGGAGAGAAACCCGGCGTCAACGTTAACCCATTCTGTCCGGGCGGGATTACGATCGACGTTTCCTGACGTAACGGAAACGGACGCCGGCGTTCATTTTACCTTCGTTGTCTTCCCATCTAGGAGGGGAGTATTATATGATAGACGGGAGTATCAGCGCCAATTGTTAGCCGTTTTTCCGAATGAAGTTCTAAACATGCGTGAAAAAGCTGATTATTGTCTTATTTTACAATGAGAATAAGGATAATCCACAAAATTACTGGTAAATATTGCTTCACTAAGGTTATTTTTTTTAAATATTGAAATAAAAGCTCTCCTCTGATTTTTGTTGTTGTTGGGCTGTTGTTGGAAAGTTGGGCTTCGAAAAGGTTCACTCATCATCCGCTGACAGCGCCGTCAACGTCCGGCTATCGTAATAGTTTCCTCTACTTTACAATCACTTAGCTTCTCGAACGCCTCCGACCGCATCAGTCTCGTCAGGAAACGTCGATCGTCATACCGCGCTGACCGAAGAACCGAGGGGGTCCATTGTTTTACTTATGTACCTTCCGGCGGACGGAAAACTGTCATTGAAGTACTCCTCGTAAAACATTCAAATAGAAATTTGAAATCCTTCGGGTAATCTCTGGCAGCGTTGGGAATTGAACCTTGGCCCGCGCAATGGGTTGCAAATACTCTATTCATCACACCGACATATGCTACAAACGAACAACAAGTGCTGCACTAAGCGCTCTCCTTATGACCACATATCAGGGCTTAGGGTTCCTCTCGAATAGCTTCACCACTGCCGACCTACGAACCTGGTTCTTCGGGGTGGGAAACCAATGCATTAGCCACCGCGCCAACCCAATCTCCGCTCAGGAAACTCCAATGTTCCAGCCATGTGGGGGTGAATCGTATAGAGGTGGGGACACAACTTCTCATCAGGAGAACATTTTACCCTTAATTAAGATTTGAGAAACGGAGGATGAAAAGGGGGGATAGGGGCGAAAGAGTTTATTTCTGCTGTCACACGCGATATTAGTCAGCGAAATGATTGGGAAACGTTTTCGGGTGTCTGAATGCTTTCAGAGCCATTGTAGAAATGGAAACTGTGCGTATTTTCTTTACTCCTTGAGGGAGTTCTTCCTCCCCCTCCTCCTTCATCAGAACTAATTTTGAATGTTTGAACGCCTCTATCTACGTCCCTTTGTCCTCTCTCGCTCCATCCATGGTAGGTTGGCGATGGATTGTAGAATCGAAATGTCTGTTGTTCTCAACCGATTATTTCATAGTCGTGTCATGGGGCGGGAATGGATTTGGCGTGGCACTGTATTGGTCGGAAAATTGGTCATTGCGGAAAGAGGTTGTGCGTAGACTAGTGGCATTTGAGATTGAGTTTGGAGAAGAATGGAGAGGGTGAGCTGGTTAGCGAAGGAAACGAGCAAGGAAGTGTTCGACGTGAGGGAAAAACGGATTATTATTTGTGGTGATTGGAATAAGGCAGCACATAGTAAGTGGATGGTGGACGTCTTGAGAGGTGATGGCACTTCGAAGAGGATGATAGAGTGGGGAACGCTAGGTGAGCACGGTAAAGGAAGGAAAAGGATTGGAATTTAAGACTGTATGAGGAAAGTCCTATGGTTTTTGGAACTTAACGGTAGACTAGATGGCGAGCGAGAACTGTGCAGGGAAGTGAGATGACGACGCCGAAAAGGGTGAGTTAAAAGTATGGAATGTCCAAAATCCTACCAATACGCTGGTCGAATAGCAAAGGATGATGATGGGAGTCGGAGCGTGGGATGAACGAACTAACAATACCCTCGTCTGCCGGGAATATGTGTGTTCTGCCGGTCGGAACATTTCACTCTCTGGGCGTCATGTCGTCCATTCACCTCCCCATCTTCGATTGACGCCACCTTCTCCCTCCCTAGCCAGTTGGTTTTCAGCCCCTTCTGCCTCGGTGACATTATTCTCTACCCTCCGCTTCGTTTCCCTGCTTGGAAGTGGAAAAAGGATGTGGATGGTATGGCTCATGTCGGTCACGGTGACTCATTTGGGCCCGCGCGGTGACGTAGCGAAGATGCCAGGCTTTTTCTCTAATTTATCCTCTCCGTTCTTCCACCCCACTCACTCCGGGAGCTGACTCAACGTCGGCTGCGTTTTATTTTATTCCTTGGAACCTATTTGAGCGTGAGGCGAATTGGTCTGAGTTTAGTTGCTACACATTTTTTTCGGTGGTGATTGCTGGTGCTAGACAGTCGCTGTGGAACTCGCATTCTCGCTTTGGTGTTCTTTTCACTGCTTCTCCGCAGTGATTTATCTTCGATGCATTCGCTCTAGTAGAAGAGAGAGAATATTGGGTAACAGAAGAAAGGGTGGAGGTCAGTAGGGAATTTAGACGGCATTTGATAGGGCAGGGGATAATAATGGTTTGGGAAGGAAGTGATGTGGAGTATATGTAGTGATTTCCGTATGGGTACTTTAGATGGATCGATAATGTGGTGATAGGGAGTGTTTCGTATTATTTTGTTCCAGACAAAGAAGCAATGGTAAAATTTTCTTTTTTTTTTTTTCGTTTATCACCGACCAAGGTTTCGGCGCGTTATGCCATCCATCATCAGGGTCAATAACGTACCGAAACCGTGGTCGATGGCTAATTAAAGTGTGGATATTTTACCAGTGTTTTTATGTCTTGAAGATTGATATTTATCGTTTCTACAAAGTTAGTGCCTATACTCTTTCATATACATTATCTTAGCACCTTTGAGCTAGTGGGTTGGAACCTGCCACTATGGGTAGAACACCTAGGTAGATAATCAGTTAAATTTCGCCGTCCGTAGCAATTCAACTCATTAGTTCTGTTCTGCATCTCTATATTTCTCTGCGAAGTACCGCTGGGGCGTTTTGGAGGGGAAATTGCGACATTATAGCCAAGAGAAAGGAAGGGAATTGCTGGGATTGGTGGAATTTTTCCATTGTACTTTTCTACGAGCGTTTTTTTTAATGTTCCGTGAACCTAATTTTACTGTGTTTCGTGACTAGGCTTTAGGGACGATTTTCCCTTATTGTCACCACCATATTTCTTTTCACTGTGGAATTCTCGAATCTGCGTATTCTTCCACGGGTGGCTTCGATTGGGTTATTCTCGCGGAATTTCCGCTGGTGTGGAGTAACGGCCTGTTCCCACGAGGTGGTGCCTCAGATGCATGTGCTTGTGCGTGAGTTGACACGTGGATTAATTTGTGAAACGACTATATAATTCGAGCACGAATGCTCAGAATAAAAACTGGGCCTATGTTTTTGACATTTGTTCGCGCAATTTTTTCGTGTTTGGACAATGCAATTTTGAAGGAGCATCTGATCACGCATTTACACAGGATTGGCTTAGGATGATACTGTAGGTAATGCTGCGCAATTAGAGCCAGCAAGGTGTCGTAGAACGTTTATTGTTATACGCATATTGCTAGAACGCCTTCAGTGGTGAGTTGAATTTGTACAATGCTGGTTTCTCAATGAGCTTCCCGATTGATTCTCGATAGGTAAACTTCTTCTGCAGCGTCCTCCAGGGTGGGGTATGGTGTCTTTCGCTGCCATTATACAGGCATCGTGATTAATTTCTTTCCTTTACAGTTTGAGAATTTGTTTTAATTATGACACATTGCCTCTGTATATTGATCCAAGATTTTGAATTGCGGATTGAGTGGCAGTTCGTCCAGCCACCCCGAAAAGTTAATGGTTTAGTCTTGAATTACCCTACTTATTTTTTTTTCTTTTGCATTCCTTTCTCTTGTTTCATTTAAGCTCTCTAATTAAAAAAATGCAAAAATAAAATATTGGCAGGAATATTTTCAAGTCTCATTGAGTGGTTGTATTATTGGAATAAATAGAAGGTGAAAAGGAAAAGAAAGAACTTGAGAATGATGGTGCTCGAATAAGGGCAACGGGGTACAGCCTTTCAGTTATATATTTTTAGCCGTGAACATCGTATTTTTTCCAACAGTCTTTCGAATACGTTCTCTTCTTATTATTAATGCACATAATTCGAAAATTGCCGCATTATTGTGAACGCTGCATACCCTTTGTTGTTAGTAATAAAGGATCCTGGAGGACAGAGTGCGATTGTCGATCAAATGTTTTTAGTATGTCGCTTCTGAGAAGGGCGCCATAAAACAAGCCGGAAAGAGGAGAAAACAAACGTACAGTTGTTTGATGTGGTCGGGGAAAAGGGGAAGTTTTTCGAAGAAATTCGAGAGGGACAAGGAAAGTGAAAGGGGGTATCGAGCGGTGGGTATATGGGTGGCTGTTGTAGGGAAGGGAATATAGGGTAGGTGGGGAAGGAGGAGGAAATTGATCGATGATGTGGACTGAAAGAAGAGAGGTAGAACTAACGAGCTGTGAAAAAAATGCTATCATAGGAGTCAAATGTTTCATTCTGTAGAAATGTCTCTCTGTTACTCCACGGGATAATAGGCTTCATATCCCGACGTTATATCTCCACAATATCGGGAAGGAATCACCGCATTCTTCAGCGCTATAATACGAAAACTATTCGCCCACCACCACCTAAATTAAGGGATCAATTGGTGAAGTTGAAGGATCCCACCGGCCTGAAGACGTCAGGGCTCTATCAATTCCCCTGTCAATGTGGAAGAGACCGACCGAAGGATTGGGAGCTGACTAATGGAGCATCGAATGTACTTCAGACTGGCGCAACCGCAGAAGTCGGCAGTAGCGGAACATAAAATCAACTAAGACCATGGCATAATATAAGAAGATGCAAAAATACTTAGCCGCCTACATGGCTATTGGGACCGCTAATTCAAAGAAGCCATTGAGACCCGCCTGGAAAAAAGAAATTTCAATCGAGACACTGAAATTCCAACTAAGCAATGACTGGAATCCTATAATCAAGTGCATTAGAATGTAAGGGAATACGATAAAATAAGCCACCGCACAATCAGACAAACGAACCAGTCAGGAGATACCTGATCCCGATCGTTGGGTATAAATGACGGCCAAATTTGGCTCGTACGACATTCAGAAGCCCTGAAGATGAAGTACAAGTTGTTCTTCGAAACTTCGGCAGATGTGAAGCCTAGTACCCGTTGGAATACCCGAGAAGCATTTTGACATCACCGGGAGAATCATAGTTCTTTAATTTTATTGTATTGATGTGCAAAGGAATTCACATAGATATGTTGCTATGCTCAGAGATCAACCCTTCAAAACAAAAACAATAGCTGGTGAACTTTGGTAATGCACCAGCCATATCGATCCGATCCCCTTGAATTTAGTAAGCAACCAGGTCAGTATTGAATTTTTCTTAGCATTGTTCATTTATTTTATTTTTACCTGCAAAATTGTTCAAAGAGTAAATAGTGAAATCGTATACTTAGGAAAAGAACGCGTAGTAAAATATCTCGTCCTCCTTCGTCTTCTTACCTTCCATCGAAATTTCTCCATTCACTTTCTCACCCATATCTAAAAATCTTGATGCCTATTCTCGTTCTTTTCTTCGGAATCAACGTTCTGTATCATGCAACGCTACACTCCATATTAGACTTTTTCCAGGTTTTTCTTTTCGCCAGCTCTCTCCTACTAGTGAACGCGATTCTCTTTCGATTTTACCTCTGTACCTATTTTTCTCAAACGCACTACTCTACTAATTAAAGTGCGTTTTCCATCTGCGGGAAGGAAAAGATAAGGCCTGATGAATAGAATGAAGAGAGATAGGACGTATTCTGAGCTGGAGAATGGAATCGCTTTATGAGATAAAGGCCATCTGTAAAATTGTTGGAGACTTTTACTCTTTGACATCCGTACCTACCTCAACCGTTGATCACCATTGATAAGTATTAAACAAATAGTTTCAGGGTTAACTTGGTGGAACTCCTTCATTATGAAAGAAATGATTACTATGGATTAATACTATTTGAAGTTTCTTCTTTCTTTCATACTGATAATTATTTTATTAATAATTGTTTTTAACGCGCTATTTATTACACGTTTTATGGGGCAGATATATTGACTCAGAGAAAGAAAGATAAGAAGAGGCTGGAGGCTTTCAGGTGTAGGTTGATTGAGAAGTAGTGGTGGGAGGAAAGGGAGACAAACGAGGATGTGTTTTTGTGGTGGGTGAAGAAAGGAACTCCTGGATGAGATTGGGGGAGGCAGGGTAGGTGGCTGGAAGCAGTTATGAGGGGTGATGGTTTGCTTTTGGCCGTGATGGAGGGAAGGATGTTTGGACATGCGGGGATGGGAAAGAAAGAGAATAGTTTTTTATAGAGGGGGTGAAGGTAGGACTTAAGCTAAGATAAAGAAAGAAATAATAGAGGTAGATAGGGCCTTTCACGTGTAAAAATCTGGAGGATTTTTTTCTGGCTTTCAGTAAAACCTACCTTTAACCAGTATATTGCTTTAACGTAATGTAATCCTACCTTAGCCGATAGGGTACCTAATAATAATAGTAATCGCGCCAGTTATTACGCGAGGCGCGATCTCCGCTGTATTCTGCGTGTCGTCCGAGGTTATCGCTCCGTCATGCGGGAGTAGTCAGGTCTTTCAATCCTACCCCAGGCCACTCCCCCTCTGAAGTTCATTCGCTCATTGTCCTCCTCGGACCCAACCCCCCGAGGCTCCCTTCCCTCTCCATCCATACCTCCTCCTCATCATTTCTCTCCCACCCTCCTCCTCTTACCCCCCTCACGAACTCAAGCCCCTTATCCCCCCGATCCCTCCTTGTGTAGCCTCTCCTACCGTCATCAGTCGTCGACGCGCGTGCCAGTACTCGACAGGATGACGTAGTGTCGTACCGGCGATCGCGACACGCGCTGCAGGTTCTCCTCTTCAACGGCAATGACGACTCTCGACGTCCACTGAAATTATTATTCCCGGGGCCCAGTAGTTCTCGAGCCGAAGCAACGTTTGAGCGTAAAGTTGGTGGATAAGTCTCTCCTCCACCATATCCTGATTCGGTTGCTGCCACTGACAAAATTATTTTTCTTCCATTCAATTGAGATTCCTCTTTCATGTCGGTAGATTTTCATCGATATTTAAGCTGTGTATGTGCCACGTTTCTCTGGCGGAAAGCTTTTTCCCTCCATTTTTACTCTAAACAATTCCTCGTAATTCCTTTTGATACTTAAAAAGGTAAATGTTTACGCAGTGTTTCAATAATTCCATTCGATATCTCCAAGAAATATTCTCTGGGGCTCCTCTGCCTGCATTTTAAATATCGTAAGTAATAAATTCTTAAGAAACAATATCGTGAAACAACGCAATTGTTGTAAATTACGTAGTTCTGCATGCAATAAAAAATCGTAGTTGGTAACATTCTATTACATGTTGTTCGTTTGTGCAAGAAAAACCGTGTGGGGACCTTACCCCCACCTTATTAAGCTTTAAGTTTGATGTACTTTTCTTGTGCGCTTACGAGCTTATGTACGCTACGCTGTACGCTATTCCTCTCCGCAATCTCTCAAGCCCTCTTATCACGGAGCTTCCCCATAAAATCCACAAAAATCTCCACTTCTGTGCCATGTATTGGACAAACACTTTTTTCATTTTCTCCCCCACCGTGCCTCCCTCATCCTCCTTGAGAAAACACCGGTCTAAAATCGCGAGAATGGGTGAGGAAAATGAAAAGTGTGATTTCGTTCCATTGGGTGAAATACTGCGTAGTGCCCTAGCGTGGTGTACCCACGACGGGATGCGTGTTAGCCCTGCTTTAGTCAGGAAATGGGGAGAAATGGGAGTGGAACAGCAGCGTGTTTATCCCTTGGAGAGGGCCTCTCGAAATGCTATTCACGCTCCCCTATCGCGCGTTGCTTCGCGCCCCTGCCCTCGCTCTACATCCCCCGCCACACTCCTCCGAAATACCATGCCTCACTCCTCCCCTCGTTTTAGAGATCTGCTTGAGCTCCTTTCGTGCTTTGAAATCCCAACCCTTGTTCCCCCGCGCACCCCCCGCCACGCGCCTCGCCTCGCTCCATTCGTACGTGCAAGCATCTATTTCGCACCGCCTTGTTTCTCGTGCGTTGCGAGTGTCCTTTCCGTACCCTTCTCCCAAGCTATCCCTTTCGCTCTTCCCCCAGCTAACGCACCCTAGGATCCCTCTTGGTTTGATCAACTCGGAGTGTGTAGTTTTTGCCCGTCCTCGAAGGGTTTCCGCGCGTTCCGTCATCTGTAATTTCCCTAGGACAATGTTATTTCGATTTCCGCCTCGGCAGTTTTCTGATTGCTCAGTCGGGGCTGTTCCAGGGAACGCGTTTCCTTCTGGATGCCCACGCTGTATGATGGGGGAACCATCGAATGTCATCGAGGGATAATGAAGTCGGGGGCTCGAGTGTATGCTAAATGCGAGAAAATTACGGTTTTCTTCGTCGACCGAGGAAATGGTTAAGGCCGCGGACGGAACCTGCTAAAGTAATCACAATGCTTGGGCTAAAGAAATTGTTTTCATAAAACGCACACCTAGTAAAGTAATCAAAAGTATATCTATGGTGCTGTATGTGGTATAACATATAAGTTACCTACGCTAATATTTGAAAGTGATTAACTCAATCAATCGGAACATTTGGTACCAAATGTGAAGGACTTCGTAAAAATCTTAGCATGTGAAGGTGTGTGGAAAGGTCTTCCGGCACAAATATTGTGCTCACAGCGATGTTACAAAATCTTTAATCAAACCTTGCTACAATTTCAAATTGAATTGGTCAAATTTAGATTTAAAGAAAGGATAAGAACTTCATTAATACTTCTGACTCCGAGAACAATTATATTTATTTTTCTATGCAATATTGGCAGTCTCTCTAATAATAAATTAATCAGTTAATCATCTCGATATTTGTGGCTCAATGATCTCCCATCTCTTTTGCATTCAAGAACTCTGAAAGTGATGTGATTGATTTATAAATGATCACAAATTTCATTAATTCTGTACTCCTTACAAGAGTTTAGGTGGAACCGTGACTACTTATAGCCAATTTCGCTCCATTAAAGTCGTTTATCTAACTCTCTATCTATATAAAATTACATAATAATTTGCTGGCACCTATTTAATCTTGGCAATCTACCGGTTAGGGTAGGTTTCTATGGAAGCCAGTCAAAGTGCAGAGCAGCACCTTCTACGTGCGCTACTTCTTTCTTTACCTCAGCATATGTCCTACCCATCTTCATCCCGTCCATGAAACCTATTCTATTTCTTCCCCTTCCCCGTTTCTCCAATATCCTTTCCTCTATCACAGCCTTAAGCAACCCTTCGTCCCTCGTAACCTCCTGCAACCACCTACTTTGCCCCTTCCTAATCTCATCCAGAAGTTTAATTTCCTCACCCACCATACTAAACACTTCCTCGTTTGTCTTCTTTTCTGTCCACACTCTTCTTCATTTAGAGTAAGTACGGGTCCCTTTTTACTCCTCACGTCACCGCTTGCTCGTGCTTTGTAAAAATGTTTTCGTATTCTGTGCGTATAGGTGTTGAATTTGTACCCGAGAATCGATGCAAGTCGAGCTTTTGCTGTGTATACCCCGCGATTATCTCGTGTGAGTAAGATGAACGAAACTAGGAACATTTGAATTAGTGAGCTGTAGTTCAAACTGTAGCTTCGTTATCTTCGGTATGCATGTGTGCCAATAAATGTCCTACAATACAAAGGTAAGTTACCGGGATACAGCGAGTGCAGACCGGAGGCTCAAATCACGCTTGTCAGCCACATGATGAGTGCTATGCTTGGGAAACAATAAATCGAATCGATTTAGTCCTTATCTTTAGTCAACCAATGACAATCAATTTGATAATTATTTTTTCGTGCTCGGTCAATTTGGTAGACTATTGGATATTCCCTACTTTATACCCTATTGTGAGTCCTCACTAAAATTTCTAGGCACTTGTCTTGCTTGTCTGGCGTTAAATAAAAGTTTTAAATTTTCCTTTGGGAAGCAGAGCGTAGTAGCCTGTAGTAGTTACGAGCCGACCAGGACTCAGAGTTTAGGGAAAGAAGGAAAATTAAACCAGGTTTTGTACTGGGCGCGTGACCATGGTCACTTCTTTTAGTGGCAAAATCGAGAAGCGGTGCGTAGGTCCAGCGGAAAATATGCTAGGTGGTCAACTCTGGAGAGCCGTGTCCTCGTAGCCTTCCTTCTTGTTACTAATCTTCTTCCCCCTTCGCTTTGTCATCCGTCGCCTGAGCTAACACTTTTCTGTCTTTCACCAATCCTACGATACGAATGTAAAAACCCTTACGAAGACCCTACCGCTCCCTCTTATGCATCCGCCTACGCAGAGCCAAGCCAGATTCTCACATTTTCCTTTTTTTCCCGTTAACGTATAGGTTGACCAATCTAACACCAGAACCCGGCAAGCTATTTGAGGATAGCTTCAACTCGCATCAAAAACAGCTGGAGTCAAATGTGTACTATTATCTTTAGTGAGGACGTGCGTGATCTTGTGAAAACTGGATCAGGAAAAATGGACGCGTTTTTACCCCATTATGCCGCTTTTTCTCCAATTCTTCTGTTCCTCACCTTTATTTGCCCTGTGTTCTTTTTCTGGGAGAATCGAGGGGTTAATCCATCGCTGAAAATGTAAACAAATGCTATAGTATTTCCTTTCTCGCGCACCCCATTTAATAGCAAGTGTAATCGATATGGCAATATAATATGAGGAGGGAACACCGAGATGGTTTATTAGATACATTAGCGAATAGAAAAAACGTCCTTAATTGCTGTTATCGTGACTCCAATGAGAGCTGAAACTTTAAGAGGTCTTCTTAATTTCAGTCTTCTCCCGGTGAATGAACTTTGAATTTAATTGTAATTCAGTATCTTTCTAAAACATTCTTGAATTAGAATGGGCTTTAAAGTGTCATTGGATACGCATGTTAATTGTTGCTTACATTTATGTACGTTTCGTATTTCAGTAGGTTTATAACCAGAGGGATATTAGTTTTCGGTTTGTTCAACTGAGAAAAGTGAAAATCCACCTTCTCTCAGAAGCTCCACGATTCTCCGTCTTTAGCATTTTGCGTTCGGCCCACCCCCAGCTCCAGTCTTGATACCTTTATCCGGAGGGTTTTTTTGTTTCCTCTATGGTCAATCGACTTGCGAAGAACGTTACTTCTCTTGCTTTGACTGCTCTCTGGACTTAAAGCTTTTTTTATTGCTTGGGACTGTAATTGTGTTTCGTAATTTTTTTTGTTAATACTAGTTGAATTGAATGTATTTTTAAGATACCTTATCTACTTTCTCCGATCGTAACTGGTATTTATGAAAAATTTTTGTTGAAAATGGTTTATAACAATTGATCCTGTGTTGGTTCCTTTCCTCCAATTTTAATATAGTCAGCGGGATTTTGAGCTCATTGCATGTAAATACAAGTACATGGTGATCTATCGCTTTGGACAGTTTCGGCATGCACTACTGCTGTTATCCTGTTACTCATGCTACGTTCGAACTACTTCACTCAATCTCTCTCCTCAGTTCGGCATACTTACTACCTCTCTTCTTAACATTTAAAACTTCTTTCCTAATCCTATCTCTTCTCCTCTTTGCCATAATTCTAACTTCCAAAACGGCCAACATCCCATCCCCCTTTAAATACTTTCTCCATCCGTCTACTTTGCTTTCTATTGATTTCTCCTAGAACATTTTTATCCCATGATGCTTTGTACGATATTTAATGCTGTGAAACATAACAAATGGTGTTTCTCTAGTTGCTTAGAGTACGTTTTCTGTAGAAAGAGTATTGATCACCAGTCGTCCAACCTGACGATTGGCTTGCTGTAGCTCTCCACTCGTCTTTCCTATCAGCTAATCATTTCAGTCTGCTCAAGTCTTTTCTTTGATGTCTTTCGTAATTTGCCTGGCGTATTTCATCCTTGGCCTTCCTGGAAAATGTTTCCCATTCATTCCATCTTACATTTTGTTTTCATGAGGCTGTTGTATCTCACAATGTGTCTTATAAGTATGTCCTCTCTCCTCAGAGTTCTAATCAAATATTTTTCTCTCTAACTCTTCGTTGGACTTCTTCATCGGTATTTCCTTTCTTCCACGTGATCTAAATCACTCTTCGATAGTACCGAATTTCCATTGCTTCCAGTCGTCTTTGCAGCCGGTATTCTCCGGGCTTCACTATCAACCTAGGGTGCGAATTCTACGAATGTTATAGAGAAACCTCTTAAATGACCTTAGAAGCATTCCTCATCATTAAAATATTCAGGGGTATGGCGTTAAGGCTTTCATCGCTCAAGGACATCTTTTGTGCTGTCATCGATGACGGATTTGACTGATTCAACTATCTAAGACATTCACGCTTGATGGGTTTTCCAAACCGATACATCGTTTATGATGCTCCACGAATTATTAAAACTCGCGTCTCAAATGGTTCGCGACCCCTACCGCATTCGTCCCTCGTGGCTGGGTTGATTTGTGTCAGCCTAAAGAGAAGTTTTTTTATTAGATAATGATCCCCGCTTTTTCGTCCGCCTGCGTCTTCGGATTCGACGTGGCAACGCTGCATATTCTCACTCGTTCCTCTTCCCCTAAGCGGTCCAAAGAATCTCGTCCTCTCAACCGTCCCTAGCTTCCCAATTCTCGAGGTATCCTTCACTGGGACGTTATGCCCTTAGGGTCTCCAAACCTTTTTTCCTCCCCCCCTTTCCCCAACCCACACCCTAATACTTAAATCTTCATCCTCCACCCCTCCCACGCTCTCGCATTGTATTCGAGCGAAGGAAATAATAATAAGCTGTATTTTTTTTCTTTCGGCTCCTTAGCAAAAGCCCCATGGGCATGCCTGGGCAGCCCAGCGCGGCACGCCCGAAGGTTATGCTCCATTTTTCATTCCTCCAGGGCCTAATCCCGTGCTGTCTATACTTTTCCTGTAGTCCTTCTCATTCCTACATCCGCGGTTAATCCGCTGCCCATGTCGCAACATTTCCCCAATCCCTTTTATTGTTCGTTACACCCTCGCTCTGTCCTCGTTCATCTCTTTTATTCTCCTTTCTGGATGTTGCCTAACTCGAGGAGAAGAAAGTATTATGGGAGACTCTAGGGTTACATAGTTACACCTTTTTTCGTTTCGCTGTGGAGGACTTGGGCGTGGTCGAAATGGGAAGGAAAAATTCGGAGCTTCATGATCTGCGAGCCATTCGGGTGTATATTGCAAGGTCAGTGCGGGGGATGAGGAGCTTCTTCTTGCTCGGTTTTACATCTGCGCCGTGCCCTATGAGCCGCCTCAAGGGCGTGTGGAATGGTTTCTGAGCCAACTGATAATGTGTATTTATTCGTGATTCACCTAAAATGGCACGAAAGTGTTTTACATTGGCTCATATAGAAGGCTATTATTTGCTGTTTTATGCTGATTAAAATAGGCTCAGATAGTGACACGATTACCTTGAGAAATTATTTCAGTAACGGCATTACCTTACCCCTGTCCATGATTTCTTTCTTCATCTCTCTTCAAGTTTCTCTCTTTATTCCATCCATAAAGCGTATTATTTTTCTTCCTCTCCCCCGCTTGCTTAACATCCTCCCCTCTATCACGGTGTTCAGCATCCACTCACCCCTGAGATAAATCAAAAGGAGTGACAATTAAAAAAGCAGCAATAATGTCACTAACAATCACATACGAAGCCAGCTCAAAATCAAATTATGATGAAGTGGTATAACCGGAGTGGATAGTAGATCGATGAAAGGTGAAGTGAAGGGTATTTTGCGGCAAGGAAATTCATACGGACTAGATTTGATTGAAACGTTAAGGGTGGGAAATGGAAAGACGGTTGTTTATTTGGGGAGGCGACCGACAACTGTGGTCATTTGCGTCCTCACGGACAGTTGGGTTTGTTGATAAGGGAAGATTATTTGGGAAATAGCAAAATGGTGGAAAGAAACCTTGCGTTGGCATTAGCTTATTTTAATCAAAATGTGCCTAGGGGACCACAGTTTAAGGTCCAATCCGACGGACGTGGTGCTGCACTTTATGTGCTCTCCACAAAGCAGTTCGTGTTTCCTCTGAAAAATCTACGTCACTGCCGGGATCCAACCTCGGGCCCTCGGAATGGGAAATCAGTACTCAAGCCACCACACCAATGCAATCTCCGTTGAAAGCCAGAATTTGGGAGCTTGTACGGGGTTGATGCAACTAAAATATTGAGGAATAGCACGTATTGTAAAGAACGGTTGAAGATCTTTACAACAAAAGGTCCCTGTAAATTTTTGAATAAACAGTGATCGATTTGAATGTTATTATGCTAGATTCAATTTCAGTTGCTGCAAGAGTGAGGTGGAAATGGCGCCATAAGTAATTTAAATTAACGCAAGTCGATTTTATACTGCTATGCCCCATAAATAGGCACAGGCACGCGGTATGCTGCAAACGGTCACTCGTACGATACTTCCAAAAGTGCTAATAAAGCGTGAATTATTTTTTTTAATTCGCTGGTCTATAAAAAATACCAGAATCGACGCTTGAAAATTGCGATTTTATTGTGTTATAACGTTCATAACTTTTATCTACTTCATGGCACACCCCTAAAACCTTAATGAGAGTTCCAGATTTACTATGTATGTACTAAATTTTCAGGTAATTATTGGCGAATTCAATGATTTCCTTTTTCAAAATTCACTCTGCTCGAATATTAAAAGTTACTTTGATTTGCCCTCAATCTTGATGCTTTTTTTTAATGAGAGTGCGATCACGGAAATCGAGGTATCGTGATTCCTGGAATGACGTCACCACGCCATGTACCATTTAGCTTATCGGCTTTACATCGTATTGGACTAATGCGAATGGGGTGTCGTATCGCAGTGAAAACATCGATACGTGACCCGACCACTCACCGAAGCAGGTGTGCGCAAGTGGAATTGGGGCCCGTGGGTGTCGTGACTTGAATTTTGGAGGCCCCGTCCC
Source organism: Pyrrhosoma nymphula (assembly GCA_963573305.1). Lineage (NCBI taxonomy): Eukaryota > Metazoa > Arthropoda > Insecta > Odonata > Coenagrionidae > Pyrrhosoma > Pyrrhosoma nymphula. Next base: position 87,733,937 of record OY754334.1, on the reverse strand, counting down.
TTAGCGCGTGCGGCCTCATAATTGATTGCCCGGAAAACTGCTTGAGGAAATGTTTTCGGTAGGTCTGTGTGCTCCTTGCCACAACGCAGGCTGTGCCAGAATACACGAGGTCCTCAAGTATTGCTACACGTCTATTGTGCCGCAATTCAACTTGGTGCCCCCAGGAAACACGATGTATCTGCTTACGATGAAGATGCGGTGTTGTCTCAAGGATACCATGAAAGCCAGGGTGCGTTGAATAATAATGTATACGATGTATATTCAATGTAAGAACTATTTCTATCATTGTTATTATTATTGATATTCTAGCGATCAGGGTAGGTATTGATGGACCTCCTCCGCTATTTCGCGTTCAGCGATCTATTTATTTACTGATTTATCTCAGTGTAACTCTGTGCCTCTTTTCATGTATTCCTTAGTTCCTTACCTCTTATATCTTCCAAGTGTCCTTGTGATGTCTTGTTTAGCTTAACAGCCGGCTATGTATAGGATTTTTAATCTGACGAGATGATAAGCAAAGAATACGTTGAAAATTACCTTTGGGAAGTGATTCCCTGGGGCGAAATATTTGTCTTTTTCCAGCGCAATCTTTTCCGTACTTAACCGCAGATTTCTTATATTTTTTGCTCATCGCGCGTTCCCATAGATGATTGGATACATCCTAGAGGACAATGGTTACTTTGAAGCACAATCCTGCCTCAATGATTTCCATTTTTAATGGGCTTCAATGGAAAACGACAGCCAGTACTCCAACGTTATTCTGTATTCTTACGAACACTCTCTTCAGTTCGCTGTTCTCTTTTACCCATGGATCGTTAAGATAAGACATTGAAATCAGAAATCCTTCATGACGTGATTATCTGAGCATTGGGATAGTGGGTGATCCGTAGTTTTTTATAATCAAGGAAACCTGTTCCCTATGACAATTGGCAAGCAGGCGACAAGATTACGACCCCTCAAACTACTCAAAAAAATGTAAATTCTCAGAGGGGCAACGAATTATTCAATGAGGACTCAGGTTTCAGCTTTAACGCAGTCATTTTCCCTTGAACTAACTGTGTAAGTGTTTGAACTCTGGTATATATTAAGGTCTTAGTGGCCTAAACGAAGTGCTTTCGTGTCTTCAAGCATGAATTACCGCCAAGTAATGCCATAAACGTCAAGCTTATTTGGTCTACTCGCATCGGAGTGTCGACATTTCGGCGTAAATCCGATTTTCTCCTCTTTTGCGTAGCTCGATGTTCGGAATGCAACATTGTGTGGATGGAATGCGCGCTCTTCACTCTTGTCGGAGACAATAATTGAATCCACTGCTTGCTCTGCCGAGAGGCGTGGAGCAAGGATGTCGGCGTTGTTAAAAAGGGCAAGTTGAGAAAGTCCCGTCGCGCAGTGCGAAGAGGCCACCGCCCCAGTGCCCGCCTCTTCCTCCTCCTCCGCCGCCTCCTCCTCCACCGCCTCCCCGCCTCCTCCGGCCCCCGCCCGGCCCCCGCAACGGTGCGCCCCAGGGCCCACTGGCGTATATCGCCCCGATCGATCTCCACACTCTGAGCTTCCAGCTCTTCCATTCCACCACCCCCCCCTCCCCCCGACTCACCCTCTGCCCCTCACCACCAACCACTCCCTTCATCTTCCCTCCCTTTACACGCTCAGAACGGTTAAAGTCGAAGGAGGGACGTAATTTCGCCCAGTTTAGAATTTGAGTGGAGGCACTTGAGACGTGGGTTTAGTGGAGGATCGAGGAAATGTTATGGACAGAAGTGGAGACTAAGGAAGAAGAGCTTGGCGTGGTAAGGGAAAGAAGTTGTTAATTGTGGTAGTGTACGTATTAAGGTCCGTGATTGGATTCGCCGTCGAGGTTCCCGCAGCCAAATTATTGGTATTTAATGTTTGCATCGTATATTTTTATGCCACTAATTGTACGTGCAAACGTAGATAACCGCAGAGGTTTCAGTATTTGACCTTACAGCCCGATTGTTCTTTCAATCTTTCATCTCCTTTGAGAGATTCAATCGACCACTAGGGAACAAAATGAGTGTTTTTCTACTCTTTTGAAATTCGTTTGTGACTAGGAAACGGGATAGCGTAATGCTCAGCCCACTAGTCCTACGCCTTGGTAGATAGATACCTTAGATACCTGGTGCCTTGATAATGATACATAGTGCCGAAACCATGATTGGTATTTAGAAAGTAAAAGTGTGGAATACAACCCACTTCTTTTTGTTGTTTCACACGCAACGATACCACCAACTGACGTCTGAGACATTCTTAAATAAGCACCGTGTTTTGGTATCCCAACATGTTTTCTTCCCATTTTTTGCCAACTTATTTAATTGTCCTAATTTTTTGCAGTTGAAGAGTAAGCTTGCTTTGGATGAGCGCATTACGGCTGTACTACTTGATCTACAAGCATAGCCACCTATTTAACTAATTTTCTTCTTTAGTTGTGCTTATTTCTTACTTCCCTTCAGCCCATCCAGAGGACTTCATCTCTTTCTTCTTTTTCCTCGTATACCCAACATGTTAATTTCTATGTAGGTCCTATTGCCCCGTATCTTATCCCCATCCACTTCACTCCGTCCTCTTCCTTTTCCCTTCAGTAATGCCCTATCTTCATCTGTCATCCTCAGCATCTATTCATTTGTGTTCCATCGAGATGACCACTAATTGAAATGGAAGTTGCTGTTGGTAATTAGTTAATGGATTCAGCTGGTCATGGGAGGAATGGGGATGAATAAGGTCATGTTAGATGGATAAATGTGGCAGAGGGAGAAAAGTATAGTAATATTGGATGAGTTCAAAAGGTGCAGGATGCAAGGAACGGAAAAGGGAAATAGTTGCGGGAAAAGGTACGTCTACTCCTAAAGGATTAGGTGGTGTGTTTAATTAGTTTTGCTTTTCCTCTATCCGAAATCTTCCTGAAAGCAGTGAAACACTCCGTTTAAATATTTTTTTCGTTGCCATGGGGTTTAGGTTGGAGTGTCAAGGAACTCAAAGAAAATCCCTTATCGCTCGCTTGACACACAATCCTGATTTAGAATCTCTGAGATCGAGTGTTAAGTATTGGAGACATGATTTCTGTGAGTACTCCTTAAAGATACGCCTTATTCCATCCACTATAAAGATTCCGGAAAATGTATCGTCCCGTGCGAATTTCTGTTCGCATGAAAATTTCATGTGATATTCTCGGAATATAGTTTCCAATATGAGAATCATTCAAAGTGTTTTCATCCAAAAAAATAATATAAATTTAAGTTAAATAGTATAAGTTTATAAATACAAATCACATATTCACATATACGCATTTAATACGGTACGCATTAAATATTTTTCCAACAAATTAAAGCATTATAGTAGGGAAAGCGTGCTGACAGTGTAATAGTTGACGAATTGCTGGTAAAGCAAGAAAAAGGGATGTAGGGAACTGAATGAAGAGCGTATGATGGAATGAAGAAAAAATCATTTGAGTGAAGAGAAAGGGAGGTATAAGGATATTCTAATGAATTTAAGAGAAACTTATGGTTATTCCTCGCTTCGGCCTCCCATCAGGATTTCTTTCTTCATCTCACCGTACGTTCCGTACGCACCGTACCTCTATTCATCCCGTCCATCTCTTTCTTCCCCTTACCCAACGTCCCAGCCACCCTTCCCCTTACCCATTGTCCTCCCCTCTCTTCAGCATCCCTTTCCTTCACATTATATATTCTAAACACCTACTCTGCCTCCTACTATTTTCCTCTCCCCTCCCACCATATCAATTACTTCCTCGTTCGTCTTCCTTTCCAACCACCTTTTCCATTTTTATCTACACCAACATCTCAAAAGCCTGTAGTCTATTCTCATCCAGCTTTCTCCGACTCCAGTTTTCTGCGCTATACAACACTACGCAATGATCGAATGAATATTGTCAAGAGTTAATTGAGAAAATTGCTTTGATATATTTTTAAATTGACCTGGTTTGGCTTGATGTGCTAAGTAGAACACTTTTTGTGATTTTCACGTCGCGCACTCATGTTTATTTTTCCACAGCAATCATACGCTCCTTTCTTTCCACCACACCCTTATCCGCATTGTCGCCGGAAATTCACGACCCATATCTTTGTGCGTTCGCTCTTTCCTACTGTGGATTTAAAAGAAGAGGATAAGCCTTTTGCCCGAGGACGTTGAGGCCGGCAACTCATAGTCCTCCCCCAAGGATAAAGGCCCCGATTTCAGGAAAATCCGTCTGGAGAACCATTTTTCACACTCAGCAGTTTGCATCGCTTCTTTGTTTCTCTCGCCTTTTTATCTTTTTAAGACACCCGCATTGTTTTCCCTTTGATTCAAAATGTATCGCCTTAAATTCCCCGTGAAAGGAGGAAGAAGTAATCCTCTCTTAAGATGAGCGACGTTCTTAAATCTCCGTGATTGATGTGACTGAAAATTGTTCCCCTCAGGGTTCATTCGATATCGGAAATGTCATTCACCGTGTTTCATGAAACAGGCAATGGCCGAATTCCGTCATTTGTCTCCAAGATTTTGGATTCGATGCTGAACGTAAGCTACTCATTTTTGCCAACCATCTACTTGAATTTTTTAACAATTACGTCATCATGTTATGCATCTAACAAAGCAATCGATAAGAACTGTTTCCCGAGTTGATTCGCAAACTTGAGGACTTGCGTATCTTAACTGCTTTATAACTTAAAAATGACCGCATATTTGTTGAAACCTTGGTAGATATAGTCAATCAAAGTTGTGGAGCGTTAAAAGTTATCGCGTATCCTTATAATAAATAATCCTATCAAAGTGACTCCTGGTATTACCATGCTAATTTATTGCTGTTCGTGCTATACCGAGAAAGAAATCGTCATTAAGTCTGTTGTAATTAAATTGTACGTATTAGTTGCTAATGGTTAGGGTAGAAATATAGAGTCTGTGCCTAAATTTTGACCTTTCTCGGCGGTGAAATAAAATCTGGTTGCAATTTTCAATGCTGTTTTTTTCTCTCTGTGTCATAAATAATTTGGTTTGGTTTTTTAATGTGACGAAGTCTGTTGTTAGAAAGTGGAGCCCAGGTTCTGCAACGGCCTTGTCCCTATCCAGTAACACGGTACATAATAGGTACAAATTTCCCTGCGCTGTCTTCTCCGTCTTTATCTTTCCCTTTTAAGGTTAAATTTACGATGTTACCCAACGACCGGAAGTTCTTTCGGAGAATATTATTTTACCAACTGGCATTATCACCCCTCTCGTCCGCCTTTCCTTCTGTGTCTTTCTACAGGCACACATTCTTTCCAGGGTCACATCTCTTTCGCTGTATCTGTTTCTCTTTTGTCCCTTGTTTTCGTCGTCGCTCAAGTCGTGCTCTTATCTTGAGACCCACTTTCTGTTCCTTTGCTTCAGATTTCCGAATTTTTTTCTGTATTTCATCCACTCTCCGTTGTTCGTAATTTTTTCGTATTTTACTTAAGTTGAATGTATGTGTGACCTAGTTGCGTACCATATTTGACCGAAAAGGGCCCAGTATTTGGCCAATATAAAAAAGGTCAATTTTGACTATGTTGGTCCAGTGTAGAATTATCTCTTGTTTCGAGCTGTAACAAACTTGTTGGTGAAAATCTCATATCCATCCTCACGTTAGCTTTCCCGTTCGACTCTTTATTAGTCAGGGTAATTGGTAGATATATAATGTGGAAATACTTCTATCGTTTAAATCGTTGACATTTCTATGTTTCTTCTTCTCCTGCATATCTCATTCTGACCATCTCATGTTTTCCCCTGCGATTCCCTAGCGTTTGCCCATTTTCATTCATTTAATTCCTTTCTCAGATCTTGTCGTATTTCGCGTGGTATTATTCACTCCCGAGTCTGTTGTAAGTAGAGCACGGGGCTGATACCCTTAGTCAGGCTTCAGGTCCGTGCTGACTTCAAAGCAAATAAAAAAACCTTCGGTAGTTGTCTCTCGTTGGCTTTCACAACACTATCATCTCCTCTATTGTGCATGCACTCCTCTCCCTTTTCCGTCCCTTCATCATTTTAAATTTAATTATCGAAGAGCTTTTTCGATCCGTAGCTGTTAGTCTTTCAATCCTAGGATTAGTGGACTAAATTCTTCCATTATCCTAGCATATATAGTAATCCTCTTTTGCCCTAATGGATCTTCTTACATCTCTCTGTAATTCTGTCTATGGATTTTCCCTCGCCTTTTCTCTCTGGAGTTTTTCTTCTTTTTTTCCCTCGGGTTCTATTTTATTATTTCTCGCTTGATACTCTGACCTTTTCGCCTTTTACTCGTCATTTTACTTTACGTTTTTCGTTTTATGCTTAGATTTGATCTTCAGAGGTCGCTTCTTACTTCAACTTTCAAAGATTCCTTCTCTTTGCGTTGTAGTCAGCTAGCGGCAAGAGTGATCTTTTGCTGGCCTTAGGGTCACTAGAATCAAATATGGGTAGTACCTCTGAACATACGATGCAGTGACTTTTGGGATTAGGTCTTCCATGGTAGCACTGGCTTGGAAAGAAAAGAATTGAACTCTCCAACCCTGATACGAGAGTTTCTGCCTCGCTATTGGGCTTTTGCTGCGGGAGCTTCCGACCTTAGGTGTACGACTGACTCGAAAAGTGGGCTTAATCTAAAAGGCTTTTGAAAACATTAGTGGAAGGGGAAATGAATGGAAATAATTATCGTGGTACCCCAAGGATGGAAGACATAGCATATGGCAAATTATAAGAGATGTCAGAATGAATACTAACGAGAAGTATGTAAAGAGAATGGAGTGATGAGCAGCCGTAAATCTATCTTCGACACATGACTGCTAATGATAATTCTTAAAGGCAGTGGACAAGTTAAGTTTTATTTTGACCATTTGCAGTATCCTATTCTTGCCGTATTTAGTTAACTTAGCTACTCAGTATTAGGTGTGTATCTTTTTAAATAACGGAACTAATAATGTGGGTGATATATCTGTTTCCTTTTATTTTCATGGCCGAGTCATCATCCGTATTATTCCAATTCATTTTTAGGTTTTTGGACAGTCTCTGAATTATGTTAGTTAACATCATTGCTGGGGCCTATCTTTACTTTCCTACGCTCAACCACATATATGTCTGTCTTCTGCTATCTCATCATGTGGAATCGGGCTGACCCAATATTCCCCCTATTTCACCTTCTTCGTCATGCCCTCACCTTCCAATGCGCCTTCTCAGTAATTCCTTTTCCCTCCTTAGGTGTTTGGAAGAGGTAATAAGTGGGGAACGGTTGCTAGACCGTGATTGAAAGGAGGATGTTTGGTTAGCGGGGAAGGGGAAGAAAGAGAATAGATTTTACAGACGTGATAGAAAAGCGTAGGGCGTACGCTGAGATGAAGAAAAAAATATTATTGGTAGATAGGGCCCAGCATATGTAAGAAAAATCCAGCGGACTCATATGTACTTCCGTTTAAGCCGACCATAACCGGTAGATTACCTTTATAATTATGAGTATAACAACTTCCTCACTATCCAGATATGCCACTCCTTTCTTCACTCCTGAATTTCTAAGAACTGCAGTATCAGCAAATTTTCATTTTACCATTACCAGGTATTCGATCCATACAGCTCGCTCCATAGCATTGTATTAAAGAAGCAATGAAAATCCGGAGACCTGGGAGGCACCTAAAGGGCCTTTGCGGAGAAGGGCAAAGAAATGGAAACAACTTTTATTGTTCTGGGAACAAAGTCCGGATTTCTCCGGATGGAAGAAATTAACAATTTTTCGAACGTAATAACGCTTCGATACACGGTAAAGTTAAAACATATCTTTTCCATGTGTATTTGGTAAAGACTTTACCAAGGGTCCCCATCTTCCATCTCCTTGCAAATGCATCCCTAGCCGATGCATTTTGAAACCTTATATCACTATAGTGGCAATGCGCATGTTGAATCGGAATAATCGTGCCCGTCTGTCCGTTTACATGTCGATATCTATAAATAATGAAGCGATAGTGAGTTCACGTCGCTCTGCCGTAGGAAAGCATTCGGCGCATCATCAGATTTCGTCTCTCGTCTCGTCTCTTAGTTTTCCAGCTGGTGTTCGGAGGCGTTTTTTCTACTGCGGCGCAGTAGCACTGTTTTCACATCCCGCACTCCTTCCCTTCCCCAGCACCGAGTCTTTCTGCTCTCCGCCCTTTTTTTTCGCCCCACCCGCGGCCATCTCCTTGGTCACCGCTTGACCTCTCCTCGAGGAGTCAGCGGCGAAAGAGCCCGGAGAGTAAAAGCTTTATGGGGCGGATCGAGGATGGGCGGGGGCAAGGGAGGAGACGAGGTCGTGTGCGGCAAAGGAAACCCATTCAGGATTAGGGTCCGTGGAGGGAGAGAGAATGGATTGAGGCTTTGCGAGGGGAGATATCTGATCCCCAGCCACTCCTCCTATTCCTTCGCCCACTCTTCACTAGTACCTTTGATTCTTGAGGAGGCGATTTTATTCCGACTATATGTGTCTAAGTATACTTATATTCATATATTTGCGGCCTACTTGAGAGGAGGGATTTAGGAGAGAATATTGTGTAACGTTTGATGCTTTGGCGTAATGTTTTTGGACTTGTTCTTATTACTTTTGATTTTTTATTGCTTTAAATAAGTTGTTATTTTTTAAATCCTTGCTGTGTTTTAACGTGATGGTAAGCGTAGTAACTTTGTGGAATCATGACGTAGTTGAAGAATAAATCACGTTGTAATTTTCCATTTTTTTAAATATAACTGGCCGGTTTTGATCTTACAACATCATCATCATCGAAGTTTGAATCTAAAATCTATTCTAAAACCTAATCGAAGTTCATTGTTCGAATGTTTTGATTTTGTAGCATTGAAACGGGTCAGTTATATTGAAAAAGTGCGGTAAATTGCCCAGTGATTTATATATGCCAACCTAGTTATGTTTTGTTTAGCTGCTTGGTTTTGAGGAGTTAGCCGACGAAGAAGAAAAGGGATTGTTTAGAATGTGAGAAGAGAGAACGGATGTGCTGTAGACTCCTGTAAGAAGGTTGCTCCTGATTGTAAAAATATAAAAAAACGCGGCATAATCGATTGCAGAAGTCATTCAAAGTGGTCCGACTATACAGTTGTGTAAGCGCAAAGGAGATTGAATAAAATATGTTGTTGAACGCTACAAAGAAGACTAAATAGAAGCAAAGGGATTCATCCCATCCATGGCCAAAACTATTTTTATCGAGTATTTATTTAAAAACCCGTCTATCGGGGAGGATGGCTCTTATATTACAGATGTGAAGTCCGATGTCCGATATTCTTAGCCGTTCTCGACAACATGGGTGCGTAAAAAAGTACCGTTTGGGTTAAAATCCGAGTATAGGCGCATTAAAGGTTATAGTCATACAATTTCTGTGGATGTATGACTTTAAAGCTGTTGAGGATGCACTTTAATTTTAATTATGCTTTTTGCTCCATGTTTGTTTTTGTCACACTATGCATCTATTCATACTATATTTTACTTGATTTACTACGAATAGGAAGGGCGAAGAAGTGGAAATGCGGCTGGTAACACCATAAAAATTATTACACACCACTTATTCTCCTTGTAGAGCTCAAAATTAACAGTAGGTATATGGTCGACAAGGCACTCAGTAGTGGAATTTGAATATTCAGTGTAGAAAAGTACTCTTTGGGTATAAATGGGTTTATTGTGAATAAGAAAATTGTTTTGTGAAGGAAATGTCCGATATCACTCCGCAGTAGGGAAGTTGTCCATTTAATTGGCATAGTATGTACCTTTAATATTTTTTTCATGGCAGCTGTTCTTTTTGCGAAAACTGACCTGTGATGCTCTGGCATTTTCCTGGAAGTGAAATGGTGACAAAGTTGAGCCGACGACCCGACCTTGCTATCAATTTATCAGCGAAGTATTACACATTTGTTTTTAGGGAAATGACCTTTCATTCGATTGGTGGGGAAATATAACCTAACTTGTCACTATGAATATTTTTAGCGTTATAAAAAGACTGGAAGAAACACCGGCTAAGTATTCGGGGCAGAAAGATCACATCAGAGCATCACAAAAGTCACGCGAATAATTATATAGACGAATCGCATTTTGCCTTCCTTAACAGCGTTTTCTTACGTTTCACCATCACGTATTAAGCTGCCATTTCACGCTTTCCTTGATTGTCGCTGCTGCATTAATTAGTTTTAGTTGTAATGGGCTTTCGCAAATCGTTCATGAACTTTAACAGACATTGAAAGAGATCAAAATGTTGGTGAAGTCTGTTCGGGCTTTCCACTGGGTCAATCTATGCATTTATTCCGACGTTTCGATGTACGACTCTTTCATCATCATGAAGGTTACATGTTGACGAGGGATGGCCCGTACATTGAAACGTTGCCAGAAATGCTGAGTCTGACCCGGTGGAGAAACCAAACTGACTTCACTTACAGCATAGCACACCCCTGGAAATCATCCAACCTTACTTCAGATCAAAATACGTTTAAGGGTGTTCAACAGCTGTAGTTCTGCGAGTGTTCCTGTGTTTTTACTCGTATGCACAGTCGCCCCTTCCCCCCCACACACACACGAACACATGGGAATGACCTTAATGCCAACCCATCTGCGTCTAACCATTGAAAGCCCTCCTTGATCCCACTTGCCGTATCTAACCTCTGCGTGAGAGAAAAAGATGGCTTTTTGCTCTCGTCGTGTGGACGTACCTATTCTTTCATGTACAATTTTTTACCCCGAATTTTCCCTCCACTTTTTATCGTTCTCGGATTTTTCACATAGCCCTGCTGAGTTTTTCGGGTTATTGGTTTATGTATTCTTACGGTTCCCGTTGCGTTTTTGTGTGTTTCCTTTTTTTTCGGGGGAGAGGGCGTTTTTTATTTCCAATATACGATATTATTGCGGGGCAGTGGGAGGGAAGATAAGGGATTTTTATGGGTATTATGGCCTGGTGTTATTATTTGGATCGGAATGATTGGGGGGAAGGGTTCAGGTCGTGTTTTTTTGTCTTGGCATTTTAGTTAGCCTTGTGTAGATAATGCGATTTGTGAGTTTTTGGTTTTCATTGAAATTCCAAAGCACGAGCGCTTTTATTGAATGCAGATGCGGAAGTCATCGAGGCGATAAATTTGCCCGTAATCGGAGCATAGGTTAATGCTTGGCCTGTTTCAATTTCCTATTTTATTAAAATTTAAGAATGGCCTTGATGTTAATACCTATATTTTCTGAGGGTAGTGATAGCTCCGATGCGTTATGTCGATATGTCTGTTACTTTGAAATGTATCATTACGTAAAAGTTGGCAACAAACGTAATGCCGCAGCTTTAATTAGTTCATATTCGAATTTTTCGTGAAATATCATAGCAAAAGTTTCACTATGATGAAGATCATTGTTTTAACTCTTAAGCTTTTTACTTAAATTTCAACTTGTACATTGTTTTGCCTTGATTAGTTTTTGATTGATCACCTTCGTGCTCCATTCATCATATACTAGTGCTTCTCTCTAAGCATCGCATCGGGGACAGATTGGGCGTAAATGATCATTTCATTTTATTACCTTGCTTACGTCCGTAAATCATTTTATATTCCTTCCTGGTTAAGTGAAATATGTGCCTCCTGATGATGTGTCGTTAGAGTGAATGGATTCATGGCAATTAGAAAGAAGACTTTTTTGCCTGCTGCCATCGTAATATTCATATGTTATTCTTGTTGTGTTTTTAGTGTTCAGCTACAATATAGAATGTTATACTGCTGCTCCGTTTTCTCGTTTTTTTTTTTTTTTTTTTTTTTTCATTTTAAACAATTAAAGAACTGATTGGATAGGGAGGTCTGTGTTTGAGTCCCCGCACGTTCAGCTGAGGGAATTGCGGCTATAATTTCAGGCAAAATATTTTTGTTTATATTGAATTGGTATGCATGATAATAGCATGTGATAGTGGCCCTATTACCTCGCATGCGGACGTATCTAAAAAATATATGGACGTATTTTCCAGGAAATAGTGTTGTTACATTACGGAGCTTTGATGCAGCCCTGTGTGAGGGCTACCAGCGTATGAAGTTAAGGATGGGAACAGTATCTTTGAATTGTAAACAGCATATAGAAATTTTTTGTAAATAAAGAACCGGTACCAGAATGATTTTTATATGTTTGGTATTATTTGGAATTGAATATTTAAAACATATTCAAGACTTTCCTTATCGAATAACTAATAGTGTAGATTATTCATTGCTCAACTCATTTATTTTGCATTTTAACGAGAATCTTCTGATGAATGTACGTTACTGGGTATAATTAGTGGAAAAAAACAACATTTAATACATTCAAGTGTGTCTTCGGTAAGAGAGTTCGGGTATTACGTGGAGAGAAGGGAGGAGGCCGTTACAACGATAGGTAACTCTGAAAATTCTCTCACTCGATGCGGGCATGTTGGTATCTGGGAGGGAGGACGGGAGGTAGAAAGTATATCGAGCTGAAGAAGTACTTTGTATTAAGAATTAGTTTCCTTCTTAAATAGAGACGCGTGATCAGATGGCTGTACTCATGTATCCATCACAACCTGCCTTCATCCATACTCTACCTCGTAAAGTAACATAAAAAGTGCTACAATGAAATAACACTTCGCAATTGCGCACAGATGTATTTTTTAAAACGGCAAGTTTCATTACACAGTTACATCTTCAGGTACCTTCAACTGAAGATGTAACTCTGTTACGAAACAGATTTTTTTAAATGTGTGTTTTGAAAATGTTTTTTCATTGTTACATAAAGAATTCCAAAAGGTACAGCCTGAGGCAGTCTTAGTAGCATTAGCTACTTTTTTTCTATCCTTTCCGTGATTATTGTATTATTTAGGTTGCGGGGTCAGTAAACATATGGCAAATACAGGCGGCGAGCAAGAAACAGTCTCTTTCCTTTAGCATTTGATTCACAGGCCGGTCCCGGCCCGGTCTCATCCCATTTGCGCTCCGTTTCAGTGACGGAAGTGGGCACGGCGCCCAGGGAAACTGCTTGTTCGGATATACAGGCTGCGCCCCAAATTTCAAAGTCTCCTCCTGAGGGTTGAAATTTAGGTTGCGAGTGGTTCCGGGTGCACCGATCGCATGTTTGGCCAGAAGGCGTACTCTTGCAGCAGTCGGCGGTGCAGCGGCGGTGATTGAAGGCATGTTAATTGGCTCTGGTCCGCGTGTAAGTGGTGGTCTCTCGGAAACTAATACTTGATGTCCTTTGGAGTCAGGAAATACGCAGAATACCTCCCACAGGTCTAAACAAGCGTCAGTGATGTTTGTGCTCCTTATTCTACTCCCCTTGGCTGAAAATTCATATCTTGAAAACTTTGAATGGTAAAATGTACAGACCAATAGGTATTTTATTTTCGTAACTGTGAGGTAGAATAAGTGCAAAAAACATTTCCACATGCAGGTTTCCATGTCGTAGAATATAAATGATGCGCTTTTTTAATACTTTCAGTCAGAGTATGTAGAACTGCGATTTTCTCTCATTTATTGTTTGGCGAGTACACTGTGAATGGTTATCTCGCACGTAACAATGAAAAGTTAATATTGAGCGTAAGCCCTTTCTCTTCCACATGTATACGCAGCTACCATTCCTCTACCAACCTCAAAGTTTTCAAATTTGTCAAAGTTTTCTCAATACTCACGGAACGGAGAGAAGTTGATTTTAGGCTAATATTATTGTTAGAGCTAGTCAACGGATGAATGTGGGTTTAGATGGATTGATAAGTGCTGCCGTAAGATTGTATGTTGCTTTTTAAGAAAGCAAATAATTTTTCATTCCACCTGCTTCTCCAGCCCGGTATACTTTTTGCATCCATTCATCCCATCTAATAAGCCTGTTCTATTTCTCCCCTTTCTCCGCTTGCTTAACTTAACCGCATCGAAGAAGAGTTTATTCAGAGTCACCCCGTCGTTGCAACTGCATCCTCTCTTACTATCACGTAATATACTGGTTCATGTAATCACTAATCTACCGGTTAAAAGCTATGTTTTATTGAAACTCGAAGAAAATCCTCCAGGTTTTACACGTACAGGGCCATATCTATCTCTAGTGTGTTTTTCTTCATCAGTGTACTTCCTACCCTTCTTCATCCCATCCATAAAACCTATTCTCTTTCATCCCCTTCCCCGCTTGCCTAAAATCCTACCCTCTATCACGGCCTTGTGCAACCCATCCCCCCTCATTAACTCTTCCAGCCATCTACCCTGCCTCCCCCTGATCTTATCCAGAAGTTTCCTTACCTCACCTGCCATACCAAGCACTTCCTTGTATGTATTTTTTACCGTCCACCTCACCTTCTCCATCCTCCTCCACACCCACATCTCGAATGCCTGCAGCCTATTCTCGTCCTTCTTTCTCAGAGTCCACGTTTATGCCCCATACAACGCTACACTCCATATCAAGCTCTTCACCAGCCTCTTAATTACATCCTTACCAAAATATACCGGTTAAGGTAGTTTTATCCCGTGTAAAACCCGTATTCTTTTGCCAAAGAAAAACTTGAATGTATCGAACGTTTTTTTTTCGCTAATTGTATCCAGACAGAATCCCGTACATTATTAGAAGGTTCATGTTTGAAATATCAACATTTCATTTCTCAAGGCTTTGGACACCTTTTTGGGATTTTGCGTCTTAATTTTACCTGTCTGCCTTCGACTCTTGGTGCTCTTTTGAAGACTCTTCCTGATTCGCAGACCCGGCGCGGCGTGTAGTGGAGAGCCGCTCAGGGAATGGAATGGCGTGTGGAGACGTACTCGTCAGTCTCTTGCCGACGACCACCTCCTTTCATCATCGGCGTCCATCCTCCGCTACCCCTCGACATCTCACCCGTTCCCCTCCCCCGCCCTTACCACCTCCGAATCCCATCTCGCTGGGCAAACACAACGTGCACGCATCTTTCCCCCCTCCATTGTGTGGCGTCCGCTGCCTCCTCCTCATCGTCTTCTTCGTCCTTCGATCGATCGATCGATCCTTCCCTCGCGCAGCCAGATGGGATGGGCTGATTTTTTAAAAATCTTCTTTCCCTTTGCTACGGCCCCACACTCTCGTTTCACCGCCGTGGTGGCGAGGTGTTTATCTTCTGTCCGGAGCACTTCCAAGCTCGTATGTTGATGGGGAGTGGTAAGTTGCCTTACCCTCTTCAGTGTGGGGGGTGGGGGTTTAGGTGGGTGAAGGGATGGGGCTTAATTCATTCGGGCAGAGTAGCAACTCTTCCCCAACTCGCGATCTAATGAGAATGTTCCGGGGGAGCTCGTTCGGCGGCAGGGGCTTCCTCTTCGAGCATCGATGCGCTTGTGTGTGTGTGCCGGAGTTGGGTTTCCCCTCCTAATCGCCACACCCTCCACTTTTTCATGGCTCGGATGGAAGATTCCTTCTTGTACGACTTGTTGTTCTTCTCATCAAAAATTCACCCACTGAGGTGAACGAAGTAATGCAAGTATGGTGGTTTTCTTTTCGATGATGGTTTTGTGAATGCTTGGCCGTAGGGTATGTCTCCCCCCTAACAATCCTGGAAGCATTTCAGTGTTGAGTATCTAGGAAGCAGGTACCTCACTACGCAGGGTTTTCTTAGTACATTCACGATTTACTGAAGTACTGATAGTTTTTCTTTTGCCTATGAAGCGACGTTTAATATTTTTCAATTATTATTTATTTCCATTTTCTGCGTAGATTCTGGTATTCATCGTATGCATGGCTTGCTATCGCTCCTATTAACTGTTTTATTTATGACTGTTTGTCTTTAATGTGTGAGGGATATAATACTGTGCTTGAATTATTAAATCAATTTAATTCTGACACTTATTTCAGGAAAATTAACATATGGCCTCCGAAATACCTTTTCGGATTCCACTCACAATTATTATAAAAAAAGATATGGTCTTAAGTCAGGTTAAAGGCTAAACGTACAGGTCGTGGACACCTGCTACTGCATTTGTAAATGCTTCTTACTAATAATAACACTTACAATAATTTTTAGCTACCACTTATTTTCAAGATTTGGGGTAGTCTTTGGGTGAATAATCTCATGTCTTCTTCACTGATGGATCAGTTAGCTGCAATTTAAGACTGTCGTTAATACTGCGCTGAAGCCTGCGGTCTAAACTTTGTCTTCCTTGTGGTTAATTCTGGTGCAGCTAGTATCTTAATCGTCAGAAAGGCAGTTTTTAATGTTTATTCCCAAGTAATGTTCATTGAATGGAAGAGTTGCGTCCATTTGTTTTATCCCCATAAATTTGTTTCCTATGTCTATTTTTAGGCTTTCTCTATTTCTCCGTATCTCTCGCCCACTCTCTCAAGAGTCTTGAAGTGGAGCAACACATCTGCGGAATGTACCGTGCATTTAGATACATGGCAAATGCTTTGGAGCAATCGGGAGCCCTGAAGTTGTGGCATTGGTTCGCGGCGAAACCACCGAGATTCTTCCAATCTTTTTTATGGTTATTTTTGCCAAGCTAATCAAGCCAGTTTTTTCCCCGTCAATCGGCATTGAATATAATTTCCTCTACGACCCCAGAGGTATCGTTCGTTCGGAGCGCTTTGTCTAGTGAGAGGTCACGCCCCCCCGTGGAATATATTCTCGCGGATTCGCCGCGAGGATCCCGTGCGATTTCACTGAGTGAGTATAGTCCGTTCACGACGAGGTGGCTGCCACTTTTTAGTGCACTGTGCAGGTGGGACTTATCCATCTCAGAAAGTAGAGGAGGTATTCCTTGAAGGAGAAGGCCATTATCGCATTCTGTTCATTGTGGAATCCACGTCTGAGAATTCCCCTGTGTTCCACTTCTTCTGAGTGTAGGCCATCGCCCTAAGTTACACTAATCCTCAGTAATGGCTTCAATGAGAAAGATTCATTAGCCTGGAAACATCGTTAGTTTCCGTCCTCCATTAGGTATTTACACCTTTGATTGTACTCCATCGATATTTTCTCTGATTTCTAGGATTTTCTCATGGAGCTCCCTTTCAGTTTACTTAGTGGTGATTTAATCTTTATAACTGGAAGCTGAAGATATTTCAGTTTTGACTTTCGATGTGAAATTTTCACCGTTTTTAATATTTTCTGCTCTATATTTACTGTTTCTTTAGAATCGTCGGACTGACGCGTAAAATACGGCTAATATTTGACTATTTTTTTATATTTTGCGCATGCGTTCGTGACTTTCAGGTTAATCAAGCTGTCGTTGAACTAACGATAATTGAAGATCAGAATATTTTCTCGCCACGCTTATTTCTCTTAATTATGTTTTCGGTGCATACTATATATGTTTTATCTTCATTTTCATCCCCTGTTTCAGGAGGAATGGCGGAAGAACGTAGGCGTGGAATTGCGGGAGATCCCTCGCTCGAGCTTTGCGAGCTTTCGTTACGATTCTCCCGCGGAATGGTTTCTCTTGTGGTCGTATTTCCTGAGAACGTGGTTTGTGGGCCGTGCGAGTCATTCACGACCCGAAAGCTTTCGTCCTTGGAGCAGTTGCTTTCTCGTTCCCATCTTCCTACCGAGACCAGAAGTGTAGGCCGTACTCAACTCATAACCATGACCAAGATGTGGGCCAGTCTCATGAATTTCGGAGAAAGTGCATTTTAGTCGCGGTGGCAATATGAAAAATACATGGAGCGTCACGTTTTTCGATCACCTGTAGGACCGAGCATCGCTCTCAGTTCTTAGCCTGAGAAACACGTCATGACACGTCTCTCTCAGATTTTATCCTGGCTTTTACAATCAGGAAATGGAGTTTGTTACCATTTCCTCTTGAGTTTGTCAGTGTGCATTCCGGCAATAGTAATATGGGAAGGTTGAGCTCTACGGCCTCCAATGTATTAAAGAAAAAAAATTCCAATGACCGTTAAAGTTTCAGTACCACCAGAAAAGGCAAAAGTCAAGAAAACTTTAAAGAAATATAAAGATAAAACTTTTTATGTAGTTTTTTTTTTGCTTTTGCCTTTTCTGACGTGTGGTGCTGAAACTTTTATGGTCATTAGAGTGTTTTCTTTACTTTAAGAAATAGCATTGGAAGCACTTTCTCTGGTACTGGTATACATGTGAAGGCTAGTAATTTTACATCCATTCTTGAAGTAATGAAATTAGGAGGTACACGTATGGGAGTGTTGCTTTACAGTTCAATAAATCTTTGTATCTAAACCGTTACTGTTTCATTGTTAAGTATCCTTCAGTTTTCACGTTACCTTTAATGAGTATGTAGTATTATGTGCATAACTGATATAAACGTTTTCTTTTTGCAGGTGAGTTTCCAGTGGGCAGTTTACGTTGACTATGCTTAATGAGGATACAATTTGGTGAGTCGTAGCATTACTGCAGGCGAAGATAAGTGACGAGAATTCTCCCCTATGTATTTGGAAACGTCATTATTTCCTGCAGTATCTTATCTTTGTGAGATAATTCTTGGAAGTATGAAAACTGCTTTTCATGCTCGTTTCGAAAAATGTTAGTTTGTAGGAAGCTGCAATCAGTGGTGACTTTGCTTTAATTTTGAGTGCCATGGCTTACTTTCATCTTCAGCTAATCTTTTACGTGAGTTTTGATGATAAACTAATGAAAACAACTATTTCGTCTTCGCCAAAGAGGTAATTTACATCATTTGATAACCAGCAAGCAAATGATGTATTTTCGTGGGGCTTGAAAACGCCAAGTTCTTTTGAAACACTTGGTCGCTTTGAAAGGAAAGGTGATCTCCTTTGAATTTATTTTTTAGTACGAGCAGTCAGCTCCCGGCATTCGGTTTGTGAGCCAGCAGGACGGCCGGAGGATTTTGTAATCTTTTGTGTGTCTCTCTTCTTCGTGATTTTAATCGCATATCTTTCGGCGTCGGTCCGTATTTTTCAAGTCGAGCCGGGGAGTGTATTCCAAATGGGATGAGACTTCGAACTTGTTTGGAAAGCCGTCCGCTTGGGTCTTCCGTTGTCCCTCTCTTTTATCTGCGTTTCTCATCAGGCCGTCTTGTTTGGCGAAATAGAGTGTTGGGGATGGGGTGGGAAGGTGGTCCCTTTTAGAAGAAGAAGAAGACTACTACGGTCCAATTCAATTTATTTCCAACTCCCCTCTGCGTCCGAGTCTCTTCTAACCCTTTCGTCCTTGTGCCGCGCGTCTCCTGGCCCACAAGATGCCCTTCTCCGCTCTCTTTCTTCGGCTTTCACGTCCTCATGTCTTCTTCGCACTGTACGCTTCCCTTTTTACCTTTCGAACGTTAAAGTACCCTCCATTTTTGCCTTAGTTTCCCATCCTGCCAATTTGGGCTATCGGAGATTTCTATGTCCATGTAAGGAGGTTGAAATGTTCTTGCTAGAGGCGCGACCTCTGATGTACGTACCTCAGTTTTTCGTGTGGTCAAAATTTCACCATCCTTTTCTTAATTGCTAAACTGTTGTAATATCAAAAGTGGGGAGGATGTTGGGTAATCAGGGAAGGAGAAGGAAGAGACTATGTTTTATGAACCGGATGAAGAAAGGAAGGACGTATACCTAAATGAAGAAAGATTGTGCTGGTAGACAGAGGTCAGCGCTTGTAAAAATCCTTAGGATCTTTAATCTCTTCCATTTAAGCCTACATTAACCGCTAGATTGCCTTAATGATTATAATTGAGCTGATCCAAAGTGGAATTTTTTCTTCGAAAATGATTGTTAGGATGAAATAATATTACTATCGATTTATCAAATATTAGCGAGAATTCCAAAAATTAAATCTCCTTTAACCACCAATTCCCCATATTCATGGTATGATATTAAGTCAAATCATGTACCGTGAATGGCTACAGTTTTCCTCATATTTTTGCATCAAAACAGCATATATTGGAGTGTCGCGAATAACCTGACAACAATCGAGTAATTATTAATAATTTTAAAAAAAATATTTCAGTTCGAGCATATATTTTACCTGAAATTGAGTAGTTGAAGTCGCCTTGAAATCCATTTCAAGATCAATTTTTGAGATATATTTATATAATCTGTGATATTAGTGACGATTAATATCTGAACAAAATTTTAAAATCACGGTAAGCGATAATACTGGGGTGACTGTTTAGCAGAGATTTTTTATTAAAGTTTATAACGGAAGGGGAATGCTTCAATAAAATAATTTAAATTTGCTTTTAAAAATAATTGTGCGATACTCTGGGGAGTCTCTCGGAAAATACGGGAGAGTTGGCTGGCACTAGACTCACTGCCTACTTGGAGGACCGTCCCCCTGGGGAAGGGGGGTCCCCGTTCTAAGTCGCGTTCGTTCGGTTCACCTTTCATTTCTCTCCGGGCGCGAGGGGAGGAGTTGGCCGGCTCCTGGATCTGAGAAATGTAATATGATTCAGAAACTCAGTTCCTGATGGAGGATGACAAAGTAGGCAAGAGACTGGTGGGATAAGGGAGAAGGGTGGTAAGGATTCGATGGGCAGAAAAGAGTGCACCTTGCCAGAAGGGAAAAGAAAGTTGCCGGAGGAGATTAGGGGAGATGGTCGGTGGGTAGTACAAGTGATTAACAGCGATTGAATGTTGATGTTCGTCATCGAAGGTAGAATTCTAGAAAAACGGGGAAGAGGTTGGAAAAGAATTCTCGTTTCAGATGGAATGAAGTGAGGTAGGAAGTATGCTGACCATGTGTATGAGAAAAATATTTTAAGGAAGAAGTTTTAAGGTGAAGAAATATAGTAGTAAATAACCACCAAAACCTGCCTTTTCGTGTGAAAAAATGTAAATGGTATTCTTCTTTCTTTTCAAAATGACCAAACTAGCAAGTCGTACTATATTACTTATATGTGGTCAACTGGTCGATAGACCGTACCTACGTACATAATGGTTCACATTGTCCATTCTACTCTAACTCCAGGCACATTTCAACTACCCCGACATAATAGTAGTATTTGGTCAGAATATGATATGCGTGTAGTCTATAATGTACTGACTTCATCTGATAACTTTTTCGAAGCCCAACCCGTTAATTCGAGGGTTTTGGGTTTCTGCCTTTCCCCATTCACCCTTAGTTCCTCCCTCTAAGGGAATTATTCTCGATTACCTCTCCCTTGCCATAGGAACCGGTGTTCCGACGCGAGAAAATCGGGGGAAATAGTTTCCACCCCGTCTTAAAGGTCGGAATGCTCCACCCCAGCCGTCCCCGACACTTCTGTTTATGCATATTCTTTTTCTCGATTTCCTTCTTTTCTTCCGCACTCCGCCGCCGGATGCCTCCTCCGTGGTGGTGTTGCCTCCACCGATTGGGGCGGTGTGCAGCTGGCAGCCGTGGTTATCTGGATCTCCTCGCGGTGGGTCGGAGGAATGTTTCCACTTCTTGCGTGCGCGGTCTCTTCCGTGATTTCCAGACGCCCCTCTCGTCCTCTCTCCTCCTCCTCCGCTGCCGAGTGACCCTTATCGCGGTGCTTCCCCGCGTTTGCATTCCGCGCGAGGGCCCGGTTGGCGTAATTGCGGGGAGGGAAACATCTTGCCTCTGACAAACGGCACCGTTTCACGCGTGATGTGTGTACGACCGTGGAGTGGTTGTTTGGAAAACACTGGAGGTGCAGGAATAGGTTGGTTGTTTTTACCTACTCAGGCGATAAGCTTGCTCGCCGATGGTCACCGTTTACTTTGCATTTTCTGTCGCCTGAAGTAGGTTTCCGGATACCTTTGCGTGGGAACATGATAAATTGTTCCATTTCAAAATTTTTTTAATGCGTGGAGTCATATATATTTTTCTTAATCATAGCCTCAGTTAACAGCTGTAGCGACAATTAACTCTTTTTAAAAATCCTATCCTTCATCGAGGTTTCCTTTAAATGAAAGTAGGTACATTTCGAATTCTTCGCGAGGTTAACATTTTTAGGACAAGTTAAATCATTTAAGTTCGATGATAAAAGTGTAAATAATTATTTAATTTCCTTTAAAGGGTTATTATCTGCTCACTTGTAGTAAAATAAATAATAAAATATATTTTCAAATTAAGAAATTTGTTCTATTTACAGACTCTTTTCACGTGTATTATTACAGGTGAAAACTATGTGAGTTCTAACTGAAACTATTGGGTAAATTATAGAATATTTTCTGTGGATTTGCGACATTTAATTACTCGCCAAGTCTTTAAATTGTGGAACCCCTGATTCTCTAGTTTCGATGGATTGAGTGAGATTGGAAACACAACTCCCGCAATACTATTTATTTTGTGCCAACTTATCTGTAATTCATGTGAACCTTCCTTGTGTATTACGTCTTCGTTGCCTAATTTACTCACACGATCGTGCTTCTAATACCCTTACTCCCTGTAAAACCTCACTTTTAATGAAAATAATGAATGAAGGCTTGTCTGATTTTGTGATACATTTATAAATAAATTTTTATTGCATGTACACACAGAAATACTGTATTTTTAGTTGCTTAAGGTCGGAAATGTTATCTTCCAGATTAAGATGCTCTTAGTATTCACAGAACGAATAAATTCATCTCTTGCTTTGATTACTAATACGAAGACTGTGGATATTATTCGATAGAACACCTTGTGATTTGGCCCTTGTATGTCAATAATTCGAACTTTCCCGGTAGGATGTTGGTTTATAGATTTTTAGGGCATTACGTACATAACGTTCGTACTCTGTCACCCCACCGGCGAAAGTTTATCCGCCAATCCCGGCGCTTTTCAGCGGGAAAGTCCGCTGTAGACTGTTGCGAGATTGGTTTACATGAAAGCTAAATGCTCCGTTGTTTCACTCATTTCCTCGGAAGTGTAAACAACTCCAATTTCCCCGTGGCAGGATAATTTTCCTCCTCTTCCTCATATCCCTCTTGGGATCGGAGGGGTAGAGTTCGGTAGCCATCCAAAGCCTCCGTGGAAAACCTTCCCCCTATTCTACGGGTCTTTTCCTCCGGTTAAGTCTTCCTGATTAAATCCCTCTATTCCGTGATCCAACAGGGACTTTTCTTCCTCTGGCTGTACAGAATTACGATACATCGACTGAAGTGCGCGATTACTTGTAATTTTCCGTGCGATGCTTAGTGTCAGGGTGACATGGAGGACATTATTCCCTCACTAAATCTTAGACACTGTCTCCGGTGTTACCCTGCGGAAATCTTTGAAATTCTTTGTGTTGAAATAAGTAACTTGGTATAATTCCACACTTAAGTGCTAATAAGTATGAATCCACACCTATTAGCTCTAACCGACCGAGGTTACGACATATTACGCCATTTTCAAGGGGTGATTATGAATTTTTACTCTAAAAATGGCATAATATGCCGAAACCTGGATCAGTTAGAGCTGATAAAGAATGCAATCATAGTGAGTTATTTATTTCAGTATGAAGAACCTCACTATTTCTTTAGAACTGATATCGGTTACAAAACAAGAGAGAAATAGATTTACTGCTGCTCACGGATAGAGATTCACAAGATAAAAGAGAGATTCACAGCTGCTGATAGGTACGAAAAATTCCTTTAAACGCACCAACAGAAAACAGTCCGAGACACTTATATTAGATAATATAAAATATATTAGATAATATATGTAACATTACTATTCTATTTCGTCATTTTCTTCTTTCAATTCCTTTTTTCTATTCCTTCCGTTTTTTGTGGCTATTTTCCTAACACCTCTTGCTATACTGTGGCTCGCAGGGTAAAATTTTAATGTATGCCAGAGTACACATTTTATGCCTTTGGGAGTGAAATGCGATCTTGAGTTAACAATCAATGCGTTTTATCTTTATGCCGCGTGGATGAGATGTTTCCGGCGTGTTCGGCGTTATAGTTGGGAAAATGTAATACATGAGTGGCATTAATGTGATTTTTTATTTTGGTACTCAGCCGATTGATTGTTCGACTTTTGGGGTGTTCCTATCCATGGCGAGATCATCTCTAATCTTCACTTGAATTTGCTATTTGTTTTTACCAACGCGGTCGCAAGGTCCCAATTTCTTTTTCCCCTTCCCTCCTTTATTCAGTGGAAGGGTAGAAACGGGAGTTTGCTTGAGGAGTAAAGAAGAGGCTAGAAAAAGAGAATGGTAAACTTATTGAGGGGTGACTGTATGTATATGGGGGTGATTTAGGCGAGAATGTGGAGTAGGCACAACTTTACATTTCATTAAATTCATCGAATGGATTTTTATAAAGTGTGAAACAGTAGTATTCTTTCTATGCTGTCCTTTTGCATAGCGATTTCGTAGTATCGATTTTTGTAATTTTTTATCACAGCATCGTGATGCCACTCTTCAATTAGAATATCGCTTGGCAGGATTGTACATAAAACCACGTCTGTTTTTGTTCAATACCTTTGATGATGGTTGTATATTGTAAATGTGATTGGCGATTCATTTGCGGCACGGAATAATTTCCGCCCTTTTAAATCGTGATGTGAAAGTATCGATATTTTCTCGATACTCAGGATACTTGGTGGTGGGAAAATTATGTGGGTTTAATCCAGAGCTTCGGGGTGACACGAAAGATATTATTTTCACCCCGCACTATATTTCTAGAAATGATATATGCGGAAAAATTAGAAACCCTGCCGAACCGATATGTCCCGAATTGTCTCTTAAGCACTATTGGCGACTTAGACGAAAGTGGAGCTAACACTGCTTAACTATCACTCATGTTGCATACAGAACACTTCTTTTCCAATTCCTTTTTCCTATCCCTTCCCTTCTACGTGGCTGATGTTCTAACAACCCCCACCACACGTCCCTGCAGTGGCTCGCTGGGTGATTTGAAGATGCATATTCCTTCAGCTGCGCTGCACCCGTGAATCCCCTATTTCTCCCTGTTGCACCCGAGCATAGTCTTTCCGCCCTCCTTCGCCCGCATCATTGTGTTCTCCTTCCCGCTCACCCTCGTTCTACTCAACGGGAAATTCCTCATTCCTGCATATGGGAGCACGGGTGGTTGGCGCTGCACATATGACGCCCCTAACCTTCAAACCGGATGGATTTTGTGTACATCGTAGGTATGCGAGCTCCCGACTGAAATCACGTAGCAAGACCCTTATCGTCGTCCTTAAAGCTTCAGAACCCTTGTGTGTTTTTTTTCCGCCTTTGTGCGAATCCCTGATTCCTTTCTTCCGACTATCATCTCGCATGGCAGTGAGGTGGAATATTTTTGCTGTTAGGGATTTGCCGTGCTGCTCGCCGCGAATAGATCCGTGTGGAGCTCGTGGTATTTTCTCTCGTCTATGTGTTTCACGTTTCGTTTTTTTTTGTTGCTAGTTCGATAGTGGTGGAAGAACGTATCTTTCGAAGTGAATAATGCATTTTGCAGGTCGTGCCACGTGAGGGATTCACGCAAGTATCCCGTGAGATGGACGTTGTAGCAGCTTGGCTTGCGTTTACAATTTACGGTCCCTTCACCGACTGGGATTAATTTAATTCTTCGGATCGCAAGCCAATGGAATGACTTCAAGCTTGGGGAATCAAGAAGAAAAATCCATTTTATTTACCGTCGAATCGTGGCTTTCGTGTAACATCGCCGCAGCGTCTGGTAGTGAGGGCGTTATTACAAGATTCATTTTTTTCAACTCACTGAATTTAAATTTATCTCTGTGGCTTACACAGCTTTGCTTTGAAAGAAACAATTTCTTTAGGTTATTGCGCTTTGTTGGCGTCTTATTTAGTGGGCAAGGTTTCGGATGCATTTAAGCAGAAAAATGTTTAGAAAATCAGTGCATATCGAATTTTACTTTGAAAACACTTACCTTCGACCGTTTTATTACCAATGTGTGAAATAATTCTAGTGTTAAGGCGTCTGCTTTTTTAGTTTATTAGTGTAAGTTCTGAGTATTATCAAGCGTCAACAATTTATCATGAGTCACGGAAATTTACGGAAATTTGTATGAAAACTTCATTGGTGTCTATTCTTAACGTATCAACAGCGCAGAAACTATGTGAAATCAACTGCCTGTTCCGAACCGACTCGCCCTACTTCCGGCAGATTGCCGGAAGTGCTATTCAGGGAATTCAACTGTTTGAGCTGTATCCTGGCAGATGAGGTATTGATGTTCCATTGTAATTCGATTGGTTTGGAGCTCTCTCCGCCTTGCATTTCCTTTTCACGGCGAATTTGCCAGAGGGTGAATCTCTCTTCCACACGCAGTTGGTGTTAGTCTTTCTATCAGTATAACTCTAGGACGTTCTAACATAACTAGTGCTCTTGTTCGTCTACTTTCGAAATCTCCACTTCTATTTTCCATTATATAACGATTGACCAAAATGATGCATTGATAACATTCATACATTCTCGAGGTCCTGCTGAATCATTTTATTGGCCCGAAAGAAGATAGTACACCTGCTGGGTTCCGGATCAACACCTCGTCAGCATACTCTCTGCTCCTTCCGTGACGACATTCGGAAGAAAATTTGAATTTGCTGAGACTGTGCTGTCTAAAATGATAAGTAAATGTAATAAGATGTAGACAGTTGATGAAACTTTAATCGTGACTTTGATAGCCATTTCCTGCGAAATTAGTTAAATATCTTTAAATTCGGACGTACCACCGCAAAGACCTTTGAGACCTTAAGGAAGACATGAAATTACAGGCTTGGGAACCTTTTGACCTTTTTACAAAAGTCGTGAACTTTAAACGTGATTTGTAAACTAACGAAAAAAGCTAGGTGTTTGAAACTACGCTATCAAAAACTCACTAGCATGTAAATATTGTAAAAGGTATTTGATATCCATTGAACAATTCTTGAAAGAGACAGAGCACGCTAAAGTTTGAAATATTTTTGGGGAACTAATTTCTGAGGCCGACTTTGCTGCATTTTATCTACTCAGTACGCTTTGGGAAAATGCAATAATCATTTTCATATAACAGAGCACTAAACGTTGTACAATGATAGGTACGTATCATTTGTTTAGTCAAAAAGACTACAGAGATATCATGTGTCAAAGTTGCGAAAATCTCACATTCATGTGGCAGGTGGTCGTGACATGGGGTCACACAAACTGCTATATCTCCAAAAGGATTTCACTAACGGACCTAAAAGTTAACACATTTTCATTAAAATCCGAGATGGTCGAGTGGGGAGCCCTAGACCACTTGACATGGAATGACCCAAGAGATAGACGTCCAAAGTATGATAAAAGCTTCCATGAAAAGAACAATGTAATTAAAAAACCATCATATGCTAGTAACAACCACAGGCAATCCAGATTTTTCTCTCGTCCCAAGATGAGAGTCTATTTCTTTTGGTTCGTTCACGTTGCTAGCTTGCATTTTGGCTGTCACTTCAACGTAAATCATTCTTAGCACTGCCTCTATTTTATATTTGCAAGCACCGGTTTAATATCGAAGGATACTTTTGGATTGAAAAATACAGCAATGCCTTATCCACGACGGTACCTTACATGAGATTCTCGAGACAACATTTTGGTCACAGTCTTAACAGTCCACAATAACCTGAATTATTATCGGTAGGCTTATATCATCCCTTGCGTACACAGAAGATCGCAGCAATCATGAACATGCCCTCCTTGTCAATAACATACTACAATGGGATAGACATAATTATTCTCAAGGACTGAAATAGCTTTGACTCCACGACATTGCTTGCGAAAATTGCCAACCAAATGCAATACAGGTCTGAACATTTCAAAATTCCCTAGCCTTTTCCAATGCAATCCTTAATCGAAGTTTTCTCCTAATTTCCGCAACCACTGGAAACATATTTTCAAACAGACTTATGACAAGTTCCGTTCACGAAATATATCCATAGATTTACACATGAATATAATGCGTAATAGTAGGTGTCCATTACATATAACTCTCAAAAGCGTACAAAATAATAATATATAACACTTGACTTTTATTATGCAGTACATATATTACATTTCCATTCATTTATATCACGAAGAATATTCTTCGTGATTTGTTTACCGACACGGCGAGCCGTCACTTCGCCGGCCGGCGAGCCGGCGTTTCGCCACACTTTTTTTTTTCGATATTAACTTCCACAAAGTTAAACTTAAATTATATATTTGTTTTTTGACGCAAATTAATATAAATTGAGAATAAATTAAAAAATATGGGCAAAACCAATATATTCCTGCCAAATAATATAGCTTTAAAAAAAAAAAAAAACGTTTTGGTCTTTGCCCTTAGAATTTCTCCGACGTCGGGATAGCGTTATTTAACGTCCTCGAAATCGGCGGAACATAGCGTGGCGGTGTTTACAGAATCGCAACAGGCGTTAATTGTTGGCGGAGAATACCGCTAGTGGTAAATAGCGCCCCTAGTTACAGAATAGGCCCCTTGGTTCTTTTTCAGCGCGCCGCTCAAAGGAAGAAATCGACTTCCTAGCGCCGTGCGTAGTTTAACAAGCGCCTGTCGTAACGCCAGGTCCAGTCTCTCCACCGTTGGATCGTCCGGCGGTCTAATCCTATTTGCGCTCGGCGTTTGGGTGGCCGTCACCGTTCTGGGAGATCGGGAAAACTTCCCTCTACATAAAGTTCTTCCCGAGAGGCGCCCTCGTAATTGGCCGGAAAGTACTGTCGAGGAGCTACCCCAGTGAATAAGTAAACGAAAACGCGAGATATTTATGGCGATGGTTTTTTACTGTAAGAGGTGGGTTGTGTGTGGTTTAGGTGCAGGAGGGCTTCAATTCCACCCGTATAATGTCGTTTGCCTATTCTTTCTTCCCAGTAGAATTCCCTCTCAAGTTTCCCAGCCGGAGAAAACACCCATATATCTCTGAAGACCAGTAGACTATCTCCGATCGTCGTCCCTCTCTGTGGTCTCTTCTGTCCCTACCGGGTCTCTCTCTTCTCTGTGTTCCTTTTTCCAGTGTTACCTTTACGTAGCAGAAGAACTTTGCTACGAGAATAGTTTTGATATCCAGGATTGTCTTTCACCGTTGATGATTGATCAGGTTAATGTACCGGTTACGGTTGGTTCCAATGAAATAATGTGAAAATCCTCTAGTTTTTCTCAGGAGAAGACCCCGTCTCCCTACGCGATGTCTTTCTTCATCTCGGTGTGTCCTGCCTCTCTACATCACGTCCATTCAGCCTATTGCTTTTCTTCCCTTTCCCCGCCTACCCAGCATACTCCCCTCTACCACGGCATGCATCCGTTCACTCCTCATCACCTGATCCAACCACCTACTAAATGAGTGAACTCTTTGAGAGAAACGGTATTTCGTGAAGACTGAAAATCAAATGGGACAAAATTATTGGACAAATTTTGAAACATAATAGCCTCTTGAATAAAATATTTTAAGGATAAGTGCATGGAAATAATCACCGGGGAAGACCAAAGATGGAACATATCCGTCCCATGGTTTCAAGCTCAACTGTGTGGAAGTTGAATTTCACAAATGAAAAATTAACTTGGTTTCCTTCCACAGATTTATTCTCCTGGTACAACATGTTTCGACATAGCAGTGTCATCATCAGGTACAAAGTTTTAACAAATTCCAAGAGGTATATATACTCTTAAGGGACTTGGTGGAAGGTAGGAGAGGGGGGAAGGGGGTGTTGAGGGGCGGGGAGGTATTTTTCCCCTCCTCAACACCCCCTTACCCCCCTCTCCTACCTTCCACCAAGTCCCTTAAGAGTGTATATACCTCTGGGAAATTGTTAAAACTTTGTACCTGATGATGTCACCGCTGTGTCGGAACATGTTGTACCGGGAAAATAAATCTGTGGGAGGAAACCAAGTTACTTTTGCATTTGTGATGGAACATATCAGTCAAATAATGAGGGACGTCAAAAAATAACATTTGATTATTATTAGGGTAACTTACCGGTGAAGATAGGTTTAAATAGAAGTGAGTAAAAATCTTCTAGATTTTTGCATGTACGGGGATCTATCTCCTTAAAGTATTTCTTTCATCTCAGCGCTCGTCACACCCTTCTTTATCCCCTCAATAAAACCTATTCTCTTTCTCCCCCTCCCCCGCTTACCCAGCACTCCTCTATCACGGTCTTGTGCATGCATCCAATCGCCCTCTCATTACCTATTCTGACCACCTACTTCGCCTCCTCCTAGTCTCCGACAGAAGTTTCCTTTCCTCACCTACCATACTAAGTACTTCCTCCTTCGCCTTCCTTTCCGCCCACCGCACTTTCTGAATTCTACCCCGAACCCACATCTCAAAAGCCTGTGGTATATTAGCCCACTGTTAACGAAAAACGCAGAGGGGTGTACAGCTCAATATCCCATTCGACAGACGGAGAACTGTAATAGAAGTGCTCCATTGTGTTCGTAATTATAAGTTTTGAGGGTTGAAACGCTTAGCTGGGAGGAGAGAGAAGTGGAGAGCTCCATCAAGCGTATTGATGACTGCTGATGATGAATGTCGTGTGTCTATTCTTCATAGATTTTCTTCCCTGGGGGAAAACCATTCCAAATATCCCGGCCGGAGAAAATGGCCATATCTCTGAAAAATCCATCAGCTCGTCCACATTCTCTGGGGTCCCTTCTGTTTACCCCTCTGGTCTTTTCGCTTCCCAGTTTACCTTTTTTCCAGTGTTACCCTTACGTGGCCTTTTGTGCCCTTAGAGAGTGTGTCTGGATCTCACTTCCTCTCTTACTCTCATTCAACCTCGCCTTTTCATTTGTTTCCTGGCACTGGTCGTCTTTTTACTCTTCGATCACGGCTTTGAGGACGGATTTATTCTCCGCCGGACTTGCCCCGGCCCTAAATAAAACCCCTTCACCCCTCCAGTTGGTCGTACCTCGTTCCATAATGCCTCTTGGGCCACCTCCCGCCGGTTTTATGAGACTCACCTTTCTTTTTTTCGTCCTTTTTTAAATCTTATTTGCCTCTGGCTTAGGGGAGTGCGATATGGCGAAATATATCTATGTCAAGTCCATTTTATTTTTATTTCGACCTTGTCCGTGTGGGTAATCAGCACCAGATGATATGCCGAGGGCCGATAACTGTCGTCGATGTGAATATGTGGACGGTCATTATGGTTTAGGTATTTGTAACATGTTGATCATTGTAAAATCAGTTTTAATTGTATTAAGTTTATATAACTTTACTTGCGAGTACCCTTTCTGTAATATTTGGGTTGAAGAATGGTACCCTGAAATGGAGCGGTTTCAATGAATTCTTTTTATAAAATACCAACGAATGAAAATTTTTAAATTCGAAAAGTTTTAGCGATGAAAAATTGGCTTGAAGGTTGCCTGAGGTTCGCCTTAGTGAAGTGTTGGTAGTCCGTCCTAATTACTTGATAAGATAGAATTTCCTTATCATTTCGTCGATGTGCCAATATGGACGATATTATCAATGATAAAGTAAAAGTGAATGTTAGAAGGAAACCCCTGAGTGAATGATTGAATAAAACTGTTGCGAATTGACCGAAGAGCATCATGCGCAGTCACGTTTATAGGTACTAGATAAAACGCTTATATGTTTTAATTCATTCCGTAGTTCTTGTTGTGCTCCAAGTTAGTGATTTTTATCTTGGTTGCAGTTTATTTCTGTTTCCCATTTATTTTGCAGCAGAAGTAGGCTCCAGTTGACGCGTTAATAGGTTATAGCCCGACTTTTTTTGCGTGCCTGTTATTTTCTAGTACTTTACCTGCTTCATTGAGGGCGTGGCGATTTACTTGTCAAAGGAAATTTTGAGCAATTAAAAATGAGTTGGCAAATATGTTAGTAGGCTGGTGTTTCAAGGCTATGATTATTAGTTTGATATCTTATGTGATGAAACAGGCCGATTAATCCTTCGTGTGTTTTAATATAATTAGTTTTGTTGGGCTATGATAGCCGTGGTTGGTGCAGGGGCCTCATACCAGTCAGAATAAAATATTTCGACGCATGCGTGTATTGCTGCGCGAACACCTTCCTATTTGGACTCGAGGCTTACGTAATTTTCGCACGCGTATGGGGAAACCTTGCATGGCGTTGTTTCACGTGACATTTAGCTATTTTGTAGTTCTTAGTGGTTGTGGTTAGCACTTGTCGTCCTGCGGCAATTCCCATCCTACGATTTTTTCTTATGCTGAGGGTTTTAGAGTGTAATCTTCTAGAATGTTATCAAGGAAAATGCCTGTGTTCTATCATTCCACACCTCCTTCTAACTCCCGAGTTAAGACGGGTCTGATAGCATAGATATAAGTAAAATCTGCGTAAATATTATGTACAACAAGAAAAGTATTGCTTTCATTTCAACATTTTATCTCTTCAAAATTGAGCAATCGCTATTCCCCGGTTTTGCTGTGTGTATCATTATTCGTAGACGCTCTATTAAATCTTTTTCTTCCAATCAGGGAAAAACGAGGAGTGTGCTATATTTGACTCTCCCTGAATTGGCTGTGTTTCGGAGAACTCTTTTCTAGATTTTAAGATCTGTACTCCTATACGCGCCAACCTACACCTAAACTTACAATTAGTTGCGCAAATGATCTTCGTTGACGGTCATTTCGTCTAGTAGTCAACCAGGTATTATACCGATGATTCCTGCCTGTAACTCCGACGGCGGGAAATATATATCTATTGTATCTTCAATAAAACGTCTCTTTTCTAATATGGTATCCCTTTTAACCTCCCCCCTTAGTGTATCATAAAATGGTGACGATTCATTTAAATTAGTGGGAGCGATTTTTGTTTATGTACAGATTTGCATGCAACTTGGCGAACCTGTTCACATAAGTGATATCTAAAATAGATTATAGATCTAAAATATATAAGACAAAAGTGAAAAACCTTAATCAAAGCGGTTATGGCACATGACATTTATTTCGTAATAATTCGATTACATATGTACATATTTTATCCTAAACGCGATATAATACATTTAGTTTTTTTAGCTGTTGTTAAGGAATACCAAAGTGCCACGCCGATTCCAATATTCGAAAAAAAAAAATGTGATCAATATAATTTCGTTTTCGAATACCACGCCGAAAACTCTTGTCATAACATGCTTTAATTGAGGAAAAAAAATCAATTATTATTGTTGTATCATTTCCATTACTGCCTGTATGGCGATTTCCGACGCATAAACGGATGCTTTTAAATGAAATGTGGTCCAATAGTTGTTTTTCGACTTAATAAAAACTATTATTAAAATTGTGCGCTGAATTACCCACGATTACCGCTCCAGCCACCTTAAAGGAATTATATTAAATAAATGCGTCAATTCTTTGCGTAATAAGGTCTTGCCGCACCTGGATCTC
The DNA here is from genome assembly GCA_963573305.1 of Pyrrhosoma nymphula. Lineage (NCBI taxonomy): Eukaryota > Metazoa > Arthropoda > Insecta > Odonata > Coenagrionidae > Pyrrhosoma > Pyrrhosoma nymphula. Next base: position 87,700,857 of record OY754334.1, on the reverse strand, counting down.
GAACCGTGACTCCCCGCCTTGGAGAACTGAACGCAGTTCTAATCCGATCTCCACGCAGCGGCTCAAGGCCGATTCGCGGGCGGGGATGCGGAGTTCCCAGCGATCGTGACCGCGTTTTCCGATTTTTTTTACGATAATGGAGAGCGAAGAGAACCGTAGCAGGTTTTTCTTCTAACGCGCTAAGCGTTTCGTGTTGCCGCCAAATTAACCGCGGCACTGCCGGTTCCAAGCGTGAAGGGTGTAAGAAAAAACTGTTCCCACTTTATTTTTTTATCATCTCGAGACCCCATCGATATGTTTCCTTCCCCATGCTCCATTCTCGCGATGCCCTTGGGAAAGAAGTTGTAATTACTCCGCAATGCTCTCTTCTTATCCGTATTGACTGTTTCATTTGTCAAGATAGTTTATAGAAGTTCTCTGCGACTATGTGAGTCAAAATAAATACTGAATTCCGCCTTTTCGTTTGTATTGCTAATATTACGGATGAATATCTCTGATGACCTCCTATGGCTTTTAGAGGGCAAAATGTGGGGACTATTTGACGAATTCAGGAAATTTTGTTGGTAGGTTAAGTATGCGCCTGTAAAAATCTGGAGGATCCTCACATGCGGAGGCAGGGAAGGCGTTTTTTTTACTTTCCTCCAAGGAATCTACCGTCACCGGTAGATTACCCTAATAATAATTTCAGTGAACACTTTTTCAGGCATGGGAGATGACTGCAGCGCTCTTTCTATCGAATCAATGTATTTTGACGTCGGTTATCGCAGCAATTTACTAAAAACTCAAAACATAAGGATGACAGGTGCCTAAATGTAATTATCATTCAATTCCCTGTTAGAATTTGATCTTTATAGACAGATGTTTGTAAAAATAGCATTTATCTTAAATGGAAAAACACTTAAATCTTCTTTTTCAACCATTATCGCATTGAACTAAATGTAATTTCAAGTTCAATTTGCGAAAAAAGAGCGTGGAAAGGTATCATTACGTTGTCCATATCTTTCAAAGGACAGGTTTTTATAAAGCCTAAGTATGAATAAAATTGCATTTAAGTCATTTAACGGTGGAACCACCTTAAAAAGGTTTAGTTAACTAGCTGTCGAATAGAATGACAAGTTGTCTGACCTATACTTTCTAGTTTTGTACGGTGAAATATTTTTCTCTTCTTCGTCTGGTTGCAATGCGTCTTTGGCGTGATTACTTATCTGTGCAAACGATTAAACAACCTGTCTCTTCGTATTGGTAATTTTAGCGATAAGTCTATATACGCTGTTTAATTTGTCATGTGTTCAAGTTAACCATAATTCCCTAGTAGGTACAGATATAAAGGACTGTTCACGATATCCGTCAGCTTGGAACATGAACAGGATTCGCGATGGCGAAATCAGTTTACGATTGTTCCGTCCCTGGGATGTCTATCGGAAATCGTAGCTTATATTCGTCGTATGTCTGCTGCACGGCATCGTGCAAACACCCAAACGCTCAATTAAGTTTCCTTCCCCAGCGTTAGCCTTCAAAATAAAAATGGCGCAATGCTCAGAGGACTCCATGCAATTAGTACTTATCCCCTCGGATTCCAACGAGCAAGGCCGGCAAGTGACAAGCGGCGATCTAGACATGTATATCTATTCTGATAGCGTCAGTCAGAATTGCGAAACCTGGAAGTGAAGGCTGGTTGAACGTGTAAGTTGACGGGAAGAGTACTTGTTATGATTAGCCGTTGTCGCAACTATCGTATCTGTTGTGTAATTTGAGTGTCTCTGAGTAAGCGATAACGAATTGGGCTGTAACTTTTCTTACCGTGGCCATTTTTGGGGAATTTTGGGTGGATGGAGAAGAATCGAATAGAACAATCGTGTTAGTTGGTTAGTTATTTTTAGAAAGCGGCCAAAAACTGGCCATTTGCACTATAAAGGATTGACGGATGAGTTGGTGTGGATTGAATTATTTTGGGAATGGAAGAAGGGTGGAGAGAAACCAGGCGTCGGTATTAGCTTGATCCTAACGAAAGGTGTCACGGAGTCCACGGTTTAACGTCCCATCTGACGGACGGAATATTGCGGTTGTAGTGCTCTCCGCATAGCACTCAAGTAGGGGGTCAGGATTCCACCAAAATATCTCCGTCATGGGTGGGATCAGAACCTGGTCTTTCGGGATGGGATGCCAGTACTCTGGGTACCTCACCAACCCAATCTTCGTAATCTTATGAAGGAAGATGTTAATGAAAGGGAAATAGAGGCCTCGAGTACATATCGGAATCAGTGGAACATCATGTCAGAAATATCGCTCCCAAATCGGAAATAGCATAGCGGAAATGGCCCTCCATTTTTGTCTCTGATGGTCGAAAAAAGTGCTCATTAAAATTTAGGTAATCGTGGAATAATTTTCATGTGTTGTACATACCTTATTTTTTTCTAATAGCTTAGATATGTCATCTTTGGACATATTATTTTATGCAATACAAACTAAGAGTTAGTTTTGCTCATACGGTTGCAGTGGAACATCCTTAAGCCCATCTATATTCATTCATATAAACAACTTTGACTGATTGAGTAGAGACACACTCATTTCCACGCTCAGATATACAACTGAGTCTCGATTTTCCGAGTCCCTATTTACAGACCTTTATGGTGTGGCCGTACAAAGCCCTATGGGGTCCTTTCTTTGCAGCTCCTCACTTCGCGGCCTTTTTTTGAATTATTGTTTCGGCAGATCTTAGCCTACTTTCCTTGCCCTTCAGTCACATATGTTTGGGCTGGGACTTATAACCAATCTTTACTTTAAAAAAATAGAAAACAGTGTAACTTTGTTACCTTCTACTCCTCCCACTGTCTTCCCCCGATTCACTTTCCTTCCTTTCCGCTCGCAATTTTCCACCACCCCTTCTCACTCTGCCATGCCCTAACCGCCCTGCTCCTCTCTCCCCCATTTCAAACCAACCCCCACTATTTTATGCTCTAAGCTTCGGAATGTGCCAGAGGATGCCTTATTAAGGTGAAACCGGTCGCAGTTTTTAAATAAAGTGTGGAAAAGTACAATGTGTTTTTATTCAAAATGGAGTCTGTAATTAGTCGATCTCCAAATAAAAGGCGATTCAAAGAATATTTTATCCCTACAATGTCAAAAAACGAAGTGCGGGAGGGCATAAAAGTTTGGTCGCAATGCCTTGCATATTTTGTCTTTGCTGGAGATCTTATCAAGGCGCAAGTAATGCTTAGATGGAATTTTCTTATTTATTTCCCTTCTTCCGTTTCGCCTCCTGCCATCACTCCCCTGGTAGCTTGGCCGCCAGGAACCCTTTGCGTCTTCGGGTCAAAGAGGGAGCCGAACTCGACAGCGCTCGTCTCCACTCGCCGTCAATTGGGTGGTCTACGCTTCCGAATCCTTCCAGGGGGTATCCTCCCTTCCCCTAAAGCCTCTGCGTTCTGCCGTAAGTCTCTACCCTCACCTCCGTCCCCCGCTCTTCTCATTCCCCCCGTGGTCTTGCTTTGCTCTCTGGTGAGAAGTACCGACGTGCTATACGAGAATGGAGTGACATGGGCTTTTACCGAAGGGCTTGGGTCGGCGGTTCGTAACAGTTGCTCCTTGGAACTCCGGCACCCCGCGGTGATCTCAAGAAGGTTCCACCATGGCTGTGTTGGAAACGAAACAAATACATAGAGATATTTCACACTTTATTTTAGGTACCGACCGGTTTCAACTTATAACTTTCATTTTCAAGGTTCACTTTATTTGTTGGAAGCGGTCGGTAGCTCAAAAAACAGTGGAACGTAACTATTTGTTCCGTTTCTGTCACAGAACAATCCGCAAAGTGAACCCTTCTACAATCAGTAATGTGGCTGTGTTTGTCAAAACTAAATGCTAAATCACCCTTTTTCGTTTGTGATTTTTTAAAACAAATACAGCTTTTAGTGATGACAAACCATAGATATCAGAAAACCAAGTTAAGGTACAAAATATGTGGGGTAGTCGTTGAATATGTTTTTGATGAACAATTTTTTCAACCAAAGGAGCCAAGTTCAGCGCCAGTTCCATTTAATTATCGCATTTTGACTGCAGTTATTGCAGCAATTCACTAGTAACTTACGAAATAAGACAGATTGGTTCATTCACTCCATTATAATTTTATTCCCTTTTAGCATTTGATTCTAATTTCATACAGTTCATCGCGTGGTACTGCGAGGAGATACTTCAAGAAATGATTGGTGAAAATTCTAATACGGTGTTACTGAATCGATCGGAAACTTGGTGGTTGCTGAGAGAGGATGTGAGTATGATGGAGATATTGGAGATTAGGGTTTGGAGAAGAATGGAGAGCGCGAGGAGTGTAGAGAGAAAGGCGAACGAAGAAGTGCTGGTGGGAGGAGAAAGAAGGTTTGTGGCGGAGATTCGGAGAAGGCAGGCTAATGGTTGGAGGGCTTGTTAAGAGGTGAGGGCATATGGAAGAGGGAGTTAAAAGGGGAGAAAACTGGGTAAGCTCGGAAGAGAATAGGAATTTGTACGACATTAGGAGAGGAAGAGGGAATTAGGAACTTAATAGAGACCTAATGGCGAGAAAATTATGTGCAGGAAAGTAAAAAGATGCCCGAGAATTGGGGTAGTTTGTCGAGGACTGTCCAGAAACCTACCAATCATGTAGTAGGATAACCAACGATGACCTCTCAGATGTTGACCTGCGCTTTCCATGGCTCTTGCCATTTTAGGCGGGGCTCATCGTATCCTCAGAGCCTCCTCCCGTCGCGTGATTGGCCGGAGTTCGAGATGTGACCCTTTCCAGACTCATTCACTTCAGCTCCCTCCCACCGCCCACACACCAGCAATTCCCCAAAGTTTTCTCTCTAAGAACGCCGCTAAGAGTTTTCCGGACTCCCTCGTCGCCGGGACCCGTCCTCCTAGAAGAGTGCAAATGAGTCTTCTAGGGAGCGTGTGTGATGTGCCCGCAGACTTCTTTCTTTAGCCCTTCATCCGATCGCCTCCAGTCCGAGATGCTTCCTCGTCCCCTCCATCCCCTGCCCGTATAGTACTCGTCGGTAGTGCCTCCCATCTCTGCCCTGCGGGTCGAGGAACTTCCCACCTCAGGTCGGTGGCCGCCTTTCTCTCTCTTCTTACACCTTTGCGGTCGTGGGTCGATTCGTCTCAAGTCCACCCATTCCGTCTCACTCCTCGTCCACCCCGTGGGTCGCGAGCAGGGTTAACGTTTTCCCGGAAGACCTTCGATGTTTTTAGGATGGAGTTAGTGGAATGGGATGGAGTAGGAGAAGTGAGGGCACGAAGGACATGCAAATAGTCGTGATACCCGAGTTTGAGACGCTTTACCTCGGTAACCAACTATCCCATTGCAGCGGGATAAACCTCATAAAAAAGGTTAATAATTTTTAGGTTCCGTGATAGGCGTGGATATTTTTAAATTAATAGTTAAATATTTTTTATCGGGCTTCGATTAAAAAATGTCACGGTTTATGCCGCCAAAAAAAACCTTCGTACGCTAATAACTTGAAAACGGCCCTGGTACGTGCATGTGCTTTTCAAAAATTTAGGACGCATATATTCCAAATACACATATGGAAGCCAAACATTTTTACGGTAACATTTTTACCAGATTTTTTAATTGTTTTAAACTCTATTTTCGTTATTTGTGGGCTTCCGATGACTTAAAAAGGTTCGAAGCCACCGGATGAAAGCGTACTTGATGATCATGCAAACGAAAGTTAGTAAGAACTGAAGGTGACCGCATTATTTGCGGGAATGTGATAAGATGTCCCTGAAATGGGTGTTTGAGTAAGGACTTCCTAAAAACTTACGTTACGTTGCGTTGTAATGCGAAAGCTTGTTCCCGGAGAAGAGATGACCGTTGTGTTTTGTTGAGGTTTGAGATGCGGACGTGGAAGGATGTGGATGTTAGGATGTATGAAGATATAAGGAATATGTGGGAGAATGATTAGTAAATGCGGAAGAGGAAGAAGATGAATGCTACTTTTGATAGGCGTTAAGAAATGGATGATCAAAATAAATGTAATACACTAAATAGTCACGAAGGAGCGTTTAAAAATCCCCGGTATAAGTACAAGGCACTCCCTTACATTTTAATCATTAAGCTGTCACATAACACCTACACCCTATGCGGTGAGAAATCCACCCAGGTGGGACTCGGTCGTCTGACCCTTGGGTTATTAGGTGAAGACTATACCGAGACCTAAAACAAGCTCTCATGAGGATGGATGTCAAATGAAGGCCTGAGGTCGTTAGTTCTGTTGCTCCTCCATGAATCTTAATAGGTTATGAAATAACGCTGACTTCATATTGTCCACTTTATTTCTCTTATCATGATTCACGGCACGTGTATCGTGATCATTATACCTAAATCCTCTTCAGATTGGTTTAAAATACATGTTGAACATGATCATTTATGCATAAGTGGAAACTCCACTACCGTTATGTATAAATAATCATGCTCAACTTGAATTTTGAACAGTGTATATGTATGATAATGACGATTTAAACGTCGAAATTCGTGTCGTGGTTAGAAAAGTTAAGTGGCCAGTGCGAAGTCTTATGTGTTTTTCCTTTCGGAAAAATGCTGTTCCACGACGTTACGCCATTTCTTAATCTCTTATAACAGTTGCGTTCACTCGTGCTGGGATGCTATCTTCATCACGGGGCGCTGCACGCAACCCGGTCAAGTCGCCCGTGATTCTCTCAACGAGGGTTCGTCCCTGAGCATGTGCACCGCTAATTGACACACTCGTGCATGTGACATTGTCGCTAAAGCTCGCGTTTTCCCGCGCGCCCACATCCGACGACCCATCTCCGCTTCGTCGGTCCGGCGGAGGTCGACGAACCGGTCGCCTCCTGAAGTGCTTATTTATCTACTATTTTCTTCGACCTCACTCCCTCCTCCCGGTCCCTCCCGCTTCACTCGTCGCTCCTAGAGAGAGGCCTGTCATTATTTTTTTTTCTTGCGGTCGCTAGTGGGTATCAGCACGAACCCAATTCGTGAGGTGAACCGCCCCTCAACCCCCATCCCGTGGAGGCCCGTTTGCCAACGAAACCACCGTATTGCGTTGACTGTTAAATCAGTACTCCACAGTTGTGACGTCACGAGGAAACGAGTAAGTTTTTCGAGTAACCAGCTCCCTGTATTTGGAGCAGTATTTGGATGACCTGAAAGTTACTACTATGGGATTATGATTGGGCACACCTTAAGCCGATGAATGTTTGAAAGGCATGATAGGGGAATTCGGAGGAAAATTCCCACTTGGGTCAAACGCATAGGGCAATCATGGAGGAAGCTGGGAAGGGAGGACTACAGGCAAGTAAAGAAGCTAGCATGAGATATGAAGGGATTCAGTCAACGTATCTTAGGATTGGAAGACTGTTGGTGATGGTGATGGGCAATTTGTTGGTAGTTTTTTTGTACGTATCCTTATCCCGGGTTTGAATCCTTGCAGTGGTGGAGATTTTTTCCCTATGAAATCCCGATCCCTGCTTGGGTGTCTTGTGGAGGGTACTTAAAGTGTATTACTCCGTCCGTCGGATAGGACGTTAATCTGTGGACCCCTTGGCGCCTGTCGTTATGAGTAGGCTAACGCCAAAGCCTGTTTTTCTTTCCAGCTTACCTTTTCCCCAAACCATTCTTCATCTATCCACTTACCCTTAGCGTCGTAAATGACTTCATCTGTCAGTCGCCTCTTTGAAATAACCTACTAAAATCGTGGCTAGGTGATTTCGTAACTTTATCCAGGCAAAAGATGAAGTATGAAATATGGCGGAGAAGAACAGGAATCTTGGCGGAAAGTTCGTATGGAGCAGAAAAAGTGGATAGATGCAATATAAGAGTTAACGGAGTGTTGAACGGAATGTTAGCGGAGAGAACATTTGAGTAAGAGGAAAGCAATGGCGAGTTCATAAGACGTGATTGTTGGTAAAATATTAGGAGGCTAAGGAAGGTTTAGGCTGGGGCTAAGAGAGTGTTACTATTAAGGGAATGTTTGTTGATGATCCTGATGTAGGGTGGAATCGAATACTGTCACTTTCCAGTGACATCCTAATATTGGTTTTAAAAAATCCCCCATTGATGACGTATTGCCGTGTCAGACGACTACGAGAGCATGTGGCATGGGGTGTTTGGCGACTTGCCATCAAAGAGAAGAATCTCAGAAAGAAGAAGGTCAGAGAGAAGAATCTGGACATATAACTGTTGACAAGGGGGGTGTTCTCAATGTCTGCTCCACATGCATGTGTGGAGGCTTGGGTGATTTCAAAGTTCCCACTTGACGCGTAGAGTCAGTGCAATTCCATTAACGATTTCCTATCAAAAATGACATTTCCCATGTCTTTTTGCATGCGTCCATTATGAATTCGCTGTATAGTAGTAGCGAAACATGGTGGCAGTTGCACAGAATTACCTTTTCATCGGAATACTCCAATGCCTACGAACTAGCTCCACAAGAGGAGTAAGGCAGTCTATCCCTTTGGCTTACGGGATTTCCAAGGTGACAAGTTTTCGTTGCCAACTCCAAAATCCTAACTCAATTATACATGTCGAATTTTTCGCTCTTAATGCAAATATTTAGGTAGGCTTCTCCGGTGAGTTGCAAACACTATCATTTTAATTTATGCAACTTCGTTTTGACCTAAAATATTGATGTGATACGCACTGCTGACCCTTGTCCGCTCTCTCAAGACAAATGTAGTTATTTTAACAGCGTTGCCACGTGCTGTTCCTTCCTATCATATCGTTTGCCGACCCCTTCCACACGAGCCTTCCCTTCCTTGACGTCACGCTTCGCGCAGGTGACTGCCACCAAGTTTCGCTACTACTACACTGTTCCCTTTTTCCCAGTCCCGTCTTCATTCTCCTCGTTTCTCTCAATCGCCGTAATCTGGTGGATTCGCGTGGTGTGGGATTGAAAAGGTTGTCGTGCGTTATCGTTCCCCGAGGTCTGTCCGCCGTGGTTTTTTCGCATGCAAATTTATTCCGTGTTTTGGGTTTTGCGGTTATTTATATTTCAAGTGGTCTGCGGTGATTTTATCGGGATTGGCAATCCTTGTACGGATGAATATTTACGTTTTAGCCCCCTCCCCTCTGTGGGGTAGCTCGAAAGGACACGTGAAATTGACCACGTTTGTGTATCCACGTCGGTAAGAAATTTATTATATGGTATAGGTTCGGTGGTAGTGCCGTTCTCAGTGTGGACTACGTTTGTTGCTGCGTAACATTTCTGGTGAACATTGATACGCCTAGGGGTTTTTTTTTTGCTTTCAAGCTGGGAATAATGGACTCGTTCGTGTGATTCACCGTTTTTATCAGGATTTGTCATGGCCAATGGAATTTCTAAACGTTTTATTTACGAATTCTGTAAACTCTACGTTTGAGAATGGTTTAACCCTCATAGCTGAGTGCATCTGAGCAATCTTTTAACTCTCTTATAGTTCATTATCCCTGATAAAATCTTTGTAGGAGATTGATGTTATTCAGTGTTTAAAAAATATATAGAAATGTTTAGCACTATTCGAGTTTAGAATTGTTTGGGTGATGGAAAGAAATTTTTAGGAATGAATTTTATTGATCGCCTGTAGTAGTAGTCATGGAAGCTTCAGTTTCAGTAGGATCCTTTTTACTGTAGAAAATTATTAATTTATGTTGTCTTCCCAGATCATTTTTGTTTTTTTAAAGTTTGCTGGAAAATGATCGACCAACCTATTTTACTCTGTTCTAACATGGCTGATTCCAAGATTTATTTTCTTCGCTGATAGGAGTTAGTGTCCGGATGCTCTTCGTTCATTTCTCGTCGTTAAAAGTAGTGTAATTGTCAAGAACCTCATGTATACTTCCTGCTGTCATGATGTTGCTATTCCCTGATTCCCTATGAGTTGCGATTTCTATCGCCGTTTTCGGTTTGCAGTGGAATAATTAAAACTCACCGCGGCTACCATGCATGGCATCCTGCTCACAACTGATTCAGATGCTCCCAAAACGATTTTGGGTTTCCATCTACAAGCTGTCTAATAAGCTTGAGTTGCTCTAGCATTCGCAGTGCCTTAGCACTGCGAAGGCAGTCGACTGTTGCTCCGAAATCCCAATCTCCCTGCAGTCGTGGGTTAGCTCGATAGGTAATAACGTCGTTTGTCAAATGCTATGTTCCTTTGCCCTGTGATATCGCAGTAGGACAATCTGCTAATAACATTGCTATCTCGACTGTATAGTAAGCTTTGAGTTAACTCACAGACGTGATGGGTGTCCTGCCCCAATCCCTCAGCTATCCGCATCGTTGATGATGTTGCGTGGTCCAGTGGCTCGGTTTACATTGCACCCAGAGCTTGTTCTTGCGGAGAGAACATTGATTCTTGCCGTCATAAGCGCCTGGAATCGACTTGTGCTAGTTACCCCCTTTCAAGCTTGCCTTTTTGAGTTCATTTCGAGCACTTCCAAGGTCGTCTCGTTTTTTCTTGAGCGTCAGCTTCTTTTCCCGTGAAAAAACAAGGGCGTTTAAGCTGCGCCGCAGTACCTACAGGTTTTCCCATTTATGATATCATCTTTTTTTATCATAAATCCTTTATTATTAAATGACGATTTCTCTTCACGTCTTCCTTCATTACATCTGATTGCCCTTCCCGCAATCCCGTTCGGTATAATTGAACGTACGCCAACAATTGTACACGATGATACATTTCCTCGAACGGTGGAGTCACGATGCGGTTCTAGCTAGTAAAATCACAGAGAAAATATATGGGTCATTCCATGTCAATTCGACCAGAAAATCGGCAAAAATGACCCTTAGGGTAACCGATTTTGACCAAATTTGGCATATCGTACTCATTTGATAGCATATTGAAAACCCCGAAGCCGTTTTGTAATACATGCAACCGTTTACAAGATATTGCAACGTCGCAAAATTGTAATTTTTTTCAAACTTTACTAGTAGGATTTTTTCCCCGCTCTTGGGCATTTTATGTGGATGTAAATTAATCGTTGCTCTCGGGAATGTATGCACGATGCACCCAACATTGAAACATTTCATAGTGGGAAATTATGGAATCGGGTCATGATTTGAACGCTCCAAAGAAATGTTTTTTGCTATATATATTCATTGTGCTGAGGAAATCATTTTAGTGTGTTCAATTAGTTAAATGTGCTGAGAAATATATTCATTGTGCTGATCTGCATTAAAGCTGACTAAAAATATTTTTTTCGTGACTCATTCATAACGGAATGGATTATCACGCCTTCCATAAGCGAATCACGTTAATTGTTCTTGTCACACGAAATGTAAAATGAGCTAAATATATAGCCTCGGTACCCAAATATGGCTGCGTGAAACTCGAACATTGATTATATCGATCGCACTTATTGGTGGGAAAGTATATTTATTGCATTAGTTTCTTTCCATCCTGATTCATGACCGCATTGTGTGGAAATCATGGATAAATGAAATTCTTTGAAAATAAAACGCGAAAGAAAACGCGTTTTATGATGGAAATTTAGAGTAGAAATGATCCATTGCAAGCTACGCTAACCGGTAGAACATTAATAAGAATAATAATCTTATAAACTTTTTTTTGGTCCTTTACCAATTCTACCACCAGGAAAACAACATCATCAGGATTTCGTATCTCCTTTTGGAATCATTTTTAACGGCAGGCCGCTATGGTTACTACGGTTCCGCCCAGCCACTAAAGCATCGTCGGTCTCGGTCACGAATTCTGAGGGGTTACCTTACTACTACCCTATTAACGATCGATGTTTCCACTGTCTGCAAGTGGCTGACTGTAGGTGCGAAATTGCCTTAGCCGTCGAAGCACGCTAAAATAAAGTTCTGCGACTACTACCTACTTTCGGACACATATGGGCTGTATGTGTGCAAACGGCTGAGTTATATCTGGCGTGTGATGAACAGAGAAGTTTCTTATGGCTCTTTGACAAGCAAGCGATAAATGTTAAAGGCGCTCGTATCTCTGGAACGGAATAATCTGCGTTCACCCAGGCAGTCCTTTAGGGCACTTTCTAGGCGGCGAAGATTCCTTCCTCGCCTGACTTTATCACAGTCACTTCCTGTGCCACCAGGCCCACACTTCGGTGGCCTCATCCCGGACCTCTCTTCTGTGTAATTCCTCATCCGTTGTCTTTGGTCCGCGATAAGGCTCCTAATGCTCTCCGCCCCTGTCGTCGTCCGCCAGTCCGATGACATGCGACCGCAACGAACCTGCTTCGCGATTGTCCTTGTGGCTTCCGGAGTGGAGAGGCTGCACTAGAGCACTGTGCGATAATAATTAGTAGCGCCATTGTTGCCGTATGAGTGAAATAATGACGGAAACCCAGCAAAGAACGCAAAGAAAACCCTCGAGACTACTGTACTATGAAGTGTGGCGTTGTACGGTGCTGAAAACTAGACTCTCTGTCAGTGGAAAGAGGATGGGAATATATTGCCTGCGTTTGGAATGGTGTTAAGGAGAATGGAGAAGGTGCAAAGGACGGAAAAGAAGATGAACGTGGAAGTGATCGACATGGTGGGTGAGGGGTGAAAATTGCTGGAGGAGATTGGGAGGAGGCAGAGTAGTTGGTCGGAAGAGATTATGATGGGCGAAGGGATGCTGAAGGTCATAATAGAAGGAAGGAAGGTGAAGAAAGAGGATTGGCTTTATGGACGGAATGAAGAGAGGTTGGACGTATGCCGAGCTGGAGAAGGAAATCGTGTGAGGAGATTGGGACTTGTGTCTGTAAAGATCTTGTTGTTTTTACTTCCCTCCATTTAAACCAACTTGAACCTTTTCTAAACGGGTACTTTTGCTAGAGGAGTTTATTTTGTGAGAGAAAGGGGTAGACCGAAAACTTCATGGGTGAATGTGATGGAGGAGACTCTTAAGAGGAGTATTAGTAGGAGTCTTGAGAACAAGAGATTGCATGTAATGTAATCTATGATTTTGGCAGCTGCGGAAGTGTTATGCCTGGATACAGTGAATGGGAAAAGTAATGGAAACAACCACTTTCGTTGGTGTAACACCAATAATTAAGCTCCTTTGACTGTGCTTACCTCAAAATGGAACGGCGGCGTGATGGGTATATTTGGGGAAATGGAAGTCAGGGATTTTTTGTCCAAGGACACAGTAATATTGGTAGAATACGTCTATTAGAGTATTTGCACAGTTTTTGGAAACTATGTTACATTTTTCTTTGGTGCGTAAAAACCATAAATCCAAAATTTTACTGTCGTAACTTTCCTACTTTTTAAACAATAAGCGATTTAAAATCACATTTCGAACCTTGCGCACAAACGGACCGCGGCCATATTGAATCTGCTGTGACGTAATCGCCCAAACTCCACAATCGCTGCCGGGTTTGTTTACATTCGTTCTGTGTTGTATTTACTGCCTTGTGTGGTAAATATCCTTTTTTACAGGCTAAATAGTTCCAAAAATTACCATGTAGATGCCTGATGATATCAATTAAAAATTACTGTGAAAAAGAAGAGCTACAAAGAGTATTGTTTCGTGCCATAATGTAATGTTGCACAGGAAATCTCCGATCATTAACGCGCCCACACCCGGAAGATTATTGGAACTTGCCTTTGCGAATCCAACTTTTATGATGAGCACCAAAGTTTTATTTCAAATATCGTATTACCTTCGAAAAGGCAAATACTATTTCACTTTCAACGCACAGCTAGGCTATTTCGCTTCTGCTAATATGGGAGATGACGTCACACTACGTTTAGACCTTGGAAATTTCGATGCTGAAACAATGCATATTAAAAGCTATTTATTAAATCAATTAGTAGGAATTATACCTTGGTATTTCGTACGTGGAATTTCGAAACCAGACACTACTCGCTCCAATAAATTTCAACAAAATACCTCACTTACGCAAATACTCTATTCTCCACCCTTGTTCGGACCTCGGCGCCTTTTTTGCGGGGTTAGGGGAAGGTTACGGCGGGCGAGGTTCGGTTCCCGCCGGAGCCGACACCGATTGATTCGTCTCCACTCTTTTCTTTTTTCCGTCGCTTTCGTGCTCTGGAGGTTCGTCGCGTTGGGGCAAGGGAGGGAGGTAAATGCGGTCGGCGGCGGATGGGTAGGGGAGGAAGTCGATTCGACGCGCTCGGCGCATTTATATGTATCGATCAATCGAACGACCCGTCGATTTTCTCGCTTTCCCCCCCCTCTCAAAACCGGCGACCGCACGGTTTGGCCTTTCGCGAAAAGGTTTTGTGTGCCCCGTCCGGCTCGTCCTCCGGTGTAAATAAATGCGCAATGGTGGGACGTACGGTTTTTTTCTCACTGTTGTTTCCTTTTAGGTCGTGATTAGGTTTACCTGGCACTCATTAATGGTGTACCCCATATCCGTCCGGGCAGACCGCTAAAGCGCTTTGTGGAAAGTGTGTGCGGCCCCGCAGCGTGGACTCACTTCAAATGCAGTCGGATCGTTTTATTTTTCACCCCTTTCTTGCTTTGACGGGGAATCTTTTATTGTGGTCCATGGTGGTGCTCTTCAAAAGGGAAGTCGCCCTGGATGCTTTTGGTTAAAAATAACGAACGGGGATTTGCAGCGATCTGTCACCCCATGTGTGTTGGCCAGCCTGCTTTATTCTGTGCCCGACTGATTGGCAATCTGGCCGACTGATTGGCCTCTGGAGAGAAGCTTCATATTTCTTATGACCATCACGAAGCCCTTTAACAAAAAGGCTGCTTGATTGGACGAATAGCTTCTCTCGCTCCCATGTAAATCAATGGTTTTGTTCGTCACATACGGCGCAAAAGTCCTGGCTACGAGGAATTTCGTGGAATATCCCGCTTTGCTTTGCGTTGCATTGCATTCTTCTTTTCCTTGTCAAGGGCTTATATTCGTTTCTTTTAAGTAGTGGGACATTTTTGTTACTTTTTCGTTTCATCAAACAGTGGGATTGGTAAATGCTTCTATTGCTTGTTCCTGGCCGTTCTGCTGCGATTACAATTTGAATCAGATCTTGTCTAATGTGATATAAATGTATGAATTTAATCGTTGAGTCCGTCGGCAAATTAAAACCCTGACTACGTTGTAATGGAATTGATAAAAAAACCCTCTTTGAGATGTTTCGGAATCTCTAATGAAGTGCATTATTCTTGGCGTCTTTTCTAAGAGGCCTTGTCATCCAGAAATGTCTTATACAGATAAATTCGCTACTCGACTCAACTTTGATCATCATGACAGTGTGACAGGTACTATTATGGGGAATATCATGATTAAAAATTAAGAAACATTCAGGTGCCTATTAGAGTTTTATGGTTGGTGCTACCGGCTACCTTCAATAAGTGATGACATAAAATACCTGAATTCGGCGTCTTTGATGATACCATCGTGAGGTCATCGTCTCAAAATTTGAGGATATCTCCCAGTACACGAAGATATCATCGAATTTAAATTTCCAGACTTAGTATTCATCTAGGAGTGTCCATGAAGACATTATTTCGCTAAGGCATCACATGGACCGTAGTTTCACGGGGCTAATGCCGACCACGGTTGTATCTTCTCTTTGCCTCCGATCCCCAAAATATTCCCAATTTTACCTTCTTACCCTCCTGTCTATGATATCGCAAATAACCTCAGTTTTTGGTTGCGTCTTCCAATTACCACCCAACCTGGAGCTACTTACCTTGGTTTGTCGTGGCAAATTACGCATGGTTCGCCATTGGTTGCCATACTCGTGGGTACGGAAGTATGGATCCAAGATTCACTGACAATTGAACCATTTTTCGTCATAGACCCACGGTTCATGGACAAAATATGCTTGTTTTCTGGACAAATATGACATCCCCAATCCAAGATGTTAATCAGAATCAAATGCTGTACCTTCTCCGTCCGTCGGATGGGACGTAAAATTGTCTTCCATTACCAGCCTCCACACCAATTTTGAATGGCCTGCATGACCTCGGTCTTCGATCGCGTCCCCCAAAGTATTATTAGAGGTGATAAAAGGATAAAGATTTTAGATGGAAGTTGGAATACCTATACAGTAGACCCCCGCTTTACGATGGTAATCCGTTCCATATGACCGATCGCAATGTGAATTCCATCGTAAAGTGAATCAGTATAATCGCCAGTGCATTCAGTGATACACAATACAGTATAGGTACGAAATATGGTGGAATCAAATTATTTAAATAATGAATACTGAATGAATTACAAATTATGGGACCAAAATACAGTCGAAATTGGAAATTTTAAAGGACGCGCGCATAATCAGTGTGCTTTGAAATTCCTAGCATGCAGATCATAAAGTGAATCCATCGTAAAGTGAACCCATCGTAAAGCGGGGGTCCACTGTTCTGATCTATAACAACCAGTGGTTCTTGCCTCCCCACACTAATTCGCTTTTCAGCTCTGCATACGTTCTACCTCTCTGCATGCCATCCATAAAGTCTATTCTCTTTCTCAATCTCCCCCGCTTATCCAACAACCTACAATGCCTTCTTCAAATCTGTAGATTTTTTCACTCCTCACCTACAATATACCTCATTCGTTTGGCCTGCTTCCTATTTTCATTCTCATTCCTTAGGGTCCGTGTTTCTGTGCTATACAACGCTACACTCCGTATTAGACTCTTCGCCAGTTTTCTCTGTACTATCCCAGACATGGTCCCTGTCATTAATTCTCTCCTATTTTTGAACGCCTCTTTTGCTAGCGCTAGTCTGCTTCTAAAATCTTCACTACTTTGCCCATTTTCCTCCGACATACTACCCAAGTAATTAAGTCACTCTACCAGCTCTAGTTTTTTCTCCTACGTTTATGTTCAGCCTCGCTTTCCTTGTCCCGGAAGATCTCATTCCAAATAGCCTACCAATTTCATGAAGACGGGCGCACTTGTCGCCGTAATTTCGATCCGTTGGGACCCCAGTAGAGCCTTTACTGCGAGCAGCCGTGCCCGTCTCCCACTCCGTGAAGTCAGTCGCCCCAACATCCCGCCCGCTGAATCTTTGATGGTCTCACACCTCTGACGTTCGCAGCCAACGCCGCTCGGAGTGACTGACATCGCACCTGCGCGTTTTTTAAAAGGCGGTGCACGGTTTAATTCCCGCCACGTTGCATTCTGTATGCAATTCCCCGGCTCGCCCCCTGCGTTTTGACTTGCTCCCCGCGTTCTCGCCGTATCATCCTCAGCTTCTACTTCCCCAAGTGCCCGGGTGGCGGCAGAGGAGAGGAGGCAAGGAGCTTAAATAATTCATTCTGCCCAAGTAACTAGGGGCGTCAGGTCTCGAGGATCACGCACCGACTTCGCATCGCTTCGGGCAGTCCGCCGCTCCGGAGAGTGAAAATGAGTTAAGGGCGGAGTTTCTCACTTTCGAGCGTCGACGGTGACGTACCCATGGGGGGGGACCATAAGAGTCCGGAATCCCCTCCGAAATTTTAAATCTATTTCAATAAAGGGCACTAAATGAAAAAGTTGTTTTTAAAAATTTTGATTTCATTTGTGATTCATTATGAAGAACTTTCTCTGTTATTATGTTTGGAATTTTCAAGCATGAACATTTCTATATTGTATTCTTTTAGAAATTTGCCCAGAAAAATTCTATAAAAATTTGCTTTGCACTCTTAATTTCCTAAACACAATTTTGCTTCTGATTTTCGAAAATCCCTCTCCCTCCTTTCCCCCGCCCCCCGCTTATTCTCAACATGGACCCCCGCCGGAATGAAACTGGCGACGTCACTGAGTGCAGAGTTGGTGCGACACTTACCCGTAGACAATTTTTTTAAATTCCCAGTGGTCGTCCGTGTATCGCGCCTCGTTGTGAATTGTTCATCTTCGGGATATTGCGTCTGTTGAGCAGTTTCCGTCTTGACTATTGTGAGTAAAAATAAATACTAAATACCACGATTTCTCTTGTACCTATTACTTTCATTTTTGTCAGTCCTTAGCTATTAGGAAACAAGATTAAGGTTCAAAGTATGCTTTTCCGGCCATATGAGCCTACTTCAGGACCATTTCAATAGGACCAATGGATTTTGACTTCAGTTCTAGTAGTTATTTGGTAATATCACAATTAGTAAGATGGATTGGGGCGCCTATTTTCCATTTTTATTTATTGCTGTTTTTCGGAAAATGGCATTTTCAGATAGAAAACTACTATTTTTACCCATGTCTCATCCATTTTTACATTCAACACCATGTTTTAACACATAAGGTTCAATTTGTGAATAAAGTATCGTGGAAAGGTAGTATTATGTTTTTCTTATAACAGAGAGAGTTCGTTTTCTATAAGTAGCCGGAAATGAATAAAATGAAGTTATTTTGCGGTGGAATCACTGTGAATGAGTTACTCAAACGAAGAGGTTACCGTTGCCTGGCAGGGAAACTAAATGTGTAGGGAATGCGTCCCTTCTCCCCTCATTATCTCATTCAACCACTTATCTCATCCAACCACTTACTCTCTCCTCCTAACCTTTTCATAGAAGTTTCCTCTCCTCATCCGCCATACCAAGCACTTCCTCGTTAGTCCTTTTTCCGTCTTTGACACTTTGTCCATTCTCCTTCACACCCACATCTCAAATGTCCCAGCCTATTCTCGTCCTCTATTCTCAGTGTCCACGTTTCTGCTCCACAGAACGCTACATTCTATATTATACTCCTTGCCAGCCTTCTCTTTACATCCTAACACTAAGTCCCCATCATCAGCTCCTAACATTACAACCATATATAAGTTGTTTATTGACGTTTTACGAAATCTATGTTTTCTTAAACTTTTAGAGAATACCTTACATTGATTATATTAAAATAGGATACCTAATGCTTCAATAAGTAAAATTTTTATATGCCATACTTTTTATTATACTCAACCCCGACCAGTTGCAATGCCTTTGTAAAATTTTCAAGGGAAAAAAGTGACGCAAAAGCGTTGAAACCGTTCGCGGCTGTGTAGAGTACAAAAGTGAGGAATAAACAAATTGTATTATTGTATGCATGTCTACAAGGCTCCACTAAGTCAAGTCGCTAACCATCCAAGTTGCACAGCAGCGTAATTAAGAAATGTACCGATAAATTAGTATAACACTATATGAATGAACGACAAGCGTAGTTCAAAAGGGAATGCGTAACTATTTCTCTTGAAGTAGTGCCCATTTGTAGAATATACGAAGTGTATTATTTTAAGTATGCCTACAAAGTTTCACTAGTCAAGTCGCAAACCATTCAGGCTGCACAATAGCGTAATCCAAAAATCTACATTTTCATTGGTGTGGCGCTAAATGAATGAACGAGAAACGTAGTTGGAAAGGGTATCCGTAACTTTTCCTCTAGAATTATCGGCGAAGTGAGAAACATACAAAGTGTGTTCTTTTATGTATGGCTACAAATTTTCAAGTAGTCAAGTCGCTAACCATTTAAGTTGCACAGTAGTATAATCCAAAAATTTAAAGATCTGTCTCTTGGTATGGAACTTCATGAATGAACGAGAAAAGTAGTCGAAAATGGATTGCTTCATTTTTTCTCTAGAGTTCGAGGCAAACGAGATATAAAAGGGCCGAGCTCGCTTCGCGTTTTCGGCGGATGCGCGCCGCACATTGGCGTAGGCTTTGACCTTCTCGCTCCCGAGGAGAAGAAATGGAGGAAGAAGGACGCCTCCTTCATTATTCATGGCCCCTTCGCCTCTCCCGCCGCCCCTCGAAACCGTGTGTATGTATTTTTACGGCACCGCAGTGCCGCCTCGCCCATTCTCCCCTACTTTCTCTCTCTACCCACCCCTCCGCTTCCCCCCAAAGCCAAGGCTTTTTATCTGGCCACCGTCGGGGCTGGCGGACGGGCGGGCGGGCATGACCTTTTACCCCCTTTCTCCGGCTCGGCCTTTCCCCTCTTCAGGCGTGCTGCCATCATACTCTACGGGAAAATACCTCATTGCCACCCAAACCTCCTCCTCCCCCGGTCTTTGTTTCACTCCACTCTCTCACCTTGCTCCCAGTTTATCCTTGAATGATGCGAGCGTCAGTGCATCATCGGAGGCCGGAACGTCGTGCCATGAATCCGGGAAGAGCCTTCATCCTTTCCCGTGAAAGGGTTTTCCTCACATCCCCCTTGTTTTGGGGGCGAGCGTACTAATCCAGGTTATTGTAGATAGGTTGATGTTTAACGATTTCTCTATGTGTCGTAATGGTCGATGTCATCGAAAGTTTTTTCGCGAAATATATTCGTTGGTTGATCGATGGATTACTGTTGCTCATACGTTTGTTGGGCTCCCTGAGTAGTAAATATGTTATTTATCGTTATTTCATTTCGTTCGTTACCTCTCGTCCATCTTTTTAGTGGAAAGCTCTTCAGGATTCTTTTTAAGGCGAAGGTCCTCAAAATGTCCTCTTACACGCTCGGTTCATCATTGAGTTAAATTTCCAAATTAGGTAATCGCCTTAGTTAAGTGGCTGATGCCGCGATATAAAAAGTTTTTTGTTGGTTTTCTCCCATAGATTAAAATGTGCCCGCTAAGAAGATGTATGCACGAATGTCTTAGCTGCAGCAGATAATTTAAAGAAATTGCAAGGCGTGTATAATGTCATAAATACAAATTCTTAACGCAGTTCCCGGAGTCATCACAGTCAAAAGAGCCTAATTAAAGGGTGAGCGGAAAAGGAACATAGCTCCATTCAGTAATTTCTTCCAGCTTTGCCCCATTCTTTATTACATTGTCCATTTATAGCTCGTTCACGGATTTTCTCCTACTTTTTGTTTCGTTCCTGAGAGAGTCGAAAAATTCCTTCTCCGCAGTTACCCATGGCCTACGTCGTCTGTCCCTTCTTCTCATTCAATTAGGTTTAGCCAGAAACCATGTAGTTCAGTAACTACTTCGATAGTAGATAAATTACTTCGAGCAATTAGGCAAGCGCCCGGTACGTTATTCATGGAACCATTATCGAGGGAGAGATTCTAATTCGGTATTTCCTACGGAGCAAAGAAATAGGAAGAAATGTGAAGGTGATGTTATAGCAGAATCATGAGGATAAAATGGTTAAGGACAAGTCACCAATGGAGAAATCGTGTGAGGAGCTGGAAAGGAAAGATATTTGATGAAAAATCTGAGAAGTAGAATATGTAAACTAATTAGAAAAAATATAAAGGACACAACAGTCTCTTAAAAACAACGGTAGAAGGAGACAGTTACGGGGAGAAAGGCCGTGGATGTAATTCGTCAGGCAAATGATTGGATGACGTCATATTGAAGGCTTGTGTAGAAATAAAACTGTTACTTTATAGGAGACTTGAGTGTAGAGCTGGGAAAACTAATCTTCGGATTGATGACTGATTGCGATTCATTCGTATTGCAACTATTATTTCGCTCTTTTAGTCAGCTTGGCTTCCTGCTGTAGAACCTCAGAGACTTGCTTTTTCGATTCATCCTCCCGATTAATAAGTTTTACTGTGGGTGGGTGCGAGCTAGAGTTATGAGTATGGATAGCTCGACCGTTTAGGGTCGCTAATCCATCACGCGAGTGGGAAATATGGTTTACATGAGGGAATAGAGTGGAAGTGGGGGGGGGAATGGGAGAGAGCATGGGAGTGTTATCTGTCCCATCCTCCTAAATCTCGGGGGCTTTAGTCGGGTGCGAGAGGCCGTCAATCGGCGCTCCATTATCAATCATGCCGCGTCATCTCTTTGACGGATGCGACGCTAGACGGCTTTTGATTCGGCCGGGTGTAATCGGGGTCAAACGTGTTTTAGTTTTGGTCTCTCGCTATCTCCTTGCGCCTCTCTCCTCGCACCCCCTCTTTGCTACCGCCCTCCTGCCGACTCTTAAGCCCCCACGTTGTGTGTGGTCAGTAGGGCGCGGGGTTCCAGCATGACCCTGTGATAAATCAGGGGCTCGTTACATTCCAGCGTTGAAGCGTATTCATAACCTTTATAGAATCAGCACTTTTAGAGTTATCTATCGAATATCGGTAGGTTTCCAGTCATTTAATGCTTGAAACATCTTTAAGCATCGTTCGGGACGTTTTAAGTTGGTGGGTGTCTGGGAACTTGCAAGGTAATTACTCGTTGAAGCGCCAGTCCGTTCACACTACTCCACCTCGGCCTCAAATGCCTCCTTATCAGCTCGTCATGCATTGCGGTTTTATAATCTCTGGTGAAATATTTCCTCGGTATGAAAACCGGAGAGTACGTTCTCCCATCGATAACGCTTTCGTCAATAACCGATAGTCTGATGTAGTATTCAAAACCCAAACTCTCAGTTAACATCAAGTTAACGGAAAGGATGCATCTTCTTGCAGTTAACGTTAATCAGACATTAAAAAACTGGACTTAAATCCCACATCTAAAACGTCGTATGTCCTAATTAATTTACTCTTTTCTTCCTCTGTACTTAATGTTCCCTTATGTGTTGCAGGAGTTAATATTTTGCTGCCACCTCTATTCATTTTACCTCTCCCGAACTATTCCACAATCCATATTTTCCCGCGCCAATCTAATACTACTGCTATTTCTCGCTGCCTAGCTCACCCTGTGTATCCCTAAAGCCTCCCGTCTACGCTTATGATGAAAATTTATAGCTCTTTATTACTCAATTTTAGAAGCCGACTTAGTTCCCCGGAATGCCGGATATCTCCCAAATTCTCTCACCGCAGAACTGTCTCTCTTCTCTTCTGTCTCTGGGTATCTCTGCACTTCCACCCGGACCTGAGGTGTCGCTCAAATGCCCCAATGAAGTCGCCGGGGCGAAGAGAAAAGCGATGGATTAGGATATAGGTTGTTAGAGTGTCGGAGGGTGTTAGTAGGCGTGTTCCCGTGTAACGTTCAAATATTCTTCGATAGCTGAGAACCGTTTCGCATTTACCTCCTGCTATTGGTATTAAAGAGAGCTGGTTGGGATACTCTCAGTCGTAAAAGAGAGGTTACACGCTCTTGTTAGGCTACGTCTAGAGTACGCTGAAAGCATTCTGGACCCAGCACAGAAAGATATAAGTATCATTCGTGAGCTCAATGAAATGCAATGGTAAGCCGCACATTTTGCTATAACTCGCTTTGTTTGAACGGAAGGTGTGAGAAGTGACGGGTTTCAGGTCGACCATGAAGAATTATATAAGCTGCGTATTGTATCTGCGGAACGGACAAAAGTGGAAAAATAGATGCTTCGTCGAATAGATAGGTTCAGGAATTCTTCATTACCTCTTATCATTCAGCACAACGCCAAAATTAACTCCTGACACAACATCTACCTAAAAACGTCTCATCAATCATCCCTTTCCACCCCAAATTCATTTTTCTTCGCTCTCACTTTTAATATGCCAGGGCATCAACCTCTGCCACACGTCCTTGCGGTGACTACAGGGTTAACTCTTCGGTGTAAATGAACCTTTAAACACTTACAAGTAGCTCATCTGCCTAATGTCTAAAAGGTCTCATTGTTGGTATCTGGCGCCCGATTCTGATCTTCCACTTTCAATGACCGGTGGAAAGTTCCACCATTCGTTCATTGAACGACTCTTGATCCGTTAAATGAACGGCTCAATGACCCCCTCTGGAGAGCCGAACATCACAAACTTAAGCCGATTTCCAACTTACCTCGAAACCGCGAACAAAATAATGTCTACCTTCCGCACGCTTACTTCCGTCGGAAAGTTTCCAACACGACACTAGCGCTGTTCCACCAAGTGGATGACGGGTGGAAGGGAAACTTGACTTTCCACCAGTCATTGAACGATGTAGTGAACGATTCTCTGGTGGAAGGTGGAACATGTGACGTAGTGTCGGAAAGTCATGACGTTTTGGTGGAAACTAATGACGTTTTGGTGGAAAAGTTGAACATCGGGAAAGCATCAGAATCAGGCCGCTGGTCCCAAGTCGCGTAAACACTTCGGATCAGTGGATCTGACGTTTACGATGCGGGATTCAGCGATTTATTGTGCGTATCCAAAATTGACTTATGCTCAGGGCGTTGTGTATTACGTAAATGTAGGTGAAACCTAAAAATTAACTATGTAAGTATCTGTTCATGATGAAAAGGCTCATTGTGAGCATATTACTTGGAGAGCACACTTTTCGGAGAAGCGGATCTGGCGTTTGAAAATGCGGGACAGATTCCTGGGTGCACCCACCGGCTCATGCGCACCTACCCTAATTTGACGAAGAATGCTGTGGACGTATGTCCCTCGGTCATCCATTGCTGCTGCATGCTATTAGATGGCGGTGGCCGCCCCAGAATCCTCCCTTTATCTCCCTTTCTCCGATTCGGGATTCCGTGAGGCCATTCCACGCACGCGTTCACGTACGAAGGCTAGATTTATTAGCGGGTGGAAGGCCATCCCCGCTTGGAATAGCTCGGCTTTGCACTTAATTTGAATCGGCCGCTCGTAATTCGCGCTCGCAGTCACCAGCGTTCTCTTTTTTTGCTCAGCTGTGTCCGCTGTGTCCCTGGGTACGTTGTCGTTATTCACGTTTGCGCCCGGGCATTGCATCATTCCATCTCATGACGAGGGATTCATCAATATTACATTTGTTCGTTTCTCTCGAAAGCGGTCCTACTCCTCGGATAGATTTCCTTAGTCTATGCCGAGCTGAGTGACATGCAAATTCGGTTTATTTATGGAAGCCTATCTAGCAATTTGGGACGAGGGAGCTCGACTTGATTTTTACGTTGTAGTCCAGTACGAAGTTGCTTTTTTGTCTTCCAAGGTCGACGAGTGTTCGTTAAATGGCTTCTTGGCGAGTTGTATTAATTCATACAGTCGTTTGGAATGTATATTTTATCGATTACTCTTGGTTTTGCATTATATCAATTGCTAAAATGCCTGAATGCCGCAAGTATGTTTGGGCCACTAGTTACTCTGACGCGAGCACATTTATAAATTATTGTGCATGAAGTATTTGTGAAAACTCGGGATAAGTAAAATTCGTGAATCTTTCTTATTTAAACTTTAAAGTGTGCTGGGGTGCAGAAGGCCGTGCTGGAAGTTATAATGCTGGGAAAGTTAGGAAGATGTTGGAGAAAGACATTAATTTTGGATGTTATATATTGGATATTTGGATATTATATTAATATGTATTATGTGCGCTGAACTGAAGAGAGAAATCGTGTAAGCAGTGCGACCCTAGCGAAGCCAGTAGGAATGAAGCAATGATCCATCAAAAATCGATGCTATGCGGTAGATCATTATGTAATAATAACATCCATCGCAATTGTTATCGCCAAGATTCAATTTTTCCTCACCTGGGATTTGAAGTAAGGTATGATGCTTTCCCTACGTATACTGTTAGTGAAGTTTGGTTGGGTTTTCTATCGGGTCAAACTCTGCCCTGGGGACGATGGACGACTCGTACATCGAAGCGGCGCGTCGGCAGAAATTCAGAATTTGACCCTGTGGAAAATCCGAACAGGCTCTACCAGGATTTGAAGTATTTACCTATGATGGCTAATGGAATATGCCTAACTCCTAGTGGCTGAAGGAATTTGGACGAAACTATAATCAAATCCATGGCAACTCCACTCACATCTATTCCCCGTACAGGGTCCCATCCTCCCGCCGCGGCGTGCCGTTAGGGTCAATCCCGAGTCGGCCCGTGACAGGTGTTACTTCTCCGTTGCCGATAACTGACGCGCCGGGCTAACGCGGATGCATTTTTCATCTCTCGCCAGTCGAAAAGGGAAGCGGCACACACTTTCCAACTCACGCCCCTGTTATTTTTTTATCCCGCTCCCCCTAGATGCGTCATGGGAGTCTATCAGCTGGATGGGGAGGCTTGTTGGTCGTGCGGCCCGAGGAAGGCCAGTCGTGGTATGTTAACGCGAGACAAGATGGTTTTCCTTTAGGGTTTTGGTGCTGCCGCGGTCCCCAGACGAGTTTCGTGTTTTCATCTCTTACTTCTAACAAGCTTGTAAGTGGGGAGAGTCGACGGGTGGGGTTGGTTGTTAGAATCACTCGATTTTTCTCCTCTCTACTTCTCGTGAAAATCGTTTGGAAATATGAGTTCAATTATATGGGGATGCGCGAAGCATTCGTCTCCGTACAGTTCGAATCCGGAATGTTCCAAGACGTCCAATTGCAGCAATTCAAATATTATATCCGTGAATTATATTATATATAAGAATAAAAAATCTGCCTCCTTTTGCGAGTAAGCGTAATTACTCGTCCCTCCCTACTGCCTGTTTCCTCTGGCTCTATGAGATTACGATGAGGTTAATCGAGAGACAAATTAATTAAGAGTCGTTTTCCTTCACTGATTTCTTGTGGATTTCATGAAAAATTTCTGTGATTGGATTCTAAATCTAAAAGACGAGTATGGATATAGATTAGGATTCGAATTGTTTAATATGAATGTTTTGCGTGAGATGAATACAAATGAATGGAACATTCTTTTAATGCATTTATCGTAAGTTGAAGGGAGATTGGAGCTATTCCAACCTAAGAGTCGTACTATTGCACTTTTCTTCTGATGTCTCTCTGTAAAATATTTTAAACTGTGGATTATTGTTTTTTTTTCTCAAAGTATGTGCGAATGAATGTGCTAACATAAACTTTCTCTCTTTACAGGTGAGTAGTGACCTTGTTTCATCATGTGACCGCATGGAGATGGAATAGATTCTGTGTGAGTGTTAATAAATTAACGACCTATCCTCTTGCAATGTTATTATGACGATGCCTGTACCAGTCCAGTCATATAATTATTTCATTGTGAATTTTGCACTTTCATGCGCCAGGGATATCGATTATTCTTTCAGGAAAGTTGACTACGAAATTAAGTGAATTTGCTGTCTTAAATTGAGAGAAGTCCAAAAAACTACCATTTAGTTTTTTTAAACGCGCTGAACTCAATACAATGGAATGACGATCGCCGTCTACCGCGCACAGGAACAGCTAAAGCCAGATCGGCCATGTTGGGAGGGCCCTCGGACCATGTATTTTTAATGGGAAACATTGGAAAAATCGGATGTGAGCATAGTGCTTTTTGACGTGCTTTAATTGTAGTGAAAAATCCCAGTGACTGATCATCCAAATCTCAATTCAATCCGAATTATATGATCCAAGGAAAAAATGTTCAAAAGTGCTTGAATGTCCCATGTATTCTTATGGAGCGCAATGCTCCGAGGTCCTTCGTAAGATGGCCGGATGCGCTGGGATGCTGGGAAAGTGAGGAAGATGGAGGAGAAAGACAGTAACTTTGGATGTTATAATGATAAGTATTATGTGCGCTGAACTGAAGAGAGAAATCGTGTGAGTTAGCAGTGCGATCCTAGCGAAGCCAATAGGAATGAAGCAATGATCAAAAACCGATGCTATGCGGTAGATCATCATGTAATAATAACATCCATCGCAATAGTTATCGCCAAGATATTCAAGTTTTGGCTTCGGGGGTATCGTCATTCCATTGTATTGAGTTCAGTGTAAAAACGTCGTCATCAATGCAACTGCCTACAGGGTTGGGCCATTTAGCCTGTTTTGCTTCAGGTCGGAAGCTGGGGTGGGATCACGGTTCCCTCTTTCGCGTTCTCGTTATTTTTATCCAAAACGAAAACTGCTCTAAAAAACAAAGCACAGTCACTGTTCTAAAAACTCACTCCGTTCATTAACATTAGTGATTTAAATCACATGACAAAATTTGAAGAATAACGATCAAGTTTTCGCTCTTATGAGCGCAATTGAAAAATAACGGTAACGCGAGCGCACCATGGATATGGAGAACCATGTTTGCGCCCCCGATCCCTCCATCGCTTCTTTGCTCGTCCGCTATCTCTTTTTCCTGTTGGTCTGTAGTTCAGAAGTATCTGGGGTAATCTGTTGTTCGACGTCTTCAATATATGCTAATACCATTGGTAACAGTATTTTTTCAATAGTTTAATTGATGGCTGGTTTGTTTTGCTCTGAACGTTTGTGTTCGTTTGGTTCATGGTCGTAGTGAGTATAGCCAGCCAAGGGTCTTAGTAATTCCAGCTGTAAAAACAAATGAATTCAGTCTGAAGATGTGTCATCGTTTCTTTAGTGGGGAGTGCAAAACTTCAGGTCCGGAAAACGTGGCCAAATTCGGGTGAGATATAGTAGAGAATTGTGGCAGCCCTGATACACTTCTCCAGTATTTTAAGGAGCGTTCGTGTGGTAGCCCTGGCCGCGCCCCTTATCTCCTCGGAAACGTGCGATGAGGGAGGAAAGGGTTTTGCGTCAGGGGTCCTTCTTGGTGGCCGCCACCTCAGTCAAGGCTTACCCAGCTGTTGGGGGCTGGCAAGGGGGTTTCATCCTTGCCGCCCCTTGATGAATGTGTTCCGTAGCATCCTCTGGAGCTCCTTCCCCGCGCCATCCCCGTCTTGCCCCTCAAACCCTAATCCCTTAAAACCACCCCGTCCTCGCCGGCCCGAGTTGTCTTCCGAACCGCACCCTTGTTGCGCCTTCCGGGTCGAGGTCTCCTCCCCCTTTTCTCGCCCTGTCGCGTCTGAACCTCACAGCTTTCCCTTGCGCAAGCAATCTTCGACCGCTATCCCCTCTGTGTCTCGAAACGTATTATTATAATATTATATTGTAGAATAGTTTTATTGTTTTAATACTACTCAATTTCAATATTCCACTCGAACTGATTTATTACTACGCTTTTCGACGCTGCAACGCCAGCATCAGGCGCAGTTGTGTTCGTCAAAACGTCGAAAAGCGTTGTAATAGAATAAATTATGCTAGAAATTACCATGTAATCTAGCATTGTCTTATGGAGAGATTCCTTTCCTTGGTGGTTCTCGGTGAATGTCACGAAAATGAATGGGAATCGGTTAACGAAATATAATTCACTAGAAAGGAATGGCTTTGATGGGACAGGGGATCGGGCAAACATCACGTGTGAATATGTTGGAAGAGTCTCCCTAGAATGGGAACATTTGGCCCAAATGTGCCGCAAAAATGAAATAAATGACACTCATTTCACGGTCTAACCTCATTTAACTTTCTCTTCTTTCCCCGGGGTGTGGATGGGTTTTCTTCCGAGGAAGTTTTTCCTTTCCCTCCCTCAATTTACGTCTGCGCTCTCCAACCCTCTGCGTCCTGTTTTGCGAATTTAATGCCCAAGTTGGATTCTCTCGCGGATGAGTGTAAATAAGCCTGGGAATGTTCCTTAAGATGAAATCTGGAAAATTTTTAATTGGGCCGAGAGGGATAAGTATGGGATGGGAAATGGCCGTTTTTTTTCCTTTTCCGTGTCGTAATTTCTCTCCCTTGTAATGGGTAATCAGTGTTGCTTATTCGGCCTGGGATGAGCTCCTTGGGTATGGGATTGGTGTGGTGGCTAGAGCACTAGAATTCTCAGGGTCTGGGTTCATATCCCGGGAATTTTCAGTAGAATCCCAACCCGGACCCCCCTGAAAATTTCAATGTATTTTGATTAATGGCTCTAAGAAAAGGTTTAAACATTTTTTTTACAAAAATGTTGTTTTCCTTTTTTTTCCATCATAAAAACCGTGCGTATTATACCTATATTTTCTGAAATTTCTATAAAAATCGGCTGTTACAATACAGTCGCCATTGATAACTTGATTGCCTAAACACACTACTTTGCTCCTGGTTTTCAAATATTTTCACCACCTCCCTCCTGCTTATACTAAACATTCATTTATTTTTCTTTCAATTGATTTATTTATAACTTGGGTTTTCATTCACTATCGCGCTGCATGGCTTTCGGGTTTCCACCGCATTCGTTGGCTTGACTAGATAACAGTTTCGCCTACATTCCAGTCAGCGTCTTCAGGTCGAAAGTGTTATCTAGTGAAGCCAACGAACGCGGTGGAAACCTAGAAGCCATGCAGACGCCAGAGAAACCTACTCACCAACATTTCACTCCATATCATACGCTGCTACCAAAGGTCGTCTTATGTACGTTTCTTTTCGTCTTCCTTGATATTTCGTTGTAATGTCTATCATCCCTTCCTCCCCCATGCATTAATATTCCGAGGTAGTTTTATTCACTAACGTGCTGTTTCAATCCATGTTCTGTAAGTCCTAACCTGTACCTTCTACTGCCATATAGTTCGTTTTTTCCACCGTTTTGAGCATCTAACGCGTTGTGAAATAGGTGATGACAGTTTCTATCCATCTGTTTCTAGATTCTTTCTCCGACTTGCATCTCTAAGGCCTCCAATTTGCTGTCATCTTAATCGCTCTCCATTCCCACGAAAGATACCGCGACTTGCTCTTAATCGAAGTATTTGCTTTAATATTTTTATCGATACATACGTATCGATAAAAATATTAAAGCAAAACTCCGGAGCTCTATTTGAAATATCAAGACGAACCAGTGCAGTACATCTTTTTCAGACTCTTGTATCTCATCCATACGCTTAAGTGATCTTGATTGGCTCGGTGCTGGAGGAAGGGGGCGTGCTAGGGTTGTTTCCCTGGAAACGATCGCCGTCAGCTTCAAAGTCCCTCTCCTTATTACGTCGCCGCCTCCCTGTTTTTCCGTCCGCCATTCCATTTTCTTCGTCGGCGCTCCTCTTTCGTCTTGAGATGGATTCCTAAATCGAATCCCTTGTGCCGGCAGAGCAGCGGAGGCATTCGGGTTTGCTCCGCTGTGATCAATTTGCATGGGGGATAAACCTCAGTTGTCGGGTTTTTATGGCGATGGTGGGAGGGTAGTGTATTATCTTTATATCCCCACGGAGTGATTTAACGGGTGATCGAACCAAATCCCTTTCACCCTCGTATGGGGTCCTGGCTTTTGTCTGCGCGGCCCAAGTTGAAAATTGATCATGCGATGGTGATTTATGGAAATGGTGCGGTCTCGCCAAACTTGGGTGGGCGTCTTAGGGGTTTTCTCATTGTGTCCCGGTAGCCGTACAAATCCTTTGTTCATAATATACGGGCGTATAAAACCATCCACGCAATCCCTACCGGATGTTGCGGGGACCTTGACGGCTTCCCTGTCGGTGTCTGATATGAAGGAGTCCTTTTTTTTAATGTCTGGGGTTCGAGTTCGCGATATACTGGTCGTCAGTTGTACGCCTCAAAAATGAAGAGGGTGAATGTCAAAGTTTTACTACTTCAACGTGTGTAACAACCTTTTATTATCATTAGGGTAATCCACCGGTTAATGTAAGTTTCAATGGAAGTGAATAAAAATCCTCTAGATGTTTACATGAGCAGGGCCAATAATATTTCTTCCTTCATATTGGAGTACGTCCTACCCTTCTTCATCCCGTCCATAAAACCTATATTCTACTTCTTCCCCTTCTTTGCTAGTTAGAGGAATCGCGGTCTCGTAGCTTTGAGTTTAATGAAGATAGAACTCAGCAGTTTCAGAAAAACATAGGTATGTATTTAATAGAGAATAGCGAAATTGCCTGGCCTCTCGTTACCCACGTTAGTGCGGGGCGTAGCTGTGGCGATATCGCAGTATGGCCATATATATATCAACAGGCGTCGAATAATCCTTCACAATTAGACGTCCCAGGCGGACGAACACAACAGTTGATGATTGAATGGGTATCTCTCCGCTCGACGTCACACGTGTAACTCCCAACTCCGAGCTCCTTATAACACGCTTTCCCGAAATCCTCCCATCAACCTATCCTCCCATAGCCTTCCAACAATCCTTCACCCCTCATTATCTCCTCCAGCAACCTAATTTGCCTCTTCCTCATCTCATCCAGAAGTTTCCTATCCTCCCACGACACTTCCTCATTGTAACAACCTATGGGTGTATACAAATTTTGTAGATCTCAAGGATGAAAAATCTTTCGCCTAGACTGGGATTCGAAGCCGTATTCCTTTATTTCGCTGTTCCTTTGAAGCACCTGCGACATTCATGGTGAAAGACGGCGAGATAGGTAGTGAGGTCGACGAACGAAGAAGTGTGAGGTATGATTTGGGGGGGGGGGGATGCTGGTGGTGTCACTTAGCCGGAGAACGTCTTGCTTGTCTTGTTGTCTTGTCACCTGGAATGTTGCGGATATGTCAGATATTAAAAATGGAAAGTGTGTCGGTTGTGTGTGAAAAGAAGTGCATATGACTGATCCATTTCGAATTGAATAGCTTCACGATGTAGGTACGCCACAATTTTTATTTAATGCCCTCATGAATGTCCAGTATCTGTGGTTCCAAGCTTAAGTCAACCAATTGGAATTTGATCTTATAAGGTTATTCAGTGGTCCATTTCTGTTGCACAAATTTTAAGTGTATGGTATCTGTAGATAGATAGCGTGTTTTGATTTTGCTGAGAGCGCGATTGCCATGCTTTGAAGCGCTTTTCTTTGATTGTGCAAAGAACGCAAAATAGCCTTTTCTGCCGCTTTGGCAAAAACCCTTTTAACACAATACTATGGCTTCAGAATCTATTCTTGCTACGCACTAACTATAATAAATGATTATTCACTACTTGGCAAGGCACGCAGGTAGTTCATTTTTTAAATGTCATTGACTTTTCTTGCTTAATATTTTTGGCATTGTCAGCCTCTCCGTTTTTAGCTTTAGCTGAGCTACCCATGGTTTTGTTTTAAAGTTAGCTAAAATATATGTTTCAGTTTTCACAGTGGATGTTATAGCATGAGAAGATACTACCATAAGCGCACAGGACTTGGATAGTGAAAAATCCACCCTGGCCGGACTGGAACCCGCCACCCTAGGAATGACTGGTCCATTATTGATTGAGGAGCTTCAAGCCATTGCGGTTTGATGGATGAAGTATAACTTTACGTGTGAAATTTAGCTTATCTTTTGCCTAAATTTTTTCCTTCTCATGACTCAGAGCTACATTCCTATTGTACTCCGCCAACAACAGATCTTGTGAAACAGCTGTAAACGTCGTTCATACTTCTTACATCTTAACCCCTTAATGCGCTGATTTTTTTGTTTTTACGCCATCACAAAACCGTTCACCGGGCACAAAAATTTCCCCGAGAGAGAATTTGAACATCCCTGCCCATATACCCCACTCGGCCGCTCGATATTCCTGGGGATGCTGCTTAATTTTAAAACCACTTTCCTAATTCCGCTGTTTTCTCCGCAAAATAAAGGCGGTGAGTGCGCACCTCGGGAATTTTCGGTGCGGTTTATCGCCGGTAGCGGAATAATTTGGGCGCATTCGTATTTTATTACTCGGGAGCAAGTCCAACATGCGGGGTTGGTATTCAATTTTCCTTAGTGCCAGAGCTCATTTTTATTTCCTCCTCTTGGCAGATTAATTTAGTTACCGCTGCTTCACCATTCTGGGGGTTACGCTTGATTCGCCCCCTCCAATGTGAATTTCGCCCTATTCGTGTATTTCCTCAGAAGAACTATACCCCTCTCCTCCGCATTTCATTATTTTCTAAAGCCATCGCCAGCCTCAAGATAAGCGGGTTACCTGAAGCCGGAGTAAGAGCTATTCATTTGTTATAATAAACGAGCATTATTTTTTAAAGGAAGATTCAGGTTCATTGAGAATTTCATCCACAAAATGAAAAAAAGCATGTAAAAACAACATCATCCACATTTTCCAAAGGTAAATCATTTAATGGTGATATGTATGTATGTTGTGTATGTGATTTTATACTTATTTTAAATTTTATTACTGTTCTCCTCTGTAGCTGTAATTATGTAGATTGCCCTGTTGACGCTAATTAAAAATAGCGAATCGTTGGTAATGGAAACTGACCAATACTCCAGATTGAAAAAAACAACACTTATTACTCGTCCAAGGTTTCGTATGCATTGACACATATCGTCAGGGCTTTAGCGTTATTGTCAATAAATGATGGCTTTTGGATTTAACATTGTGTCAGTTGCTAAAATAGATACAATGATACAAAATAATAGCTAAAACCTGTTGCAGAGTAGGTGGTTGGAAGTGGTAGGGAGGGACGAAAGGATGCTGAAGGCCGTGATTGAGGGAAGAATGGATATTGGTTCTGCGGGGAAGGGGATGAAAGAGATTGGGCTTTATGGACGGGATGACGATGGGTAAGACGTATGCCGAGCTGAAGAATGAAATCGTGTAAAGAAATAGGGGCCTGCGCGTGTAAAAGATTTATGTAGGCATTCCTACTCCCATGTAAGCTTACCTACTACCTGCGTTTCTGAATGATGAAGAGGTGTATTTTCGTTTTCCTCAGGTCACCTTAGCTAGCCCGGTTCAAAAGAATTTTTACTTCGCTCTTGTTGGCGTGAAGTGTTTGATATCGACGTTCTCTCATACGGAAAAGGCTTTCTGCCCGATCCTCCGGATTCTCAATGACTTGCGTTTGGGTGCCACCCAATGGGTGGTGCTGCCTGTGTTAGCCAAGTGAGTGCAGCGCTTGCCATGCGTAACTCAGCCGTTACTTCAGGGACTTCAACTGCGTTGTTTCGGAGTACCGTTGTAATTTTCTTGATGTAGAATTTTTGCCATTTTCCTTCCCGTAACGCCTCATGTAAGTCAATTCTGAGTGAATGACTTGTGCACTTTTTCACGGTGTTTAAGCTTTGTTGAATGTCTCTTTTCTCTTATTACCTTTATTTAACCTATGTGACTACGTATCGAAGTAATTGTCATGTTATATCTGACTAATGATCGTTGAGGTTTTTAGTTGTACACTAAAGTTTAAGCAGATTAGAAGTGTGCAGTGATCATGCTCTCAACATATGGAGTGTGTAGTTATTGCGATCAAAGCAAAATAAGTTTATGTTATACTGTGTTCCAGGTAGATAGCACCAGCTTAGGTTGCTAATTGACCCCTTAACTAATCAGGTATGCTCCTTCGACATTAAACGACTGTTTAGGTCTCCAGAAATGGGCTATAATTGCCCATCAGCATTCTTCTCCATCCTAGATACTCGTATTTTGTGTTGGACGGTATATCCTTCGACAGGCCTACCTACTATTTCTCTGACCGCGAAGATTCTTCTCTTTCGTTTCCTTCGCAATACCGACTGCTTTTCCTGCATTAAATCCCTTTTTAACTATTCGCATCTGTTGCCTCCCTTCATATCCTGCAAAATTCTTTTCCTCTCTCTTCCGCGCTTACCTAACATTTTTTCCTCCTCCACCCTCTGCGCTGTCGTCGGCATTTGTAAATGGGTGAAAATGGTGAGAAGCACCTCAATATCTCACTTTTCAAAGTTTCCTTTTTTATATACGTTTTACAATTGAGGAACGATTAAATAAATAAGCTGTTAAGAAAGTCATATATGCTGGTAGAATACGCATATGAAATGATTGAATTGCGTTTCTCGTAATGTCCATCTGTTATCGTTCTCTTTGCTCGCTGATCTTTCCGTATCATCAACCCTATGCATGTTCCTCAACTCCGTATTTCCTTATTTAAGCGTTCCCGTTTCTACAGAAACCCTCCCGTTTCCAATTTCCTTGCCCCAAAACATCTTTTCCTTTGTCTTTTCCTTCGTCCTCATTCAATCATTCATTCCTGTAATTTCATTATAGCGGCTGGCCCTTAACATTCGGTATGTGTGGCTCTTGTTTTTTTATTCGTGGCTAATACCTTTATTTTATTTGCCTGTCATATTGGCTTGCGTAAAAGACCATCAAGCTGTTTTTGGTTCTTGGTTAATTAACTAAATATGACCGCTGTCGCGAATACCCTGATTATTTTCATTCTCTTCTCGGCGTCGAAATCATTTAGCGTGCTGTACTAGAGGAAGCATGCGACTAGGGAATCCCTTGGTAAACGACCACATGACTGGGTCGCTCTGGAGAAGTCTGCTCCCATGCGGCTTCCTTTTCTCTTTGCTAAAGGATCAATTTATTCGGGTTATGTAAGTGGGCTGGTCGTCTAGACGCCTCCCTTGAAGCAATCATGATGATTGGTTTTGTGTGCGCCGCCGCAGAAGCGTGTGACTTCTGCGAGATAAGCAATATTTTGAAAAAAGATTGAGATTTGATGTCCAATGTTGGAGCTCGTGTCTTTCCTCCTGTTTTACGTCTCGGTGAGTGGATGGCTTCCCCACGTGTATATCCAGGCCATGAGATGAGAGATTCTTCTTGGTACAGAATTATATATCATCATCGTAGGTATTCTTTCCATACAAATTGTAGATCCATTGGTATTCCTGCCTATAATTGCTTCGACCGCCAGTAGTTTACCGTAACGTTTATTTCATAAAATTATTCAACCTATATTTTCCAAAATCAAATGACATTTAACCTCCCCAAATATTTTGCCTCTCTTTATACCGTCCAGACAAACAAATTACTTGTTATTTTTAGTGAGGAGAGGAAAGTCCTGGATGAGATTAGGAGACAAAGTAGGTGGTTGGAAGCGGAGATGAGGGGTGAAGGGTTGGGTTGCTTAAGGCCATGACAGAGGGAAGGATGTTGGGTAAGTGGGGAAGGATAGAAACAGAATAGGTTTTATAGACTATATATGGGATGAAGAAGGGTAAGGTCACACGCTGAGATTAAGAAAGACATACTACGCGTACATTGGGCCCTGCAAAGGTAAAAATATAGAGGGTTTTTACTTCCATTTAAACATACCTTAACCGGTATATTATCTTAAAAATAAAGATACCGTCTAAGATTCCTTTTCTTCACCTCTCTCTCCCACGCTTTTCCAACAATCTCCACCATCTATTATTTCAAATTTGTTTTGAATTTGTAGGAGAATAAGTTTTATGGACAGTACGGAGAAGGGTAGGACGTAAAATGGAGTAAACATATTCGGGAAATTCGGCCAAGCTAATCGTAAATTGGGATTTGATAAAAGAGTACTTAGCAAGTGCGACGATAAAGTCGGGGAAAGTAGCTACTTCTCCCGCGTTAGACCCCACGTGGAATACGCTGCCAGTATTTGGGATCCTTGAGAGGTAGGCTTAAAAACCGAGATAGACTGCGTGCAGCGAAGAACGGCAAGGTACGTTAAAGGCCGTTATGATAATCTCGTTAGCGTTACTGACCTTTTGCGGCAACTGGGATGGGAATCGCTTACAGGCCCCGTTTTACACGGGGCACGTCATTGCACAATCTGATGTATGTACGAACGTGCATTTCAAATTGCATCGTGTTAAGCCGTGAATTGCGAGAACGCATGTGCGAATGCATGAACGCGAGGTGGCAAAATAGCCCCTGCTCTAATTCGAAAATGATTGCTCGCCCGATTGAGAAAAAGATGCAGTTTGAAGTTGTGCAATTTCGTGCCCCGTGTAAAACTTACTTAAGACGTAGGATGTTGTATGGTGAGTTGAAGGAAAAAGTATTATTTGCAGAAAATGCCCTGCACATGTAAAAATATGTTGAATTATTAGTACCATTTAAATCTACCTTAACCGGTAGATTACCGTGGTATTTATAATTCTTCATATTTTATTTTGTCACCCTACTATGTTAAACGATATATGTGTTCTTTCTCCCTGAGCTCAAGTTAGTCTATGAATTTTTTTTTACG
Source organism: Pyrrhosoma nymphula (assembly GCA_963573305.1). Classification (NCBI taxonomy): domain Eukaryota; kingdom Metazoa; phylum Arthropoda; class Insecta; order Odonata; family Coenagrionidae; genus Pyrrhosoma; species Pyrrhosoma nymphula. Next base: position 87,663,587 of record OY754334.1, on the reverse strand, counting down.
CTTTCGAGGAATGATGAAATACTTAAGTTTGTTCTACCAAGGCTTTTCTTCTCGGTATCTTCATTTTTTTCATATACAGGTTATTAAATTATCCCAACTCAGGTTATGAAAAACAAGTCTCACACCTATTGTTTTAATGTCGAAACGAAATTTTTTTCCTTCATAGTTAATCCTGAAATCTTTTTTACACTATGAGATTATTTGTGATACCATGAGGTATCCGTTGAATAATATTGCTTTTTACTACTCCGCTTTAATGCCAAGCGTTTATATTTAAGAGTGCCGTGTTACTCGAACACGATGTCTATGGGGTTAACTCCCTCAACTCCGTCATATAGTTCTGAATGTTCGTAGTTTTGCGCACATTACTTGATTTGCGAAGACTGCGTTCTGAAAAACTGTGAAAACCGCGCTCGTGGATTATATCTTCTTGAGGCCATTCCAAAACTATTATGATGCTCATATTTTTATTTTTCTTGTTTTTGCAGCTATAGTTTTACAAGATCATCTCTTGCTTTTTCGTTTACTTAATTTCATTATAATTACTAGAGGGGATATACCGTTTAAGGCACTCATGTCCCTCAATCTCTTTCTGAGGCAATGGACGCCTCGTGAAGCTATTTTTATAGCTATCGATATTTCTTCAACATCATTTTTCTTTTCTGATGTGTGAATGACGTCCCTATTCCTTGCTATCCCCAAGATCTTAGAGGCGCCGTCGTAGGGGACCGCGGTTAATTTATTCAAGCTCAACGGAATGTTGGCGTTTCTTTGGGACAAGAAGAGCGTGTGTTATTCTTACCATGAAGTGATGCGTAGCTAATATTTCTTCGTCATGCCTTGCTTGCTCCCAGCCGCTTCGTGATTTGAAACATTGGTGTGGGTTATGTGGTTTGATTTCGTCTTTTTCAATCTCCTATATTGGCCCTATTAATTTAATTTCGGAATCTGTCTTCGCTTCAATGGGTGTTTTCTGTGCTAAAAAGATTCTAGGAGTTTATTTTTTAGTTTTATTTTTACCGCAAGTTTACCACGCCTTGCAAAAAATTCTCGCTGTTATCTTACGTGAGTGAGAAAGCCGTGTAACGAACGTAAACAACTCCATTAAAGATGTGATGTGTAAATGCTCCCTGCTTTGAGTGACAAACGCCTTATTTTGTCTATTTTTAGATATATTTTAAAGAGTCCTTTTTGACCAAAATATTTGGAGAGGCAAACGACTTGAGATGTTTTAAAGATATTTAAATTGGAAAATAGAAATTTTTATGAAAGAACCTGAAGAGTTGACTCCCCGCGGTCCGAGAAATGATGCGCAAGGGTTGTCTGTAAACCTATAATTTATTTTATTGAGTACCTGTGATGAAGGCTGGCATATTGCGAAAACTTTTAACAATATCCTTAAATAAGTAATGCCAAAAAGTGGGATTTACTGTTCCCGTCAGTAGGCATCCTTATCTTTATTATTGTGTATGCCACCCTTACTAAAGAGACTGATTACATTTTTGATTCTGCTCTGTCGTTCCATATAAGCAAAGAGTTAATAACCCTTGTATTTTCCTCCCAAGATTTTCTTCGCATGTCCATCATTTTAACGTACATTTCTCTTATTTTAATCCGTAGAATCTCGGGCGGAACGAGTTTTGAAACAGCTTCTGCGTTGTTGACATCTTGTCTGGAGTGGTTTTGTTGCCGGAGAAAATCAATGTGGAGTTTTTGGCAAAGGGTTTAAGTGGAGGAGGTGGCTTATTGGTCTCGCCCGGAATCAACCCCTTCATCAAGGGGCGAGCGTCTCTCATATTCCCTTTATTCCTCATTTCCCTCGGTTAACCCCCCTCCCGCCTGTCTCCCCCTACCCCCTTCTTTTCCATCACTTCTTTCATCTACTCCTTTCCCGAGTCATCGCTCACCCTCTTTCATCATTTATATCTCGCTCGTCCTGGGCTCTCTCTTCCCTCAGTATAATGTCCGTTTCCCTCGATCTTTTTTCATAGACCGTGCAATGATCATGTCTGTGCATCGTATCGTGTTGTAATGCCAACATCGCTGGAGTTTCCATCGTGATGCTCCTGTGCTGCATTGCCACAGGTCTTATTTATGGAATAGGATTTATGTACGGGATGAAGAGTGGTTGGACATATGCATGGATGGAGAAAGACATTGAGTAAGGAGATGTGAGCCTTCGCCTGTGAAAACTTGGAAGATTTTTACTCTCTTCCATTTGAACCTACCGTGACCGGTTTATTACCCTTATTATCATCGTATTGATTTCGTTTTGTAATATTAATACGTCACTACGTGGAATTATAGTCTCGGCAAAGTAGTGATCTGACAGCTTTATTTTTACATCTCGCGCGTCATTTTTGTGAATACATAGCGCGTAGCATTTGTATTATGCATCCCATTTACAGATGTTTTGCATTTTTATGGCTTTTACGTCATTACATCGCGTGTATTTAACTCTGCGTAGCCAACTCGCTCATAGAATTCAAGCTGTGTATCTTATTTGCATGAGCCTTCAACGCAATATTCCCATCGCTTCGTCATCTCCATACTCCTGCGGCATGTTTACAAAGTATCCCACGGCTTACGTACGCCATATGTTGTATGCACGTACGTGAACTGCTTTTTAAATGATATGACGTTAGCCTTATCTTTTCGCGTCGTATCCGGATCGTAACGTCGTGTTCGCTACGAATGGCGTGACTTCCACATCCATACTTTACGTACCACAGACTGAATGTCTGTGAGTTATATCGCGGTGTTCAATACACATCGGTTTTTCCTCACAAAATCGCGTATAACACTTCGTTTTCGCATCGTGGAGTCTTTTTTTTGGGGCAGGTTGATGTTGCTTTGAGGAATCATGGTAACATGGCACATTGCTTGCGATCCATCTCTTTAAGTGGATTGCAAATCGATGACAGTACATCACTTCTAGCCAGCAATACATGCTATCTCGAAACCGATACATTGCTCGTAGTTGGCGATGCATATCACATCGCTGGTGATCCATTGCACATAGCTAGCGATCCATCCCACATAGCATGAGAAAAATTCCACTTCGTTTATGATATATAGCGCGTCGCTGGCGACAAATAGGACATTTCTGGCATGACCAGCATGGCTAGCAATGCATCGCATTTCTCTTACAATGCATCTAACATCGCTTGCGATACATAGCACATTACTGGTGGTAGCTGGAGATGGTGAGAATGGCTAACATTGCATAGCAAGTAGCTTATAGTACATTCCACATCGTTTGCTGGATATAGCACTTGGTAAGCGACCCATCCCACTTAGCTGGCGAAAGTATCGAGCAATTCATCGCATGTAGCTTACAATACACATCTCGTATCTTGCGATAGCACATAGCTAGCGATGCTTCCTCATCTCTAGCGACCCATCGCAGGGCTTTTTTCTCATATCTTCACCATTTCTAAGCACGCCGCCTACTCTCCCATCGCCCACTCAGGAGGTGAGTGGATGAGCTCCTGCGGGCGGCGAGGGAGTCGTCCTCCCCCTCATCCAAGGACGGTGCTCTTCTCAATCCCCTCGTAAAGCCAGAGTAATCATCCGGTCTCCGCAACAGAGGTCCTCGAATAACTTCCAATTTATCCGCGGGTGTATTAGCGATAAAGTGTTCCGCCTCGTACCCCCTCATCCGTGCCTCTATCCCATGTTCGCTCGTTTACCCCAACAACGAACTCGAGTTTCGGTGGGACCCTCTCCACAGCCGTCACCGTATTTACCAGATTAAAAGGAGGCATTTTTTTTCTCGTCGCCTCCTTTTTACGCTAGAGTGAATAAACTACCACGCAGATCCATATTTTGTCACACTAAAATTTCGTGCATGTTTGCAGATGAGGACGTCCGCTATACACGGAATGCATTGCTTGTGGTGCCAGAATAAGTTGTGACGTCGGACACGGTCATATTTGCGAAGTTCACGTGGTGGACCCAGGTGAGCTCATGGAATATTTAAAAAGCACGCCCAGGGCTTAGGAATTTTTTTGATGGAGTTATGTTTAAGTGCCGTTTGCAGTATTTAATTACGTTAGGGAAGGGAAGCGCTTTGTCGTTTTACTGGCACAAGGAAGAGTTCAGTAATGAAAGGGAACTGATAACGGGGACCTTGGGTAAGGATGTAAAAAAGGGGCTGATGAAAGGCTTGACATGGAGAGTAATGTTGTATGGGGCAGAAACGTGGACTCTTGAGAAAGAATGAGAATAGGTTGCAGGCGTGCGAGATGTGAGTGCGGAGGAGGGTGAAGAAGGTGCGTTAGACGGAAAGGAAGACAAACGAGGAATTGCTTGGTATCGTGGGTGAGGAGAGGAAAGTTCTGGGTGCGATTTGGAAGAGGCAATGTAGGTGGTTGGAGGGGAGTAATGAGGGGCGAAGGGTTTAATTGGATGGTTTTGTACAAATTAAGAATGCAGTACAAGGGAGGATTTTGGGTGAGCGGGAAAAGGGAAGAAAGGGAATAGGTTTCTGGGTCAGGATAAAGAAGGGTAGGAAATATGCTGAGACGAAAAAGAAACAGTGGTAGACAGGGTTCTGCCATTAAGGGACATGTAAAAATCTAGAGGGTTTTTTACTTAGCTCCACTAGAATCTACCTTAACCGGTAGATCACCTAATAAAAATGGAGGCATGCATAATTAGATTAAGCATGTTATTCACCTAAGGATACGGATACTTACAATGTGCGTATACTGTTATATAGAAATCTCGGGGACGCAAATGATTTTGGCAAGAGATGTGACACTTAAACGTAGGCTTATCAGACTATATCGGCACTCTTTCCGTGTCTGACGTCACTCGCCTCGGAGTTATTGACAATAAATCCCCGGTATCTATATAAGCGGACTAATTCGCCATTTCGAACCTCAGACGCGTGGGGGACGGAGAAGTGAAATGGAAAGTGATATTTGTCCTTCAAAATTTCCTTATTACTTATGGATTTGGAAAATTTCACCTACCGTATTCAGTTGATTTTAGGGTGGTGAACCGTTGAAATTCTACGTTAACCGTGATTGTCCAACATAATGACGGTAAGCACTACATACTAGAGCGATATCCTATAATTACTAGCAGGGTTTCGCAATGAAATGTTTTTACAATTATCATTTCGTAATCTGCAAACTTCTTTCGACGTAAATAAGTTTCGACTGATTGACCTTAGAATCACTCTTCTATGTAGTTTTAATGATAACTTCGAGTTCCCGTGTTCAATTGGGTTCCAAAATGGTGGAATAGCCCGAATGTTTGTTCGCTGTGGAGACAACTTTCTCCGCTCAGGGCGTCTCTAGTCCAAAGTGCTTGAAGAAAAACACGCTGGCCGTTGTTCTACGAGGCCAATAACCGAGACACCTTGTTGGTGCCTGCGCATCAAATGTCACGCAGAATACCTGGTCGTCACAATGGGCGTAAAACTGAACATAGATGGGCTCGTTGCCAATGTCACAGCAAAGGCATTGGGGAAGTCTATTAATTTAAAAACTAAGTTTGCTGCAATTAGCTCGAAAACTTAAATAAAAGCCTGTTGGCTCCACTTCTCTACGTTGCTTGGTTTCATTGCTACACGCGTCGAAAATTGATGGTTTTGAATGATGCCAAAATGTACTGCAGTGACATCCTCCCCGTGACGTCTAGATAATGAACTAGCCACGTGACGTCAGCTGTCGCTTCATGCTGATCCCCATGCCGGGAGAGCGTAAGTTTACATAAAGTTAAAAACATGTAAGAAACATTAATTTGGCGTGTATTCACTCTTTAGCCGAAAGATATGAATGAATCATATTGCAAGACAAGGATGTAACTAGCCCTGCTATGTTTCGATGAATAAAAATATGGTAGCTCGCAGTCAATATCTCCCATCTTCGCCGAGGATGGCAGACGTAATAAATGGTTTCAAGCAGCAAATCAGTGATACATAGTTCGTGTCACTGCACTGTGTCACTGGTCACGCAAGACATTAAATTGGTAGCCCTGCTCCCAATTTAATGTCTTGCGAATTAAATATGCAAAAGTCAGCTCCAATGCTTGTTTTGAATTTGTACGTTATAATGTGATAATGTCCTTCAGTTCACCTGGTAATGAGGCTTCCTATCCATTCTATGTATTTCCTTTTTCGAAAGGCCGTTCCGTTTTATGTGAGGCACTTTATTGCACAATCTGATATATGTGTAGATGCGAGTTGAAAATTGCGTCGTGTAAAGCAGTGAATTACTGGAATTCATGCGCAAATGCCTAAACGAAAAATGAGAAAATAGCCTCTTCTCTTATTCCGTGCCTGCGTTCTCGCAATTTCTGTGCATAAAAATACTCAATTATTAAGTGCCCCGTGTAGGACGGCCGTAATGATGTGCATTTGTATTTTCGCGAATTTTATTGAACTTAGTCATTAGTCAACCTGGTTTCCTTATCCATTTTGATTAAAAAACTGTACTTTTCCACACTTCATTTAAAAACTTCGACCGGTTTCACCTTAATAAGGCATCTTCTGGCACATTCTGAATCATTGTTTCGGTAGATTTTAGCCTACTTTCCTTGCCCTTCAGTCACATATGTTTGGGCTGGGACTTTTAACCAATCTTTACTTTAAAAAAATAGAAAACAGAATAACTTTGTGACCTTCTACTCCTTCCACTGTCTTCCCTCTATTCCCTTTCATTCCTTTTCTCTCGCAATTTTCCACCACCTCTTCTCACTCTGCCAAGCCCTAACCGCCCTGCTCCTCTCTCCCCCATTTCAAACCAACCCCCACCATTTTTTAACTTTCTCTGGGTATATATTGCATGCTCTAAGCTTCGGAATGTGCCAGGAGATGCCTTATTAAGGTGAAACAGGTCGCAGTTTTTAAATAAAGTGTGGAAAAGTACAAAGTTTTTTATTTTAAATGGATATCTATCACTTCCACGAAGTCAAGCCTGAAAAAATCAAATTTATAGTTTCATTATGCTGGGATAATTAACCTAAAATTTCTCACGAGTGCGCGAGTATGAATTCGTCATTATATACTCTTCATCTCAATAATTCAAGTGCTATATGTAAACTTAATTGCAGGACCTAATGTCTACTAGACATCGGCTTAACCTGAATAAAGGTGCAATTGTTTAACATGGAAATGCTAATATTTTAATGCAATAATACATCATCAGGCAATGGATTTTAGTTACCTATCATTCATTATTTTCAGTCAGCCTTTTAATAGTCATAAATTGAATACAATAGTTCATACATATGAATGGGACGGTGAACGTCAATAAAAAAGTATTACCTCCTTAGCCTATGCATAGGAATATGCCACGGTATGAACTTTTTGAAATCGAAAGACGAATGACACCTTGAATTGTGGCTTTCACAGCATGTCCCTGTTGCTTCATAGGTGCTTGGGAATCATTCTGCCATGTTGTCCTAATCCCTTACTTTTGGAGCACCACTCGGCGTCTAACACATTTCAGCGTGATGTGTGCTCAAGCCAAAGAGACCTCGTAATAACACTACGATATGGTGTATTCATTTCAGTGAAGAGGTACGTGTGTGTAATGGCACATTGCCCTATCTTTAGCAGGTGATTTCGACCTCTTCTCTTCTGATAGTCCTGACTGAAGAGGACCACGCCGTTGCATCGTATACCAATAATTCTATACGCTGTTCGTTCATGGACTTGCTGACCTAACCAGGGAACGCTAAGTAAATTGTTGTCAAATGAAAGTAGCTTACTATATACAATCGACTAACTCCGAAGGTGGACTAAATCGGAGGACTTATATAAGATCGCGGGAACTATTACGCCAAAAAAATAATAATAACGAATAAATTTATTGTAAAATAATAATAACTACATATATAATAAAATACGTTCAACAAAATAAATTAACAGGAGAGGGGAAAAATATATAAAAAATAATTCAAATATATATACTTCCATAAAAATTCACAATGACACCTCTTAATTAAAAAAATACAACAAAAATATATAAAATAATTTACTCGTAAGTCAAAAATAGCTTAACCAAAAATTCTTATTCTTTTTATTTATTTTTTAATCTAATTTTATCTTGTTCGCTATATTTCACACTCCTAGTTCTTAAGTTTCCCCCTTTCACATAAACATTCACTACTACTCCTCCGTCAAAATAATTACTCAACAGTCACTACACTGGTTGTGGAGAGTATTGCTCTCCGGCACGGTACTCGCGCATCTGGCGCGGCGATAACTACGTTCCCATTACGCTGAAAATGTGTTTAATCACATTCCGAAATTTTTTCGGATATCCCCAAAACAATACCTTGGTAATCCGCCTGGACAAGCCAAGCATAGTACGATGAACCGAGACAAACGAGCAGTGTAGTTGGTTAATTAATTATTAACAACTCTATTAGCATTGGAGTAAGTGGAATAAACGGTTAATATTATTCTTATTGGGCCCTGTGTAAAAACGTTTTAATTCAAAATCGTGTTCCACTTAGTGTATTGCATTGATAGATACAATACTTTATTTTAAAATGTTCGCAAAATTTTGCATTGGAAAAGTGTCAGTTGCGTTTACATCGCAGAGTTAATGTTGAAAATTGCGTTCCAGATTGTGTATTACATTCATTCAACGCTGTAATCACAAATTTTCGCATAGTGGTACTGAAAGTGTTTTGTCTTGTTATTATTCCTCGCATGTTTATTCGGCGTTCATTACCACGCAGAATTATTGAAATCCAATGTCATCGGTGGTATTTTTCCCATTGAATGTAATAATTCGTTTTTCAAAAAACATTTAGCATTGAATTTCAGTGGGAAAGTTGTTTTCGATTAAAGGGGTCTGCTTCAGCGAGGGAAATTTTGTTTTTCTTTTACTTCCCTTAAACACGCCACTTCTTCTCTTAGTATTCAATTATTCGCGGCAGCGTTTACTCTGTTTGTTCGTTGGATTTACAGTTAAAGGAACGTGTGACGTAACCTTAAAAATCAGTTCTCTTATCAGTTCTCAATTAGTTCTCAATTAATATCTCTTCGCAGATATACTTGCAGCTACCCAAGTATTTCTGACTAATGTTCGTTTAAAATTTTTTCGCCGAGTAACTGCTGATTATTAAAGCATAATATCAATCCCTTCTCTTCATTATTGTCCATGTGAATCAATTTCTTATCAAATGAATAAATTAATGTCTATTGCTTTAATATGGATATTACAGCAAGAAAAAATGCATAATTTAAGCTGTCACAATTTCACCATAAATAATGGTAAATTTACACATGGTATGTACATTGGATAACTTAAAACTATCATAAATAATAAATTAGGGAGTTTTCAATTCAATATCAATCAATTATTCTATTTGTTTTTGACGAATACGTTCGGTTGATTCCGTTTGGTGCCCGCTGAGTTATCATTATTACAGTTCTGAGTTAGGGAATGCAGTTCACTCCGTGTTATCGTTGTGAGAACTAGGATTTATGTATTGTTTGCTCTTTAATTTCAGTCAAAATTCCGTAGAATTCAATTGTTACTTGTTCAGCCGAATTTTTCTTATAGCTATTGTGTAGTTGATGCAGTGGATCGCTCATATTATTCGCTTATGGTAAATACATTTTATCGTGCACGATAAAATGTATTTACCATAAGGCAATATTTAAAACTTGGTAGATAATGGTGCAGTCTTAATTAGATTAGTGTTGATTGCTCTCTGTTTTCTCGGTACATATTTCATTTACTAGTTATGCATCACTTTACTCGCTGGAGCGTTTGGCGCGGTTTCCATTTACGGTTAGTGGTCAGGATATGTATGGCCCAATTACTTTATTAAATAGTTAAAAGTGGATATTAATAAATAATGTGCACGAAGTTTTGGGATTTTCTATCTTTGTTTTGCGGGCTCTGCTCTTTATGCTGGTTAGGGAAAACGTTCAGTTCTGTTAGTGGAAAAAAATAAGTGCCAAATGTGTTGAGGTTGGTATAATTAATACGCACTACTTTTCCAGGAGAGGTTATATTTATTTCGGCAAGCACGACCGCGTGAGCGCGGCATCAATACATTGTGCCTACGATACACACACGGGCAAAGACAATATGCACACTGGTTTCTTCCAAGCTGGTCTCCGCCTTATGAAGGAGTCCCCCGTCCAATCCGGCGACCTTGGCGCCCCTCAACTGCTTTCGTACATCATCGCCCGCCGACCGCCTCCAGGGTCTTGGCGAATGCTTTGGGCTCGCGAATGTTCCTTCACGCGGACCCGCCACACCAAACCATAAGCTTATTGCTTTCCTACATTTAGTAATATTTTTACGATCAGTCTTTACTTTTTGAGGAGTTATTATCTGTGTCGTTTGACGTTAGATAATATAAATTCAGTATCTACGTTTCTACATACGTCAGCGTACCATTACTATAATTAGAGTTAGTCTACCGATCGCCTCATTCAATGTTGAAAAGTGGACAATTTTGTGAAGAAGAGAGAGAAAATTACAAGTCCGACTCATGAGTGGCCTACTTTTCATTTGATATGCCAGTGGTGTAGGTGAATCTTACTTTTATGGTTGTTCGGTGGGTACATACTATCACTTAAGATTACTCTATGGTACTATTTAAATTATAACCTTGTTTTATTTTTTACAAGGAGGTTAGAAAAGAAACATACATTTCAATTTAACCTCCTTGGTTGTTCAGATGTTTTTTACAGTTTTGAAAAGTGCCATTCAGATTTAAGGATTACGTACCCAAAGTCTGTTAAAAAGCAATAAAAGAAATATGCCAACTTGAATTAGTTTATGATATTTTGGTGGGAAATGCATGTAATAGGTTTGCACACTTTGCGAGTCAAATCATACTGACAGCAATGACTGCGAAAGACAAGCTATTTTACCGATTCCCTAAACAGCAAAATTTGACTGTCTATGCCTCTGGTAGATACGTGGTTTCTTTTGAAGGTGAATAAACACTCTGCCGCCGGTGCAAAATACGCCGGTTTTTGAGCATGTTTCTTACTTTCTCTAAACGAGCGTTGATTAAGCGTTCATTTCAGGGTACACTAATACGGCTTAATTTTTTATGTAAAATTCGAATGTGGTGTCTATTATGACAAGGGAAAAATCTCGCTCCTACAAACTTAGCCAGCAGTTGAATGCTCAGGAAATGTCGGCAGCATTTGGAGCATCTCTCGTTTACGTCGGCCTCTCCCGTAGAGTGTCAATCGCCTGATGCTGTAGTGCGGCTTTGCACGGGAGCTGGATCTGGGAGGATGTAAAGCGTCAAGATGCGCCGTGGATAGCGTTCTCATCTTTCTACCGGGGCCCTGGTCGTCGTCACTTGATCATGCTCATCTTTATGGAATGCGTTCTTCAGAAGATACTAGATAGCGTTTATGAGGGAGGGGGTGATACTTTAGATGTTATCTTTGAGTAAAGAATGTGTTAAGGGCTTATGGCTTTAACATGTGTTCCTTGTGAACGATATATTTTCCATATCTGTGGAAAAAAGTTAAGTTATATACCCAATGGAAGTTATCCACAGAAGGTTATATGCCAGTATTTTATCGCTCGGGGTTAGTTGTGACGAGCCACTTAGGTCTGCTTTCCTCATTACTGAGCGCTTATATTGGTTCTCCCTTGTGTTATTTCTTTCTTACCTCAGCTCAATTCCTTCCGTTCTCCACCCATATTATTGATACCTTGAAATTTATCATTTTACATTTCAACGACTGAATCAAAGGTCACGAAATTATAAAGTAAGATACATAAAAGGAACGGGCCTTTTTATAGGGAATCTTGGTATTGTTATAGTCGTGGTGGAAGCTATCCTGATGGGTGATGTGTTTTAGTGACGCTTATGGTAAAGTTTCGATATTTGTTGCGTTTTTAAAGGTAGTTGTCTATGCTTTTGTAGGCACCGGGTCACGGAAGAACATTGAAGTATTTGGAATGGAAGAGGAGGAAAGGAAGTTGGTGCAGGTTATTAGGAGAACGCAAGGGAGGTAGATTAAAACGAGTATATAGTGGCGAGTGGATGTTGAAATCGGTATTGGAGTTGACATTTTTGGGCAAGCGAGGAAGAGGGAGAAAAAAGCATTAATCATACGGAATGAATAGAGGTGAGAAACTTGCTGAGCGAATAAGAGAAATAATGTGAGGAGTCTTTTTAAGGTGGGAAAACAGCAAATGAATATTTCATCAGCCCTTATTCTAACTGGGTCATCATCAGCATTTCGATTGCTGCTGATAGAATGGTAGGTGTTTGGACAGTCCCATCTGTAGTCCTGGAGTACGATTGCGTTAAACTTTCTTTTAAACATCAGCGATGCTTCAGCACGTACCGCCCATCCATGCCTAGAGGCATAATTGGCTTATAGTTAAAATGTCACGATTATTCCAGAGTAATATTAAATCAACAGTTAAAGCGAAGACAACGACCCAAGTTCCTTAAAGAGTGAGAATTAATTATCCATCCTGTCCTATATTGTTCGTAGGCTCAGTGGCTTACTACTGTAACGAATGATGCTACTCTTTGTCGGTAAGTGTTCATATTTAACCAGAACTTTCATCCTTCTAACGAGTGGGCAAGTAAAATTATACCGTCAATGTATCCATTCGTCTTTGTGATATTGAATACGATCCTAAAGCCGCTCTGCTGTGACCGTTAATGAAGCATAGGCCACCTACCTCACACGTGAACTTCAAAAACCACATGTCATGGACAGGCAATGACCTAACATACGTGGAAATCGAAACCCTTTCTCCCATGGACCCCACTCCGTATGTAATTAGTTGATGCTTGTTTTGAAAGGTGTACATACACCCCCGCACTATGGCGTCTCACCTTTACCGTCCTCGCCCACACCGCTCGGGACCTGTTATTCTGCCCTTTTCCCCTCTCACTCCTTATCCTTTTATTCCTGAACCTGAGTCGCTGGGGTACTACCTTTATTGTCCGAGCACTTGACACGTTTTTGAGCCATCGCTACATTCGAGCGGAGCTCGTCCGCTGGGTCTCGGAGGCAGTACTCGTCGTAGAGTAAATTCCCGGGTAGGGGAGAGGTGGAAGAACTTCCCGCAGCCAAAAATGGGAAAACGCTCGGACCGTCACGAAAGCACACGAAGCTTACAATTAGTCGCAAAGATATTTGAAATATAGTATAGTCGCATAGCGTAATTTTGCTTGAAAACGTAGAGTTTACTGCGTAATTTTAGCATGAAAGAGCTTTGTACGAAGCTACGCCGCGGGAGACTAGCTTTATCCCAACTTGAATATAGTTGTATATAATGCGGCTCTGAAATGTTCCCCCCCTGTCGCGATCCTCTTTTTGCCAGGAGCGGGTGGAAGGAGGAGGGCAGGATGAGGAAAAAGGGAATTCAAGTGGGAGTTGAGAATTGTGTTTTGGGACCTCCTCTATATTTCAGGTTTAGTGCGTCGGAATCCAGTCGGTCCCAGAGGAAGCCCTGTGGAGGATGTTCCGAGAAGGGCCCTTCTCTCGTGGTTCTATTATCATTCGGTCCCTTTCATGCATGCTCGAGGGTCCCCTCAGTCATGGTTTCGTACCCGTGGATATGGGACCTTTTAATGCGGGCTTTCGTTTCAATTGTGCGCGCCGGGGCGTTTGCGATTCGTCATTCGGGTGGTTCGAACGATTCATGCTTCAGGAGTGCGTCCACTTCGTTCGCGTCCAGTGCTCTTCGTGTGTACATTTTTCCTTCCCGTCCTGAAGGCGGTGCTTGAATATGCTGTCGGGTCAGTCGAGGAAGTTCTCTGTGACTCCCGAGTCTTCTTTATCTACTCATTTGTTTTAGGCATTCCTTCCGTGTGAACTTTCGAGGAGTGATACTGCGGAATCATTGGTTGCTAGTGTCTAGAGGCTTGCTCTGAAGGTTGCGGTAAAAGGTCGTCCTGGGGGATTACTTTGTGAATCTGTGTAATTTTTACTTTTCCCCTCTGTCAATACTTTCGTTTCGAGCAGCAAAGCAGTTCTGTTGCCAAATTTCCTCTTCTCCTAAGGCCGTCATACCCTACCGTCGAGTGCGATAAAATGTGGCAACAATGGACTCCCACGTCACTCGATGAAGTTTGAGTGTTAGGTTGCGGAGTTGACGTTGGGAAGAAATAACGAGAATAGAGCAGAGGTTTTGAGAAATGGGTGTGGAGAATAATGGAGGAGGCACCTTGGATAGAGAAAAAGACCATCGAGGGCCTCAACATGCTGGGAAGGAAAAAAGGTTGTTTAAAGGTGAAAGAGGTGGATGAAGTGATAAGAGGCGAAAAGTATACTGAAAGCGATGATGGAGAGAAGATAAACGGGAATTTAGAGGAAAGGAATAAACATTTCATTGTTAGATGGGGTGAAGAGAATAGTAAGCATGTGGAACTGAAGGTATAAATAGCGTGAGGAAAGGGAAGTAGCGGAGAAATGTTCATCCACATGCACCTTGTTCGGTGGAGTACCAATTCTGTCGCCTCAGTCGCAAATTATATGATCCGTTAAGTTTTGCCTTCGCAAAGATATAGTACAAATCGATTTCTAACCCGTGGATACAACAAAGCACAAAAACTTTATTAACTAATGAATGCAAGTTAGTCTGAGTGGTGTTGCGGGAAGTAGGCTATTTCTACTTACGTTAGTCCGAAATACATGGAGCTAAGTTCACGGTCGATGTTTTGATATCCTGATTTTATCACTATAGGGGTTTGAAACTTTTACAGCCCATTCCTCTCAATCAACTGCATGCGTTTCTTTTTCCTGTTTTCTTGAATTTTACTCGGCGGGGAACGAGGAATGTATTGATTGTCTAGGCCAAAAACATTCCTTCCAACCGATGCATCATATTTTGGGTCTTTCTATTACTAAGTAAGCATAATAGTATTCTAATTAATTCAAAGAATAAGCCATTTATATATTAAATCGTGGAGTCCTTTAGCGGAAATAAGGTCTGATGATGAAGGTTTTAACTTTTTAAACATTCCGTTATGTAACGCCCCAGTCGAAAGAGAGGTAAAAGAAACTAATCTGCTGAATTTTTAAGTAGACATAATGGATTTTTGAGCTCGTTTTACTCTTGGACTTTTTTTTTCGTTTCAAAAAAGTAATCGCTTAAAACGGACTCACTCCTCGTGAAATATGCTTTCCTCCCGACGACGAAACCCCCTTAAGAGTAAATCTCTTTGATGTGGATTTAAATCGAGCTACATTTCAGCTAGGAATTTTGTCTCCTTTCAAACCCTCCCCCTCACATCATTTATGCCTCCCACTCCTGGGCTCTCATTCCTCTTTGTATAACCGTGCCTCTCCTCTCTTTTCCGGTAAGGGGAGTCGGGATTCCGGAACGTGGAACTCAGGCGTGTGAATTGGCCGGGTCCGCCTCTAACGTGAGCCACATCCATTCCTCCCACCCACCCACCCTTTACAGTCCGCCCCATGGTGTATATCGAATTTACCATTGCTTTAATATCTTGATTATTATGCAAATCAACTTTCTTAAAATTGTACACAGCAACATTAATAAAACTCGTAAATGTACAACTTCGCGTTGGAAATACAATGGCGAATATTTATCAATAATCCATTGCGAAATATATTCCTGTATTTGAATGGTGTGATGGCTGAATACCAGTACCTGTAAAATATAATAGTGTGTGATGAGCAAATTCATGTGCCATATCGATGTGTTTAACCCATTTATGTCGTCAAGAGGAAGGACAACCGATGTTATATAACATACGGCATCCGTGGACTTTGAGAAAGGAGGACGAAAGTAGGCTGCAGACGTTCGAGATGTGGGGGTGGAGGAGGATGGAGGAGGTGCAGTGGACGGCGAGGAAGACAAACGAGGAAGTGCTAGGTGTGGTGGATGAGAAAAGGAAATTTGTGGATGAGATAATGGGGAGGTGTAGGGTTGGTGGATGAAAGAGGTAATGAGGGGCGATGGTTTGCTAAGGGTGTGCTAGAGGAAAGAATTTTGGGTAAGTGGGGAAAGGGAAGAAAGAGAACGGGTTTTATGGACGGGATGAAGAAGGGTATGGCGTACGAGGAGATGAAGAACACACTGAAGAAGATAGGGTGCACGTGTAAAAATCTGTAGGATTTTCTCTGACTTACAATAAAGCCTACCTTTAACCAGTAGATTACTTTTATGTAATCATCATTGAAATTTTTTAGCAAATTATCGTTTTTTTTCGGAAAGGCACTACCTTGGGTTGTAGTGAGCAATGAATCTTGGAATCCACTGGACTCACAAATCAGTCCACTTGTTTGCCGTGCCTGGCAGCGGGAAGCAAAGACTCTTTTAAGTTCATCCATTCACGATTCCATTCACGATCCACTCTAAGGATATCCTTGCACTACAAGAACAAGAGCTAGCATAGCAGAAGGAAAAATGTGCTGAGGACCGCAAATAGGGGCGTGGAACAGGACAACTTAAGGTCAGGAAAGCTAAAATGTGAGGTGAGGTTTTTTGGCGGCCAGAGAGTTAAAAGGAGAAATGAAGATTCAAAGACGGGGATTATGTTGATCACTTGGTGTGATGCGTCACTGGATTGGCGTTGAAATTGAGACTTCATTTTCTTCAAATGAGACAACATTTTCCTGCCCAACCGTGGGGATGGACGTAGATTACCACACCAGCAGTCTTCTTGTCTATTATCTCCTTGTCTGTTACTGATTATGTACGTCATTATCATCAATTTGTATTGGTCTGTCTATGCATTGTCTCTCAAACTGGGAAGTACTCGGAATTTTGTGTTCGGAGAGATACCGCTGGAGGACATTAGAAGTTGGCGGTGTAGGTGGTTGGAACAAGGAATGAGGGGCGAGGGGATGCAGAAAGCCTTGATAGAGGGGTGGGTAAGCGGGAAAGGGGAAGAAAGAGAGTAGGCTTTATGGACGGAATGGAGAGGAATGGGACGTATGCCGAGCTGAAGAATGAATTCATTTTAGGAGAGAGGTGCCTGTGGGAGGAAAAGATTAGTAGGTAAATATAATTGTTTCAGGCTGGATATGGTGGAAGTTCTCGATATTCATAGTGAATAAAAACACTTGATATTACCAAGTGTTTTTATTCATTATGAATTAGTATAGGTGTTCCTTCGTACTCCTTAACCTGCCTTAACTGTTAGATCACCTCTAATAAAAATATTGGCTTTACCTCGTTGCTTTATTTTTTAAAATCGATTTATGAAATGAAAATCGCTTAGCTCTCCCCTTCTCCTAGCTTCTGTGGCCCTATTTTTCCTGGCTTCTTCTTCCACACACGGATGTGGGTCGCGTGGTATGTCAGTACATGGTAGCTCCACCGACCTGTTCAATGGACGTGCTTTAATTATCTTTAGCCACCAGCCTTACTCAACTCTTATTCTCTCCATTGTCTCAATGTGTGCGTCCCACACCGGTCTTGATCCTTATAATTCCTGGCTTTTCCTTAAACTGCAAAAAGCACATCCACCGGACCATAGGTAAACCCTCCTCCACACAAAGTTCCGCGCTCCGATGGAGACTTGGAAAGGTCTCCCCAATCAAAACTATGCATGAAATTGTGGGATTTTAGCCCATTTTGTGCTGAGCATGGTGCTAAGCGAGCCATCATTCTTAACCACGTGCCTTCGAGTCGGCCATTGTTTTAAGTAGCCTTACGAATGCTCATTTTAGCACTCCAGTGGTGAACGGTGAGGCTTTTTGAGATTCTGGTTACGCTAAGAGTGGATAAAACGAAATGGAGGGAAATAGCAGTGGAGCAGGAATGGTAGACAGGGGAGAGGGAGTGACAAGTGTCCGCATAAAATTCTAAATAATTAGATAAAGCTGGATTTTTCCTTATCTTTGAACATGATTCAGTAGAGCTCAATAAAATTACGTATCCACTCCCACCTCCCCAAAATCCTTCCCCTTCAAATCCTCATCCATATTCCCTCCTATAAATATGACACTATGCGTATTGTTCTTGTGTTTTAATCCTGATGGTGTTGTTATGGACAGAATCGGTCAATGAATGAAACATTAGGTGAAAAAACTAAGTAATTGTTGCTTCTAAACTACGTAGCGTTGAGTACACGCTGCCAACCAACGCATCCCAATAACGAGCAGAAATAATTGCTTCACATTATAAACCTATGCGAGTATTGTGGATTTATCCGACGTTTTTGGAGTTAACTTTGTAATCAAGTTTTACGTGCTCTCTGGCTTAAATGTATCGAAACCAACGTAGGCGGCTTATTTATATCTATACTAACGGTGATGGCTTATTTGTTTTTCGGCACTGTTTTCCTTCCGGGAGAGGGTGCAGCAATGAAGGTTCAAGTACTTTGAGTCCAGCTCCATGTACTACCGATTGTAACATTCTCCTTTCTGAGTTTGTTCGCGCCATAGTTTCGTGGGATGGGACAAGGGAGCCCTTCGCGAAAAGCGGAATCACTGATCACTTGTTTTTAATCGAGTTTTTGTTCATGCGCCCGTATGGGGTGCTGTGTGTGTGTGGTGTGTCGTCTGTTCAGTAGAGCAGACAAGTAGTATGAATGTGTCGTCCAGGAGCAGAAGGTGAACTCAAGAAGCAGCCGACGGACCTGAGAAAATCGCCGAAAGGAGCCCAAAAGGTGAGGGTGATTTCGTTCGGTGTGGGGCTCCCGGAGGGATATCAAAATACAGTCCACTTAAATTAGCCTAGGCGTGAACAGAGTTATTTCCTTCCTTTTATCGGTTTCCCCGGCATTTCTCACCTCTGTAGCCGCAATGATGTAGTGATGCTCTCAAGATTTCGTTCTCCCTTGTTCGTGCCGCTGTGTCATTTACCACGAGTCCCACCAATTCGTGTTTGCTTTCACTCAAATATTTCTCTGGCAGGATTCTCTCTTTCGCTAAGTACCTACTCAGTAAAAGGTGTGGGGTGCGATCATGGTTATTTATAACGCGTGTGCTCGCGTTTTTGTTATGTTTCAATTGCGCTCATGGGGGCGAAAACGTGATCGTCATTCTTCAAATTTTAGCAGGTGCTTTAAATCACTAGTTTTAATTGATGGAGTGGGTTTATAGGAGTAACTGTGAGCTTTGGTCTTATGGAGCGGTTTGCGTTTAAGGCTACGCAAACGACAACGCGAAATAAGGAACCGTGTGACCAACCCTTGTCGTGTTTTCTGGCACTTTCCTCAAGAACTGTGATCTATCCTTTACATTGACTAATTGTTTTCTGTTCGTCGATGCTGTATACATTTCATTTTCATAAACGTCTCTTGGTAATTTCATTAGGACCGGTCGTGATCGAAGATTTAAATTAATTCCTCAATTTTCGTCATTTTTCTAATTTGCTAATTGATTCACAGCGTAATGTACTTTGTAGCTATTTTAATTGGTCTAATTTAATTAATGCAGGAGGCACGATAAACCCGCAATTTTAACGCTTTTAAGCGGCAATGTTACCATGATCGTTGAGTACATTCTTTTATTGCTCGCTCTACCAACGCTTACCCCGTAATTTAACCGCAATTTTTTGCTCTCGGAACGGTTTTGCGTGTACATAAACAATGGGATTTTGAAAAATTTCTGGATTCAGATATCGCGTTTGCCGATAAATGAGTAAAATATTACATCATTTTGGAGCGGATTTTAATGAGTTGCTCTTTTCGTTTTATAATTAAACCTGCGTTTTCGGTGGCTTGCAAATTAGTATTGTATTTTGGGGTATCATGGAGCTCCTACATTGTGCTTTTAATGAACTCTAGTTTTCTTTCATTTTTTGAACTCTTTTTCAATTTTACCTTAATTATTACGCCCGTATGGTTTTCTCCGCTTGGGTAACTGCCAGCAGTTATCGTTCTTGGTTTACGGATGACGGGAAAGCACAATTTCGAATATAATTTGTCATCGGAAACCGCAAGGACAGGGTTTGTTAAAATTCATTGCTTAATGGGTTGACGCTTCAACTTAAAACACTCTTCATACAGATTTTCTACATGTTTATATTGCTGTGTAAACTATACACCAATAGGATGGAAATCGCCGTAAAAATCGTGAGATCCGGGTTCGAATCCCGTTCATGTCAAATGATTTTTTTCACGGCGAATTTCACCCCCTTGGTCAAGTCAAATCATTTTTTCATTGCGAATTGCATCCCCTTGATGTAAATCTTTGCACCCGTGCGCGTGACTTCGTACCATATCATTTGTGCATTTCGCAGTAATTAGAAAATTGTATAAAATACTAGGTCAAATCATTTATCATCATCATCACTACTCGGTCTACGACCATTGATGAAAATATTGGAACGAACTTCTATACTTCACAATATATAATGCCCTCACGACCCGGGTTTCGATCATGTCCAGTGATAATGATTATTCACTGGAATCCTAATTAGCATTGTTGGCATGTGATTCCGCAAGGTGACAAAACAAATTCAGTCTTATTTTTTATTGTGTTCGACCGGTTACTGTGCGTTTTAAATGGGAGTAATGAAAAATCCTCTAAACTTTCACAAACGTAGGGGCTCCGTCCACCAATAGTTTCTTTCTTCATCTTGGCATACGTCCTACCCTTCCACCATGACTGCTGCCAAAAATTATCTTACTCAGTATACGGAAGACGAGCATAAAAAATATTTGACTAATTTTTAAAATCGAAAATCGCGTCTGGTGAGTTTAAAACAAGAGACCTGCGGGCGTTTATATAATTTGTTGTAAATTTTGGTTGGCGTAAATATTTTCCATCATTCTGGATCTTGCTAGGTTGAAGTTTACCTTATGCGTTGAAATTCAGTAGTTAAGTGGAATATCCTTTGATCTCACCTACCTCTCTTTTGACAGATATTCAGCGTATTAATGTTGGTCTATAACTTTTATTACTCCTCAAAGGAAGATTAACTCGTCTCCCTTGAAGTCAAACATTTTTCATGATAGAAAATAAGGCCGTCGGCATTTGCTGTGAGCACTTCTTTCGGTTTATCAAAGTACCTAGCGGAGTTTGAATAAAATTGGAGCCGGGTCCTTTGCGGATGTACGCGCTTTAAAATGAGTGTCGTCTTCTTGTTCGGGTTGCTTGACGCCCTTGTTCGGGAAAATTGTTGAACACGAATGTAATTTCCCCAATTTAGTGGCTTGAAACACTTGCGCCGCTATGATTTACGTCTACAAAGAATGGAATCTATATTGCCTCTGGAAACAAGTTATTGTAGATTACTATACGATCTCTGAATATGTAGCTGTTAATTTATTGCGCCTTTGCAGAATTGTGTTGTTATACTATTCACCTCTTATGAGGGACGAAAAAATTATTTTATCTTGCGAATTTTTACGATGTCAAAATACTGTTGTACGTAAGATGCGTTGACTAGATACTTTCGTATATTTACGGTAAACATTGCACTTACGGGGTTAATAAGTTAAAGAAATTATATTGCTTCCCCGTTGAAATGGTTTTTTTCATTCGTGCACGTAATCGCTTTTCCTTCCTGGATAATTTTTAGGAAATCGACAGCAATCTTCTCTCTGAACTGAAAATGTGGAAGTCAGAATAGTTGAGCGACCGGTTTACCAAATACATTTCATTGTTTACATCTTTGTATTTTTTTCTGGCTCACAATCAGTTGGGCACTTGCTTTATTGACGTACTGCCAAGATTTTCTTTGAAGACCTGGCATATCCTAGTATTGTTATGCATCGCAGTGCCAACTTCTTTATGAATTAGTGGATGCTATTATGTTAATAATTATATCCTGGGTGTATTTTATCTCGCGATGAAATTGCGCGCTTATTTTACTCTCCTTTATTGCGACCTTCAACATCACACCCTGTAACTCTCATGCATTCACTTTCTATGCCTCATCAATTCCCTTTCTTTTCCTCCCAGTCATTTCCTCGGTTACCTTCCCCTTCAGCTCCCTTACTTTCTCCATTGTGCTTCAATGTAGTCTGTGGAGGCTCCAATGGCTGATCTCCTTCCTTCTTTGTATGCTAGAATTTCTTTCCATGCGATGCTAAGCTCCGTTTCATGGCTTAAACCATTCTTTACGACTCTTCTTCAATCCCCTATCGTAAAGTCCTTCCTGTGGGTGGATGCGCCTTTTTTCATTGTCCACTATTCTTTTTGTCCTGATGATTGCCGCCATTTTCTTCCAAAATCTTCGCCAAAATACGTCAACACCTTCCCAATTTAAAATTGATTGCCTCAGACTTTGGAGTATGATGTGGTCTTCGTACATCGTGGTTCACGAAATATAGGGCAATAAAACTCCTGTCTAGAGTCGGCAATCACACTCCTAGTGAGTATAGTTTGTGACTCAATCATCATTAGCTAATTTTGTTAGAATAAACATTGAAAAAAATATCACACAAAGCAATGCAAAGTATTGCACAATGCACAGCACAGACTCAAAGCACACACGTCACAGTCACACACAACACCAAAGCGTGTACACGTGTACCACTTGTTAATAGACAGCGAAAGACAAGTGGCGAGTAGACGCCCGAGTTGGCAGAGTAGGGAGGGACCACACCACGGTTCAATCCAGTTAAAACCAGTTCAATCTATTTCAAACTAGTTCCATCTATTTCAAGTGAGATCTGATTCGTTTTCTTTTAGCAAAACGAACGAAGAGTTGCACAGTGAAATTTGCGAAAAATTGGTAAATTTCTGTTTTTTTCTAAGACGTTGCGCGAACGGAAAATATTAGATTATTGATCAGAATTTAATTTATTTAGGTTATTTAAACCATAAAACAAGCATAAAAACTAAAGCGCTTTTATTATATAAGTTTTAGCTAACAGAAAAAAATTACAAATATATCTTGATTTTCGCAATTTTTCATAAACTTTAAGTACGATGCTCGAGCGGGAGATGTTAACCGATTTTAATTTTTTGTATGCTTGTTCTTCTTTTTACAATAAGCAACTTTTCCGCACTAAAGCGTTCCGAAAAAAAAATATTTATTTTTATTCGACCCACCATATTACCTAGAGGTTACGATATTCAGCATAAGGCATTAATATGGTACAGTGATCGATAAACGTGGGAGAGGGAGGAGAAGGAGAGGGATTTTTTGAGTGAATGATGATAAGAAAAATAATAGAAATTAAAGAAAATTTAACTTCTACAGGAGAATAGGAGGATGTAAGGTGAGTGCAAGAGGTGATGAGGAGCGAAGGGTTTCGGCTGGTCGTGATGGAGGGGAGGATATTAGCTAATGTAAGAGGGGAAGGGAAGAAAGAGAATGGGCTTTGTGGACGGGGTGAACAAGGGTAGGACGTGTGCTTGAATGAACGAAGAAATTGTGGTGGTAAATAGAAGTATGCGCCTGTAAAAATCTAGAGGATTTTTACTCTTTCATTTAAGCCTACCTTATCTGGTAGATTACCTTAGTCATAAAAATGAATCTGGGATAAATTGTTTCTTGAAGGTAACTTCGTAGTATACCTTCTTTGTCGAGGAAATTATTGGGTACTTTCCGAGGACCTGCCGATCATTTGGTAGAATCCCAATGATGATTATTCCTCTTTTACTTATGTGTCATGCACTGAAGAGTGAGTAAAAAATAATTTCATTGCCCTGGAAAGTACTTAAATTCGATTCCGAATGAGGAGGTTCTGAAGCACCTTATGGCTGTATGCTATTAATATCTTGTCGTAATGGAGTTTTCTAGGGACTTTTTCCATTCGTCTGCTGTTTTGGAGAATGTCCTTGCTTCCCCAATCTTTTCCCAATTCGATGGATTTTCATACTCCACGACTGTCAAACTCTCGCGAAACTTTATAGTCTGGTCCCTGCATATTAAATTGCGCTCTCCTCAACTTTGAATTCATTTCATTCGGTCACCACCACCTTCTTCCTCCTCATTTTCATTAATTCGAACTTTCGTCGCCCGGGGAATTTTCAGTTGGCGTCGCCAAGTGCTTCAATGGAGGCGATCTCTCTATCTTCCCTTTCACGGCCTCCCTTCTCCATACGTCGCGGCGATACCCTCTGCCAGCCACTGCGGAACGGTCCATTGTTTATTCCGAATATAAAAGGATCGGCTTGGAAAATACTTGGTGGAGTCGGAATGACTTTCTCGGTCGCGGAACTCGTACACGGCGGTGGTATGGTTCGGTTAAAAGTTTTAGCCTAATTCCTTCCCCGACAATGTCCCTCGTATTCTTTTTCCAGCTCGCCCCCCAACCCTGGTCGTCTGTGGGGTAAGGGCCCCATTTCTTTTATTTTTTCCTAGACGGGGAGTTTTCCACGGCTGTGCATTTCATGGCGGCATACTTTCTTCTTCGTCTTCTTCCTTGTTGGATACTTACTTCCCGATGGCTTTCCCTGTTGCGTCTTCTCGAATTCTTTTCGTAATGGAAAATGGGAGCTATCCCCTGTCCTCGTCTTCGTCACTCCCTTGCAATTCCAATTTCGTTCGGGTTGTTGCCCTTTACTCGCTTGACAAAAAGCTCTCCGGGAAATATATTGTCTCCGTGCAGTTCCCTCGACCCCTTGCTTCCAAAACACCGTGGAAGGAGAATGCACCCTCGTGTCAATGGGTGGTGTAGCTATTTCTAATGCATTTCATATGCTCCGAATGTTGCCTTACACGTAAAAGTGTGCTGCATCCAATTTAAATACGTGAAATGGTTCCTCAAAACAGAGAAGAATTTTTGCGAAAATTGTATACCCCAGCTGTTTCAGCATGATCAATGCCACAACATATTTGCGGTAGGATTGCGTTCTATAATGTATGGCCACGGCTAATGTGAGTGGCTTTGCTTCAATATATGCTCCAGTAATAGATGTCGCAATGGATAGAGAGAACTCTAAACTCATCTATTATATATATTTTTAATATAACGAAATGTAGTTATTTGTGTGAAATATGGGTAGGGCTGTGTCATAATGCGATTCATCTACTGGGATATGCGATATTCCGGAAATATCGCTGAGCTATTTTGATCGTCCCGGCCGTCCGATGTTTCGTGTTGGAGTACAATGTGTTGCAATGCGATATGTCATTAAATGCGATCTAATTTAATGCCATACGATGTATGATTAAATGCGATGTAGGTGTAGTTTAAATTGGGGGCTCTCACTTGCAAAGTGCATGACGTAGGGAGAGAAAAGCATGTGAGAGAAATGGGACAAAGTGGCCAAAAGTCCCTAAAGAGCAAGTTCATACAGTTGTCCTTTGGTACCTCTAGCAGCTGATTGAGGCTTCCCTCATCCTCACTCGCCTCTGACTCTCCGCTGTCGAGTGCCCCCAAGCTTCGATATGCCTATGCAGCGGTCAGCTTGGCGATTTAATACGAAGCAAAGCGATGTGCTATTTCATTATCTTGCGATATCATGCGATGTGCTAGCGGTTGCGGTACAAAATTTATATTTCAATGTGATATTGTAATTCTAGTGTCGTCAACCCCTACACACTGTGCGAATTGATGGTGCAATTTTAATTGATCTCCCCGTGAAGTGCTTACTTCACGCAATACTCCTCGCTCCACTGCGAAGGGGCGAGCCCAGGAGCCGGAGACCCTTATTATTCACGGGTCAGGCTCGGATTTTTTGTCGTATTGGTCGTTCGAATCTTCTTCTTAGTAACGAAAAGCATTCTTATTGGCGGACCAGATTTGAATTCATATTTAGCCATAGTTTAATATAGCAGTCACACACACACGGAAAATGCGCCAGAAAGCTTCAGAACCACTTCTTGAAGCTAATTTTATGCCCAATACGAACGATTTTCAATGATTTTCTTCAAGGTTCATTTTTACTAGAAATAAAAACGTATTAGTTTGGAGAAACAAAATTCTTTGAATGGTTGGATGGATGTTGGATGAATGTATTGCCTTTGTTTATGAGAGTATTTGATGTTAGCTTTGTTCGCCATTGTTCTATTATTACCGTTTTGCAATAATATATCTTTTTTAATAAAGGCACTTGAGTAACCATGCCTATGACAACGTCTTGAATAAAGTTGATGAGGTATTAAGTCTTTATTTTGTATTTTTGTAATCTCTAATTTGGATAGGATGCTATTTCATTCCCTGTCCATCGAGGCTATCTATTGTATATGCGTTTGTAGCTGATTTTGTTAACAATGCTGTTATACGATATCTCGCTTTTCCTACTGTGAGAGAATAAGAGTACCTGGAAGAGAATCTATGCCAAACCTATTTTGCTCACCGTTCTAAGGTATCGTCTGCCAATAATGAGTGAGGAAACGTCATGAAATTATTAGATACGGGAGGTCCTTAAGCTTTTGATAAAAAGTCCATAGCTCTAATTTTACGGAGTCTTAACTATAGGTGTGGCTTTTGCTCTGGTTATTTATCTTTTTTCATTAAAACAGTCGTAATTATCTTCACTCGGCTTTCAGTAGAACGAGTGTCATCCCGGGAAGCACAGTTCACACGCTGTGGAAATCTGGCGAGGGCGCGTTGGAAATGCATTCAAATTTTCCCCTCCGTGAATGGCGTCGTATTACCTTTGGCAAATGAATAGGGCACCTTATTTTTTCCCCTTACGCCTCCTCGCCTGCACCCCCTCCATACTGTACCTCTTCTCCTTTGTTGTTAGCCCGTCGTCCAGTGCATTCCCACTCCTAACTATCATGTCACGCTCTCCCCCACTTATTAAGTTTTCCTCGCACATTCCCCGTGTGCAATGAATGAAGTTTTATTAAGCTCTCTTTAGGCTCACATGCGAGGACGGATTGAAAGGTCACTGCAAGCCTGGAAAGATGGTAGACGAATGTGGAAAAACATTACAAAGCGGCAGTAAAGTGTGCAACTGGTAAAGACTTCTTGTGAGTAAGGTTTATTAGCTATCGACCGAATATACATTTGAATGATCTTCGTCAAGTAAATGAAAAAGATCGATGATTCAAGTAAGACAATCAGAACTTATGGAGTAACAGATTTTGGAGCATTTTTTTTATCTTTCTAGATATTCTTGATCCATGTGAAATGCATTTTTTTGCGTACAAGCAAACATATTTTGGAATTTGTTCTCTTGTCAACAAATTCTTTTTAACTCAACAGGAAGTTTATTAGACACCACTTTTCCTGGAGAATCAGTTTTTTTGGAAGGTTGATATCTGGCAAAAGGTCCAATGGAAGGATGAAGCCTCTAAATGCTATTGTTTCCTAGATGAACAATTTTTATATTTTGGTAGATGAAAAAATAGGATAGGATCAAACCGAAGCCGTATTTATAAACCAGTAGATCTTTTGATGACAGAGGATTCTACTCTACCGGTTTGGGTATAGTTAACCAATGACTTGGTGCATCCAAATAGTTGTCAACCTTCTGATTCCCCCTCGCATGTTGCTGTCGTCAATTATCTTTACCAGCATTTTTCCATTGCTTTTCCCTCATCGTACTTTCTCCATACTTTTCCTAAATCAACCCACGAACTCCTTCATACTGATGCCATCCTTTCTTCTTAAGTTTCGCGTTTCATCACCGTACAAGATTTGACTCTGTATTAAATTTATAACTAAAGTCTATTAATATATTTACCCAGGTTTTGTATAATATGTTCTCTCATAGCAAAATGTCTCTTTGGACTGCTTAATTAATCTCACATTTTCTGTTTTCCACTCTGTACGTTAAAGTCCTTATTAAATAATCGTAATTTATTTAACCAGGGTTCTAATAATGTGTTCTCTCTTTGCAGAACTCTTCTTTTGATCACTTGACCCTCGACCGCTTAGTGATACCATATGACATCAGCTCGCACTTACACACTATCCTCGTTGTGGTTTATACTATTCATTCTACAAATCTAATATTGTTACAAGTACTTCCTTCCCGTGATTTTTATGTTGGAAAAAATGTCTCTTAATGATATTTGGTCCAGTTTATTACTTAATAACTTTAAAATCAACAAAATTATTCGTCATGAGAAAACCACCTTTGTTATTTCTACAAAACTTTATTACGCTGGCACGACGCGCGTTTCACCACACTGTGGCATACTCATGTGCCTAAGTTTGCCAAAAGTAAGCACATGAGTATGCCACAGTGTGGTGAAACGCGCGTCGTGC
Source organism: Pyrrhosoma nymphula (assembly GCA_963573305.1). Lineage (NCBI taxonomy): Eukaryota > Metazoa > Arthropoda > Insecta > Odonata > Coenagrionidae > Pyrrhosoma > Pyrrhosoma nymphula. The sequence goes on along the minus strand of OY754334.1, from coordinate 87,635,621 downwards.
CAGCGTAATAAAGATTTGTGGAAATAAAAAAATGTAGTTTTCTCTCCATGGATATCTATAATTTCTACGAGGTCAAGCTTGATGTCATCAGTTTTATTCAACGAAATTTATTCCGGTATTCAAGGTTTAATTTATCTCCTGTCTGTAGTACTTCCCACGTTTTAAAAAAAAATATTATAAAAGTAAAGTATTAAAATTGCGCTGAAAGTTCACAGTTAGTTGTACTTCTTGAATCACCTAGTAGATAATGGCTTGTCCGGCGGTAAACGTCGAGCTCACCTAGGCCTGTGAATACGTGCAGTATTTCGGATCCCGCACGCCCTCTGCAGTTATCCGCTTCGTGAATGTGGACTGTCGAGAAAGAGTGTGCGCGATCCTTTGCCCGTAATTCACCATGCAGGAGAAGTGCCATAGTCGTTGCTTCGTGGAAGAGGGCAAGGGAAAGGCGCTGTTGGAAGGTACTGCGTGGGAGTATTTTAATGGTCTGGTCAGGGCCGGTTGAGTTAAAGGTGGCCATGAGCGTCACAGGGTAGGGTTTTTGTCGAGGGGTCGCGCTCTCAAGATGGCGCGGGGCGTAAAAGCTCTCGGAGTGGGCAGGAGGGAAGTAAATAAGACGGAGGGGCGGGATTGTGATGTGTTGCTCTATCTCTCCCTTTCGGAAACCGCAACAAGAGACACTCAAGGCGAGGGGCCCTGCGGTTTCCAAAGGAGGGTCGACCACGGGAACTCTTGCTCGCCATCTTCGCCCAAAGGAGAACTCCCCCCCCCCCCCCCCCCCCCCCGGGATTAAGGAAGAAATAGGAGTTTGGGAAATGGGTGTTTCATTTTGAGGACGTAGTCTCCCTCTTTGACGGTGCGGAAATTCGTTGCCATACCATAGCAGTGTACGTAGTATTTCAGGTGACAGAATCAATACACACTTTGTAAATTTTACAATGGATTTTATTCAATACGACCGGTTTCGTCTCTTTTTCGACGAAACCGGTCGTATTGAATAAAATCAATTGTAAAATTTATAAAGTTTGTATTGATTCTGTCAATATGGAATTTTACAAAGTAACGCGTGAGAATATAGAGTTCAGTATTTCAGGTGGTTGAAAATCCTGAGTACAGAGCTAATTCCGGGAGGGTTTTCAAACTAAAAGTGTATTAAATGAAGAGTTTGCATCTCAGTGTTAACTTTTTACGGCGATGTAAAGGATGGCATTTTACACGCGTACGCTGTGAAACTATATGTGCAGTGTGTTATCAAGTAGAGTAAGTTGTGTTAGTATTAATCCATTTTGTTTTATTATCTTGGGAGATAGCTCAACTTGACGACAGATATGCTAGTGACGGACAATTATCCTATTAACAATTATTATTCTGTTTAATAATTAAAATTGGTAATTAATTGCTTGAAAGGTATCAACTTTCTATTACTTAATCAGTATATATTACCTCTTCTTGTGAATTTCTGTTAAACCATGCAGCTGGCCATCAATTACATTATAAATTTCTAGGTCAGTATAGGGATTATGCAACTGTTTAAATACTGATAAGGTATGTGCCTAAGTAACTTATGCCTGAAAATTTAAGTGCTACCGTGATTCTCACATGATTTTTGGTTGGTGTGAGCATTTCTAGAACTCCATAATTGTAACCAACGTCACCTCTTGTGTTGAAAAATTTTAAAGTAGCGTGCATTTGAGTGTGTTAAATAAAGAAAATAATTTGATATGACATCACCCGATAAATGGAATTTTCATTTCTTCAACATTTAAGAATCTTGTAATAGTAGCAGTAGGTATAGTAGTAATGTTTATTCTTGTAGGCGCTGGAGGCCTTTAAGAACATAACAAATTATAGATGATAAAATTCAAAATTGCAAATTACAAATGCAAATAATAAACAGCAAAATTGCAAATATTACAAAATGCATACTAAAATTGCAAAAAAATCCAGGTCCAATACAAAACTAAATAAAAGTAATAAATTTAATTAATAAAAACACAATTATAAGATAAATTAAAAGAGGTCATATTCCGGGGACATCATTCGACACAACTACATCAATAAAGCAACACAATGCTGTACAATACAATTTCATAAAGGATTCATAAGAAAAAAAAATGGATTACCTTGTGTCATGTACCCGATGTATCGCGCATAGAGTGCCTCAGGTTCGATCTCGGATTATTGAGCATCATGTTGTAAATGCAGTCGACTACGATGCTTTCGAGAAACATTCCATGAAGGCCTTCTGATGTCGATTTTCGGATGTGGACAGGAGAGCGAAGTTCACTTCATTTACACCTTGTGGAATTGTTGAAGGAAGATGACGCCACTAGGTCCAAGTAAGCTCCGTTTGACACTTGATTGCCTAATTCCCTCAATCCCTTTCTTCCTCTCTCTCCCACAATCTATAGGCATCGACATTCCCCTTTCTCCTGTTCAAGTTCTTTTTTTCCCTTTTTTCCTCTCCAGCCCTGTCACAGTCGTGTTAAAGTGGTTGGGACTATTTTTGTTCATGTGCAGATTTACTTGAAACTTTGCATTCGTGTTGACATTAGATCCATAGATAAAATTGAAAAAAATGGCATTTGACCGATTTGGTTTTTTCGCAATTCGGTGCTGTTTTTACACGTAGCCTTATGGCACATGAGATATATTTCATAATACATAATTTGACTACATACGTGCAGATTTTCTTCTAAACTTGAAATAGTAACTTTCTTTTTATTGTAATTGTTGATAACATATGTCAAGGTTTCATGCCGTCCATTTTTTTCGATAAAAATATATTTCAATAACACTTCGCCTGAATTTCGGATACCGCGCCGAAAACTTTAGTTATAACTTACTTTTATTAAGGGAAATAAAATAAAATATGATTCTTAGACCATGCCCATTACTGCCTGTATGGTCCGTTCCAACGCATAAACAGATGCACCTTAGTGAAATTAGGTCCAAGATTTTTTTTTACTGGAAATATTATTGCATATATAACATATACTCAATGACACCATCGCCACTCCAGCCACAACCAGAATGTGTACCAACTCCTTAGAGACTCCGCGGGGATTTTTACCTCCCAAAGTGATATCCTCATTAACGCCATCCTAACTCTCGAGCTGGAGGATGATTTTTATTACTTTTGCCGGTTGGATAGCGAGAATTGAGTTAGCGTAGAAACCGTATGCCAAAATGGTGGTGTTTTGGAAAGTTTTGCCGCTGAGAGCCCCTTACTTAGATCATGGCACGATAGCGGTAAGGCTCCTTCCTCGTTCGTCGCATGGTTCTGCGGCCCGTTATTCTTATACCGACAAGGAGAATGTTGAGTACATTGGGAAGGAAGCAGCAAACAATGGATAAGTTAGACGGCAAGCAGGGAAATAAAATATTTGAGATAGTCTATGAAATAGATGCGAAAGGATATGCTAACTGATTGGAAGAAAATTGGAAGAAGTAAATGGAAAATAAAAGATTCAAAAGTAACTTTCTTGTAATCTGCCTTTATTGGCGGAAAACCTTTGATGATTATGCCAGGTGGTAGTTTTAATGGGAGGCCGCCGTCAACTTAGGTCACTTATGTCCTTGGGAAGGTTGGCATAGGTTGTAAGTTAGTTAAGGAGAGGGCTTTATTAAGGTGTAGAAAACCTTGCGTCGGAATTCTCAGTCGGTCCACAGTTTTACGGAATCGTCTGACGTTAAATTACGTCTTTTGGACGAAGTACTAACCTTGTCCTCCTCATGACCGGAATATATAATATGTGAAAATATAAAATTTGTCCTCCTCAAGACCGGATTTCCGCTGAAATATCCCCACCACTGCCGGAACTCGAGCCCGCATCCTCGACATGGGAAGCCGGTGCTCTTGCCATCGTAGCACAATCCCCAGAAATGTCTCTGTTCAATTACCAGCTCCTCCTAATCACCATACATTTAATCTCCATTCCGTGAGTCATTACGGATTTGGAAGGCATCGTGAACTTTCGCAAGAAACGCCTTTGACGTGTTTGTGACTGGTCCTGGTCTAACCTGTCTTTCAATCTTGCCGTCAGCGACCCAACGACCGAAGATTACTCATTGTAGTCGCAAGTTTAGGATTTTTGTGGTTCTGTACACCCGTGGGCGTCCTCAAACTCTCCCATGTTCAGAGCACTGGAATCTTGCACCCATCTCCCAGCGCCACAAGGGTGACAGGCTGTTTGGGAGAGGCGATTGTCATCTGAGTCATTGACGCCATAAAAGATTGGTGGATAGGTTGATCTGGCAAGGGTTTTAGGGGGAATGGAGGAAGGATGGAGAGAAAGAACCCGTGAGCGTTAGCCAACTCTTAACGAAGGGCGCCCAGGGGACAACAGTTTCTTATCCAACCCTACGGACGGAGTATTGCACTTGAAGTGCTATACACTTAAAACTAAAGTACGAATTGGTATTCCATTGAATCATCTGTAAAATTTCCGGAATTAAAGCTAGCGGTGGGCGCCGCCGCTGGCAATTTTCGGCTCACCGTTACGACCGATATCCTCTTTGGAGCGAAATCGGTTCTTGTGTTGTCGATTTATGTAGCCTGATGCTTTTTTTTTCGTCGTGTGTGGCATAAATGACAGATAATTAGGCACATATCGGCATTACCTTGATGTAGCAAGTCTCCTCATCTCCCACTCTCTAGGGAATACATTGAGATATTAAGACACCAAATCCTCATATAATTTCTATGCCCCAAACCATTGTTGCCGATGGTGTTATGAAATTACATCAAATATTCATCCATTATCGTCTTTAATATTTTCACAAAACCCAAGCGAAAACTTATGATAATTATTCTTATTTCAAAGCCGTGAATATGCATGAGGAACCTTTCATTACGTCTACGCCGCCAGCGAAAATGCCATCGGTCCCTACCTTTAATTCTGACCCGCACCCTCGAGATGGGAAACTCGTACTCCCACCAACCAGATCATGGCGCACAACGGTGGCTGTCGGCCCCCTAATGTGGAAGACAGACATTCCGCGAAGGGGACCCCCTTTCAGAGCAAGGGAGAGGAGCTGCGATCCGGAAGTAATCCGATATGCTTCCTTCTCATGTCGGAGGAGGTCGTGCCTCGGCCCTAAAGCATGGATTCGCTCTCAGGGCGCTCCGCGGAGGGAGGAAGATTTTTTTGAGAGCTCTTTGGGTTTATTGCGTTGCTCTCTCACTCCCTCTAGTCCCTGCCCGGGCAGCTCCAGTGCGCCGTGCAGGAAATTCAGATGCCCAAATTGGATCGTATATCTCGGAAGAAGTGGGCTCATCCCGGCGGAATTGGTTCGGAGACATAAGGGCCGTAATTGATTTTTTCCTCCCTCTCGGGAGCGTTTAGAAAGAAAAGGGTTCCGGCACTCGCAAAAGTGCGTGCTTGATATGAGACAGGGTGCCCCACGCGTCCCAAACATTCCCCATGAGCCGGCGGAGATCATCATTGTTGGAATATTTGCATCGTTTTCAGGTTATTATTGTTTACATATGGTAGCAATTGCATAGCAGAAGAATTTTGATAGCAAAAGAAGCGCTTAGAAATAGGTGGTAGCTGGTGACGGGGATTTAGCGGAAGAATGCTAAGAAGGGACTGGCGAAGAGTTAATTATGGAGTGTACGGTTGTATGGTGCAGGGACGTGGATTTTGAGGAAAGAGGACGAGAAGGTGCATGAGATGTGTGGATGAGGATGGAGAAAGTGTGGGGCACGGAAAGGAAGACAAATGAGGAAGTTCTTGGTATTGTGGGTGAGGAAAGGAAACTTCTGGAGGAGATTAGGATGAGACGGAGTAGGTTGATGGAAAAGGTAATGAGAGGCGAAGGAATGCTAAGCCGTGATAGAGGGGGAAATGTTGGGTAAGTGAGAAAGAAAAAGGAAGAGAATAGGTTTTATGGACGGGAGGACGTATGCTGAGATTAAGAAAAATTCTGTAGGTGTATAGAGGTGTTCACCGGTAAAAATCTAGAAGATTTACACGTATTTCCATGTAAACCGACCTTAAGTAGTAGATTGCCCTTATAATAATAATAATTGTTAACATATGTTCTTCCTTAGAGGGGTTTCGCCTAAAGTAAAAAAACCTTGTTATAAATTTTGCGGCCGTTGTTGAAACCGGAGTCGTGATTTTTTATCCTCCTACGAGAGTCTCCAAGTTCATGTGTTCCATTTTAAGTATATATCGGTTCCATCAAGTCACGCTAGTGACCACCAATTACAAGTAATGAACTCAGTCGTAGAGTTTCCGCTCTTCACGACGCATAAAAACGCACGGAATTTGGTCTGGGTTGCTATTGAAACTGCTTCTCAAGAAGAGAAATCTCCAAAAAGTAAACAGTCTAACAGCCAAGTCTTGGGCGCGCATGTGATAAACGAGTCCTGGCTGGCTTGATGCTGTGTGCTGTTTATTTTATCTTGTCATGCACCATGCCGAGCCTCAACTTCACCCACTTGTTGGTGAAAATTTTCCACGATGATCTCTCTTCGCCTGTCTCTCTTAAGTTTTCCAGTCACTCTGGAGGCTGGTGTTCACCGCCACGAAAGTGTCGCCGTGATAAATGATTTCTTTGCCAGAATTCGTGCCCGAATTAGAAAACTTGGGTTCTTATTCATTGACGATCTCCTTTCGTTTGAAAATTTCATAAGTGGATTGGGCGAAAAATATGTTGCGATTTTTTGCCTCATTTGTCTACATTAGCCGACCATGGTTTCGTTGCGGTTTTCCTCTTTAACTACGTAATGACGGTACCTGACGTCCATTTTTTATGTGAATTCTTTATTCTGAATACTCTTTCTCTGTTAATGCGTCATTCGCTAATGTACTTACGTCAAAACTTTCTTCATGCTGTAACCGGTTTTTTTTACGAAAATGAAATTTGCTGAAATGATTTTTTTTGCCCGATCGACGTTGGTCAATGTCATTGTCTTATGTTGGCCTTTTGTCTCTCTTACTTTCTGATAAAAGTTCCTGGCCTACGATTAAATATCTTCTTAATTCTCAAGAAGCTCAATGAAAGGTGTGCGAAACACTGGACATACACAACATTTATATAATAAAGCTTTCTATTTCCCGGTCTAAATACTCATTATACTCAGTTACCAGCCATGATCTTCAATGTTTTTATAAAAGTTTTAATGTTCATATTTTAACTTAAAATATACTAGATTTAGTAAGGTACAAGTTGCTTAATATTATTAATCTGCCACATTTATGATAAATGAAAGCCTGAACCATGCATTATAAATTATCTTTTTAAATAGCGGCTGGCAACCTCCTGTACTTAGCTCTTGTAATTCCCTGGGTTCCGTATCTGCACTCTGAGAAGAGTATATGAGAATAGAGAGGCGTTTAAGATGTAGGTGCGGGGAAGGAAGGAGAAGGTTCAATAAGGGGAGTGGAATATCGACGAAGAAAACCTAATCTTGGTTTTTGAGGATAAGAGGGTGATGGATGACATCAGGAGGAGTTAGTGCAAGTCTGCTGGAGTAGGGAATAAGAAGCTAGGAGATGCTAAAGGCCGTGATGGAGGGGAGGATATTGGGTAAGCGGGGAAGAAAATAGGCTTTATGAATGGGATGAAGTGAGGTAGGACGTATGCCGTGATGAAGAAGGGAATCTTAGGAAGTGTCCACTGCGTTTGGAAAATTCAGATAGAACTAGGTAACACCCATCTGGTCCTGTCTTAATCAGAAGACTACCATTTTTAATAATGATTTTGTGATTTTACAGCTCTCATTTGGTAGCGTGGTTCTCAAGGGAACTCAATGAATAAGGGATTCATTTTTGAGTGTTACTCCCCTCTTTCCCTGAGCCATTTCCTAGGGCCTTCTACTCCCTTTTGCCCTTTCTCCCCATGCGTTATCCCCGGAAAACAACCCCTCCTATCTCGCTGCGCATTCCAAACGAGCCCAACCCACCCGTCAAAAAGTACGCGATCCCATCAAACAAATGGCATGATTAAACTCGAGCCATCCATTCATACATGCATGCCGCCTATTCTCCGCGCTCTCTCTCTCGCTCTGGTAGACTTCGTTCTCTCCTTCATTCAGGAATGTCATCTCTTGTCGCCTTCTATCGCTCCCGCTCTGCCCATATTTCCTTCACGTCACTTATTTCACTTTTTCTCCTTTTAATCCCCTACTCAATCTGCACATTCTGAAGACCTGTTTCCGTTCTCGGACAGTAGGGTTTTTCAATTCCGGAACTATCGGAAGTTCTTTTTTTGCACTGCCCTTAATTTATACAACATTCCCAATGTCCGTAATATTATGCAGCCCAGAAGCCACCCACAGTTGACTTCGTTGGATTATGATTAGTTTTAGTGCGCCCCTGTCCGCCACATAACGTTGATTACTTGCCATGTATTTATCTAAATTCACGTATTTTTTCCAAGACACTTTTGATAGTTCTTGTTGAAATGCCATCTGAGGGTATGGATGATTTTTTTTCTTGTTTTTGACGACTTTAAGAGCTCTGTTTACAAGTTAAAGAAAGCTTTGAGTAATTTGTTTTTCACTTTTTTTTAAATCCTGTTGTGGTAATTTGAACTCCTTATTCCTCGTACCTCAACATCGATGCTGATATACTCTTATTTAGTGTCGTTTATATAATTTTGTCAATAACCTTGGTGAATTAAAGCCTTCTGTACAACAAAAAAAACAATTATCGTTGAAAAAGTCAAATTCGGTTAAACTTGCATTTGTTCATTTAAATTTGTGTCTAATCTTGATTATAAAGTATCTCTCTAGAACGTGAAAAATGTTTCTCATTTATTTTATAGTAATTTCAATGCTCGTAATAATCATAACACATGCCCTGAGATGGTGATATGATATTTACCGAGTACGAATGTGACATATACATTTTTTTTTCTCTTTTCTGAAAGCGCTTACCTTGTTTTGGTCGTCAGAACAATTATTTAAACACTCAAGTGTATCATGTGAGGCGTTAATTTGCGTTACTAATTTCAAGTTCGCAGCTACACAACTTTGATATTCTCAAGTGATGTCACGCGACCTCTGAGCGAACGGGCTTAATTCCTGCTCAGGATTGGCTCAAGATTATATAGTACATTGAGAATATCTTCTGTGACTGTGTCCGAGCTGATGTTGATTCCTTCCTCCAGATATATTTGTGGTAATATTTGATGATCTGCGACTAGGTTGTAATACGCATTGTATCTGCCCCCGCTGCATGATGTTTTCTATGTTTATTTCGAAAGTCTCCCGATGGTGGATTAATTTCGCAAATGGGTGACGCGTCTGCACCGCGAGAATCGCGGCTTGTGTATTTGGGAGTGCAATCCGTGGCACGGGACGTGGGGAGTGGGAATATGGGAACGATAATGAACTCCTTTATCCTTGCATGACCGGTGACGCCACCTGATGTTACGCCTCAAGTGACTGTTTTTGTCTGATCAAATACTGGTGTCGCCGCTAATGCCCTTAAAATGTCCGTGTGAGTTTGAGTTGCTGCCCTCGCTCTAAAATCACTACACCAGCTAAAGGTCATTTTGAATGCGCTGTAAAAATTACATCTCTACGTATTTTTAACTAAAGTTACTGATTACCACACTTTTTCATTTTTAGCTCAGTATTTCTTCTCCATCTCTTCATTCCAGTTGGAGCAACAAATCTTTCTTTCTTGTTTCCAATTTACTAAAAAAATGCCTCTTTTGCGTTCCTCAAAGGAACCGCCTTTTCAGACTTCTTTTAGTATCGTCTAAAAACCTACTTTCTTCCTCAGTGGTACCCCACTATCCTCTGTTTATATCTCTTCATGTCTACACTGTTTTACCCTCTTATTTGGTCATCCTCGCACCCCATCTTACCTTATTCGTCATCCTTCAAACCCGCATATCGTAAGGCCATGCATATTACCTTTCCTGGAAGGTCTATCCCATGATTGCTTTGCTGCAGCTCTTCAATTCATTCTCCTTCAGCTAAATACTATATCCTTTCGTAAGTTTTCCTCTTTACGTCTGCCTTAATATGCTTCACGCATGATCTTCAGTCTTCGTCAATTATTCCTCCCATTCGTTTTCCTCCCGTTATTGTTTTCAGGAGGCTATCATGTCTCGTAATGTTTCCGATGAGGTCCCTCTTCCACTTCGCAGCTCACATCTAGCATTTCCCCCCCTAACTTTCTTAATACTTCGTGGGCGATTCTCTCCGTCATTTTGATTTCCATTATTAATCTGTATCGCCTCATTACCGTTGCTTCCAATCTTCGTCTTGCAATTGGTAACGATTGCCCGGAAGAACGAAAGATTCAGATTCTCGCACCGCTTTACGGAACGATCGAGACTTGACGAAGAGATCGAGCAAGTGCGCCCAGCCAAATGGTGCAGATTTTGATGAATGGAGTCGTTTCTGAAGGCCGCGTGAATCAAGTCCTCCCCCCAACCCCACCGTGCATCTCGGACAATGGCGACGCGTCGCGCGGACAAGCGAAGTGGCGAGCTGTGGTCGCCGGAGGCAAAGCCGCTCGTCTGTTGTTTTGTGCTCGCTTGTATGGAGGTCTGCATTTTTAGCCCTTCCGCGTTTTCGGCTGACAGAATCCCTTTCTTCGCCCATCGCATGTTTCTCTTCCTCTCTCACTTGCGTTTTTGTCCTCTCTCTTTTCTTTCATTCCATCTCTGCTCTTCCTCCCTTACTCGCCTTTCGTCCCTTCCCGTCGGCCCCCGCGGCCCGCCCATTCCCATTTTTAGACCCCCGGCCGGCCAACGAACTGCGTTGTGTGTATGTCGTCTCGCCGCCTTTTCTCTTTCTCCTTCGTCCCTCTCATTGTTTTATTTTGGCATCCCCATTATTTGGCCCTCTCTCGCCCGCCCACGCCTCTCATGCTTGTTTCCCCTCTTTTCAAGTCGATTCTCGCGTGAGAGTCTCGATGTTTGTGTAGTTGTAAAATACATATATACTAACGGTCCCTCTCCATTGTGAGCATATCTGTAGTGTAGTGCATGCTTGTGAGACTTCGCCTTGTGAAAAGCATTAGCGATTTATGCTAATGCATAATTAGTCGTAGTTACACTAACTTTAGGGTATAGTGTAATGCATGTTGGTGACTACTCACCCACTGCCACTCACCCCTGAGGTGGCTTGCAGGGTATTTTATAGATGTAGATGTTTCTGCGTTCGAATGGCTCGACGGGCAACCCTGATTGTTATTATTATTAATATTCTACCAGACAAGCTATGTTTTGATGGACCGTTCCCACTTAGTTTTTCTCTCTTCAAACGTCTCACTTCTCACGCTAGGAGTAAATAAAAATGCAAAAGGTATCTATCGAGTTAACGGTTTTCTCGATAATTGCCAACGGCCAGGCAGACGTATGTTTGATTAATGAACTGACAGAATTAAAAGGGTGTGAATATGCCTTCAAATATTGTAGAATTCCATTCTAATAAACATATTCATGAAAAAATGCATTGACCATAATAATTTTAATAATATTTAATTTGATTTTAAGTTCCTACTATCATGCAAAGAGCACGATCATAATGTTCTCTGGTTATAAAACAAATTTTAAATTGTTGGTAGTGCTGGGGTATGCCTGCAAGGACAGTGAAATGCTGAAAATGACTCTGGCTACCTAGCTTGTGACGCTATACACTTTGGGTTATGTGACACGTATTTACTAGATGTCTCCGCATAATGACCTCAAGGGTGTAATAACTTGTGCTGACGATCCATTAAATGAAGTTTGGTATAAATAACTCTTCTCCAAATTGAGTTTGAATTGATTTCCCGGCATGAAGCAAGAAGCCTATTCGTACCTTCCTCCTTCTGTTCATTATGCTAGTTTGGGTCATATCTCTCTCGCTTGGAGTATCTCAATTTAACTTTATTTGAATATCTCGCTTTCAGTCTCCTAGGGTCGACCTAAGGGATACGATACGTTGTAGTATTCAAGATACGGTTCGACGAGTCTAATAAGCATCTTCGCATCTATTCTATTTGAATCGCTCATCTCTTACAATACGATAAATGCTCTTCCCCTATTTCTGCATTTTACTCTCTTTAATCAGACCCTTTTCGTCGGCCTCCGTTGTTTTACCCTGGACGCTCGTGAGTTATGTTTCACGCGTCATCGAATCAAAAGAGTTCTTTTGTGCAAGTGATGCGTGTGAAGCAAGCTTGCATGTAATTTGAGGACCCCTCTGTCATGGAATTAAAATCCTTCCTCCTGTAGAATTTTGTTCAATGTTTAATGAAGCTTCAACCAACGAGAGGAGACTTGTCTCTGGAATTGTGAAGGAAATCTTGTGCAATGGACTCCCCATCCCTCATATCCGTAGTTTCTTTCTTCAATGTCTTCCTTTGCCCCTTTTTCATTATGGATGTTCTCCCTAATACGTTTCAGTGTATGAACAGTCGCGCACATAACTTTCCCGTTCTCTTCATGGAACTATCTCTTTGCCAATAATATTGCTTCATTCTAGGGTTCAAGCTAATTTCTTCTCGCTTTTCTTTGTCATATTTTCCCTTCTTTTCTTCGAAGCTTCATTTCCCATAGCAATCTCCCTTATGAACTTAACTGCTAAATACTTTTCTCCACCAGAATACCTGGGCGGTTTGTGACGTCTACTGCGTGCTGTAGTTTATACCTTCCGGCCTAAATGTTTATTCTAGCCTGTCTACGTCGTCAGAGTCTCATCAAATGTCCCGCTTTATGGTAGACGAAGTGTATGGTTTCTTCGCTTTCACTTGCAAGTCTGTGTTGTGAAACGTGGCATGGCCCTAAAGCGTGAGGGAAATGGTGTAACCTCCGCACCCTCCGTCGGCCGAATTAGAAGCGGGCGATAGAAAACATGTTGTTGACGTGATATATTTAGTTTAGAGTGGTGGTTGAGGGAGCGTGGTTGCCAAATTCCAATTGGAAGCTACACTCTCCCTCCTTTAACTCACGTTTCTTATATCTCTCTCGCTCCCTCATCTCAAGGCGATTCTGTTTGTGCTCGCGGGAAGGAGAAGAATGTTGCTTTTTTGTAGTCGTCCCGTCTTTATTGAGACGTCAGAGTGCGGGAATGCGTGCAAAAACCGTCTCGGAAAAGCCGGCGAGGTCGTTGCTCCCTCCGGAAAGGGACTCCTCTAATATGGTTCACTGAATTTAATAGGGATGCACTCTCCGTCGACGAAGTGTGTGTAAGTCAGTGCGGGTAATTTCAGTTTCCAGTCCCGCTCCAAGCTCAGTTCGGCGTTTCTTTTCCTTTTCATTGTATCCCGCTGGGATGAATTAACTCCGCCTGGACAGTCTTTTTTAGAATCAAGTTTCGTTTTATTTTCGCGTTGTGGGAGCTTTTAGTGAGCCCAGCTTGTCGTCGGTAGGGGCATATAGCTAGCTAATTTCATGGTACATTACGCTATTTCGTCAGGTTTTTTTGCTTGGGCAATTTCTGCACGTTTAAAAGTCCTTGCTTAATGAAGTCAACATAGACATTCTGTAAGCCCAATGGAAGAGTGTCGGGTCTGGACATTGTTTCTCGTCGATGTTTTTTTTTGATAGATAGGTATTTCTTATACACGATGGTTACTCCCACCTCCATTACAGCTGGAGGAAATTGGGAAAAGTCAGAGCAGGTAGTTGGAACTGGTAAAGTTGAGGAAGGGGATGCTAAAGATCGTGATAAAGGAGAGGATTTTGGATAAACGTGAAATGGGAAGAAAGCCAATAGGTTTTATGGATGGGATGAAGGGAGATGGGACGCATGCCTACTGAAAAATGAAATCATGTGAGGAAATAGCAACCCGTGGTTATTCGAAGATTAGTGTAGGAGGTCTTGGTCTCCATATAAACCTACATCAATCGGTAGACTACCTCTAATAATTGTAAAGGTGAATAGGCATTTATTACTGGGAAGTTTAAATATGACCTTGCAATGGAAGAATTTGATGTACCTACCTGTCCAAAAACCTACCAGTCATTTGGTAGTGCTCTTACCGAATCTCATTTAACTCATTTGTTGAAAGATGTCATCCTAAATTTGTTGTACAACTTCGAAGTGTAAGATGATAAGTTATTGGTGCATACATGTCGAAATCGATCGGTCAATAAATTGAGTGTTGAATCGTACACAGCGCATCTATCTTCGCAACGTGGGAAGACCGCGTATGAACACGAAATGGAAGCGAGATAAGAGAAAGATTCGATGAAGGGAGGAGTGCCAGCGGATAGAGGCCTTGAACCACTGAAAAAGGTATAGCAGGCTAGCGCGAGGACATAGATACATCTCCAACGACCGCGACTTCTGAAGTGATCTATTATTAACAGCCGATCCTCTGAAGCCATCAATCGTTAGCTTCGCCATGATCGCGCACCGCCCAGCAAAATTCCTCTGCCGCGAAGCGCTGTCATTAAATATCTAACGCGGTCGATCCGAGGGTGTTCATAAATTATTGCCAATGGGTCTCGAAGTCACCCCGAGTTCCCCTGTCATTGAAATGAACCGTACTCCACGATGTGTGGCGGAGTGGGAGATCAGTTAGCAAAAAGTGTCTGCTGGCTTAATTTTTCTGACAGAGGAATCGTAAGTGGATGAAACGGATTTGAAGAAGGAAAACTCGTACCACATCTGCAGTTGGTTATTACTGATTCGAACTTTGCTGAACTTTCATATTGCTTTTCCTCGCCTAATTTTTCTCATCTTTCAAACCTACGATTCATGATTGATATTCTGGTAGCAGAAGAAATGGAATCCTGAAGTGCATCCTTTCAGTTCAGTAAAACCTTCGGCATATGTCCAACATAATTATATTTTTAAAATAATTGAATTCATTGAAGAAATTAATGATAAGTTCAAGTTATGGCATGTAGGCAGCATTGTTAAATGTTTCACTTAACCGAAAATATCCTAGTACATATAAGTATATGTTACTAAAGCAGCGCATCTTCGCTGACACCACGATTCAACCTAAAAATGCTACATTCAGTCGGCTGAGGTAGATTTAAATAGAAGAGAGTAAAAATCCTCTTGTTAAAGAGAGTAAAAATCCTCGGCGAAGGCCTCTTTTTTTCTCACGCGATGTCTTTCTTTATCACAGAATACGTCCATCGTCTCTTTATTCTGCCCATAAAATATATTCCTATCCTTCTCCTACCCCGCTTACCCTACGTCCTCCCCTCTATTACAGCCTTCAGCATCCATCCGCCCCTCATTAACTGTTCCAATCGCCTACTCTGCCTCCTAATCTCTTCCAAAATTTTCCCCTCTTCACCCTCCACAGCTAGCACTTCCTCCTTTGACTTCCTTACCGTCCACCTCACTTTCTCCATTCTCCTCCGCACCCACTTCTCAAACGCTTACAGCCTGTTCTCGTCCACCTCTCTCAGAGTCCACGTTTCTGCACCGTACAACGCCACACACTACACTGTAAAGGGGATGAACTGATTTTCTACAACTTGATTGGCTCGGATCTGAATATGGAATTTGTGTTGATACTGGATGATTTTGGTGAACTAGGTCATCAGTAGTGAATGAACGTGGGCCGTCGGATGATTTAAAATACAGCCAGCAGGAACTACAGCGACGCGAACACCTGAAATGCGTAATGGGATCTTTCGTCCTCCGTAGGTGGCCGAAATCATACATCATCCCCGAAGGTTCTCTCCGGCGGACGTAGCAAAGTAGCTGCATCAACGGGAAACATTTAAAGGGAATTTATGACGACTCTCCATCCCTGCGCCGTGATACGGGAACCTGCCTGAGGGCGAAGATGGTATGGCTGGATGTGTTCGGCGCAAGAGGCCGTGAGGTTAAGAGCGCCACCGAAGCAGCCCAACGTCTCCTTCCACTTCGCGGGGATTTATTGCGGCGGATACCCGCGAGATGCCCGGGACCTCCGGGGGTGTCTCGTGCTCTGTATATACGGCGAAGGAGTCGGCAGCTGGCCCAGGGAGTGAGGACAAGTTTTAATTACGGCGAGGTCCGCGGGGAGTCTGGAGGGACAGGACCGGCCACCGGAGCGGGGGACGGCCGGGGACCCCTGCCGTGACGCGGTGGGGAGAAGGCGAGAGGTGGAAGATAAGTGGGAACTCGCCGGGAAGGAGGGCAGATGGGGGTGTCTCGAGGCGGGAAATTGCATGCTCTTAGGGGGGGAAGGTGGCGTACAAACTTACGGCGTGTTGCGCGTAATGTTTTCCCTTTAGTCATCGACCTTCTCACGTGCGCTGTGGGAAGGGAATGACGAGTTAATGCTCCCTCCCCTACTCACACGTTCAGGACTCAGTTCATGCCGGCACCGGTTCCTGGAAGGATATCCCCATGCGTCACCCGCGCCAGCCGCCACGCCGCGAAAGACGGCATGCGCTGCATCAGCTTCCGACCTCGACGACGGATTTACTCGACCTCGGAGTTGACACCCTTGTTGCCGGATATCGAAACGAAGATCTGCAAGCGTGTCCGATTTCTTGACTTTCCTGTCGTTCTTCCTAGTGTCACAAAAGTGTGGGAGAAGAGCACGTCTTCCCATCGATGGCATGAATTCTCGGTTCGCGCATGGGGATTTAAACGTTTGAGTCCCTTTCGGAGTTCATGCTGACTCGGGTGTCTCACCTTAACAAACTCCATCGATTTAATCGATCGATATTCGAAATGTAGCCGATGTCCCTCGATCGAATTTCTAAAAATGTAAACATTTTATATTATATTTTATTGATTAATTGATGTTCTTATATACATTGATAAAATTACGTTTTCTTTTAATTCTACCTGACGCGAAACAATCCGTTTGGTCGAACATTTTGCGAAAAATATTGACGGAGGAATATCGATTGTTGGTTTGTTTTATCGGAAGGAATAATGTCTGCCATAGCCTTTAGTTACATTTCACATCTCTTATACTAAGCAAAAACAGCGGATGGTTGCCCGATGGATTTGATTAACATTTGATTTCATTGGGAGTGTCTCAGGATCAAATTCAGGGGATGCCAAGCTAAACATTGGGTCTGTGATTTCGTGGGTGCCATTAGTATGTCAAAACCAATCTCGGGGTTGATCAATGCGTAAGATAACGTGATGGGAAAGCTGAGGTAGCTCAGGGAAGTATTCTCCCCACACTCCGCCCTAAATGTGTATGGATTTCACACGCCGTTCGCCAGGCTTATTGCGCGCTGATCCCTAACCTCACCAATCAAGATGCTCTTCAGATTGGAAACTGCACGTACGGTTTATGCAAAAAGCTATTCGAATAAAGTTTTTTTTTCGAAATTACGGCGCATGCGTACTTGTGATGGTTTAGGTGTCATTGGTTGGACGTTTAAATGAAGAATGATCCTCCATTTACTGCTGTGCGTGTATTTTCGTATCCGCATCTGCATGGTTGCGGATTTTTATTTTTCATTTTTATTTTGTTTTATCATCAGACAAGAGAGCCATTTGCTAACACATTTGGATTTTTGAACGTTAGGGAATTGGGATAGAGATTTTTTTAGCTAGGAAATGGGGTACCAATGCGTGATAAATGTAGCAGTAAAACACATGTGATGGGTGTTGCTACCGTGAGAAGGGAAGGGAAAAGAGAATTTCTGGTAGCATAATGGTAGGCTGGAGATGTGAATAGCTTTAAAAATCAATGAAGACGAACTTCTTTTTTATGAAGTAGTTGGTAAAAAGCTCCCAGAGGCTGTGAAGGGGAAACAGAAACTCAAAAGTCGTAAAAAAAGTTCTACATCTACGAAATACCGTGCAAGCCACCACTAGGGTGTGTGACACGGAGTGATTTCACACCAGGCATGCAGCACTCGTCCCAGCACAAATCAGAACCTCGCATGCTCCACCGGCCGCTAGGCGCAGGCCAAAAAGCAGTCAGGAGAACAGTGTGTAGTCCAAGAAACTGGGAGAGTAATATGTAAATGAACATGCAAACATGCAGAACAATGCTATACACACATCTAGTGGTTAATATAACTAATACTTACTGCTAATTCATGAGTGCTATGAGATGCTACTTCGTTGAGAGAACAAAATAAAATAATGCCGGACATACCAAGCGGTGTTAAGTGTTACTAATGATGTTATGTTATTAAATACAAGTGAAAATTCTACTCTACCTGTTAAAGTGGGAGTTTAATATGATTTATCTATTGCAACTATTATGATCCCTTATTGTACGTGGGAAGAATGAGATTTTAAATCTATCGGTTGTGCAGTGAATTTCCTCTATCTTATTCCTATGATCGCTTCTACCGTAGTACGTTGGCTCTAGCAATATATGTTGAACGTCCGGCAAAAAACTGTCTGCTCCGAACTTGCGAAAATATTTCTGTACAAATTTTCTCTATAATAAACCTGTATTTCTCCCTTCGATCAGTTATAGATTCCCACCCTAATTCCTTCAACAATTCGGTAACACTGCTAAGTTTATCGTAACAAATTTTCACAAATCTTGCTGCTATCCGTTGTATTCGATCTATTTCAGAGATTAGTCCTACTTCATAAGGGTCCCATATGCTAGCGGCAAACTCCAAGTGAGGTCTCACGAGTGAAAAATAACATCGCTCTTTAACTTTCTGGTCGCACTTTCCTAATACTCTTTTAACAAATCCCAAAATGCGACTAGCCTGTCCACAGATTTCCCGGACGTGTTTCCCCCAAAACAGGTTCTGAGTAAGGGTCACACCTAAGTATTTAACTGACTCTACATTTGATAATTTGGTTTGATTTATTGTGTACGTTTCTTTCGCCGAGTTATTCTTTTTCCAAAAATTCATAACAACGCACTTCTAAAATTCAATTCTAACTGCCAAGTATTGCACCATTCAGTTATAGCAGTTCGTTTAAAGCATGTGATGATGTGCATAAAATGCTGATAAAATGCAATAATTTTGAATTAATCTTGTGTAGCTGTATATAAAAAAGCAGGAATGTACTTAATTTTTTTATTTCTCTTTCCAGGTGAGTATTGTCCTCTTTGCCTGCCCTTTACTGCGTGGAAATGAGTATCACTGCTTGTAAGTATTGGAAAAAGTACTACCTCCCTTTTTATGCTGGCTTCTTTGCAATTTCCCCTGAAAAGATAAAATTTTTTACCTTCCACAATAGGCCATTTGAATGATACGTTCCCGTATACCGCATTCGAAATCGGAATTGAACGACGGAATTTCAGATTTCTAGATTTGTTAAGGGAGGAGGGAAGATGGGAAAATGTTGATACTGGCAACGAAATTTGAGGACATGTTAAGGTAACAACTTGAAATTAAAAACATTAACTTTGTGACATTAACATTCAACTAAAAGTTTTGTATTACGTGACCCGGGTTTCAACGTATGAACGTCATTTTCTGGTACCTACCTCGACGTTGTGCGTCAAAAACCCGGGTCATGTTGTGATATACATGTTTTAATGGAATCACAAAGTTACTGTTTTTGGTTCCAATGTACATTGGTTACGTAAATCTACGTCATAGTCTACCAATTAGAGTAACGACTTGTTGAAACGACGGGGGTGAAAGAAGGAAGTAGGTATGTTAGTTGAGGTAGTTTGAGCGAGATATTTCCCTAGTCATAATGGAGACCATATTCGAGTTTTATTTTTTAATTTCAGCGTCTGTAAGAAGCATGAAGTAAATATTGTAGCATTTATGGCGCAAAAATATAGCTATATATAACAAATATTATCTATAAATAAAAAAATATAAAGACAAGTCTAACTTGACTCATTTTTTCACGCCGTGCAGCCAAAAAGCCTTCAAAACAGCAGGTTTTTTGCATACGGTTAAAATTACTGCAGTAATATATTAATTTTTATGAATAGTTGAGAAAACATACTTACTACACACAGTTTTTTGTCGAAATCTAGTTGTTATAAAGTCCTAATATTTTCAATATTCTCCCTCTGTAGCGCACAGCCGTAATCTATCCCATGTAAAACAGCTTGTATTTTCAGGCAAATTGCTCGATAAGTAGTTCGCCAAGGGGTTTATATTTTGATATGATCATTGGAAAGTTGGGAGTTTTTTCTTTAAAATTTTGTCAAATTCATCAAACTCAACGTGAAATGATTTTCCGCTCTAACTTCCTTAAGCGCACAAGAGGATGGAGAATAATGAGAATTTTGGACGGTATGTAGGTAGGGTGGCGTAATATAGAGAGAGTTGAGAAGGGGTTCAATTTTGGAAAAATGGGTAGTTTTGTGAAGGAAACATTGGAGAAGACCCCACACTCAGGTTATTTGTAGACGGGACTGTCCGAGGACTCATTTGTTAAAATACCAATCATGGTTTTGTCTTCCCTAAAATATCCTCCCTAATCAATTCCTATCTCGATCTATCGTATTAAATTCAATCCTGCTTGCGTCTTGTTAAATAGAAGGGCTCGGCGTCCTCATCGGTCTGTGCCTGCTTTTTTGTATGCTCCCCTCCCGGCCAAGTATGGACGCTCCTTGTTTGCTCTCCCTCTCAGTCGATTCCTATCGTCGCTTTTATATCCGAATTTATTTTTACGCCCAATAACGCCCTCCCATGCATAATAATGAGATCTCGAGAGTCCCTCGTCTTGTGAACTGTCTGCGACGAGCGTATAGTTATTGTGTCTGCGGACGTGGCGCCGTCGTGCGGTATTTCTTCGGAGCTCCCGCAAGCCGGAAGACAGGGTCGGGTCATCAACATTCATCTTGTGCGGATGTCCGTGAATTCTGTCATGCGTATTTTGAATTTTCCTGTTTATTCATCTTCCCTCGTCTCCGTATGTCACCTTATTTCATTCACGTTTCGCGTCGCTACTGTTTATTGGCCCTTACCTCTTAAAAAATCTTACTTAAATAGTGTTAATGTACATTTCTGTACCTTTGAACGCGGATATATCTGGTACACGAATGCTACAGCTGAATGTCAACGAGCTAAAACTTCTTTCTGTCGAATTTTCAAAATAGAAAGTGCTATCAATTACTGTTGTGTTCTTTGCACTTTCAGTCGAATTTTCAAAATAAAGTGTTATCAATTACTGTTGTGTTCTTTGCACTTTACGTATGTTTATTTTCTGTAACTCAAAAATTTTCATCTGAAGCATTTGTCAGTTCCCGAGGCACTAAGCTCTCTTGAAGTTTGACTGTATTATTTCTCTTTGAAGATGGTGAGTTGCACCGAAAGGAAGATAAGTGCTCCAAATTACATGTGAGTAGAGAATGCTGCTGGAGGAAATTGGAAGGAGGCAGAGTAGGTGGTTGGAACGGGTAATGAGGGGCGACAGGATGCTGAGGGCTGTTATTTGAGTGGAGGATGTTGGGTTAGCGTTGAAGGTGGAGAAAGAGAGTAGCTTTTATAGATGGGATGAAGGAAGGTAGGACGTTTGCCGAGCAGAAGACAGAAATAATGAAAAGATGTAGGCGCCTGCGATTTTTAAAAAGGGAGGCAGTGTTTCGAACCCAATTGAACCAGCCCATTCTAATAAGTAATCCAATATTGTAACAAACGTAGCCTACTGGACAGTCTTCTAATTCCACCCACACCGACCCTAATTGCTAGATTACCTCTGATAATACGAATAATTTCGTACCATAGGAGACATATTGAGGTATAGAGGAGGTAATGCTAAGCTGCTTCGCATGTACTTGAAATGAGTGCTACTTAACAAAGGTGGAGAGATAACTATTGAGGACAGCCGTAAAGCAATACGGGTGAGAATCCCCGTGGTGACGTCTCGCAATCGAATTTTCCTTCTTTTTTTCTTCCCCCATTCCTTAAGGTCGGCCTCACGTGGTATACGTCTGTGGAGGAGGTCCGGTTCATTAGGCAGCTGGTCCGTCTCTGGAGGAGATGGGCGGTCCTCCCCTTGTGAGGTGATGGAGCACAGGGGCGGCTTATGTCCGGGTGTCGGTCGCACCCTTCTTTTCGATGTCGTGTGGGCGGCTGGGGTTTCTTGGTAGTCATGTTTGAGGGCCAGATAACGTTGGAAAAAGGTTCGAAGTTTGGCGAACGTATCTGTGAGGGTATTTGTTTCCCATTCCCTGCTGGCGTGAAAATTTCCTTCGGGGAATTGGGTTGGTATGGTAGTCTGAGTGCTGGTTTCCAATTCCGAGAGACCTGGTTTGAATCTCGACAATGACAGATTTTTATTGAAATCCCAGCACTTCTGAGGTGCTGTGTGGAGAGTCCTGCGAGTGGAGTTCATTGTCCGTCAGATAGGACGTAATGCTGTGAATCCATTGGCTCCTTTCGTTAAGAGTACACTGAATGTTACGCAGAGTTCTCCTTCACCTTTCCTTCATTTCCATAAAAATTCTTCCCTTATCTACTGTGGCATTTTTCACCCATTTTTTGGCCAAATTCCCCTCTTTGGACAGTTTCCCCTCTGCGGACTGTTTTCCCTCCGGACTTCGCCGAAGGACTTGTTAGCGTGCTAACGACATGTGCGCCAACGACGGCCAAAATGCCTACGACTCCAAAATGCAGCGACTCCTGCCAGCGACTTCTGCCACGCCTTTAGCCGCTCCTTTCCCTCGCCAGGTCCTGCATCGTTTATATAGCCCCTAAAGTGAGGAAGGATTCCAAAAATGCGGTCATTTAGACCAAGGCACAAAGGCTGTGATCCTGTATTCTGCGGCCGAAGCCAGAAAACAGTTCCTGGCCCTCCAATTAAAACCTGCCACCCTATCTATCACCCATCCCATTATTTCCTCCCCTCCAAGGCTGCCAATCGCCAACATCCTGAGCTTACCCATTACACCTCGTCCTTGTCGACAGACCCCCTCCTCAGCTGACTCATCTCTGAGCTCGCCCTCTATTGCTGTCGAGACGTCATTTTTGTCATTTTTGTACTTAAAGAGAAGCTCAACCTCTCGTACTTGTATATTTTAATTATTTTCCGACTGGAAACTCTCATTACGGTCGCCTGGCACTCGACCTATGGGTAAATTGCTTGTAACTTGGTTGGTTCTATGCGTGAAATATATTGATAGTTTAGTTATTGATTGATAATACTTGTGTTTCGTTCGATTTTCTCATTTGTCCCACCCGAGCTTGGAAAGAGTTTGTTTTTTTACGGGTGTTATCGGCGAGAAAATCTACTCCATTCTCCCGATAGCGCTTCACTACATACCCAACTATTCTCAAGTATTTATACTTTAATGCATCTTGGTGACTAGTCACCCCCTGCCACACACCCTTGAGGAGGCTTGCTGGGTATTTTGTAGATGTATTATTAATGGCGGAAATAACCTCAGTTTTCAATGTTTTTGGGCTTTCCCGACGAATGGAAAATGCACTTTTCTCGGGTTTCACACCGGGTTTCACACCGGGTTACGCTATCAGGTTCCGTTTCAATATCATTGATATTCTTCTAGCTGGTCGGTCTTTGCACTGTCCCTACAATGGCATTCCCTTTACGGGGTCATATTTTCACTTCCTAAGCATAACTTTTCAGGCCCGCCATTATGTTTATTCTCCCTTTTAATTTATTTTACTCTCTCATGTTATCTAATATTCTCGTATCCGTTCTCATTCCTCCTCCGCGCTCCCCAGCGTTTCCCCCTCAATCACTTTCTTCAATATGCCCTTCTGTCTCAACATCCTCCATTCATATTTCTGCCTTCCCTAAATCTCCGCCACCTACCTCCTTTCCACCATGTCTAACACTTTTTTGTTCGTCTTCCTCGCTACCCAGCCCACTCTCTCCATTATTCTTCACACCCACATCTTAAAAGCCTCCAACCTGTTCACATCCTCATTCCTAAGGACCAGGTTACCGAAAAAATGAGCACTACGTTTCATATTAGAATTTTTCCTATCTTTTCTTTTCGTTTGGCAATGTATGGTTCAGAAAAATGGACCATGACCACTGCAGAAGAAGAGTTACTTAATAGATCGGAAAGGAAAGTACTGAGAAAGACTTTTGGTGCAGCAAAGGAAGGCGGACAGTGAAAAATACGGAGTGACAGAAAACTGGAGGAACTCTACGATTATCCTAATATTCATTCATTCATTAGAATAATCTCCCGGTTAGAGATAGGTTTTAATAAAAGTCAGAGAAAATCCTCCAGTTTTTTTATAAGTGCAGGGCCCTATCTACCTCTGGTATTCATCCTAATATAGTCTCAGAAATTGAGAGTAATAAATTAAGTTGGTTAGGGCATGTTGAGAGAAGGCCGGAAGATAAGGGTGGCCAAAAAAAATATGCCTAGGACATCCATGTGGTGCAAGATTGAGACACAGATCACGGAAAAGATGGTTGGATGATGTTGAGGACGATCTGAGAAAGATGAGAATAAGAAAATGGAGAACGCGTACAGAAGATCGTGAAGACTGGGCTAATATTGTCGGAGAGGTCAATGCCCTACAACGGCTGTAGCGCGGAGTAAGTAAGTTTCTTTTCGCACATTTTCGGAGTCCCTGTCACCTACTCCTTTCTCTTCGAAAGAGCTTCCTAGGCCTGAGCAAATCTACATTTGATGCCACCACAACGGTATTCATTTTCCTCCGAAGTACTACCAAGGTACGTTAACTAACACGTTAACTTCCCACTTCGAAAACTTAACACTTAAACTTCCCACTTAACAAAGCTAACACGTTAAATTCCCACTTCGAAAGTGTATACACTACAGACGATACTCCATGTTATTTAGACATTTCATTCACTGAGGAACCGATGAAAGAAATCACTATTCAATGTGATGGGATAACTAAACAGCTACAGTCGATCAAAAATAGTAAATCTCCGGGTCCGGAGGGAATACCCGCGCGTGTCCTCAAGGAATTAGCGCCACAGATCGCACCGTTCTTAGACATAATATTCAAGAAGTCATTGTCTGAAGGAAAGATACCAATAGACTGGAAAATTGCAAACGTTACACCGATATTCAAAAAGGGAAACAGACATGACCCAGGGAACTATCGACCAATTTCATTAACGTCTATTATAGGCAAGATACTCGAACATATCGTCGTTAGCAATATCATGACGTTCCTGGACAGTCGTAACTTCCTTCATGGCTGTCCGCACGGCTTTCGGAAAGGTAGATCATGTGAAACACAGCTCGCGCTCTTTCTTCATGACGTTCTCAAATCTGGTGAATCGAAAACACAAGTGGACGCATTATTCCTAGATTTTAAGAAAGCTTTCGACACGGTACCTCACAACAAACTTTTATACAAATTACAGTCATGCGGCCTAAACGAAACAGTAATAAACTGGATACGCGACTTTCTGAGTGATCGTAAGCAAAAAGTAGTTCTTGACGGAATTAGCTCTGATGTAGTTAAAGTGACATCAGGTGTCCCACAAGGAAGCGTAATCGGCCCCCTTTTGTTCATTATATACATAAATGATCTATGCTCTCGAATTAGCAGTAAAATACGTTTATTTGCTGACGACGCTGTCATCTATCGCGAAATTAATGATCACTCTGACTTTGAAATTCTATCATCGGATTTAAACAACGTTCATGTGTGGAGCCAAGAGTGGGGACTCGAACTTAATCTGAGCAAATGTGCGGCGGTACATTTCTTTCGGAGGTCGTCCAACTATCCCCGTGTATATGCTGTGGATGGCGTTAATATAAAGGCTACAGATGAAGTTAAGTATCTGGGAGTTACGATAACCTCAAACCTATCGTGGGGAACACATATAAGAAATATTTGTGGCAGAGCTCTGAAGAAGCTAGGATTCGTCAAGCGTATTGTGGGAAGATTCTCAGATGAAAAAGTAAAAGAGAGGTGCTATTTCGCACTCGTCCGGCCACACCTTGAATATGCAGCAAGCATATGGGATCCGGTGCAGAAAGACTTAATTCGGGAACTTAATAAAATACAAAGGAAAGCTGCGCGATTCGTCAAAAACTGCTACGGGCGTACAGACAGCGTTACGCAGATGCTAAACGAATTAGGCTGGGAGCCGCTAGAGACTCGGAGGCTGCGCGCTAGGCTTAGATTACTTAAGCAATTGAGAATAGATATCTTTCAGAGCGACACGGAGAACATCATATTAGAACCCCACTATATTTCCAGGTCCGACAGAAACGATAAATTAAGAGAGATATTTTGCCGAACGGATAGGTATGGGAATTCGTTTTTCCCCCGAACAATAAGGGACTTTAATAAATGCAAGGCGTAATTTCATAGAGCGTTTCCTTTTTATATGTAAACGGCTGGTGTCCTAACACGCCACACGCCTATTGAGGCGGCTTGCGGGGTAGTATGTAGATGTAGATGTAGATGTTAATTGTTCCACCCGCTATATCTGATTCCCTTCCACCTTTATATTCCGCCCCGCATTCCTACTTTTGAAAAATCCCATTTCCATCGCGTGATTTATCTTGATCTTGTTCATTTTACTCTCCCTCAAACGCATCAATGATTGAAAACTCGAGGCTGACTGGCTAACTAACGCTTGGTCAGTTCCAAATCTGAGTGACTGTTTTAGCTTTTCTCCTTTCATTCCCTTTTTCATGTTAGAGTTTTTATCAGTATTTTTTGCCTCTTCTCACAGCCCCCATCACCAAGTCTCTTTCTTGCGAAAATGCGTCCTTAAGCCCATCCTGGCATGCGAATTTCTTTTGGCCTCCGGGCCGTCGGAGAAGTGAGAGGAGCGGGTCTGGATCTCGGGGAAATTGAGGTGTAAATGGAATAGAAACAGCTTCATTGCTCTCGGACGGGAGTGGTCCCGTGAAATATATTGCGGCGTGTCGCTGCGTTGGATTAGTCGAGCCCCTGGCGCTGGGACGATTCGTCGTTGAAGTACGCATTTCGGGTTTTTACGGGCATTTTGGGGGGCCACCATAAACATGTCCTCGGTAATTCTCACCCTTCCTTGCCCACCATTTCCCTTTTTTTCATGGGATGAAAACCACCCTTAAGTGAAAAGAAGCGGACGAAAGAGAGCCGACCACCTTTGTTTCTACCATTTTGTGGAATGCTGTAAAATTCTAAGGTGCTGTAAAATTCTAAGGTGCTGAAAAAGTGTGTATAGAGCAGTCGAGTCAGTTGGTCCAAATAGTTTCCCTCCTTACTAGGTGATAACGTTTTGAAGGATGTTTTTATTTAAGAGCGTGACAATCAAGGCTGTAAAAGATCCCGATAACTGATTCCTTTGTCTTTCTACTCTTTCTTTTTGTTTACTATTCCTCATTAGTAGATAGCAATCGTAGATTGACTCACATAAATCTTTCCGGAAGTAGCACAGTGTTGCGAGTTCTCGAGGTGAATTAAGTTGTCTGACCGTCGTTTAAAAATTGTTAGCACTTCGCTTGGACCGGTGATGAAGTGTGGATCTTAGTTCATCGTTTGAATATGCCGGGAATTAAATACCCAGCTTCTCAGTAAGTTGTGTGATGTGAATAGGCTGCTGGTATTGGAGAAGTGTCCTCAGAGAAGGATGGAGAAAATTAGTTATGCAGGGTGTGTAAATAAATCCAAGCATGGCAGTGGTACGAGGAGGCTAAATAGGCTGATGACGCTCGTTATTGAAGGCGATAGGATGCAAAAGATCTTGGTAAATCGGAGGAATACTGGATACGCACGGATTAAGGGGAAAAGGATGGCCATTTTGGGTGGGTTAAGGAGAGATTAGAAGCATTAAGAATTGGAGAAGGAAATTAATGAAGGAATAGGGTTTTGTTGATAAATTCAATAATAGAATAAATGAAACCATAACTAGGGAAGCTTAAGAAATCCGCAATCGGTCCTCTTAATTAAAGTATTTAATTACTCTATTCACTGAAAACAAAAGTTGTAATCGAACAATTTTACAATCGTGGAACCGTTATGATGTATCTATATGCATTGGAAATGAAAATTATTTACAATTGGTGAAGAGGCAATGGGGGTGAAGGTTTGCTTAAGGTCGTGATAGAGGGAAGGATGTTGGGCAAGCGGGAAAGGGGAAGAAAAAGAATAGGGTTTGTGGAGGGGTTGAAGAGAAGTAGGACGTACGCTGAGATGAATAGTGAAACATTTTAGGTAGATAAGGCCTTGTACATGTAAAAATGTTGACGATTTTTTTCTCACTTCCATTTAAACCTACCTTAACCGGTAGATAACTTAAATAATAATATTATATGAATCCTGCGCGATAGCCATGTGAGTAAAATGAATATTCGACTTGGCGTAAAGGTAAAAAACCCCATTGTCGTCCACGGGCCAGTGAAGTCGCCATTATTCGAGGGGTCTCAGTGAAGGGGAATGATTGCTGTCACTGATATAAGGTTTAGTGCCGGCTGCTCTAAGTTCGGCTGAGGTGGAATTGGCCGTCCGACACCCCGTCTCCGCAGCCGGGTGGAGCGGGCACTCTCTCGCAAGCAGGCCTTATCGAGCCGCTCGCGTGATGTGTGAGCGCGTGGGCGGGGCCGAATGGAGTTGTTTTTCGTTCCAAGAGGAGAAAAAGAATTATGCCTCCTTTCTGCAGATGTGCCCTGTTTACTCGAGCAATTGCCCCTTTCCTTTGCCAATTTTCGACCGGGAGCCAAGAGAAGGGGAATTCGGGGCGAATTCGCATCAGGACCTTGTTTACCGAAGGGCCGGTAGACCTTGAGAAAAGGGGAAGTGTATTGAAATGGGTGGCCGTGCGTAATTGCTTATTTCACCGACTTTCGATATCGGTGGTTAAAGCTCTTCCTTAAATATTCTCCTGTTTGGGTTGTCCGTTTGTTTTTCGTGAATATTTTTTTTTGCGCTAGAACGTTTTGAGATGTGGGTGTGGAGAAGGATGGAGACATTTTGATCGATTTTAGAACCGCTTGGCATGGTAGGAGAGAGGAGAAAGTTGATGGCATGTTTATGGCAGGAAGTGCAGGTGGACAAGAATTTTATTTAGGGGCTAGAGAATATCGAAGGCCGCTTTAGATAGTAGAATGCTGAGAAGTTAGAGAAGAAGAAGGAAAAAGATAAGAATGTTTGAAGGAACAAATTTATAAAGTTGCTGAGGTATAGAAAAATTGTGAGGTAAGAGACGTTTCAAGGTTTAAAAGTTTAGTGGTCAAGGCCCATTAAAACCTACTAGTAGAGTACTATTGCCTATAATTTCACTCTCCCATTGAGAAAATGCCAAAATTTGTTTTAGCATATCTTCGTGCCCGTGGTAATGATGGTGTTTTCCCATCATAGTAGTTGCTTATTTGTCATTCATAGAACATTCTTCACTCGATAGTCCATTATCATCATCATAGGATATTATTCCTGCTGATTGGTTGGGTATTTGGGCAATCCCTACTTTAACTTCCTCTTTTCGGGGTCTTCTTTTCACTTTCCTGCCCATTACTTGCCCGACATCGAGTCTTTCTGTCGGTCATCTTACCCTCTGCCTCTCCTTACGTCGACCAGAATTCTATATTCTTGATATAGAATATTCTACCCTCTTCCGCTCTTGCCAAGCGTTCTCCCTTCCATCACCCTCTTCAACATTCCCCCACCTTTCAACATGGTCCCATGTTGAATGAATATTGCCTAATTCACTGCCGACTTTCCGCGTGCTGTGGTGCTGAAGTACTTCGTTTTATTTACGTCCGTGATGCATATCGTGCACCTGGGCGCTTGGCGACGTCACACTTTCCGTTATCTCTCCTTCGTCTTGTCGCCTTTTGCCTGGCCCCTCCTCCTCTCTTGGTGTGTCGTGATATATGGAAGGTCCCTTAAGTAAACAGTTTTTTCCGGGTGGTGTCAAATTGCTTTTTGAATGTAAACGTTTTTCGTGGATATCGTTGCACCATTGTCTTGGACAGGAATGTTCTGGGGTGGTGGCCCTTGGAAGTATCATCCTACTTCACTACAGCTTTTAAATTTATGTCGTCGACACGCGTGGTTCAAACATTTAAGTTTTTATTCTATGTTTCTATCAGTTTGTTAAATGAATTTGGAATGGAATTTGTTCTCCATTCAACTGTCGGAAGTAAACTCTTAGTTAATCATTATATGTGACCTCCGCTCCTCAACAAGATATTAAGAAAATGTATGTACTTTCATCAAATGGTCGCTGAGCGCCAGAAAGTCGATATCAGTAAATGGCATATAGCCATAAATGTTTGCCGTCATTGCCTTCAAGGTAATTAACCCCTCAAAAACCTTACAACTATTGGGTCAAAGTTGAAGGGCATTTCGCTACACTATTTCACAATTTATTATTTTAACCCAGCACTGTATGAGGAGCCTAGAAGCCAAGGGGTACAAGTGACATTTTTAGTTTTTTTGAGCGAAGTGCAGAAATGGGTTCCGAAAGTATGTGAAATTGTTGTGGCCAAGAGGTATAAGTGAATGACTGATGGGTGTTGAGATCTAATGGAGTACATTTCATCTATTTCAAGAAACACATTGAACAACAGCAACAAGTTGAACTTAAAACATGAATAACTCAAAACTAACTTTTTGTCACTTGTACCTCTTGGCTTCTAGGCTCCTCAATTATATCCAGAACTGATAGAAGTGATCAAATAAAAGAGATACTATGCTGAACTGATAAGTTCAAAAATTCTTTTTCCACTCCTACCATTAGTAACTACGATGAACGATACAATAGCGCACTTCGTTAGTATAAGTTTCAATTTCGTCCTTGCCCTTTTTCTGTTCCGTTTCCCAATTCCGTAATGGTCTTAGGACGTATAACATGAAAAAGGGAGCCCTTTTTTCATGAATAGTGTCCTAACACCACCCGCCGTACGCCCTCCCGGTGGTTCGCAGAATAGTATGTCGATATAGATGAGCGAATAAGCGCGTCCATCTGGACGGTGCAAGATTTTCCCGGCTAGCGGAACTTGTTTCGCGTGCGGTAATAAACCGTGTCGCTGTTGCTGCACCCGAAAGATCATCGGCAGCTCCGCTCGTTCCGTCCTACAAATTACCCTACGTCAGCGGACGTGTACAGTTTAATCGACCGCCGGGAATTGTGGGCTTGAAAATCCCCGTGACCTCCCTTTTTTACGTTTAAGTTTCCCGACGAGATGCAATAATTGTCAGGCGGGTTTAATCCGTTTTGGCTCGTTTAATTTGAATCGAATGTTGTTTTAACGACTTTTATGGTGTAGAAGAGGACGCAGTCCTTTATTGGTTTAATTTTGCACCGTCCGGAGAAATCACGACAAATGCCCGGATTGGAGCTATTATTTCAATTTAAGGCTAATTGGAAACCTAGCTAAGGAACAACTAGATCGCGCCGATGTTGTTTCGTGATCTCCTTAGCTCAGTAGTGCCACCTTGCAAAAGAGGGTGGTAGTAGTCACTTAATCTGACTTACTTTGTCTTTAGTTATCGAAGAAAATTTTCTGTGTAGCGAGCCTGCCGAATCGTCTGGGAAATGTTTTTGATTTGCGTTATACTAATAATACCCTTATTTCCAATTCTAGACGTGTGTGATGAAATGCGTATCTGAAATGTTCAACGAAGTGTCTTTATCTTTATACAAATTTTAAGAATTTTGCAGATCCGGAGTAAAAATTAATTACTCGAAATGTTACCCCGATTTATGCCAGTGGTTAGTTCACACTCATCAAAACGCCAATATGTACCCTGCTCACAGGGATCGAGTTGCACACCATCTAGGGTAAGAGACCATTTACTTTTCTGTTTAAGTTTATAGTTCACCTAGGAATGGCACTGCTTGGGTTTTCAAATAAATTCTTTAAGAATCGTCTGAACATGAACCCGGTACCTCTCAGACAAATATGCCTACGATCTATAGTCCTTTGAGGAACATAAATAACTCTGTTTTAAGATCCTGTTACCATCTGGATAATTTTTTGTGTTGTATTCCTACTAAAGAGCCTGATGCAGGTTTAAATCATTTGACCAGCTGTTGTGCGTTGCTTAGTGGCTGTAAAACTGTCACGAAGATGATTTGTTTTACCTGTTTCTCATGTCTTTTGCCATGATTATCAAAATGTTTTCTTACGGCTTTGCTGAGTTTGAAGAATGTGTTTGTAGAGGAATTTACCAGTGTGAGGAATATTTATTGCCCCAATGAAAGCGTGGTGCCAGCCTTCTTGGGTCTTAGCAGTTTTTTCGCAGTATATCTCTGCAACAGTATTTCTTTTTTTCAAAGAAGGGCGTATTATGTATGTGAGAGTGAAATAAAACGTGAGGAAAGTAATTTCTCTCCATGCAGTTCAAAGAATTGTGTCCCACGTGTTGTATATCCTATCTATTGCACATTAGTCGATATACAATAATGTTCGGTAATTGCTCGTTGTGATAAGCTTTAAATAATTATCCGTTGCCAATTAATATAAACTATGATTCTGACATCAAAACGTTTTTTTTTTTTACAAATTCCTACAATTTGTTTACGTTCCTTGAGTAATCCTTGAATTTCTCGTAAAGGTTCCAAATTTTTAGGTATTTTATAGTGTGTTTGCTATTAAGTAGTGTTTTTAGGTTTTGATGAATTCGCGACAAAAATAATGTTAGCATTTACTTCGAGAAATATTTCCCTTCTGAAGGGAGGTGGAAATTTTTTGATGGACTTCGATCCTGGAGGTGAACTTGTGAAAACATTGGTTTTGTAAGTGAAGATTTGGTCGCCTCAGAAATATTAGAAACTTTGAAAATAGACTGTGAATTGATATGCGACAAAACTTATCGAAACCTAGGTCTTGTATATTTTTTGCATGGATCATTGAGTCGACCCCAGTTGATGACTTTTACTCTGGAGTCCATTATAAATGGCCATTTTGGCCTAATGGATCGTTGACTACGCAGTCGTGGCAGTTAATGAACTGTCAAAAATTTTGCCTATTATTTTTTTCGTAATGCGTTCATTTGAACCATAAAATGTCAACGTAAATCACGGTCCATAGTTACCCACACTAAAGCGCCATATATGGGACATGTATGTAGAGCGATGCCTTTCACAAATATGTGCAATATATGGAAATGTATGTGGATTCGATTACAAAGTGGCCCAATTGATTATATTGAACATATATGGAACAAAACAAGGAACATGTGACCATACATGTGAACTATATTTAGCCTTATATGGACACAATATATTGCCATTACTATAGGAAAACCTGGAAAACGTAAGTTATATAGATATGAGCATATAAATCTTCGATTTATTATGGACCAAACCTAAACATACGTAATTACAGTGCTCCAGAACTGAAATGTAAGTATGGCTTAAAAATCCAACAAATACGGATAGAAGTTCCGTCTTCTTCCAACCCGTGAATTTCCACCCAGTATTCCTGCCTTTCCAGTCCAGTTGGATAGAAGGCACTCCTGCTGGTCCTAAAACTTGTTACTAACGGCATCTGGTTCGTTCTACGCGGCTGCGTCACTTCGAGAGGCCATTGATAACAGTCATTAATCGTTCATTATGAATGATATGATGACAGAAATTGCGCCTCGTGATTATGTTACTGTTGGTTAACTAATAACGCGTAGTAAAATTACCCCTTATAGCCTGCCAGTTGGCGCGGCAACAATCTATACTTCATCTGCGACATCAACGGTGGTCAACTGCATCTATTAACAGACTCTGCAACCCTATACATGCAAATGTATACGTAG
Source organism: Pyrrhosoma nymphula (assembly GCA_963573305.1). Lineage (NCBI taxonomy): Eukaryota > Metazoa > Arthropoda > Insecta > Odonata > Coenagrionidae > Pyrrhosoma > Pyrrhosoma nymphula. The sequence continues at coordinate 87,602,198 of OY754334.1, read as the reverse complement.
CCATAAAAATCTATACGTTTTTAAATAAACCTATACATATCTTTGAAAATCGATCCATTTCCATAGGAAATAAAACTACGTACGTATAGAAATTTTCACCTATAACAGTGAAAAATATCGTTAAAAATGCCTTTTTAATGTCATATATAAAACATGTATGGAAAACATATTGATCAAACATACAGATTCCCCCATATATGTAACATATATCGGCAGTACAACATATCATATGCAAATATATGGATCATACGAATCATATGGATCATTATGGATGCCCCTCGTATATGGCGAATAAATAAATAAATAAATATATATATATATATCCCATATATGGGCTGCAGTGTGGATAATTACCTAACTAATTGCTTCTACTGATTTTTTTATTATTAGGTAATCTACCGGTTAGTGTTTGAAATAGAAGTGAGTAAAAAACCTTTACATTTTCATTTGCAGAGGCCTATCTGCCAATAATATTTCTTTCTTAATCTCAGTATACGTCCTACTATTCTTCGTTCCGTCTCTAATTAAATGAGAGTAGTAATAATTTAGTGTTTATTTACATTATCTAGGAAAAAGATATATCAATAAATTAGAAACAAACTCTAGTTGCTATCAATCGGAAGCATTTGGAGTCCTAATTATGGTTTATATGGCTGTATTTGCTGGCGGGTACTAGAACGTTTTCAATTTACGTAAGCGAACGACTTGGCTATTTACTGCATGCAAAGGAATGGATGGAGGAATTGAAGTTGAGGTTACGGCTTAACAGCACTGAGGGAATATATGTGATCACATGTTTTTTTTATGTTACGAGAGATTTTGTTGGTGTCCACATCTTTAAAAAAAATGTGTGCGAAGACCATATTTTCAAACTCCTCTTCCAAGAATCTTACTCTCAAGATCTCTGATTCAGTTTTAATTTTCTGAAAGTTGAAATGTTGTGCGTTTCCGTCTCGTACTTTGTTTGAAACTTTTCCCTCGCCGCGCCGGACTTAAATCTCCATTTTCAAGTCCCCCGACGAGCAGCGTCGCATCCGAGGTACGCGAGAGGGGTCTCCGAGGAGTAGATTAAGTGACCCGCGGTCGGGGGGCACTTCCTCCCTCGGCCCATTTCTCCCGTGTTTCCGGGGACGTTCAGCTGGTCGTGAGGGGTTTTTTTTCGGGAAGTCGATTGAAATTCACGGTGGGCCATCCTCCAGACGTCCCCGTCGACTCTGTTACCCAACTCTAGGAATTCCGATTTAAAATCCTTCCTCCCCCTATCCCCAAGCAGTCCGCCGTGAATTTACCCGAGATCGCTTGCTCCAAATAAATCGCTTCCCTCTTTCTTTATCCCTCTCTCTCTTTCTCGGAAGAGTTGTCGTATTCGTTTCCCCGAACCGTCCCATGTGTTTGTGTAACTTGGCTGGGATACCTCGTGTACCGGCGGTCATTGTTTCCTCCTGGGAAGTGATATCAGGGCTTGGAGAGAATAGGAATAAGCGTCGAAAGAATTTTATTATTATTTTTTAGGGTGACCTGCCTGTTAAGTTAGGTTTAAATGGAAGAGAGTGAAAATCCTCTCGAATTTTACGGACGCAAGCCCCTATCTGCTTACAATATTTCTTTCTTCAGTTCAGTTTACGTCTTACTTATCTTGAAACCGTCCATCATATATATTTCTTTCCTTCCCCTGGCCCGCTTGCTCAACATCCTCCCTTTTATCACGGCCTTCAGCTACCCTTCGCCCATCATTGCTTTTTCCAACCACTTACTATGCATCCTGCTAATCTATTCTAGAATTTTCTTTTCCTCACCCACCTTGCAAAGCACTTCCTCCTTTGTCTTCATTTCCGTCCACTTCATTTCCCCATTCTCCTCCAAACGCATATCTCATACGCCTACATCGTACCCTCGTTCTTTTTTCTCGGAGCCCAGGTTTATATACCACACAGCGCCAATCGAAAGAATATTTATATTTGTGTACGACAAAATCCAACGAAGGTGCATCTTGACGTGACGGAGTCCGGAGCCACCACTGGATCAAACCAACAATGGGGGTCTCATTTCAATTTCACAATAGTAAGTATATTTCGGCGGCGTAATGATTAATGTGGTATTGACTGTCAATGTTTTCGATATACTTTCGTACATCCTTGACGATTCTGAATAATTGATGCCAAACCACATCGATCGTGTGTTGATAAATCTCGCTAAGCTGTAATGCTTATCATAATTTCAATTTTTAGGCCACATTCTTTAGGAATTCATGCCGTGTGTAAATTCAAACGATCGCATGTAATACCTGGGAATGGAAACAGGAACTAAAGACGGTCATTAACGGTTAGAAGGCATTGACGAGGAAATCACATCGTTATTTAGTATTCTTCCCGGTGAATGGTAATTTTTTGGACTGTTCTGTTTTTAATTTACCATATTGAGGGTAGTCCCTCAACTTTTTGACGCAGCCATCTATTTGCCTATCAGTAAATATCTCTCCTTTGATCTTCATATCCCGGCTTCTCTTATGTTGTCCACAGAAAAATCATCTGCTCTTTCCCAATATTCTACCTCTCTCTCACCCTCTGCAATATACCGTCCCCCCCCAATACATTTCATCTAATTTCATTCTCTTTTTCGTATCTCAGCCAACAGTTTTCTTTCCTCTCGTGCCTTCTCTCAAACTTCCTTGTTACACCCTATCCACGGCTTTTCTCTGTGTCCCGGTGACTTTTTCGGGACATGCGGGCGAGATCTCATGCCCAGGTGGAATTGCAGAGATACGGAGAGCGGGAGACAGGGATTGGGAGGGCAGCCAGCCAACTTCAGTGGCCCGACGGTGCGAGCGGTTAAGTCCGGAAGATTTCTGGCATTCCGGGGCGCTACTAAAATCCAACCTGAGTGATAAGGTTTGTTCATTTTTATCATGAGATTAGATTTGAAGCTTTTGGAAGTTTCCTGAAAGAAAATAAGCTGGTTGTAGCTGAATAAAAAGTATAAGGAAGGTGAGGGAAAATATTGTTTCAGGGGTGATTTAGATGAGGCTGGCAAAGTGAGTGGAGGACACTTAAATAGGCAGCGTTGGGTGGAAAGGTGTTAAATGTGTGGGTGAAAGAAAAGAAAAGGATTTTTTGGATGTGTGATTATTATGAAAACAATTCTAAACCTTAAAAGAAAGTAATTATGGCTGAAATGCAGGGGTTTGAAGTACGATACGCCACTTACTTCTGCATGTTAGGCTAAAAAATACTCGGTCGGAGAGAGTGGTCTACAAAGAGCCAAAATAAAGAGCGGTACAACTCGAATCCAATTTTTAAGCCAGTAGATCCACACCAAGGTAAGATTCACACCAGTATACATTTAAAAGAGATTGCTGACAGAGAGCATTCTACCTAGAACCTTAGAAGGAACGAGAAGACTGGCGGGGAAATGTGTGCCAATGGCTAGGACTGATATTCTCAGACGGCTGATTAAAATTCAGTCTGCGCCATGAGGAACGTTACACAACAGAGAGCCGGGAGTATTTTTCTTGGCCAAAGACGTGATTGATTAATTTCGCAAATAATTGAAGGGATATTAAGGATAGAAAATACCAATAGATGAGTGAGTTTACCCAATAGAAGACAAAATAATAACTACCCGCATTTTTTGAGCAGAGAGGAACCGAGAGTCGCAGTTAGCCAATCCAAGGATTGAAATTCTCATGATGATGGGTAGCAGTGATTATAATTAGCAGTCATCAATCCAAAGATTGGTTTGCTCCGACTCTCCGCTCCACTCGTCCCTCAATTCACTCTTTTGTATGTGTCCTATACTATTTCTTCCTCGATAATCTTTCCCATCCATTTCTCCCTCTTTTATTGTTTTCGAAAGACTGTCATGTCGGAGAATGTGTCCATTAAGTTTGGTTATTCTACTTAGCGGAATTTGAGTTAAGAATATTTTTTTCTTTAACCCCTTGTAGGCATTCATTGATGATTCTCTCCTCCCATTTTTTCCCAATCCTGCTTCGAGCACACCACATTGCCAGTCTATTTCTTGTGCAGCTTTCATCGCCCTGGCTTTACTAACATATAGGAGTTTGCTTCATACAAGGATGGAAAATAAACCCGAAATTCTGGTGGTGTGTATGAATTATCATGGCCAAACTTGTTATTTTCTCCTCTTTCCAAATATTTTAGGTCACCGGAATCTGGGTAGGTCACCGGACACCTTTCTCACTCAGGAAAGGGTAGTGGTCTGGGGGTGGGTATCTTGGTTATCATTCTCGCGTGCTTGGGTTCGTGCGAGAGACAGTGGACGCCTGGAGATAATAAGTGTCGCTGCCCAGGAAGGAGATAACGAGGGATTAGGAATAAGGATGTGCGAATCACGTGTAGTTCCCTGCTCGATCTCATGTTGGGAACGATTTCCCTCCGCATTTTTCCTTGACGTCAAGCTTCCCGAACGACATGTCTCCTCTTTCTGATATTCTCTTGCGTTATTTTAACTCGGAGCTGCCGCCAGTGTCGAAAGTCTACCGCCTATCTACCCAGTGAACCTTGATTATTTTAATGAACCAAAGAGCAGCTTAGTCCATGTAATGCGCGAGAAACTCATCTGGTGGAGATTATTAAATAAATAACCTGTACGGTGTACGGAAAATTATAACTTCGTTCAAATAAATACTTCCTCAACTTTATTTTATTTATTCAAGTAAGGTAATAGTAAAATCACCAACATATGTATCATATGGTATAGTTTAGGTATAGTATACTACTGGAGTCGGTTTGGAACAGAGTCCTCTGGATGGCCGTTCTCAACACCACGAATATAGATACTACTCACTCTGTAGTGAATTATCTGCAATCCTTAGGACTCTGGGTTGGAAGTTCTTCTTTTACCATCTGTCGGGCGAGAGAGTAATCAATTCATAAGTTGGTCATAGTTGACATTTTTCGTTTTCCCGCAATAACCCGCGGTAAGCTATTTCCCCGGCACCATAAAGTGCCGCGACACACCGGTTGGGAACCACTGCTGTAGATAGATAGGGCCCTGCATGTGTAAAATTTGGGAGGATTTTCCCTAACCTGCATTAAAACCTACCTTCAACGGGTTGTTCACTTTCATGTAATGTGTATCCTTTCAGCGCAGAAAAATTGCAGAATTTTACCGTGTGAAACAAAAACTCTTCAGGCCCTCGTTTAAATAAAAGCGCGAATTAATGCTCGAATGATCATTCGCATTATTATTCGCCGTGTATAACAGCCCTAAGACTACATGCGTGAGAACGCAAGAAATGTGCTGTAGTCGTCGAATCTATATCTTCCTCAACGTTTTCCTTGCGTCCTCAAAACTCAATTCCCCCTTTCCGCGCCAAAGTTTTTGAATGTGAGAAATAAAAAACTCCGCAAAATTGATGCCAACCCCTTGGCTCCTAGAAATCGCGATTTGGATGACGACCAAAGGTGTGATTGCCCGGTGGGCATGCGACCTGTGGTCCCTGAAGCACGCGCTGAGAACCAAGGAGCACTGTTCCATTTCCCAGGGAGGATAAGCCCTTGCCAGCAGTCGTAAAGCAGAAGATAATATTTGCCTGGCATATGGGGAGAAAAATGACTGGGGTAGGACAGCCGCCGAAAACCAGGGAAGACCAGCGACGTTGAAGTGAAAGACAAGTTAGTCAGCTGCGCGAATCTGGAGTCGTCGTTCTTAAGTAGCTCCGCCGTTAATGGATAAATAAAGGGAGAAATGCAGTAGAGCAAGTCCAATTACTTAAGCGGCTGCACGTTGGATCCACAAAGAAGTTCCTTTGTCGTTTTATTGCGTGATTAGCGCTAGTGGTTCTGCTGAATGTTCCTTTACTCTTTGTTTACACACGTACGAATTCGAGTGAAGAGGCAGCTTTTAATCTGTGAGATATCCTTCCACGAGATCATGACGTGTTGTGAGTTTTTAATCTCCGTTGTGAGAATCAAGAAATTCGTTTAAACTTTAGTTTCTTTAAACGTCTTGCTTCACTGCTTTTTACGTCCTATATTTCATAATGTTTGTAGCATTCTGCTGTTTCAGTACGTATCATCTTCAAAATATTAAATCCCTTCCTGATGTAATTTTACCCTACGCAGCGCCGTCCTTAATACGAGGCAGATAAACCTCATAAAACGACCTCGTCGTTTCTCGTGGACTCATGCGTCATGAATTTATCACGTGTTCTCTTATTTTGAGGTAAACTGTGTCTGGCTCATCTCTACTTCCGAGACCTTTCTTTCGCAGCCTTTCGTTTCTTTTACGTAAGTTTCCACATGGTCTTGGATGATTCTTCCATTTCTGCGTTTTATTTTTATAGCTAATCAATGAAATAGGCTTTATACGAACAACACTGAGTCTGTGTTTGTGTATGGGGAATACTAAAAGGTTTGAAATTAAAAAAAAATGAAATGATTGAATGATGTAATATATATAATAATGAAAAATGAAATAATTTTTTCCCCCGATCTTCTTTCCTTTTCTGGATTTCAGTAATATACAGAATGAAAATTCCCGGCTGTCATATTCATGGAAACGTACCCTAATTCGCGTAAACTTAAATTTAACACGTTACATTTATCTTTAATGGAGCTAGTAACTAACCTCATAAGCTTTTGTGGGGGTGAAACGGTTAGCTGACAGGAGTGTAGAGTAGAGAGTAGCAGCAAACCAATCTTCGGATTGATGACTGCTGATGATGAACTCCTTAAACTAGTCTCTCAGTCTGATATATGGAGTAGATGTACAGTAAATCTTTCGATATTTTTTCTTGAGAGTGATTTTACTTACTTTCCCGATGATGACGAAACTCACTCTTTGAAACCCGGTCCATAAATTTTGTTTTATATTTTAGTAACTTACTTATAGAGGATGGAGTATTATTTATTTCATCCACCACATTTGTGTGTACTCCTTCCGCACATTATTGATGTTGCGTTGATGTTATATCTTTAGTTGCAATTGTATTACCATAGGGCACCGAGCATCTAAGCAAGTGGTTGGTGGAAGTTGAAGTTTACAGACGTTTCTAGCATCAGAATATCCAATACCTTCGGAGAGTTCATTCTCCTGGAGTGTCAGTTTGGAATAAGTAGTGCTGCGGTCACAGTTCAAACTGTACTCGTGGGGAATGGACTCCCTTACTCTTTGACGTGACTCGGCCAGGCGTCCCAACCCTCGGATTCCGTCCCGGGAAGGGATCGGATGAAGTGCGGGTCGCCAGGACATTGACGTGGGGACTGCTGCCGGGGTGGGAATTGATTCTTCTCACAGCGGGGAAATAAACGAGTAAGTCAAGTCAGTCGGTGGTCTCACAGTCCCAGCTTGCTCCCTTCAGATCACAACCACCACCCGATCCCCGCGGGGACTAGCCTTTGGAATCGTTCCAGGTCGCCCCGTCAAGGACGCGCGTGTGCCCGTGGGAAGGGCGCGCGCCGGCTTTGTGGGTATCCTCGCCGTGACGGGCTGATGGGGTTCCGCTCGGAAGTTGGCGGCCCGCGCCCCCGCGCTTAACCCCATCTCCCGGGTGCCCCGCTCGCGATAAAGGCGGGATTTTCTCATCCGCCCCTGGGTAAGCTTCACTAGGGGACGGGGGGTGTGTGTCGGCCTTTGATTTTGACGTGAGGACCCCAGGGGCGGCTGGGGAGTGCCCGTTATCGGTTAAGGCCGAAACAATTACGGCGCTATCTCTCTCGGGCGCTCGCTGACGGCTTGCTTGAAGTCCGCGCCAAAGGTCTCGTGTTTTTTTTTCGCAGCTCAACTCCGCCAGCCTTTCGAGTTCGTGTATTTTCATTAAAGTGGTTTTCCTAGAGTGTGGAAAGGTATTAAAAAGAAATCTGGATTAAAAATTAAGAAGTGAAAAACAGACAAAGAGTGTAGTCGGAATTGGCCTCCAGTAAGCTCAATGGTTCCATCCTTCTTCACGCTCACATTTCGAAAGTTGCCTAATAATTGCACTTTTAAATACACGACGTGCGTCGCTTCTCTTTTTATGCCACTTTTGTTTGCAATTCTTTTTTAAATTAAAAAAAATGCGTTGCTAGCATAATTATGATTTTTATATACGACTTCCTTGTCATTTTCCTTCCGTCATAGATTTGAAAAGTCTAAAAGGAGAAACCATAAAACTGTTTTGATTGCTGACAGAATTTATTCATACACCATCTGCAAAGGAAGGAAAAATGCCCGAAGAATTTCCAAGAGGTTTGTTTATCTATAAAATAAATTTTTAAAAGAATTTACCATGGCAAATGCATATAGACTTACGACAGCTGTAGGGAGGGTCACCCTACAGCTCATTTCAGAGAGCAACCTATTATGATTATAAAAACCTATCACGAATATTAACATTTTACGGAAATAGGGGACATGTTCTTTTCTCATTTACTTTAAAGTAAAACGCAATTGGCTTAGCTTTCCGTGATTTAATTGCTTTTTTGTTTGCTAGCGAGAGAGTACGCGTGTGGACACCTTAAACTCGTTGGCAAGTAACTGAAGCGAAACGCCTAATGACTTGCATCTACATGGTAAACTCAAGTTAATTTCACGTTTATTCAAATAAGTCCGAATCCCATTCTTTTCTTTTTGTGATGCAACAAAACATTAACGAGTTAAATTTGAACATGAACCGTTGCGCATTGTATCGGAGAATTAAAAGGCCGTCTTCGTAGTTCAGTTACATTGTGTGCTCGAGATTTTATTGCCAGTCCGCCAAAACTCACATGGTAGGCAGTGTCGTGAGAAAATATTTATCTTGAACAAAACACGAACTGAAAGGCTTACAATTAGATCCTTTGTTCAATTCCCCGTCCAGGTGGATATTTTTCCGTGGAAAAATCTACTTGATCCATTGCCGTAATTTTCGGCAGAAGCGGATGACATTTAGTAACTTGAACACACTTGGCTCTCTGGAGAGTAGGCAAAGATATCGATGCCCGCCCGATCAATCGATTCGAAAGTCGCAGAGTCTAGGTGATAGCGCCCATAAGTTCAATTTAAGAAGAGAAAATGCAATTTTTAACAAGCCAAAATAGTCTTCAAACGATCGTTCTTTTATATGGGATCAAAGGTTTTTACATGCTACCCAATGAAATCAAAAGTATAAATAAAGGTGAGCATTTTTTACAGTTGACCAAAACAAGTCTACTGGCAACTTACATTTAAAAAATAGAAATGGAATTAATAATTTGAATTTATATTAACTAAATTCCTAATGTGATGTATGCGATGCAAATTTTATTGCTGTTTTTGTTGAAATAAATACTTTCATTACGAAATTACTACGAAGCTGCGTTTCCCCGTCGTCAGGGCGTCACCGGCAATTCCATCGAAGTTTTTTTTCCCTCGAATGAATCCTCCGTTTAAAGAGCAGTGCCAATATGTTCCGTAGTGGGGCGAGCACCGATACAGGGCTTCCCGTCCTTTATATCTCCCGGCCCTCGCCTTAGGAATCGATTAGGAATGAGAGCAGTGCCGCTCCGTCCTCCCGAGGTCCCATTTTCGAGAAGTGTCCCACTTGGTTCGACGCCAGAGCTTCCCCCCCCCCCCTCCGCTTCCTCGACTCCCCCACCCCTTAAATGTTTCCCCGTCGTGCCATATCATCCATCCCCACCCACCATCTTCGTCAACTCTTCCTCGACACCTCACTCCGCGCTGCGCGCCCTCCCCATCCCCCCTACCATCTTAAGTGATGCTCCTTCACAGCTGCCGAGGTGCTTTGGCAACTTTTAATGCGGGCTTGGAAAATTCCCGCGCGGAAGAGATCGGCTTTATGATGTATGCGCTTTTTGTGCGCCGCTGTTGAGGAAGACACCGGGCGCCGTTCCGGTGTTCGTTCTCCGGCATCAAATTCTTTGTCATTTCAAAGGGCGGAAAGACTTTCATCTTGGCAGTAGCATAAAATAAAAGTGTATATGTAGGTAGGAGAAGGGATGCTGACGGCCGTGATGGAGGGGAGGATGTTGGGTAAACGGGGATGGGGAAGATAGAAAATAGGTTTTATTAACAGGATGAAGAGAGGTAGGTGGTGTGCTGAGATGAGGAAAGAAATCGCATATTGAGATGCGGACTTCGCCTGTAAAAATCTCGAGGATTCAGAGGAATCAAAGAGGAATTCAGGAACAGGAGGTAAATAATGTCAAAAACCCTTGAAGTTTCTTGACGACACCTCGAAGCCTATACTTTAAGTTGGCATTGGCGTTGTCTTTGGAAAATCTCTGCCGCTGCCAGGTCTCTAACCCGGATCTTCGGAATGCGAATCCCGGTTTTCGCCCGGAAGCGAATTCTCTAGCCATCAAACCAACCCAATCTAACAGCAGAATCGTTGCATATGTTCCTGCTGATGTCCTCTCGTTCTAATGTTTAATGTGTTAATGTTTTCCTATAGAGTATATATTTCATCACTTCCGTTGTTTTACGCACATGTTGAATTATTATATAGATATCCGGATAATTGGATAACTCCCAAAAAAGTAATTTCTTTAATAACAGCTAAATTTATTGTAATTTATTAATTTAAGGACTATAAAAACAATCTTGTTTACATTTTGTGCTTACATACCCTGTACACATGTCACTGCTTGAACATTTCGGTGAAAGTCAGTTGTTTTGCGGAACTGTCGTAAGAAATCAGTGGAATAAAAGATGCAATACACGTTTCGAATTATGCCCGAATACGGCCTATTGCCGTGAATTTAAAAAGCCGATTTTTGCGGATTTTTTCCCCTTATAGCGATCCGGATAGTTGGAGTACGGATAGTTGGAGTTGTACTATACTTCCTTGTCTGACACACGAGTAGTATTGTGCTATGGGTAATAAATGTTATGACTATTTAGAATGTGGTAGTACTTACGTCTACTCCTGTGCTTACGTCACCATGGAGATAGGTGAGCGTAGCCTTATTTGTTTCTTGAGGGGTAGGTTGATGTAAGGCGGCGGGAGAACGTGGGTTAAATTACTCTACCCCTCTTTCTTCTCATTCGCCGCGCCAAGGTCGTTTCTTTCCCGGGCGGAAATTTAAATGGATTCGTGCGCGCGGGGAAATTTATGTAGGTAATTCGATCGTCTGCCCAGGGATGCTGTGGGGCGGATTTTCCCCGTGTGTTCCTCGCAGCTGTAGTATGCTACGCGATTCGCCGTCGCCGCCCGGGCAGAGTACACGTTTTTCCCCCTCCCCCCACCCCGTGTAAAATTGGTGGGGTTTTAGGAATTTTTCCGGAAATTGCAATCTTCAAAAGTAGGTTTACAGTTTACGAAGTTGCGCCCTCTGTAGTGTCCGCGAGAGAATGCAGAAAATTGAGGAGATGACCCCGGATGCGAGCGTTTATTGCATTCCTCGTAAATCCCAGGCTAGAAATTAAAGGTCTCTCCTCCGTCTGAAACCCGGGGAGAAGCTAATTAGCCGGGAAGCGTAATTCCACTTCTGCTACGAATGCTGATCAAATAAAGAGAGCTACTAAAGTATCCTATTGGGGATCGGGTTAAAATTAGAGGACGGGACAGCGTAATGGCCTTATGCCATATCCGGAGGCTCACTGATTAATTTGCTGAATGCATAATATCCGATGTTGTTTTGCTAATGGTGACTAAAAGAAAAAATGTTTTCCTCTTTGTGATATTCGAAGTTTGTCGGTAATTGTCGCGCTGCTTTTTTGTTTCTTCATTCAGGCTACAAAAGGGAGAGCAAAATGAATTATCGGAGTTCGTATCTATAACCAATCCTCATAAAATCTAAAATACGATTTACTAGGTAGAGTGTTGAAATTGTTTAGTATCGGTATTACCGTTATGAAGAACAAAGCAACATTTTCAAATTTTCATTTTCCTTCCGGTTTGAGGATTTCTTATGTCAGCATGCTTGAAATGTTTATTTCCCGTTCACTCCATCACCGAAACTCTGTGCTTTCAGATTTAGCTCATCACTAGTTTGTTATTGTTTCCCACAACTCACGCGATTGCCTGTGATGTAGCCTTTTATTTGTCCATTCTCCTCTTCTATCCTTAGTGTCCTGGATTCACAACCATGCCAGGCAGCTCTTCATGCAAATAAACGTCATCATTGGGCATTCTATCTGCTGAGTTATAGGTTTTTGGACAGTGCCTGCCCTAACATCTGCTATTTTGGATCATCTTTTCAATACACGTTAGGCACTCCAAGTCTCTCTCCATCTCCGGATACCATCTGCCTCTCCTCATGTCATCTAGAAGCCTTACTCTAATTTTATCAACATCATTACGCATTTCTCTCTTATCTGTTCTCTTCCGTCAGTAAGCATCTCTTTTGCCAAATGAATTCTCCTATTGTCTTCTGAAAAAAATAACGGTGATACTGAGCGAAGTGTACAATCAAAGGTTTTAGGCTGTAACTTTTGGAATTATAAATTTTTAAAATAAAACTGTTAGTATTTCCACGCCATTGTGTATACCGCGGTTTTCACGCATCTGCTTGATTTTCAAGACAATATTTCTCAGGTTCACAAACTATCCTGTGTATGCATGTCCTATGAGACGAGCGGAGTGGGAAGGGTCGATGAAGGGAGTTGATTTTGCGAAGAGATAAGGCAGCGGAGTTTTCAAGGGAACTGGGGATTAGGTGGTGCGAGCAAGGCCAATAAAGGTGAAGATCCTAGAGTGGTTGGGTCATTAAGGAGGGTTATACCAGTGGAAGTCAGCTTAGAGAAAATTTCGTATGGTTCTGGAAAATCCAGTTCGATAACTTTGTCAAGTACGAGTAGTAAAATAGGTTTTTAGTTATTTTTATAGCTAATCTCCACTGAATGTTTCGTGAACAAATATTGACAGTCGTGGTTTGCTGTGCTCCGCTTGTGCTCTTCACGTCTCTTTTTGATGTTCCTCTCCGTGTGATGAACGTGGACACTCATGTTATCGTCACAAAATATAAAACAATCAAAAATATACCTGTGAATTCCTACCTTAGGCATTTAGAAAAGAATTGTCGTTGTTGATCCTTGGGATTGTCGTGCATGTGATGCCACATTCTCGACAAATATAGACGTTAAAGGTGGTTCCACCATAAAGGACTTAAATGCCACTTCATCCATACTCTGTGTACTTATAGAAAAACTTGTTCTATATCTGATATGAACAAAAAAATGTTATCTTTCTTCGCATTTTTTCTCGCAAATAGAAGTTACGTGGTGTTCAATGGGAGAATGGGTGAAATATGTGGAAAATAGTATATTTCTCTATAATATTACTGCCATTTTCACGGAAAACTATAAATAAGAAGCGGAAGCTCTCGAGAAATTGATAAAAAATAAAATAGATGCTTCTTACAACCTTTTTTTGTTTTTAGCAAATTACTGCGATAATTGTTGTCAGAATGTGGTAATTCCATACAAGTGGCGCTGCACTCGGTTTCAGTGGCTATAAAAAAGTGCTCATTTAAAATATATTCGCGGAATAATCTGAATATTTTGCGTTAGTTTTGGTTTTCAATACGCAACTTCGGTCATCACCGAAAATAGGGATTTTAAGCCAAATGAACAAAAAGGTGGAATTCAGAATTTGTATTGAGTCACTCAGTCGAGGTGGAACCTCCTTAAATAGCTTCATTAGGATTTTTCGTGGATTGTGGCTACAAAATGTCGTCATTGTTGTCGAGACGTTCCTTAATAGCGCTCCCGAACCCTCCCATAATGGGGTGCCTCTCGGACACATCATGGAGGGAATATGAAACGGTATATTCGCAAAATTTCAACCGCTGGAGCGTAATTTAAAAGTAATTTCATGAATATCTAATTGGAATGTCATGCGGGTTTCTTACGTGCCTAACTTGTTCCATTCCGTTGCTTCGTGGGTGTAGGCATTTTTGTCATGCGCATTCATATTTTCAGATGTTCATTAGCAGGGTAAACATTGCTTTTCCAAACCAGTGAGATATTCTCTCTCGACCAATTACAAGTACATATTATCGGAATATATTTCCTTAAAACGCCTGATTTTTGACAAATTTTCAAAATTCGATCGGTTGTTGGCAGTGATGGGCATACTTTGAGTTCGCTGAAATTTGGCATGATTGATTAGCTCCCCAACAGGCAACTATTTCGCCATTAGGCGTTTGGAATATCGAAAAAATAAGTTCAAATCGATCCACCCCATTCTTCATACCTTGGATTCTTCCATGGCTGCTAGTCGTGAGGTGTGCGTTTTTGTGTGAGAAGTGATTTAGTGTACGCCTCCGTGGGGATCTGGCGGCGTTGGCGTTTTTCATTTCTTGCCCGCCTGCTCTTTTTGCCGTATTCCCCTCCGTCGCTGCGGTGCACGGCTTGTTCCCGGGGGTCAGTGGGGGGAACGGTGCTCGCTCTAGCCTCGTCCGCTATTTCCCACCAATGATGCCTGCCTACTTGCATTCGCCGAGAGGCAGAAGGGAACACTGCGCCTTAGCTCGCTCTGCGGGCTCTGGAGGAGATAAGGGATCAGTACACCGTGTAATTAGGGACCCACCACGGCCACTTCCCCTCCCGGAGAGAAGAAATATGGGAATAGATCGCATCACCCCGGCATACGTGCATCCCCGCTCGGGGTTTGTTTACCTCTCGTAGTGCACTCCGCTTGCAAGGTGGTAGGCCGACGGGCTACGCCCGATCGACATCCCGTGTTGAGGAAGTTTTACCCCGTTGAATGAAGTCATCGTCTTCATTTGGTAATTTACCACTTGATTGTGGATTATGCAAATTTACTGGTCGCATTCAGTGATATAACGGCCTCCTGAAAACAGAAATGTATAGAACAACAAATGGGAAGAATTATCAAGTAGATTCAAAGGAGTAATCATGTCGTATGCGGTCTACAAGAAATTCTGTCTCTGAAATAAGACGTATTGTATTTTCGTGCATTTGATAGCAATACGCGTTTGTGTTTTTGCGCCGGTAATACAAATATGGCTGTATTTTTGTAATATTTATGGAAACGAACAGTAATATAAGTGATCCTGGCTATACTGATGTGGGTGCTTGCGAAGGAATCCTGCAAAGCCATTCAAACTGAGGAAACGACTTTCGCATTCCTAAATAAAAGGAAACTGATAGAGGATTATCACGAACTTCCCGTATGTCATGTATGTGAATGAACAATAAAATTTGGTACAAGAAGAGCGTGGTAATGAATGAAGATAATAATACATGAAATATAGTAGCCCTGTTGGTTAAGCTTATAGTTCTTCATTTGGTTTGTATTAATTTTGAACTTAACTTTGTTCTCAAAGACATCTAAATATCTCGCGTATTAATTTTGAACTTAACTTTGTTCTCAAATACATCTAAAAATCTCGCTGGATAATGCCCATAGACTTACCACTTTTTTATATCTAGTGTCTTTAACACCCTCTGCCGCACGCCCTAGCGGCGACTCGGAGAGTAGTATGTGGATCTAGATCCCTATTCCCGCCCTATCTGAGTGATTGCACGGCTTTTGATTTGATATGTTTACCCTGCAGAAAAATGTTTACGGGAAATTTCGTTTCGTTTCGTCCCTAGGCTAAGGGCGTTGGCCTGGACGAGATAAAGGTGGGAGGAGGGTTTGAGTGGTCGTCCACGTTTGTTCGGGCAGGGGAAAATGTATGTATCATCCCGCGCCTCTTTTGTGTGCTCTTTGATGTGAATCTTAGTTTCCCGAATGACGGGTTCGATGGACGGTCCCGCATAGCTTTGCGCTTGTGTGTGTGCGAATTGAGTCGTTTCATGTGAGCGAGCTAATTTTAGCTCCTTTGCCATCGCTTGATTTGTGCTCGTTCCGATGTGAGCAATAACTTTTAACGAATGCTTAACTTGTCTCGCCTCGTGTGATTTGCTTTTCCTTTGTCGTGTGGTGACTGCGGTGGCGGTAAATTCTGTGTCGGAGTGCATTTTCGCACGTCATTCTTCTCGTTTTATGGAATGCCCGGCAGGAAACGCCCAAGTCAGAAAAAGTTGCGGTCGAAGTTGATTCGTAGCGTTATTTTGTGCACTTTACAATTTTTTATTGTTGTTACGATCTTTGTCGCAGAGTAGGTATTAGTGGTTATTTGGGCGATTTATATGTTTAGGTGAAAACAATCATAACTTTATTATAGTTAGAGGATTATAACTTTTTTATTGTTATCATAAGGTTTCGAATGATTATGCATCGAGACTACGTATTTCCAGTCTTAACCTTTGAACGTCTGTCACTTAAAGTATGGTTAAAATTATATATGTCGCTCCCCGTTTTTTTTCTTCAAATCTTTTCCTCAAATTAAAATGGTTAATTTCCACCGCTTTCAGTCCTTCAACCGCTAGGTGCATCAATACATGCATGCATTTTATTTTCTAGCTAAAGCCTAACGAATAGGAGATGATGACTGATTGTGATTATCTTTGGAATACTTAAATTTTTAATTATTCGGTAGTGAAAAAGTATCTTTTACTGATTAAACTATTTTACATGAGAAATATGTATGCATATTTTGAATTTTATATCAAGCAGAATGGTCGTACCTTTAGATTTACGTCCTATATTCATTTGCGTATCTTCTAGTAAATTATCCAATTTTGCCCCTTGAATCATTTTTGCATAATTTTTAAATTGTTTGTATGGCAATATGTTGACGTTTTTCTTCTTTCTCTTTTCAGGTGAGTTTTTCCTTGTGCGTCTTCGATGAAGGAAACAAGATATCCTGGAGTGTGAGTAGTGATGAGTGATTTATCGTAGTACCTATTATACCATTTGGATACGAGCACCATGGATCTGCATGAGTGTGGATGATATGGCGTGCAAATAATACGAAAAAAACTTTTGAATTACCTCCGAATGTTGAATCCACTCGAAAATAATCATTGTTTTTAAGAGCTTACGGAATAAGTACTTACACTTGAGGGTACATTGGACGTATATCAAGGACCTAGGAGATTATTTTTTTGCTTGAGGTTGTAAATATGAAATGCATCTTTTTTAAGTAACAACCATTTATAGCGCATAGGAAATATTGAAGACAGGTCCGCAGACATTCCTTTGGTCAAGGATACTGTCAGTAAGGGTATAGTGTCTGTTTGGGTATACACTGTGTGTATGCACTGTCTACGCTATCACATTACTGTTGGCGGGTCAGTCTGGAGCTGTGGTTGGAAGCTCTCGTCAAATTGAAATGCAAAAAAAGCTGGGGCCTTGTTCAGGAAAGTTATAAAATCTACATTGTAGTGGACTTGACATCACATCCTCGAAAATTGCCAATTTATAAATGGCACTATTTGGTTTTCTCGAGGCTATGACGTCAATATTCCGTCATCGTCGAGGCTTGGAAATCCAGATAATTATTATTAGGTAATCTACCGGTTAAGATGGAAGTGATTAAAAATACTCTGTTTTTTACATGTTTAGAGAGCACTATCTATCTACGCAAGTTCTTTCTTCATTCCAGCGTACGTCCTACCCATCTTCATCCCTTCCATGAAACCTATTCTATTTCTTCCCCTTCCCCACTTACCCATCATCCTCCCCTCTGTCACAACCTCAAGCAACCCTACGCCCCTCACTACCTCCTCAAACCATCTACTTTGCCTCTTCCTAATATCATCTAGAAGTTTCCTTTCCTCCCCCACCATACCAAGCACTTCCTCGTTTGCTCTCCTTTCCATCCTTTGCACCTTCTCCAGAAATCCAGAGGCCTTCCTGATTATGGCAACTGGTTGTCGACTCCCCGAAGAATGACGTCGCTGAGATGCCTTGAGACTCCGCTGGGGACATTATTCCCACCTCATCTCTGGGTTTCGGTACAATTTCGAGGAATCCCTCGTTCCCTTTAACTCTTTTCCCCCTCCCCCCGCTATCCGCCCTCCCACACCTACGCTTCCCCTCTCCCCGCTTCATGATCCACCTCTCCCGACTCCCTTTTTCCCTAGGGTACGTCGAGGTGTGGAAATGTTCGGAGGTGTTGGAAACTCGGAAGTGACGAATCCCGTGATTCGCTGATCGAGTTAGTTTCGCGACGCCGTGTGCACGTCGGCCGCTGTCAAGTACCAGGAGAATTCAGTTTCAAATTATTTTGCGTCTCTATGGCAACTGACTGAACGGATAATTTTAGTTTTGGAAGTTGATAGATTTCGACTCTTTTCATGCATTTGGTGTTCGAAGAAATTATTTTCTGCAAGTAGAAATAGCTAATTGCTGTATCTCAATCAAACATTGGGTCTCTTACGAGTCCAATCTGGGTGAGATAATGACTTACGCTGTACTCTTTTGAGGTTTCCGTCTTGCATATTGTGTGTTCTAAACTGTAATAAACTCGTGATGAACGGATTCACGGATTGGATTAGCTATGTCGGTTGACTGCTAAATGCAGGTTTAAACTCAAACGCGTGTGAACTTACTTTTCGCTCAGTATGTGCCCATAATAACACGTTCATTCCGCTTTTTTCTCGAGGAAATGTTTCAAATTGGATGTCAAAATAAAAATTCAGTCATGGTTATTCCTTTATTATTAATTCCTAAGAGGCAAAGTAGGTGGTTGGAGGATGTAATGAGGGGCGAATGGATGCTTAAGGCTGTGATAGAGGGGAGGATGCTGGGTAAATGGGGAAGGGAAGAAAGAATATAATTTTTTAGGCAGGATGAAGAAAAGTAGGACTTATGCTGAAGTGAAGAAAGGATTGGTAGATAGGGCCCTGCATATATAAAGGTCTAGAGGATTTTTACACGCTTTCGTTGAAACCTATCTTAACTGGTCGAATACCTAATACTAATAAAAACTACCTATGGAACCTGGAATCTTTCTTGAGAGTTGAAAAGCTACTGTTCTTGCGCGCTCTACGTATTTCATTCCTTCTGTAATGCCAGCCCTTTTTCTCCATCTTCTCAGTTTTTCCAAACATCTTCCTCTTCATTACGGTGTTCAGTCCCTAATTGCCTCTCTTTATCGTCTGCATCCAACCATCTTGCTTTTTTCGAATTCCTTACTATTTCCTTTGTTCACAGCACTTCCTCTTTCGTCTTTCCTTCCGTCCACTTCATCTTTTACGTCCTTCTCTAAACCCAATGAGGTATTTACCATCTCTGAATTTCCGCAGCTCCTCTCGAGTGATGGCAAAGGAGATTGAATGGTTTTCGGAGCCTTTTCGCTTTGCGTTCGCCGACGCGTGGGGAAAATTCTGAAGGGGACTCTCTCGAGGGGGATATTGGGGAAGACGTATCGGTGGTTCAGGATATAAGGGGGGAGGTTTGTTGGGAGGTTCTGTGAGGGGGGAATCCTTCAGTGCCCAAAGAGACATCAAAGGGCGGTCGTAATTAGGGGAGACGCCCTTCCGGACGAACCAGTTCTTCCTCACCTTGATGTTTCTGTTGTTGTTTCGTTTCCCTGGGTCAAAGAAAGACTCCCTTGGACTGGGGGCTGGGGAGAGGATGTGGGGGTAGGTTTTTTTTCGTGGAATGGATCCATACCGGTCTTTTCCACCCTCCCTTTGCTTCGCGGTAAAAGGCCACGGCGAGGGATACGAAGGGGTACGTCAGGGACTTATCCCTGGTCTCCCTTTTTTTATGTCACCTCTCTCATCCCGTCTATGGGCTCTCTTGGAAAATGAAATGTCTAACCCTTCGGATCGCAGGGAGAGGGCTCTCTCCGTTCGCAGTCGATGGATTTTATTTTTCTTTCCGGGTCGGGGCCGGAGCTGTCGTAAAATCTTGAGCCCCGTGCCGAAAAAATGTACTCCTTTTGTATCGAGCTCGGCAACGAAATCCCGGCTTCACCATGCCGAGTGCCTTTTATGCAGTGTGTTATTCCTTTAAAATTTCAGAAACTGCCTCATTATTTGCGCTTTTTAATCTCTTTGCCATAGGTTTAGAATGTAACTGTGTTCATTTTCCGTTTTTACAGTTGTTCCCTGTCATCAACGCTATCGTGCTAATAAATTACCCGTTCGCAAATGCAACATATCTTCCTTTTATCCTTTCGGTAGTACTCAGCCCGTTTTCGCACAAGAAACTGTTTAAGCTGCTACAGGATTTTATGTTATCCATTATGTTATGTATGCCCTCCTCTTGTGATTAATCAAGCCTGCTGTGAAAAATATCATCATTTTTCCCTGCAAGCCGCTGTTAGGGCAATTGGTAGGTTTTTTAAGTCACCCGCCTTGAAAGCGAGTTCAAATATAAAACAAGGCTTTAAAATATCTTCTTACTATTAATCTGCATTATTATTAGAGGTAGTCTACCGATTAAGGCAGGTTTACGTGGAGATAACATTACCTATACTAGTGAGGAGAGGAAACTTCTGGATGATAATGGTTGGGGAGGGGGGAAGGCAAAGTAGGTGGCCGGAAGAGGTGATGAGGGGTGAAGGATTACATAAGGCCGTGATAGAGGAAAGGATGTTGGGCAAGCGGGGAAGGGGAAGAAAGGGAATAGGTTTAATGGACGGAATGAAGAAGGGCTGGACGTATGCTGACATGAGATGAAGAAAGTAATATTATTGATAGATAAGGCCCTGCACTTGTAAAAATCTATAGGATTTTTACTGCTTTCCATTAAAATCTTCCTTTAACCGGTAGATTACTTTAATGAATGAATCTTAAAACAGCCGTAAACCCCAACCTCCTTACACTTTTTCCTTCTTCAACTCTGTGTATGGTCTACCTTTCTTCATGCCATTCTTGAATTATATACTCTACTCCCGCTTGGTCAACATCGTTTCCTCTATCACGGCCTTCAGCATCCCCTCGTCCCTTTTTACCTGTGCCAATCCATCCGCTCTGCCTTATTCTGATCTCTTCCAGCAGCTTGTTCTCGTCACCCACCAAGCCCAGCACTTCCTCGTTCACCTTTCTTTCCGTCCATCGTACCTTCTCCATTTTCTCCTCAACTCCCATGTATCAAACGGCTCCAATCTTCTCTCATTCTCTTTCCTCAGTGACCTGGTTTTGTGTCGTGTATGAGATACTCTTTTTATACCGAATTGCGACTTAGAGCGACTTTACTCAGATTCATTCATCGCAGAGCCCATGTCGCTAGCCCCTCCGACAAGTTTAAAAGCCGTCACTTCACGCTTACTTCTCGCCCCTTTTTTCGAAGCGGACCTCTGTTTCAGTCGAACAGAAATCTTAACAAGTTTTAGGCCGTCACGTCGTTAGGGAAGGATACAAATAAATTATTATTTTAAGGGCTTCCTTGGTGGGAATCTACTTCCCCCTTCGCTGCCGTCGCTTCGGCCGAAGAATTTCTTCTCTTGGGGCGGAAACATATAATTTGCTTCATTTCCCTCTGCTGCTCTTCATTCGCCCTCGCTTGTTTGGCTCGCTCGCTCGCCCGCCTTCTCTGTTCCGAGTGCCTTGCCGCATCCACCGTGGCACACCGTTTTATCTGAGATATTCACGTTAAATATATTTTTGGATGATTAACATAAGCATGGATTCCAAATTAACCCCGTATCTAGCGTCCGTTGCGTGTTAAAAATTAATTTCATGCATTAGAAGTATTAATTTTATTTTTTCGTATCTATGTGATTTTTGTTCTAAATTAATTATGAAAGTGCTGTGATAACTAAATATTTTTCAAGGAAAAACGTAATTTTTATAAATGAGGGAGTGCTTGACATGGTGGGTGAGGAGAGGAAACTTGTGGATGAGATTAGTGGGAGGCAGGGTAGGTGGCTGGAAGTGGTAATGAGGGGCAATCGTTTGTTGAAGGCCGTGATAGAGGGAAGGATGTTGGGCAAGCAGGGAAGGGGAAGGAAGAGAATAGGCTTGATGGATGGGATGAAGAAGGGTAGGACTTACGCTGAGATGAAAGAGCACTGCACGTGTAAGAGTCTGTTGGGTTTTCTCTGACTTTCATCATAACCTACCTTTAACCGATAGATTACTCAGATGATGATGATGATGATCGATAGGATGCGTGACGGATATTTCCTACCATCATAAATAAGTAATATTAGGAGTATTCATTGCGTAATTAATGTATAGGCAAATAAATCCTGAATAATTGTTAATTTGGAATCCATGCTTATGTTAATCATCCAAAAATATATTTAACGTGAATATCTCAGATAGCGGGTTTTCAATGTAATTCCTGTGGTATTTTCGTTGTGTCAAATGTGTCGTTTTGCGTTTTGTTCTAATTAAATTTGGTTTAATTATATCATAAAAAGAATCTTGGTGGGAATTACCCTTGATACATTTTACTCTAAAACGCGATCAAAGGTCTTCCAGTTTTCTGGTAGTTGTAGGAAGATAACGCATGGAGTTGAATATCGTTGTGGAACTTAATAAACTTGCGGGCAGAAGTGATTGTGATTTATGTTTTTGTATGTATTCAGCGTTTTGCGCTAAAAATCAGCATGGGGTTATGTGTTCCATTTAAGTATTGACGATTGAAGTAGACACTTAGACTTGATTTGCCTGAATATTTTCATAACATTTGAAATGTTCAATATTGATTTCAATTAAATTAACTTTTTTATCTCACACGTTCTCTCATAATCATTCACTCAAATAAATAATGTTTGTGATGTTGTTGCCTTCGTTGAGGAAATAACTGGTAATGTGTCAAGAAATTATTTTAATTGCGTCAGCGAAATTTTTAATTATCAGAGCTCTAAATGTTTTCTGATGAGCCATGTTGTTCGGCAATCGAATTTGTTTTTCAACAGAATCGATTCTGTGATGGTCACATTTCAGTGGCACTCACACTCAGTAAAAAATTAGCTTCCGTCGCTAGTGTTCAGCAGACGATGAGCTTTCGGGAGGATTCCATCGGCAGGCAACACGTTCAATTTGCCCGTGTCAACGCGTCATTCGGATCCCAATGATGATTCAGCTTTGAGAGTCTGGTTTCCAAAACGCGGTCCCGAAGGCCTTGCAGGGATTTCGTAAAAAGGGTTTCGTCACGCGTCGCTTTTGAAAACCACGCACTCACTCATCGCCCGCGGATATACCCTCGTGCGTTCATTCGTTAGTTTGTTGGATTTTCCTCCCAGGGGGGGATACGAGCCGAATGCGTCGAGTGATTTCATGCCTTGTTTCATTTTTCGGGCGCAATCCATCGGTACTTGCGAGCATTCATCCCCTTCTGTGAGTTTATCGTCTGTTTTGGGGGGTTTGAGGGAGCTTGTTCTGTTCTTTTTTCATTTCAATTCTTCCTTCCCTCTCGCTTTCCCTTCCTCCGATTTGGATTTTTCGACAGCGTTTTATTTATTTATTTAGTTATTTCACTCGACCGCTGTTCGCGGAAAAATACCCGAAATGAGAAGAAAATTAATTTTGGTTCCTTTTGTGCCCCCCCTCCTTTGTCATTTCTTCTTCTAAAGTGGTCGTCGGCTCGCCTTTTATTTTTAAAATACGTTTTTGTTCATCCGCAGAGTGTATTTCTTTTGCTCTTTCTCTCTGGGTTTTGTGCCTGGTATCACAAGGGTTTTTATAAATACCACACTGCAGTTCATGGAAGGGATGCGCTCTTTATTCGGATCTACTCTTATTCCGTCATCTCGAGTCAAGACTGTCTTCGGTGGTGCATTTCGACTTTAGTCGACGGGCTAGTTATGCCGCTTTGATCAAAGTGGCATAATAAATGGCTACAGCATGGAATTTATGGATGGTAAAGGGCACAATTGACAAATTGAAATACTATAGTCATCAACTGTTCGAAATTATATGCAAGTGTTGCGCATTTATTCTCAGTTGTATAGTGTAGAATACTCAGCAGAATATTGTGGCATATGGAATATTGTGAGCCTGAACAGGAAGCATGTTGCCCTGAAGAAAGATCATTTGAAGAAGTCCAACCTTAGCTTGAATAATATGAGAGTAGCAAGGATTCGTCAAAAATCTCTCCTTCCCGGTAGATTACTAAATCAATCTTTCCAGTAAATGTCTCAGGAGTAATCTGTTGATGTAACATATAAATTTAGTCGAGAGTGAAAGACATTTGTGAGCAATTGTTTTGTTAGAGACGATTAATGAACTTAGATATTGGTGCTCAAACGTTTTCGTACTCTTCTTATTTCCTCCATATATCTTCGTGACCCTTATTATCTTTCCTCACTTATTAGATTCCAGAGATGCACGCTCCTTCCATTCATTTCATCCAAGTGTTCTATTATCCTTTGTTTGTATTTTTACTCATCGTTCCTGTCGTCAGTTCCTACCTCTTCGTTTTAACGAGAAAACTGAAACTTGATGGCTCTTCATTTTTTGGCACTTGACGTTTTGTTTCTCGTCATCTCCCGAGGTAAGAACTTGCCGAAAGTTCTCGCTTCTCATATAATATGTGTTGAGTGAGAAGGGTGATGTGATGATACCTTCCTTTGCATTGAGCGTGCTTTGGTTGCTCAATTAGTGGACGCCGGAATCGTTGCGGAAGGATTACCCTGTGGAATTCCTCGAAGACGCTCCAGGGAATGATTCACGTTTGCGCAAGGGAAGCCCTCTCGCCTTCAAGGTTTTTGTTCTTCTTTTGCCCCTGGCGATGTGGGAACGTTTTTACTCGGCGTGAATAGCGGGACGTGACCTTGCAATGCAGACAA
Organism: Pyrrhosoma nymphula; assembly: GCA_963573305.1. Taxonomy (NCBI): domain Eukaryota; kingdom Metazoa; phylum Arthropoda; class Insecta; order Odonata; family Coenagrionidae; genus Pyrrhosoma; species Pyrrhosoma nymphula. The sequence goes on along the minus strand of OY754334.1, from coordinate 87,577,728 downwards.
TTATTACAGTCGTCGGGCTTATCTCTTTGATCCCCTGTAGTGGGGATAATTTTGTCACCGCCGACTGAAGATGGGCTCGGTGGGTAATTTTTTGGAATTCGTAAACTGTTTTCAGAGCTGTCAATTGTTCTGCTAAAAATTAAGCGCAGTTTTTTCCCGTTTCGGTTGCCGGTTTTTAGTGAATCACTGTCATTCTCGTCGCCGGGAATTGCTCAGTCATTCTCAAGGCTTTGTAAATATCAGGGATCATTCGAATTCCTGCGTCGTAAATGAGGTCCGTAATTTTGGAAACACATTAAGACGTAATTTCGTTTTAATGTGAGACTTTTCCGATATGAAAGGTCTGGAATCATTATGTTTATTTTGCTATTCCTGTGTCATGCGAGAGGAAATTCTGCTATATCTTAATTACGCGTTAATGTCGGCTTAATTTTGCTTAGAGTCTGCGTGGAGAGTTCGTCAAGGTTAATGGTTACTAGTTTCCGTTAGTCTTTTATTTATATGCTTCGAGGCAGTTATTATTCTTCGGGGATGCGGCAGGCAAACGAGGTCATTTGCGTTACTAAGGACAGGTGGGGATAAAATTATAGGTTTGAATTATAAGGGTTTTTTGGCCATTATTGGCCAAGGGACCACAGCGTTGCATCCCATCTTTCAGGTGGATTACAGTACTTGAAGCGCTGTGCCCATTGTATCCAAGACGCGATTTCACTGTAAAAAACGCTCATGGCGACATTCTATCCCGGCCCCTCGTGTTGGGAAACCAGTAGTTACTAACTTATTTTTACGAGACCGTCTCGATTCCTTAATTTTTTGTAGTTTATAAGGCAGAAAAGGTGGATTGATGACGTTTTGAGAGGCGAAGTCATGTTGGAGAGAGTGAATCAGGGGAGAACGTTGGGGAAGCGTATAAGAGGAAGGAAGAGGATAGGAATTTTGGATAAATGAGGACCTTAAGAAAAAAAAAATGCCGGATGATGATGATAACAATCTTTTGTCATGGAATAAATTCAGTTGTTTCAGGCTTAACTTCGTGAAAGTTATATGTTTCCATGTAATTAAAACGCGCAACGTAATTCTTATTGACATTTTATTGTTACGACTCTCTTCACCGCGATTAGGCAACGTCAGATGCGTACACAACGATTCATGGCGGTGTTCCTTTTAATGACATGGTTCTGTCATGGAGTTTGTATTCTCCGATGACTCCCATACTTCACTCCAATAATTCAGTTTTGGTGAACTCGTACATTTTCTTAAATTTAAATGGCGAAATCGTGTTTCCTCGGCGGAGGCACCGTAAACATTTTGAGAAAGCGTCGAAGTAAATTTTCAGGTGAACTGAAATGTTTTAAGCGTGACAGTAAAATGAAGTCGTATTGTCGTAATAACGTCTTCGTCGAGAAAGTTATATAATTTGCGTAGATCCTCGTCGAGATTTCGCTCAAAACATTGAAGAGGATCCTTATCTCTAATGCACGCCAGACTGTTTTGTCTCCTGCGTTTTATTATCGCGTATAAAATGGATTATGTATGTCTTTAAAATGGCCACGGTTTGTTGAACATTTTTAACTACCTACGCGAAAAAGTTTCGAGAGGAGTGGTCTAGAGACTGGGAAAGAGGATAAAAATAAAATATCCTCTTTCGGTGTGTAAGTGCCTTTCCTCGACTCCCAAACCCTAAAATAATCCTCCCCGCAGGTCCTCTCCTTCCTCCTCCACGTTGGCGGTCCCTTCCTTTAAAACCCTTATTTCGTCTGCCATTCCCACCAGGAAAAAGATGTGCCTTTTCTTTCCTCTTTAGGTTCTCCGTCTTATGAAACTTTGGCCTTGCGCAAACTGCTCGTGTGTACGTGCTATTTTAGTTTTTTTTTTCGTTTTAATTCTTTACCCGGCAGGGTGAAGGGAGTTTGCGGAGATTTTCTTTGCGCCCTTCCTCCTCTTCCCCCGACCCATACTAGATTTTTTTAACACTTTTTCCCAGAGTCGACTTCCTTTCCTTCCAACATCTCGCCTCCCACAGTCGTTTTCCATTATATCCTCTCCCTCTTCCTTTTTGGGAATTGGTTAACATTTTAAAAAGAACGTAACTTGTCACTTGAAAACATTGCGTCACGTTCAGGCTGCAATTGCCGGTGTATTTAAGCCAACTATTAAGTAAACTTCTGTCTTTCCTTAAGTTAGACTATGGGAGTTGGTCTTCTGTCCAGGAATGGTTCCAATTCTTCGCCATGAATTGACTTACATTTTGTAAATTTTAAATTCGCGATTAATTTTGCTGCGTGAATGTGGTTCTCTTGAGAACAATCTCAGTGAGAAGTCTCCATCTTTAATACCTTGAGTTTTCTTATGCATTTCGCTTTTCCTTACTGTGGGCGATTGTTTTTCCTGCATGGTAGCTTCTGATTGGTCGTCTTAAGACTTCACTCTTCTTTTTGATTGGCCAACATAATGATATCAATTGACTTTGACGAGACCGATTTGAATGACGAGAGCCATCTTCTGCTTTGTTTTAATAAGGCACGTTTTGAACTCCTTCCTCTGACGATTAAGCTGTAGTTCGACCGTCTTAAGGCAGTTAGAGTGATATATCACTTCACCTAAATTTTGGTGAATTCGACCTCATTTTAAAGAAAAAACTCATCGTTCCAATGATATAAAAATGAATTTCTTACTGAAATACTTTTCGAGCAATTTGCCTAAAAATATAGGCTATTTTTCATTGGATAGATTAAGACTGTACGCTCCAGAGAGAGAACATTAAAAAAAATTAGAAATTTTTAACTCCTAGAGGTCGAAAAAATACTAACGGTGTGTAGTTTGTATGTTTTCTTATTTATGTATCAAAATTAATCAATTACTCACAGCAGTTATCTTTGCATAGTAAAAAAACCTTTTGTAAAGGCGTTTTCACTGTGCGGCGTGAAAAAATGAGTCAAGGAGGAGACTTAAGAATATGTATTTATTTAATTGCTGAAAATATACAACTATATTTATTCGCGATTAATGCTACAATATTGACTTCATACTTCTTACAGACGCTGAATTAAAAAAATAAAATTCAAATATCATCTCCATTATGACTAGGGAAAACTCTCACTCGAACTACCTTAAAATGACGTTCTATAGTTTGGTCGTATATTCATTGCGAACCAGCATTTAAGTTTCCTACCGGAAATGAGACGGCTTCGTGGTGACAGTTGCCCCGCAACTTTTATTTAATTTCTGCCCCCACCATTAGGGAACTACTTCGCGGGTTTCGTTTTATGTTTGTTTTTATTTTAATGCGAGGAAACCTCATTCGCGAGTGGGACCGCCCCTTCTTTTCTCCGCGGGCAAGAGTACGTGCTAATCCCGGCGAAATTCTCTCCACGCCGCTTTGATTCGGGGACTAGGGAAGAGCCCAACCTTTGCGTGTTGACGTTCTCCATTGTTTTTGTGTGTGAGTTTTTTATTATGAAAGGTCATCAGCCGATGTCCATGTGGTGCGATTCACCATCTGCTTTAGGCCAAAAGGTTTTTTTTCCCGAGGCGATTGGTCTTTCAAGAGTTTTACCCAAGATGGTCAGTTTTTATCATGGATCTGCGTTTTCACAGCCCTATCGGCTTGACATGAACGCCATTTTTTATTTCGGAATGTGATGTATGAAATGATGTTCTAGCTACGGAATGGTTGCTCTTTCAGTACGGTTTGTTATATTTATGGTAGTTTGAGCGAGATTTTGACTCTAGTTTTCATAGGGACTATCTTCGAATTTCACTTAAAAATTTAAACAGCTATGAGGAGTATGAAGTGTGTATGGTGAATTTATTGCGGAAATAATTTTTTTTACTGAACCTCTCAGTAATTGGCAAAATATATGTATTTTAGGTTTAAGCTTGTCTTATGTTTTACACCTTACGCTAAAAACACCCTCAAACCGAAGGTTTTATTTTGGGATTTTATGAAAAAAGTTTACGCTAAATGATTAATTTCTTTTTGGCAAAAGCTGAGAAAGCTTACGAACTACACACTGCTACTTTTTTCACGCGATCAGTGCGTTGAAACATCCTCATTTATTTTATTGCCTTACAGTAGCGCACAGCCCTAGGATATCCCAAAGAAAACTGCTTTTACTTTTCAGTAAATATCTCTAAAAGTAGTGCGGTAAGGATGATTTTTTGGTATGGTTAGAAAGATGATATCATTTTTTATAATAAGGCCATATTTATTGATATGTTTGTTAAGAAAAACCAACTTTGTAGTTTCCACGAACTGTAGGTATTCCGCTGGTACGACGCGCGTTTCACCGCACTATGGCATACTCCTGTGCACATGAGTATGCCACAGTGTAGTGGAACGTGCGTCTTGCCAGCGGAATAAAGTTTGCGGAAATTACAAAGTTGGTTTTTCTCAACATTGATATCCATAATTTCCACGATGTCAGGCCTGATATCATCAGTGTTATTCATATTTATTGAATTCATGTGTAGTGATATCTCGCTCAAAATACATTAATGTATAACGTGGTGGCCTTCTACATAAATCACGAATCCTCCGATACACCGTAGTAAATAAATACTGTATAACGTATCTAGGTGTTACATTCGCCATCTCGTAATTACCAGTTGCGTCATGCCCTTGAGCATCATTTTCATCCCTAATAGCTTAAATTATTCGTTTTTTTACAACCTTCATTATTTCTTTGCTTCTACTCTTTTCTACTGTTCCAAATCCTGAGATACTTCACCCAAACCATGTGCTTTGTCCTACAGTTAAACCCCGTTACTTAAGTCTTCTACTCAAAGTAACGCTGTCAGCTCACGTCACCTTTGCTTACTTCAAACCCTTGGCTTGTCTTAGCCGTCTTATCATTTTGTCCATGCATTTCCCGGCCCAATTTTTTTTATAATCCCTCTTCGTAAAAATATCGCCTTTTCCTCTTGGCTTTATAATTGTCTCTATGGCTCCGTCGTATCAACATACCTATAAATAGGCATAAAACGTTCTATTTTGTGGAGCCATCAGCCGTTTCCCTCGCGGCTAAGTTGAAAGTCGATCTTATCTTTGCGTGTTTAGCTTTCAAGTTTTGAGTTAAGTTTTGATGGAGATCCTCTGCCTCGACGAAGATTGAGAGGCGCCGCCTTTCCCTGCTTCGGCAAAGTAAACAATCCCTACGACCCTTGCAAAAACTTACAGCATAATAGCAGAGCCCCAGAGTTGGTGTAATGGGGAAACTCTTTTATACCTACTCCATGTAAACCTTTAACCAGGGCCTCTCTTAAAGCTGAAAACATTTCTTTATATTTTATTTTTTTAATCTCTCACCAGTTTTATTGTCAAAGAAAATGAGGAGGGCATTCCTTTTGTAACTAATCTAAAAAATTACAATTTATAATTAGCTGTTCTGATTCTGCATTTAGATTAGCCTTTTCTCAACTAGATTAGATTTCTGCTTTGCTTTTTTTTTTTTAGATTAGCTTAACATTGCTGGTTTTATTTCTGTTGCTGCTGAGGATGTTGTCATTCTCTCTAATCCTAATTTTATTGTAGCTTGCTATTATTTTGGAATGATACTTCTTTTAATCTCAGAAAATTCTCCACTAGGTAGTGTTGCAATATTAATAGCCAACGGTTGAAATGCTGACGATTGTTTTGTTTTTGTATATTCTTCATTTTGGTGCTTTGTTCGGTGCCCTATTGTTATTCAGGCTCAGTTTGAGAAATACGACCCGACGGCGTATGCATGGAAACGTTGTAAAGATCGCCATCAAAATGACTCATGTGGTATGAGTTACTTGAGCCTATTTTTGTAATTAGAGGCATTTCCATGGAGCAAGATTCCGGTAAACTTTATTCTTTAATTTTAATGAAGTCTGTATCTTAATAGTGTATTATCTCAATACTAACAAAAAAGGCTAGGGCCGCGAAAAAATAAAGTTAAACGTCTCACTTCCAACGCGTATATACGCGAAATACGACCCGACGGCGTATGCATGGAAACGTTGTAAAGATCGCCATCAAAATGACTCATGTGGTATGAGTTACTTGAGCCTATTTTTATAATTAGAGGCATTTCCATGGGCATTAGAGGCATAATCTTTATTCTTTAATTTTAATGAAATCTGTATCTTAATAGTGTATTATCTCAATACTAACGAAAAAGGCTAAGGTCGCGAAAAAATAAAGTTAAACGTCTCACTTCCAACGCGTTATTTCATTAATTGACATTGAGTAGTCATTTCAGTTGGCGCCAGAAGAGTGAGGTCATTTAAGCCATGTCATCAGTGTGCTTTTTCGGGTGATGAGGGCATTTGAGAGGAAATTTCCAGTTTGGTGGAATGCCTTACTTCATCTGTTTATTCTCTTTTTCTCACCCAAGCTAGAGATCACCACACTGGAATCATAGGAAGTCAAACAGGAGCCATGTGGAGGGCATTTTTCAGTTGTTTCATGAGTAAGAATAGACTTTCAAGAGGAATGTGGGGACATATTGGGTAAAGCTGTTTGGTTATCAACCGGAGGATACCTATTCAGGTGCTATGTGGAAGGTATACACGTGAAGTGTAATGGGTACTCCGTCCGTCGGATGGGATGTAACACTGCGGACTCCTTGGCGCCTTTCGTTAAGAGCCGGCACCAGGTATCTCTCCACCAGTCCTTCCTCTCCCTAATGATTTTCCCTTTTTAACCTACCCACCTATCCGTGGTGACACCAAATCAGTCGCTTCCCCCATGTCATAATTAAGTACCCGCAGGATCTTGGTTTCAAATAAAGATGTATCGTTCGAATCCTCTATTCCTCGTTAATCACGAATGTTGAACAAGATTCGAGTTTTTGCATTTTTTTGTTTTGTGTGTTTTAACATAAAGGACTAGGAAAACGCTTTAGCTTAAAACTCTGGAAATATTTATTTAGGGCCCATTTTATCTTGCACGGTTAACCTTAACCGCAAGCTAACGCAGCTCTACGCCATCTTTATATTTACTGAAAATTCGGGTTTTGTGTATTACATCAGTGTCGATTAGTTGACAAGTGTTATCGATTGTTGACGAGAACGTATTAACCTCTTGTTTTCATACCGAGAAAATATTTCACGAGAGATTACACAACCGCACTTTAATGTTTTCTTGGCCTCTTTTTTTAATTTTATTCAAACTAGACCAGTATAATTTGCGCATCTTGCAACAATTTCTGTTTTCAAGAATCCAATGCCGATTTGGATTGGGAGATCGAGTGCTTCCCTGAGGTAGCTTATTACTGCGTCACAGAATCGGAATGTCGCACTTACAATTAGTATTGACGTATAACTTCGGTATTCTTATAGAAAAAATGTTTAATCAGAGAATATAAAACAGGACTTTGTTCCAATGACGCCTTATAGAAGCGTTATTTGAAAAACTGTTATCTTTTTATTGTTTATTTAGTTTTCATTAGTTTGTCTCTTTTTGATACATGTATGTGCATTTTTAAGAACTCCATTCTTAATTGTTCTGTGTCAGTAAACGTAGGCATCTTAATTTTACTGGGAACTAAAATTTTAAATGTAATTAAAAGCTTTTTAATTGTCTTTCTCTCATGATTAGTAAGTAAATGACGAGATATTCGAAATAATTGTGGGATTTGAGAACCTTTAAGCATTCGGATTAGAGAAAATGCATGTCTCGTCCCACTTCTACTTTCAAATCCAGATGATTCCCGTGAACTCTCTCTGTTGCGTGACAAGCAGTGCGATATTCTAAGTACCAGATTATTTTATGTAAAACGTAGGCTTAAACAGCACCCCTTAACGCCCTCTAGTTCTGCTTCCCTCACCGATGTCACCTTATTTAAGTGTAGCCGGTGTCAGTGGCATTTAGTCGACACCAAGTATGACAACAGGGATTGTCGAGATCATTGCACCTGCTGTATTAAGAGTTAAGACTAACCGCAGGTCGTTGCCCGTCTGGGTAACTTTTATCGCGATCCTCAGCGGTGTTAAAATGCCTTGAAGGTGAGCTGTGATCCAGTTTCTGGATTCCCATTCGCACAGTGTAGACGGTGTAGATAACGTTATTGATCCATAAATCACCTTCCCTTGTTTTTGAGGTGTAGCGTCGTCTGTGCCATCAGTTCTCCTTTTCTATTGATTCACTTCGAATGCATTTTAATTAATTTTGAAGTAAATTTTTTTCAGTCGAGCCTTTTGAAAGTCAATTTTTCTCATCAAATCCTCTGCTGGACATCGACTTTTTTGCATCCGGTTTTCCTTTTAGAAAATCGAAATTCGTGTGCGATGTTTATGAACTATAATGTAGCCGAATGAAGGCGAGGATAAGGAGTTTAAAAAACCTTAAGCGACCAATATTGTCGCGTACGGGATTGCGATGCGTTCACCCCTTGACCACCCTTTTCCCATGAAGGAAATGCTCCCGCCTCACTTTCCAGCCCAAGAGTCGGGTACCCTGATTTTTTTATTCCCATGCGGCTTAATATTCAGGGGTGAAATTTACCTCTCTTTACCCATCCTCTAGCCAGCTGGTTTGCCAACGTCCGGGAACTTCTTATCAGGAAGTCGCGATTCAATTTTATTATTTTATATACCCTTCCTTTTTATTTCTCAATATCGTTTTGCTTTTAAATTTATATTCTCGCCTCGGTTGTCCTGAGTAAAGGATGTGGTAAATTGAAGGAGACGAGGGATTAGTGTGGCCGTTGTAGCGGAAAGGCAATCTTTTCCGCGACTTGATATTTTGATCATTTTTTTTCTAATTTGACTCAAAAGGAGGTCTAGACTGAATTTGATACCAAATTCTTTCGAACTCAAGATCTAGTCGCTCTTAACGACTTCTTCAGGTCGAGAAGATGTGGAAACCGCTGAATTTGTTTAAGAAGAATTAGGGTTTCTACTTTTTTAATTCTGATGTGATTTTACATTGTCGGACGTTTTTCATGGGACTCAGTTTTGAGCTTTTTTGTTGACGAATAAAATATTTTGGCATTTACTGGTGTACTGGGATTGAAGAATCATTTGAAAATCCGGAGTCTCTTATTAATGACCATGGAGATCATTTAGATTTTTGGATATTTTAAATACCTTATTTTTAATGACGGAAGCTAGAAATTTCTGGTGGATAACAAAATTGATGTGAACACACCGAAATGGGAGTTCCTTTGAATGGCTCTCGAGCTCCAACTTCTAATTTGCTCAGGAATTAGTAGTCCGCGCAATTGTCACGAGAACATTAAAAGAAACTTGAGTCCCAGTTTTATAATGTCTGGATATCGTTAGCCGCAGGATTATGTAGCCTTTTTGTAAAATTGTGGTTAACTGAGAGCTCGGATTTTGCGTGTAACATCATGTATACCTACTGCCGTTTACTTGACGTGGGCGTTTATATGGGAGAACGTATTAATTTCGGTTTATGTATCGAGAAAATATTTAACTAGTGATTATAAATCCGGGCCTAAATGTTTTCATGGCCCCTTTTGGGTCTTTATAATTTGGGTACGTAACAATTTCTGTTACTTCTTCGGTACTTGGTGTCGAATCCTGTGCCAATTTAGGGAGGAGGGAGTTGGAATTCTCCCCGATGGCAGCTCATTATCGCGTTGCAGAATCGGAGAGTCGAATGAAGTGCCCTCGAGCAATTGTCCTGCACGCTATTGGAAGAGTCAGAGGAGTTTTTTGACGTAAAATCCAAGTTGTCCTACATGCGAATATTGATGTGCAAATCGTGATCAGTCATCATGAGTGAATCGACATTTCATTACCTCTTTGAAAAGATCGTACATCCCTGTTCCCTTACAGTTCACCGATAATTTTATGGTTCTGCAGGAAAGCATGAGATTAAGAAAACCCTGGAAAAATGCTGATCAATATTTCATCATCATTTCGCGTTCTACCTAAAAGTTGCAGGTTATTGGACCGACCCTTTCTTAATTTATGTATCCCCAAACTTAAATGTGCTCATTTCTTCTCAATTCATCTATTACCATTGCATTTAACGTCTCCATAGTTCGGCAACAATTAATACAGACAAATTAATCGCCAAACTTGTGGCATTTTTTTCCTGATAATATCCGTAAGCATTGTTAAGGCCGGGAAATCAAGAACTTCCTTGGGATAACTTATGAAGTTTGGAAGTTCATTTGGCAATGTAAATTTTTGCACCCCTGGCCTGCATTGTTAGAACTTCTCTCCTATAGAACCTAAGAAAGCATTCAATGTGTATTTCAATCCACTAAGTCGGGTTCATTCTTGTTCCTAATCGCTAATCTTGGTAGCACAAATGTGATTTGTTTCATAGTCGCGATTCATTCATACATTCATTCATTCATTCATTCATTACAGTAATCTACCGGTTAGAGGTAGGTTGTGATGAAAGTCAGAGAATATCCAACGAACTCTTACACTGCCGTACCCTTTCTACCTCTAGCATTTCTTTCTTCATCTCAGCATAAGTCCTACCTTTCTTCATCCCGTCCATAAAACCGATTCTCTTCCTTCCCCTTCCCCGCCGCTTACCCAACATCCTACCCTCTATCACGGCCTTCAGCAAACCACCGTCCCTCATTACCCCTTCCAGCCACCTACCCTGTCTTCACCTAATCTCATCTATAAGTTTCCTCTCCTCGCCCAACATGTCAAGCACTTCTTCATTTGTCTTCCTTTCCGTCCAACGCACCTTCTCCATCCTCCTCCACACCCACATCTCAAAAGCCTTCAGCCTATTTTCGTCTTCCTTTCTCAAGGTCCACGTTTCTGCCCCATACAACGCCACACTCCGTATCAAGCTCTTCACTAGCCTCTTTTTTACATCCTTACTTAAGGTCCCCGTCATCAGCTCCCTTCTATTGTTGAACGCTTCCTTCGCTAGCGCTATTCTCCTCCTAATGTCTTTGCTACTATGTCCTGTTTCTTCTAGCATACTACCCAAGTAATTAATTTGTTCTACTTGCTCCAGTTTGTGACTTCCTACTCTTATCACCAGCTTTGCTTTCCTTGTCCTACAGAATCTCATTACTTTTGTTTTCCTATTATTTATCTTCATTCCGTATTTCTCACACTGCTCTTCCAGTGCATCTACTAAAGTTTGCAGTCCTTTCGATGACCGACTGACCAACGCCTGGTCGTCTGCGAATCTAACAGACTTTATCCACTGGCCTCCCACTTTCATTCCCACATCTACCTCTTCCCATGCCTCTCTTACTATTTCCTCAGCATAGATGTTAAAAAGTGAAGGCGACAACGGGCACCGTTGCCGTACCCCGCGACCAATAACTGCCCACCCTGATTCACCGTCAGCTACCCTTACCTGAGCCCTCTGGCCCATATATAAGTTTCGGATGAGTCTCCTATCACGCCAATCTATTCCTATTTTCCCCAGTATCTGCATTAGTTTCTCCCAGTTTACTCTGTCAAACCAAGCGAAATCTACAAAACAAGCGAAAACATCCTGATTATGCTCTATGTTTCTATCTATAAGTGTCCTCATTACCGCAATCGCATCTCTGGTTCCCTTCCCCTTCCTAAACCCAAATTGGTCATCGCCGAAATAGCACTTTGCTCTGCTCTCCAGCCTTCTATTTAGTATTCAAAGCAACACGATAGTGTTCTAAATTTGATCTACGTTTCCATTGTGAGTTGTGATATCTTATCTTGAAGTGCCAAGATGGAAACGGTAATAACCCAGTTTTTTCATGCTCTTACGAGACTAATGAAATGCTAATGCCCCCTAGTCAATTAGATGAAGTTAATTCCGATATTGCGTGAGTATTTTTACGTACCTCTTCCTCTGGTGTAGTAAAATGGGCGAAATAGGCATTCCTTTGCAGTCTCATGTTGGTAAAAGTCTGGGCATAAGGAAAATTAAGGGATATTAAATTTGGATTTTAAATCTGAAGTACATTAGCTACCGAGAGGTGCCAGTTGAAGAACATCTTGAATGCAATCGTATCCGTTTATTTTCATTTGGATTCCCTGCTAAGTGATCGTCGAAATTGAGGATGCGAATGGGGCGTTCGAAGATGCAGTGTTATGCTTCTAAGTGGACGTGGAGCTTCTCTCGTATGTTTTGCCTGCGTTTAAAACTTCCCGCGGAAGCATTCACCGAGAGTGCACGCAAAGTCTCTTTACAAGCGAATATTACGAAGCACTAAATAGCTTCCAACTAGAAGGCGCTTGTGGTTAATTTCTCATTAATCCCTACTTAACCCAATCCCGCTGAATAGTTTCGTAACTTTCATCATTTTAGCGAAGTGTTTTCATCAACATCGTCTCTTGTGGAAAGTCTCGTCAGTATTACCTCATTCTGTCAATTGTCAAGTAAATTGGGTGTTAAATTTTTCTTTATTACAGATAGAAATAAATACAATGTTAATAAGTTTCCTATATCCAGTATAGTTTCGTGTGCAAATTCTGAGCATTTGTTTCGAATTCTTCACGGAAGTGAAATATTGTGCTCCACTTTCCATAGCTGCCTTGTGTCATCGGGGGATACTTGAATATCCACAGTGTACGCGTTAAAGGGTTATTTTATCATAGGCTAGTAATCTAATCCTAAAGTCATTCAGGAATATCAGACTTCATTGTATTTGTGCATCAATTTTCATTCCACGGCTCTTTCCGTCTGTGGTAGCTACTTCATAGATGTGATTTTTTCAGAGTATTCGATTGAAAATCTTTTGCTCCGAGTAGGTAATGAATGTTTTATGTGAAAATATTGCATTGTGGACCTGAACTCTGCTCGAAGTTGTTACGTATATATTTTATCATTCCGAAACAGGGGACGACAGATTTTGAGATTCCACGTAAATATTCGTCCCTAATATTTTCTTAACATATTTGTACACGGTTGTAATTGTAACGTTTTTCGTATTCTAGAAGAATACGTCCAGTTGCTGCAATAAATACGGGCATCAATACAGTACGTATTTGAGTGTGGCTACTTATCTTCTGGTTAACTAAAATAGATGCCCAGAATGTGTTCTAGCAGCGGTGTAACAATGCTGCGGATTACCGGGGGGCAAGCGTTTTGGCTGCCCCCGCTTCCATCAATTTTTTTCGAACTCTCGAACAAAAAACAATTCTGAAATAGCCTTGTCTCCTTGGGGGGTCGTATTAAATGAGGACGCCTAATGCGTCCTCTTTTGATACGCTTTGGAGCCCTTTTGATGGCGCCTTCGGCGCTCTCCGCTACATTTTTGGGGGCAATGTACTCTTGCCCCCCTCCCGTTGTTACGCCACTGTGTTCGAGTCTTCTCCCTAAGAAAGACTAACCTTTATCAAGGTTTTTGATTGGTTATTTAGGGTAGGCCACCGACAACTGAGGTAATTTGTGCCATTAATGATGGGTGAGTAATTTGGTTGGATAGGGAATACGAAGGAAACGAAAGGAGGGTGGAGAGAAACCCGGCGTCGGAAAAGTCCCCAAGGCGACCACAGCTTAACGTCCCATCCGATGGAGGGTTTACTTCGCCTGGAACGTTCTCCTCGGGGCACCCAAGTAGGAATCGGTATTCCACTGTCAAATCTACTGTCGGGATTAAAACCATGACCATCGACGTTGGAAGCCAGTGTGTTTTAGCCACCACACTACCCTTTTTCCATTGTATCGCCTGGGGTCCTCTGTCTCTCCATCCTTCCTCCATCAGTACCATCATCTCCAGTGCCCATGTAGATCTTCGCCCGATTAAGTAATTTCTCCTCGCGCAATGCATGTCATAATCCGCTCGTTACTCACGGCAGCGGACGACAGTTGCTGCCTTTGCGAGGATTAATATGTGACTCAGTCTGAGGAGGTGACTTATGGGCTTGCCTCCGGGATGTAGGAGATAGCGGCTGCAAGTATCTCGAGGAGCCCTTCCGACTCCCTCAAGCGTCAACTGGTATGTACTGTCACTATCACTCCACTCCTGCCGCTCGAGTGGCGTTTGAAATGCCGAAGATAAGAATGGATTTTTTTGTATTTCTGAATGGACGAAAAGGAAGACGAACGGTAAAGTTCTTAATTTGGTGTGTGAGGAAAGGAAACTTAAGGAGGAGATTAGGAGGAGGCAGAGTCGGTGGTTGGAAGAGGTAATGAGGGGCTAAGAGATGCTGAAGACCTTGATAGAGGGAAGGATTTTGGGTATGCGGAGAAAGGAAAGAATAGGCTTTATGGATCATGTATGCCTTTCTAAAGAATGAAATCGAGTGAGTTGAGGCCGGCGTCTGTGAAGTTAAGGAAGGTTCAAACGGAAGAGAATAAAAACATTTTGTTTTCCACTGGCGAAGGCCTCAGTGTCCTTACGCAATGTCTTTATTCATAATAGCATACCCCCTCCCTTCATATCGTCCATAAAGCCTATTCTCTATCTACCTCTTCCCCGCTTACTCAATATCTCTCGTCTATAAAGACCTCTTGCATCCCCTCTTCTCTCATTACCTTTTTCAACCGCCTACTCTGCACCCTCATTATTTCCTCCAGCAGTTTCCTCTCCTCACCCATGATACCCATCACTTCTTCGTTCGTCTTTTTTTCGTCCACTGTACCTTCTCCATTCTCCACACCCACATCTCAGGCGGCAAAAATAATGGGAAGAGGCGGACTGTAATGGTTGATAAAGAACAGAGAATGTGAGAGTAAAAGGAAGGAAAGAATCAAAATTCTGAATGAAGCTAATGGAATTTCAATGGCAATTTGAATTGAAATTGGGTTGGTGACCGGAAATTTAACTCTAAATTTGCCTGTCACCGTTTAATTTGTCATTCACCTCAGTGTGGGCCTCATCTTCCATTTTTCCTTTAACGACACCGTACATTTTTCCGATATCCTTTCTTTCCAGTAAGTCTTGATTTTTAATCTCTCAATTTCATTTCCATGCCGAATGTTTTAATGAAATTCGTTTTTCCTTTCCCACGGTTGAAAGTTCGATAATTGGATTTTAGGAAGTGGTTAGAGACTTGATATTTTCGCGAACGGAAACTGAATCCTTTTCATTCAGTAATGACTGTAATTTATGGAAATTATTTTCATCTTTTCCAGGAAAGGTTTCTCTTGGCGCGATGTTTTTTATGCGTAGGAATTTACTTGCACGGTCAGCGACAAAAACTTTTTTACGCCTTTGGCTAATAATGCTAGTGTGTTCATGTTGCTCACGGTTTGTTGTGCAATTTTTCTTTAAATATTTTGCGCGTGTCATACCATAAAAATTGGAATCTGTGTGGTCATTTACTTGAAGTTTTAATCTGCTTCAATGGAAATATTACGCATGCATGTCGTTATTTCTGGTCTGTTCAATCGAAAATATTAGTAAATTCAACAGATTCAGGCGAGATATCGTGGAAGTTCTTCATAATGTAAGAGAAACAATTGCACTTTTCCACAAAATGGTTTATTGCGTACAACGCGTTTCGGCTCACAGAGCCATCATCTTGTGCTCCCTGTTTATTTCGTAATCTTTTCTTTGCTGTGCGCCCGCTCGCAGCTTGTGCTTCGTCACCCCACCCCCTCTTCCTTTGCGAAGTCCAGGGAGCCGATTGCATAACAAGGCAAATTCCGCACGAAATAATTCCCATGTATAATGGCCGCTATGAATGGAATCGGAATTTTTGACGAAATGCGATTGTATATCTTCATCAGCGGAAACAGAATTCCGCACGGAAGTCTTGATTCCGTTCGAATATCCGTACGATTGTAATTCTTGGTGTTGCCAAATTTACGAGAAATCTAAGCATCTGCGCATGCGCAGTGCCATTTCCCGCAATAATACTAAAACCATTCGGCTGTAAACCTAAATGCATAATTGGTTCATAGTTATATAATTGATAATCTCTCTCATTAATCTTAACCCTCCTCGTTTTAATGTTTGCATAAAAGCTTTTGAAGGAGGGGAAATAAATTTTGCGGTCACTACATGTTGGAACCACGGCCTTCGGGTTCGAAGCCGACAGGGCCACTGTACACTTTACCCCAGGTAATTCGTGTATTGTCCAACAAGTACAATTTCGTTCTACTTGAATTTTTTCACAAAATTTTGGTTAGTTGGAAAATGACTTTCCTGATTGCTTCCAACTATGGCGAAATGATTTGTGAATGTTGCTTGCGAAATTAACTAGAAGATATTTAAGAATTATTATTATATAAGAAATAACGGAAGAATTATTTCAGTGATTTTGTTGGAGATATTTGAAAAAGACGGGCGTTATGATTGTGGTGGCGTCGGAAAGACGACTAGCCTCGTGGGGCACAATCATGCATCCCCTTCTTCCTCCCTCCTTCAATTAATTTTGAAATAGTGTTGGACTTCCAGGCGCCGCGATGTCAGAGGACACGCTACGCTATAATATCGTACCGTACGCTTCTGAATCAGTGAAGCAGTGTAACGTCAGTGTTTTTTGGCAAAAGTGCCTCAAAAGATCTACTATCAGCATTTGAAGCAGGTGCATCCCAGTCCAAAGTAAAGCAAAGTTTTTCAGGTCTCCTTGGACGGCCCTAAAGTAAATAAGGAATTCTTAAAGGATCTAAAACGTTAGCTGAAAGTCAGGGTGACCCAGGGGATCCTGTACTTCTGGACTTGAGGACATGTGGCTTACATTCATGGTATGTGCCTTCAAGACAGGTTGTATTAGCGCTGGCTGGATCCTAGTCCAATATCTGAGAGCTGTATATAATCTATTCAAAAATGTTCCTTCTCAGCGAGCTGATTTTACCAACATTACGGGTACCTCCGTTTTCCCACTGAAGTTTTGTGCCGTGCGATGGGTCTAAAATAAAATGGTGGCAACCAGGGCGCAACATATCTTACCAGCTGTTGAAGCATATGTGGAGGAAGTGGAAAGGGCAAAGAAGGAACAGAGGGAGGTAAAACCAAAACCTAAGTTCACAATTGGAAATCCTGATAGTAACAGCTACCAGGTGAGTACCAGCGTGAGGGTACATATTAGGTACAAGATGCTGAGAGCTAATCTCTCCTTCTTTGAGACTATGGCTGCTATAGTTGAGCCGTTTCTAACAAGATGTCAATCATATGCCCCATTAGTTCCTTTTCTTTATACTTCCCTCCAATCTCATGTCAGATATTTGACGAGTAAATTTGTGGTACCTGAAGTCATGAAGAGTCAGACCATCTTCCAAATAGATCTAACTGCCGATAGTAATCTGCTGCTACCTCAGAAAGTTGACATTGGTACCGGAGCCAAGTAAGCTCGGGGTCAATGTAAGGTGTCCAAGAAGGGTTCTTAGGGTTCCAGCATGAATGCCGAACATTTATGAGGATCATGGTGTCAAAAATTCGTAATAAAACACCCCTGGCTTATTCCTTCACAAAGGCTCTTGCATGTTTGGATCCGAAAGTGGCAATCGATGCCGAAGTTGCCAAGAGACGTTTGAGCTCAGCATTGCTTCATCTTACAGAATTGAACCGCATTGGCGGCTAAGAGTTTGATGCCATTGATAAAGAATTCAAGAATCTTTGGAGATTATGTCAGTGAAGGACACGCTCAAAGAGTTTGATGGATATCATGATGATTGTCTTGACCACCAATTCTGGATGATTTCTATTGGAGATAAAAGTGGATATGACAATTTAAAGAGATTTGTCAGGCTTTTCTGTATGTACACCATTCTATGGCAATGCCAGCCTTTATAGAGGTTCCTCTGATAACTCCTTTCTTCTTTTTGAAAATTTAACTGAAGTCTCTCTGGATGTCCTTCATACCATTCACGATGTGATCAGGGTGGCGGGGAATGTTAGATCCGTACCTATCACAAAGCAATTAATTCTCAGTTTCCGAAATGCTCATCAAAATACAGCGAAGTCTTCGCGGAGAAAAGGAAGGGTACCTAGGCCTCAAGAGAAAGCGAATAAGAAAGCTGTACTGATAAAAGTTCCAGAGCTGCAAACCAAAAACACTTAATTTCTTGAAAAGCCATGAAATTTGTTGATGAAGTTGAATTGGAAATGCACGCATTGAAAAAAATCACACCAGTGTCTTCTTTTATTTGAAAGTTCTTTATCAAACTATTCTTGATTCTAAATGATCTGAGATCTGATACATACATTTTTCACGGGTATTCCACCAGGTAATAGGCATCCTCCAGGTAATAGGCATCATATTTGCCATATAGTCTGAGTCTATTTTGATTGTGTTCGAATTGCACCCGACTCAAAATTTTGTTGTCAGTAAACCGTTTTTGTTTATTTGTTGGTTGAAATAAAACATGTAATATTCCATACTCCTTGTATACTCTATTATTTAACTTATTATTAACTTATTGTTTTTTTTAGTTTTAGACGAGCATGCATACTATGTGCATTATTTATAAGATTATCATTACATAAGCGAATTGCAATGAGAATTCACTCCAAAGTTCCAACATGCTGTTAATGGCTGATAGATAGTACCTGAATATAGCACGCGTCATGCATTGATTCTTATTGATAAAGGTAAATGACATCTCCCACTGAAGTTCAACGGGCATGATCATCTTCCCCTTATGAATATTATTTAGCACTGTTTCTGGACCAAGGTTATGTAATTAAATTACCAAATGTGTGGTTTTTGAACCAATTGTTTTTCTCTTCTTTTGAAATATCTATAAATTATACTATGAAAAACATTCTGTAAATTAAACCTCAAATTTCATGTCATGTATACATTTTTTAAAATGTAAATGCTCAACATTAGCCCGGTTCTTTTATGCATTATCGGTACAATTAATTCACAGATTCCCGTGCGAAGCCGGGTCCCGCTTCTAGTATTTAATATTTTGCACGATGGTCAGACTCTTCCGTTAGTAAATTTTGAGAATTATTCCCATTTAATTGTTATCATCTGTAGCTCATGTTGGGGCGTTGCCGGATCCAAGTGTGACTCTTCAAGGTTTGTTGCGCACAGTATTTCACTCGGGGGTTATTGACCGATTTAAGTGGATTAGAGTAGCACGCGGCTTAGCATAAAGGCCCGCGTGGTCATCTATCCATGGGATTGTTTCCCGCGGACCGTCCCTTCAAGACGCTGTCGAGATAACGCTTTTCATCGGTCCGTCGGTCGCCACCTTCCATTAATGAAATTAAATAGCTACCGACGAAGAAAAAAATTAATGCTCTTGGCGTAATTGGGACTGTTTGTTTAAAGGGACGCCGGGAGAAATGAAAGGAAAAAGTCGGATGAATAAATTTGTATTTTTTTCTGCCGCTCGATATCACGCCTCCTACTGCGGTGTTTATCGTGAGAGCAATTCTCGATTCGAAAAAAAATTGAAGCGCGAAATTCATGGTGGGGTCGCTTCAGTGGCGCCACTCCCGTTTTCACCGTTCTCTCCCTTTGTCACGTGGAAGTTCGCAAAGGTTCACCTGCCGAATAAATTTGGCCGGTACATGGGGTTCCTTGTTTCCGGATCAATTCGACCATCGCATTGGTAAGAATTGTTTTGCCTACTCCTTCGCATTAAATGCCTTCGTAGTGTTTCCTGTGAATTGGACGTAACAGTTTTTCTTTGCCGTAATTATTTGACTCATTCACTACCAAATTTATTGGCTCATTCATCAATAGGCGAGTAAAGTACCTTAGAGTGATGGGCTTGCTAGGAAACCGATAAAGTTTTTCCACTGAAGATATTCCTCCCGTCATGTGCATTCGGTTAGTGGCTTGCCATCTATGACCAATACATCTAAGTGCGCCGGTCCATGTTCCTGGACCAAGTTGTTTCCACCTTGCGCATGACCCCATCCCTTTAAAAAATGGAATTTTGGCGTAAGAGGAAGTTTCTGGATTAATGCCCTTGGACAGGTATTTTGGTTTTCGGGATTCAAATACCCTTGGAAATAACACTAAAGGTTTTTCCTCTAGGTGGGCGAAGGGATGCTGAAGGCCGTGATTGAGGGAGTGATGTTGGGTAGCGGGGGAAGGGAAAGAAAGGGAATAAGAGACTTTATAGGGATTGAAGATTTCCCGTGCCACACACTCTAGTGTTGGCTTGCACGGTACTTCGTAGATGTAGATGAAGAGAGGTTAGATGTTGGAGATGGTGGACAAAATAGCGTGAAGAGATTGGGGCCTTCGCCTGTAAAAATCTACAGTACCTATATTTGCTCTCTTCAACTTAAGCCTACCTAAAGGGTAGGTCTTTCTAATAACAGTAATTATAATACCTGATTTTCACTATGACTGTTGTCCCAATGGGTGTGTGTATCTCCATCTTATAGCACACTATCGATTATATGTGGGTTAGGAAAGGATCATGTACTGTCACTTCTTTTGGAGTTATGCTCCTTCGAAGCATCGTTGTGCGTAACGACTTAACCGGCTAGCTCTTTTGTCTGCTCCATCTGCAGCGTGTCTCCTTTTCATCAGTCCATAATGCCGTGGTGGTCGGCCTTCCGTCGCGGCCTTCATCATCCCTTCACCTGTTAATGCACCTACCGTAAAACCGGTCTGCATTTGCGAATTGCCCCAGACAGCCCACTCTTCCCGTACAACGCTGAGCACTTCCTCAATCTGTTGCGGCGCCAATAGGGTTTCAGCCGTTTTCCAACAGTTTTCGAGCAGTTGCTCGTCCCCGCACGTCAGTGACCAGTCGAGTTTCCGCCATGAATAAAAATATAAAATGATCCCGGCACATTGCTGGAAAGTGTATTACGGGAACATCACTAAAGGCCACATGCTCGCGTAAGCTCAATTTTCCAAGCGCCGTGCCGGCGACGAAGTTGGCCTCGGTCATTGTGGGTGGGGCCCCTTGCGCGTCACGGGAATGCATTTGCTGGCTGGGAAAAGGAAGTCACTCGTACCATTTCGTTATTCTCTTTTTAATCTCAAAAAAGATAGAGCCCTTCGCTGAAGTGCATGGATTTCATTCACTCCGCGGGGCTTCCCCTACTTCATACATGCCACTTCCTCCTCCTAGCTACCTGAGATGATTTTGCTGTATCTTTGTAGGGGGTTGGACTGGCGAGGTGGTTGTAGTGCGGCTTTCGTACGTAGAGGACCTGGGTTCATGGTGGTGACGGAAATCTTTCATTAGCGATTCCTACTTGGGGGTAGGAGGACATCTGTTCAAATACAATGCTTCAGTTGCACGAGATGTATAGCCGTGGTCTCCTAGCCGTATTTCCTTATGGTGGCTGGAGCGGTAATCGTGGGTCTTTGAGTGCACAGTATGATAATTTTTGAAGTCGAAAAAAATTCCTGTACCACCTATCGTTTAAGTGCATCTGCTTATGCGGTAAAACTCGCCATACAGTCAATAATGAAGTTACACAAGAATCATTTGTAAAACTTTTCTCCATAATTAAAACATGTTATTACTCGAGTTTTCGGCGCGGCATTTGAAATTCAAACGAAATTATGTTGACATTTGTTTTTTTTTAGAATATTGGACTCGGTGTGAAAACTTAGTGCTTGTTATCAACAATTACTAGGACAGTAAATTTATTATTTCGTGTTTAGAAGAAATTTTTTAACGTATGTAATCCAATTATTACGTAATATACCTATGTCATGTGCCATTAGGCTACGTGTTTAAATCGCATTGAATTGCCAAAAAAACATCGGTATAATGCAATTTTTACACTTCTTTTCTGTAGATATCACTATTAAAAACAGCTATGCAAAGTTTTACGCAAATCTATTCATAAACAAAAATCGATCCAACCACCTTTAGATCTGGCTAAATTCGGCGGCGGGCTTTTCTCCTCCCACCCGAACTTCGAATCCTGTTCTAATTCCTTTATTTCCGGCGGGAACCTTAGGCGCCGAGTCGCTCAGTGCGGACTTGAATTGCATCGAAACGATAGCATCCCCTTTGAGTCATGCCCTTCCTCCTCTATTCGAGAACTTCTCCCCTCCAATCTCTTTCTAGGCTTAGTTCTCGTTCGGTCTCCGTCGGCTCGTTCCGGACGACGATCGCGAATTCGGGAATACGAGCGCTAGTTGCCGAAGCCTTTCAAGACAATCTCTGTTGGGAACTCGATCGCCATCCCCCGAGTGGGAAAAACTGGATCGGTAAGATTGCGTGATAAGGCGATCGAGTTGATGTGTTAGCTTAGACTATTGGCTTTCTGTCCCGGGCTCGTGTTCGAATCTTGGCAGCAGCGGCGATTTTCCAGTTTTATCCCGATCCCTACTTTTGTACAATTTCAAAAGCACTTCAACTTTACTCCGTCCGTCGGATTGGACGTTAAACTGTCTTCAATTCATTCGTTTAGAGAAGGCTAATATCTGCGCCGCGTTTCTCTTAGCTCTTCCTCCTCTCCCTGTACAATTTTTCTCTTGCTAACCAATCCATAATGGTACAAAATACCTCAGTTGTCGGTTGCCACTACTGCCAATTCACTGCGGTCTGTCGTAGTCGCTATTACGGTTGCCGGAGTGTTATACTTTGTCCTTGAGAGTTTCCTTTTATCATTTAGCGTGCACGTAGGCACGTGAATTACTCTCAAGGTCTCGTGGAAACTACACTCGTTGTATAGCGATATACGTTCCTTTTTGCTGTCGGGTATTTTTCCAGGTCGGGGTCGGGAGTGTCGTAAGATTCAAAGTTGTCTGCCACAACGGAGACAGTGCTTTTTTTTTTAAGGACACGGGGCTATAACAATTCGTGTGATTGCTATCCATGGCGATGACCTTCATGGTTAGAAACAAAAAGCTGTAGAGAGAGAGAGGAAGAATACGGCTATTCGGAATGTTCATCTTTAAAAGAAAATTCTTGAGAGTTGATTTGTTTCCGTAAATCGGAGTTCTAGTGACAACTCGGCGTATTCAAGTGTGTTGGTCAAGGAAAGCAGCGATTCCGCAGAAGTGAATCTTTGCTAGGATGTTAGATTTTAAATATGGTATTAAAATGTACCCAGTGGACCGTAATCAAAACGATTGTCGCTGGGATAGTTTAGTCCAGTAACATTAATAAAACGGGATAAAACAATGCAGAAACAATTATTTGACTCTGGATTTGGTCATTAAGTTGTTGTTCAATGTTAAAGCGCGGTAACTGTGCTTTTCACTAAATGATTTCGCTTGGGGCACGTTACGTATGCTGTACTAAATCAACGATGTTGTAGCTTGTTTCAAAATGGCAGTACATTCTCTAGACAAATGTTTCGTCAAAGTGGACTGCGCCTTCTCTTTACCTCTTTTCCAACTGTTACTTCCATGCACGTATCTACAAACCTCCTCTAATTTTCAGTATGAAATTTACTTTCAGTATGAAATCTCCAATCGTTTTATCTCGAACCTGTGTATCATTATCTGCCTTGGCCATTGATAATTGATTGCTTTTCACTCCGCACGTAATTGCATTAGCATTCCAATATAAATTATTTTCTGTAATCCTTTCTGGGTTGCTATTATTTGCTGTTTTCTTTGGGACCTGGCCATCCTACAAATTCTTTGGTGTAAATCCGATTAATATCAAAGGGGCCAGAGCGCATCTTCTGCAAGCGTGCTTTCCTTCGCAATGTATGGTAATGGCGTCCGAGTGAGTTACGAGTTGATGTGTCGCAACATTTTCCATTCTAATTATTCTCTCTCAGTGCACAGTGTTGAGTTCATTTGGAGGACCGATGAGACGCGGAAATAGACGTTGATTCAATGAAACCGCTACGCGGGATTTAGTCTTGTCAAACACATGCTCTCGTTGAAGTGTTTTCCGGTGAATAATATTCAGGTATTGTTCTCGGGCTCTGCACCAGGTAATTGGCTTCATATTCGCATTCTACGACGGTATAACATCCAAAATATCCACCTAACACCACCCAAATTAAGGGACCGACTGGTGAAGGCGAAGGATCCTATCGGCCTGAAGACACCAAGGGTTTACCAGACTCCGTGCGAGTGCGGAAAAATATTTGTGGGGGACACAGGCCTAACGGTTGAGACGAGGCTGAGAGAGCACCGAAGGCATTTTAGATTTGCGCTACCAGAGAAGTCGGCAGTGGCGGAGCATAGCATCAATGAAGATCATGCCATTCGATGGGGAGATGCAAAATTCTCTGCCGCTCACAACGCTACTGGGACCGCATAATCAAGGAAGCCATCGACATCCGCCTTAATCAAAAAAAATTCAATCGGGATACTGGCTTTCATCTGAGAAATACTTGGGCACCTATAATAAATTTCATGAAAGAAATAAGGAAAGAACAGAAAAGATTTCAAAGTAACATCAGCCAATCAGACGACACCTGAAATTAATTGTTGGACTCGTCAAACGGTCAATTCAGTTCAGTGTAAAATCCTACACAGAGAGAGTAACACGCCTTGAGAATGGAAAACAAGTCGTTTTCCGAAACTTCGGCCATTATGAAGCCAATTACCTGGTGCAGAGCCCGAGAAAAATACCTGAACATGCTCTCTCGTTTCGTAATATGCAATAATCCGCCGAATATAGGCAGGCCTTTGGTTAATGTATATCCAGCGAATGTAGGCATTGTTGGGGCATCGCTATCCGCTCGCCTATTTTCCTGTGTAACGTGATAATTAGACTTTTAAGCTTTTCTTGATCCCTTTTCCTGGGTCAAGCTGTGTAGTGGCCGAAGTAATGGCTTCCCATCCCAATGATCCGGGTTTCAATTCTGGCTGTGTCAGATTTTTGCCAGTGAAATGCCGATCCGTAAATAAGCGTGGGTGTCATTTGGGGGAGCACTGTAAACACAGCCCTCCTTGCAAAGGGGGCCGTGTTCAAACCTTGGGAGTGGCTGAGATTTTTCTGATGAATCATTATCCCTACTTCGGTAATAAGTGGAGATTACAACAGTTGAAGTTCTTTGCCACTCAGATGGGGTGTTTTACTATGGACCCCTTGTCGTCTTTCGTCAAGAGTTGGTTAATACGGACGGGTATCTCTCTATCCTTTCAGCGTTTACCATGGGAAAGGTAGGTTTAAATGGAAGTGAGAAAATTCCTTTAGATATTTACATACCAGGGCCATATCTATCAATAATATTTCTTCCATCATCTCGGAATACGTCCTGTCCTCGTTCATCGCATCCCGAAAACCTATTCTCTTGCTTCCTCTTCCCCGCTTACCCAACATCCTGCCCTTCATCACAGTCTTCAGTAACTCCTCGCCCCTATTACAACCTCCTACTTCGCCTCCTCCTAATCTCCTAAGGCTCCTCTCCTTGTCCACCATATATAGCACTTTCTCGTTTGTCTTTCCCTTCCATTCACCACACCTTATCTCTCCTCCACACCCCATCTCAAACGCCTGCAGCCGATTCTCGTCTTTCTTCCTCTGTGTTCACATTTCTTCCCCGTACAAAGCCACACTGCATGTCAAGCTCTTCACCAGCCTCTTTTTTTACATCCTTACCCTACTTCCCCGTAGCATGGAAGTTCACCATATAGTATATGTAGTAATATGGTCCTTACTAATCGACATCCTTATCTTTGAATAAGTAAGTAACACTAGTTTTCGGTCGCTTTGTACTAGTAACTACAAATAGTAATTAATTTTCCTGAGATACGTCCAATGTGCCAGCCTTTTTTTTACCCATATTCTTTAGTTTTTCGCAGTACCATGAAGCTGATACAAACATCGCAGTTCAGACTACCATAAATATTATTATGGTCGTAAAATACGCAGACGCGGGTTTTTTTTATCGAGGGAAGCATGGAAATATCGGGACGCTAGCACATACGGCGAATGAAGTGGCGGACCGCGATAAAACGATTGCCTTCGACCGTTATCTCCAGTGCGAAACAAAAGGGAGAAGAATCGCCACTCACCGGTATTGATGTAGCGCCAGAAATACTCCGAAGGGAAGGGGTAAGGGGTGGCCCCGATTTTTCCGGAGCGGATACGCGTGCCGTCACAGAGACGGTGTCTCGAAGCAAGGCGGCGGCTGATGGGTGGGAGGTGGTGGAGGTGCGTCATCCCGTGATGGTGATTTGTTTTGCCGCGCAGTCCCTGCCGTATGCCTTCATGTCCCGCCGGGAGTACGCGTTCTTACGAGAGGGGACGGCCGTTAATGCGATCGCTAAAATGACATCCGGCGTCCAATGCACTTATTCGTAAAGGGAACGACATGAGTTAAATCGTTTGCGTGTTCTCCTCAAGCAGTCTCATTATCCTCCTTTTTTTAAGTCTAGGTTTTACTGCCCTTCAATGCCTCGCTCCTCGTCAGGCTCTTCACTTACCTACTTTTCTTAGACCTGGTTTTATAATACCTGGTTAACGTTAACCGCAACGTGTCCTAGCCTTCACTTAAACGTGGTGTTAATTGAATCTAGTTTTGTACATAGCATCAGGCTGTCTGTTAGTTGACGTGGGCGTTGTGATTGTGGGAAAGCTTTTGCATCGGCTTTCCTACCGAGAAAATATGTATCCATTGATTATAAAACCATGCCTTAATGTAATTAATAAAGCCTTAATATCCCTAAGTATGAAAAGCAATATTATGTTTTAGCTCTATCCTTACATTTCCTTGTAATTTATTCTAATTATCTGAATTACTCACCGATTTGTGGGGGTAATCATATTACTTTTTCGTTATCACTTATTTCATTATTACGTTTTCATGCAACCATTAAATTTTGATTCCTTAGGTTTTGTTCTCATTCTATAAATATGAGGAACGGGTGACAAGGGGTGAGGGGTCAAAGAACCCCGTGATTGATGGGGATGAGGAGAGGTAGGACGTACGCCGAGCTGAAGAATGAAATCATCGAAGGAGATGGACGTCTGCGGCTGTAAAAGCTGAGAAAATGTTTGTCATCCTCCAGTTAACCTACCTTAACCGGTAGATCACTTTTCTTCAGTCGAATGCTTGATTGTGGCCAATGAAGCGCTGGTATCTAATGTTATTTTTATTTCAATTAATTTTATATTCAACCAAATTGTTTCTAGGCTCGATACGATCATGCAAAAGAGAGCAGTGGCGAGTAGAGCCTTGCGGGATTGAAACTTAAACTGACGTTTGCGATGCAAATGGTTTATCGATTTTGTCATATCATTTGATGGCGTTTTTTTTAAATTCAACATCGAATTGCTACAATAAGTCGTTTTTTAATATCGCATTCGGTTCTTTGTAGTATGGCGCAGCCATACCCGGGTCCCTTTCCTGTTTACTTTTCGTCTTTTTGTTTTGCATCCTGGGACGGCATCTCCCAGTGTTGTGATTAGGGCTGCCAACTTCTGAATAGTTGATTCCGGGGATAGCCGTTTCTGTCGTTAGAAAATCCGGGAAATTAAGTTAATAGCATGGTTAAAAAACTACTGGTCATTGTGTTTTCTTAATAAGAGAGCAGTATTTATTCCACTAATTTATCACATTTGAACTATCAAATGTTATCACTTATCTTCATTTTGAGTTGTATTTTCTGCTTTGATTCTGTGATTAGTAATAGCTATGGACATGTGGAGAAATGTCATAAATCGCAGCAAATTATAATAATGGAAGAATTTTTTGTAAAATTCTACTTAAAACGGGTGGAAGAAGCCCTAATTACGTAGGTTGGAATATCTTAAAAATTAATGTCAAATTCCTGGAGTTGGTCACCTTAATTGTTGACCATGGTCGGTTGATTTAGAGGAGGAAATTGCTGAAGTGTGCGATGTTGCCGCGATAATTTTGTATACTAATCAAACATTCCCCATTGTTTCCCCACTTGCAATTATTTGGTCGTTATGGGATCGTTACGACTGTTCCACCGCTAGTTGCACAGTGCGTTCTGTCCACGTTCGGTCTATTTTTCGTCTTTGGGGTTCTCACCTGCTGCCAATGGTCTCTTGTCAACTCCCCACCCCTTGTTCACTGAGGGTTTCCCATTCGTGTCGCCAGCACCTTCCTCTCCTTTTGTGTGAACTAGCATTCGCGTCCCACACAGTCACCCCAAGCCTCTCCGACTAACGGGCGTTGCGATGGTGCACGTCGGAAACTGTTGATAACATTCGACTTGGCATTGACTGTTGACAAAGTCCGTCCACTATACCGCCATCTCTCCCAACAGTCCCCTTTCACCTCATCAATTCCGTTCTCTATGAAGATTAACATCGAAAGAAAATCAACTAAGGATTACTTGGAAAAGTTCTCGTTGTTAGCTGGGAAAGGGAGGAGCATAGAAATTTTGGGCAGTGTGAAAGGAGTCATTGATTGCGGAGAACTTAATTGGAATTTAATTTTGAAAAAATATTATTTTTTCCATCTCCGTGGTCGGGAAAATTATAAGCAGCTTTTTCCAAGGACCCACCATTTATTTGGTACAATACCTGTGATGAATTCTATAGGCTTCCTAGAAGCTGTAAGCATTCAAACGTTTAGGAAAGGTGTCAATGTGCCATGTCCACTTTCTCATTTTAAAACTTCACTTTATGCACTCTATATATCTCCACAACTCAGAATACGCCCTACCTCTCTTTATGTCCTCTGACTTGTGTTTCAATTTCATCTATTTTCCTGAATTTCCCAGCATTCTGTCTTCAACTTCCCCTCACCGTTTCGTTACTTTTCCCTTCCGTATAAGCTGCCTCCTTCTTTTACCTTGCGGCAACTTCCTTTCCTGACAGTTTTGAAAGGCACAAGTATTTCACGGTAAATATTCTCAACTTGTACTTCCCAGTAGTTATTTCCGATTCCCTCTTCGTTTGTCCCAGGTATTGGACTCAAATGTCTTCCATATGGAACACTTCACTTTTATTTTCCTCTATTGTATATTTTTAGCAAATTCAATGCGTCTTATTGTGTGCTATGATATTGATTACCGTGCAAGAACATTCGATATTTATGAGCAATCGCCCACCAACGCTCCTCTGTGCTCCATTTTCTGCCTTAATCTGTTGCTCTCCCTTCAACTTTTCGGGGAGAGGACTGGGTAGGGCAGATGGGACTCGCGTTTACTTATTTTTCTTCTCTGGAAACCATCTGCTGGTGGTGATGGGAAGCGCAATCATCCCTTGCGCCAATATCCTGGCCTCCTCTTCTGCTCGTCCCGACCCTTTTCTACCCTCACCCTCCTCTCCGCACAATGTTTCCAGATTCGGGACGGTGGCAACAGATTTGGTGCTCGTTCAAGTGTTGACGCAGGCCTCGGACCTTCTGTGGCAAGCGGAACTTGTGCTATATTTGTTTGTCGGCTGTCAGTCGTCCTGGATTAATCGGGAAGCATACAGAGGGCGGAAATTTAACGCAGGAAACTGATGAAAAGGAGTTATGTTGTCATTGAAGGTATGTATTCGTAAAGTCGCTTGGCGTTATCCAAATTTTTGTCTTCAATCGACTTGGCTACTGGATTGAGTTGGTATGTGTGGTTGGAACGGAATTCATGTGAAGATTTACTGACTTTATAAGTGTATAGTGAAGACTTTTGAGATGTGGTTGTGGAAAAGAATGGAAATGCTAAACTGGGGAGAGGAATGAACAAATATGGATGCGGTGGAATCAGTTATAGGCTACGTTACTTCATAGAGTTCACTCATTACGAGGAGAACTAACTTAATTATCCTCATTATTTAATTATTGGTCCCTGAATGGTTCGATGTTTTCATTGCCATAGGTGGTGTGTGTACCAAGAATAATGATGTAAAACATCGAAACCGGTCAGGTATTAATAATGATATAGTGTGGAAACTTACTATAGAGCGCTCCACGTTTATTTGACAGTATGGGTCTTATGGAAGAACGCTGTTGCCAAAATTAAGGGTCCGTATGCTCTCCTTTAGGCCACGTAGGCAACTATTTCTAACACCGCGCTAAAATGAAATAAGTTACAGTTGAGAATAATATTTCCGTATCGGAAAATACCAAGATGTGCATTACGTAAACTGCATGGCACTACGTCGTTTTTCATTCTGCTATTGACAACACCGCACCTCCAGCCTTATCCATATCCACGAATATCCATAAGAGCCCATACTTTCTCATGCGTTCCATCGCCAAATTTGGAACGTCCTATATGTTTTCTTTATCCTCGTTACGCGGAAGCATTATGATGTGGTAGGAGAGGAAAGAAAGCTGACAAGAAAAATTTGGAGGGGGCTGAAAAAGTGTTTGGAGCGCATAAGTAGAGTTGTGTACATGCTGCGGAGTGTTGGAGTGGAGAACAAGTTAAATGGTAAGCGTGGGAGAGGGAGGAGGTTGGGGATATTGAATATTAAGATATGTAAACAATACTGACAGATTTTAAACGGGATCTAATATTTGAAAACACTTATTTTATGTGAAGGAAAAGTAAGTTAAAAGTCCTTGTGATGGGGTAAATTATACGCAACATTGTTCATGGAAATGCCTTCTCTTTGGCATACCTGGTACCATATAGTAATTACTCTCTGCTGGAACTTTTCTTCTGAAGTACGCACTTATGCGTTCCCTTACTTAAGATTCGTCGACTGACCTTAATTCTGCTTGCAGTGAAACACGTGTATGATATAACCGTTGGTTTTTGCACCGCAGCTGCCGTTTTATGGTTGAGGTCATAGCTTTTAATGACTCCCAGATCTCTTTCCAGCTTAAAAGAATGAAAGAGCGCATAGTAATTAGAGCACATTCTTGGAAATCCTGCGAGCCCCCTATTTACGGAACCTTTGAAGCTAAATTAAAAGAAAATACGTCGTCATTGCTTGAACACTGTATCGCTTATTTTTATCCTGTCAGTCAACTGCATCAAAGGAACTTGCATTCCTCTCTCATGTTGCAAAAATGTAAAGAAACTGACGTTTGGAGTTTCTTATATTTTTTATCGCTCCCTTTACCGTTTAATTATCTAAATGTCTTGTTTTCACTCCACGGGTACTACTTAAAATACTCTCCAGTTTTATTCCTCTAAGCTATCAATCTGAGCGGAGTCGCCTAGCCTCTAAAACAGGAAGAGAAAATGAAACGAGATACATTTTTACTAAAAATCGTCCGAGCTATAGTTGAAACTCATCTGTCCCTGGTTTCTGTTATGTTTCCTCGTATGCTCTAAATTCAGTCGTCAGGAACCATTTACTCATCATCTTAGTTATTTATTTGAATCATCGGGTATTACCAACTCAAACGCTTTTGGTGCCTGCACAAAATTGAATGCGGAAACGGCCGTTGACATCGCCATTTTCCAGTTGGGTCTGATATTTTTCTCTTTTCAGCTGATTGAAACGATTAGACTTGTGGAAATTTGAAATATGTTCGCATGCTTCACTTGGAAAAAAATTGTTGCATGATAGTAATGGAAAACTTTGTCCTTTCTCACAAAGAACATCTCTTCATCGACAAGGTTTTTGCAGTTAGCCTTAATGTTCAAGGTTTCTAGAAAATATTCCTTAGGTGCAGTATTGTTCCTTGAAAATTATGGTCAAAACCGTGCGAGTTGGTATTTCATCATCCCATGCCTTTTACGCAGTACCTGCATTAGTGAATAAATTTTTGTTTTGGGGAAGTGGCAATATTTTCTGTGTTCACGATTGCAGTATTTGATTGTTTGGTTTAGGTCATTTTGTTTCATATCTCTCTGGTGTATCTATTTTTGTCAGTTGATAACTGAACCCTGTGCGCGTTGTCAAATTGAGTTTTGGAGAATTTCCGCCGCAGATCCTGTTGCTGTTCGCGGCACCCTAGGGTCCACCCTCTTCCTCTTCTCCAAAGCGTAACCACATCCCCTCCCGTCGGATAAGTCGTATATTCAACTCGCTCTCGACACTTCAGTGTTTTCACCCGACTTCTTTACCCTCCGCTTTTAATTTTTTCCGACACTTTTCCTTCTGTCGCCGCTTTTTTTGCGTCCCTGTATGCATCTTTGTGTGCGCTCCAGTTTCCTTGCAAGAATTTTAATTTCTTTTCATTGTGTCGCAGTTGCAAGCACACTTGATGCGTTTTCCTCTCCCTTTGTTTCGCCGTGTCGTCCCGTCTTCCAGTACTTTCTCTTCTACGTCCGTTTAGCCTTCGTCACAAAGAGACTTTCGTGGCCCATTGCTCTCAGCGTCCACGGGGCAAGGAGTTTCTTTCATTCCTCGAGCAGTTGAGATGAAAGGGACCTCGGTCGAGTTTTCTGCCCTCCCGGTTTCGTA
This sequence comes from Pyrrhosoma nymphula, assembly GCA_963573305.1. Lineage (NCBI taxonomy): Eukaryota > Metazoa > Arthropoda > Insecta > Odonata > Coenagrionidae > Pyrrhosoma > Pyrrhosoma nymphula. The sequence continues at coordinate 87,545,807 of OY754334.1, read as the reverse complement.
ACAGTGTTACGTTCTGAGGTTGTTATTCGCGGGATTCTATTTCACCGACATGAGGTATTCATTATGTTAACTTAGTAATGCTGGGCGTGGTATCAGAACAGAAAGTCTCACACAGCTGATTTAAGGACTAGGTTTGGAGTCGTTAAAGAATCGGAAGCTACACGCTAGGCTAAGATTGCTTTTAAGAATTCCGATGGCGCAAGTTTCAGTACGCCACGGAGGATGTTATTTTGACCCCGCGCTATGTCCCTATAACTGATGAAAGCGACCAAATAAGACTTATTCTGTCGAACGGATAGATACTAAAATTCCTTCTTTCTATGCACCGTTAGTGATTATAACCAAAACAGCGTGGCACTAACATAAGACATCTTTAACATACAATTAACATCTGTCCTCTCCCCACTCCTTTTCCCTATTCCCGCCGCTTTCATGGCTGGTGTCATAACACCTACCATACGTCCCTGCGGCAGGGTAGTTTGTAGATATAAGACACTGTCTCTGGCGTTACTCGGTGGAACTCCCTCATAATGAATGAAAAACTAGTACTTGGTTATGATTTCACACTTTATTTAAAGCAACACGACTAAGGTTTCGGCATATCATGTCATCTTCAGGATCCTGAAGATAGCATGATATGCTGAAACCTTGGTCATGTTGCTTTAAATAAAGTATGGAGTCATAACCAAGTACTTGTTTTTCATTCATTAGTTTGTAGATGTATTATACGATATTACTCCGTGCTAAATATCGACGGCACTATTCTATTTTAGATATTTTATTCGCTGTAGTAACTGGGTGATGTGGCCGACTTTCTATGTCAGTTGTGCCGCTATGTATAGGTATGTATAGGTAGGTGGGTTGGTAGTTGTAGAATTATTTGAGCGATGAAGGGAGGATGGAGAGAAACCTAACGTTGACATTAGCCTACCAATAACGAATGGCGCCAAGGGGACCACAGCTTCACGTCCCATCCAAGGTACGGGCTAATGTTCTTATTGTGCTCTCCACAGGGGACACAAGTAGTGGTCGGGATTGCGCTAAAAATCTCCAATTCTTCCGAGAATCGATCCCGGGCCCTTAGGATGGGAAGCCAAGTCTCAAACCGCAGTACTATCTTGGTCCCCCAATATTCCAATCGGTCATGATAACCTTATTGTGCTCGCCGGCCTCAGTCTTGCGTATTTCACTCTTTTTTCACATGCGTGACATTATTTCAGTCAGTGGATGTCTATTGTTGTCATCACCAGTAATCTTTCTTTTATCGGCGCGTCTTTGGGCCTTCTTTCCCACGGAAAAATACGCTGTCACAGCATTTCTGTTGTTTCCACTTGCTGAGTTTTCCTATAATTACCGTATAAAACTCTTCATTTATGATTGTCTTTCTGAGAGGTCGTATAACTATTCACAGGATCATGCTATGTGAAGACACTCTCTCCCCTGAATATGTAGTTAAAACAAGCTAGCGTCTTCACAGGTTCTTAGGAGTTCCTTGATTTTGGTTTCCCATTCTTTGACGGTAAAACCTACAAACTACAACCCCAGGTTTAATGGTGTGGTGATCATGTTGGTTCGTAGGTGAAGCACGGAGTCTTGGGCCTGCTCCAACCTGTTGTGATGAATTATCAAGGTGTTTCAACGCTAATGAAGTTGCCATGAATGCTTTCTTCCGTCGCTGAAATACTGTGTAAAACTGGAGGGTCCAAATCGTTGTACTCATGTGATACTCAATTTATGTCAAACTCTTCCGTCTATGGTGTTTACTGAAAAGTTGTAATGAAAGCAATGTTCATTAAACTATTAAGTGTGCATGTGCGTTAATGGTCAAACTTTTAAAACTTTCCTTACCGTGAAGGAAAGAAGTAATTTTCATGAAGGAGAGCCGCAGTGGAAGTATTTAGCGATAGGGAAACTTCCTGTAGTTGTTGAACTATTTTAAGAAGTTCGTGTTTACTCTGAGTTTGCTCAGGTTATTTTAAGTTCTTTTTTCTAATCACCGGAATCGTGAAAAACTAATTATAGTCGAACTTGTTTGTCCCATTTTCTCAAAGACTACCTTTTTTATGTTTTTAGGGAGGACGTTTTATCAATTTTGTGCTTGATACAACTGTACTCATTTCATATGATTCATCTTGTCGGAAACTGAGAATCCCGAAATATTCTCAGGCGTAAAGTTGAGGATACCCTATTATCAATTATTAGAGGAAGTGATGACACTGGAATTTTCCCTCTTGCATTATTCTTCGTGACCATGGTTTATTTTCAAGGTGATATTATCCGGGACACCTGATGATGTTGCCTTACTATGTAACCGTAGTCGTGAAAAATAAAAGTTGGAAAATGAAATGTTATTCTTTGCTTTATTATCCTCAATTGCATAGCTGTGGGAAAAATGGTAAATACCTTGTAATGAAACACGAAAGCTTGCGATTCTACAGGGCAATGGTTTTCACAGGGAGTACATTTGATCGGTGGAGGAAAAACGATAATTTATTTGCTTCTTTGTCATGCACATTAGCTCAAGGAATTTATGTCCTCTTAAGAGGCATCCTGATGAAGGATGGTCGATATTGAACGATCCGTAAAAACTACTTCTACTCATCTTTTGTGCAATTTTATAGATTTTCCGCTCAAAATTTGTTTTATCCTACGTTTAAATTACTCAGCCCCTGTTACTCCTCGTGTGCTTCCAATTTCTTGTTCCATTACGAAGTGAACAATCTCAGCACAGTTCTGCATCAAGCAATTTTTTCTTCTGGTTACATTTTCGCGGGTATCCCACCGGCTCAAAAAGGTGGCTGTTGCTAAGGTTTAGATGGCTGTCTCTGCCATCATCTTCAGTCCTGAAAACGATGGTAGCGACAGCCATCAAAACGTTAGCTACAGCCGCCTTTTTACCCAGTGGGAAACTCGTGAAAATTTCGTCAGCCTTGTTAGCCAGGAAAACACCAAATATTTCAAGTTTTTCTTCATTTCACAGATAAATTAATTGATGCTCGGAAGACAATTTTATTAACTGTTAGAAATAATGACTTAATTGTTTTTATAATAGTTAACTTCGGCCGTAGCTCTTTTTTATGCTTAGAGGTACATCTTTTATATGCTTCTGTTGGTTCGATAAATTTTTTACCCTAGGAATTATCATACATTCAATTATATTATTGTGCATTTTTTTCAGTGTATTTCATCTCCCCATGTTTTTTGTTGCCTAAACTTTTAATTTCAGCAAATTCAGTCATCAGTGATTCGTAGGCTTTTGTTAGGTTGCATTTTCAGTGCCACTCGCATATAATCATCCTATTTTATTCGTCTTATCTAGATTTTGGCCGTCAGCCACGTAAAATAACCCACCGCATTCATTTTAGTTTCACATTTCGCGCTCATTTTCTTGCTCCCCAATAGTTTTTCATCCTTTCGCTTGTTTTCCCCTCATCTCTTCTATTCAGGTGTTATTTCTCCTCTTCTTGTCTTTCCGTAAACAGTTGAAGTTTTGTATCAATCTTCCAATTGTAGTTTATCCTGCATTTGGTCTTACGTTATCCAACTATCTTCTGTCTTTCTTTATTCCTTTGACCCTCTGGTTGTCGTTCGTATTCTTGTAAACACGATTTAAAAAATAGTTTTGTAAGTCTACTGAGGTCCTTCCTCATTATATGACTGAAGAATCTTACTCTCCTTTTCCTAATCGTGTCTGACATTTTTTATCCTATTTTAATTTTTTGGTGAAAGTGAGTTTTTCTGTTCAGTTTTTATTAGAAGCTACAGGAGTGAACTCAAGGAAATAATATAGTAGGGATGAGCTTAGAGATGGGTTACCCTTAAGGTTTTCGTTTCGTGCCCATGAATTCTAACGGGATCTTATGATAAATTTATCGCCTGCATCTAAGAGTTTCCCGGGAGACTTCTACCGCTCCCCTCCGCTCTTTCCCGCGGGGACGGTCTCCCCAGCCGATGCGATATCTTTTATGACATCCGTTCGTTGCATCGCCCGTAGATCATGTGCGAGCCATCCGGCTCGCTCCGATTATTAACGCCCATTGCGCTGCGTGGGCTTCTTTTGTTAAATTATTTTCGGGTTTTCCGTCCCCGACCTCTTCATTCTCAAAAAGTGGTGCCTCGCCCCACGCTTCCTGTGTCCACCCTATACGACATGTGACACATTCTTCTTGAGGAGGTTTGATCTCAAAATCATAGGTTTTTTTTCTATTTTGCACGAAGAAATGTGCCCTATCCATTTACGTCCGCGTAATTCTAATTTTACGCTGCTCTCAATTCCATATATCGAACTTATGCACGTTTTTATAATGCCTGGTTAACATAAACCCCAACATGGCGTAGCCCTCTCGTTATATTTATGTTAACTGAGAGTTTGGGTTGTCTATATCACATCAGACTTTCGGTTAGTTCACATGAGCGCATAGGTTTGAGAACGTAATATTTTCGGTTTTCATTCCGAGAAAATATAAAAACAGATATTAACGGGTTATAAGTTACGTGTACGTAAGTTATAGATGGTCGTCTCTTGTGAAAGAATTTTTTGAGCAGCATAGGGATACACATTTCATAATTTGGAAAAACTGATATAAGATGCTTGTTTTTTCAGACGAGTACTAGTTGTATGCAAGTGAAGGTAGCGGCCCGAGTCAGTTCTCGAATACCAATCCATGTCCTCTGATTCAAAGAATCTGAGAATATCATGGGTGTATGAGAGAATATCAAGCTACAAATGAGTGTGTCGGATGCGAAAGTATACATAAATTGGGCAGAGTTAAAGAAATGAATAAAACGGAGGTAGCTTCCGAGATTTACCGCCGATAATTAGGCATTTGTTGCTTTGCCTGCATTGGGGGCACGTAGCCAGGGGGGGGGGGGCTTTAGGGGCTTCAGGCCCCCCGAAATTTTTTCCCTGTGCGGCGACTGCCTTTTGCCAAGGGGCACTCATGCTCTGAGCTTGGCTTAGTCCCCCCCCGAAGCAAATTTCTGGCTACGTGCCTGCTTGGGGGTGGTTGTGTAAATTTTCGGATCCGAATCCACAAATATATTTGGTTGCTAAAGGATAGGACAAGTAATATTTTGGAGGAAAATGGGTTTAGTGGTAAGGAAGTAATAATTGCCTCGGCCGAGCAAGCATTTTCAAAAAGAGGGTATGAGGAATTTAAGGGGGACATGAGGGCGAGCCATTTATATGAGGGAAAGTGAGAATATGTCCCAGAAATCGATATGTTAGGATGAGAACTGATCAAAAATCTCCCAATCAGCTGGTATATCATCCAATTGAATGGATTGGATTTGGAAAATTCGGGCGGAAACAAAGGAAAGCAATCGGTGGAAAGTTACTAAGAAAGAATGGTTCGGACATTTAGCTCGACTCTGACGTAACTCTAGATTTATAACCTGGAACCGATTGAAATAAGAGCAACATAATAACCCCCCAGAAAGGGAACAGCGTGATGTGTCTATGGGTGTACGGTTAATGTTTTATCTTTAGTGACTTTGCGTGCTTTCGCGGAAAGCAGTTTTTAAATAGCTAAAATTAATCTGCGGAACTTCTCCTGTGCTCTTTGACTCATGCTGTCTCGAGCGGGCCTCATTATCTATGGGGGGGGGCTTCAGAGGGAATTTTATGGTTTCTCCGACCTCCCCAAATGTCTTCAGACCGACGGCAGAGGAAAACGTCCCCCCTCTCTCTACCCCCACCCCACGGTTATTCAAATTTTAATCGATTTTATGTGCTTGGTTTTAATAATGTTTGCCGAAAATATTTTGTATCGCTACTGTGAGCGCACGACGAGAGTAAATTAAATAAAAAAAGGAAAAGGATGTTTAAATCCTGGCCTGCATACTCCGTGGGGTCGCTGAACTACCTACTCCTTCCATATAACTTCCCTTCTTCCTCCCCCCCCCCATCAGTGTGAAAATCCACGGCACCATCTTCTTCTTCCGCCTCTTGGGGGAAACTTTTTAATCCCCCTCCGTGCGTCTTAAACTCCGCCTCTTCTCCCAGCTTCATCCCCCCTATCGTCGCTCGTCTTCCCCCTTTGAACACATCCCCAGCCAACCCCTCCTCCCCCCTGCCGTACGAGTCCAGACTCCCTCCTTGAGCCGCTGTAATATTTCCTCGTCTTCAGCCGCGGTCGTCTTAACACCCCACCCCCGCTGACAATGCCTCCTTCATTTGTGTAGTACTCTACCCTTACTGTCCCCGCCTGCATCTCCAATTCTCTCGCTTCTTGGTAGAAATCATATTCCACACTTATGTTCTCTCCCTTTCAACCATTTGGCGTGTCCTGGTGCCTAAGACATTGTCTTGGACGTACGGCCCAGCCTCCTGAAATTTCAACTTGTAAATGGCATTTCGGTAGAGCCACGATTTTCCGAGATTGTGTATTATTGGAGGTTTGTATTAGTTAGATCATCATATTATAAATCCCCTTATGTCTGCACTGTTATTAATGTTTGATTGCTTTATAAGTTGTTTTGTTTCTACAATCAGCTGGGGGGATACCGTCCCTGAATATATTTTGATACTGAGATTCGTAGAGATGATTGTTGAAAAGAAGTGTGAACTCTATCTGGACAATTGACGTTTCTAATGGAGGGAAATAGGAATACTTAAGGAGTTATTTCTTAAAAGTTTTTTTTTAAATGTTAATATGCGTCATACTTCGCCAAGGCATGGCAATAGCGTGCTTTTTTAAATGCACTGGCTTCTTACTCTCTTCTATTTAAAATTGCCTTAACCGGTAGGTTACCCTAATAATAAAATAATTATAATAATTCTTAGCCTATTGTGTAATTTTTGAGTCTTTAGCGGCGACCTACCTTGTCCTTCTAATTTTGTCATCGGCGTAGGTATTCTTCCAAATAAATTGTCCTTCCTTGGTGTCCTACCTATAACTTTTTCAGATGTACTCTTTAGCGTTGTCTTAAAAAACTATCAAATCCTATTCACATTCCTTTCGTATATATTTGGCTCGCTTCAAATCGTCCAAAAATCGTACGTTCCCCTCTTACATTCGCCTACCGCGTAGGTACATACATATCCAACATCCTCCCCTGTTATCACCTTCAACATGACGAACCCCTCAGTTCACTTCCATAAATTTTTGCTGCATTCTTCAAATTTCCTCCTTCAGCTTCCCTTTTTCCTCTCATCATAAATATTCGACTTCCGCTCTGGAAGAATTCTGACGCCAAACACCACAGCTTGCCGAACGACGAGCCATCGACGACTGAAAGTCGCGATGACTCTCAAATGAAAAACTGGAGCGGGTCCCAGATATTAAACCACTGCAGCGACACTTTTCATTTAGCCATAAGAGTTTCCGACGGAAACGGGCGGGTTCAACGTCGAGCGTCCTCAGTGTCGCTAATGAAACTTCTCTCCGCGAAGCTATAAAAGTCATAACCTCTTGACGAGCCTTCAGCGTATGTACGTCGTTCTCCCCCCACTTATATGCGACGGCACAGTATGTTTATTTTTTATTTGTTTTGACAGCCGGTGACGTCGAAAGAAGAAATGGCGGCCGAACTTACGACGAAAACTTCGGGACTAGATCGTTTTGAGTCTCTGCTTTCTCTCTCAGTACTGTACGAAAAAAATTACAAACTTTTCATGAAAATTTACCAAAATTAGGCGTAAATGCTTTCAAGCTGAAGCATGGCTGCGGAGGGGGGGGGAAAGGGAGAGGAAGAAAAGATAAGGGAGAAATTTCGAGATTAAGAAAAGGAACAAAAGAGGAGTGTGGAAATTCTAAAAGAGTGCCGTAGAAGGAAGCGTGGTCTGGGGTTGGGCGGTTGCGGATGGATATGGAGAAGAATGGAAGGATAATAAGGAAGGGAGAGATGAGGGAGGGGAGAAACCGGTTCGGGTATAAGCGGTTGGAAGGGGGAAGAGAGCACCGTAACGTCTTTTTCTTCTTCTCCGCCAATTTACAAAGAAATTTCGCCCTGAAAAATGAGCAGCGTAATTAAGCTCTTAAGCCGGGTGGGAGGGGGAGATCTTTTTATTTTTCGGTCCGGTTTAATTTCCATTTGGACACTTAAGGATGATTAAAGTACGCTAGGCGTGCATGGACTCGCGTCCCAGCAATGCCCTTTTTATAGACACTCAGAAAATGCTCGGAACACTTGATGTAGTTAGGAACAGAAACTTAGGTTAGGCTACTTTTTACGAAGTATGCATTTTCGGGAAGCTAGTCCACATAACCAGATGGATGAAACCTTCGAAGCCTACACCACTAGTGACAACCAAATTTCATCCAGACTGCTGGCCCAATACCTTACATTTTCCTGCATTCATAATAGGTGGTGTCAATGTACTAATTGTGAGCCGATACAACGATCAGTTAGAAAGATAATTTGTTGACCTAATAGCATTTTTTCAAGGAAACACTTGGTATTTCCGCATGGTTATTTTATTATAACCGCGGTATCTGCACTAAATTGTTACTTTAAGATAAGTTATTCTCAAGTTCTCGAGGGTTGGCAGCCCTGGAAACTTTGGTAGTCTTTCGCGGACACAACCTTACTATCTATTGCGATGCTAGTTCGAAGACAGTGGACCCTTCCACGATAAAGGGACCTTTGCTCGAAGGCCACCATGTTTCGCTACCACTATAGATGACCTCATGTGAACGAGTAATGAAATCTGTATCCTCTCGTTTTCATCTGGCGTCATAGTGCATGCGACGTACCTGCTGGTGTCGTAGGTGTGAATGTTTTTTTCTTTCGTTCACTTGTATACTTTTTTGTCACCAAGTCAGTTTTCGCGAGCTCGGGCTGGATCGTCGCTTCACCGTCACTTGGACCTTTTCCCTGTGCCTTGTCGGCATCGTGTTCCCACGGTTATTGCCTTTTTATATATTTTTTCGAATTTTTTTGCGTTTTGTCCCGTGATTTATTTTTTCCTCTCCATCTCTCTCCACGGCGTCTCTCTTTCCTTTCCATCCGCGGGCAGGCATTGTTCGACGGATTCGAAAAATAATTTCACGCCGCTGATTGTGTGACGCTTTCGATTGTCCGATTCCGCATTCATGGGGGATTTTTATGTCACAATGAATCTCTCACTCCTCCCCACTCCAGCTCGCTTTTTGAATTGAAAAGTCCCTGAGAACGCCGATATGTTGTCGTTTTTTTGCACGGTTTGCAAATATTTCTCCCATTAGCAGTTAGTGCGGAGTGAGTTTGATTGTTTTGCGGGATATTTCACGTTTTTCGTTCTGTGCGTGCACGCTGTTCATTCCAGTGAGATGTTAGACTGGTGCCTATCAATGCAATTGAGAAATGTTCATGTGATTGAGTCAAAGTTTTCTTCGTTCATCAAGAGCATGTTTAGGGAAAGTCAAGTGTTATCGATGTCAAATTAGTTGATGTTATCGGGTATTCTTATAGCAATAAACTCGACATCCCGGTGAGATTCGACTCTACTAACGAATATTGAGTAACATATTCTAAGTAGTCGAGGCTTCCGTTCCCCGTAATACTGAGTTTTCGTAACCAAGCACATCATCGACACACAGCTCAGATGAGAACTTTAGGCATAAAGAACATGAAATAGTTTAATCTCTTATTAGATACAGGTTGATTGTTGAATAATATTGTGCTTGATAAAACTTTACTACGCTCTATGCCCATGTATTATTGGCTGTTTACAAATAAAATTGTTTTTAAAGTTTTGGTTGCCACCAAATATTACGACGCTGAGTGTGTGATATTTTGTAATAATGAGTTATTCATTTTGTTTACTAAGACTCAATGAATGTGAGCGACGAGACGATAAGGACGAAAAAGAATTCGATGGATATCCGGGATGATCGACCACCCTTAACGATGCTAGGACCATTTATTTCGGGTACGAAGAGAAACTTAACGGCGACGATGTGAATTCATCCAGTGTATGTATATCATAGAGGTTGGTGTGAAATCTGATTCGCTATTCGAACAGCTGATTATGACTGTATTTTATACTGGGACTAATCGATTTCGGTTGGGATATTAATACCGCAAGATATCCTTGAACGTTAGTGATAGATCATAGTGTGTGGCCATGGTTGGGTTTCCATCACGACCCATCCATTCCGAATAAACTACGTGTGTAATGCGGAATAGCGGTTGATAATGGCATGTGGCTACAGTTAAGTCGTTACTGTCCACCTGCTCGATCGCAAAGAGGAGAAACTTTAGTGGTTTATAAACCCCAAATTACGTAGTGATAAACATCGCCTCTATCTTATGGCTGAATAAAGAGTTGATTCACAAACAGGCGTGCACGTGATACTACGTAGGTAAATTTTCCCAAGCATGTACAGTAATGGCGGTTAAGTTTCTGGAGGTCGTTTTGATAAATCGAAGGAAATTACAAAACAATTCGCGGTCAAGACATCCCGGAATCAGTTTCTAATTTCATCGCGGTTTATAGCCTGTGCCTTCGAGAAGTCTTTATAAATCGTTTGTTACGTACCCGTGAGCAGTGCGTCGGCCCCGGAGTGATCTCGCTATCGTGCCTTATTAATCGCGTTTGCGTGATTCCGTCGCCCTTGGAAGTTAACTGCCGCGTGTGTGTCACGCCCAGCTTCTCGGAAAACGATGGAACGGGGAAACAACATGAGTTTGAGAAGCGGTGGGCGTCCGTGCTTAATATAGCGTGCTCATTCATTCCATTCTTGAAAATATTGAACTTTATCGAGCCGAGTTATTTTGGCCACTCGAGTTTTGCGGCAGTTTTTGCAGTTCTTCTGAATAATGTAAGGATGAAAATACAAAACGCCAAAGGGAAGAGGCTTTTTTGTGGCCTTTGTAATTGCTCTTGTGAACGATAGCTGTTAATAATGAATTAAAAGAAGACTTTTTGCGTGTTTTTTCCTTCCTATATTGTTGGCGAGGAAAGTTTGTCACGTTGCCGACACGCACAGTCAAATCACAGGGACCAAATCAGAAAAATCTGACCAAAATTAAAGTTTTGACTTTTTTTTCGAGGCTTTATGGCAGTGGTATTATTGTTGCCTTCTTTGAGCTCTACTAGAACCAACTCTATAAAGACCGTTTTACACGAGCACTTTATTCCATAATCTGATGTATGCATGGATGTGCATTGAAAATTGCATCGTGTCAAGCGATGAATTGCTAGAATGCATGCGCGAATGCATAAACGACAAATGGGAAAATAGCCCCTGCTATACTTCCGTGCCCGCGTTCTCGCAATTTATGGACATCAAATTGCGCAATTAGGTGTCTCTTGTAAAATCGGCCATAAGACTCTGCTGTGGATGCTGAGTTTTAATCAGGATTTGAGGTATCAGGCTAGACGGTGCGATTACCCTTGAGAGTTGGGGCAAACAAAACCCAAATTTCATTCTAAAGTTGATGGCGCTTTTGAATATCAGTTATTTCGTATTGAGATTCATTCTACCCAGATGGTAGTAATTAACCTAAAAAAGTCTGGGGCGCAATGATGGTCCTCCATTACTCGTGCGCTATTGTTATTTTTCAATTGCACTCATGAGACCGAAAACGCGACCATCATTCCTTAAATTTTCTCAAGTGCTTTAAATCACTAGGTATAATTGATGGAGTGCATTCTTAGGGCAGTAACTGCGAGCATTGCCCTTCTAGAGCAATTTGTGTTTTTTGTGACGTTTGCGACTTCGCGATAGAAGGTTCCCATGCTTCCCACATATGAAACAAGGACGAAGGATCTCTTACGGTTTAAGCATTATCTGACATGATTTCAGTTTTGTGCGTTATATTTTGGTTTACATTGCACGTGGTGTACCTATAACTGAAGCCGCTCCAAAAGGCCTGTCTCTGCGTCTTAATCCAAGTACTATCCTCTGAGCTGACGCAAGAGCCTTTAGCAGGGGGTGTTAGGACTACATAACTCTGCGGCTTTTTAAGACAGGCTGAGCTCATGCATCGTATCACGTGTTGTAAAACTACAATTTAGTGCTCGCTAACGTAAGTGTGTTTGTGTTACGGTCTCGGCTTGAGCCTGTAGGTCCCTGCACTTATTAATGCATAAATGGGAGTGTCTTTGTAAGTGATTTCAATCATAGCTCTCGAGAATGTGACCAGATTTAATATGACGTTACTCACGTAAATATCATTGCTCTCATTTATAGGACAAGGCCTCATGGGAATAAATATGTTCACGGGAGCAAATATTCTCATGCATATTCTGTCGCATCGGCGGTCACTGCAGGTACTTGCGTGGATCCGGGCCATCGCTCTGGGTTGAAATGGGAGGAGGGCGGGGAAGACATGAAGTACACGTGTTTTGAAACGAAATCATTTATTCGTCGTTTGTTTGAGGCGTAATAAAACGAACAGTGCATCGCGTGATGCACACGAGAGAGGCTCGTCCCAACGCTGTGTGCATTTCGAAAACGCTACTTGTGGGAATCTCTCCCTATTTATTCTCGGTCAAACGTGAGTTTGTTAGGTACGGCGAAGTAGAGATATATTGTTCGCAATAACCGTGTCAAGGTCTTATATTATTCAGGTTTAAATGACATCGTTAGCCCTTAATTAAGACAGTCGCATGGAGCTTGATATAATATGGCAGCGAAGTCTAGACGGTAACAGTAGCCGAGGAGAGAATATTGGAAGGAATCGATATGTGTTGTACTTACCACATGAGCGGAGAGAAGTAGCAATGAAGACGCTCTACAAGTCTATGGAGATTGATTTTGCCTAATGGAAATTCTTCGAAGTTGGAGAGACAAACGTATCGGGCATATTCTGAAATATAGTAGCCTCTTGAAAACAATAATGGAAGTTCCAACGAATAGGTAGCATTACCGAAGGAGATCAAGGATAGGATATATTTGAGTAAATTATGGAGAGTATTAAAATAAGTAATTATGAAGTAATCAAGCAAGTAGCCAAAACCAAAATGCAGTGGAGAGCCGCTGAATATCAGTCTCCGGATTACTGATGGAGATAGCTATCCATTTCCTCGGATATATTTTATCTTTGTCACGACCCGAGATATAACAAAACATGCGAGCTTCAAATGCTGCGTAACCTATCGTAGATTGGCACGGGTGTTTTAAAGAAACAGTTGATTGCCACTCCCAAAATGTAACTTATTATGAGACGTACGCGTAATTTTAAGGATTTGGAGGATGGGTGTATTTTATTATTGGTGTTTTACCATCCAAGGATATTATGGAATATTTCTGCACTAAAACCTTTCCCGTATAGCGCTAGCGGCTGGCGTCGGTGGTGTCCTAGTCTAGCTACCTAATGATCGCGGGTTCGAATCCTGCCCCGGGATTGGTGGTTAGTTCATTATCAGGATCAAGGTTATTGTTTTGCATGTAAGGGATATAACCATAAAATTTGGAGAACCTATAACATGAGACCTATACGTAAACTCAGTCTACTACTGTTCTCAGGTGACCGTCCTTTTCCTTCCTCTTCTCCACACACATGCAACCCATGGACGGATTTTCAAGCCTGTTCCGCGTACGCCTGCTTCAGCAAGACACGCCGTGACATCGTCTTCCTGTTAGACACGGTGATAACGCAGAGGATAGCATCCTAGTCCGCTGGGAAATTCTGCAGAATACCTTGCTATCCGCCTTTGCCGAGGCCAAGTGTTAGGGGCTTTTGAGTTCTCTCAAGGTCACCTCGGCACTACTAAAGCATACTTTGTCTCCGAGAAGCACACATTTCGCGCACGGATTATATCTCCCTCCCATCATTAAATTATGGATTCTTTTGCCGCGAACCACATGCTAATCCCCTTTCTGTCTCCTCTGTATTTTTCTCCAATGACTCCTCCTCTCTTCCCCTGCGATTTTGAGCACCAGTTCGTTTGTCTGTCTCCATCGTATTTTCTCCATTCATCTCTTAGCCCAATCGACGTAGTATGCGAGCAAAATTTTGGGGCACGATATTTACGTCGAGCCAAGATATTTTCCGCTCACTGAATTTCGGTCGTGTTTCTTCTACTTTTCATTCGCCCCATTCCTGCGCTACCTTTTATTTTCTATTGCCTCCCTCCATCCTCTCCTGGCTCTCCCCAATCGTCGGCGTACCTAAGAAGTCTCTCCAGTTTCCCATTCATTGGTTTCCTCGCCGTCGTTTCATCTTGCCGCCCTACCCTCCCCAGACCGTCGCCTCCTCCCCCGTACACCGTTGCTCCTATCCTTCCGTACTCCTCCCCAGCTTTGCGATGTGGCAAGGATCGATTTCCTTGTTCGCGATCCCAATCCCTCGAATTTTGATCGCTGGCGAAGGTCTTACAGCTCTGTTAGCCGTACTATTGTACGTATTAACTTAGTCTACCGACATGCATTCACTCTTAACCTTTAGTTACCGTCGGAACTCTATGCTACCCTGTCTTGGAATTAAAGGAAACAAGTGAAAAAGTAACATAATTTTTATTAAAATTCGTATTTCCGCATCCTTGTGAAGTTTTGTAATTTTGGGAATCGTATCTAAAGCTAAAGCCGATTCTTTTAGCTTAATCGTCAAAATCAAGCCTAGTTTACGTTTGCCGGCAACTTGAAACGTTAAACGTGAAATGGAATCACGTTCACGATTTCTGTGTACGATCGAATGTTAGCCGGAACTTGCGTCGGTAATTGACGTCCACCTTCGTTTACCTTTGGCTGCATAACTTCATGTAGACATCCGCCGCCGTAAATGTGAACACATTGACGGTATAATTGCTCCCTTGGATTGTGATATGCGTGCATACCGCATAGCCCTTCCACCACATCAAGGTTGCAGTCTATGGGAAACTCCACCAAAAAAACTAGAATAACAACTTCACGGAGAAATTTAAGGTAATTGACAACATTATTTAAAATTTGACCTGTTTTCGGTACGTGTTCTCGTATTCCGATCAGTCTAATATGTTAAAATCAATGATTTTACATAAAAAGGAAAATATTCGCCATGACTGTGTAAACATGTATAAAGTTTAATTTTGTTATCCACCATGTGCGACGCTTCGAATTGAATCGCGATAAGTTCATAAAAATACGCATAATATGTTGACAGGGGTTTGCTTGTTTCGTGTGATGATTCCTATAGCTTTAGGAAAGAGTATCACATTAACTTTTTTCAGTCTTTTTTTACCGTGTAGTTAGGTTCAACTCGTAGCGCGTCAAAGTTTACCACATCTACTCGTGCTCATCTCTGTACATACATCGGTGTCCCACGCACGCTCACCTTTTCCACGTAGATCCGCCATTGCTCGCGGGTCCTAATGGACTCGATCACCCCACACCCCGCCTCTCTCCTCTTTCCCTCCCTCGGCCGTCCGAAGATGAACCCAGTGCGTGAGGTTAACTTCCTCTGAACCCCACGTTCCTCGGCCGCGCGCGTGGGAACAGGGTCCACTCACTGCGCGCGCGGGATGTCGGGAGATAAAGTATCATCCCTACATTGGAGAAAGAAATTGCGGCGAGATGAACTCTTTTTAACCCGTTAATGTCAGGTGTGCAGAATGCGTCTGGAGTCATTTCAACTCATTTACCGATGCCCGATGTGCCAAATTTGGTGTACTAAAATTATGTAGGTACATATTTTTTTATTCATTAAAAAGTTTAAATGTTGTTTCGGAGGAGGTTCGGAAGAGTAGAGTGGGTGGTGGAACTGGTGATGAGATGCGAGGGGATGTTGCAGGCCGTCATGGAGTGGAGGATGTAGGGTAAGCGGGGAAGGGGGAGAAAGAGAATAAGCGTTATGGACGGGATGAAGAGTAGATCGTAAGCTGAGGGGAAGAAAGAAATCGTGTTCGGAAATACTGGCTTGCGCCTGTGAATGTCTACAGGATTTGTATTCTCTTCCATTTAAACCTATCTTGAATGGTAGATTGCCCTAATAAAAATAATCTCTGACCTACATTACTTACTCATAAGGGGTAAAAATCCTTTCCTAATTGTAAAAATGTTGGCACATTAAGGGTTAAGAGACGGAGAACTTCGTTCCGGCGAACGGTTCGCCCTTGCTGAACGCAAATAACTCTCTTCGCCTCCTTTCTTGTGTTTTCCGTAGTACCAACTTCTTGCAGTGTTTGAAAGGAGGAAGTATCCCTTTGCGCCATGTATTTTAGTGCAAACAATCTTCCCGTTCTTTCCATGTAAGCAAGTATAATACCACTGTTGTCTGTGCTTCCTTGAGTATTCATTCATCGATCTTTTATATAATTCTTTCTGGAGTATTCATTCATTGCTCGTTTGTATTAGACTAGAGGCTTTGGAGTTGTAATTAACGCATTTACTCAATTAACGCAATTTCGCGCAAATTATTAACGCAATTTTGCATAGCGTAGTGCCATCGAAAGTATGGTGTAAAGAGTATTAAAATGGTGCCAATTCCATGTTTGAGGTCCAAACAAAAATCTAGCCCCTGACAATGATCATCATAGTCGTAGGTTTGATGAAAAATATTTAAATTCTGTAAGTATCGCTTCATGATTTCCAGCAAATTTAAGTTGCCTTAGATATCATTTTTCAATTTAGTCGCTGCGGAGAGAAGATGAGTTTCGACCAAAGACTTATGAAATATGGGCGTGGAAAGGGATGTCGAGAGTGGGAGAGGAAAGGAGGCTGATAGGAGAAAACAAGATGAGGCAGAAAAATGGGCTGTGTGCGTGTTGGGGTATAACGGTGTGCTGAAGAGTGTGATAGCGGGGAGAATGTTGGGTAGGCGTAAGAGGGGAAGAATGGGCATCTTGAAATGTATGAATGGAGGCAAAGGATACGAGGTTAAAAGAGATTTAATGTTAAGAGATAGGTGATGAAGAAAACGTTAGAAAAACTCCACGTGGTCATAGAAATTTAAGGCATTACTAAACAAGTACATGAGCCTATAACATCTATGATTGAACATCTTGTTTGAATCTATATTACAGTACGCCCCTGTAAAAGAGAATGCTATTATACTATGCAAGTCATAAATTGTGAAGTTTTTGGATTTGAAACTTATAATTACGGGTACGGCTTCGATGTAATGCGGTCCTCACGCACGTCCGTTAGCGGTGAAAGTATATGCATTCAGTTTTCTGCATTTTGCTGAGTGTCTTATCCGTAGAAAGGGGATTTACCGAAATTGTGTCCACCTACCTACACTCTTCACTACCTACCTCTCACTCTCCACTACCACGGAAATCTTTTTTTAAAGCCTTCATAGTATCTTTTTTCCTTTTGCGGAATAATGATCCTTCGAATATAATTCTCAGTGAAGGCTCTTGTCTGAAGCGCCATTATGTTGTACCTTTTCTTCAATATTGGCTGATGTAGGAATCCGCATCGTAGCTCATCGCATAAACCCGGAGCGGCTGAAAAATAAAATAGTCGCGGAGCGTTAATCAACTTTAGTTTATAGCTAGAAATCTCTAATTTTTCTGGTCCCTAAAAATAATCCGGTTTGTCAGTCGTAAATGTACTGCGTTTTCCTCCCTCAGTTTTAAATGTTGCGATTTTCTTGAGTGGAGAAGAAATCCTAGGGGCGAAGCTTTGCATTATCACGCACGGACCTCCCAGGATGTAGACTGATGAATGGCGTACGCGTATCAATAGTTTCCTTCCTTTTTCAACAATTTATTTATATTTCAAAACCTTAAAAGAAAATTTTTTCTGCATCCTGTTGCAGTCAAATATAGAACAGGGTTAACTAAACTAATCTGGCCGAGTAGGTTATTTCATAAAATTGAGACGACCCCATATCTTATAGCTACAGGCCTTTTTGAAGCCAGTGTGGAATTCCTGCGCACAGTTAATGAATCACATCTAAATCCAGAAAAGGAGGAAATGAAAGGAAAATACAGACTCGGGCATAGTTTGAAGCTTAATATTTTATTTATTATTTTGTTTGTAGATGCTTATGTACCGTTCTAGGTTTGCTGAGATTGGAGCATTTTTGGCTCAACGTTTCCCTTGCGTTGTTGCGAGCGTCTTCAGGAGCGAAGTCGTTCCTGCAACGCGAGGAAAACATTGAACCAAAAATGCTCCAATCTCAGGGAAACTCGAAAGCTATATCAGCTTCTATCAACAGCTGCGAAAACCTACACTCTATATATTTTTTAAGTTTAATTTTTTAACAGTAAGTGGCTTTTTTTAAATGTAATTTTTTTGTAATTTTATGTAATTAAGTGTAATTTTTTAACGGTAAACACCGCTGGCTCGGAGAGCACGGATTCCTCCGGGCATGTATATGCGCCCATAGCTGCGAAAGGATCGAGGAAAAATGTCGGCTCTTGTTTTGAAATACGCGATATGGCTCATGGTAAATCACTTACCGACAATGGGGTGGTTTCGCTTACCGACCGATGGTGGTTTCTCTCTCCTTTTTTAACCAGTTTCAGTCAACGTCGTTAAGTGAAGCAGCTGGGGTCTTGTTCAGGAAACACTCCACCACGAAAATATCGTGGATGTGACGTCACACACTCGAATGCTGTTGACTTTGAAAAAGCATTTTTTTATTTGTCGAGTTTTTGGCGTAAAAATTCCGTCAAGAGCCGAGAATCGAAATTTCCAAGGCCTTCCTGAATGTGTAACCTGATCCTCCGCAAACGAGCACTGCCTTCCGAAGGATGTGACGAGGAAGTCCACCTTGTTGGATGTGTCATCAACTCTGTGATAACATCAGTAGAGTGGCGTTAATCCTCTAGTTTTCTTGTTTTACCGTTCGCAATGCAAACGGAAGGTCAATCGAGTATCTGCCTCCTAAGCTTCTTATTACCGTTGGTGGGCCGCTATTCCGTTATCGACCGTGCTTTCATGCTAATACCCGCTTGGGTGATTAATAAATGTTGTTTTGAGAAGATGTGAGCTAAAATTAGCTTAACTTTTTACCATTCATTACCGTGCCTAAATCAGAGCTTAAATCAATAGGGGACTCATCCATTTCAATCGTCCATTTATTTTCTGGCGTTAATAATTTAAAATACCCTATTTCTCCTCATGCGTAGATATTATCTTTCAAGCACAAGATGTATTCAAGATTAGGGCAATATGGGAGAAATTATTAGAACAAAGCAAGTTTCCTAGGCTAAACTTCAATGACTCTTTTGACTGTGCCTACCCCGAAAGGGAACAACGTGATTTTTCGTATTGTACACCATGGAATCTAAATATTGTATTTTTGTGTTTAATGTGCAATGGATTTTTTCCTCGTAAAATGTCGAGATTTTTTTTGTTTAATTTAGCGTCATTCACGAATGCCAACATAACTCTGAAAAAGTGTAGGATAGTAAACAATAGTTGATGATATTTGATTAGTTAAAACGGGTGTTTTTGGCGAATTAGAGGTGGATGAAAATAATTGCTTTACATTTGTAACCCGAATAAGCTATGTCCAATTATTTCAAATAGCTAAGGTTCGGTTAAGCCTGTATCCCTGCCGTTGCGGAAAATCCTGTGGCAGCCGTAATTTAGTGCCTCATACTTTTCTTTAGTTCCCAAGTGCATTTGCTCATCGTGAATGCAATAATCAACTCTCCGAGGAAATTCACAAGTTTACCGCCTGTGGTAAGCCTCGTGGGCTCTTCAAATTGGCTTACTATCTGTCCAGCTTCCGAATTCGGTCAGCATTGAATTATGGCAAGCCTAATGGGAAGCATTTCACTGTGGCCACTTCATTTTCGTATTTGGAAATGGCAACGTTCCCAGTAGCGCTTGGTGTGTCTCAGGTCCGTCTTAGGAACTAGAAAAGCGTGCACCCCGCGGGGAAAACTGGCAAGTGAGCGGTCGCCCTTGGCTTATGGCGGCAGTTTTTCGGTCCTATTGTCTTTAGGGAGTCCCCTTGCAATGCTTGCGGTCTCTTCCTCAGCCCTGCCCGCCGTGTGATGAAGTTAGCGAAATAAGTTTCGCGATTCTGTGACTCTCTTGTCTCCGGCATTCACGGTCTTATTTTAGGAATATTTAGACATTCTCCCTGAATTATGAAAATTTTCGAAATGTCTCTATTTAAATCTTTCAATTTTTTAAAGTTTGTCTAATCGTCAGTTTGTTTTGCCGTTTATCTCTTACAATAATCTGAACGCTTTCAAATGAACCCACTCGTAAACTTCTAGCATGGTTTTACGTTTTGCTATACTACTTCTATGTTGCGGGCGACAGGAAATTTGATACCCATACTTGACGACCGTATTCTTTCGTATAATGACATCTATGATGGCGTTTATTTCTCGCTTTCACCACTTACTCTTTCTAATAACAGATTTCCAGTTAAACGCAGATTTACACATGGAAGTTACTCGTAAGACAGACCTTACAAGTCGCTTGCAATTGGAACTTCGATGTGTCAGCACGGACTTGTATGGTAGTGTAGGGGTCTATAGCGGTTGCAGTCGGTACACGATCGACCACGGTTCCTACCTCCACGGAAAATATAGAGACTTCTATTTCCGATTGCAATGCGATTTCTATGCAATGCAATTCTGCGATTAAATTGCATTGCATCCGGTGGAATCCCGATAATATAACTGTGGGTGGGTATTAAACATGTAAAATAAATACATTTGCCGGAGAGGGACTTATTGTTACACATATAGATACATATTTATTTTTACTTGGAAATGTTTTCCTTTGTCAGAGGTTACTTAATGGTGGGTTTTGAATGTTTTATGATGAATAATTATTGTAAATAAAGTAATTTCCATGCTCAAAACTTACATAGATAAAGATTACAAAATAGATGCACAAATATTTAATGTAATTTATACAAATTTATCAAATCCACGAATGCCTGTGGTACTGGAAGTGTGCGCTGTACAAACGCATTGGTTGCCGAAATTAGGCGATTTTCTAAATCTCCACAGTCCTCCGTCATTCGTGTTTTTGGAGAAAAAATCAGGAGTAATGTGTGAGCAGAACGTTAACCTGTAAGTAGTAACGCACATCGAAACATCGCTACACTCGGCACTTCCATATAAGCCAAACTCCACGTGTAAAGCCGCCTTTTAGAAATGTTTGGTTTGCACAACTTTGTCGCATCGCCGCTAGTCATAGGTACCCCCATCATTGCCGATTCATAAGGCGCTTCTCGTCGGAAACCTACCAATCAGTCGGTAGGATTACGAATGGTGATGCATCTTTACTTCTATCTCTGTCTCGGCGGTTTCCCGTCCCTATCCATCTCCACCGCAGTTAGGTTTTATTTCCGCGACGCCCCCCCCCCCCCTTTTGGGAATTCCCACTCAATATTTCGGCGCGACGGCGCAGCTAGTTGACTAGTAGGCCGGGGGAGGTCGCGGGGGACCCCACTGCGAGCCGCTCCCCCTCGCGGCAAGGCCCGGGAGAGATGCGGAGGGGGGAAACGGAAGGAGCGGTTGCAGGTCGTTGCACCTCCAGCCGTGTTGCACTCGACACGCGGAGAGGTGGAGAGATAGAAAAATAGGGAGAGATGCTCTTCGCGTATATAAAGTTGCAGCGCGCACCTGATCCATTTCCGTATAGGGAATAAAAAGACGGGGAGGTAGGCATGGGGTGGAGTCACCAATCGGATTTATGCGAGAGGCCGGCTTATGTGTATTTTATTTTTTAGTCCGCTTTCTCGCCGCCGTTCGAGCTCGGAGCCAGGGGTCGAGGGAAAGAAAAAGGAGAAATTATGTCCGCGAGCATCCCCTCGGGATTTTCGTTCGTCTTTTTTCTGCGCTTCGCGTCAGCGTCCCTTTCGATATGGTTTGTGGTCGGAGGGGAAGGTTTGAAGCGGTGGTCGGGGTTGGAGGTGTAGTAGTGCTGGAAGTGCCAAGGATGTCGTCTACATACTATCCTGCAAGCCGCCACAGGACTGTGTGGTAGGAGGAGCTAGGACACCTGCCGTGAAGATGTGAGGGAATCATCATACTTAGCCATTATTTCCTGAGAACATAATGTTGATGTAGATGAAATAATGACACCCTGAACGTGTTCATTCTCCTGTTCGATTCCGTAATTTCCTGCTAGTCATATAATCGACCTGCTGTCATATAATTTAGTATGTCGCAGTGGTATACGGAGAAATTGGCTAGAGAACTTATTGACGCGTGACAACATACTGAGGAGAGTGACGAATAAGGAAAATGTTTGGCAGGCGTGGAAGAGGGAGGAGAAAATAGGATATATGAACGATTATGAGGGTCGGCAAGGGATACTTGGAGTTTAAGAAGGATTTCATGTTGGAATATGTGGTGGTTTAATGAAGAAAACATTTTAGAAAACTCTGCGTTGTTGGAGAAATTATCGGCAAGATTATCCAGGTACCTTCCATTTATTTGGTTGAATACATATGATGGAGTATTTCGGGGTTCGCAAAAGGTTTTTAAAGTCGTAAGAGAACAGATCGGCTTCGAACATACTCGTACTTTGAAGCTTTAGTCCAAATTTTTTCGCCGACGGCTAACATTCTCTTTAGATTTTCGTCCGTCTTTTTGTATAATTCCTGCCAGCGTCCTTTTCGATATGATAGGTGGTCCGGTAGGAAGGTCGAGAGGAGTCTGGGTCGGAGGTATTGTGCGAGCGGTGGTAAGGACTACTATTATACCGATGTATCCCTTCCATTTTTATTTCCCGTTCCCGCCCTCTGCACCCACAGCGTATTATTTCCTCTTCTTTTTATGGGGTCGCGGAAGAAGAATGACCTCTCCCACCCCCTTTACCCCTCGTGTCTCTTTCTCAAAAGGTTCCATTCAGTGTAATCTCGATTTGAATCGGGCGTCTTCTCTCGTGAGCCAAGATCCTCTTCTTTCCGATCCCTTGCCTCAGCTTTCGCCCCCCCCCCCCTTCCCACCCTATCTTCCTCTCGGCAAAAGATTCCTTCGTCCTTTACTCTTTAGCCCTCCTCGCCCCTTGAAGAATCTTAAGTCCCAGTCCCTTCTTCTTTATTCTTCATCTTTACTCCTCTCTAGGTCTTTTTGATTTCCGGTGGTCTGGGTCGCGGAGGGCTGTGCTGCCTTTCGATGTACCTATCGAATGCGATGGGCGGCATTGTTGTGATGTTGTAACGATACATTCACTCCTTTGTGTTTTCGTTTTTTAACGCTTTGTTTTTACGCTTAAAGATTTTAAGGCCTTGGTGAAGAAAGAGTTTTGTATTCTCAAGGTTCTGCCTCAGTTTCGTAAACCCCCTTGATTTTATCAGGTGAAACTTCTTAAGAGTTCACAGATTTTAGTGGAGTACGGCCGGTTTCGTCGCATATCGAAAGCATCAGGGTAAGACGTAGTGATGTCGACTGTTAGACATTGTCGGCTCTTGAGGTGGATCGACACCTTCAGAAATCAACTCTTATGATAATGTCACCTATTCAGATTACGACCTGTAGATGTCAAATATTTGACAAAAATTGCAATTTCCGTTGTAACATTAATTAAAATCTGAGATCTCCAA
Source organism: Pyrrhosoma nymphula (assembly GCA_963573305.1). Classification (NCBI taxonomy): domain Eukaryota; kingdom Metazoa; phylum Arthropoda; class Insecta; order Odonata; family Coenagrionidae; genus Pyrrhosoma; species Pyrrhosoma nymphula. Next base: position 87,522,482 of record OY754334.1, on the reverse strand, counting down.
AATTGTCTGATAGTATCAAAGGGCTTTGCATTCTGTAGACTGTTAACTGATTCATCATATGTAGTTAAAGGGAGTCATCTTTAGCCTTTTATTTCCATTACCATGTATTTTCCCTCCCCGTATATATTCCTTTGTAATTCATACTCTCTGGCTTTTCTGACTATATCCGATTTTAGCAAGCACATAATGGACATCTGTTCAATGTGGCGGAAGGAATTTAGTTCAATCAGTTAACACACGTTTGGTCTGCTCTCTTTTGGGAAAATATTCCCTAAACTAAACCGCGGAAGTAAAGGAAACACTATTAATGGCATCACAGAGCCCGACATCTAAAAATAAATGATCCATTTATTTTGTTAGTTTTGATGTTTAACTTCACTATCAAAAGGAGAGAAATGAACTCCCGAAGCCAACTATATTTAAATAATTCCTTTTAAGTATTTTTGTTTATGTTACGACCCAGTTTCAACACCTTGTTTTATCCTCAGATAAAGACTACTGCTAGTGTTTGTTATAGTCTCCCTTTTCCCTCGGTGATTTACCTCAGGATTCACAAAAGTGTGCTGCAGCCTGTACCTGAAGATGACACCAGGTTTAGAAACGTAGGTCGTAATAAACTGATTGAGTCGTATATGCATAGTTGGTTCGTATTCATAATTAAGTAAGATAGTTCTTTTCTGCAACAATATTCTAGTAGCACGACGCGCTTCGCAACTTTACGGCATCCTTCGGTACAGAATGTTTATTTTCCATTTATAAAATAAAATTCAGACGAAAGCATTTAAAAACGGCAAATAAGCAAGCACTTTGTAACGTAAATAGGTGATACTCGTCGTGCTATTAAAACATTGTAGAAAAGTACTTAGAATGTTACTTAATTATGGATACTAACTATTGCGAAGTGAAGCCTGCAGCAGTCAAGTTTACATAGTTCCTGCATGTTACATGCCTTGCCCTGGTGTGCATTTACCTCCTTGATGGATCGCTTCCATATTGTTAATCCTGAAACCGCTAATGACGCTATCCTGAAACCGCTATTGACTGCAATCTCAATTTCAACGATTTGCTGGCCCTTCGTTTATTCCGGCACGAACGAATTGCTATTAGTCGGAAGTTTCTCACTACCCAAGTGGTCACGTGACGAGTGACGTCTTTCTCCGTCCAGTCGCACCGCGATGCGAATTCTCGGGAGTTTAATATCGCCTCGCTGGCTTGTGTGGGAGGAGGAGGTTTCTCAGCTGACCTCGTCGCCCACCGTCCTCATCCTTCTTCTCCGCCCCAGTATTCTCGGGCAACGACGGTGCGCGGGCCTGAACCGCGAGGTGTCCATTCACCTCCATCCCCCTGCGGCCCCTCGTCTGACCCGCGGGTGTCCCCTCTGCAGCCGCTTCCTATCTCACTCACGAAAGGGAAGTAAAGAGAAGGTCCAGGATTCTTTCGCCCATTCCTCGGGGAATGTCCTTGCGGAAGCGCGATTGGGAGGGACCCCGTTGAACCCTTGTGCCCCCCACCCGAAGCTTCGACTTTATTGGCTCTGGCTGGAGTTCTTCCATTCAACGGTATCAGTTTCCCCGAGGAGAGCCGACGGGATTTTGATTTGAGGGGTTGATGAACCGTCCGTGGCGGTATGTGATGGAACAGGTTCATGTTACGATGGGAATTCTCCTTTGATATTGTCCGAAATTTTGACTTTGGTGACAATACCATGAAGAATTCTTATTGTAATTTGAAGAGTTTTGAGCTGTAGGGAGTGGGGACTTTAGGAGCTGGCGATGATCGATTTTGCAAAATTCGATATTCTTAGGCTGGTTTTCGACTGTTTTTTTATGGAGAAACTGAAAAAACCGAAATGCGATGGTTACCAGATGTAAAATCGCTTTTCTGTTAGAAGTCGGTAATCATTTATTTGTTAGTCATTAATCTGTTTATGATTAGCTGATTTCTTTCGGTCTCCTTTCCATCAGTTATTTCTCTGCAAACGAACGCTATTTTGGTGTTTTTTTTTAAATAATCGAGTTTCCAAGGAAGGTTCTTTATTTTAGATATCTTTGCTGTTTCGCTTAGCGGTGGTTAAATTACTGTATTTTGAATAAATCGATGTAGAATCGCCGACTCAAGTATTTTTGTGAGGGGGATGAGCGATGGATTATCTTGCATGGAAAATAGTAGGTCTCACGTTATCTTGAATTTACGTTTAATCAGAGAACACCAGTTTGGATCATATTGCCACCACTTGATTGAAAATTGGAATTGATTTGTAAACATTGTCTGAAAGGGTAATTGATGATCCGTGGTAGTTGGTACGTGTTTTCGTTATCTTTTGCCAAAGGACGTGAAACTCAGACGTTAATTAGTAGTCTTCTCTCGTCTCATTGTTATGCATCAGTTGAGTGTTTGGGCCCCTTTTATCTTGGTGTAACTGCGATGAAGTAGTGTATTTATGCTGTTCTATACATGTTAATGACTAAGCTGATTCATTCAGTTTGAATATAACAGGTACAGCGACAGTGATTCTTGTGCTCATGGTAGTATGGCAAAATATGCCCTTTGTGGCGTACCAAGTAATTTGGACGTGGACGCAATGCATTTGCCGATACAATCTACGTTGTGAGGACCAATCAAATTATTTTCGTTCCTAATGACCTATACGCAGTTTGGCGAATTTCCAGGCGCTAACTTTTCATTATTAAATTTTCTCTTTTTAAGTGATATTGGAGGCCAGTGTCATTTACATTTCAAAATTGAGTCCTCAAACGAGCTTAAGAGTATTTGCAACTATGGTAAATAAAGATATAGATTTTATTACAGTATTTACTGGTGCAGAAATACCGTTGCGTGCATTAATATAGCGTAAAGGAAAAAGATTAATCGTAATTGGAAAAATCAAGACCCAGCGCGCGTGTGTAATTTTTAAAAAATTCCGTTTCCCCGCCCAATTATATTCTTGGTAAATATGCCTAAAATAGTCACAATGCGAATGACTCTAAAATTTTAACACTTATTGCTATGATGACAGTGCTTCATTTTTATATGTGTGGAGTATTATCATATTTTAGTGCTATTTTTTCGATAAAATCATTAGACTCCACCTTTTTTTCAAGGATAATATAATGGTGATCCTCTTATTAAAGATCGCTTTGAATGAATGTAATTTACTTCTTCATGCACTTCTTAATCACTCCTATTCCTCGGCATTCTTTCGTTCTTCTGGCTTAATTTATACATACTTTCCTGGTAGAGCTTGTAAAGAGATGTATCATGTGCATGCCAAGGAGGCTGGCAAAAGATGAAAATGATAGTTCGTCTACCTCTTGAAGCGTATTCCGTTATTACAGTTGGCATTATCTTTCGCTCACACTGGCTAAGGTTTCCAGTGGCAGCGTTAGATTTCTTCAAATCTTCATGCTATGTTTTTTGCCCGGTAGGCCTCGCCTACTCAGAACTAAAGTACTGACCGTACCTCCCTATTATTGCTTCACCTTCACCCATGAACGAGAATGGTCACGTCTCCTCCATTTCCTTTTAATCTCATTGGTGCGTACAGGGTTACCCATGTATAAATTCCTTTGTGTAATTCGACTGTTCCGAATTTGAGAGTTTCCAACCCTTATTTTAATGGGCCTTGCCGACTCTTGGCGTTTATTTGATAGGAGAAAGTCTTCTCGCTTGTTCTCACTCCAGCGCTGTCTCATAAATATTTGCTCTGGAAAAAAATCTGTCACTCGACGGAAACTATCCGGAGCCTTCGGAAAATGAAACGTCTACGCCTTTCATAGGTGTCGCAATGTACATTCCGTGCTACTTCTAGACGCATCGTTTTTTCTTTCAAATCGGTGGGGTCATTGGCAAGGTCTTCGAACGGCTGCAGCAGACGTCTCGAAATTGCGAGCGGAAGTACACATTTCTCGTTTCTTTCGGAGTCATATAGTTCATTAAGTCAGTATCACGAACATGTTGAATACCAATGCTCACCGTGCCTTTGCCTACTCTTTCCCTTGTGACATCTCATACTTCTCCACTGGGGCACCCATACCTGTCAAAGGTCTTTTACATTCTCTCATATCTGTACCAACCCGATAGGTCTCGATTGTGCCTTTCTAGGTATCTTCGTAGTGGTCTCAGCGCTCAGAATGGCTGACAACATTCCATTTACTCGAGGCGCTAGGCGCGTTCTATGACATAAATATTCACATTTCGTCCAGAACCGTTGAGTCGTGGTGTCACGCTCACGCTAGGCATGAATTTTGTTTTGGCGCACTTGATTTTTTTTTCTCCCCTTTCTCTACGTCTGAACTGCGTCCCTTCTGAAGCGTCCTGTGTTATACGACGCCATGGAGACTGTTGTTCTCGCGTACCTCTCACTATAAAATATAGATTCATTCATTTGTCACTTGATTGGTAGGTTTTTGCTCATTCACTCAATCATTATTAAAATTACTCGGCAAAAGTATTAATTTTCCGCGCATGAAGTCTCTCTCAAGTTCCTCTTTCAGCCTCATTAAATTGTCGAAAATCCATATCCTCTTCCTTTTTCTTCCGCCCTTGCCTTGCGTTATCACTTCTATCGTCTTCTCCAGCCTGCTTTCAAATCTCAGTACTTCTACCATCCATTTTTGCCGACTCTCTCAAATCGTTTACAAGTATCAATAGTGGCTCGACTTGGGGAGATAATCGTAAACCATGCGAGATACTTCATATAACCATAAGCGATCGTTCAAGCTGTGCTGGCAAGGAAGAAATTTTTTATATACCAGCATAATTGTTCGTATTAATTCCTCGCTGGAGTATCATTAAGTTGTGGGATTTTTTATTGCATTCGTATTTTGTTCTAGTATTCACAGTGAATGGCATTGCTTTCTGTGGGGAATCAATTCTAGTGGTGGAGTCAGTCCTAATTATAATTTACGACCTTTTAATCAGATTTTACCGAATAAGTGTACTTAGTTTGACTTTTTTCTCTTTTCAGGTGAGTTGTGCCTATGTTCCTGGCTGTGACCTTATGGATGTGGGTGTTATCCTTGTGCATTGAGTGTTGACGAAAACGTCCTTTCAATACACGGTTTGGAGTGGTGGTGATTTTTACTCATCGCATAAAAATGGAGCCGTGCGAGGTCCCCTGCAATCAGGTATTTGAAAGGCACGCCGTGCGCCACTCGCTATTAGTTGCATCATGCATGCCGAGTGAAGCGTTCATACATTGTGAATTATATTTTCTGGGTCTCACAGTGGGTAGCTTTGTAGAACGCCGACGTGTCAGTGGTTGACTCTGCCAACTTATTTGGGATAGAATATCTACCTTGGAGACGATGACAGGATTAGCTGTCAAAACGCCGATGTTCTACAATGTTAATCTGTGAGAATCCTGATAAATCTCCATTACTTCCTGGGGAAACCTGAAATCCGTCTGAAGTTCCAAGGTACCTACTCCAAAGTTGTATAATATGTATCGGGAGCTGTTCGGGTTTTAGTTTGAAGATCGATGGAGACAATAAACATAGTATTGATGAAAAGAAGAAAAACATCTAAATTTTAGGCTCGCTCATAAAGAATGCTTTAGGAAATTAGTGGGGGACAGGAAAGGTCGTATGAAAGTCTAATTCCGGGCATTGGGACGAGTGCACCGAAAAAAAAGTATTCTTAAAATTAGTTAAATCCTCTATCAATTAACGGATTTCCCGTTACTATATGGTAACCGAAGTATGCCTCTTAAGTGTTAGAGGAATTTCCTCTCCGGAGAGGAATTTCCTCTCCGGAGAGGAATCCTCTCATACTTATAGGATCATATTCAGCATAGAAGGTAACTTCCTCTACATTAAAGAGGATTATTCTCTCTTTAATTTTAAAGTTTAACGCGGTTTTGAGTAATAAATTGCGTGAAAATATTTTTAATGAGAGTTATGATGATGAGAAAACAATTTGTAAAGATGTAAAAGAAAAAAAAAACTATGAAAAAAGAAAGAAAATATTTTCCGCGCCAGATTATCGACCCTGTAACTTTCCTCTCCACTTCCAACCACCTTACCACTTGTCTAACGTTGTATGAGGGTTGAACGTAGTTCGCAGGGCTAAAATTCAATTTCATAAATTTTGACTTACAGGGATTTTTGCAAGTTTATCCTTAGAGTATGGAAGAAGCGGAAGATATCAAATTTTACGCAATTTTAATAGCAACAACGGGAAATCGTCAGAGTGGAAATTACTGTTTAGAAGCAACGGACGGAAAACCACAGGCCTGCGCCGCCACCGGACGATAAATCCGCCAATTTTATTTTTTTTTCTGCGGTTTTACGATAAAAGTCCGGGTTAACGCTAATTAACCATGAACAACAAATCAATGCGCATACGCCTGCCTACTTTCAAGGTCATCTCTTAACTATTAGAGACGTAATGGGTTAAAACATTTGAGGATATTACGAAAAGCCAACTTTGGCACCATGTTGCCAGAGAACTATGAGGGATTGAAAAGGGATAGGACATGCGGGGCAGAGGGGGGGCAAGGTATATTGAAAATTAGATGGACTAGAAAAGAGATAGTTGCCATTGTCAGCTGACCACGCGCTGATCTGATTGGCCTGGGCCGCGCATTCTTCATCAGCAAAAATCCTCATCCTTTCCACTTCATACGCGACATCTTACTTTAAGATTATTAATCTTGGAATAAAAACTACAGTAATTGTACTGTCCACTTGAATTTATTGTGAAATACACAACACGTGTTTCACAATAAATTCAAGTGGACAGTACAATTACTGTAGTTTTTATTTAAAATGCTGTTCCACCAGATATCGCCCGACACTGTCGAATTTATATTAATCTTGGATTTAGCGGAATATCGGGTGAGGAATGTCATCTCAAAAGGAAACATAGATCCTCGGGAAGACAAATATTCTAAAAGTAAGAGGAAATTCTGAAGCATTTGAAAAGAGGAAGTGTTCTCTACATCCCAGAATATTTTTTTTGTGTGTGTCGTGATAAGATGAGGGGAAGGGTCCTTGCAGGTACACTGAGGTTAATGATGAAATAATGTGAAGCCAAATGTATTCGCATAAAGGTCATTGTATAAGTCTTTTTATGTAGAACTAAATCTAACTTTGGTGCCCGTCGGTATACCAGTAATTATAGTAATCCTTTTAAGAGATTCTTGTACCCAAAAGTATGAAAGGTAAATTCGTGGACGATGTTCTTACCTACTGGTTTCGCTACATCTACTGAGCAGGTATAGAACATAGTTGCCTTTGCGCTTGTTTATTATTAATTGTATGTTAATATTAGTTTATTTCATACATGGGTACGATGAATTTCCACGAAGCATTGGCCTCTTCAATCACCAACTCTTGTACCCAGGCTTGAGATAAGCCGCTCTGGGGGCGAGTTGAAAATCTCATTACCTGATCTTCGCGATATTCGACACCAGCGGGATGTTTCTAGAGTGCCGCGAATCCCCGGCTTTCGGTATCACCCGACCACCCCGAAACTTTCGGCGCTTGTCTTAATTCGCACCCCTTGACGGGAATCCACCTCTCAATCTCATCCCCGGCGGATGACGGCCCGACTCCCTAGGTCTTCCGGCTTGTTCGCCGGCGGGCCGCGTCAAATTCGCCTTCATTCCTTCCCAACCCTTAAAAAAACTGGAGAGAGAGAGATGAAGAGTCTGTTATCGTGGAAGCGCAGTGTTGCCCTTAATCAGCGTCTCGCATTCCACTTCTCCCGGTGACGGGACGTAACACTCGTTGAGTGGGCGATGAGAGAGGGAAAATAAAGAAGGTAGAACTTGCGTCCTCTTCGCTCGCCGAGACATGTTTCCGAAGTTTACACAAGTTTTCCCGGGTGAGGAGTATCTGCCGATAACACGGGTTCTTCATCCCATCGGCCCTTTCTCCTTCGAGCGGATCTTCGGCCGTGGGGAAAGGCTTGCCTCGCGTAACGAGCGATTGGGAAAGTTTTAAGGCACTGTAGGACGGGGATGCTCCCAAATGGTTTTCCTTCGTCTCCCTCTCTCTCTCTCTGTCGTTCACAATTTCCATCGTCAGGAGACTACTTTTCAGTGTGTAATGACAGGGAAGGGAAGTGAATGAAGGGCGGAGGCAAAGGGTGGAGTTAGCAGCTGGGACAGGGAAAGAGAGTAGGGAGGTGGTCGAATGTGGTGTCTGCGCCGACAATTAGGCGGTGCGTGTCTAAGCTGGCTATGCCTCTGGCTGGCTTCTTTGACTGGATGGTGTAGTATTATTGTTCTGTCCTTAAACGTACCTCAATAGCTGAAGTCAATTAGTGCTTATGGTATGCCATTTGCAGAAAGTTTCTACAGCGCCCTAGACGGATTGCACCCTTCCTAATTCGAGTCAAAACAATGTTGCTTGAGTACGATAGGAAACTAATGTTTTTTCATTTGAGGCCGTTGATGATGGATTGAATTCGATGATAGAATTATTTGATAGATCAATAAAATTAATTTTAAGCACTATTCTCAGGTGCTCTGAAAGGTGGGCCAGGGTCTATGCGTCAATTAAAAAAAAAATATTTACTTGCTGAACAATTTTAGGAATAATTTACCTCATTTATTGTCGATGAAGCCTCTGAGTTAAGGCAAAAACATGATAAATCATAGAGACAAAAATGAATACGAAAAAATAAGTACTTGTGATATTAAGCCAGAAAAAGAATTATATCAAAGAAATTTGGAGTAGGAGAATGGAAGATAAAGTAATATATGCATGGGATACAAGTGCCCCAAGGTAGTGATAGAAAAGAGAACGCTACTAAAGAGTTGAAGAGGAACATGTCGTAGGAATGAGAATGGGACCCTCCCAAGTCTTTTCTCTCCTTTTCGTCCTTCCTCATGGTCTTGGTCATCACTTCCTTCTCCCTAAATGCACTCTTCGCTGTCTCGTCTCTTTCTTACGTCATTACTTCCGTGACCTTTTTCGATCATACCCACTGCCCACACGGACGAAACTCTTTTCGTCAGCCATTATTAACTTCTTTCCAGTTTGACGGGAGTTGGATCCGCTTTCCTGGAAATGTCGCGCGAGCTCAGTGCAATAAAAACCCTTCTCATACGTTTGCTCTTTCGCGGGGCGTATGTGGAGGGACTTCCCGGGCTGGCCACCTTTGGCCCGGGGCGTGGGGCGAGAAACGAGTATCCTCCCAGCCGCCCCGTTCTGTGGGCGCGAGCGACCGCTCATGAGACGGCAGAGGGAACGCCATTCATCCGTCCTTTGTTTTCCCCGTCCTCAACGGAATCGTCTCTACTCCATCCCGTGCCACTTTTCCTCCTCGCTCCTCCCACTCTATTTGCCCACCCGTTTCCAACTACTCTCGTGGAACCGTCTTGAGACCCTATACTCAATCACTCTCTTTCCCACCTTTAAGATCCCTCTCAAAGGAGGAGTTCGAAATGACGGCGCAAATATACCCCCGTCATCCCCGTTTTCCCCAAGTATACATCTCTCTCACTCTTGCCCTTCTTCCATCTTCATATTCCCCCGAGTCACCCCGCCTCCCTTCCATCTCCCTGGAGACAGGCAGCAGTTCCTTCCAACCCGATTCCCCTTCCCCTCAGAAACTTTGCTCGGGATCAAAGTGGAAAGCCTTCATTAGGGCCTTAAGAGTCCTTGTTACCGCTGCTCGTCGACTCAAAATTTAGTTTCATCTGGGAAGGGATGGCGTGTGTTTTTTCTGGCGCCCGTGGATGTGCGCGTGTGAGCTATCGCAGTAGATGATGGTAGTCGGATGCGCAACGCAACGTCACGGAGATAGGCCAGTGGAAGGGGTGGAGGGTAAGGGAAAAATTCCGTCCCCTGAAGGCAGATTTTACTAAAATAATATTTAGTATGAAGGGCGCATTGCAGGTTTGTAAAATAGTATACGACGGTACACTACTGCTACCTCTTCGCCATTAGTGACTTCTTTTAGGAAACAGGAAATGACTTGGTTTTTTCATGGAAACAGCCATATTCGTAGCATTTTATGACCATGTCTAAGGAAGTTCGTACGGCGCTTTCATTAAGCCAGGTATCATGTCGTCCTTTTGCCCCCGAATGGCGTAGGTAAATTCCGGAAGAATCGGTTTGGAGAAAGTTAAACCTGTTAATACTGAGATGACGCTGTAAGTTCCTACTAACTACGAAGCCGAAATCAACTTTTTATCCCATTAGAATCATCACTTAGACCCGGACTAAGTAACTTCCTTAACCCGGGTTATGACTTCCGCTGTTCCAGTCCCAAAATCATCATCTGCACACATGCCACGAGCTTTTGCGAGTGATGCTCAGAGGGTAAGAGAGCCACTTTCTTCCTATTTTTTTCAACCCTCTCCCCTTGTTGGTTTCATAAAGCGCTCGTCGAGCGTGTGATGTTAATGATGCCTCTTCACAGTTTTATAATGTGAGTTCTAACCGAGCGCAATGGCACATCCCGCGTTTAAACGGCCATAGTAAGGTTGAGTTTTGCGCGCGCGGGAAGTGAAGGAAGACGATCTTCTGTTGTCGACCTGTCGAATCGAGCCTGTGCTGCGAGATGTTCTCTTCTAATTGGGCGGTAATTGGGACGCTCATATGATGAGCCACGCAATTATCGTTCTCGCTTCGGTGCGTTTACGGAATTATTACCGTTTGGTTGGACTTCGTTTGTCGTTATCGAGCTTCGCGCGGCGCAGCGATACCCGGTTCGAAAATCGAAATTGAGTCATCTAGTTACGATATATACTATTAGATGACTTCATGTTTTTTTGCTGGGAATCATTTCAATTGGTATCATCGTCGTTCTTTTAGCTAGTATGTGGTTTTCGGAATATATTCTCGGTGGGATCAGCGGCATTTTTCGTGAAGAAAAGTAGAATGTGTATTTAGCATGTGCATACACCCGTCAGTTGTTACCATACATTACATACCGTACCTGTGCACAATACCGGGGATCTGAAGTTCGGGAAAGAGTCCTGTGTCTGCCATAGTTTTTACGACAGCCTGCCAACGTTATACATGTGTGTGGAACGAAAGGAAGGTAAAGGAAGTAATGCTTAGTTCTAATACGGGAAGATCGTAAGTTGCTGGAGCAGTGCAATTACTTAACTTATTAAGGCATGCTAGATACATTTGTTGAAACTACTATCAAACGCAAATAGCTCTACTGCATATTGTATTTTACGGTTTTCATCGGTAAATCGTCGCTAGAAAGCGACTACTTTCGTTATCATCACTGGGAAGTCAGGCAATTAGATACCGTGGAGCTGGCAGATAAATTTTAGACATCGATATTCTCTCTACAAGATCCTAACGAGTTAGAGATTAGGACTAATCAGCTAGTGGGTGGGACAAATGATTGGCGGGTGATGCGAGATGATCACGGAGACCGTTGTTGTGTTAGCGATGCCAGGATGCCAGGATGTTGTTGGTGGAGGACAGGCGAATGGGCCTGGGTTAAGCGGGGTAGGTGGTACCTTTGCTGAACATAAGGGAAAATATTGTAAGGTTGAGACTTATGAAGATCGATTGGGACCTTTTGTAGCTATAAGAATACTGCTGATAAATCCTTGTGTGCCTCAAAAGTGTTTTCTCTTTGGCCCGAATCTGTTCTGTGGGTATTAGTTTCGCTTCAGGTATGTTGACGGTTCTTCCGATACTCTGCTCGACATTGCATTCTCTTAATTCCTATTGTCAAAGCTGAGTTTGAATTGAGGGTTTTCGTTTGGTCTGTTCAAATAATACTTCGTCTCTTCGTTGATATTGATTCAGATGTTTTTTCTACCTCGTATGATCTATTTCACGACGAAAGTATCTTTATTTATTTTCTATGTTAATGAACATTTAGCTCCTGACGTATGTTTTTCTTTCTTGCTTATGCTTAGATACTTATCCGTGTGTTCTTCTCCCGCTCGTTTTCCTTTGTCACGCCACGACTTTATGCAATTTGCGATCAACAAGAGAAGCTATTTTCATCTTCTTGGGATTATACAATCAGCTGTGTGCTGTGGAAATATCTGAGGGTAATGCTATAAAAATTATCTCGACGTTTTTCATTCGAGTGAAGGCAAAACGTCATCGAGCGCCATGACGTAGTTTTTGCCGCCTTGACATTTCCTTCAATTTATTTCAGGATTGATTTTTCCTTCCTTGGAATGGTCCTGCCGTGTGCCCATTGATTGCGATTCTCACCGGAAGGTGGACGGAATTTTAACATGATTTTAATGTGATCTTAGTTCCTCCACGCTATGAATATTTTATCGTTATCGAAGTCTTATCCTGTTACGACCTTTTTCTAAGTAGGGTGAAATCGGAGAAAAGTGTTCGAAGCCTCGGAAAAGGAACCTCATTTAAGGTTTTGCTGGGAAACATTTGAAGATTACGCGACTCTAGGCATACATCGTTGGATAGTAAATATGCATGGATGGATATTTTCGTTTCTTGGCTCGATGGGACGTGAAAATCCCACTCAAACACCAAGTGTCTTTTGAAAGATAGCACGGTAATTTACTTTTTTTGGGGAGCCGAGATTTTTCTCTAGTTTCTCTACTTTCCCAAGGTTATGAATTACTGTCGGAGAATCGTTAAATTTCAATTTTACGTGACTGGAATTGAATATCAAACTAATGCTTAATGACTACGGTCCAATTTATTCTTAAAAGTTTTATATTTATTTGTAATGATTTTATGGCAATTGTACCATCTCTTTGACACCCAGGATTTATATAACCAGGTTTAACGAAAAGATTGAGGCAATAAAAGGAATTTTTTAATGAAATTAGTTTTACAGCTGATTTTGAGAGCTATTAACCGAAAAGTTTATATCTTTAGAAAAATAACTCCCCTAAACGCAAAGAGCATGCAAAATCAGATGCACCGAAGAAGGTGTGGGAACCTGCATGTCTTTCTTTAGACAAAATCTTAGATTTAGCTAATAGTTCATTTATATGTGTTGTGTCAAATTAGTGGTAGTAGGTCTACAAAATTCATTTGTCAGCTTTTTAATGCGTGGTGTATAGTGTTGACAAGGTTTTGGCAAACTTGAAAGGTATTTCATCGTTGGAGACTGGATATTTGTGTGGTCTAAGAGCATAGACCGCATTAATCAAGTAACGAACTCACTTGTCATTAACTAGAGGGAAAGGTTGTAGGGCGGAAATTCTCTCCCGAGTTACCCGGTAAGAAGGAAGATTGTTGGTTCTCCAAAAGAGACTAGTGTAAAGAGCACACGCATTTCTTTTCATCTTTTTGTATCCCCACCCTTATGACGGTCTGCTTTCTCTCGAGTGCTCTCAAAGTCTCATCAGTGTAACCACCCTCACATCCGCCGCGATCCGTATGTGAGGGGGCGTGTGTTTATTTTTGAGGCGATGTTGGAATTGCCCGCGGTTCAGTGCACCCATTCCTGTACGACTTCCGCCGTAATTAATGCTGCTGTTATTATAGCTCGCGAAGGAAGGAGCGCTTCTTAGAGAAGATGCCATCTTAAGAATTCCATTCGGTAGAAAAAAAACTTGTGGCGGCTGTCGTTTTGTGTCGGCTCTATGAGAAGATGAAGTATATGCTTATCATCAACTGCAAAAATACGTAACCTGGGATTACAAATTGGAGTCGATGTAGCAAGTTAACGTCTTGAGTAGTATGTTGGTGGGAAACGGGTATAGTAGTTAGGCTATTAAGATGAAATGTGCGTTTGCGAATGAGGAAGGTATACAAAGATGGAGATAATTGATTGCAGGGACCACGTAAACGGGTACTAATAGTGTATTTGCACAGGTGAGGAATATCCTTGAAATCTATTAGAGTGGACGATGTTTGTGTTCAAAATACCGATGTTAAATTACCACCACAATTTTTGGCGTACTTATTTTTAAAAATAATTTTTAATATTCATTGTTTTAGCATCGATATTACATAGGCCGAAACGCGCATCCATTGGCTCTTCCTTGCGTGACGTCATCTGCCAGACCATAATTGAAAGAACACGTTGTGGTAGCAGACGTTAGTATTTATTCGCCGTTTTGAAAGTACTTGATTATTATTTGTGTTCAGGTAGTGATTGTGTGCATAATGGAAGCTGGATTTGTCAAAGCTTGTTCCAACGATTTCCCAGTTGTGGACGCTATAATGATCGGTAATTTTCTAAGTGGCAATCCCGACTACGTTGGATGTGAATAGCGAGGTGTCACGGATAGTTATGTTATTTTTATAACTTTTCTTATGTTTTTTAGTGAATTCAATCACGAAAAATGCCTTCGGTGAACATGCCAATCTTTTCATGAAACAGTGCATAACAACGCAAAGGCCTTCAGCAATAATATTTCTAAGTTTATAGATTGTCTATTATGCTACACACAGAGAAACGGGCCACAAATCCATTGCGGTAATGTCTGCAGTTCTAAAATCTATCTCTTATTTATTACGGATCGGTCACAAATAGCAGGAATATTCCTCGACTGGCATTAAAAAATATGAGGAATAACTAATTTTTTATCCTGCAAGGGCCTCCCATCATTTTCCAGTAAGTACATGTAATTTTCTGCATCGTCTTTTAACTGGAAGGAATTTTAAAAAATTGATGCAAAAATACAAAAAATAGGTTGCTTATATATATCAGAATGTAAAACCGATAGTTCTGGTGCGTGATTCGTATTACCTATTAAATACCTATTATTCAATAACATTTTCTTAATAATGTTTTTAATTTATTATTAATTATTCTTTGTGTGTCAATAAGTGAATGGGCAGCAATATCTACAGTTAAATAGAATGTGGAACAGTTAATAATGGGGCCCATATCGTGTGAACTATAACATTTCAACTCATCACTCCTTCTGATCACATTTAGGTAAATGCTATTTCTACAAATCGAATGTTAACATTAAAATGTTTCCACTTAGAACGTAATATAAATCTGAAAAGATTATAGTCTTGCAAGCACCAGTTAATTAATCGTAATACTCCAGAAAGAGAACTCATATGATAATATCACCTTCATATTCACCTACGTAGGTCATAAATTTGGAGGTTTATTATCGAGTGGAATAAAATGTTCAATTTATTTACATTGAAATGGTCGGCGCAGCAGCGTGAATGGGTGATGCAGTTAAAGACATCTTCTTCAAGTCTCTCCGAGCTCCTATGAGCCACTACTTTCGCAATCAAGGGTTATATGGCACGTTGACGAATACTTATCTGGATAAAACTGATGATATCAGGCCTGACCTCGTGGAAATTATGGATATCCATGATGAGAAAACCACCTTTGTTATTTCCACAGAATTTTATTACGCTGGCACGACGCGCGTTTCACCACACTGTGGCATGAGTATGCCACAGTGTGGTGAAACGCGCCTCGTGCCAGCGTAATAAAGTTTTGTGGAAACAACAAAGGTGGTTTTCTCATCATAGACAAAATCTGGAGTTGATATCCGCGTACTTTTGCAAATGGTACGAAACAGCTGTACTAGTACTCTTTGTAGCTCTTCTGTTTTTAAATAATTTTTCCATGGCATCAGCTTGGCGTATTTTGGTACTATTTAGCCAATAAAAATGGATATTTACCACACAAGGCAGTAAATACAAAACAGAACGAATGTAAACAAACTCGAGAGCGATTGTGGAGTAATGGCAATTACGTCACAGCAGATTCAATATGGCCGCGGTCCGTTTGTGCGCAAGGTTCGAAATATGATTTTAAATCGCTTATTGTTAAAAAAGTAGGAAAGCTATGACTGAAAATTTGGGATGTATGTAGTCCGATTCACCAAAGCAAAATTTAACGTAGTTTCCGAAAATTGTGCAAATACTCTATTACAGACTGGTGAAGGGTCCAATATGGAGTGTAGTGTTATTTTCATGTGAGACGTGGGCAGTGACAAATAGGATGAGAATAGGACGCTATAGAGTTGTATGGTGCAGATGCCTGGACACCGAGGAAAGAGTTCAAGAGTTTATTAATGACGTTTGAGGTACAGGTGTGGAGGATATTAGATAAGGTGCGATGTACAGAATGGAAGACGAATGAGGAAGTGCCTGGCGTAGTGGGTGAGGAGAGGAAAATGCTGGAGGAGATAAGGAGGGAGAGTGTTTAGAACGGGCTGTGAGGGACTAAGGTGATAAGAGGAGAGGAATTTGGGTATGCTGGGAAGGGGAAAAAAGAGAATAGGCTTCATGGATTGAATGAAGAGATATTGAAGGTATGTATACCGAGTTAAAGAATGAAATCGTGTAAAGAAGTAGAGTCCTGCGGTTTAAAGATTTTGGTAGAGGTAGTTATTCCTCCGTTTAAACCTTCTCCAATTTGCTAACAACCCTATGAAATCTCACGCAATTATCGTTACTTACCTGCCGCGGCGATGGTTACCGTGATAATTGAGAGAGATTCATTTTGGGTGCAGCAAAACGCACAATTGAGCGACCACCAATAACATTGGAACGAGAATGCTCCCGAGTGGAATTTGATGTTGAAAGCTACCTGATGGCAATTAATTTATCTTGCACTTCATTAATGAGAATGTTGACGTGGTGAGTGATTTTTTCAGAATTCCTGATCGGCAGGTAGCTCTCAACAATCCGCCATTCTACGAAATCAGTAATGATTGCGTGGGCTCTTTGCTGCTTCGAGAGAATACGAGGAAATGTTTGTTCGATTGATTTATTTTTAGTCTTTTTATATGATGAAATGAAATAAATCGTTTACATTAGGGAAATGAAATAGGCACGTGACCAAGGTTCTTATTCGATGGGGACATGATTTAAATGATGTGTTCTTTACAGACGAATAAATATTTTCAGAGGATTGAGTTGTGGTTTTTGCTTCAGTCGTTTAATTTATCTTTATTAATTTCCGAAATGTAGCAAGGAACCATAATTTATGTACCCGTCATCATATACTCGTTCACATGATATAATCCAGTAAAATAGTGGGAATTCTTTTTATTTATCTGCAACTACATTGCGATGAGAGAGCTTCCTATTCTGTCTTCGGAAGTCTCAGAAACGATACTCAGGAATTAGCGTGGAAATGCATTTCCATTAATGATAGTCATTTATATTGCTAAATTCATTACCTTATTTTGTCTCATAAGGTCATGAAAACCCTTGGTTCTTAACATGCCCTAGTTTTGGAAATACGGCGAGGGAAAAAAGAAGTATATTTTTCTCTGTTCATTTTTATGATGTAGTTCCGTCATAGCGTAACTATATCTTATTATTGGCGAGGCCCAAACGGAAATTTGATATTAGTAATTAGAACATAATGGTAAAACCGACCCAAGTTTATATGTGAATATCGCTGCAATAGACGGCAACATTTAGCCACCGTCGAGGTGCATGCGCTATCGTTTGTGGCGATCGCCACGTTGACTTTCTGACGTTCCCTAGGCGAGTCTCCCGTTACATAGCGGCGTAGCGGTATTGATCGATGGCTAATTAGGAGTCCTTTCCAATGAGAGTGCTTTCTCTTGTATTTCCTCTGGAGTTTTTGATGAGTATGGTCCGTCATCTGAAAGATCACTTGATATTTCTCTACCTACTATGATTTGTCGCCAACAAGTATATATCTACATACTACACTGCAAGCCGCCCTTAAGGTGTGTGACAGGGAACACCAGTCATGGATGGGGAGGGAATAGGGAAAACGAAGGGGGGAGGACAGGTGAATTGTATGTTAACGATGTACCTTTTGAAAAGGATTTAAGGATGACACTAAAGCGTTGGAACCCGGGAGGTGAGTTTTATGTATTAACTTGTATTGTAAAAGTTTACCATATTATATCGTTTTCAAAAAAGGCCGGCTTCGGTGGCGGCGGGGTAACGTCCTTGCCTTCTAACCCAAAGGTCGCGGGTTCGAGTCCCGCCTGGGAAGGTTTTTTCACTTCCCAGGGCATGGTTGTATGTGCTAGTCCATTGTTAATATTGTTAATACCCCGATGTAAAGGCTAATGAGAGCTGTTTTCGGTGGTGAATAAATAAATAAAATGGAATACCACCAAGTCACTGCAGAAAGTGTTTTATTCGTTTGATGTCTCTTATGTTAGTGCCACACTGCTTTTGTTATAACATCTAATGGTGCTTGAAAAGAAGGAATTTTTATACCTATCAGTTCGGCAGAGTATCTCTCGTATTTTGTCGCTTCTATTGGTTCTGGAGTCTGAATGCTGGGTCAAAATAATATCCTCCGTGTCGCACTGTAACTCGCCTGATCTGAATTTTTCAAGTGACCTAAGCCTAGCGTGTATCCTCACAAGTCCTAAATACTGTGAAAACCCACTTTTAACTCGACAGATCTAGACGAGACCTTTCGTTTGGAATCGAAATCAGCCCGCTAGCACATCTAGAAGTTCACATGGAGATGCTGTCCGCGGATATTATCGCCCCTAATTAAAATGCCAGTCGCCGCGCCCACCCCCCTATTATACCCACGCCTCGTGCACCTGCGATGCTTGCTCAAGTTCAGGCTCGCATCTTACAATTGTCGGTGTTTTCGATCGTACGAGACAAATTATTTCAATTGTGTGATTAGTCACGAAGCTGTAATGTCGGAATGGACCATATTAGCGCTACATCAATGTCTTTCTCCTGGCACGCCATTGTCATTTTGGTTTTATGGGTGCATCGATGTCAGAAACCCAAATTAACACCCTCTCTCGACCCGAGACTTGGTCGCGTCCTCAGTCCACGGAGACGCGGTGGAACGAGTAAGCATTGGCTTCAATGAGAACAAATTCCTTCCCCCGCGTCGATTTGAAACCGTCCTCTTGCAGTCGGGCGAAGAAGGATGGGCCTTGAAGGGAGCTAGAAAGGTCTTTTCTTCTTTGAAGAAAGGGCGGGCGGAGGGCTGTTCGTTAAGATAGGGGCGAAAGAGTGTGGGTGATGGTGGAGTTCCATGGGGATGCACTGATGATTGACGCGCGCTACGCGCGAGGAGTGGAAGTAATAAGGAAGTGAGACTGGATGGAATGATTCAAGGAAAAAATAATGCTGCGGATAACTAATGTCATATTAGCTCGAATGTAATGCGATATCGAATATAGTCGTGTAGTAATATAGTGTTTTTGGTGAAATTATTACTATTATTGTTAGATAATCAACTGGCTAAGGTAAGTTTAGAGGGAAGAGAGTAAGCATTCGCTAGATATTTACAGGCGCTGGTTCCATTAAAAGATTTCTTTCTTCATCTCAACATGCGTCCAACCTCTCTTCATTCATTCGATAAAGCCTATTATCTTTCTTCTTCTACCCATTTACCCAACATCCTTCCCTCTAACTTGGGTTTCACCATCCCTTCTTCTCTCAATACCTGTTCCAGCTATCTAATCTACCTCCGCCCAATCTCCTCCATTAGTCTTCTCTTCTCATCCACCTTATGAAGTCATTCCTTGTTCGTCTTCCTTTCCGTCCTCCGCACTTTCCTAACTCTTTTCCGCGCCCACATCTCAAGTGCCTGCAGTAAAAAAAAATGAGAGGCAAGTTGAATATATCTTTTTATTTGGTTTAAGTTTAATTTTCTCTTAAAGACGCTTTGGCAGTGTATTTGTGGCAATTATAATGGTAGTTAACGCCCTGTGACTGACGCAGACCGTCGTGTTGATCTGATGCTCGTGATACATGAATTTTTCCAGTAACCTTTGCGTATAGCCTTTGAGTCTCTATCGGATCCAAACCCGGTACTTCCTATAGTTTTGTCACACTTTCTTTATGCTCTGGTAGTTTTTAACAAACTCTGCGGCTTATCAATGAGTTAGTTTGAGTTCTCGGGTTAAATATTTCTGCGCCGAGTCCCAAATCCACGAGTATGCGATCTTGTTCTTTGTATGATCTAAATTATTAATTGGTTACCTGCTGGCCAGGATATGTTTCGCTGAATCATCCGTAGCTACTCTCTCATTGAACTCGTTATGGTGGCTATATTTCGTCCTGCGACTTCTGTCTTTCTCCTTTATGTGCAACCATCTGCTAATATTTGAAAGATAAACGAAGAAGTACAAATAAAGGTGCGAATTACAAACAAACGGGAACTTTTTGCATTCTTAATTTTCTCTGAATGAGAATCACAGCTTTGATTAAGTTTTCCCAATCCGTAGTGTTCTTATTTAGAAGTAGTAGCTTAGGTTATTGTTAAAGAGATGGTATAGGCGGATTCCTCGATGGTGAAATTCCTGCTCCGACCTTGTGATTGCCTCCTATTCAATATCATCATATAAATAAAGGGCAAACGGTAGAAATTGAAGTATTTTGCGTTCCCAAGGAAATCCTCCAGCTCGTAAAACGTGTTTATACATGAATGAAAAAATAATACGCATGTCGGTAACGTTTAGCCTATCTAAACGCTTCCCATTGTCCAACCGTGCCCTTCAGAAAAAACTAATGCAACCTTTTCACTCTTCTTTGTCATCCCACAATAAGGTTTTTGTGCCTATTAGCACATCTCTTATGTGTATCTGTTGGACGTCATTTAGAGGAAAGCCTCGAAACTTTTAGCACCTCATAAATATCCATTTGAAGGATGCTGCCATCGTTTCGAAGTGTATGTTTCTCTGTAAAAAGATGTTGAGAATGACAGTTCTTTACATGGAACGTGAATTGGCATGGGAGCGTTAGGATTGTTCAACTGACGTGGATAAATGTGTAGGACTGCTACGTTTGCCAGTTGGGAGTAATTAGGTGGTAGTCGAGTCATCTCTCTTCTGAGAGCTAACGCAATTAATTCGCTTGATTTGGTTCATTGCTCTGGTTTCCGACGTTTTTAAATTCGGTACCGCGCAATTTATAGAGAACTTTTTTTGTGAAAATTTAAAGCCTATTCCTGACCTGTGGACTAGAATGGCTTCCTAACTTAAAATTTTTATTTTCCGATCTCGTTTTGCCGCGCGAAGCAAAATTGAGTGGATGAATGCAAGCGATGAAGATATAGGCTTGGCAGGGAAGAATTCGCGTTTGGGATTGAGCTGGAATCAGTGGGTTATAATCGTGTTATCTATCATTAACATTACTTATGTTTAAATGGAAGGTTAATTAGGGTTAAATAAAGAGTTTAAGAATTATCTGGATTTTTACAGGTGCATGTCCCCTTGTACGATTTCTTTCTTCATGTCAGCATACGTCCTAACTCTTTCTTCCATCATAAAACCTATTATTCTCTTCCCTCCCCTCTCATTTTCTGTTCCAACCACTTACTCTACCACCTCCTAACTTCCTCCATACGTTTCCTGTGCTCACCCACCATGTCAGGTACTTCCTCGTTCGTCTTCCGTTCTGGTCCAATCAGTGGATAGAGGAGTAAATGAGGCGTATTGTGGAATTGGAAGGTCGTGATGGAAAGGATAATGTTAAGATCATCATTATCATTTGACATTTTGCGAATTGATTGTTAGGTTCTTCGGATGCTCTACCTAAATTTTCTCTATTGCATAGTCATCTCAAAACTTCCGTGACGAAACTAGTTCCTTTTTTAAGTGTCTCCTCATACGTTGTCTAAATAATTCTTATTCTTTTCCTTCCCCTTACGTGCAAACGAGCCATTATCCCCTATCCCCTCTTATCACATGCCGTTCCCTGCCGTCTTCCACACGCCGTTCCCTCTTCATTCGTCCTCCATTTACGTACTTCCTTTCCCTCCTTAAAATATGGAACAACAACCTCCTTTCCCCCTACCTACCATGCTGAAGTCTAATAATTCTCGAAACAAAGGTAAACATCACGCTTTCGGCAAACATGACCCAGGCAGTGATCCTCTCCTTGTTAAAATTTAGTATTTAAGAAGTTCCCGTGTAATGATATTAACTCTCTTATTTGTGCTTGCTTTATTCTTTTCTTGGATCGCAACGAAGGGCTAAGGATGTGTGCTGTCAAAGTCGAAATATTGCAGTCAACTAACTCTATACGCCAAGGGGGTCGAAGTTTCTGTCAGTTACTTATAAGGCATCGGTAAATCCTCCTTGTCAACATTACGGCCTGGGGGATTTGTTTCGTCGCATTCTGCATTTACTGCCCCTGCTCATGCTCCCTGTTTCCAGGCTTACGAGGTTTATGCCTTTTCATAGTCGGTGATCCCTGGCAAAACACTTCAAATTCGTCTCGCCCCTGTAACGTGGCGTCCTGAGGATTGGGGCGAGGGGCTGTTTGAAGGGTCTCAGGAAGCTGAGGGTTTTAGTGGCAGGAGGGTAGGGGAGGAGAAAGATCTTGTGACTGACTGACTGAAGGTCCTCCAGGGAGTCAGCACTCTCTTAGGAAGAGAAGGGGATGATGGGAAGGGTAAGGGAGAACGGAAAAGGGTGGGGATTTGGGGTAGTTTCCCGCGTTCCCCTCCGTTTCACCCTCCAGGGCTGACTTACTGCTCCATCGGTAGGTGCAAGTATTGAGGCCGTAGTTAAAGGTGTGTCATAAGGATATGTCGTCATGTCTAGCCTGTATACAAGAGGTATTAGAGAGTCATAGTGGTCAAACTAATATTAAAATAATAATAGCATGACTAATGGGAGAGAATTGATGAAGGGGATCTAGTGTAAGAATGTAATGAAACATTTATCAAAGAGTCTAAATTGGGGTGTAGTGTTAAACGGTGCAAAGACCTTGACTCAGAGAAAACGGATGAGAATAGGTTAAAGGAATTTGGAACGTGGGTTTTTGTTTGGGGTTGAAGAAAGTGCAATGGACGGAAAGGAAGACAAACGAGAAAGAGCTGGGCATAGTGGTTGAGGAGAGGAAACCGCGGTTAGAACGGTTATTGATGGGCGAAGAGATGCTGGAAGACTTGGTAGAGGGGAAGATACTGGGTAAGCGGGTAAGAGTTAGAAAGAGAGTAGGCTTTATAGATAGGGTGAAGAGAGGTAGGACGTGTTGAAAAGCGAAATCGTATAAATATATAGGGTTTTGCGCCTTTAAAGATCAGTGGATGTAGCCCTTTTCCATCTAAGCCTGCCTTAACATGTATACCTCTTAAGATAAAATAGCACATTACTTCTCCATGCATGAGCAATTAAACCAAAAACATCTTACACTTATTTAGGATGAACTCGGCTATACACATGCGATGTACCTTGACATTCGTCAATCATTAGGCATAGTAATCTTTGCAAATTCAAAGCAGTTTAACTTGAGCGGACATAACCTGCCGAGGAGAACACGAATGTGTGAAATTCAGAATGAAAAAAATCATTCGCCTGAACTGGAAATATTAACTTTCTCTTAATTTTGTGCATTCATTTATCCTGTGCTTAAGCGTGGAGGATGTGCCGTGATTTGTGCAAGTTCATGTTCAATTGTACGCAATAACTATTTCTATGGCATGAGTTTCTCATGATTTTGCCTTTCTTTAACTATCTTTTACTTCCTGTCAGCCAGGTGGGGCGAAATCATGAAATTTCGTTTGTTTCGCCACTGTGTGTGTATATATAAGTTGGGGAAACAGTTTTCTCGTTCCTTCCGATGTCTTTTCCCTTTTTTCATTGAAATCGATGTCTGAGTTCCTTTTCCTCCCTGGTAAAGGTTGAGCAACGGAGTCCCCAGGGATTTCTCAGGTCGCTTGGGGTAAGTTTGGGAGGAAATAATAGATGGAGGAAGTGTATAAGGGCAGTAATAAGTTAATGAAAACCGATGGCGTCGCGGATTCGGAGCAGTGTAGAAAGTTAAGGAATGAAATCGCGTTCGATGGACACACTCTACCTTTGTCAAGAATTGTTACGACCAGAAGTTGTTTCGAGGATCGGATCGTAATTTGTATTGTCTTCGAAATCTGCCCGTGGGAAACCGTTTGAAACTGGGGCACCGAGTAACTGGCCTAATCTTTCACCGAAGAGTGCATAGAAACCTTAAAGATGTCACCAGAAGCGACCCTTGTAGAATATTATAGATGCTAGTTTATAGTTTTAAATGCCTAATCTTTTTTAGTGTATCCCGTGATCTTCCGATTTAGTTGGCATCGATACCAGTTGATATCTAAACTTAAGATAGTCTAACTGAAGGACACGAAAGACGGGAAAGTATTAAAATAAAATTCCTAATGGGCGATGAGTTGGTTGTTTGGTTGCCCAAAGGTGCTAATTTTGCTTTATAATTATTCAGGATGTTTTCCCGTGTGATCACTACTACTGCCTGATACCTACTGAATGCCTAGAGCGAGTTCTTCTCTTGCTTTTCCTTACTCTCCGTAGAGAAATCCATTTACTTCCTCTATCGCATTTTCCTTGCAATGTGCCTTGCATCATCTTCAGTGCGTGCTCATCATTGTCTTCACTCTACTCTCCCACCCGCTAATAGCTCCATTCCTTCTAGGTCTTCACTTTAACGTCCTTCATTGAATGAGATTTTCCCGATGTATTCCATCCTCGGTCTTCCTCTGTAATTCTTCCCGTTCATTGTTCCTTCCATCATTGTTTTCAAGAGGCTGTATCGAAAAATGTGTCCAAAACGTTTCTCTCTCCTCAGAGCTTTTATCATGTATTTCTTCACTCCCAACAATGCGTAGGACTTACTCATTGATATTTCTCTCCGTCATTCACTCTTCTTCATTCTTCGATAACACCGCTTTTTCATTGATTCCCATTTTCTTTGCTTTTCAGATGTAATTTTACGGACTTCACTACCATTTAAGAGCATTCCAAACACATTTCAGTGATGTGCTTTCTTACGCACGATGAAATGTACTCTCTTGGTTTAATCTTTCTTCTCGATAAATAACTTCTTCATTGAATGTGTCTCGCTTTTCCGCAAGGAAAACCATTAATGGCTGGCTGGTGCTCTTTAACTTGTCACTCACGCCAGGATCGCCGGGCCTGTCAGGGTTAAGTCTCCGCTCACCCTTCCGCCTGTCTGTTCCCTTCCCGAGGGCCCTTTTCAGTCCTCTCCGCGAGTGCGCCCCCCTGTGGGCCGGAGGGCCTCCAGCGCTAAGCGGCAGCAGCCGGCTGTTTATTATTCCAAGTCGGGAGACATTCCCGCGGAATTGTCAGATTCTCGATTTCGGCGGAAGTGAGCGTCAAGAGGGTGTTGGTGGATTGGAGCAAGCTGCTCGCAGTCCGCCCCCTCGCCTTTGCTCGCTCAGCAGTTGAGAGACGGCCCCCGGGGTGCATTCGGAGGTCGAGCGGAGGTTTGTAGCTCGGGGGGAGGGGGGTGAATTGCGGTGGCCTCACAGGGTGTACGGCCTCTGTCGCGTCGGGCTGCTTCTGCGCTCGCGAGTGATGCCTCTGAATGGTGTCGCGCGGCTCTGTTGATGCCGAGGTCCTTGCGTCAGGATTATGTCCTGCGCTCATCGCTCATATTCTCATTTATCGGATTAAGAGTAAATGAGTATGGTTTGCAGTGTTCGCCAGAATATTGGGAAAATGGTTCAAAATTACTATAAATGAAGCAACGAAATTTCTACTTTCCACTCAACTATATTCTCAAGACCACTTAGGCTACGATCTTCAGGTTAAAAAACCATCTTCAGGTTAAAGGGATACGACGTCATCTAGGTCGTAATTAATTTATCGAAGTAGTGAGTTTGAGTATTTTCCGTTTATGTTCAATCAGTTGGCCATCTCCGCTCTGTATAAAAAACTTTCCGTTTAGGATAGGTTTGATGGTCTATCTCGTCATAGTTTTTCTTTCTCATGCGTCTCACTGCGCGCACTTATTTCCTTATTCAGCTCATCATGCTTCCTTCCTCTCTTCATCCGGTCTAACATGCCTGTAGTTTTTCTCCATCTTCCCTGCTTACCCAAAATTCTTCTTTCGACGTCATAAGTATTTCATGATTTTTTAAATTACTGACACCATATTCCTGCTCTGCCTTATTTTAATTTCCTTCTGTCCTTATGCAACTTTATTTCCTTCCCTATAATGCTAAGGTGATCTTCTTTTCCGCTAACACATATCCACCTTTCTCCAGATCCACGTCTCAATAGCCTAAAATCTCTTCTCATTCTGTCTCCTCAAGCTCTAGTTTTCGCATTAACGGAACTCCATACGCTCCATTTTCCAACCTCTCCTAGTCTTTGCCCAGGGATTGTGCCGCAAAGACTCTCCTGTTGTTAGTAAGCGCCGCTTTTGCTATGAACTTGGATTTTTCACATCAGCCACTTTAAAGACCTGAATGTTTTATTTTCGTGTCTCGCGGCGTCTCATTCGTTGGGAATTCGTTTAAATTTCCCTCCTGTCAGTATAATCTTTTGTTCAAAACGTCGGCACGGGGCACGACTGTATTTTTCCGACCGTAACGTTGGAGCTTAGGTCGCATAATTCAACGCCCCTTTCTTTCATATACGTATATATCTTGTTGCCATTGACGTCCCCCTTTGATGTCCAGCCTGGGCCCTAACACACACACACACACACATATTTTGTAGTGAATATTTCTCCCATCTCCTTTTAAATCCCTCTTCCGAGTCAAATTTTATCCTCTTCGTTTTCTCTCTCTTTTTTTCGCTTTCCTGCCATTGAGGGTTCTTTTCGGGCGATGATTTTTACACGTTTCGGCTCTCGACCCCATGGAGTGTAGGCCTTCCGAAGCGAATTAACGGATGGGGTAAATAATTCAGAGCCGTCTTCAATGGGAATGCAGATGATTTCTCCGGCCGAGAATTACCCTCGTGACGGTGCGGTTGCGTTCCATTGTTGTGGCCTTTGGGGGAGTTCCCTTCCCCCATTCCAAACCGTATGGGACATTGCACTCAGGCGCGTTCAATGATTTCCGTCCAAGATTCGGTGAAATTTTTATTTGTGATTTAATCCGAGTGACGTTGTGGTGGATGCCATCGACGCAGTCGTATATTTTGTCTTTCCCCGTGATAATTCGGAACGACTCGCATCATTATCATGCCTGTCGGGAATGTGATAGATTACAAACGGTGGCGTATCCGGAGATTCTCCGCGTGGAGGGCCCACGGTGGCAAGACGGTTGCCTCATTTGTTTGAACAGCAAAAGTGTTGGTGTTATCGAGTGTTTAAAATGAGTGGTGTTTTCTATCGCCACAGCATTATTATTCTATAGTAAGGACAGTGCTGACAGAAACGTGCACTGATGATGACTGCATATCGATCGAAACACTGACACATCCGTCTATCAATTTGCTGATTACCTGGAATGTTCGTTGACGGTTGTCCCCGACAACACGTCGAACTTAACATGATCTGTGAGCATACGGTTTTTTTAGTACCTTCGTTACTTCGGCATAATGATATTTCTATGGTTGGCCATGTCATTCCCGTTGATTTGTTGCGTAAGTATTACAGGATATTGGTTTTGGGTTGAGAGGAATATGTGGTGGCTGGGTAATAGTTTCCGAAGGAGATAAGGATGCTGAATAGGTGTTTGAACGAGTAATTTGAGTCGATGGAGCTGTTTATTCAACGAAGTGGTATCGATAAAATTGAGGATTTGGGTGAACTTAACTTTCCAAAAGCTCATCCCCACCCGCTTATGCATTTTCTATAATTTATTTTTTCTTCTGTGCTTCCTCGTACTTCTAAATTCGCGTCATATTATCCTCTTTTATTCCCCTATCCATCACGGGCGTCGATATCCTACTCGTGATACTTTAGTCTTAGTCAAAGAAATCTTGTTTGGAGATACGGGCCAGCGACTGTATTAATCCAGAGAATTTTTTCTATCTTCCATTTTAACCTACGTTTACTGGTTCATAACTACAATAATAATAATTTACTCAGCGGTAAAAGGACCAAAGTTGATTGGTTTGTATTTATTGGCAACAAAACTTGGTGTAGGACGTATTGATAGATGAGTGCATCCATGAGATTCTTGGCTGTAGAGAAAGGAAGGGGATAGGAATTTTGAGCGACGTGGAAGGGGACAGTAGGCATGAACAGCGTGGAAATATATGTCCGGAAACCTTAAAGATGGCCCAGAAATGCATATTTTTAAGATATAGATTGTAAAAAACCTGTATATCGATTTATTTAAGAACCTTTACAAACCAAGTAATAATATAAGTTCTTAAATAAATCGATTTACAGAATGGAATTCCACCAAGTTAATAGAGAACTCATTTTATGTAAATAACCTATCACCTTTTGGTTGGTAGGTTACCATATGGAGACGAAGTAATAACAGGGTTGAAAAGGTTGTGACTTTCCAAAACGGTACTTGTCAGTTACTGTAATAATAAATAATGACGATATACTAAGAAAGAAGATCAAGTTATCGCGAATTTTATTCTAGTAATGGCTCTTCGTTGCACTAAGTTCACAACCCTTCCACTCTGTACGTCCGTTAGCGCAATATTGATGGTCGAATTCCTCTTCTATTATATATTACCGTCCATCGCCAGCCTATTACCTTACTTAATCTGCTATCGTAATCAAGTATTCATCGGAAGAAACTATACTCTCTTCATTTGATATAAGGATAAGAAGATAACGCTTCTATCATCTTTTTCCTATGCTTGAGAAAGAGAAGTTCAATAAAAAGGAGATGCACGAGTCATAACGGCGAAAGATTTTGGTGTTGAGAGGTTGCGTAACTTTTTCTTCCCCCGACTTACGTCTCTCCCCCGTTTTACGTTTCCCCCCGTCTTACGTCACTCCGAGAGCGAGCAGTATCGGATGGGATGGGTGGATTTTTTTTCGAGAGGTGGGGTTGGAAAATGGTGGAGAATCGGAAGGTCTCCCCACTCTCCCTCTAATCGATTTTCATCCCCTCGTTAGCGGAAAAGGATTTTTCCCCTCTCTCTTATTGCTTGCTCGACATCCGCTGCCTTCGGTCCATCCCGACCTTCCGCTCGTGACAAGGAAATGACGGAGTGCCTATTTTGTGTAGCGGAGCATCTTTTTCATTTTTTCTTCATTTCTCTCCCCGTCGGCGCGCTAATTAATTTTCAATCCTCTTAGCGGAAATTTTGTTCCGCGTGTATTATCTCCTTCAATTTGATGAAGAATGGTCCTCCCAATGGGGCCGAAAAATTTCTTTCATTTCTTTGTGCGAGATTTCTGCTGGAAAAAGAATTGGAGCGTCGCCGTGTATCATTCAATAATAATGGAAATTTCGAATGAATCGGCGCCAAAGTCAGTCATCGTATTCTAAATATAATTTCTTCCTGTCGGTAATTTAAAAATGCGTTGGATTTGCTATACATTTCTGTATTTGGTGAAGTTTCTACGAGGGCTTTTTTGAAAGGGGAAGTCTTGATCATGCAGTAATGCTTTTGGTGGAATATTTGTTAAGTATTTATCGAGCCAGGATACTGATTCAGGATATTGCATTTGCTGTTTTCCTTTGCAACTGGCCTAGCCCGTTCCTTAGTTAAGATTGCTTGTTTTTTTACAGTTATGCAGCAAGTCAAATAGAACGGCTTTTTGGAGAAATTCGAGGCAATATTTGAAAACTGAAACGTTAACCATAAATCCAGGGAACAATTTCCATGAAAGTGAGTCCGCAGAGAATTTATGAGATTTATTTTCACCATGATAAGAAAGAAAGGCTTAGTGAAACTGTGAAGTGAAACCCTAATGTGGAGAGTAGCGTTGTTTGGTTCAGAAGCTTCGTGGTCGCTGAGGAAGGCGAATGAGCATTGGTGAAGGGTTATGAGATTTGGGTGTGAAGAAGGGTGAAAATAGTGAGCTTAGTAGTGAGTAAAACAAATGAGGATGTGTTAGATATGACAGCAGGGAAAAGGAGGTTGATGGGAGGAATGCAAAGGAGGCTAGCTGAAGTGGATTGAGGTGTAACGACATGCTGAAGTGGGTGATAGAGGGGAGAACGTTGAGTGGACGTGAGGGGGAAGGAAAATAACTAGATCTTTGGATAGTATGAAGGGTGGCTGAAGATACATACTAAGAAATTTTAAAGGATAAACTATTTATTAATTATTCTCGTCCGAAAACGGTGCAAAGCCAATTACCTTGCACAAATAACAACAGTAAACAAATAGGCAAACAAGTAACCAAAGTAACAGTGAAACCCGTGTAGAGAAAAGAGAAAGAATTGCAGATTATCTACAGTTTTCATTGACTATTTTCATTGGAATGGTAAATAGTCTGTAAGTCCTATCTATATTGGTCTATATCTACCTACCTGTACCTGTAAGTCCTATCTGTATACCATTGGAATGGTAGATAGTCGGTCAGTCCGATAGCCTCTAAGTAGGTACTGTCGATATATTAGACTGTCCATCGACCCAGCATTTATTTGTCAGAACACCTACGGCAATTTTCATGAAATGCGCCTTTACGCGGTTCCTTCTAAAGATTACTAGACTTACCTCTTTCCTGCTTGCCACTAAGCATTGGAATGGTATCATTGGTTGGCTATCGCATCGCTGATATTGGTAGGCCTGTCGGGGGAGCAACCATTCCAGTTGTGGAATCCTTGTGCTGATGAAGGAATGCCATTGAAAGATTTCCTCTTTTTGCTTTTCTAAGAATGGTTTCAACATTTCTCCTCCGGAAAACGTGACCTGTTTGCACTTGGCAGCTCCTCGCCATCAATCCGTATGCAAGAACCTGTGATTATTCTTTTCTCTATCCACTTCTTAATGGGAGGGCTCGCTGGGTGTCGGGGGTGCCGGCAGCTTTTAAGGGAGTCACAGCATCTTGAGCGTGGAGTGAGTGAATGGTTGCCATCCACTGGCTGGAGGGCCGATGATGAGAAGAGTTGGATGTCGGGGCCGGGAGCAGCGGGTGGGCTCCCCGGAGGAAATAAAGTTGAGTTCCCCGCGGCCTCACTCCCTCACATAACGTGACGGGCCCAAAAGGCTCTTTGAGCCTCCCCGTGGAGAGAAAGAAGCCGGGAGAGAGTGAAGCTATCGGGGTCAAGGGTCGGTCTTATGTGAGGCAGAGTTTAAGGAGGTCTACTTTGCCCTCCCACGAGGAGCGCGTTGAGCGAATTGGGCGGGCCATGGTTCACGGAGTTGATATGACTAACTCCTGCGGAGCCCTGATGTGTTTCGTCATATCAAGATATTTCTGCGCGATTGCCTTACGGTGCCGTTGTGGTGTCGCGACTACGGCTTGGACTGTTTGACTGTCCTTCCCCATTAAGAGGGATCTCACTATTTCAGATTACGTTTTTTTTTGTAAAAAAATGAAGTATCAGGCGGAGCTTAAGGAGTGGTGGAATTTTGACATCATGAAGACAAAAATTGCAATTTTCCACTAGTATAACCACCTTAGCATTTAGCAAGATTAAGGAACTGGTGACAGCAAGGAACATCAAGATGGATATTAGGAAAAGATTTGCAAAATGCTTTACATGGAGCATTATGTTGTATGGATGCGAAACGTGGACGTTGAAGAAGAGAGAAGAAAAGTACTTAGGAAGCTTTGAAATGTGGTTATGGCGACGAATGGAGAAGATTGGATGGAAAGATAAGATTACGAATGAAGAAGTGCTAAGGAGGATTGGAGAAGAAAGAAGTATACTAGGAGAAATTAAAAAGAGAAAGGCAAAATGGATTGGACATATTTTAAGGAATAACAGCCTACAGAAATTAATAATAGAAGGGAATATAGAAGGGAAGAGAGGAACGAGGAGGCACGAAATTCTGAGGGATATAAAAAAGGAAGGAGTTATGCAGAGATGAAGAGAGAGGCTCAGGACAGAATGCTGTGGAGACAACGCTACCGTTGAAACCTGTCTGCGGACAGTAGCACCAATGATGATGATGATAACCACCTTATGACGATGTAGTACTTAAAAACTAGGGCGCAATAAATCTATTTTATCAATGGAAAATTGTAATCATTCTCATCATTCCTCTTGTTTTATGATAATTGAGACAAAAAGACCGAACGCCGGGTTTTACCGGGACAGATCTCCTAATTGCTGGTCAGGTGTGTTATTTGCCTGGAACTAAATTGCATTCGTGGTGTAACTTTCTTACACATTTGACCGGCAATTTGGATATCCGGTTTCGTACCCCGGTCTAGCCAAATGATTTCTTTCATGACTAATGTCATCTCTTTAGTGTGCACATAGCTAGAGGTTTTGCTGAATCCCCCTAGAGGCGTCTAACTGATTTGAATCCGGGACCTTTGGCCAGTTACCCAACTCAACGGCTGATGACAATTAAAAAGTGCCTTAAATTGGCGGGGAAATTGATGCCTCATCTTTAGTATCTTACTTCGTGGAAAGTATTGAGGTGCCTAAAAATGTTAGCGGCGACTCCAGCCACGGCTTCTTCTCCGATCGGCGCGTATGAACAGTCAGCTGTTTTCCTGCTTGCCGTCGCGAGATCCCGCGCTTGTGTGTGCGTTGGTGCGCCCGGCTTCCTAGCGCCAATCACACCGCGTCGGGATGTGGACGTTGTTTTTCTTTTGTTCCCAAAGAGAGGCTGGCCGCCTCGCGCGAGTCGAGCCCAAAGCGCGGCGATAATTCAATCCTCCGCTCCAATTTATGCAGTTGGAGATGTATTCATTAGTGCGGATGCACCCGAATGGAGGTTAGGAGTAGAGGTCATCGACCCGTTAATTTTGCCTCGGAATGGAATGGATTTCCGCGAGACGTTTTTCGGTTCCCTACTCTTCTTTGTTCTACTCTCCCAGACCGAGTTGCTCATGGTCTGCTTGTGTCTATGGCCGTGTTTCAGTCCACGCCGTTCTAGCCGTATTCATTTTCGTAAAATTTAAAAAGTGACAACATGACCTCAGCCTTTGGAGTAACTTTACGGACGCGGGAGAGACGGTAGTGGCTAGTATGAGAACAAGGATTGTTAATCGACCGTACCAGTCGTTAATTACAGATAATGAGCAACTTAAGCGGGGTTTAGATGAAAAAGAGTCACCTCTACTACCTAATATTTTATAACCGCCTACCCTTGGCTCCTCACTCTATTTCAATCTTCAGCTCGGTATTCGTCCCACCTCTCTTCATTCATGAAAGGTATTATCTTTCTTCTCCTTTCCCAGTTAACCTACATACTGCCTTCTATCACATCGTTCAGTATCCGTTCGCCCTTCACTATCTGTTCCAACTACCTACTCTGCCTCCTAATCTCCTCCTGCAATACCCTCTCTTTACCCATCATGGCGAGCACTTCCTTGTTAGTCTTCTTTTCCGTGCACCCCACTTTCTCCATCCTCCTCCACACCCACATCTCGAATACCTGCGGCCTATCCTCATCTTCCATCCTCAGTCTTGGTTTCTGCACCTTACGCTACAACGCTACACATCATTTTAGAGTCGTTCTCAATTCATAATGGTACTTCATTTATGAATAGGGTCGTGAATGATGGTGTGGGTAAATTTGAGTGAATCATAATATTATGTTGTCGTTTTGTGTCCAAAAATTTTTCAAATAGTCTTACGTTGTCCAATAAACTTCTCTTTGGCTGATTGAATTTCTGCTCTTCGTGTATTCACCAGAGCTTCTGAGATATCGGACTCCGTTTCTCTTTTGCTAGATGTTTTCTCCGGTCACACTTACCGACAAGCTCTAGTTTTCTGTTTAACTTCGCGAGTATCGTTTTGAACAATACTTAGACCCGGTATTACAGTGTTTGGTTATCTTTAACCGTACGTGCGAGTCAAGGTCTTGTGGAACAAAATAGACTCGGCTATTTGGCGTTAGTGTTATCAATTATGGAGAGTTTGTATGCATCGGTATTCATTCCCAGAGAATGTTTAACCAGACATGGTAAAACCGGACGTAACTGGTGTAAATGGTGTGTACTGAGCTGGAGCACTACCAATGCAAACGCATAGGAAATGCAACGTGCTATGTTAATTACTACGTCCACCACTTTTTTTAATTTCCCTCCCATCCCTCCCCTCGTGGCTCGGTGGTGTTTTTTCTTCCTTTTTTCATCTCTCCGTTGTTATCCCAGGATCGTTTTTTATATTTTTTATTCTCCCGCGAGAAATCGGACGGGTTAGTTAGTTTATTACCACTTTGATTGGTTTCTCCCTGCATTGCGGTGGGAGAAAAATCTCTCGTTGTGAGTTTTTAAATAATTTTCTCCCATGCAGTCTTGCGTTCGTACGCGTGACTCGCCATTTCTCCCACAAGGCACTCCTCTTCTGCTTCTTTTTATTGAATTTTCGAGCGAGACAATGTCCGTGCCGTTAAAGAAGAAGCACTCCGCGGGGAATGAACTTTTAATTTTTCTTCATTCCTCTTTTCGGTGTTTTTGTATGCGTGGGATATATTTTCACCTGATATTTCGTTTATTGTTCTCGTAATAATTTCCCGAATGTTTTTTTTACTGCGTTACTTTTTTCGGCCACAAAAAATTCATTATTTTGGGGTGCAGGGAAAACACCGCACCTTGGAATTTCTGACTTTACGAGCCCTAATTATGTGGTTATCGATTCGTATAGTGTTCGGATGTTTTTCGATATTTTTTTTACGAATTTAGTCATATGTTTGCTTTTATTTTTTATCCCCAGCATTTGCGCTGTCGTTTACCAATTGTATCAATATTTGTTTAAGCAACATAGTAGTTCTTTTTAGTTAGAGTGATGCAGTGTGTAGAGTGATATATGAAATACTCCAGTTAACCAAGAGTAAACAGCTCAGTGTTACTTAGAGGAAACTGGGCCATTAACTATTATATTTAGTTGTTAAGCATCTCTAGCCAAAACTGTGTATAGGAATAGATAGTTATTACTTAGTGTCATCTTATTCAATGGTTGAATTCGATATTGCTTATTCATTTTTAATTCTCTTGCTGTTATTAAGCTTGGGTTGGTACACACGCACGATATGTTCATTGCGCTGCCGTTGAAAGTTTGTATGAGGCAGAATGTTGAATGTTATTTTTGGTAAAATATAAATAAACAAATGAAATTCATGTTTCTTTCTTTTATAAAGTTACGTTTTTTACGTGACGAGTCTTGCAGTTTTTGAAAGCCTGGATGCAAGTGGCAAAACGCCTTCATGGTATATTTTTGTGTTCATCTCTATTTGCTCGTGATGTTTAAGTAAGTTTTTTTTTCTCCATGGTGGTAAATAAATATTAATTGTTCCGATGACATGAATGATTTGACTGTAAACGATGCACTTTATGTGAAAGCAGAGTAATCCTTTCGCCTGAGTAAGCGGGGAAGGGGAAGGAAGAGAAGGGGTTTTATGGACGGGTTGAAGAGAGGTAGAACTTATGCTGAGGTGAAGAAAGAAATTGTGTCGGTAGGTAGAGGTCTGCACCTGTAAACATCTTGAGATTTTTTACTCTCCTCTATTTAAAACTACCTTTACTGGTAGATTATCCTAGTAATAATTAATCTTAGATGCCTGGTTATGTCGCAAAGCTCAGTTCATTCAACTCTTTTGAGTGTTGTTTCTGTGGGTGTTTCTTTTATATCGGCCTTAGTTTTTACATGTACATTTATTGCTTGTACGGAAGATGTACACATGCAGCGGCAAAGTTGTTGCCTACAATGGGAACCAGGAGCGGAGGTAATGAAGGTTTTTGAGGCGGAAGACAATTTTTAAAATGAAAATTCTTCTGGCCTAGCCACCAGCTTCGACCGGAAAAATGCATGTCTCGGGGAATCAAATCCCCACTCGGAAAAAGTTATGAACTCCCCACACGTCACTTATCCTGGCTTCGCGTCTGTCTCGACTCGAACTCACCGCGGCTTGGCCGACGTCCTATTACGAACAAGTCAGCCAGTGCTGTTGTACCCCTGCACGTAGGTGTCGTCCTAATTACAGATGCATAAGTTTGCCGTCGTGTTTGCGTCGTTGTCTGGCAACGTATGACCTATCCCTGAGCTTGGGCGTCAAGAGCACCGTAGGTCACGCTCTAAATAATTTTATCTTAACGATTTACCGTGGGGCCCTTGTTCGTGATGTTCAATACTTAAGCCGCCCTTCCCTATCGTGGTTTTCATAAGGCGTAATAGACTTCTACGAGTGACATTCCCATTTGATGTGAATATTTTAAAGGTTGTTTCCTTTTGTCAGGCAACCCAAGGAAAATGGATTAACCTCATGGTGTTTGGCGTCACGGAATATGCTTCAGCAGAATAATTTTAAGCACGATCTCATTTGTTCGCTACGATCTGTTGAATTGGATCCTTAAGCACGATGAATGCAAGCGTCAAGTGTTAAGTAATGAATAGTGTTAATGTGATACCGTTAAGTACCTACACTTAACTCTAATATAAAACTTCAGCATTATGAATGACTTACATATTCGCCGGCATATACTCGAGTAAGCTCAGATTGCTTTGTCAGTTTTCGTATCTCCTAGAATTCTTTTGAATTCATCCTTACATTTTGCATAAACTATGACTGCATGGCTGCGTAATGAATAAAAATTTTTAAGATCTTAATGAAGTGCTATTTAACTCTCTATTTATGATTCCGAGAAAGTGTTTGGGAGCACATTATTAAGATGCCCTTAGAAGGGGTGTTAAGAGGGAAGCAGATGTAGTCTTAAAGGGAATGTGCC
This sequence comes from Pyrrhosoma nymphula, assembly GCA_963573305.1. Taxonomy (NCBI): domain Eukaryota; kingdom Metazoa; phylum Arthropoda; class Insecta; order Odonata; family Coenagrionidae; genus Pyrrhosoma; species Pyrrhosoma nymphula. The sequence continues at coordinate 87,486,195 of OY754334.1, read as the reverse complement.
GCGCTTGTTGAATTAATAATGCCCCTCGGTGTTTCATAGTCACTGTTTGACCTAGTCTTCACCAATTTTCCTCGGGTTTTACTTGTATAAGACCGTAGGAAGACATCGTTATTCGGGAATATTTAAAATACGCCAAATTTATTTAGTCTGAGGTTTTTTATTTTCGAAATGCATCAGTGATTTGGAATGATTGTCAGTTATGTTTTTCTTATTTTCCTTTGAAGAATATGTTCTGTCGTAACCTTGACGAAGGATGGAGTAAAGCAAAGAAGACAACACTGGCGAATCGCCCTACGTGGAGATGAAGACAAGAAATACCATCCATATATGGGTTAACACCAACCGTTAAAACAGCATGCCATATGTAACTTTCCCGGGGTAAAGCTGCTGCGACTATCGTCAGTCAGTGCTAAAACAATACTACTTAATACAATATTAACGATAATAATATGAATATTGATTTATAAAAGCGCCAGGTGAAGTACTTTCGACCAAAGAGGCTCTCAAACTGTGATTAAAATAACATAGAATGGATAAAAATTGGCAAAGAAAAACTAGAAAGGCCCAGAGTTGCAGCAGCATAATACATGAACCTCAGAAATCTTGCTGGACATCAGAAAAACGCACGTTGTCATAATATACTTGTTCACTTTGACAATTTTCACAAAGGTTCTATCTCATCATTAGGAATGAAAACTTCTGCACGTATTTTTTGCGGTACTGAACCGAAATGACGTAAAAATACCTAACGAAACACTCGAAGCCGTATGAATTGTAATCCGTGAGACCTTTTCGTAGCCTGTGACATGTACGTACCACTACTGCCCCCAATTTTATTTATTTACCGCATGTACATAATCGTACAAAAAGCGCGGGGAATGCGCCTGCTGTGACCTTCTTATGGCGAGGTTCCTAAAGTTAGGCAATTATTTCGAACCATATGGCGCATTTTAAGGGCCGTTTTACTTTTATTAGAAATATATTTACACTTAAGAAAGCTCTATTTTAGCGAGGCATTTTAGGAAACTAAAAGGAAAACTTTAGATAAATTAGTACTCCTTGTCTATCACTTTCTTGATCGATATACATGCCCTGACAACAGATTGGGTGTAATAAAAAAGTAATTTGGCACAAAGTAATGAATGAGATGTTAAAGACACATTGGATTCTCATTGTCATGTGATATGCGAGAACATAGAAGTTCTTGGCTGAAAAAAGTAAGAGTCGATTGCTACATATTCGTGAAGAAGGTTCTTGTTTAAGCGATTCAACTGCAGCCTCAACTGCTCAACCGACTGCAGCTTTCATGATACGCAAGGTGCCATTTGCAGGTGCCGGTGGGAAACCCTCATCGAGATAAAGGTGCATTAATTTACGAGGCATGTGAGTCAAATAAGTCGCCAAAAAAATTCACCTGGAACAGGCATCTTCAGATTTCGTGTATTTATACTGTTATAAGAGCCCATTCCAGCGGCTTAAGAATTTATGTAGCTATCAGTGACGATTGCGGCACGGTGCTTACTAAATCTTACATGTCATAATTACCTTCTAATCGATTTTTTCCCAATGCTCCGCATGAGATTGAAAAATTTAGTTCAACTCTTTACATACAGATAGCGATCGAAATTCGGGTTTTCAGGCCTGTATACCTCGGAGGCTATGACAGGCTTAATTGGTAGTGAATGCGGCCGCCCTTGTCTTATTACGTCGGAGACCAATGCGCGTTTACTAGTAGCAGTAGTACTTGACTAGTAAGCCTTGATTTGCATAGCCTCGCATCTAATTCCGTCGGCGAACGCAAAAACTGCCCATGTTCTCAGGACTTGCCTCGTTTCCTTGGGATGTAATCCGGATCGTATTGTGTGGAAAGCGCCTCGGGTATAATAAGATTCTCCGGACCTAATTGCCCGACGTTGTATCCCATCTTCCCGGACTAACGGCGCACTACATCCAGAGTGTCCACAGCTGCTCGGGAGACGTATTGGGGCGTAGAGGTTCAAGGTAGGAGGGAGAGTCAAGTAGGTTCCTGCCGAGTTGAATCAATTGAATGGACTAACGAAGATCTCCCCCACGGACTCGCCCCCCCCTCCCCCTGCATCCAGCTCCGTGGCCATATACACTCGGTCCATCTTCACAGAATTGCCTCCTTCCGTAGGTGTATGGTGGAGTTCGCCCGGCAGCTCCTCCCTATTATGTCCCGCGTAAACATTGTTTCCACGTAGTTGGGGGGCAGTTTGCCTCTCGGCCGGGTACGGAGCCCGTGTGGGGGGAGGGAACAGAGGCGAACAAGTAGAAGGGGTCATGCCCCCGGCTCAGTCCTGGGCCACCGCAAGTAAATTCCCTCAGGACGTGTACCGATGTCCCTTCTGGACGGCCCCGCCTTGAATTACCTTCTTGAAGACAGTTCGCTCCATTTGGTAATTCAAACAGCTCCGCCGTGGCTCGTCTTCGCCTGTGTTTCCATCTTACCCGTTTTATAATTTCCCGGTATAATTAATCGTGGACTTACCAGTACACATCAACGATTCGTCCTTAGTATTACCACAGGTATTACTCAAGTTTTGATTATGAACTTCATTTCCGTTGATCGCATTCAAATCAATGTTGTGGAGTTGAAGCTAAAAAAGAATAATTACACATTATTATTATTATTATGAGGGGTGATCTACCGGTAAAGGTCGGTATACGGCAGTAGGAGTGTATGTACCTACTAGTCTTTCACAGCTGGAGGTCTTTTTATGCATACACTATTTCGCTCTTCAGCTCGCGATGCATGTTAACTCTTCATCCAATCCGTCAAGCCTTTCTATTTCTTCCTCTCCCCCGCTTACCCAATATCCTCCCCTTTGTCGCGGCCTTCAGCATCACCTACCCTCTCATTACCTGTTCCATCCACCTACTCCGCCTTCTCCTAATTTCCTCAAGCATTTTACTCTTCTCACCCACCATGCTCTTCCATCGTTATCAGAAAAGCGACATTAACCAATTCTTCCTTATAACGGGCTACTCCTCATTCGGATCTCTTAATTTTATCCTGGACTTTATTTTCCTCCCCCACCATGCTTAGTACTTCTTCGTGGGTCTTCTTCTCTTTGCATTAATTCATCCGTCACGGAATCAAACATCACCATGTTCGACAATTATCCTCTAATTATTTCCCCAAAGTCGTGGTCACTTTCCTAAAACCACGTTCCGTATCAAGTTTTTAAAAATCCTCCCTATTCCTCGGTTGCCCCGCACAGTGCCTCGGAAAACGACGCTCAGCATCTGTCGCCTTAAATTACTTGTTCCATTCATTGCCACAATATAGTAGCCGCAGGCCTATTTCCTCGGAATCGTTACAACGGGTGAAACAGATGGGAATGGTTAGGAATGCGAGCGAAGGTTCATTTTCTGCCATGTTCTCGCATGATGTGCGCGCTGTAAGGTTTTCCGAGAACGGCCGCGGGGTGCGCTGGGACCCGGCAGAGTTTAGAGGAGCTGTCCGCTTCCTTGTTTACCTTTCGAGCCGGGTGTTTTTTCATTTTTATTACCCACCGCTGTCATCGGCGAACTTGAGCAAACATATCTCTCACGTTGCAATAACGAAACGCAATGGGGAGACTTGTTTCATCTCCCGCCCTGACGCCGCCACCCGCTACCTTTCGCGTTACTATTTGCGGGGGTTGGACTTTAAGCGGAGTGGATGTCTCACTAAAAATGTGTTTTCCGACCGTCGGCATTAAACTGCTACAATGAGATCTGGCAGATAAAAAACGGCGTTTTTCACGAATCTAATTTTTCACGAATTTTTTCACGAATTTTGCCGGCCTCGGTGGCGGCGGGGTAACGTCCTCGCCTGCTAACCCAAAGGTCGCGGGTTTGAATCCCGCCTGGGGAGGATTTTTCACTTCCCAGGGCATGGTTTTGTGTGATCGTCCATTGTTAGTATTGTTAATACCCCGATGTAAAGGCCAATGAGTGCTGTTTTCGGTGGTTATTGAAAATAAATAAAAAATAAATAAATCTATGTAGTAATGATAGGGCTATGTCGGGAGAAATTTCCAGTACACGTGATATCTATCATATTAAAGAGATAAATGCGTATGTACATTAAGCCGAAATCGACCATTTTCGCTGGCGCAGTACTTGGTCATGAGATGGACTATATGGGTCAATAAAGTCTATAACCTGGAATTATCCTTTATCTTTGAATTCATCTCATAATAATATTTTCGATACAATTGAAGCCATCGTGTGATGTTTGTGTGCGGCGCTCTGCTGCGATGGCAGCGCCACGCCAACCTGGGAATCCGATTCAGCCGTCAACGTCGAAGTCTTGTTAATTGCCCTTTATTCTACTTGTCCAGGTGTCTCTTTCACTGCTTTTGTGGGCCATGGAAAGAGATATTGATAAATCGGAATAAGTGTTTCTGGTCATTTTCCTTTGATTTCTCTAATAAAAATTGGTAATGGCTCAAATTAGAACAAACTTAGCGAAAAAATACCCTCCTATTTTATCTGACAACCTCCTGATTCCAGCTGTTTCAGAGTTGCGTGCAGTAACCTTTTGCTTTCAGTAAGCTAATAAAAAAAACAGCTTATTGATTTTAATTAATGTAAATTAAGTGAGTACCGAGAGGTATTTGCGTTCGCTGTATAACTCAGTGGCGGACAATATTTTTAGTGTTTTTTTTAACTTTAGCTTGCTTGTTTAGGGCTTAAAATTAGAATAATTATCCTAATGCTTTTCTTGGGTTTTAAAAATCTGTTTAATACGATAATCTATGAAGATATGTATTCTATACGACACAATATACATACTAGACTGCATTTAATTTCACTAGTCCTTCGGTTATTCGACACGAGAAATGAGATCCCCACCGCGAAACGAACATAAAACACCACTCTCCTCTTTTTTTCTCATCCTCGCTGGTGTTCTTTATGACAGTCACACACGAACTCGCACACTACTACTAAGAAAATCACACTAGCGCGCTACCTGGCCGCGCACACAAAGCACTAAACGTATTTGGATAGTATTCCAAATAGGTGAGCGGCTATTCCGTTCCCCGCGGAGGCCTACCTCGCGAATGCAAATACTACTTATACTTGGCCCGAACAATCTGAGACGGTTGAAGTGGTGTTTCTCATGCTTTGACAAAGAGTAAGAGTAATCGGAGTCCTGGGTTCCTAGTTTGGCTTTTTGCTTTTGTTAGGGAGTTGGAGATGATTAGACGTAAAATATCACTTATACCGATGCTGTGAGCGATGACCCGCGTCACCTCACGGCGAACAAGCTACAAAAACCTGCAATAAACTCGCCGATTTTGCTCCGACGAGAGTATCAGCGGTGGTGACGTGCCAAAAATGGCCAGTGGCGCCCACCTGTATGGTCCAATTATTATCCAGGACCAAATAATTGTGTCCCAATGGATTCATACCGTTATGGAGATTCAGATGCTTGCGTTAGAAATAATTATTCCGCGACGGATTTTGAAAGCGAGATCTCTAGCCGCGGTGAGATCAGCGTGCATGTCTCCCCGCCGTTGAAATTTATCCAGGGAGTCCCCAAGCGAAGTGTGCGCTACTTTATTACTTTTGTTTCCCGTTCTCTCCCCCAATCCGCCCTAATGGCATTCGTCAGCGGGAAATGTCTCCGTCCTCTGCGCTCTTATCCAGAGTTGCATTTAGCCCACCGCCTCCGGCTTTTGCTGTTAACCTTTTTCGCTCTGTCATTTAATCCGTAGCGCCGCGGCGGAATAAATGGACATTTTGTGCCCTTTCTTCGGGGTGTCCGTGGCTTGGTGTGTGGCTCGTGCTTAAGGTGCCTAGGGCGATTTTTATGTATGTGCAGATCTGTGTTAAACTTTGCACAGTGCTCTTATGATAGTGACTTATCAAAAGATCATCTTGAGTATGCAATACGTATGTAGGCAAAATTAAAAAAAAAATAAAAATTTTACAGATTTGGTTTTTTGACAATCAAATGCCATTTTAAGGCGTAGCCTGATGACACTAATTTCTCTACTAGATCTCTTATTTCGTAATAATTCGATTGCATATCCACAGATTTTCTTCTCAACGCGAAATAGTGCATTTTATATCATAACAATGATTGCTAACATATATCAAGGTATCATTACGAATCAAAAATTCTAAAAAAACTATTTAAATATAAAATTTTCCTAAATTTCGAATACCGTGCCGAAAACGCAAGTCATAGCATGTTTAATAAAGGCAAAAAATGTAAAATATATTTCTTGTATCATTTCTATTACTGGATGTATGGTGAGTTCCACTGCAAGAGCAGATGCACTTAACTGGAATGTTGCCCAGTAATGTTTTTCGACTAGAGAGATTCTTAAA